>OZ018321.1:187641484-189116484 GCA_963969495.1 Ceratothoa steindachneri | reverse complement strand
TCTGAATGTCTCCAAATCGAGAGGAGTTAAAAAATTCCTTGGAAATTCTTGAGGAATCTTGACAGAAATTTTAATAAGAAAAATCCTATTTTTAGGTTCTCCTAAGAAAATGGGCAATTTGCCTAAAAAGAAATAAAAAAAAGGCAATTTCATTTGAGCCAATTGGATAATAGAGAAGCTTTTTAAAAAAAGACGAGAGGAATAAAATTTTCATTCAGATTAATTTTACATATAATGCTAAAAATAAAGGATGGGACCAGGACTTCAGTGGGCAGCCAAAATATTCGTCCTTTTTGGGGGGAATAAACTTTCAAAAATATAAAAAAATAGGCCAAATAATTTGACAAAATTTCAAATGAAATCGCGTTGCTAAATAGGGTAAAAAAAAGAGAAAAAAAGAAGCATTTTATAACAAAGCATTAATTACCCTTCGACCCAATTTTCTAGTGTTTTTCTCTCTAGTACTACTAGAAATGGTAATTTCCAAATGTTATAATTATCTTTTTTTTCGGTTTTAGTTCCTAGTAGTATTTTGTTTTTTAACTCTTGTGTATTTCTTATTTGCTCTTTAGCAAATTCCTTTACCACAATTTTTGAAAGTCTCTATGTTAAAGAAAATATATTAGCTGTATAGTTTTTACCACCAATATTTATACCTTGGATCCAGCGCATGTTTTAATTATAGGTATGGTAAACTCACAAAGTATCCCGTGAGGAGTGCAATAAATAGAAATACACCCCGCAGGAACAATAAAATGCGAATTCCATGTACTGACGAATTTCTGAATAAAGTTAAAAAAATACTCGTAATTCGTTTCTTATTTTCCTGCGGGGTATATTCACATTAATTTAGGATGTATAGTTTTCAGGTGATTTCTTAAATATAGCTCGCTATAAACCATGACAGCTAGGGGCTAGGTGAACCCAAGATAGGTTCCCATCTCAGGACTAACAATACACAATGTCGTTCTAACTTCTGTTAGAGATTGGAGTGGTGGAGCAGTGTTTTGCGCTCCACGGTTTGATTTAAATGAATCCCTCCAGAATATATGTATATAATAGAAACCAAGGCGACCATACATTCCATAGCTTAAGGCAAATTTTGAAATTTGGGTGACCAAGTAGCCTTAACTTTACATCTAATGTAGTTAAAAATGGTTTTGCAATGGTTGTGTCGTTGTGAAATATTTTATGCTTTGATTTATTCATTTCTTCTCGTGAAATCCTTTTGATTAAAGTTTATTTTTTAAATATTTTATTTCAAAGTTTCTGTACGCGATTTTGTACGGGGTTTTTTTGCCAATACCCGTAAATCGGATCAATGGAAAAAATACCCCAAGTATTATTTAGGGAGGGGAGGGGGAAATTGAAAAACAACCGAAGAATCCTTCCAATTAATACAACCATAATTTTAGTTTTTGAGATTTATAAAAAGAGGGCATTTCTGACAAAATGAAATAAAATAGGTTCGTGAAGAAATTGGAGAATTTGGGTGAAGGGAAGAAATGTGGAATCCAAAACTAGAGAGAAATAGTTAACGGAAGGGAACACAACTCTCCTCACTCCCCTCCTGCCCTTAGGGGAAAGAGGGGATGTTGGGTCAATTGAAGCCGGTCTTAGAGCGATATTCCGAGATACATCTAAGGGGATTCTCTTTCATACATAATCTATACAGCTTCATTCAAGTCGTGGATTTTTTTCAGAAATGGAGAATTACATCCCGCTTCTGTATGTGTATGAGGTTAAGTATTAGAAGGACTAAATAGTGAGAAATAAAGAATATAGTGATGAAACAAAGAAAAAAACTTCAGATTTTCAGCCAAATCACACACAATTAATGAAACGGAGAGGGAAATGTTAGCTCCATTAGGAAGATTGACCACGTCATGGAGAGTTGCGTGTCCTCACGGTTCCGAGATCCCCAAATAGTTTCCTCTTTTAGACTCGTCGAACTATATACCTTGCAACTATTTAGACTTCCTCTCTTTCTTTAGGAGACTTTCTTCACAAACCAACTGACGGATGGCAACATTTTATGAACGATCGCTGATCGACACTTTGGAAGTTTGCGTGAAAGCCCACTTAAAAACCTTCTACACAGTTGCGTGAACATTCACTCAGCAACATTTCGCACATTTGTAGGTACATTCATTCATAAACATATACACTATTGTATAGACTGTGACTCTTGAACGAATTTAAAAATTATATGAACGTCCAACCATCAATATTTTCATGAACGTCTCATCATAAATACAATAGTTCATGACCCTCTACATATAATGATTTGAAAAAAATATGAACATCTACCAATCAATATTTTAAAAAAATGCATTTAGTTCTTCTCATCAACCAATGATGCGGTTACTATATCATGAACGTACACTAGTCACTATTTAGTATTTTTAATTAACGTCAAGTCACCACTCCAATACAATATTGACTTTAACCTCCATTAGTAAACAATTTCCAAAATTGCACGAACTTCCGCTTATCATTACTTTAAAATTTTCCATAAACGTCCATTAATTAATACACGATTGCATGAACGAACAGTCTTCAACAATTTACAAAATTATACGAACGTCAGGCCATCAATATTCTGTATTAACATCCACTCATCAGAATTCTGCAAAAGTGTATTAATGTCCACCTTTTACCAGTTTGCAAAATTGTATGAACGTTCACTTACCTTTTTGTAGGTGAGGGAAGGGGGGCAATTTCGCATGTACGTGTATTAATAGTCCTCTTGAACGGTTGCATGAACACCACTCATAAACAGTATTTGGTCATAAATCTACATAAAAGCTCGATAAAACAAGAATAAAACAAGTCCAAAACAAGAAAAAACCTTGTGCCCATCTCCACTTTTGGTCATCGTCACAGCTGGTTTCAAAAGAACAACCAACTCATTCCAAAAAAATTAACTAGATAATTTATGGTCTACAGTTTGTGTGTGTGTGTGTGTGTGTGTGAAAGAGAGAAGGGGAAGAAGTTCAGTTGATTGCTCGGTCGTTCTATTTCTATTTGTTTTTACTTATGTGGAGTGAGCGATTTAGATTTTGAACGGCTTCCGATGAGATTAGATGCACGTGTAACGGCTTCCAGCTCCTTACTTTCTCTTTGTATTCACTTTTGTCACACACACTTACTCTACCCTTCTCCCTCACCGATACAGTACCTCATCATAATGGATGCAAGGTGTGCTGAAGTATTTATAATCAATGAAGCGCCTTTTAACCTTCTCTCTCGCCCGCCCACCACCGCTGTCGTCAACCCATAAATCAACAGAGCACTTTTACATTCACTCAAGATAATAATTGAGCGAAAAGATTAAAAAGAACCGCTTCGACTTCTACACTAACTGATGCGTTACGACCGGCCTATATTGACCCTTCCCCACATACCCACTTCCTTTCTTCGTCCTTAATCGGCACTTACCTTTCGAGGAACAAGCGAGAAGTTGGTTGTTTATCTTGCGAAACAACACCAACAATTAATAACAGCAAACGCGTCTGGAACACGCACAACGCTACGAAAAAAAAATGGCGCCAATGAACCAGCATTGAAGTTTCGTGGGTCTTCCTCGAGCGAGTGATAAAATACAACCACCTCGAATCGCGGTCATGCCAACACTGACTACGGCCTCAGGGAGAGGACAAAGGCCAACATGGGTCATCCACTACAGTCCCAACGTCTCCACAAAAACTAGGGCGAATGCGCTGATTGGTTGAGGCACTTGCACAACGCTCCAATGGGAGAAAGCGTGGCACCGGAGCCCTACCGCTTAGGTATCCATGGTAACGTCGTTCAACGCCGTTGAGCAGGGGATGAATGAGGGGGGAGGGGGGAGCTTTCCTTCCTCTTAAAAGGGTCACAGACCCCCAACTTTGGAGATAAACACGAGGTGCCAAAACAACATGGCTAATCTAGTGCAGAACTTAGTAGCCTGATGGAGGGCGTACACTGTCGAACAGATATTAACAAGACAAATTTAAAATGCACCAATTCGCTCAATTAGTGGGGATAGAATGAATTAGGGGGGGAGGGGAACAAGAATGGAACCCCCAAATAAAAATATAGTGCCAAAATAAGTCACAGAGAAAGAAACTTCTTGAACCATCAGCGCTCAATATTAAAACAAGGTCCGCTGACCAAAAGTCGTGTGGTCTCACTTATTCTGATTTATGACCTTACGACCTTCAAAACTTTCAATAATTCCCGGACTAACCCTGGGAGGACCTTTGCAACTATATCATTCGAAAGAGAATATAAAACAAGATAAGAGTTTCAAATTTCGTTAGAATAGTCAGAATAGTTATGATGTTATTGCCAAATAATTATCCGGCTAATATTGGGAAGACTTTGGCAATTACATCATTCGAAAGAGAATGTAAACCAATTTAAGGGATTTAAATTATGTTAGAATGGGCCGAATAAATATGATGTTATGGCCAAAAAAAGTAATTCCTGAGCTAACCTTGGTAGGACCTTGGTAATTATATCATTTGAAAGAGAATGTAAAACATCATAAGGGTTTCCAATTTCGTTAGAATTGGCCAAATAGTTATGATTTTATTCCCAAAACAAAATAATTACCGGGCTAACCTTGGGAGGACCTTAGCAATTATATCATTCGAAAGGGAATGTAAAAGAACATAGAGGTTTTGAATTTCGTTAAAATTGGCCTAATAATTACAATGTTATGTCAAAAAAAAAAACGGACACTCACCGACGACTAGACTCCCCTTACACTAAAAATATTGAACTACAAATGCACAGAATTTATATATTAATATAATTGTTACTAAGTAAATATTACCACCCAAACTGTAAATAAACCATCAAACTATTATTGTAAAATAATTTAAGATTATAACATTTTTATCTGTCAAAATTTGTATTCTTGAAGACATGATTGAAGTTGTTGATGAAATCGCTCAAAAAATGTCTTCGATTAATATTAGATATCAAAAATTCTTTTGGGGTTCAAAACTTCCTTTTTAATTTTAAAATTAAACTTTTAATTTTTAGTTGCTAAGTAATCAACTTTATGTGGGCTAAGTGTTAAGGTGGATTCTAGATACCATAAATATTTCATTCATTTTTCGAAAAAATACGAAATTTATTTTTTTAATTCGATAATGTTTAAAACGTGAGCTAAATAAATTTTTCCAAAAGTGGGAAAAGAAAACAATAGGGGAAGTGAGAGTTTAATAAAATTTTCAAAAGAAAAAGAAGCGGTAGATCGTTAAAATTTTGAACAAAGAAGTAAGAGGAGATAAACTTTTGAAAAATGGGAAAAATATATGAAAAATACGTATATATAAAAAGCAGTGAAAGATCGTTAAAAATATTTTTAAAAAGCTGATATCTAAATTTTTAGAAAAAAGGTTAGCTGATTAATAAAAGTGTGGGCGAAAAAATTAGATCGTTAAAATTTGAGAAAAAGTGTGAAATTAATCAAATTATGACATAAAGTGGGAGATTTATTCAATTTTGGAAATTGACAAATCATAAAATTTTGGAAAATACGGTATTATGTCAAAATATGAAAATGGAGTAGGTGATAACTAAAATTTTGCAGTTTCTAAGGCCAGAAAAGTTTCTAGACATGGGTTCCAATCATACAACACATTCATAGGATAATTATATAGAGAATGGCAACCCTATTTAATACTTCAATCTATTTCATGCATGAATGAGGACACATTAAGTCGACATAGGTGCGTTTTTGTAACCACAATGGTGGTAGTTTCTTTATTCCTAGAGAAAATAATATTTTACGCTAAAGTTCAAAATAATGGGTCAATACTAGAAAATTTTATAGTTAAAATTTGAATTATCTCAGCGATTCCATTCTATTGCTATTTTGAGTTTTCGTTTAGAATACAGAGACTAAACCAAAACTACTAGATCTAACAGCCAACAGAATGGAGAACATTTAAAATATTTTGGACTGTATACAAAATAGGGCCGGTGAATAAATTCAGATATTCTTGTAATTATTATAAGTCTGTGGAAACGGAAATTCGGTTTTACACTCCAGTTACATCTCTTAAATTTATCACACCGTCTGATTTTTACATTTTTTCGCCAAAAGTCGATATACACCCCTCATTACACTATTGTATCTGTGAAACTCCTTTAATCTGATCAAACTTGTTAATACGAGGGGCAGTCAATAAGTCTTGCGAATCAGTAGGGCAAAACAGAGGAAGGGGGATGGCTGTTTGTGGGGGTGTTAGGACAAGTTATGACAAGTCAGGACCTGCAGCCGCACGCTCCTGCCTCGTCTATTTAAGAAGCAGTAGCTGATCGCAGATCGTCAGTCACAAATTTTCAACAATGGAGAAGGTTGAGCACCGCGCAGTGATCAATTTTTTGACCGAGGAAGGCAAGAATACAAAAGAGATCCATGAACGCAGGGTTGCAGTGTACACCGACACTGCCCCTTCATATGCAACCATTGCTCGCTGGAATAGGGAGTTCCGCCATGGTCGTGAGTTCCTTGAAGATGAACCCCGTCCAGGACGCCCATCAGACGTGACCAACGAGGACAATGTGGCCCGTGTGGAGAGGATGATCCTCGAAAATCGACGGGTGAAGGTCGAAGAAATCGAGCGAGAACTTGGAATATCACATGGAAGTGTTATCAACATCATCCACGACAATTTGGCCATGACCAAGGTCTCTGCCCGTTGGGTCCCTAGAAACCTCACGCCCCATGATCGACTTCAATGTCGTAAAAGTCTACAAGGCCAGAGTTACACAAGCTGCCCTGCGCGGGTGCGGATTCAAGGAGCTCAACCATTCCCCCTACAGTCCAGATCTGGCCCCTAGCGACTACATTTTATTCCGCCTGCTCAAGGCTGCACTGCGTGGACGCCGGTTTGGGGACGATGAAGATGTCCAGCTCGCCGTCCAGGAGTGGATTGAACAGCAGTGGGGAGATTTCTGGTTGTAGGGAATTCGAAGCCTCAGGGACAAGTGGCGCAAGTGCATTGAAGTCGAGGGTAGTTATATTGAAAAATAATAAAACACTTTTCCTCATATCTCGTTTCCTTATATCCGAATTGCAAAACTTATTGACCGCCCCTCGTATATAATATTTTGTTTTACATCGGAGTATAGTATATTAGTATTTTCTAGCAAACAGCCAGCCGCGGACACCAGAAGCAAAAGAGTTGCAGGATTTTGAGAGGGCAGATTGTCAGTCGATCTGAGGCTATGCAAAGGTTTTTTGAGATCTAATTTTGAGACGCCGATGTAATTGGTAGAGTTAGGTGTAGTGAATTTATGATTCTTCGAAAGATTTAAGATGTTAATTCTTCTTCAAGCAAATAGTCATACACTTCGTCCATGTTAAAATAAATGTAAATCTGATTTATTTGTTCCTTTAAATCTTCTACAGAAACAAGAAGAGTTTTCACCCAACCAACTATAGAATGCAACGCAAGTTCGGAAATGGAATCTAAGTTAACTTATACATTGATTTTATCTATCATTAGGGTAATCCTCCTTTTGATTAAATGAGACTTCTAACTTAAGGTGAAAATGAATGTTTGAATTCAAATTGGAGAGAGGCAAATTCTCGCACACCATTTTGTATAAAAATTAAATTAGAAAAAAGAATGTAAGGCGTTGGGGAACAAGTATTTTAAGAAACCTTACAAAATGAAGAGAAAGTGTAGAAAACCAACGAAGAATATCCAAGAAATGTACAAATTCTCTTTATGAGCTCACATTCCCGAGCGTGAACGAACCAGGAACCTCATTCCTTATACATGTATGTATATGAATGAAGTTATACAGATCAAGAGTAAGCGTTTAATTCAAACGTTTCAGACTTCAAACTGAAATCCTTTTTAGTGGCTAGAATGAAAAATACAGAGTATCTATGTATATAACAAGGTCTGCTAACCAAAAGGTCGCGTGCCTTCACTTATTCTGAATAGCCTAGCCTAGAATAGCAGACTATTGTTTAGTAAAGCCTAGAATAGCCTAGCCTAAACTTGCCGAGTATAGCATATCATAGCCAAGCCTAGCCTAGCTGTGCCGGGCCTAACCTAGCTTAGCTTAGTATAATCTAGTTAGCTTAGTATAACCTAGCATAGTATAGCCTACTTTATCCTACCTTGGCTTAGTATAGCCTAGCCTAGCATATCGTATCCTAGTATAGACTAGCCTAGCTTAGTACACCCAGGTTTAACCTAGCATATTATAGCACAGCCAAGCTTAGCCTAGTATAACCTTGCCTAGTGTAGCCTAGCTTACTATAGCCTATTCTAGCCTAAACAGGTATGGCTTAGCATTGCATGCCAAAGCCTAGCCTCGCGTCGCCTAGAGTAGCCTAGTCTAGTATAGCCAAGCTATAATAGGTTACTATAGCCTAGCCAATATATCCTAGAATACGATAGCCTAGCCTAGCATAATATAAGCTATCCTAGCATAACCACACCTAACATAATATAGTCAAACGTATGATATTATAACATAGCTTAGTATATCCTAGATTAGTATAGCATACCATACCCTAGACTAGAATAATCTTGCATAGCTTCACCTATTATAGCTTTAATTACCTAGCCTATCGTAGCCTAACATAGTATTAGACTCGCACACGACTAAAAAACAATAAAAATATAATTATAAAAAGAGCATAAAAAATCAATTTGCAAGCGACAGAAACGATGGGGTACAAAGAAAAATGAAAATGAATTGAAATAAAAAAAATGCGCAAGAAATTAAAAAGAATAAAATATTTAGGTATTTTAGACTTATCGTTAACAAAATTTATTGGTTTGAAGTTTTTAATACTTTTATTTAGTTATCGTGAATTTAAAGTTTTTTTTCCAACTTTTATAAGGATAAAAGTATTATTTTAAGTAAGCCAGATAAAGGTGATGGTATTGTTATTATAGATAAGCTTGAATATTTTATACAAAATGCCCTCTATTCTACGCGATTACACAAGTTTCTCAAATGTTGAGCCGATTTTAAAAGTGGAGGATAAAACCAACAATTTCCTTCGTTCGCTGAAATTCCGCGGCATTTTTTTTGCTCCTTACGACAAACAATTTTTTTCGGGTCCTTCTCCAAACGTGATTTTGGTTTTCCGACAAAGTCAATTTACCCTTACGCCCCTTACTCTCTGCCATCAATACCCGAGGTATGGTGCCATGTGGAACTACTAAATTTCAAGCCATTTTAACTCTTAATATCCATTACTTTATGGGTTATATTTGTTCACAGTATGGTGTTAATTCTAAATCGCAACTTCTGTTTTTGCGAAGCCAAAGGACACCTGATAATTTTGTAAACGCCGCATTTTGATATGACCTACATACTTGAAAGCTATTAAGTCCTTATAAGTGCATTAACAATGATTAACCCACAGGTTGACGATTTGTGTGTATGTGCAATAGGACTTTTACCTCTATATTGCAATATTAATTTTAAAATGTATTAGAGCTGTATTAAAACACAAATCCTGTAAGGCTTACCCATATAGGGGTTGTATATTTTTGCTTAGCTTGCATAATCTCCCACCAAAAATGTACGCAATACAAATTTTGATTATGTGTAGGTTGTGTGGTGTAGAAAAAAGGTATGGAAAGATTCTGATTGGGCCTATAAGAAGGAAATCTGGGATTGATAAGGGATGAATAAAAGGGGTTTAGAGCGGGTAAGGTAGGGTCACCATTCGTCCTAATTTTGTCGAGACTGACCCTATTTGAGGGGTCTTTTCCGGGGTTCCGTTAAGTTTATTAATTTGTCCCGGTTTTTGATCTCGCAGTTTTTAATTTTAATCGAAAACTTTTGTTACATATAGTTAATAATTGAACTTTCCAAACCATCAAAGAGTTTAGCATTTTTTAGTAAGTACTAAAGCTTAAGCTTGAGCTAGTAGGTTATGAAGTTGTTTTTTTTTTCAATATAAAGCCAATGACGAAAAATAATCCAATCATTTTTCTGAATGCTTTTATTCAAAACAACGTTTCGAGCTTGTGGACACGAAAAGACTTCTTAGAACGTCAAATTCAAGGTGCATTCAAGCGTAGGAGGAGCCAAGCCGTATAACTCTTTGTATCAAAATATACAAACTGTTCATTTTAAATTTTTTGTCACAAAAGCTAAAGGAATTTAGACTTAATCCAGAATATGTTGGTTTTCTAAAGATGGACGTGCAGAAACTGGTAGGTGTTTTTTTAATTAGAATGTCCAGAAAAGAAATAGTTTTCATGTTCACTCTCCATTGTGATCTTTATAATAGGATGAAGTCTAAGCAAAAATTGGAAAAAACTTAAAGCCTCATTTTTAGATTTAAATAGTGCATAGGTGTCGTTGACAAAACGCCTATAAAAAAGCGGCCTAAAGGAGGAGGGACATTCTTTAAAGAGCCTATTCTCCAGGAAAACCATTAAGGCATTAGCCAAGGTTGGTCCCAGGGCACTTCCCATCGAAACACCATCCCCCTTGACGATAGACAGAGCCATTGAAATTAAATAGATTTTCTTTAGAGGCAAAGAGTAACAACCTTTAAATTGTTGGCGATTGAACCCATGAAACACCGCGGATGTCGAGTCAGAAGGGAAAACTTTATCCAAAATATTTTTGAGGACCTCTTCAAGTGGAACATTTGTAAAAAAGAGACGTTAGCCATGTCCATTGAGTTGAAGCAGTTCAGTGGAAAATTCATAGCGCTATTTTTTACTGTGTATTGATTATATGTAAACTGTGATAAAAGTGGAACACATAATTTGGCAAGAGAAAATGTCGCCATTTTAAAACACGCCAGGATCGGTCGCAATGGTATTCCCTCTTTATGGATCTTTGGTAATCCATAAAGTTGCCCCAATGAGGAACCAGATACATAGTTTTGAATAAATATCTTCTGTTAAAGAGTTTGAATTTTTCAAGCTGAGGAGTAAGCGGTTAATCTTGTCTTCTAACCTAAGAACAAGAGTAAGAATAGATTCAGATAACCTACAGAACTTAGAGGAATCCTCAAGGATAGAATTCATTTTGTTCATAAGAACAATTCCATTGCCTTTATCAAATCTAGTGATTGTTAATTCCTTATTTCCTCCCAGCAACTTAAGAACTCGAATGTCATCAGTTTAAGAAATAAGGAGCAAAATTTGAGTTTCCGAAAGAGAGAAAAGACTTCATGCGATAGTGCAGAGAATTTCTCCTTAAAGAGCTGGAATTTTACCGAAAACAGGGATGTTTTTTATCCCGTGCATAAAATTTTCCAAGCCTACAAAACTTGGCTTAAGATTTGAAAGTTTAAAATTCAATCCTAAAGTGAGTAAAACGACCTTTCGAGTAGTTAATTCATGGTTAGAAAAGTTATTAATAACCTGGTAAGGAGACATAAAAGCAGAACGGGAGAGATTAAGTTTCGCTAACTTCCGAGTATGGATAGTTTTTACTTCCTCAGTATATCTATCGATCTCCATTGCGTTTAGAGTAGGCTATAAAGGCTATGAAATGCAAGAAAGAAAAGATTAGCCTACATAGATTCATATTTACGGACACCTTAGCGGAAATCTTTTCATATTGTGATATTTTATAATTGATTTCATTGTTTAGTAGATAGCACAAGGAAGACTTATGAAATTCAGAGTCATAAAGCGACTCACGGTAAAGCCTAAAGTAAATGAAATTTGGGAAGACTCCTGCATTTTTGTGACAAAAAATTTAAAATGAACAGTTTGTATATTTTGATACAAAGAGCCATACGGCTTTGTTCCTCCTACGCTTTAATGCACCTTGAATTTGACGTTCTAAGAAGTTTTTTCGTGTCCAACTCATTTTCCCTAGATTTGGTTAACAGAGTCATAGGCAAAATATTAAACGACTCCTTCCATCCAAAGTTTGCAAAGATAGCTGTCCCTAAGGACTTGCGATATTTTCTCCTACCTGATCTCGGTCCTCTGAATCAGGAAGCTTCAAGACGGTACCGAAAAGTTCTTCAAAGTTTTTTTCCGCAAATTCATTTCCGAATAACCTTCATTATCAATTTAAAAATAGGTAATTTCTTCCGCACCAAGGATTTAACCCCGGCTTATTTGCGCAATAGTATTGTATACAAATTTTCTTGCCCTGGATGTTCCCAGGGAACATATATTGGTAGTACTATTCGCTCGTTACACTCGAGGGTTTGCGCACACCTCGGCATTAGTTGCCGAACAGGAAAGTCTCTCGCCAGTAAGGAAGTCTCGCCAATCAGATTTTTTTTTTTTTTTTATCTGGCGACTGCCGACTTAGGCATAAGTCGCCGTAAAAAAACAGCCTAGTTCTAGGCTACTTTAAAAAATTAAACAGAAAACAATAAAAAGAAATAACAATAACAATAACAAAGCAATAACAAAAACAATTACAAGAACAACAGCAACAATTAAATCGGGTTAAATAAAAGGGAGAAGGCCGGCCTCCCCCCAAAAGTCAATAAGTCCACCAGTCAAAGTACACGCACTCGTCCCGAGCACAAGGGACAGGCGGTAGCGACCCCGCCCATCCCGGTACCGGGACAGGTGTCATGCGCGAAGATCACCCAGACTGGGACATTCGACAAGAATGTGCCGAACAGTCTGGGGGACGACGCAGTCGTTGCAATAGGGCACAGGCGAGCGCTCCATCAGATAGCGATGCGTCACACGAGTGTGTCCGATTCGGAGACGACAGAAAGCAGCCTGAAGCCGCCGCGGCATTGGGGGATAGGTCCATGGGAACAGTCGCGGCGCAATGGCACGCAACTTTAAGTTCCCTTCGACCGTCTCCCATCTTCTTTGCCAAGCAGTCCGAAGAGCTGCCCGTATTCCTGCCATGTAGTCAGTGTGAGGAAGAGCGAAACGCTGGTCCGGTCGCAGAGTCCTCGCAGACTCTTTGGCGCCCTCATCGGCGCGCTCATTCCCCGCAATTCCTACATGTCCAGGAACCCAGCAGAAGATAATCTCGACATCTGCCCGGCTCGCCAAAACCGTGGCGTCACGGATATCGCGAACCAGGGGATGCGGAGATTCCAATGCCCCGAGAGCACTCAGGGCGCTTTGTGAGTCGCTATAGATCACAATCCGGTCTCCGAACCGGGCACGTCGCGTAATCTCCCGTACCGAGTGGTGTATTGCCACCAGCTCAGCCGTGAAGACAGACGCAGCGCCTGGTAGAGCCCCGCTGACTTCAAACAGAGGGGATACGGCGTGGAAGCCGACCCCCTCTTGGGACTTGGAGCCATCCGTATACACTGGCACGGTACCAGCGTGACACGATGTGTGCTCCAAAAAGGTCGAACGCAATACTCCCGGCGCAGTACAAGCTTTGGGAGCAGAGGCGTGGCGACAAATAGCCAAATGTGGTACCCTCCAGGGTGGCGTCCTGGGCAGAACCAGGGGCGCCACCGGCCCGAGAGCTATATCTACCTCTCGAAGGAGTTTCCTGGCCCTAAACCCAAAGGGCTTAGGGTATGACTGGCGTCTCTCGGCGGCATAGGCACCATCGAGATCAGCTGCGGATGCAGTGAGAGCTGTTGGCGACAGAGGGAGGCGCCGGGCTCGCGCGTACAGGCGAGTGATGCACTGCACGCGGCGCAGAGCGAGTGGCATCTCCCCAGCATCGACCAACAGGCTCTCAATGGGGGAAGTGCGGAAGGCACCGGTCGCAAGGCGAAGGCCGGTGTGGTGGATTGAATCCACCTTCCGCAATAAACGCTCGGCTGCGGATGCATAAAACTCGAATCCGTAGTCGAGCTTCGAGCGAACAAAGGATCGATAAAAAAGTAAGGCGGAAGCCCTATCAGCGCCCCAAGCGCTGAACGTCACGGAACGGAGAATGTTCATGGCGCAGGTACAAGAGACGCTAAGGCTGCGAATATGAGCCTCCCAGGTGAGGCGTCGGTCGAATACAAGACCAAGGAAACGGTGCGACTCAACCACATCCAGGCGCACCACATTAAGAAACAAATCTGGGTCGGGGTGAAGCCGTGGATGGCGGCAGAAGTGCACCACCTTAGTCTTGGCCAAAGAAAACTGAAACCTGTGCGCTTCGGCATAGCGAGAGACGCGGTTCAATGCCTGTTGGAGTCGACGCTCCAGAGTTGGCATCTGGGCCGCGCCAAAAGAGATCGAAAGGTCGTCCACGTAGAGCGTAGCGAGAACATCATCTGGCAGAAACGAGGTGATGCCGTTGATGCTCAGGGCAAAGAGTGTGACACTGAGGACACTTCCCTGCGGGACACCCTCTTCCTGCTCCTTTAGGGCAGAGAGGGCTCCCCCCACCCGTACGCGGAATCGACGATCTCGCAAAAATTCAGATATAAACATTGGGAGGCGTCCTCTCGCCCCCATCGTGTGGAGAGTCTCCATGATACCGTATCGCCATGCGGTATCATAGGCCTTCTCCAGATCAAAAAACACCGTGGCGTAGTGCTGTCTACGAAGGAAAGCCTCGCAGACGGCATTTTCCAGTCGGAGCAGAGCATCCGACGTGGAGTGGAACTTACGGAAGCCGCACTGTGCAGAAGACAGATGGCCTCCGCTGTCCAGGAAATAGGCTAATCTAACATTTACCAATTTCTCCATCAACTTGCACACGCAAGAGGTTAGAGAGATTGGACGGAAACCGGTCGGAGTAGAGTGATCTCTCCCCGGCTTGCGAAAGGCGAGCACAGTAGCGATTCGCCAGGAGTCTGGGAGAAGACCCTCCACCCAGATCCTGTTGAACAAATCTAACAGAAAGGCCATGCCTCGCTCACCCAGGTGTCGAAGCATGGCGTACGGGACATCGTCCGGACCATAGGCGGTGTCCGCGCACGAAGCAAGAGCGGAACGCAACTCACTCACAGTAAACTTGTCGTTGAAGGGTTCTTCGCCTCTGGAGGTAAAGTCCAGCCGGTGGCCTTCCGCGACATCACGACGTGCATTGAATGCTGGCGGAGCAGCATCACGGCTAGAGAATGCGGAAAAAGCGGTCGCTAAGGATTCCGCCACGGACGCGGGGTCCGAGATTGCGGTCCCATTCTCCTGGAGAACGGGAGGGGGGTCCTGCGAGAACTTGCCCCGAATCCTTTTGACTCGCTTCCACACCTCAGCTAAAGGGGTCTTCCCGTTAAGTGAAGACACGTATGCCCGCCAAGAAGAGCGGCGGGCGTGCTTCGAAACATACCGGAACCTAGCCCTAGCCCGACGAAATTCAGCGACAGTGAAATCGTTCGGGCGGCGCTTATAGCGCATGTAGGCATAACGCTTCTGTTTGAGGGCCGTCTCACACTCAGCCGACCACCATGGGAGTGGTCGGTGTGCAAAACGGCCAGACGTCCTAGGAATAGTAGTCAGGCCCACGGCGATGAGGTTGCCGGAGAAGAACTCAACGGCCTCATCTACCGACCTAAACTCCTCGACTGAGATAGAGAATTCAGTCATTTCCTGAAATCCAGGCCACCGCGCCCGCGCCAAGCACCACCGAGGTGGTCTCTCAGGCGGCAGTTGCCCTGAAAAGGATATTTGAATGGGAAAGTGATCACTACCATGGAGGTCATCGACCACCCCCCAATCAAAATCAGGCTGTGCATCCGAAGAGCACAAAGATAGGTTAAGGCAAGAAAATGAAGCGGTTCTCGGACAGTGATGCGTAAACTCATCCACGTTTAGGACACCCATCTCAAGCTCTTCGATCAGATCGGCAAGGACTTGTCCCCTGGGATTTATGGAGTAATCTCCCCAGAGAGAATGCCTGCCGTTCAGATCTCCAAGCAAGAGATAGGGCCTCGGCAACCGTGCCACGACGCGGCGGAAGTCCCCCGCGTCGAAGTCAGCTGACGGTGGAATGTACGCAGAAATGATAGTATACCACCTATCCAAGTGCAGCTGCACAGCCACTGCCTGAAAGGAGGTATCTAAAGAGAAAGGAAGAACAGAGACATCATGCCGGGTGTAAACCGCCCATCCCCCAGCCCAGGCATCCCGCGGTGGTGGGGTCGCAAGACCCTTATACCCCGGGAGGGCAGGCAGCGGGCACGCGCCTAGCATGGTCTCCTGCAAAAAAATAGCTAACGGGGAATGGGACGAGACGAGCGTCCGCAGCTCCTCCCAGTTGGCCCGGAGTCCACGGCAATTCCATTGAAGGAATATGCCCTCCAGGCCTAGCTCGGAGGAGACGCGGGGGCCCTCCTCGAATTGAAGACCCTCACGGGAATGGCCGTACGCTTCCCGGGGGCAGAACCCCGGGCGCTGTTGGCCGGACAAAGCGCTGAAGGCGCTGTCGCCTTCGAGGACTTATTGGGGGAGGTTGGGCTCGCCATGCGAGTCTTTTCCTCCCTCCGCCTCGAAACCTTAGGCGGGCGTTGCGGCTTGGGAGGCGGGGGGCCCTCTTTTCGAGGAACCATCGTCTCCGAGCCACTCGCTCCACCTCGGGGCGTGGGCGAAGGGGCCGAAGCTCCTTTGTTGCTGTCCTCCTTTCGGGGAACAGCTTTAGGAGCCCCGGAAGATGGCCTAGCGACCATATTCAGGGGTGTTGCCTCCTGTGAGTCTAACGACTCTGTGGAGGCGCGTGGCCGTTTCGCCTTACGGGTAACGGTCACGCTGGGGGAAGAGGGGGGAGCCCTGGTTTTAGCCGGGGCTGGGTGTGAACCCTTTTTGCCGCCAGCTCTACCAGGGGAGCGCCCGGGTGTAGTAGAGCCCGCAGAAGGGCTCCGAATGGGCGCGGAAACAACCGTGCTCGTTGGCCTGGATGGGCCAGGAGCAGAGGGTGCTTTTCTAACTATTGAGGCATATGACGTCCCAGGCAGAGCCGGGCGCGCCAGGACCAAGTCCTTAGCCTCGCGGAATGAGAGTCGATCCTGAGCCTGAACGGCCAGGATTTCTTTCTCAAGGATATATGCACCACATTGCTTCGAAGAAGCAGGGTGCGGCTCTCCGCAATTGACACACTTGGCCACACACGATTTGGACTTATCGTGTGCGACCTTGGAGCAATTTACACAGACTTCGGGTGACCCCGATTTTGCACGTCTACATGATCGATTCGTGTGGCCGAAGCGGTGACAGTAATAGCACCGCCGCGGCAGTGGCACGAATGCCTTCACGCGGTAGCGGTACCAACCAGCACGCACCGACTCAGGGAGCTTGTCACAGTCGAACGTAACGAAGAGTGTAGGGGTGGGTCTCGAGGCCCCTCCCTGTTTTCTCATCACACGCTCGACCTTGACCGCCCCATGGTCGGCCAGCTCTAGGGTGATGTCTTCTATGGAGTAGTCAACGAGTTCCCTCGCATAAACTACTCCTTTTACAAAGTTCATGGTAGAGTGCGGCGTCACACTCACCGGGGTGCCATGAAGTGTCCGAAGAGCACTTATCTTGGCCGCCTCGGCGGGATTTGCCGCATTCGCCAGAAGGCTCCCGTCCGAGAAACGGGTTACCTTCGGCTCTCTACCAATTGCACTAGCTAATCCTCTCCTCTGATGGATCATGTTGCCCTTGGACAACATGGTGCCATCAGTGGAGCGAATAACGAGGAAGCGTTTGAAGCCAGCGGGCTCGAAAACGCCAGGTAACCTCTGAATCAGGGGCCCTGATGTCATCGAGGCTCCGCCCTGTGCACTTTTGGTCTTTGTCATCGTCAGGAGCTCCGTACCCGGGGAAGCAGAGGGCCCGGATGTGCCGATCTTGGCTTGGTCGCTTGCCAAAGTGGCAGCAGACCCATCCGTCCCCGTAGCCCCCGCGGATTGAGAGGAGCCCCGAGTCTTCTTCGTCTTTTTGGTCCTTTTCTTTTTTGGAGAGGAGGGCGGGGAATGAACCCGCTTCTCACCCCCGCCGGTAGAAGCCCCCAGGCCAGATGGACCGGCCTCAGCCAGGTCCTTCTCCGAAATGGAGAAGGTCCTGGTGGTCGCAGGGGCATCATCCGGAGGAGATCCCTCCCCTCCTTGTACTGCCTGAGAATCTACAGCCGTTTGATGAGGACCTTGCATAGGGGCGGATTCGGGTTCGGTGCTTGGCGCCGAGCCCGGATTCCCCCCCATGGAAGGCCCTACCTTCTGAGGCTGGTTTTCCTCAAGGACCATGTCTATCACGGGAGGGGCCTCCAGTTGGCCATCCCCTCCCAGGACATCGCAGGTTCCCTTGGCAGCGTCATAAGTCTTTAGTGGGGAGGCACAGGCCTTGACCCCGGCAAGGTTTAATATTTTTACCAGCAGGTCTTTTGAGGGAAGCGACCGAAGGGGCCTGGCTTCCCTCTCCCCCCTAAGGGGGTTTGCCCTACCGAGCCGCTTTGATGCGGAGCGGCTGGCTAAGGGCTGCCTGCTGGCTTTCTTGGCAGTCCCCTTGGAAAGAAAAGAGGGGACTGCCGCTGGGAAAAGGGAGGTGCCCGAAAGCACCTCCAGAGAAGGGGGTGAGGGGGAGTCCCCTGCACCCGTAGGCGAAGGAGAGGAGTAAGCCTCCTCTCCGGTTAGAGAAATATGGAGGGTCCCCTGTGCAAGCACAGGGGGGGGGGACCTCCATTTTTTTGCTGGAGCTTCCCGAGGGCGGCTCCGTCGATGAGCAAGGGGGAATTAAGGGGAGATGGTTTTTTTTTTCATCATTGGGCATGGTGACCCTCTTTGTTTTACGGGACGCAATCGCTCACCACCTCTTGCAGTAGCCCGCACTGCAAGAGGTGCTTACAGGCCCGGCAGAGCCAGGCGCCGCCATTTGGGACCACCCCTCCCGCCTGGTGGCCTGGCAGTCCTTCGGCATGGCGGCTCCACCTTAGACACGGCGTAAAACAGATAGAATGTGAAGAGGAGAGGAAAAGGGATGTGAGGAAGGTATGGGTGGGGATGAAGCAGGTTGTTAAAAAAAAACCCATCCCGAACCGGAGCTGAGGGGTTAGGGAACAATGTCCCCTCCCCCCTCAGCCCCCATCCGGGTTTGTTGGCTTGAGAAGAAGGTCAGCATTCTACCCTGTGAAATTAGAGGCTGACCAGAGAAAGTTGTGGGAGAGGTTGTATGAAAAGCGACGAGGTAGGGGAGAAATCGTGCTATCTGAAGGAAGGAAGAGAGGCTAAGCTGGGGCCGGACGGAGCGCTGGATCCCGTCAGTACGGTGGCCAGGATGGCAAATCGCCGCGCCCCTTACGGGGTCGCCAATCAGAGATCACATTATAAAGTGTAAGGTTGATGCAAACATCAATAATTTTGAGATTCTGGGCTCTAATCCTAGCATCACCCAGCTCAGAATTCTTGAATCTCTCTTCATAAAAACACATTCGCCCACGTTAAATTCAGACTTAACCTGCCACCCATTATCGCTAATAGCCACAACCAACCAAATTCAGACCTGTTAATATTCTACCGACAACAAACTACCCATAATCGTGTCCGAATTTGTTTGTTTCCTTTGCTTTGAGCTTATCTGTATATGTACTTGTAATTATTAATACTTTTAATTTTATAGGTTCACTATCTAAATTATTTGCTTTTGATTTGTAATTAGTTTAAGTTAATATTTGTTCACCTTACAAATTCTCTTTATTCCTTTAGCCTGATGATGGATTAGGTAATCCGAAACGTTGCTTGGAATAAATAAGAATGTCACTGATGGTCGTATCCTTCCTACTGCAATTATATATATATATATATATATATATATATATATATATATATATATATATATATATATATATATATATATATATATATATATATTTCAATTAGCATATATTTTTATAAGTATAATAGCACCAGGCAACTAAAAACGCAGTCATTATTTAAAACACATAACCAACGGCACTCCGTTCAATGTTACAGACCTGTAAATTTCTGTCGTGTGCTCAACGATTATTGTGATGCTTGGCTGTAATCGCACAATTTAATTATAGGTTTGCTCATCTAAATAATTGTTACAATGGAGAAACGAAAATCACTGCAAATACTATTTTTGTAGAACCTAATGTTGAAAACTAACGTGAAATATAGACTAGAAAACTGTCAGTTAAACTGCATTGAACGCAACCAGGATATTCGACCACTAAGCTATCCAAGCTTGCTAAGAAAGTAGTGATTGCATCGAATAGGTCAATCTAACACCCCTCAAATTGAAGCTGTGTGTGTGGGGGGGGGGGAAGTTCAGGATTACGGTCTTCTACTCACTGTGGATGAATACCGTTCACTGGTCGTGCCCGCTGAGATGTCAACGATCCCTACCATTGCTATTTTATAACCACAAAGACTGGATAATAATTTTACTCCCGAAAGGTGAAAAAAATAGGATTGTTTGAGAGAAAAATGGAGAATGTCAGGTATAAGTAATTATGAAAGGATTTGCAAGGATTTATGATTACTACCTGCCTACTTTAGTGGTGGGGAATACCTTGTTTGGATCGAAAGTGTTTTGGTGTGGAGTGATATATAAGCAGCGGATAAAAAAATAATGAAGCACTTAAAATGCTTGTAAAAAATGCTGATGATCTGTTTGATGAAGTTTCCCTGGTTCAATCCTTCGGGTTTTCAAAATAAATTTTGACGTTCTTTGGTTAGCTAATTTAAGTAAATGGTTGAATGATATATAAGTGGATTTCTTATAGTGAAATCACTAAAACTTAAGGCTGATTTGGTGGTTATGAAGACTTTTTAATGATACAAGTACCAAAGCTAATAGAAAAAATTTTAAAAATATCTCAATTTGAGGCTCGAAAATTAGTGAAATGTCCGTTTTGAGATTTGAGGAAATTATGGTCAGTATAGGGTAGGCCTTTAATGTGGATTGAGTATTTGCAGTGAAATAGCTGATAAAAACAAGGAATAAGAGATGCAAAGTGCATGGCAGATTGATGGAGAAAGCTTATGATGGTGTAGAGAGACGCATTATGGCTGGTGTTATGAATGTATGGACTGCGTGGTAAACTAATGGATGATGCGAAGAGTATCTATCTTAAATTATTGCCTTTGTTAAGGGGTTGTATGAGTTGGTTGTTCGATATCGCCATGGTTGTTCAAATATCTTTGTAGATGGAGTATTAAAAAAAGTAGGTATTGAAATGAGTGAAAGGGTTGTGTGATTGATGAGGGATGGCTTCTCTCTGTGTTGGTATATGATGACCTGGCGTTGGGGGCTGAGAGTGAAAGAGACATTGAAATGTTGATTGTAGCTGTTGACAGGATGTGTGAGAGGAGGGGGCCTAAAAGCGAATCCATAGAAAAGTAAGAAAATGGTATTTGAGGGTAAAATGTGGTGGAATATGGTATCCGAGTATGTGAGGTCACCCTTGAACAAGTGCGGTTTTAATTATCCTGGGTAAATTGTGTAAATAATAATGGAACAGAGGAAGCAGATTGCGACTTCAAGGTTTGAAATGGTAGAAAAGACTGGGTGGGCTTGCAATGTGGGATGAAGGTGCCTTAAAGCAGGCTGGACCCATTAATGGTGTATGGGAGAGAGTGTATAGTATGGAAGGAGAAGGAAAGATCTCGAGTAAGTGCAGTACAAATAGACAACTTAGGAGGATGGCTGGGGCGTGAAAGATATAATGAGGAAGCACTGGGTAAGAGGTATTTATGGTGAGAAGAATGTTGTGAATGAGGTTTTGATTAAGAGTAATCTGAAGTGGTAGAAGCATGTCAGAAAGTGTATTACGAGAGAGAGTGTCAGTGTGTGTAAAGGGGTGGAAGACGGCGTAGAAGGTGGATTGATTATGGGGGTGTGTGTGAAAGAAGGGGCCAACTGAAGAAGGAAGTGAATGATAGTGTGTATGGTAGATGTGCATGTAAGGTGTGTGTGTGTGAGGGGGATAGGCGTGTTAGGAGGGGCCTTCTGTTCCTAGCATCTAGATCGATTGCTTTTCAACGGCACGGTTGGGTTTGCACTTGGGCAATTAGTACTCAGCCTGCTCTAAGTTATGAATGAGAATACAACCTGTCTTCTAACAACCACTGCTAGCCTCGAAAGTAGGGATCGAGGGAGTATTTCGCCGTGGAGAAGCTGTGTCGAATACAGCAGTGTGGGAGTCTCCTCGTTTCTACTTCTTTTTTCTTCTTATTTAATTTTATTGTCTTCGGGCTCTTGGAGTAAGGGAGAGCGAGAGAAATAATTCTTCCGCGACGCGTCCTCTTGGGCAAAAATACTAATCTTACCCAGGCCAACGCTTAACTATGTATACGCGCTCACCAGAACTGGATTTTATTTTATTTATATAGAGGCGCCGGGAGTGAATTTAGATCTTCATGCCATCTCGCGAAACCTCTCGTTGTTGCAATTAGGCTCGCTATAGGAGTCTTAGCAAACGAAAGCTACCTAAAGAAGAAGCCAATCGCGAGTTCTTTCCATCCTACCCGCCTCTCTCTCTCTATCTTTGACAGTAGTGTATGTGTTTAAGTGTCTGAGAAAGAGGGTATTGTATGTGTTTAAGTGTCTGAAAGGGAGGGTAATGTATGTGTTTAAGTGTCTGAGAGGGAGGGCAGTGTTTGTGTTTAAGTGTCTGAGAGGGAGGGTATTGTATGTGTTTAAGTGTCTGAGAGCGATGGTAGTGTATGTGTTTAAGTGTCTCTGTGGGAGGGTGGTGAGTGTATGTGTGTTTAGTTGTGTATTTGAGGGCAACCGGTAGGTTATTGTAGTGTTGAATGTTTGATATATTGCCAGGATCTACCGGTTTGAGGTTTTGAGAGGTTTGATGACGAACTGACCATTTTTGTCACCCTGGATTTCTCTGCTTTTCTATGTTTGGATCGGCAGTTAGTAAAATACATTGGTAGCTGTTTTACCACCGATCTGCAACTAAAGGATGCCTTTTATTTTTAAGTGGGGAGTTATTAATTTACCTGCCTCCTAGGTATGTTGCAGTGTTGTTTTGGCGAGGCGATGTTGGGGCGAGTAAACAGTAACTCGTGCATGGTAGTGGTGGTTGAGTCTGAGGTATTTTCCTTTTGGTTCTGCAAGTTTGGGTTGAAATCTTTTTATGGTTGACTTTTTCGTGTATTGGTACCAGTTTTTATTTGTCTTGATAATAGTATTGTGCTGCGAGTGTTGAGATGTTAGATTCGTTATCATTCTTGTTGTGAAAGTGCTCTGTTGTGTTTTAGTTTATATCTATCTTTTAAACAGCTTTAAATTCCTTTTGTGAAGTTTGGGTGTTATGTTTTCTTTGATAAACAAGTAATGGTTGATTTGTCTGCATAGTGCATGTGAGATTATCTTCCACACAAGTATCCGTGTATTTTCCAAGCGTGTATTTTATAGAGTTTTAAAAATTAATACGTCTTCTGCAAGAGTGAGTCAGAACAAGAATGAGTAACAATGCTGCAGCTAGCATCTGGAGGATTTCATTTTCTCTTAGCCCCAACGTCCGCAGCATCTTCACCACTTTTCTTTAACTATCTATCTAAGAAACTTTTCTGCTAAGATGCTCCCAATGAACACCCACCGAACTATCCTATGAAAACTCATTCAACCTTTCCTGAGTACTTGTTGAGCCCTTCCTGCCTATCCATTGATCCCCCCCCCCACCTGAATATCTATTTTTCCGTCCCTTATCACCTAGTGAGCCCTCCAGTGGATAACAATATCACCCTCCCATTAAACCAATTGAGCCCACCCTGAAAACAACCGGAGCTATCCTGAAGCTACTCCGCAGTAAAATGAAATAAATAAATCCTGCCTTTAGACTAACCAAGGTCCACTTCAGATCATATTTAAAATTAAATTTAAAATTTAATTTACTGGAAATTATAAAAAGAGTAATTTACTGTATTTTCACAGCCACAAAATAGATCGTATTTTTTTATATAATAAGTAAGTTACTGTATAAATTAAAGTTATAGTGTAGAAAATTAAAGTAACATAAATGTTTCTGTAATTTTTTTATAGCTGTGCGCGACTATAATTTTCAGCTGCAACTCTGCCGCCGGATCTGGTGAGGCGGCGACTTTGCGACTCTATTTTTGCCGCCCCCTTCCCAGTACGACTTGCGCCTTAGCCTAAACTAATATTTACAGGTCATCCTCCTCCTCCTCCTCCTCCATGTCCTCCTGGCCCATGTCCTCCTCCAGGATGTCCATGTTCCATTTGAGGAACACGAGCTCCTCAAAGTTGACCTCATCCAGGGAGGACCTCTTGGTCGTGAGGACGTCCCCAACCTACTGTAATAAGAGATGAAAACAAACTGAAAAAACTAAAAAAGAAGATGGAAGAACAATCTGTAGTCAAATTTACTTATGAACTAAACCATAACGGAATATTACCTTTCCTCGATGTTGAAGTAATAACAAGAGAAAATAAGTACAAAACACAAGTATATACAGAACGAACAAATTCTGGAAGTTGTCTTAATGGAGAAGAGCAAGGTCCAACAAGATACAAAATTAGTGTCATACGAACATACATCAGACGCGCATACAAAAACAGTTCCTCATGGGCATTATTCCCTAAAGAAATTAAAAGAATAAAACAAATATTAATTAACATTGGTTATTCTAAATACTATGGTAGACAAAGAGATCAAAACATTTTTGCAAAATTTACATATGAATAAAAAAGACGACAATTCAAAACACTCAATAAATGTCTTCTATAAAAAAAAACAACAAATGAGTGATTCATTTAAAATGGACGAAAGAATAATCAAAATTATTATAATACAAAATATACAAATGCCGAAGAAAAATTAAATGTGATAATATACAACAAAACCAAGAAGATTAGCAATGCCATCATTAACAATAACACAAATAAAACAAAAGGAATGAAAGGATCCAACGTAATTTATGAATTTAATCGCCCTCCTGGCGTCTGCAAGGTTCATTATTCGAATAAATACCTTGGAATGACAACCACATCTTTATCTCGTCGCCTTACCATACACTTGCAAAAGGCACTATAAAGAAACCACTATTTAATAGAGCAAAGAACCAATCTCTCAAGAGAAATTTTAGAGGTAAATACCATAATCAAACTGACCGCACGTGGCCTCACATCATGGGAGCTATCTTAATCCAAGAAGAGAGACTGAGGCTTAAGGACCAACAAATGGTTACACATAGGACCTTGAAATTCTTAACGGATTAAATAGTTAATCATCATCACCATCACTAACTCTATAATTTAAGAACGGGATTTTTTGAGTATTTGAATAATAATTTCATCTTAGTTTGGTTATGACTTATGTTTTTTAGCAAAGTTATTTCGAATAATTCTTTTATAATATAAAAAAAACAAAATGCTGAAGTTCAGAAATAAATATAAGTATCGAAATTTTGTGAATTTCTTAAAACCCCATTTTTGATATATCTTCTTCTATAACTCTATATTTTAGCAACGTGATATTTTGAAAGGCGGGGGGGGGGGGGGAATTTAGTTTAGAGTTCCTTTTTTAAATTATTATAATTGGCGAAGTTCAGAAAATTTCTAAAAATTTAACCATAATTTAACCATGGGTGCTTTTTTTTAGATTTTAAATCTTAATCTTAGTAGCGAAGCGCAAACTCTTCCTCTAGGTGGGGCTGGGAATGGCAAAGCCATTGCCTGGTACTAA
Organism: Ceratothoa steindachneri; assembly: GCA_963969495.1. Lineage (NCBI taxonomy): Eukaryota > Metazoa > Arthropoda > Malacostraca > Isopoda > Cymothoidae > Ceratothoa > Ceratothoa steindachneri. The sequence continues at coordinate 189,090,987 of OZ018321.1, read as the reverse complement.
TAAAATTCTCATTCCACAAATTTATCAAAATAATTTTCATTTTAAGAGAAAAAAATATCTACATATATTTACTATTTATACTATTGAATTTCTTTATATTTATCATTATAGTCCCAGAAGATGACCGAAAAGGTCGAAAAGTACCTCGGGATAATAATTAATAAATTATGAATATAGGAACCCTTATTCATAACTTTTCCCAAGAGAAAAAATGTAATAAGAAAATTAGAAAAGCAAAGAAAAAAGTTAATTAAAGCTCAGCTAGACCTGGTCTTTAATAAAACATGCATCAAAGAGAAGAATCGTAGAATCGAGCTTGATATCGTCCGTTCCTAATTTAAATCTATCTGAGGGTCAATTTTCTTTTAATCCTGTAATAAGATCGCAAATAAACAAAATAGTAAAATGTCAGCCCTTCAATATGTTTAGGCCTACCCCCCTCCAGATTAGCCACAAGTAGGGGATTGGGGGAAAAAAGAGGGGATCTTGTGTTATGCTTTTCTCTTATATATTTCCTGCCCAGTGTCAGTTGAAAAAGGGTGTGAGATACACCGAAACTGTTCTGAATTAAATTGTCTTCGGAGAATGTGGTTTAATTCCTCATATATATATATATATATATATATATATATATATATATATATATATATATATATATATATATATATATATATATATATATATAACTGAATCACGAAAATATGGAACGCGATATAAATAAATTCAACAGCCACGAAGGAAAATGAAACACGGGAGATCTGAGAAGAATTTTTTACAAAGAAGACCACACAAACGTATATGACAGATGTGGACATAAGGATTATAAGTGCATTAAGAGATACCTGGAAACCAACCCTATTGAAGAATTAATCCTGCTGAAACAGAAGTTAACCATTGAAAAAAGGGTTTGCAAAAAAGAGGAGGGGAACTCAAACCATCCAACTAAATTAAGATTACAATTTGATAATTCTTCTATTTGAGAAGCAATAACAATTTATAGGAGGTGAAAATTATCAAGAATAAAACTGAGAATATATTAAACATAGGAATAACTAGAAAAGTATATAAACGCGCAAATATGACAAATGAAGAATATAGGCAGAAATATGCCTGTTGACTTCATTTATATTATATATATTAATGGAACATCATATATATATATATATATATATTATAAGTATATATGAAATGAATAACACAAAGTAGCATGTGATGTTCGCAATGAATGCAATGTGCCACAGGAAAAATGAAAAGGTGCTTCCAAGTACTTTCGAACTTTATTCAGTTTATTCTCAAGGATAACTCCAAGAGAAAATAGTATAACAAGGGTAGATATAAGCTGGTAAAAGATAAAGAACCACTTCTAAGACAAGAAATCACCAATGAGGAAGTAGAAGAGGGACGGGTAAATTCACATTAAGATTTAGCTCTAACAGGTAACAAGGTCAAACCGAGAGGCAAGAAAGAGTCAAGAACTGAGCTAAAAGAGTTAAAACGATTAACGGATAAAGCGTTAGTCTAAAGAGGAAGATTAGGAGAGACACGAACAAGTAAGCAAATACGTAGGGAAGAGGAGCAAGGAGAGAGGAAGAAAAATAAAATAAACAAAAAGTTATCAAGACGCACAGTGAGAAGAAGGTTATTAGAAGCTGGGCTCAAAGGATGTGAGGCTAGAAAGAAACCGTGGCTGTCTCAGGTGAACAAGAAGAAGCGATTGTCTTGTACAAAAGAGCATGAAAATTGGACTGATGATGATTGGGCTAAACTGTTTGGTCTGATGAAAGCAACTTTGAGTTAGTTTCCACCAATTTATTACGCTTGGATGCCAAAATTTTTATTGGATACCAAAAATGATCAATAAATTTGGTATTTCTCCTCAGAACTTTGGGAAAGTTATGATACGAGATTTGTTGTACCAACAGTCATATTTTGGAGGTGACATTGTAATGGTTTAGGGCTGAATGTCGTCTTTAGGTCCAGGATTTTGATTCACTAAGGAAGGTTTATCAACCTTCCATAGGTAAAATGTGTCAATGATGACATACCAGATGGTGTACTCTTCCAAATTCAAATTGAAGAAAAGGGTGACATTGATGGAATGGCCCCTTCAATCTCCAGACCTCAACCATATTGAACATTTGTGGTCACACTTGGCCACAAGAGTGAGGGTGCACAAATGTTTTTCAAATGGTGAATTAACAGCCAAAATTCATGAGGAGTGGCAAAAATTGAACCAACCACCTGTGTCAACTTAGTCTCAAGTACGCAAAAACACAGAAAAGCAGTTATAAAAGCCTTAAAAGGCTTAGAAGGACACATCAAATATTAATTATTGATAGAATTGACACAAAAATGTTTATTTGTATTATATCAAGGAATAAATGAGGTTCAATCATATTCTTCACTTTTTCATACCTGCCAATAATTTTGGCCAAGGCAGTACATATATATATATATATATATATATATATATATATATATATATATATATATATATATATAATTTCACGTTGAAGGCAAGGACACATAGGAGGCTGAGGTACATGTGATTTATTTATGGAACAACGTTTCGGGCGTATCACCCATCTTCAGGTTCTAAAATCATAAATTAATCTAATACAGTTAAAGAATATTAAAAATAATCAGGTTAAGACTATGTAGGTAAATAAAAAATTAGAAAATAACTCAGGAATTTAAAAGTCAAGCGAATCAAATTATCAATCTAATATAACACTATTGAAACGAAAAAAAAAACACAAAAAAAACAAAAGCAAATAATTACAGTATAATATTGCTTACCGATAACTCAGAAATTTAAAAGGCAAGAGAATCAAATTATTAATCTAATGTAATCACTATTGGCACGAAAAAAAGAAGCAAAAACACAAAAGTAAAAAATTACAGTATAATATTGCTTACGGATGAAGTTCAGGAGAAATCACAAAGTGAAGAAATTATAAAGGATGTGGCTTAAAGAAGGATAGGAATTTGATTGGTTGGTTGTTAAATAAGAGAAGGTTGGTTGGTTGTTGACTGAGGTAATTAAAATTAAGAAATAAGAAGGGGAACAGCGGTATTATCTATGTTGAGTGTAGGAGATTTTCTCCGTATTAGTAGGGATTCCAAAATTCTTAGACTATATTCATTGTTATTGTGACCAATTATTTTGAAGTTATCTATGGAACATTCTGTCTTGCATTGTATAATATGATTTCTAATTACAAAAGCTTCCTTCTTAGACAAATTTTTCCCAGTGCGATGGCTTATTTCCATGTGAGAACAATGAACGAACCGCACTACCAATATAGGTTCCTTGCAAACAACAAGGATAAGTGAAAAGGTAAACAACACGGCTGCTCATTTCTAGAGGAAGTTTGTCTTTTGACGAGAAGAAACTTGCTATGGAAAGTGGTTTGACAAAAGTGATTTTAAAGTTGGTAATGAAAGAAATATTTTTAGAGTAATTTGTTGCATTTTCTAGTGAATAATCTATTGTAAGGTCCCATTTCAGGTGCTACGAATAAAATTTAATTTTTGGGAACATTATATGAGAGAGAAAGGATGGAGAGTAAATTTTGGTTAGAAAATTAGTGATTAGCTTGTCAACCAAAGGTGGGGGGTAACAATTATTTCCAAAATAAGACTTTAGAGTCTGGAATTCATTGTGCATTAGGGAATAATTGAAAGAGAGATGGTAACCTCTATATATTAGAGATTTAATTGCACTGAGTTTATGTGACAAGTCACAATGGCTGAAAAAGTTGATTTCTAGACCAATAAAGGTAGGCTTTCTGTATATTGAGGTAGTTATTTTGTCGGTTTTTTCTATAATGACGTCTAGAAAAGGAAGTTGATAGTTACTCTCTAATTCAATGGTATATTGAATGTTGGGATGATAAGAGTTTATAAAATTTAAAAAAATGTTCCTGTTAATGAAACAATTAATATTATTTTAAATCTAATTTTCAACAAAACAGGCACCTTTCACAATTTCTCTCGTCAAAATTTCAAGACTATTTTAGAAATGATTTTTAAAGAGAATCATTTTTTATTTAATAACAAGGTTTACCAACAGATAGATGGAGTAGGAATAGGCTCACCAATTGCTCCAATAGCAGCTAATATTTTCATTATTCATCTTGAAAACAACTTTATGAAACATTGCCCTTTAGATTTCAAACCCATATTTCATCGTAGGTATGTGGACGACTCCTTTGCTATTTTCAATAATATATAACATGCCCACCATTTTGTTAATTTTATAAACATTAAATATACCATTAAAGCACTCTTAGAGAAAAGTGGAATGGATTTACTCATGTACGTAGCAAACGTACATACGTACTCGGCCGTAAACCACGACAATATATATATATATATATATATATATATATATATATATATATATATATATATATATATATATATATTACAACTGTGTGAATTTCGCTGATCCCAAAGAGATTTGCTACTGAGCACCCCCTCTCTCTTCTTGTAGTTCTAGATGCCAGGCTATCATTGAAATTGTAGCATGCAAGATAATGAGTGGCAAACTAATCATTCTACTACATAATGGACTCACTGGTTGCCACCCAGTTAACATGTTTGTAAATGTCTTGTCCATATATTTGTACAAAGATGATGGTTAAATTAACTGAAGAATTGGAAAACAGCTATTGCCTGGTTTTACAGACAAAAGGATCACATTCCATAGTTATATAAAAGCGCCTCATTTTCATTTTACGACTTCTGGATAGGTGAAAGATAACTAAATTATTATACCGTATGGACATTTACATGATGGTAATAGGAATGGTACAATGATTAGTTAATGTTGTTTGTTAATCGTGGAATTTGATCTTGAATTCCTCTGCATCGACTTTTGTGTCCGCTCCGTCGGTCGCCATATTTGGTAGTTTGCTAGCATAAAGGGTGGTTTAAAATTATAAATGTGTGATCGAATTTATCCCTTGTTTCTCTCTTTAATCATTGCGGTGTGGTCGTTTTGCTGTATTACCATATATGGGCCCGTATAAGGGAAGGGGAGGAAACTCTCGCACCGACCAGGGTGTCTCGTACGAAGGCGTGAATGGACTCTTCAAGGAGTTTTGGACTTAAGGTGTTGGGCTGGGCTAATTTCCTGGATACTATTGTGCCTAATGAGCTCATTCTGGCCCGCAAGTCTAGAATGACCTGGCTCTTGAGGCACTCACTCTCTTGGGTGTCAAATTGGTCACCTGGGAGATGTAGACTCACTGCCGGCCCTACGGGGATGGGGGAATTTTTTTAATTAATTCAAGCCAGTGCACGTTAGTCAAATATCGTCCACTATGTAGTTTTTCGTTTGCTTTTCCATAAAAATAGGATATCTTTCTTATTATAAACGAAAAAATAAGAAAAATACATATTTTTTATCATACTTTTAACAATAAATTTAAGTGAATTTTGAGATTCATCATACAAAAGTGAGAGGTTGTGTTATTTTTGTTAATAAAGTAAGTTAATTTTTTTACTAGTGTTTTCTACGCTTTTGAGGAGTGTTTATGTTTTTTTATCTAAATAATTAAATTATAGAGGCGTTAGGGCTGTAGCTACCTATCACTCAACAAACCCTTACAGTTTTGGAATTGTTTGTTGTATAGAGATCTACAGAGCACTGTGCATTGAGATAAGTTCCCACTCGTTTTCAACTCCATTACGAATAAAAATTGTTGGTGGTCAGGGCTCCGTCCTGGACCACGCCGGAGAAGTTCACGCTCCCTCCAAACGCCCAAACTAATATATGTTCGCTAAAATCGCGTTGCTCGATTCTCTTTCGGCCTCTCGATTTGAAATATTTGGAAGTCTTGAAATAGTATAGGGTTTAGAAAGGCAACAAATTCTACGATCGCCGCGGTTAGGACAAACGTTAGGTACACGTATGCGTTAACTGCCTCCGTATGTCATATAAGCCGGGGAGCAGTTGCTATCTGACTCGGAGGAGTTACATAAAACAAAGAGGAAGAGCTTTTCGAACTACCAGAATGGACTACGTTTTGTCAGCAGACAAGATTTCAGAGTTTTGTGTTCACGTTCAAGGGACGCATTCCCATAAGGGTTCCTGAGGCTGATATAGACATGTTCAGTAGCCGTTACTGTAGCAATTGATTAAATAATCCTTATTGAAATTGTAGGGCGTTATCCTAAACTACCCCTCCCATACCAGTGCGCCGAATTGAGACGCGTTACCATTTAAACGAACTCCGATATTGGCTCGAATGTTAAGTTTTAAAGAGATGACTTTGATTTATTTTGTGAATTGGCAAATCTCCGTAAGGAAAGACTTGAAACCTTCACTAGTGGTTGGAAAGGAACCAAGACTGTCAACCTTTACTGTATAAAAGCGGCATTGATGACTTTGAATTGCGGTTATGGTAGTTTTGAGTGGCGATATATTTTTCAGTTTGAAAAGCTGTGCAGCTTCGGACACAATCTCTTACATGTCTACGAATACTTTTCCAGATGAATCGATCTAAAATTCACTCCAAGGAAGATCGAGCTTCTACATCGATCGTCCATATTATGCACTTGATCAAATGCAAGTCTAACAAACTGAGGAGTAAGATAGGGTTTACTAAGTGTTTGGATAAATCACAAATGACAGATTCGCCAGATGAAGGTCAAAAGATTTAATGTAAGCTAAGGGAAGTTGAAGGATCTGCTTGCAACCAGATCAATTCCTCATTGGGAGGCTGAGCGCCAGTGTAAGCTTCCTATTCCATGGTTGCATATAATGATATAATGAAATGACAGGTGAGATCGGTTTATCGGAAGGGGTCAGCAAATTGCTCGATATCAAAGGGGATAGGAGGATTTCATGTGACCGAAGGGGATGAAGGATGACCCTGTCTAGAATGTAAAGGAGACGAAGGGCGCTAAATTGTAATGTAAAAAATGTGCTATGTTCGCGATTTGAGTCTTTCTGTCTATTAATTTTGCGCATTTAATGTTTAGTGCTAAGTTATAATGGATTTTTTTTTTGTAAAATTGACACTAATAATCACGTTTTTTACATTACACACTAAATATTCCAACAAGAATCTTCGTCAAAGTACTGGAGAAAGTGTCAGAGACTTTTCTCTCCTTAGGTCAGGATGGGATAGCCTGTCGCCGTTCAAAATGAAGTGTAAATCTCGTCGATTTACTTCTGGAAGTTGATCCACCAAAAATGCCATGATTGATTGCTTGTCTATGAACACTCGCCTTCTCCTGATAGGATAGAAAGGTAAATGTGTATGCAAACATTCGGTGGTATAAGGCAACTTTCTTACTACCACATTTTCTTGTAGTTTAACAGTTTGAGGTTTCCTAATTTAAATGCAACTTCTGCCTGGTAGTAAAAAGGAGAGTGCGATTGCAACCTATACTGTTTTTGAAACTGCAGTAATTTATTTGCCTTTTTCGAAACTGCAGGAATTTATTTGCCATTTTCGAAACCGATGGGACTCTCGCCATGCCAATAGATATAAGGCTTTGGACTTATAGTATCGAGGCAAAGGTTTAATCCCAACGAGAGCGGACTCAAAATTTTCAGCGGCGTCACGAGTTGGCTTCTCATTAGTAAATATTTTAAACTTATCGTTGCTGGGATAAGTTTAGGATGGACAATCATAACACCGCAATCATTCCATTCCCGCCTTCAAACACAACATACATACCACTCTCTCCTATGTTTCGCAACCCTGCTGATAGAGTACCTATAGGGATACTAATATCTACATAACCCCACATGTAATACTCGTTTCCCTCATGGGAGTACTCATACCCCATACTCTTTACCCAGAAAATTAAGAAGTGTTCTATGATCGCTCGTTGCTCTTAAAACACATTAATACCCCTACTAGCACCCCCCTCCCATACTACCACACACGAAAACGTGTTTGCTAGTCATTTCCATGCTCATCTTTATGTGCAAATCATCTTTCAGTCGGGGGGGTGTTGTTCCCGATGCAAGGGGAAGGGGGAACAACTTACTTTGGAAGCCGATCTATACCAAACTCCTCTGCTATAACCCCAGTATCTGGGTCACTTTATCTTGACCTTAACCAGGTCAGGGCAAAGGCAAATAATATTAGTTTGCCAAGAAATTAATGGTTGTTTTTAAGGTAAAATCATATAAAATAAATACATTTAATCAGCAAAGTGATTTCCACCATTATTGGCAATGGCCTCTCCTCGTTTAGTTAGGTCCTGGGAACCACTTTGGAAAAATTCATTCGGTTGTGATGATTTGGTATCCTTTTCCTCCTCCTTCACATGAGAGTATACTTTGCCATTTAGGTGGTGTTGTAATGAAATAAATAAATTACAATCACATAGTGAAAGTTTCAATGAATATGGAGGATAAGGAAGAAATTTACAACCTAACGCATTAATTTTGCGGGGAGACAAACGTGCCAGGTGTGGAGGTGCAATGTCACGAAGGTGGAAGAGGATGCCATTTCGGTTCAACAGTGAAGAAAGCATTTGTTTTAGAGTTTCTTTAAAAATGGCAATAGTTGAACATATATATCTGTAGTAACTGTTGGTTTTTTTATAGTTGAGCTCATAATAAATAACTCCTTTCTCATTCCACCAAATGCAAGTCTGCTGTTAGAGACAATGACTAAGAGTAGAGGTGGATTTTGTTTACAATCAAGACAATGCTCAGTATTCCTGTAAAGAACCCACTTTTCATCGACCGTAACAATTTTGCGCAGAAATAAATCACGAAAAAATTGAACTATTCGACATGAAGGAATATGCGCACGTCAAAAAGTGTCCTTCAGACCATTCAGGTGGCAACCAAACACCCTCTTTGTAGCTTAAAATAGGCCAAAGCAATGTCAGTTAGAAAAAAAAGGCTATTTCATTGAAACAAATTCAACAAATCTTAGAATCAATTTTGATTTCTTCTAAAACATTATTTTTTAATAACCTAATAACTAAACAAACACGGAGTAAGCCTTAATAAATGCCCAAGAAATCAAACGAAAACCAGTGAAGACTTAATTGGGGTGAGAAGCCCAAAGGATAGAATAGTTTGATTATTTCACCATTGGTGACAAAATCATTTGCAAAATAAAGGCTCTCCTTAATGCAGGGATGATAAAACTCAACTCGATGCCATAAAAGCAGCTAAAAGAGTAAGTTCTGGTTCGAGGTGGCAAGTGAATAAACGGCTCAAACATCTCTCAAAGTAGCTAAAAGATTAAGTTCTGGTTCGAGGTGGTAAGTGAATAAACGGCTCAAACATCTCTCAAAGCAGCTAAAATAGTAAGTTCTGGTTCGAGGTGGCAAGTGAATAAATGGTTCAAACATCTCTCAAAGCAGCTAAAAGAGTAAGTTCTGGTTCGAGGTGGCAAGTAAATAAACGGCTAACACATCTCTCAAAGCAGCTAAAATAGTAAGTTCTGGTTCGAGGTGGCAAGTGAATAAATGGTTCAAACATCTCTCAAAGCAGCTAAAAGAGTAAGTTCTGGTTCTAGGTGGCAAGTAAATAAACGGCTAAAACATCTCTCAAAGCAGCTAAAAAAGTAAGTTCTGGTTCGAGGTGGCAAATGAATAAACGGCTCAAACATCTCTCAAAGCAGCTAAAGGATTAAGTTCTGGTTCGAGGTGGCAAGTGAATAAACGGTTCAAAAATCTCTTAAAGCAGCTAAAAGAGTAAGTTCTGGTTCGAGGTGGCAAGTGAATAAACGGCTCAAACATCTCTCAAAGCAGCTAAAAGAGTAAGTTCTGGTTCGAGGTGGCAAGTGAATAAACAGTTCAAACATCTCTCAAATAGCTAAAAGAGTAAGTTCTGGTTCGAGGTGGCAAGTGAATAAACGGCTCAAACATCTCTTTAAAGCAGCTAAAAGAGTAAGTTCTGGTTCGAGGTAGCAAGTGAATAAATGGCTCAAACATCTCTCAAAGCAGCTAAAAGAGTAAGTTCTGGTTCGAGGTGGCAAGTAAATAAACGGTTCAAACATCTCTCAAAGCAGCTAAAAGAGTAAGTTCTGGTTCGAGGTAGCAAGTGAATAAACGGCTCAAACATCTCTCAAAGCAGCTAAAATAGTAAGTTCTGGTTCGAAGTGGTTAGTGAATAAACGGTTCAAACATCTCTCAAAGCAGCTAAAATAGTAAGTTCTGGTTCGAAGTGGCAAGTGAATAAACGGCTCAAACATCTCTCAAAGCAGCTAAAAGAGTAAGTTCTGGTTCGAGGTGGCAAGTGAATAAACGGCTCAAACATCTCTTTAAAGCAGCTAAAAGAGTAAGTTCTGGTTCGAGGTAGCAAGTGAATAAATGGCTCAAACATCTCTCAAAGTAGCTAAAAGAGTAAGTTCTGGTTCGAGGTGGCAAGTAAATAAACGGTTCAAACATCTCTCAAAGCAGCTAAAAGAGTAAGTTCTGGTTCGAGGTGGCAAGTGAATAAACGGCTCAAACATCTCTCAAAGCAGCTAAAAGAGTAAGTTCTGGTTCGAGGTGGCAAGTGAATAAACGGCTTAAACATCTCTCAAAGCAGCTAAAAGAGTAAGTTCTGGTTCGAGGTGGCAAGTGAATAAACGGTTCAAACATCTCTCAAAGCAGCTAAAAGAGTAAGTTCTGGTTCGAGGTGACAAGTAAATAAACGGCTCAAACATCTCTCAAAGCAGCTAAAAAAGTAAGTTTTGGTTCGAGGTGGCAAGTGAATAAACGGCTCAAACATCTCTCAAAGCAGCTAAAATAGTAAGTTCTGGTTCGAGGTGGCAAGTGAATAAACAGTTCAAACATCTCTCAAAGCAGCTAAAAGAGTAAGTTCTGGTTCGAGGTGGCAAGTGAATAAACGGCTCAAACATCTTTCAAAGCAGCTAAAAGAGTAAGTTCTGGTTCGAGGTGGCAAGTAAATAAACGGTTCAAACATCTCTCAAAGCAGCTAAAAGAGTAAGTTCTGGTTGGAGGTGGCAAGTGAATAAACGGCTCAAACATCTCTTTAAAGCAGCTAAATGAGTAAGTTCTGGTTAGAGGTAGCAAGTGAATAAATGGCTCAAACATCTCTCAAAGCAGCTAAAATAGTAAGTTCTGGTTCGAAGTGGTAAGTGAATAAACGGCTCAAACATCTCTCAAAGCAGCTAAAAGAGTAAGTTTTGGTTCGAGGTGGCAAGTGAATAAACGGCTCAAACATCTCTCAAAGCAGCTAAAATAGTAAGTTCTGGTTCGAAGTGGTTAGTGAATAAACGGTTCAAACATCTCTCAAAGCAGCTAAAATAGTAAGTTCTGGTTCGAAGTGGTAAGTGAATAAACGGCTCAAACATCTCTCAAAGCAGCTAAAAGAGTAAGTTCTGGTTCGAGGTGTCAAGTGAATAAACGGTTCAAACATCTCTCAAAGCAGCTAAAATAGTAAGTTCTGGTTCGAAGTGGTAAGTGAATAAACGGCTCAAACATCTCTCAAAGCAGCAAGAAAACAAGCAAATTATCCCGTCTCACTATTAACTCGAGAAAATTTAAATCCGTTTCCTGTACAGAGATAATAAAAGGCTAGACGAAGAAAAATATGATGATAATCTGGAAATCAATTAAGAAAATGAAATTATTGATATTAAAACGACGCTAAATCATTTCCCTAAATAATTCTTTCAGACATTCTGATTAGTAATTCATCATGAGAGATATTATTATAGAATTGCACCAAGGAAGTTTTTGGGTACATATATTTGATCACAATAATTGGCAATTTAATTAAATTCGGCGTTTCATCAAGTACGTCATTATAACGGGTGTTCCATTCAGACAGATCGAAGTTAGCAGTAAATAAAACAGTGTTATTGGTGAAGATATATTGATTTCATTATTGGATCATGTTATTTGAGTCATGGCAATTATGTGTGAAAAATAATATTGCCTAAATGTCCGCCAAGGTTTCGGGGGCACACCTCCACTCGATGGATATTCAAAATTTTGATGACGTATCTGCATAGTTGCTCCTCGATCTCCCCAATATCCCTTATTATCCCATCCTTCAGCTGTAGAATTGTTGTTGGCTTGTTGGCATAGACCTTACTTTTGGGATGACCCCAAAGGAAGAAATTTAAAGGCGTCAAGTCACACGATCGTGGTGGCCAATTGACCTCGCTGTTTCGAGAGATGATGCGACCTGGGAACTTCTCATTCAATAAAGCCATTGTTGCATTTTCCGTGTGGCATTTGGCGCCGTCCTGTTGAAATCACAAATCTTCGACATCCATAGATTTCAATTCAAGCTTTGAAAAGTTGGTTATCATGGCACGGTATCACTCGCCTGTCACCGTAACAGAATTCCCGGACTCATTTTCGAAGAAATACGGCCCAATGATTCCGCTAGCAAAAAAATGCACACTAAACAGTGACCTTTTGTGGATGCAGTGGCTTTTCAACAATCTTCCTGGGATTTTCATTAGCCCAAATGCGACAATTCTGCTTATTAACGAATTCACCAAGATGAAAATAGGCTTCATCACAAAATGATGATTTTTGCGAAAAATCATCCTCGGCTTGTCTTTGCTCGTGCACCCAATTGACGAATGTACGGCGCTTAAAATGGTCAGCAGTCTTCAGTTCTTGTGTCAATTGAATTTTGTAAGCGTGTAGAGACAAATCTTTTGTCAAAATTCGATGTAACGTTGTTGTGGAGAGGTTCAATTCCTGCACGCGATGACAAATAGAGGTGTCTGGATCTTCAGCCACATTCTCGCGCACCGCAGCAATGTTTTCTGCTAAACGACGTAAACGAGCACGCAATGGCGTTTCCATATCTGCCACCGACCCCGTTTGTTTGAATTTATGAACAATTTCTCAATTGCACTCTCGGTTGGTCGATTATTTTGACCCCCAAAATCGCGAAGTGCCCGAAATGCGTTTCTGTTTGAACGTCCATTTTTGTAATAGGCTTCGATAACTTTAACAAGGTGTTCGATTGTTAATCTTTCCATGGTTGAAATTTCCAAGGACTGAAGTTGTTAAATTTGAAAGAGAAAGAAAAAAATCATTAGACGCTTAAACTTAACTCACATTTAAAATCGGTCCAAGTTATTGGAACACCCTTTATAAATCTGAAAATATATTAAAATCTTAAACTTTTGGTGTAAAATCTTACCGAGCATTTTGCTGCAAAGGCTTTTATTTCATCGATATACAGTAAGATTTGAAATTACTTATCCTCTTACTTTGTTGATTTCTTTAATATCACAAAGTGATAATTATCACCATTTTGTACTGTGCTTCTCAACGTTGAATTTTGTCTTAAAAACTTTGTTATGAGAATATAACTCATGATTTATTATCCTTCTCAAGGTAGTTTGTAGTTGATACCATTTAGAAAAAATAGAAATGGGATGTATCTGTGAGAATTTGTGATTTTACTACTCCTTGTTGTGATTAAATCCCTTAAAACGACTTGCCTTTGATGCGAAATCCCGAAGGTTGCTGGGAGTTGAACTCCTTAGGATCGCCTAAACTCTAAGTACATATATCCCCATTCAAAGTAGTAGCCTTCTACACAATCTACCACAACTCCTCTCTCCTCATTTTTGAGGATCTCTCCATCTCTTTTCTAGCATTTCGTAATGTTGCTTTCGTTAGTTTTCACTTAAAATAAATAACTATTCCAACCCCAAACACCTAAGATTGATAAATGTATTTGTTAATAAATAATCGTACAACTAGTCTACTCTTCCTCTCTCTATTTTTTACATCCAGTCTGTCCACCCTTTCCTCTTTTTACTGAGATATGCGTACCATTTGTACTCTCCTGGACTCTTGATTCTCATTAAATCAGCCAATCCTAAAAATATAATCCATTTTTTATTGTTTTTTCACCTTTTCGGCATTCATGAAACTGGATAAATTTGATATAATTTTTACCTTTTATTAAAAATAAAACAATGCGTTATAATTATAATTTTTCCTAATGAGAGATTAATTGAAATGAACATATGATAAATTTATTAAAATGGATAAAAACGTTCCTAAAATTGCCATATTCACACAAACTGATTACTATTTACAGATCAAAAGTAACTTTCTATATCAATGCAAAATTAGTGTGAATTTTTGGGCCGATCCTCACGAGCTCTATGTAATAAAAAATGAGCGATAAATTTTACAATGAAACTGATAAGTGCTATTAAAAAAGCATTGAAATCGTAATTTTACTATTAACGTTATCATATATTTAACGTTTTAAGTAATTTTTATTTTTAATATTTAGAAAGAAAATAGAATTACTCTTATATCTCGTATGAAGAGCTAAAAACATCGTTCTAGTTTCAATCTTTCGAATACAACTTTTCTAAAGTACTTTTTATTCACGAGTCAAAATTTCGCTAAATTTAATGCGAACATTCTAAAATCATGATTTTGTTTAAATTTGCATTTGATCTTGTATAATGTTAAGTTCGATCAAAATGAAACACTGCGAATAACGCATTCATATGAGAAAAAGCAACTAAAACACACTAAAGTAAATAGAAACCTTAACTTAATGATAAAATTTTTTTATTTTACATTTGGTTATCATTTTGATACTATGTTAGTTTTTGTGGAATTCAAAATACATTCAAGGTAAAGCATCATTAGGATGCCAAATTTAGGATCTCCATACAAGGTAGAATTTTCGGTCAAACTGGGTCTCTTTTAAATTTATTTTTGCATCTGAAAATCGAGTGAGAACTCAAAATTACCTCAAGATAGTAGTAACATATCTTTTACCCCTCGTCATTAATTGACAATTAGCAAGCATAAAGCACCTTTTAACCATTTTAATATTAAAAACTAAGCTAGGTACAATTAATGTAAATACCTTCTCTTGCTTTTAGCCAAAGTACCATTCTATCATTGAATAAGGTATTATTGTACTAATATTCTGAGGATGTCAATTGTAAAAAAGATGAAAGGTCATGTCATAGTTCTAAAGGGAAAAATTATTAGTGCTCTATACGATGATCTACAAACAATGCATCAAAAACGGGCAGAGTGGCAATATATCACAATAAGCACCTATTATCAGGAGATACAAAAATTATCGCCATTTCGGAGAAAAAACACGAATCGGTGATAAATCTTTTCTCCATTCAAGGATCAAATGTCACTCTGTTAAGAGCACAATTCCCTCGAGCTCGTTTTATTACCCTCTGTTTTAAACCCCGTCAGTCAATTCCTAGTGACTTGCATTCCATTACTTAATTTCTTAACGATACCAAATGGTCCAAGTAAGCAAGCATAATTACAGCTCGCATTCTGTCTCGTGAACCGCAAAATACCGGAAAATTCCTTTCTTATCGACAATACCCAAAATGGCTTTCAACCAGATGCCTTAACTCGAAACATATCACCTTTTACTTCACTATCCAACCACAGGTCGTTAGAGGTTGTTTTATCTTGTCTCAATAACGACTTTTCTCATCCTTTTAAAGTATATAAATAGTGAAACATTGACTAAGAACTAAAACAACCCTTTCTTTTTCAAAGATATTCTGGGAAGGTGTGCTCTTTCTTTCCGAAACTCTGACAAGACAATAATATTTGATACTTTATTACATAAAATCAGAGTGCCTTTTATCGCAAGGGAATATGTCGTAGAATGACCAGTATATATATATATATATATATATATATATATATATATATATATATATATATATATATATATATATATATATATATATATTTATTATATTATATTTAGACGGAGTGGACGGTCAAGGTCAATTGAGTGACCTTCGTTCGTCTCCCAGCAGCGGCACACGAGGGGGGTGGTTCCCAATCGAGTGCGTGGAAGAATTTATCTACAAAATCGAGTTCAATTGGCCGTTAGTATAATAAAGAAGGCTGCGGGACTCTCAGGCTTTGGAAAGGAGGACCAAAATTTTCTTTAATAACTACAATAGGTATACGATATATACAAATGGAAGAGATTGCAAACGGGTAGACTCAAACGTGAGCCCACAAGCGGCTGCTGTCGAGCCAGTATACGAACTTACACTTTACGGGTTGAATGGTCAAGAAACCCTAATGTGGGGGTTGAGGCTTTATAAGACAACCCGGGGAATAGGTGATTGAACGAGTAAATCGTAATCGATGGAGTTTAACCTCGAGGAGTGAACTCGAGGAAGTACTTGCGCCAGGCGAGGTTAAAACCGAATCCAGGGATAGCCAATTGACTGGGGCTAAATTCCTTCGGTTAGAATTCTTGCCTTTAAGCTTGAGAAGGAGGAACAGAGTTGAATCGAGAAACCGACGTGTCTTGTGCAAAAAGGCGGGTCTATACTAAGTTTTCCAGGCGGTGTCTAGCATTATATATGGGCCGACCGGAAGCAAAAATGCCTCAGGCCAAGGAGGGACATCTCATTAACCAAACACTCCACTGGGAGATAGGGATGAACTCCAGTGGGGTTTATTGATATCGCCCGGAAAGGTAGGCAACGTCTTCTTGTGCCCCCACGCTTGGAATTCTTGCTACTGCCTTATCAGCGGAAGCGGCTCGATTCTCTTATGGTTCCCACGACTTTGTTCTGCGTTATTCTACCTCTTGTTTGGCCTCATGGCTTCTCAGCCTCATGACGGTATTAACTTATTTTCCCGCCAGAATATCATGTCAATTATGGGCAATATTACCTCTGAGTGACATTAGAGGATCGTGTAATCTTATTAAGCCGCCTTCTCCAGAAAGTGCGAGCGCTGGGCATAGACGGAAAAGTAGCCGGCTGTATCGAGAACTGGCTAAGTGGCAGACGGCAACGGGTGGTGCTGAATGGACAGGCTTCTGAGTGGGTGCCCGTTACTAGCGGGGTGCCTCAAGATTCTGTCCTGGGACCACTACTATTCATCATCTACGTCAACGACATGGACGGTGACATGGTTGCCAAGATTTCCAAATTTGCCGACGATACCAAGCTTGGTATGAACGTTGCAAAGGATGGAAATACTGCCCGCCTGCAGGAAGATCGTGGGAAGATTGGGGAGTGGTCGGACACGTGGCAAATGCCTTTTAACGTGAACAAATGCGAAGTGATGCATATCGGCCATAGAAACCCCCAATCTTAGTATATCCTTAAGGGCACTGCTATTGAATCCACCGACACTGAGAAGGACTTGGGTGTAACAATCACTAGTGACCTCACGTTCTCAAAACAGTGCATTGAGGCGGAGAAAAAGGCCAAAAGGATGCTAGGTTATATAAAGCGCCAGTTTGGATATCGGAACAAGGAGATTTTACTGTGTTTGTACAACTCACTTGTCCGACCGCACCTGGAGTATGCTGTACAATTTTGGAGTCCTTCATTTCGAAAGGATATCGCAAGATTGGAACGCGTACAAGCCAGGGCAACCAAGCTGATTCCCTCTATCCGACATAAAAGTTATGAGGATAGACTAAGGGAATTAAATCTGTTCTCGCTGGAAACCCGTAGACTGCGTGGTCAGCCCATCGAAGTTTTAAAAATACTTCGAGGGTTTTGACAATGTTGACTACCGGGATATTTTCACACTGAGTGAGAACACAACGCGCAATCACGGCTTCAAACTTGAACTGAAGCGTCACAACCGCAATCTGTGTGGAAATTTGTTCACTTACAGTATCTGCGGTAAGTGGAACGCACTTCCAGTGGAAGTTGTCAACAGTGAATCTGTTGACCAGTTCAAGTTAAGACTAGGCAAAGTCTTGAAAAGTGGCCGTTTAGGGACGCAAAACAATTGAGCAGCCATGTGCCCGCTCGATTGCTAGTCTAAAGGTACCCTCCTTGAATGGACCGTAAGGTCTCTTAGGGTACCTTCTTTCCTTGTTGTTACTCCTTTTGTATTACTTCAAAACCAAAAGTTTGTTACCCTAGTTTTAATACCCACAGGAGGATCTCTGCCTATTTATCTGCTACACATTTTTTCCTTCTCTATCTTCATCACTTAGAGATCTCTCCTTACATACTATTTGTGGAGATGCTCTCTTCATTTTGAGGAAAAAATAGATCCGACTTCATTTCAAAACAAATCTTCAAACTTTTATATAGCAACACAAGCTACGTGTTCATAGAACTTTCACACATGCATATGCAGGTCAAACGTACCCACTCGAAGCTCTAATCAGATGTGCGCTTCGACCTCTGAACTTTGTCTTCTATTGTTTTCAAGCATGTTATTCTCAACGTTAGTGAAAGAACAATGATAACTTCTCATTTATATCTCACGAGACGTTTCAATCGTAAGTTTCCTTCCATTTCTGAGATTTATATACATTCGGTTTCTATTTTTCTGTGGTGGAATTGCTTGTATTTATAATAGTCAATATCTGTAATCTTCTTCCTATTTTTTTATTGTACTGGATCACTTTAAGCGTTTATATATTGTATAGCATGCTAATTTGACCGCCATTCTCAATTGGCTGGGTGTCTGTCCCATTCAATGCCACAAGGCTAGTTGGCAACTCTCTAGAGGGCAGCCATAAAACCTACCTCAAAAGAGAGTTAATGAAACCAAGAAGAAGCCAATGTGAGACAACATTCTATCAGCCATTTAAAGGTAAACAAACTTACTTTTATCCTCTCTCCACCTGATCAAGCACCTCTCCTCCTGCTCTTGCTCTCTTGTTTCTCGTCTTTGATCTCCCGGGAACCATCACAACTAATCAATTATAAAGTTTGTAGGCGTTATGTTGTGTTAACTATGTATCTTGGGTATCATTGCGCCAACTCTACCGATATAAAGCCCATAGAACACGGATTATCATAGTAGACAATAATTTTCGTAAAATCTGAAACAACTGAGACTTAAAATATATCAAAGTACAACTTCCTAAATCATTATTCAAGCATTGTCAACGAAGTATTAGTTTTCCTGACTTGTTTAAAAATATTTGACCTCAACTTGTATCTCCTAAACAAAGCTATTACGATAAAATGTTATGTTTATTTGGTGTCCTACATGTCTCTATAGTTTAGAAAAGAAAGATAAATGTCTATCTATGTAGATTACAATGGGACGGATTACAACAGGTATATTATTTCGGTCTTCCATAAATAAAGTCGGGCGCAAACTTATTTAACGACATTGCCTTCATTTATGGGGAGAACCAATTGATTAATTTTATTGTTTTTTTTACTTAATTTGATGCAAATATACGCGGAGATTTGAAAGTCTTTGCATATCAAGGTTAAAGGAATAGAAGAGAATGTATTTCAATTTGCTTTGAATTATTGTAAAAGACTCCTCGACCTGATCAAAGATTTTGGGAGGGTTCGAAAAGATTCTTCCTTGTCACCGGAAAATGTTTAAAAATAGCTTGAGTTACGGCGAATTCAAAATAAGCATTTTATCTTGAGTTATTGGGCTCTTTCAGATACGCACGACAGCCAGGAGAGAACATAAATTTTAGTGTAACATTTTTCTTACAATACTTATTAACAATTTTAATTCAATTCTGGGTAGCTTGTCATTTTAAATTTTGATAACTTTGAGGCAATTTACAATGGGGTCTCTGGTTCTTTATGATGGTATATATCAGAACTGTTTTTCCTTGATGTAAGAGAGAATAATTATGGTGTCGCAGAAAATTGGAATTTTTATTAGAGAATTTGATTAAATGGTACATGATGTCATAGAGTCCGGTAAGTTTCTTCAAATGGCCCTATTAGCTGAAAGTTGCCGTATGGTCTTAAACGATATTTTCCATGCCAATAAAAGATTTCCTTAAATTATGAAAGATCCTAAACTGCAAAGATTTATGGAAGTCTTCTCTCACAAAATGCGATAAATGAGTTTTGATTTTCTAAAAGCGTTTAATCGTAATATACATTTTTATATATTAAACAAAAAGTTGAAATTATATCTCCAGCTCTTCCAGACACTTTCTAAAATGAGGTTCTTAAAAAAAATAGTGAATCAGGTGTAGTGAAAATATGTGGGAGATAACTAGTCTAATTACGATTGCACTTAGATGTATTGTGAAATGAAAAAGAGCTTTTCCTCTCGCACACTTTCTTAATTTTGTGCCTGAAGCGACAAGAGCATCCCTTTCCAAGATACCATTTAAAAGCTAAAGAACTTATCTTTTTTGTTATTGTGGTTTCATTAAAATCCCTGTTGAAGATTCCAATTTTACCTACCCAACTTACATTACATTTCACAATATTAAACAAAAATTATTAATTAAATATTAATATTAAATATTCAATATAAATGTACACATTATTATAAGTAAAATATTCACCACTCCACAGAAGAGGTTGTGCTTGCATAACTTGAACGAATGGGGGGTTAGTTGTAGTTCAAGGCAGTCGTCAGTGGAGTCGTCCTCCTCCCCCTCCAGTCCTGCCCCCTTACGCTTCCTTTCTTCCTGGGCCTCGAATTAGTTATTGTAGAAGTCCCTATACTCTCCAGGAATGAACTTAAGCAGGTCCTTCAGGTCCAAAGTCTTGCCCTCTGTAAGGCCAACACCATGGTGATACTTGAAAGGTATGTGGACCTTGCTGAGATCGAGCTTCTTCGGGTCGTATGAACTTTTCTTCTTCTGCATTATCCAGAGAACGTCATCCACTAACTTACCCAAACCCTTCTTAACTGTAGTGGCCCTGAGTTCCTCAGCCGAAACAGTGATGACCTTAGCACCTTGAAACCTAACTGAGCCTGCTTTGCCTTCGACACCATCCTTCCGAGGATACCAAAATTAAAAAAATTGAGTCGATTCAATCGGCACTACAACGAAGGGACTCTTGCCACTGGCAGTTTCCATGATGGTTATGTAGTGGGCTGTAGTGTACAGTTAAAGGCCACGGAGTTTCAGCTCTAAGCGGCCAAAGATTATGTTGCAGGGCAAATACAAGTGACCAGGCTCCATATGCCGGGGTTCGATCTTCGCCAGACGTCGAGACTGGATGAGCCTGAACTAGTAGGAAGCAATGTTCCCCTTC
Organism: Ceratothoa steindachneri; assembly: GCA_963969495.1. Taxonomy (NCBI): domain Eukaryota; kingdom Metazoa; phylum Arthropoda; class Malacostraca; order Isopoda; family Cymothoidae; genus Ceratothoa; species Ceratothoa steindachneri. The sequence continues at coordinate 189,070,078 of OZ018321.1, read as the reverse complement.
TTATTTTGACCCGAGCAGTTGTCTGAGACGATTATTAGCTTCTTAACCCCATCATCGACGAATTTGGAGAGGAAATAATATAGAGGAAACTACAGATCTCTGATGATCCCCTCCTGGCTTGCCCTTCATGCAACACAAAGAAATAGCCCTGCTTCGTCTTGAGGTTGTGGATGCCAAGGTTGTAGGTCCATAAATTTTTCTTGTAATACTGCGCACCTGAAGTAAGCCTAGGTGTAGGTAGAGTCTGCTGCAGGCTATCTTCGGGTTGTTGTCAGACGCATACGCTTTCAGGATTCTTTGAGCGACCTTAGCATGAGCATCATGGAGAGTCTTGTCTACTTTCAGTACCTGCAGCTCACCAACGTTATTCGCCTTCTTTAGCATCTTGACATTGACCTAGTACTCGTAGCAGAAGTTCCAGGTATCAACTTGGGGAGGAGCAGTGCCAATATTAAACCCATTATTAAAAATATCACGAAACATGTGTGCAAGTACTGCTTCTCCTTGAGTCGTCCTTGTAAGCGTTGTAGAGCAAAATGAGAGTACTGCCAGGTAGGAGGAACCTCCTTGGGGTCCTTGGCACGACTATAATGTGGAGAGCAAACAGGTAAGGCTTTATTGTAATGTCTCACCCGCACCTTGCCTTTTTCTGCCACCTTATTCCAGCTATATTTAATACCCAATTTGTCTGCTAGAGGAGTTCCTGTCGTCGATGCCTTGCTCTCTAACTTTTCATTCCGCATACGTTTTTCACTGATGTCATGAATGTTGAGAAAGGCAGTCTTACCAACTGTAACAGGACTCCCGTTGACCAGAACAAAGTAATGGCAGCCACACTTTCGTTTGGGCTAAATATGCTTTTTTGTAGGTCGTTTCACAGGTATTTCAGGGACCCTAGATGCAATGTAACATGACTGTGCATCGTAGTTTTCCATTTCCTAGTAGGCCCTGAAAATCACTTGAATGCTATCCGCCCCAACTTTGGCAAAAATCGGTCATGACAAGTACAGAGACTTCCAAACTTTCTCTTTTATATCATCTTCTTGGTGGCCTGGCTGGTGTAGGCTTCTCTTGGATCACGATTGCACTTATTTACGTTCCTTAATCAGTTTTCAGGGAGCCTTTGCCGCTTGTGGGACTTAGGGTGGAGCCTGTTCTTCTTGCTCAGAAGCCCTGGAGTCGTAATCAGAGGATAAATCCATGATAAAATAGGTACAAAGCAAACAGCACTCGATAATGCGTTGACACTTCGTGTTGGAGGTGGAGGCGCGTGACTGAGGCAGGAAGAATGGTTCGGCGTGCGTGATTGGCTGAGAGATGGTTCTTGCGGCTAGAGCGTGTAAACGCGGCTCGCTGATTGGGTGGAGGTGGAGGAGCTGTGATCTCTTTTTTGCACGCTAACGGCAAAGCGACTATTGAAAAAATAACGCATTACCACCTGTTGCTATACATTATGTATCAAGGCTATAAGGTCCAGTATTGCCTGTCCTTTGGTACCACGAAACAGAGGAGCGTGCAACCAACGTTTTCAGTGGGAAATTGAAAATGTGGAGATTGCGGGTTGCGCCCCTCTTGCCGGCAGCACTTCATATACTTAAAGGAGTAAACGTTTCCCCGCGCGCGCCCGGCAGTTTACGCGCACGCGTGAATGACCATTAGTTAAGAGCAAACAACGTTGTGGTCGCCGAAACAGATCGAGCGTCTTAGATACAGATTTCTGACAGGATGAAATCAAAATTGACTAACATTTGACGCAAAGGGATAATAGTAACAATTCGTGTACTAAGTGATACGAATGGCTCATTCAATGTTTAAACACAAAAGTGAAATATCTTATAACATGACGTTATATTTGAAGCCTTCAGTATAACATAGGCTAGTCATTATTCTGGCGAGGAACTAGGTGACAACTTTGGTGAGCGAGTTAAGTTTTTAACACTCAGTTGTGCGCATGTTTGGAGAACTTCTGTAATATACCCACTCCTGTCGATGTGGGCGTACACAGAGGGAACCAATTCAACTTTGAAGACCTCCAAAAAATCTTAAAGGGAAACCAGGTGACACTGCTAGTTGCAAAGGTCTAGAAAGATGTGAAGAGGAGTCTTAGAATGTTTGGACATGGGAGATTGAATCATCAACTATAGTTTGTGTGAGGTAGGCGAGAAGAACCCAGGTCAAATTATAAAACCATTATTCTAATTGGTATCAAATTTAGCATTGTAGAAGACCACAAACAAATATCCTAAACAAAATCATGATTTAGAATGTTCGCATTAAATTTAGCCAAACTTTGACTCGCAAATAATAAACTCTTTGAAAAGTTGTATTTGAAAGATTTAAACTAGAAAGAGCAGGCAATGGCTTCGCCACTCCCCCCCTACGTGGGAAACTTGCGCTTCACTACTAAGATTAAAATTTAAAATTTATATAAAGAAGCCATTGTTAAATTTTTATAAATTTTCTGATCTTTGCAGATTATAATAATTTAAAAAGGAACTCTAAACTAAATTTCCCCCCTTTCAAAATATCACGTTGCTAAAATATAGGGTTATAGAAGATATATAAAAATGAATTTTCTGAACTTCACCATTTGTAATTCTTTGGGTTTTAAAAATTCCACAAAATTTCGATACTTATATTTATTTCTGGACTTTACCATTTTGTTGTTTGATATTATAAAAGAATTATTAGAAATAATTTTGATAAAAAATATAGGTCATAACCAAACTAAGATGAAATTATTATTCAAATACTCAAAAAATCCCCTATTTTCTTTCTAAGCATTGAAAATAAAAATTACTTAAAACGTTAAATATATGATACCGTTAATAATAAAATTACGATTTCAATGCTTTTTTTTAGCACTTATCAGTTTCATTGTAAAATTTATCGCTCATTTTTTACTACATAGGGTTCGTGAGGATCGGCCCAAAAATTCACACTAATTTTGCATTGATATTGAAAGTTACTTTTGATCTGTAAATAGTAATAAGTTTGTGTGAATATTTCATTTTTAGCAAAGTTTTTATTTATTTTAATAAATCCATCGTATGCTCATCGTATTTAATCTCCATTTAGGAAAATTTATAATTTAATTGCATTGATTCATTTTGAATAAAAGGTAGATATTATATAAAATATATACACTTGGCTGATTTAGTGCTGATCAAAAAGTCTATTATTTAAAATTCCAAATTTGGCCGATGTTACGTAATATCATGAAATATTATGCAATATCATGTGACATCATATAATATACTTAGTATGAGTAAGCGTTTCACTGCGCGCGCCGAGCAGTTAACTTACCCTTATTTATGAGCGAACAACGTTGTGACCGAAAGTACTGATCGAGGGTCTTATTGATGCAGATTTTTGAACTTCTTCCGAAACGGACTCAATTATAAAGATGAAAATTTTTATTTGGACGTTTCGAGCTCCAGCCTCATTGTTTGAACCTGGACTATAAAAGTTTTACATTAACATTCGTCATCCTATTAAAGAGCTAGTCAGCAAAATGGGTAGAATTAGTGTGAGTTAATTAATGCAAGTCGATTGTTAAAAGAGAAGGCTATGTCACTATTATACAATTTGGATGAACGTAGCTGATTGTTTGAAATTAAAGAGTTGTTTTTTTTTTTTAAACTAAACAGATATTATAAAATCCTTAGATCATTAGAAAATGGAGCACCAATAAGTAATTTGAAGTTGTTGATGAAAATGATGAACTTGCATATTTGCCCATGATCTCTAATGGGCGATGCGTCCGGTTTGCTTAGGACCAATATCGTAGGGGTTGAACGCTCTCGATGCAGCTTTCTGTCACACTGGATCAATCTCATAGTCCATCCAATATGCGATGAGTCACATGACTCACAACGCTCTTTATAAATAACAGAAGAGCGGAATTGGAATGGGATTTGTTCTTCCTGATTGAAGTAAGCTGTACGCCAGAAAGATTTAGGTTTAGCCACCTCCCACTCTCTCTCTTTCTCTCTCTCTCTCTCTCTCTCTCTCTCTCTCTCGCTACTCTACATGATCCCAAATGTCTTAAGAGAGAGAGAGAGAGAATGTGCCTAATGGAAGCAGATTGGGCTGTTTCTTTCCTTCACCTAAAGGGCCTTTACTAATCGACGTCGTAGCATACCTGTAATTTTCTTTCGTTTGAAAGAAGTGGTGAGAGAAGTATAAGGGAAAAGTATAGAAAAAGTTGGATGGAAAAATAGTGGCGAAAATGAAAGAAAGCATTAGATTTGCATAGTTTCGCACTCGCCAGGAATTCTGACTCAACTCTTTATATTTTTGATGGCTTCTAGTTTATTCTTCTGTTAAATCACATCTTTTTGTTTACTTTCTTAATTTTATTTCCTTATGGTTTTGTTTATTTGTTTTCTTTAATTTATTGGGTTTTTTCTTCCTATGGCTTTTTCCTGTCTTCATTTCATTTTCCTTGAATATAGCGTTCTCTACGGTGTGCTACTCGTGTTCCGACGAGTACCTCTACTTGTAGATTCCGCTTTCTATTGCGTCCAGGATGTTGTCTTGATTCTAGTCAGTGAAATTGTTGCGCTGGGTAGTATAAATTTTTAGGTTTATTTTTTCTGCTGTTTGTTGTTTCAGTTGCTTTTTAGTGGCATCCAACCGTTCGATTTCTTCCAGGATCTCGTCGAGTTCCTAGTCAAAGGGAGATTTCTTTGGGCTGTGTTCGCAATGTTCGGTTCTCTGCTCTCAACATTATTTTTGCTTGTTGTACTTTGTTTTTCACTGCGTCTATTCCTTCTTGTTTATTTGTGGAGGAGTCAGGGCAAAACGACAGGAAAAACCTAACATTGCAGGGATTCAGCAAGCTACGGTGAATAACCAAAGTATGGAGGTGATGGCATTGTAAATATACGCCCACGTTGCCAACATCTTGATCTCGTGTAGATCCTTATCCATTGGATGGAGGCTAGGCAGGTGCGAACCACAATTTATATCTGATGTGATTTTTAGGTGGTAGCAGTCTGGCTTCACTTTCATAAAGGGCATTTTCTTATCTTTTGATATTCAATCGTCAGCCAGCTTTGATAAGGCGAAGTTCCACTGAATGGAAGCGCGGCTGCCGATGACATTTCTCCTTCTCAGAGCCCCGAATGAGAGATTTGTAGAACCTCTCGTGGAAGTACCTAATCAATCCAAGTGGTGGGCAGACGCTTGCAGAATTCAGTTAAATAGATGGGGATCATTGTCCTTAATGTTGAAAAATTCACATATCACTGTCCTCAAACAACCTCGATTTTTTGCAATGACTTTTTCCTGTGATTTCCTTATAAACGCGCCAACTTTGAATATGACGTATTCTTAAACCTCTATGGCGCCGTTAACTACCATATTTAGGTATATCTTGCCGTGCTGCTATTAAAGTTCACGCGTTATAACTATTAAAGCGCAGGTTGTGTCAGGCTGGAACCGCGCCAATGTAAACGGATGGCTCCCAATCCGTGAAAGGGGTCGGCTTCCAAGCATGTTCCGTCCGTTTGAAGTTGTCGTGGCTTTACGAAGCGCGTTGAGGAAGGTACTAAATAATTCGCAAGGACTGTGTGGCCGTCCTAGCATTTTTCTCTTTCCCACATTGACTATATGGCAGGAATCAGGTCAATCTTGATGGTTACCTGACAGAAAAGAGGGGAGAGGGCTGACGGAAACCGAAAGATATGTTCTTTCTCTCCGTGACTGTTCCCATGGACCCAGCCTGCTCCAATGGTCCAACATCTCCAGGTTGTCTTCGCTTCTCTGGAAATCAGGGAGACTCGCTGGAAGCACCGCCATTTAATAGAGCACTACCTTGAACATTACTGTGATGACTGCGTGGTACTCCAGAGTGTCCGACACATTCATGTTGAGTGGCCCAGTTTAGGAGATCGTCGTGTACGCCACCTGTCCCAGTAGCGGGACGAGCAGGATCTCTACTGTGTATCCCTTGTATTTGGGCCCGGTTCGTGTAAGCCTGGTTGTGGAATTATTGAGATTTTGGAAGAAGAAGTCATCCTCCACTGGTTCCTTGCTCGAACGCTGGGAGAGCTGGACCTCCTCCGATGACGGAGCATGCCTTTTCTCTTTGATTTGTTCTTGTTTTGGGTCATTTGTTTTGTTTCGGGTTTTGTTTGTCTTTTTTGTCTTATTTTATTTTTGTTATTACTGATTTTTTAATATAGTCTAAGAATTAGGTTAAATGTTTTTGCGTTGAAAAGTCCATCTGTAATTGCTGCCAAGAGAGCGCTCTTAAAAAAGTACTAGTATGCAGCAAGAATTATATAGATTATACTAGTATGATGACATCAGGACAAACCTAAACTAAAGCTAAACCCATTTCAACATCATTATGGGAGAATTTAATGTCAAGGTTTGTCAAGAAAATTCTCAAGAAAGTTCCTAATGGGAGAATGAAATGAAAAGGGACAAATTCTTGTTGACTTTACGCTGGTTCAAGACCTCAAAGTTTACAAACACTATGTTAAAAAGGAAGCTAAACTAAAGATGAACTTGGAAAAGTCCAAACTATGCGATACAATGAAATTGTTTATATACTGGTCGAAAAAAATCAGTGTCAAAAATTTCCAAATCATAAATAAAATCAAAATCAGTGTCCATTGGATGATCAGATGTAGGATAAAAATTAACATTCAGAAAGAGAGAAGAAAACTATTCCATTAAAACATTAAACCAATTAAGCTCCTAATAATTTTTTTTCCAGAATTCCAGCGCCATCTTCATAGAGCATTCCATGAAAATCCCTTTGACTCAGAGACGACACAATGCATATACAAACCATGAACAATAACTTGATGAAACACATAACATACCTTGATTTAAAAATACAAGGAAACACAAAATAAGAACATCAGCAATCTCTCAGAAGAAACGTTAAACCTAATGAATAAAGCCCAAAGTCCTTAAAGCAACAAGCACCAACCCACAAATTGAATTAGCAGACCTTAACAAGCCCATTAAAATGAAAAAGAGCTGAAATGAGAAAATATAATAAAACTATAGTTGAAAATACTACCAAAGAAGGAAATGAGTATAATATGACTAAAAAAGGATTTCTTAAAGGAAAATCTCATAGTTTCTGAAAAAAAGACGGTAAAATCAGCAAGGATCGAGAAAGAATAGGTAAAAGAGAAAAGTGGTGGTATGAAAAGTTGTACTTAAGCAACAACACCATTCAGGATCACAACCGACCCAAACCTCTCAACAATAATGCCGCAGCAGTTCTCAAATCAGTTATTGAAATTGCAATCAAAAAAATGAAAAGCCACAAAGCGCAAGGTCCGGACGACATCACCTTAGACATGTTGAAAAATGCTGGAGATGTCATTGTGGACAAACAAGTTTACCTCTTCGCTGAAAGTCTCAGACAAGGCAAGATTCACGAGAACCGCCACAATACCACAGGAATCCTTGTACACAAAATATATGATCGAACGGACCTTACAAACTAGAGACCAATCAGCCTTCTCTCATGTGCTTATAACCTATTCACAAAAGTAATTACAAACAGACTGCAAAACCAGATAGATGATCAACACCTGAGAGTACAAACTAGCTTTAAAAAAATATAATCAACGATTGACCACTTACATACTACCAACCAGCTCATTAAAATCTTTCAGAGTAAAATATGCCTCTATACTTGGTATTTGTAGAGTACGAGAGAGCCTATGATTTAATAGAAACACCAGTGATCATCATACAACACATATACCAAAATTTAGATCTCACATTATATTGTATAAGGATTCAGAACTCTTTCAATTACAGAAAGGTAGGTGGAAGACAAAGTGATACTATATCTTCTGAATTATTCACGTCCTGTCTAGAAGAAAACTTTAAGAAGCTAAACTGAAATAAACAAATCCTTAAAAATCGATGGTGATTACCTGAATCACCTCAGATTCGCAGATGATATTTTACTCATAGCTGATAAACTAGAAGAGATTCAAACATTACTTCAAGAACCTAACCTTGAAAGCAAAAGAGTCGGTCTAAAAATAAATCTTGCCAAAATAAAAGTCCTGACAAACTAATCAGAGTTCGACATGATAGACATTACAATTGACAACGAGAAAAATGAAACGTAGATAAATGTCTATCTTGGTTACTAGATTGCAATGGCAACGGGAAATTATCCATATATTCAACTCAGAATTACTCTGGGCTGGAAGGCATTTGGAAATGCAATCATCATTATTAAAAGAAATAATCACCAGCAGCATGAAAACAAGAGTATAAAACTAATGCATGATCTTAACTATGACCTATCGAGCAAACACTTGGACCATGACTCTAACATTCATTATAACGACACAAATAGCTCATGGATGCATCATGATGGTGATAACAGAGTGACATAAAATCAGTCACTTGAATATGTGTACCACCCAAACTACAGGATATAATTGAAGCAATAAGAAACCTACAATGGAATTTGGTATGTCATGTGGCAAGATTCCAAGAAAGTAAATGAGCTATAGAAATCACCAATTAGACTCCACTTGATAAAAGACGACCGAAATGAAGACCGAAAACAAGATAGAGAGATGATCTTTAAAAATAGGCCAAAAATTGTAAACAATTCACAAGATTCTGAGATATTTAGAAAAATGAGAACGGGTTTCTCTCAATAGTGGGAAGCAAATACCAGAAATGATGATAATAAGGTCGTGAAGATCTTCTCCGTCTTCTTAACCGTCGCACGCCTGACATTTATTTCTTGATGGTCTGGAACTTTTTCCTTGCTGGTCCTCTTCCTTAATGATCGACCGAGTGTGATATGGATCTCATATGGATCTCAATAAACCTATAGGCGTTACAGGCGCATTCCGAACGATTTGGTCTTGTTTGAGTTTCGTCGGGTGAATGCAGGATTACGTTTCGTTTCGAAGCACGCTTGCTGCTTTTTATGGCGGTCATACTCGTCCTCACTAAAAAGGAAAAACCCCTCTTATTATGGTGTGGAAGCTGGCCAAAGAGATTCGAGGTAAGTTCTAGCAAAGCGGGGCCACTATCTAGGGCCCACGTGAGTGACGGAATCTTTCATGACTGTCTCTACATTCTCTAACCTGGATGCTGCTTTGCCACTATTCCATCTCACGTCACTTGTTCAAGGACGGCCCCCGACTGGACTTTAAATCGAGAGGTAGGCGACCATTCAAACCTGTTTTCTTTGAGTAATTTGACTTCCGCTTTCGCTCCTTTCGCGTTCTGCCACTTTTCATGAAGATACCCTGTACATCATGATTCGACACATAGGTAGGTAACGATGCATTGCACTTCCCTTACCTTTGTTCCATTGGATTGGGTCGGCAGGTATCTTCTGAAATTTCTAGGGGTGAGGTGGGGAGACGTCCCCCTCGGCTGGTTTCCGCCCAATTTCTCTAACCCTTTGATTGGCAAATTGATTAAGAAATTGGTAAATGTTAAGTTAGCTTATTTCATGGAAATGAGAAGTCACCTCTCTTTTTCACAATGCCGCTTCCGTAAGTTCAACTACACGTTTTATGCTCTACTACCGCTTGAATGTGATTCTCGTCACTTAATCGCAGTGCACAATAAGAAATGCACAGACCTAAATGGAGGTCATCTCGAACACGCGCTCTAGAATAAAGAAGAAAGGTCCAAAGACGCTCATGTTTTGATATGATGTTTCTAAACACAATACACTAGTTATCACCTAAGTTTCATTCAATCCTTGTAGAAAATTAAGAAATGAGGCCTACCGAAAGTTGGGGCCCGTTTATTTTGGGTCACCCTGTATATGTAGACGGAATTGAAAGGCACTAAATTTTAAATAGATTAGTTCATTAAATTATGAACAATTGCTCGCAAATAATCGGCTTCATTTCTTTCTTCATACTGCAAAATAATTCTTAAAATTCTATCGTCTGCTTTTCTGTATGTTAACAATTTCACTGCTGCAGATTCATGCCCAGATGCAAGCTTTTCCATATACCCGTCTCTTTCTTTTTTAATTTTAAGGAAAGCCTGGATGAACTTCCATACAGTGGGTTTATTCATTCTTAATTCGCATCTTAATCTCCTGTTTGCCGCTTCAGTGTGATTCTTTGTTCTGTCTTCTCCGTCAAGAGTCCCATGATGGACATTTCACAGCTCCGGAGTAAATAATCCTCTTCTTCGTCAATTTCTTCTTCCATTAGGGCGACCAATGTAATTATCCTCGAACCAATTCAGGAGTCCGGATAACTGGTCAGGTAAAGCAGCTTCTAAAGCATCCACATAACATTTAAATTTTCTATTGGCATAAAGGCCAGAGCAGTGATCATTTCAGCGTGTAAAGCAAAATCAGGGTAATTACTCTACTGACTCATATAGCGCATCTCTGTTGTATTTTCTTTAACACATTTTGTGCCAAGTGGAAAAGGCATCCTCGCATTTCCACATTCAGGAACGATTCCTTCATAGCCAAAATGGCCGCTTGCTCAAAATTTAAAATAATTGCACTTGGCTCTGCATTTGGAACAATGTCATTAATAATATTCAATGTCGTGGTATGACATTACATTATATCAATACCATATTATATCTAGCAGGGAGGGACCAATAACTTGAAAGCGAACCGACAAAAGGGACGGAAAACCACGAGTTCAGACGGGCTGAGTAGCGAGAGAGTGCAAGGAGGTCAGGTAAATAATGGCCAAGCTCAAGGTTATTTAAAGAGGCATGATCAAAAATATAATTTTATTTACACAAAAATAATGAGAGAATTGATGGGTAAAATTTCCTCAGAGAATTAACGGGCAAAATCACATCAGTAAATGAAAGGGGGAATTGTAGTTATAAATTAGGCTATGAAGTTAGAACTTAAGGTATTCCCGGAGGAGACTATTCTAATGGGGGGGGATTAACTCAATTGGGTTACTAAAAGGGGGGAGAGGGGTTGGCTTACGGATGTCTTCTGCACTTGAGGTGAGGCCGCTCGGACTTCAAAGCGGGAGGTTGGAGTGATGACGGTTCTCCAAAAGGAAGGGGGGAGGGGGTAACTTTCGGTCCAAGGGAGAGTATTTCGGCTACCCGAAATGAGGAGGGCTTTGACAGGAGTTGATGAAAGAAGTCGGGAAAATTACTCGGGGCGATCGTTCAGTGGAATTACCTCCTGGCTGGGGCTAATTCCAAATACACAAAATAGTCCAGCTGTCACTTTGTTTTGTTGCTAGCACTTGACTTGGAACCATGGGAAAATCTTCTGGTTTTCTGGGCGAGACTTCTCAACTCTGTGTCTCTTCCGGGGAGTCGAGCGTTATTTATGTCCGAGGCTTTCCCCGGAGTTGGGGGTTAGCGGGAAACAGCTCTACTCTCGAAGGGCCTTGAATCTTCTTGCAGAGCTATTTTAGCCCGCATAAAGGTGAATCGTGGGGGACTCGATTCGAGGCTACCGCTTGTGGGAGGGGGGGGGGTAGGCTTACCACTTCAGGCCTAGCCGGGCCTTCTGCTGCACATGAGAGTTCCTTTCTGCTAAAGATCTTCCACGTGGGGATTTCCTCACATTCAACATTCTTTTGTAAGTTTCGCACTCCTTATTTTGTAAGAGCACTTATAGTATCTGATGAACACGTCTATGATTTCTTACTATTAAGATGTAAATTTGATAAAATAGATTTCGGGCACACACAAAAGTTCCATCAACATACCAATAATTAGAAGTCGCTAAATGTTCCAACCAGGTCTCTCTTCCAAAAATGATAATTCTTTCATGCCCCGAACCATCGTCAACTAAGCAATTATTCTCCTCTCTTTCTGGGGTTGGTTTGTACACCTTAAATTCTTGAGGTATTTCTAGTTCATACATATAACTGAAACTGTCGGGCACTTTGTTTATTTCCTTCCGCGTTCGTCGAATCATTTTCCTTAGTACTTCTCTATTTGTTATCTTTGTAATACCAGCTTGAGTCATGCTGTCTCCGCATTACTAACTTTATCAAACCGATAGATGTATCTGCCATGACAAAATTTTCCTTTTCCTCTCTTACTGCTTACAAAATGAGCCATGTTTTAAGGTTGAATATTTTAAAAGAGGCCACAAGAATAGTTTAAATCAACTCTAACCTCGGAGAAGAAATGCTGAAATATAGGAAGTTAAGCATTTATATATACACAGGATGTAATTGATAAAGATGAGCACCATTTCCAGGTGAGTTTAAAATAGCCTTTTAAGGAATTCGCCAGAATTGTTCAGGGATAAAACTGAACAGAACCATCGAATCCATCCCTAAATTAATCCTTTAAATATCACCTGCTAAGATTTAATGGTTCTGCTTTGAGCTAATACGCTAGGTTAAGAGCATTTTATGGGGTGCATTCATTAAAATGTGGTCTGGAGATAGTTGAAAAATAGTTAATAATCGAGCTGATATTAAACTTTATGAGGCTTCGACGTTGGAATATGGTCTGAAGATTATCTACAAATAGAGTCAATAATCCAGCTTCTGTTAAACTTTCCAACACATGCCATGTGTTGGAACATGGCATGTGGATTCTCTAAATATAGAATCAATAATCCAGCTGATATTAAACTTTCCAGCATTTGCCTCTTGAATATGGCCTGGGGATTGTCTGAAAATAAAATAAATCCAGCTGATACTACTCTTGATGTGAATTTCGAAATAGTTGCTATCATAAAATGGGCTACTCTGCCAAAATCCTTCTGATAAAGAAATACATCGCCTCTTTTCCTGAATATATATAAAAAACAGCAAAAGGCTTTTAAATATGTATATTATTTAAACATAGATAACATTTGAATGTTGTCAAACATTTTTACATATGACTGCATGTACATATCTTCCCTTTGTTAACTTGCTTACAAGTAATATTTCAAATAGTGGCTTACAAGTAAAATAATTATACTAAATTATATATTAAACTTAAAGGATGTTTATGAAAGAGAGGTTGATTTCTTTTGTCAGAGTTTTCAAAAGGATCGATAGATGGCCGATTGACTCTATTCTTTCAGGAATCCGTCATTGCAATGAATGTTTTCCATCATAAATGAACTACTGTACTCGAGAGATTAACACTAAAGCCATAAATATTTTCGCATATGCGTGCTAAAAAGCTCTTGTCTTAAGGTACTTATAATACGGAAATATGGGGAAAATCTTTCGCAAACAAATTCTTTCCTCCTTTTACAATTTTTGAATATTTTAATATGGGGACATTTTTTCGCGAACAAATTCTTCCATCCTGTTAGAATTTTTAATACTACAATAATGTAGCACTAGAACATTTTTGGACTGAAACGGCCTGGCTAGGCGTGACCAACTTTGATTTTTGACACCCGCATTAGACATACTGTAGCTAAGCTTTTCAAGCCGCATTGAACTAATTAAATTTAGTTTAACTAAACTAACGCAGCGACAAATACTTAAAATTTAATTAAATATATAACTGAATATAAGTCCTTTTTAAGATAATAAATTAACATTTCCAAATGGAGATTAGAATAATAAGAAAGACAATTACGTGTATCAGAGAGAGAAGGTTACCCTCCCCTCCTCTAGAACCAAAAGTCTACCTGTGGCGCCTGAGAAGATACACCTGCACGCCTAGACAGCCCCAAGGGAGCAGCGAGAATTTCGCGCGGTTGTGCGAGCAGGGTTGGGTTCCCTTTCTCGCCGTCGCACCGTCTGATTGGCGCCAGACCTACGGTGTCAAGGACCTTTGCACAAGGCTATGAGGCTTGCCGAGACTACTACCCTCCTTGCGCGCCAAGTCTAATGAGATCCCCGTCCCCTTTTGGAGGCCACTGGCGACCCACTTCCGCCGAGGGAGTATAAATACTTAGAGAAAAGCTTTGAGAAATTAGTACCATACAGCCCCGTCTTGGGAAGCCACGTACAGTCTCGTACGCCCTGCTTTGCCTCTCAACGGCTTCCTGATACGAACGCGACGCATCACCTCTACCAGGCCTTGCTCGTACCTAAGGCCAGAATTCCCGCCCGACACACGATAGACACGGACAGGCATCTATCACTCGGGTATAGACTTTGTCTCGTCTGGAGTACTCCCTCGCTCATTTCTCAGCTAGGTTAGAGAAGAAGGATGCATTGGAACTTCGCAGCGCCCCACTTACTCGTCGCATCCAAGGCTCCAGTCAATTAGGCTTTACGTGAGTATCCCCATCATTTTCACTTCCCCTCCCCCTTTCCCTGGAAGCAATCACCGTACATCCTCTCTCTGACTCTCGTACCTTTCGAATCATTCGTACCCCCCCCCTTCATTTGGTGCCTCGGGTCTCATTTTATTTATTGTCATTTATTCATTTGTGCTATTAATATTTTCTTTGTATATAGTAAAATTATTTTTCTACCATCCGTTTCTCTAATCCCAGAACCTCTAAGAATTGATTATTTAAGCCAACCGCACTCGATTTTGTTTATTTAACCCTCGCACTGGGATCTGTATCCCAATTTTCTAGCGTGCCCTCTATAGGGGCACCCTACGACAACATGCAATAACATTGCTTCATAACTTAAACATTTTAATTTTCTTATTGTGGCCGCATTGATACCCCTCGACTGCGCGCTGAAATGTCTTGGCGCTGAAACGCCAATCGCTGAAACGGCAAGGTGCTGAAACGTCCAAACTTCTCATCTTGTCACACCGGAGCTATGACTTTGTACAGATATGGCTCAAAGTCCAAAGGGGGCGCCGATTTTCATTCTACTTCCCCTTTGTTTGAAACCATCAGTGCTCTTTAGGTTTAGGGTGCTGCATCTAAGATCACAGTGGAACTGGTGCCATCTACCGCTCGGTATGGAAGAGTACGCTTCATACCCAGTTTGATGACTTACAGAGTGTGCCAAGTACTCTCAAAGCATTCGAATCTCGACATCCTTTGTTTCGCAGTTTCGTGATTCTATGAATACTGCGATTCGAGATGACGTCAGGATGGCCTTTAGCTCGATTCCTGGACATGTAGGGATTTCTGAAAACGGACAACTTGAGGAAGGGAAGAGGCTGTCTGCCACGGCTGAGCAGCTGGTCTGACCTGTTGTACTTGCCTACACTGTATATACAGTTGGCATCAGATCAACCACTATGACAAAAAAAATACATTTATGGATTGTTTCTTTTAAAAGGGAACGCAGAAGATGGTGCACTCAACAGACTATTAAAAAGCAATTCATGAATAAGGAAACAACAAGCCTAACTACCCATCTTTAGAAGATTGAAACATACTCAAAATATAGGCTATTCCATAGCGCAAAGGCAAACAAGTTAAACAAACCTAATAAATAAACTTCCCATTAGAAATCGGCCACAAACGAGATTTAAACCGAACGAAGTTAGCAAATAACCATCTCGAATGAGACAGAAGGTAAAATTACAAATATTTTTTTAATATATTTAATTCGAAAAGTATATTCAAAAGGGATTCTCTAAAGATCCCTCAAATAGTTCGAACCTAGAAAAAAGTAGCAATGAAATAAAAAGAAAACACATCACCCAAATAAATGACCCAACACCTAAGACTTGATAGAGATAAAAGAAGTTGCAGGTAAAAACAAAGAAAATGAAAAGATAAAAGTACCAAAAAAAGTGAAAGAACCGAGGATCACTATCAAAGAACTTTATTAACACTATAAATATTTAACCAATTATATGTTTTAATGTTTATTTTCTAATCCTTTTTGAAAAAACGAAGCAAAGAAGAATATATTACAAGCCATTTGATAAGCGTAATGCAACAGTTTGATCGCAACCAACCATCAAAAAGCGAGTTTATGATATGAATACCTTACATTTAACCATTTTGAGGTCTAAGTAGCGATGTTCCTTTTACAAAGCATCTTCACTTTTATTCACCACTTTAAAAATATTCTCCTCAACTTTCCATTATTTATATTTAGCCTTGCAAAATTAATATATACCTTTTTATATAACAGTGGACGGTGAAAAGAAATCTCATCTAAAAGGTTCATCTGTCTTTCTAACAGATACTCTGTTTAACCTTAAATATTGATTAAAGGTTAAATACGAAAGAATCCACCAAAACTACAAATCTGGGCTCGAATGAAAAAAGGGCATATCACCCTTGAAAAGAGACCCTAAATCGTATATCTTTCAAGCAAAATGTTGAGTAGGGAAATTTAAACCAGGGTATTAAATTCCATCTTTTCTTAAGGGCGAGAATTATCTCTTAAATTTCTTTAAATCTAATTTTTTAAGATATGGGAGATCTAAAGGGAAAAATTGCTAGGTAGTTTGAATCATTGAATAAATTTAGTCTGTTCTAATAAATCCTCCGAAGAACAAAATATACCTGAGTTAAAGTTTTGTTATCAAAATTAAGAAAATGTCTTTGTCTTCGTCTAAAAATTTTTTTTCAATTTCAGGAAGGCGGTAAAAGGTCTTTAATATATTTAATTGATTTATATATTTTAAAAAATTTATATACTTGATCAAAAAACAGAATAATGGATTCGAAGAAAGGCTGTGTTAGGAAGTCCCAAGAAAACGCTGTGTCTGAGGGGTTTTCTGACTCTAAGAGCTATAGATACTGTAGAAACTGTAGAAGCGGAAGAGATTCTTACCTTTGATCTCGACAAACCAAATTTATGGCCCTTATCAAAATATTGAGCCACGTTGAAGAACAAAAACTGATCGCAAACTAAAAAATTGAATTACCAAAAATATTTGAACACAAATTCAATAATTTTATTGAAATTTTGCTTTTTGTTGATAAAAAGAAACCCGATGTGGAAATCACTGTCAGAAAGTGGAAGAGAAAATGCTTGTAAGTAATGTTGCGGTTAGACAACTTGAACTTCGAAGGACATGGTGATGAGGGGTAGAGGATCGCACCCCTTTTTTCTTGAATGTAAAGCGTAATTGCAACGAGCCCTCCCTCAGAAAGTCTATAAAGGATTTTCTGTAAAGAAAGTGGCCATGATTGAAGTAGTAAAAATGTGTGGAAGGCAGGACCATATCCTACTGCAGGTATTTGGTCCACGAGGGCACACTGCGGTGTTGAGGACAGGAGGGCTCAATCCTCCAGGTGTCAGCTGCAGCCCGGTTGCACAAGCTACACCTTACATCGCCTCCTTACCCCGTGTTCGTTCAGCAACGGACGGAAGTCAACTGCCCGGGTATTTGCTCTTGTCATTGACATTCTTGGCTTTAAAAAACATATGGGATACAAAATGGACCTATTTATTATGCTGAACTATACATACATTAGCTAATTTTATGCTGCTATGAAAGGACCTGTCGCATTTGGCAACTATCTACCATGTCTGATTAGTCTACTTCACATACATGTACAGTGAAAATTGCATACGTTTCTATAGGCAGCATCTTCGGTTCGTAAGAAACATTTCCCCATTTGACGCTCAACATGTTGCCCGGAGCGGAAGTTTGAAAGCCACAGGCCAAAGCCAATTGTTGACATGATGATCAGTTAAGCTGAGAAATGGGTAAGTAAAAGCCTACAACTAAATGATGTAGTAGAACGGCAGAAGATAAGAAAACAGTTATTAGAGAGCCAGGGACAACATAAATACTCACATGGTACCATGGATATCGAGATGATATCAAGATAATTATTTTTATCACGTAAATCTTAAAAACGAATGAAAAACTAAAAATTTATATTAGTTTCAAATATTTTGGCACTGACTGTACATTAGGTTTTAAGAAATTCAATAAAATCTCAAAATATGTCCCATTGTCCCATCTCTCCATGTTTTAAAAGAGATAAACAAATCCTGGATGTGAATACCTCCGCCAATGTCCAAGGTTCTCTTATATTACAATGATTTAATATGTATATAGCATTATCAAGATTTCTCTCAGACAAAAATTGAGTGATATCATCAAATTTCTACGCCCTGGAAGCAGAACTCTAGCATTTTCAATCATGTTTATCATTATATTTTGTGAGTTATTAACAAAATTATCATTTTCCGTAATGACGGAATGAATTTTTATTTCTACTCCGAATCAGCCATAAACAAAAATTAAGTATGATTATATAATTCTTTGACCCTGTAAACCTCCCCATCGCACTAAGAATTGTCTCTCTCCTCAGTAGTCTGCGAATAATAATAAACGAAAAGGTGATTTGCCATAATCGTAGATCCGGATCTCTTATTTGTACTTCTTATCTTTAACAGCTTGACAAAATTTGATCGAAGCAGATTAAATTAAAATTATCTCACGTTTCTACCCTTTTGCATTACTGTAATGTTACTCAGTAAATATTAGCTCTCTAAGTATATATTTTAATTCCCAAGATCTTGACCAAATTGTGTGTTGATAAAACTTCAGAGTTATCCATCGCTGAGTATTTTCAATTTGACAACTTATTATATTTTTATGATATTGGCGAAAATATTAGAAAATGCCCAATAAAGTCAATAAGCGATTTAGAATTCTTTTCAAAATCTAAACGCCTCTTTCTTGGTCGAAAACCGACCACTTTACAAAATGTAGTCGAATTCTAACCATTACTTTTTGTTATACCTTGAACAGAAACAGGCAGACAGACACCTGTTATCACATAATCTCCGCTAAACTCTGTTGGCGGAGGTAAATATTTATAGCAACTATGCCACCCACTGTCTTTATATGGCATTCGTAGATGGTGAAAATTTTACAGAAATAAAGTTTTTATTGTTTTCGCCTGTTCTTGTTCAAATCCCGTCTAAAGGCGTGTTTAGATGTATTTTTACCCTCCCTCTGCCCATTATTAAGGAAGGATTCAGGACCTAAGTTGAAGAATTCCAGAAAATCATTGGAGACTTCTCGCCAAAATTAGAAGCCCTAAAGACAGTGGTGCTATGATTTGCCACAACCAGCGAGAGGTCCCTTCATTGCCTGAGGGATAGACCCCTTCAGCGTCAGGGGGGTTTGGATATGAAAGCCCCTTCGCTATGTTCTGGGATAATTGCTAAGCCCCACATGGATATGCAGTTGTAGGGTTGCGAAGATGTATCAGAGAAAAATTCCTTCCAAATCGATAATATAAATAGCCCATTAAATTACCAACTCAGTACGGGCTAAGCCGTGGCGTAATGGCTAAGAGCATCGGCCTTTAAATCCATCGTTACCGAGTTCGAAACTCAATAGTCCACAACTTTTACGAAGAAATCTACGGAAGTCAAGGAAAACGCTGAAGGACCGACTCAAGATAAAATGGATCGCCTCAAGCTATCAAATCCTCAAAGTCAGCCAGAGTCCTCCGTCCTAGTTTCTACTTTCAAATACCATCTCGTTTGTTTCCAAAGTGTCATGTAATTAAATTTATCCTTATAGCATCATTATCTAAGAGTTCAGATATGTGTGCAAAATGGCGATCTTTACAACTGTTTGAAAAGAATTAATTAAGAGTGAGATGTACTAACCAGAGCTCGATCACTGGATTTTATGTAGGTTCAGCGAGAGTGGCTGTGACGAATGGAAGAAATCTAAATAAGAAAATGTATGAAATTGGAAGGAATGGAACGAAGAAGAGGGAATTAGGGAAAAAACCTCAGGTCACTGATTAGCGAACCTTGTGAAAGCTTTAGTGGCTAGTTGTCCAAGGTGGAAGTGAATATAAAATGCGAGAAAGGAGAAACCTTGTGTGGGCGGGCGAGGCAGAATCATCGACTGATTATCGTACGTTTGGCAGCGGTCTCTTCTCATGAGTTGCCAGTTCCCTTCTCAGGTGTTTCATTGGCGCTACCTAGTAATAAATTAATGGAATTGCCCTCGCTAACACATACCAAACTGTATATCAGTATTAAGAATTTTGCCTTATCTTTCCCAATTATACTCGTATAATAGTTAGTTCGACACGGTTAAATTTATACAAGCGATCTAAAGAATACACCTAATATAAACTAGTATCAGTCCCCAAACTAATCTTTTTAAACCATTTAGCTTCTTGTTTAGTTATCGTATATTTAATTTGTTTAAATTTTGTATAGAGACACGAAAAGATTGACAGTTAATAAAAACACTTTACTAAAACGATTTTAACTTCATACTCGTATTTAATTTAAATATTGTATAAAAAAAGGTCTAGCGTCACCAGGCAAACAAGTGTCGATTTAGGTCATTTATAGCAATAAATATTACAAAACGTTGAGATCAGCCAAACTATTTTTATTCCCAATTAGAGTTTAAATTTAATACCATGCTATATTTTTCTTTAATAATATCTTTCGTTTTATGTTTATGGCGTTGGATAAATTTGGTGGCCTAAAAACAATTCCCAAATTTGGCTTGATAAAAATATTGGCGATTCATTGCTCCAAACAGGCTTGACCAGCAGTAACATAATCTTTGTATATGTGCATAAACAAAGATTTCTTTGACAGCAGGGTAAAACAAGTGAAAAAAAAGACAAATGACAATAATACTGGCTTTAAGCATAAACTATCTGGCTGCAATTTTATTCGAAATGAATAGATGTTATTAAATTCACAAAATGTTCATTATTTTATTTTCAAGATTTCATAATCTAGGCTTAGGCAGTATTGAGAAGTGAGATTTTCTAATGGTAAAATTGCTCATCTGCTAGCTACGTCACTTGGGTAACGATCGATCCACTGGACTACTTTTGGTTTGTATGTGGACACCACACTTTTATGCGCCACGGTTCGTAGCCCTGAAAAGTTAAAAAACCCAAGACGGGAGAGGCTGGACGCCAGTCACGAGTTTTGTTATTCTACAGGGTGTCCACAAAGTCTGGGTACAAAGGGGATAAATACATACCTTTAGAATATTAAAATATTAAATATTAGAATATTAAAATTTCTATGTACCCAGACTTTGTAGACACCCTGTAGTTTATCGATCAATTTTCAAAATTTCTGGCTACGTAACGAACAGTAAAATCTCGCTCAGCCTTAGAATTAAGGTGGAGGAAGAAAACCCTGATAAGATGCCTAGGATTGGTAGAGGGAGTCCCCACTCACCATTGGTAAAGGGGATGAGGTGGTTTTCTCCTTACCCCGTCCCTGCGAGTCGCCCTATGACGACTCCACTCTTAGACCAGCGGCTGCACCACCCGTTCTCATTTGCAGAGGCACACCAATAAGGCATGGAGCAGGCTAAGATCGAGCCTTCCGGTGGGACGTGGAAGAGTCTCGAATGGGCGAACAACCTTAGAGAGATAATGGACGGCGATATCCACCAGGCTACGTCCTTCCCCTACACGACAGTTGCCTGGTGACGCTCCTAGGGGCTGACATACTCAACCCCCTTGCTTTTCCTATGGAGGTCAGCTCGCCGGCCACAATGACATATTGGGTCACGGGTTCTGCTGATTCCTCTTTCATAGCGTTGAACGTGTAGCTTATGATGCCTTTGCCTCAGTAGGCAGGGTCTTCTTCCCCTGGAGTGAGTACTAGTTTAGTGTAAACCACCCTTGAGACTGAGCCTACTGCCAAGCAAGGACTACCAACAGGAACACGAGCCCTCGAGGGTTCAGATGGAGAGGCGGGGCCTCCTCGCTTTAATGGGGCCCCTTATAGGGCCAAGTTATTCCACATATCGGAGAAGGAGATGGCTGAATCTGAAAATGTCCCTCCTCGGGGCATCTTCCTCTCGACAGAAAAAAAAGACGAAAAATCCCTAACCGATCCTCTCCTTGCGGGAGTGTTCTGGGGACGGATCTGTCTTATGCCAATTTGGCAGGGAACCTAGTTAAGGATGGCAAGCTCGGACTCGTGACACCCTCTAGTTGCGCGAGCATGATCCAAAAGGTGGGACCTTGATCAGTCAAAGCTTATCATCGATAGGCTACCCGGGTTTCTCGAGCCCGCTGGCTTCAAACTCTCTTTAATTATTGTTTCTAAATATTGGATCTCGGTGTCCAAATAACCTATGTTTCATCAGCGACAAAAATGTAAAGAAATGAAATAGAGAAAAAGGTGGATGGAATGGATATTAAAAAAAAAAACAGTAACAATTCATTATCCTTTGACAATCTATATATTCAAGATAACAATAAAGACCCTGAAATGATCGCTAAAGTTTTAAAAATTGTTGCTTACGAAAAGGTCGCTAAATTTATTTTTATAATACGTTGTTAATATTCTGCTAATCAATTTCTCAAATACAAAAGCAATAGAAGTTTTATCTGATTACCAAAAATAAATGCTCAAACTAGAAATGCTATTGTTCTCATATTCATTTTAACCGTTACTCGGTTTCCAATATCCATATATACCGGGTTTGCAAAATTCCTGTTACACTCGTTATGAGGCCCTTAAAAAAGGACACAATGAAAATTTGGTTGCAGTTAGATACGTTTTTATTGTTCAAAATATAAATATGTGTTTTATTGTAATATTAATCCATGTGGCTGTCCTCGGCGGTGAGCACGCGCTCCAGCCGAGACCTGAAAGCCGCGCACACGTTGATGACGAAGTCCTTCCTCATACTGGCCCGCAAGTGGTTGACGGAGGACTTCAGCGATTCAACGTTGGTGTGGCGGACCTAGTAGTCCTTGCCCTCGACATGCGAGCAAACGCTGTAGTCGAGTGTATCGGGGTCGGACGACTGCGGCTGCCAAAATTCCTTCGACTAGAAGTTCATGTTTGCCCTGAACCCCTCTTGCTCGGTCTTAGGCGTCTGGGCTTGGGCATAGTTATGCTTAAAGATATCCCTGTAATCAACCAGGTGAGGCTGTAACCAACCGCGAATTACACAGGCGACTTGCCCTAAATTCACCACTTGTCACACCTTACCCCCTCCTGAAAATTCATGCCCTCGTTGTTTGTTGCATTTAATGAAATAATGAAATTGGGCCTCCTAAAGTGTCGCATAAAGCAAAATATATTCATACAAACTCCTCCTAAATATTGATTGGTGGAAATGATTGAATATAAGAACAGAACCGCCATCTTTTTACATCGTTGCCAGAAAGAACCTTACAATAATTTCTTAAGAATAGGTGTTAAACGTGGGAGTGGCACCAACTGTATGTATCTGTAAGTTAAAGGTTATAAGCTATGCTAGGTCCGACATCCTATATACGTTGCCGTCACGGTGGCTTAAAACATGTCGTAGGTCTGAAAACTAATAAGTTCACTAATCGGTCAAAAGTTGCCGATCACCCTTAAAATTAGGGCACCAAACAAGGTTATAATCTGACCTAAGAGGCCACTCGAGTCTAGCTGATTTGATCGCTACACTCGTTGATCAGCGTTTGAGAAAAGAAAAACTCGTACTGATCTAAACATCTAAATCTAAATTTTCACACCTAGATTGAATATATAAAGTGAGGGAAATAGTAGTAGGCGTCTTTAGTAGAAGAGAAATAATGGGGAAATAAAATAGAAAAGTGAAGTGAAAATATAATGAAAGTACAGGTCCCTGGTGAAAGGGTATCTGTCGCTTTCTTGGCCTTTAATTTTTTGGAATGTAAAAAAATAGGCATTCAAGCCTTTATAGCTGAGGCCTATAACGCCGAGTAAATAATGAGTGAGATGAACAGAAACCATCTAATTGGCTCTCTTTCTCGTTTTCTGATAATATTTTTCGTTTAATATTTCTATTTCTAAGCTTTAAGGTTGCTTATAAAGGCCAACCGTGGCTTTAAAATTCTTAGACAGCCAGGTCATGTAGAAGCAGTTGGAGGTATATTTTTGCTTGTCTACAGACTTTGCACTCGAAACAAAAGAGAATTAGATTGATTTGATTGTCTATTTTTAAGCTAGCATAGTTTTTCCATTGAAGGTGTATCATTTGCTTTAAATTAAAAATAGAAATAATTCCATTGATGATAATAGAACTATTACAAGTCTGTCCTTCCCCACAATGTACTTCCCTAAATCGTCATATTTAACAGTTTCGACCGGAGAGTCTGTGACCGCCTCCACAAGACACTGGACATAGCTCAACTTACAGTCATGGCCAAAGGTTCTGAGATTAATATATATTTTTTGTTTCCATTCATTATTGAAATATAAGTGATAGGAATAATTATTTAAATATTTAAATTATTTTTTAAAATTCAACATTTCAAAAATAATAAGAACAAACTGCATTTCCTTCGCTGAATCCAAAATCGATCTCTGATCCTGTTACCCTAGAGGGTGAGTTTCAGCCCCTGGAGCTTTGCTATTCGATCAAAGGGTAAAATGATGATAAATATTGGTTTTATAAATGATGTTGTGCTTTTATAATCTATTTCTTAATATTTGTTTGTAAATTAAATGTTTGAATCTTTTTCAATTACAGAGATCGTTTTTTCCAAAGAAAGGCGCGCAACCATTATTGCTCTGCACCAAAGTGGCCTAAAAGGCAAGAAGATAGTTGCTAAAGGTATTGTACCAAGGAAAACCATCTCTAGGCTCATTAATGACTTTATAAAGAGTGGTTACACTTCTGTGAAGAAGTTTTTAGTCGCGTGCGACTCTATATCTCACTATATCAGTCGGTCGGTCGGTCCCCATTTTGCTTTTTATTATTTTGGTAATAACATTGTAACTATTGGGCTGATTCTAACGGAATTTGTAACCCTTATGTTGTTTTACATTTTCTTTCCAATGATATAATTGCCAAGGTCCTCCTAAGGTTAGCCCGGGAATTATTGAAAGTTTTAAAGGTCGTAGGGTCATAAATCATAATAATTGAGAGCAGGCGAATTTGGTCATCGGACCTTGTTTGGACCTTAAGGAGCTTCAAATGAACGCCACGATCACCTCATAGTAAGATCTCAGCTCACAGATCGAGCTGCCTCCAGAGCCAAGTTTTCTCATGACAGTAAAGAAGCAGGTGTGAACGCTTCAGAACGCACAATGAGGCAGGGACTATTCGACACAGGTCTCAAGTCGAGAAGGGCTTTGAATAGGCCTCGCCTGACTAAGACTAACCTTACGGATAGCCTTTTCTTTCGTAGGGAATAAAAAGAAGGGACTGTTGAAGACTGGGGCAAAGTGATATTCTATGATGAAGTTCCTTTTCACTTGTATGGAGCTTTTGGAAGATCCATCGTTAAAAGGGGAAAAGGGAAGCGCTCTCGCGATCCGGTGTTGTGCCCACTGTGAAGGATTCGGACAATTTCCATCTCTAGGGCTGCTTCTCATCTAAGGGACATAGAGCACTAACACTTTTACTCAAGAATACTGCTACCAACTCCAAATGATACCGAAACATGTTTCATCGGCACCTTTCCCCATCAATTCAGGAGTAATTTGGAGTGACAATGATTATTTCAGCATGATGGCGCACCTTGCCACAGAACAAAAGCAATAATAAAGTTCTTGGTTGAAAATAACATCAAACCCTTGGGACCATGGCACGAAATTCGCCAGATTTAAACCCAATAGAAAACTTTAGGACACTAATTAAATTGGTGGTTGATAAGCAGATGGCATCAAGGAGCCATATGAGTCAAGAGATCATTTCAAATTGGGTCTCCAGCATGCCATAATGAATTGAAGCAATCCCGAAGAACAAGCGACATCATTGTGAATATTGACTGCGCGCATCAATTGACTGTATTTATTAATAAAATGGGCTTGGACTATAACTTTTTAGGCATACTAAAACAAAATGCAAAAATTGGTTAGTCCTATTAATTTTTTTTCCCCATAACTCTACTCTCTTGAATAATTTAGAAGGCAAATCATCAAACCATGTTACTTTTTTACCCCCATACTTGTCACATAATGTGATCTTGGCAATTTCCCCCCCCCCAATTTAGAATCTCTGTCTATTATTCAATATTTGATTTTCTGTTCTTCGAAATAAGTTGGGTAGAAAAGGTTACCTAGTCCTAAAATAGTGCTTCTTTTTCTATTTTTATTCCTTTCATGCCAAATTGTATCCTTATATAATACATTCCCAGATGTAATCTTGCTTTTAAATATCTAAGAAAATGTTTATACTTTTCTTTAGTGCTTTTATCTACGTTTTACTGAAAATAAAACGAAACATGAGAATCAATAAAACATTGAAACAATCTGTTCGCCAAACAGTTTTTCCAAATCAATTAATTAAAATCTCAGAATTACTTTTCAGGAATATAAGAAATATTATTCCTCAGCTGTGGACCATTGAATGAGAGTTTACATGTGTGTTAACCATACTCGTCCACACAATTGTTTGGCAATTGTTTATTCGACCGAAATTACATTGCTGAATTTCGAGTTCAACAAAAGAGCTTTTTATTTGAAAAAATACAAAAACAAACGAAGTTACGAGTATCTACGCCAGAGCTTTTGAAAAGGGGGTTGTAGAGACAAAATGTATGGCAAATATAATGGAAGACTACTAGGATGTCTTGAGAATGAGCGGACTCACGACTTTCCCGAATCTGACACCCTAACTCTCACTGAAGACCTTTTTTGCTAAGCCAGAATGAAAATAAAAGGAAAAATGAGTAATGTAAAAAGAGTGAAAAGGATAAGAAAGGAAATATTAATAAAATTTAAATAGTTATAATTGTGATGCTTATTTAGCGATCAGAGAAGTGCCAGATGACGCTAAGTTTGATAATTTATGTACTAAAAATAGGTAAAAAAACAGACATTTTTCTCAACCCACGTGGGGTGGGCAAGGGGAAAATCACCGCTTCTTCTCCACAAATATAAAATAACTATTAATATCTATTTTCCAGGAATCCTTACATCTCCCTCCATTTCAAAATAACAAATAACCAAACTTTTGTTGAGTCAGGACTGTAAAAAGCCACAAGTAGAGATTTTAATCGAGAATTTCGCCGACATAATTGCGCGTTCGATCACTTTTTACATTGAATTTACAACATTCTTCCCCCATTCTTTCAACGAGGCTATAGTATATCTCCTGAAATTCTGCCATTTATTTGGAGTAACAGATACATAAATATAGACATATAAAGGCCGTTCTTCTGTCTCTATCTCCTTGTTTTTGTAAAATATTTATTTGAGATTTCAGGCAAGAATAACGAAGCACTCGTTCCTCGTATTGGGAGTGAGAGTATGACTAAAACAACTATGGGGAATAAAGACGAGCAACCAATGGAAGAGTAGATGCAGGGTTTTATATGGGAAGCAGGGTGGAATGTTAAATGAGGCATAAGGGAAACTAGATCGGACCGGATTAGTGAATGGGTGTTGTGGATATGGTATCAATTGGGGTGGAAGAGGTCATATCAAAAGGAAAATATGAAATGTGGCGCTGTTTGGTATCATCAATATATAGAGTGAGAGGTGAAAGAACTGAAGAGAAAGTAAATACGTTCTATTTAAAAGAAATGGAATTTGTGGAAGACTTTGGAGATGTAGCAAATTAATGGGACTCGAATGTTTTTGTTTATTTTTATTGATCCGAAGAATGAACGGATTTTCATAGGTTGTGTCAATCAGTGATTGGAAACCCACATTGAAATGTAGGACTCAACACATATGTATGGAAAAATGAAAACAAAAACAAAAACACTTTAGCAAATAAAATTTGAAAATTTGTCTTTGCAAAGTTCATTTCTCGTCCTCTTGTGAGACTAGAAGTGATAATTCTGCCATCAATGGTAGCGGGTTTTCCAGATCTGACCAAAATAATACGATATCGTTAACAAGGCGAAGGTCATTTAAAAATTTTCCAATAATTCCGATTCCTCTCCGTTGCTAGGCCAAAGCCCTGAAAATAGCGAAACGTTATTTTCTGACTCTTTTACGGTTGATAAAAAATTGATTGGTTTGTGGTTCTTAAATTCTTCCCTGTTGAAGCTTGGACCATACCATCGGTATCTTCTTTTCCTTAGACACAATCGAGATCGGTCAGCAAACGTTCTCTCCCAGCTTCGAAACCCAACAATTGGTCTGTCATCATTTTCACTTTTTGTAAATCACAAAGTGGCTAAGCTCATCTATCTAATTAAGAGATTCCAAACCGGGGGCGACCTGTAAAACTTTTGCTGGAACGTAGGAGTGGGGTCCAAGAATATCTTTTAGAGACTGTGATTCGATCTGGGTTTTTTTTTAGAATTTACAAAATGCGACTTGACTGGAAACCAACAGGTATATGAAGTAAGATAAAAATTGGTTCATTGGTAGTCGCTTCAAATTGTTTTAGTTGGCCTCTGTGGTAAATTTTCATTGACACCGTATTTTTAGTCGCGTGCAAGTTAGGTCGCGAGCGAGTCTACATCTCACTATGTCGGTCGGTCGGTCCTCGTTTTACTTTTTGTTTTGTTTTTCAAATAACATTGTAACTATTCGGCCGATTCTAACGAAATTTGAAACCCTTATGTTTTTTAACATTCTCTTTCGCAAGGTTAGCCTGGGAATTACATTGTTTTGGCAATAACATCATAATTATTCACCGATTCTTACGAAATTCAAAACCATTATGTTGTTTTATACTCTCTTAAAAAAAATAATATAATTGCCAAAGTCCTATCAAAGTTATCCCGGGAATTATTTTTGTTTTGGCAATAACATCATAACTTTTCAGCCGATACTCTACTAGACTAGAGTAGGCTATAATATGCTATATTCTGCTAGGCAAGCCTAGAATAGGCTATGCTAGGATATTATAGGCTAGGCTAAGATATAATGTACGAGGATAAAATATACTATGCTAATATATGCTATAATATGCTATGATAGGATAGTACATACGAGGGGCGCCCCGGTCAATAAGTTTTGCAAATCGGTAGGGCAAAACAGAGAAAGGGGAATGGCTGTTTGTGGGGGAGTTAGGATAAGTTATGACAACAACAAGGAGTAACAACAAGGAAAGAAGGTACCCTAGGAGACCTCACGGTCCATTCAAGGAGGGTACCTTTGGACTAGCAATCGAGCGGGCACATGGCTGCTCAATTGTTTTGCGTCCCTAAACGGCCACTTTTCAAGACTTTGTCTAGTCTTGACTTGAACTGGTCAACAGATTCACTGTTGACAACTTCCACTGGAAGTGCGTTCCACTTACCGCAGATACTGTAGGTGAAAAGATTTCCACACATATTGCGGTTGTAACGCTTCAGTTCAAGTTTGAAGCCGTGATTGCGCGTTCTGGTTCTCACTCAGTGTGAAAATATCCCGGTAGTCAACATTGTCGAACCCTCGAAGTATTTTGAAAACTTCGATGAGCTGACCACGCAGTCTACGGGTTTCCAGCGAAAACAGATCTAATTCCCTTAGTCTATCCTCATAACTTTTATGTCGGATAGAGGGAATCAGTTTGGTTGCCCTAGCTTTTACGCGTTCCAACCTTGCGATGTCCTTTCGAAACGAAGGACTCCAAAATTGTACGGCATACTCCAGGTGCGGCCGAACGAGGGAGTTGTACAGACAAAGTACTATCTCCTTGTTACGGTATCCAAACTGGCGCTTTATGTAGCCTGCAATCCTTTGGGCTTTCTTCTCTGCCTCGATGCACTGTTTCGAGAACTTGAGGTCGCTAGTGATAGTAACACCCAAGTCCTTCTCAGTGTCACTCGATTCAAGAGCAGTGCCCTCAAGGATGTACTGAGATTTGGGGTTTCGGTGGCCAATATCGATTACTTTGCATTTCCCCACGTTAAAAGGCATTTGCCACGTGTCCGACCACTCCCCAATCTTTTGAAGGTCCTCTTGGAGGCGCGCAGTGTTCCCCTCCTTTGCCACATTGATACCAAGCTTGGTGTCGTCGGCAAATTTGGAGATGTTGGCAACCATGTCTCCCTCCATGTCGTTGACATAGATAATAAACAGTAGTGGTCCCAGGACGGAACCTTGAGGGACACCGCTAGATACGGGCACCCATTCAGAGGCCCGTCCATTCACCACTACTCGTTGCCGTCTGTTACTTAGCCAGCTCTCTATCCAACCTGCTGTCTTGCCGTCTATGCCCTGTGCACGCACGCTCCTGCCTCGTCTATTTAAGATGCAGTAGCTGACCGCAGATCGTCAGTCACAAATTTGTCAACAATGGAGAAAGTTGAGCACCGCGCAGTGATCATATTTTGACCAAGGAAGGCAAGAATGCAAAAGAGATCCATGAACGCATGGCTGCAGTGTACACCGACACCGCCCCTTCCTATTCAACCATTGCTCGCTGGTATAGGGAGTTCCGCCATGGTCGTGAGTTCCTTGAAGCTGACCCCCGTCCAGGACGCCCGTCAGACGTGACCAACGAGGACAATATGGCCCGTGTGAAGAGGATGATCCTCAAAAATCGATGGGTGGATGTCGAAGAAATCGAGCGAGAACTTGGAATATCACATGGAATTGTTATCAACATCATCCACGACAATTTGGCCATGACCAAGGTCTCTGCCCGTTGGGGGCCTAGAAACCTCACGCCCCATGATCGAGTTCAACGTCGTCAAACTCAACAAGGCCAGAGTTGCACAAACTGCCCTGCGCGAGTGCGGATTCGAGGAGGTCAACCTTCCCCCCTACAGTCCAGATCTGGCCCCTAGCGACTACTTTTTATTCCGCCAGCTCAAGGCTGCACTGCGTGGACGCCGGTTTGGGGATGATGAAAATGTCCAGCTCGCCGTCCAGGAGTGGATTGAACAGCAGTCGGGAGATTTCTGGTTGTAGGGAATTCGAAGCCTCAGGGACAAGTGGCGCAAGTTCATTGAAGTCGAGGGTAGTTATATTGAAAAAATAATAAAACACTTTTCCTCATATCATGTTTCCTTATATCCGAATTGCAAAACTTATTGACCGACCCTCATATCTTAGGATAGACAATAATAAGCTATGCTTCACTAGAGTATAATAGTATAGTATAGGCTATACATGTCTAGGATAGTTAATGCCAGGCTAGGTTATTCTAGGCTAGGCTAGAATAAGCTATACTAGGCTAGGCAGAGCATGAAAGGCTAAACTAGGCTAGGCAGGGCATGACAGGCTTTACTAGGCTATGGTATGGTAGGTTAGGCTATGATATACTAAGCTATGCTACACTAGGCTAGTCTTCGATATATCAGGCTAGGATTAGCGAGGCTTTGCTAGGGTAGGGTAGGCTATGTTATGCATGATATGCAACCCTAGGCTAAGATCTAAATAGTCTATTCTAGGCTAGGCAATACTATGATATCCTATACTAACTAGGGTAGGGTAGGGTAAGGCAGGCTATGATATACTATACTATTCTAGGCTAGAATATGCTAATTAGGCTAGGTAGTATAGAATATACTAGGCTAGGCTCCAGTGAACTAGGCTAAGCTAGGTTATACTAAGATAGGCTATACTAAACTAAATGTTAATATACAATTGTAGGCTGCGCTAAGCTAGACTAGGTTATACTCTGCTAGGCAGGTTAGGGTATACTTTGATAAGCTAGGCTAGGAGACACTGTGATGCACTCAGGTATACTATACTAAGCTATGCTACACTATGCTAGGCTATATATGCAAATCTATACTAGGCTACGCCAGAAAATGATTTTGTTTTGGAAATAAAATCATAACTATTCCACCGATTCTAATAAAATTTGAACCAATTATGTTTTAAATTATCTTACAAATGAAATAATTGCTACGGTCCTCCTAAGGTTAGCCCGAGAATTAGTTATGGCGGGCATGAACATCATAACTATTCGGCTGATTCTAAAGGGAATTGTTTTACATTCCCTTTCAAATAATATAATTGACAAAGTCACTCAAGGTTAGACAGGAAATTAAGATTTTTGGCAATAACATCATAACTATCGCCCGATTCTAACGAAATTTGAAACCCTTAATGTGTTTACATTCTCTTTCGAATGATATAATGCCAAGGTCCTCCCAAGGTTACTCCGGGAATTATTGAAAGTTCCAAGCCGTAAGGAGATAAATCTGAATAAGTGTGGGAAGCCACCTTTTGGTCAGCATACTTTGTTACTTTTAGCTGGTGTCTTAGCGGCTAAATAGACGCTAAGAAAAATGTCTTTATTTATTTGGGCAGGGAAAGGAATATATATATATATATATATATATATATATATATATATATATATATATATATATATATATATATATATATATATATATATATATATATATATAATACTGGTAATTGATTTGTTCCTTGGGAATCTGATATGTAGCAGGAATATGAAGACCCAGGTGATTATACTAATCATTTATTGGCTGGACGTTTCGGACCTTTACTAGGATCATCTTCAGTGACTATATCGTCTAATGAGAAGGAGAAGGAACATTAATTGCTAACACTTAAAAGAATGCATTAAAAAAAAAGCGGAAGAAGGCAAGTTAAAATAATAAAATTGACAATAATTAAAATTAAAGTAAAAACACTAATAATATATAGAATTAAATAATATTACCCAGTGGTATTTAAAAAAAATAGAAAGTGAAATTATATTGTAGGGAGTAACTTTCAATGGAAATAATATTCTCTAGTTTATTTCCATTGTTCATTTCTATTGTTCATTTCCATTTCCATCGTAATGTTGATAATAATATTTCCTCGATATGTAAAAGAAGAAGAGGCTGAAGAAGGAGAGTGATTGATCTGCGAAAATTGCAATTGCGCTAAGTGTTCTGTCGAAATGACATAATTTTAGTGATTTTATTTGGGGAGGGGGGGGGGGATGTCGTTCCCATTAGATTTTTATGAGGATTTTTGAAAAAAAATTTAGGAATGAAAATAAACTAAACTGTAATATATATATATATATATATATATATATATATATATATATATATATATATATATATATATATATATATATATATATATATATATATATTATGTATTAGATATATCATTGTCATATAATCCGATGAGTGGAGCAAGAATACCCGAAATTACGGGATAAAATAATGGTGAGTGTATACTGGTTCTTATTAAGTTATTAATTGTCATGTTGTTAGTTGTAACAAGTTGTTAATACCGTCTCATTTTCTGACGAACAGATTGCTGAAATGCTTTTAAGTTTAGAGAAACATAAAAGAGCAGTAAGTTAGATAACTGAAGATGATCAGAAAACAGAGGTGGCACCTGCAGATATGGTATTCATAAAAGCGACAAATAATGGCGCACTTCCTCCTACAAGGGCAGTGACAGGTCAATGGTCAGATGTTGGTGTTGATATTGGTGTTCATGAGGAATTAACCGTTGAGAGAGTTGAAGAATGTGTCAGAAAGTGCTATCTCAATTGACCAACTTCATTTTCACGTGGCAGTAATTAAGAAGCATTCCCTGAGAGTATATTCTCAGTACGAAATCAAAATAGTGAAATTTCAAAACGAGATTAGCTGGCATGTAGTCCATAACAACAGGCCCTCTATCGTTTTCCGTGCCGTCTCTTTCAAAAGGAAACCGAAACTTAAAATTTGCATTCGCATCTAGCAACATGTCAAGACTACGATAGAAGCGGAAAATGGAGAAAACTAGCTAACAGGATTCCTGAACACGAAAGATGCAATGCCCATAGTAAGTGTTATTTGTCCTAGCGTGATTTTGAAAGACGATTGAAATCAGACAACTGCATTGAAAATCTTTTAGAAACTTCCAATGAATCTGAAGCAGTAAGATGGCACAATCTTTTGAGGCGGATCATAGACATTATTCCTTTCTGGAGAAGAGACGCATAGCATTTTGAGGATTTTCGCAAAGAATTGGAGATGAATTTTGCCTTTGGACAAATATTTTCCTTCTAAATCAAAAGAACCTTGGTTCACATAGAACTATGATTTAACCATTTCGTTCTATTTGTTCATTAACGTCAATCTGCTAGACTGAAATCTTATAAACATTTCCTAAACTTTCTCCCGACCTTATTATCGACTCTTTTCTCACTATTTATCTATTCTTCCCATAAATTATTTTGAGTCTGCTCTCTCTATCTCTCTCTCTCTCTCTCTTAAGTTCTCTCTCTTTCTCTCTCTCAGAAACTTCATTGGTCACGTCCACTTCCTCTACACATATAAAACAATCGGTCATTATACCATATTACACACACAGTCGATCAACTCACTTGAGAAATCACAAGTCTTTCCATTCTTCTCATTTTGGCCTCTACCCACCGAGGAAGGACTTTCTCTACCCATTCACTTCCTCAATCAGTCCTCGGTGGATAGGATTTACAAGTCTTTCCATCCGCATTCACATTTACTCCCTCCACCAAAAAAGTTATTTAAGCTCACTAACTCCAGTCATTAAACGTCAAGTTAAAAATAAAATAATTTTTATCAATATAAATCCAAATACGAACTTATTTGGTGAACACCCTCAAACGAACTCGAATCCCGAACTTAGATTCACATAGCAGAGAAGAAATATTAGTTCTAACTTGGAACTAGTTACCCCTGCCGCAATTAAGCACCCCATCCACTTATTTATCTTAATATATATATATATATATATATATATATATATATATATATATATATATATATATATATATTCATTAGAGCATGTTTTATTAATAGCGACAGCTATTTTCGAATTAGTAATTCTTTTTTCAATATTCTTGATTTGTCTTATATTCGCCTTTTCTTCATTGTTTAACCTGTGGATAATTGTACCGAAGTTCATCGGAGACTGATGTTTGTTATTTTGCCAAAGGTAGAAGTAAATTGATGTAATTTAGCACTTTCTTTAATTTAACTGACGCGTTTCGAAAAGGGCCCTTGGGCGACTCCCTTTCTCCAAAGGTAGTCCCCCCCTTTACTTTCTAAGGGTACTGTCAAGAAAGGCAGGCGGCCTATAATTGACCGCTCTCGGTGGGAGCGGCATAATAGGGCCAACCACCTTAGGATGAGAAAGTAAGACAGGGCCCGTCCTCCTACCCTATAAGGACCTGCTGGGTTCGAATATTGAGTTTGCAGGGGGTCACCGTACGTGCCCCCTTCTATTCCCCGACCAAAGACGTTCTGCCAATTGGACTTGTGATGTCCTGGGGCGGCACATGGAGGCCCCCCTAAGATGACATGGTCCCTGAAGAAGCAACCCAGCCCCAGATGGTAGGATCTTCCATGGCGACGAGACTGGGATCGGTGCCAAGCACAGAACCCGAGTCCGCCCCTGTGCAAGGTCCTCCTCAGACGGCACGGGTCTCCAAGTCTTTACAAGGCGATGAGGGATCTCTTCCACCGGCTGGCGCCCCTATGGCAGCCAAGACCTTCTCCATCTCGGAGAAGGATCTTGCTGAGGTCGGTCCATCTGACATGGGGGCTCCTGTCGTTAGGAGAAGTATCTGGTTAATTCGCCGTCCTCCTCCCCTAAAAATAAAAAAATACTCGGCTCACTTCTCCATCCGTGAGGCGTCTGGGAGGGAAGGGTCTGCTGCCACTTCAGTAAGCGACCAAGCTAAGACCGGCACGTCCGGCTCCATTGTTTCTCCGGGTAGGGAGTCCCTGACAAAGACCAAAGTGCAAGTGTGCAGAGGGAAGTCTCGATTACGTCAGGGCCCATCATTCAGAGAGTACCTGGCGTTTTCGAGCCGGCTGGCTTCAAACACTTCCTTGTTATTCGCTCCACTGATGGCAGCATGTTGGCTAAGGGCAACATGATCCATCGGACGAGAGCTTTGGCTAGTGTGATTGGTAGAGAGCAAAAGATCACCCGTTTTTCGGACGGGAGCCTTTTGGCGAATGCGTCGAATCCCTCCGAGGCAGCAATGATGAGTGCCCTTCTGACACTTGATGGCACGCCTGTGTGTGACGCCGCAGTCTACCATGAACTTCGTTAAAGGAGTAGTTTAATCGAGGAAACTCGTGGACTACTCTATATATAACATCACCTTAGAGCTGGCCGACCATGGGGCTGTCAAGGTCGAGCGTGTGATGAGAAAACAGGGAGAGGACTCGAGATCCATCCCTACAATCTTCGTTACGTTCGACTGTGACAAGCTCCTTGAGTCGGTGTGTGCCGGTTGGTATCGGTACCGCGTGAAGGCATTCGTGCCACTGCCGCAGAGGTGCTACTACTGTCACCGCCTCGGCCATGTTAATCGCTCGTGTAGACGTGCAAAGTTGGGCTTATCCGAATTCTGTGTAAGTTGCTCCAAGTACGCAATTATAAATCCAAATCGTATGTGGCCACGTGTGCCAATTGCAGAGAGCCGCACCCCGCTTCTTCGTAGCAATGTGGTGTGTATCTCATTGAGAAGGAAATCCTGACCCTTCAGGCCCAGGATTGTGTCTCATTTCCCGAGGCTAAGGACTTGGTACTGGCGCGCCCAGCGCTGCCCGGTATATCCTATGCCTCAATATTAAGAAAGACACCCTCTGCTCCTGCCCCCCCCCCCAGGCCTACGAGCACGGTCATTTTCGCGACAATTTAGAACCCTTCTGCGGGTTTTATCCTCCCCAGGCTCTTCCTTGGTAAAGCTGGCGGCACAATGGGTCCACAGCTAGCCCCGGCTAAATCCAGGGTTACCCTCCCTTCCCCCAGCGCGACCATTTCCTGTAAAGCAAAACGGCCGCGCGCCTCTACCGAGTCGCTATACTCACAGGAGGCAACACCCTTGGGGTTGGTCGTGAGACCATCTTCCAGGGTTTGTAAAGCTGCCCCCTGGTAGAAGTACATCACTAAAGGAGCTGAAGCTCCTTCGCCTACACCCATCAGTGGGCTGGGTTGTTCGGAGACGGTAGATCCTCCAAAAGGAGAACCTCCGCCTCTAAAGCCGCCCTGTTCACCTAAGGTTTCGAGACAGAGGGAGGAAAAAACTCGCATGGCGAGCCTAACCTCCCCCAATAAGTCCTCGAAGGCGACTGCCCCTAGCACTTTGTCCGACCAACAGCGCCCAGACTTGTGCCTTCGGAAAGAGTACAGCCATTCTCGGGAGGGTTTTCTCTTCGAAGAGGGCCCCTGCATCTCTTCCGAGCTAGGCCTGGGGGGGCATATTCCTTCAATGAAATTGCTGCAGACTCCAGACCAACTGGGAGGAGGTGTGGAAGCTTGTCTGGTCCCGTTCCCTGTTAGATATCTTTTTGCAGCTGATCATGCTGGGCGCGTGATCACTGCCCAACCTCCCAGGGTATAAGGGTTTTGCGACCCTAACACCACGGGATGGGAGGATGCGCGATTTACACCAGGCTTGATGTCCCCGTTCTTCACTTTGCTTTAGATACCTCCTTTTAGACAGAAGCTATGCAGCTGCACCTGGATAGGAGGTATACTGTTGTTTCCGCGTACATTTCACCGTAAGCCGACTTAGACGCGGCGGAAGTCGCCAAGTCATGGGACGGTTACCGAGGCCCTTTCTTTTGCACGGAGATCCGAATAGTAAACACTTCCTCTGGGAAGACTACTCGATTTATCCCCGGAGTCAAGTCCTTGCCGACCTGATTAACGAGCTGGAGATAGGTGGCGTAAATGTGGATAAGTTTAAGCATCACTGCCCGAGAACAGCTTCATTTTTCTGCCTTGATATATCTTTGTGCCCTCCGGATGCACAGCCTGATTTGGGGTGGGAGATGGCTGATGACCTCCATGGTATTGATCACTTTCTCATTCAAATATCATTTTCTGGGCCGCTGCTGCCCGAGAACATGCCGCGGTGTTTCTTGGCGGGGAGGGAGGGGGGGGGAGAAAAATTTCAGGAAATGACTGATTTCTCTACCTCAATCGAGGAGTTTAGGTCTTTTAATGAGGCCGTTGAGTTCTTCTCCGGCAACCTCATCGCCTTGGGCCTAATAATTATTCGTAGAAAGTCTGGCCGTTTTCCACCTCGGCCACTCCCGTGGTGGTCAGCGGAGTGTAAGACGGCCCTCAAACAAAAGCGTTATGATTCTGTTTGAGTGACGCTCTAACAATTTTACTGTCGCAAAAATACCTAGGGCTGGGGCTAGGGTCCGGTATATTTCGAAGTACGCCCGCCGCTCTTCATAATATGGCTACGTGTTTTCACTTAATAAGAAGACCCCTCTAGCAGAGGTGTGGAAGTAAGTCAATAGGATTCGAGGCAAGTTCTCGCAGAACTCCCCCCCCCCCCGTTCTCTAGAACAATGGGACTGCAATCTCCAACCTCTAGTTCGTGGAGGAATCTTTCTTGACCTTTTTCTCCACATTCTCTAGCCGGGATTCAATGCACGTCGTAGTGTCGGGTATGGCCGCCGACTGGGCTTTACCTCCAGAGGCGGAGAACTCTTCAAATACAAGTTTACTTTGAGTGAGTTGCGTTCCGTTATCGCTTCGTGCACGAACACCGCCCCTATTCCCGACTATGTCCCGTACGCCATGCTTCGACACCTGGGTGAGCGAGGCATGGCCTTTCTGTTAGATTTGTTCAACAGGATTTGGATAGAGGATTTCCTCCCAGAATCCTAATGAATCGCTACTGTGCTCGCTAGAGCAAACTAGGCAGAGATTACTCTACCCCGGCCAGTTGTCTCCCAATCTCTCTAACTTCCTGCATTTGCAAGTTGATATAGAAAATGGTAAATTTTAGATTTGCCTTTTTTCTGCACAGAGCGGTTTCCGCAAGTTCCAATCCACGTCGGACTTTCTGCCCTGGCCGGAAAATGCCTTATGCGAGGCCTTCCTTCGTAGACAGCACTACACCACGGTGTTTTTCGATCTGGAGAAGGCCTATGATACCGCTTTGCGATACGGTATCATGGTAACCCTCCACGAGATGCGGGCGAGGGGACGCTTTCCAATATTTATATCTGAATTTTGCAAGATCATCGATTCCACGTACGGGTGGAGGGGGGACCCTCTACGGCCCAATGGAGCAGGAAGAGTGTGTCCCGCAGATAAGTGTCCTCAGTGTTATACTCTTTGCCTCAAGCATCAACAAAATCATCCAGGTGCTGCCAGAAGCTGTTCTTACTACGCTCTACGTCGATGACCTTTCGATCTCCTTTGCCGCAGCCCAGATTCCTACTCTGGAGATTCGACTACATCAGGCATTAAATCACGTCTCTCGCTATGCCAAAGCACACAGGCTTCGGTTTTCCTTTGCCAAGACTAAGATGGTGTACTTCTGCTGCCATCGAAGGCTCCACATTGACCCAGACTTGTTTCTAAATATGGTGCACCTAGAAGTGATGGACTCGCACAGTTTCTTTGGTCTTGTATTTGGCCGACGCCTCCCATGGGGGGCTCATATTTGCAGCCTTAGGGTCTCTTGGACCTGCGCCATGGATATTCTCCGTTCCGTGACGTCCAGCGCCTGGGGCGCTGATAGGGCTACTGCCTTACTTCTTTTCAACGATCCTTTGTTCGTTCGAAGCTCGACTACGGATGCGAGTTTTACGCATCCGCAGCCGAGCGTGTATTGCGGAAGGTGGACTCGATCCACCACACTGGACTTCGCCTGGCACCCGCTGCCTTCCGCACTACTCCCATTGAGAGCCTACTTGT
Source organism: Ceratothoa steindachneri (assembly GCA_963969495.1). Lineage (NCBI taxonomy): Eukaryota > Metazoa > Arthropoda > Malacostraca > Isopoda > Cymothoidae > Ceratothoa > Ceratothoa steindachneri. The sequence continues at coordinate 189,030,848 of OZ018321.1, read as the reverse complement.
CGATGCTGGGAAGATTCCACTCGCTCCTGCACCGTGTACAGTACATTGGTAGCCTGTACGCGCGAGCCCGGCGTCTACCTAAGGCGCCAATAGCTCTCACTGCATTCGCAGCTGATCTCGACGGTGCCTATGCCACCGAGAGACGCTAGTCATACCCTAATCCCTTCTGGTTTAAGGCGAAGAATCTCCTTCGAGAGCTAGGTATAGCTCTCGGGCCGGTGGCACTGATGGTTCTGCCCAGGACGCCGAGCTGGTTGCAATACACCGCTCGGTACGGGAAATTACGCGGCATGCCAGATTCGGAGACCGGATTGTAATTTTTAGCGACTCACAAACCGCCCTGAGTGCTCTCGGGGCATTGGAATCTCCGCATCCCCTGTTTCGCAATATCCGTGACGTTACGATTTTGGCGAGCCGGGAGGATATCGAGATTATCTTCTGTTGGGCTCCTGGATATGTAGAAATGTCTGGAATGAGCGCTCCAATGAGGGAGAAAAGTGTCCGCGAGGAATGCGCGACCAGACCAGCGTTTCGCTCTTCCTCACACCAATTGCCTAGTAGGCATACGGACAGCTTTCCGGGCTGATTGGCAAAGAAGATAGGAGATATTCGAGGGAAACCTAAAGTTGCGTGCCATTTCACTGCGACTGTTCCCATGGACCTACCTCCCAATGCCGCGACGACTTCAGGTTGCTTTCTGTCTTCTTCGAATTGGACACACTCGCGGGACGCACCGCCATTTGATGGAGCGCTCGCCTGCACCTTATTGTGACGACTGTATTGTTCCCCAGACTGTTCGGCACATTCTTGTTGAATGCCCTAGTCTGGGTGATCTTCGCGCACGCTACCTGTCCCGGTACCTGGATGAGCGAGGTCGCTACAGCTTGTTCCTTGTATTCGAGATGGTTTCGTGCACACTGACTCGTGGACTTTATGAGTTTCCTCCTCCACTTTATTTAACTGGGGGGAGGGTTCTAGGTTTCACGTTCCTGCACCGGGCAGAGGCGGTCCTCCCACCGACGTAGGAGTATACTTCCTGTTTGTTGCCCTTTTCCATCTTTTATTGTTGTTTTGTTGTTTGGCGCATATTGTTATTTTAATGTAGCCTAGTACTAGGCTTTCGTGAGTATGGTGACTTATGCCCAAGTAGGCAGTCACCAGTTGGGCTCCTAAAATAAAAAAAATAATAAAAATTTGCGTCCCACCTGGTTATTATGGTCAGTCTGCATTCTCCAGGGAGAGTAAAACCTTAAGTCACTCACTGAAGATATTTTGTTTCTTTCTGTGGAGTTCAATGTTTGGCTGTTGTTATTAGGTGTTCATTGTTTTGTGAGGGGTGATCATAGACTCGGCATTTTGGTTGTCTCTTTGGTTTATGAGGTGACTGCATTGTTGCAGTTTTTGGTAGTGATTTAACCTGATCCTGGATAGAGCGACTCTTGTTAATAGAGTCCAATATTTCTGGAGAAAGGAAGCAGGTCAAGTGGTAGTGAGGTGTAGATTCTCTTTAAATATGCAGTACGCGTTAGTTTGTTGGTCTTTGAGAGAGTGAATTTGTATTGAAACTGCGTTTATGGGCATGATTGGGCGCGTAGCTTCGTGTAAAACTGTGTGCCATTATTTTAAGTGTGTATGTATGTAAAGAATTTTGATTTCTGATTGTAGTGGCTTGAGGGGGGTGGTTTGTGTATAGACGGTAATTGTTCTAAGGTTTTGAACTTGTGTTGTTTCTAGGTTGTTTATTTAGTAGTAGGGTACTAGGCAAAAGATGGATACTTGAGTGTAGTGCAGATAATTTTTGTATAAGGTTCTAGTGTTTTTTTAAGGTACTACAGACATGATTAATTTGAGCATTGAGTTTTTATTGGTTTTGGTACAGGTGTTTGTGACGGTGTGTTTACAGCTCAGGTATGTATCAGAGATGAAGCTTACTATTGTAGGAGCTTATTTACTGGTAATTTATAATTATAGTGTGATGTAAGGCTGGTGGTTTAATTCGTGCCTGTATGAATGAAATAATGTTGCTCTCATTTTTTAGTGGGGAAATTCTCATTCTGTTCTTTTAAAGCAAATGTTCTAATAATGTGATATTTTTTATATGTTTCTATGTTGTTTTAAAGTAATCGGTTTAGGATTTTGTTTTACGGGAGGAGCGTTGAGGAGGATCTATCGTATGCAGTACATGAGGAGGTTGAAGGGTACAGAGTAGTCCGAAAGTCTTGTCACCCCCTGTAAATATTGTTTTAGTTTTCTATTTCAAATATTGTTTTAATTTTATATTTCAGATGAATGAAAGTCTTGACATCCCCTATTAATATTGTTTTAATTTCCCATTTCAGAAGGCTAACTCGTACTCATACAGTTTGGAAGAACGGCTCCGATTTATATCCGGAGACAGTGGTGCCCAGTCCGTCAGCGTGATAGTGTTGCCTCGCAACCACCGTAAGGTGCACGCAGACTCGTGATATTTTCGTGATGGAATATTACATTCCGGGCATTTCTGGAGAAGTCTCGGGCTGAGGGCACTATGTAATGTCTCAAGACAGCTTGGCACCTCTCTGAATTCATTGTACCGTCACAAATGGCTAAACAACCCACCCCTAAATGTGACATACATTCCCATACAATTACAGAGAGGCACTATGCACTCTCGCTTCCACTGCACCTATGTCTTCCTGCGGACCATTAATCCGATTTATATGAGTACAATCTCTCATTATAACGATTCGCTTATTGGTTTCTTCATTTTAGCCAACCAGACACGTTACTACTAAAAAAAATTCACCTTTAAAATTTCTCTTTTAAACGTCGGAAGGAACAATTTGGGAAGGTTGACGCAGTCGGAGTGATTTTGGAGCATCTGTACCTCCTGCGATTGACTCGTTGGTGCTTTCTTTTTCGCTCACCCGACGCATTCATCCTAAAACTCGTTCTAAACCTTTCAAACGCCATAAGAAATAAGGTTACGCGTTTGCATTCACTCGAGAATAGTACTCATGGCAAGAACTTGTACTCTTCCTAGAAATTCTTTCGTTGGGCTTCCAGTCTTTCTCACTTACTAATAGTTTCTTAAAATATTTGTTCCACAACGCTTTCCTCCCTCTTTCTAATTTATTTTTTTATAGAAAGTAGCGTGTAAGAATTTAATTCTTTTCGTTAAGAATTTGAACATTCTGTTTCACATTTAATTAAAAAGAGAATTACTCTAATGCTGGATACAATCAAAGCAAAAGTTAACTTAGACTTGATTGAATAAAAACTCTCCATTTATCTGTGGAAAAGTTAAAGGAACAAATAAATCGGATTTAGATTTCTTTCAACGTGTAAGAAACAAATGACTTCGACTTGGAAGTGAAAATTAAGTTAAACGAGCTTTCGAGGAATCAGAATTACACTTCAACTAAGTCTACTACATCCGCCAGCGCTTCAAAATCGAATCTCAAGGAAACTTTGTGTAACCTTGGTTCGAAACACCCAGTCAAATCTACTCCCAAACACTGTTCAGATTTTCATGCGTTCACTCTTGTTTCACCGCCTCATTCCACGTTTACTTCTTCAAAAGAGCGTCCTTCCTTTTGATTTGTTAATACAACCATTTAAAATTTGCGGAAAAGAGCTCCTAAATTTAAAATCTCACATACCATTTTCCTTTCTAACGAAAGTTTTAATTCCACACACTGAAGTGACAGATTATTAGGAGGGCACCACTCATTTGTGGACTTTTGTACCACACAGCGCTTTCCATTATCTCATCAGTGCAGCTTTTGTAAAGCGAAGACATAGAATTCGACCCATTGACCATCAAACCTCAAACGTCAACCGTCGGGTTTAAATAAGGAAAAAGAGTTGTCGTTGAAATCGTGATTAAATCTGTTGAGGATTCTAAAGGCCCAGCTTAAATTAATGAAGAGTCATCACTTCCTCTTTTGATTGAAGTTTTAATTTAGTGAGAGGGTTCCGAACTGTTTGAGTTCCTAACAATACTTCATATCAAATATTCCCCGAATCCGAACTATTGGCTACTTCTTTTGTTACCATCATGAGAAAGGTACATTCCCACATTCAGTGAACCAAAACTTTCATCAGCATTCAGAACAAACACATTGGGGAAATATAAACCATCATCTTTTCAAATTCATTTTAATTATCAAACGTTTATCAAACTATTATTAAACATTTCTACTTAATTTTCAAACATTCAATTCACCTTCCATTCCTTTCTACAACTAACTAACGAGACAATTTGAGGCTAACATTGTCTCAAAGTATCTCAGGGAAGGGATTTAGCTTTTCCAAATCATACAATCCTAGTAGATCGCTTACCATAGAAGCTCTTTATTAGCCAGTAAAGACAAGCTCCATACATTAGGGAAAATCGATACGTAGTGTAAAATCTGTCGTTAATAAGTATGAGTTCATTATTTTTAGTTACGGTTCGATTAAAATTAACTAACTCAAGAACACAACTCTCTATTAGTAAAAGCATTTAGTATTTTAGGGACTTCGATCAGTTGATTGCGCAAAGAAGATTTTCCAGTCAGAACAGAACGAGATGCTTCAGTCTCTCTTCATAGCATTTATTTATAAATTAACATTGTCGCTCTTCGCTCAACAAGGCCCAGGGTTGTTATGGTCTTTGGCATGTGAAGAGAATGGATTAAGACACCTAAATCCTCTTCAATATCAACCGGAATAAGATTATGACCACACCTGTAGTGGCACATGTTCTGGTTGTTTAGGTGCTTATGTGCCTTATCTTACACATACCTATGTTGAATCTCATTTGCTTAGTTTTTACCTATTCCACTACTCAATTCAAGTCACCTTTTAGACGTGAAGACTTCCACATCCATCTGTTTCTCACAAAGTGTGGTTGACGCGTTTCAACGCTACCAAAAACTACCCACCTACCCCTTTCTACCTTATTAAGCGTAAGGACCCCTCCATCATTTCCACGCGTCAAATTGCCCCTCAGAGCGATAGGGAGCTAAAGCATTTCTTCCAATTAAGGTTCACTCCTGTGCAGTAGACCACTAGCACGCCCCCTTACAAACCCCCTCCATGCAAACCTATCATGTACAATATCATCCACTCCATTCTTATCAACCCTTTCTCTCTCAAACATTTTTACGCGGTCTTCCAACCTTTCTCACACTCTTACACTCACTCTCGTATATCCTCTTCGCAAGTAGATATACATCCATTCTTCCTTTATGCCCATAGCAGCTAAGAACACTTCCAGTCATATTCTCATTCACGCCTCTCTTCACACCATGAAAACTGCTTACCCAGTCGTTCATCAGTCTATCTTTCACACACCAAGCATCCTTCTCAAGTTTCCCATTTGCACTTTTCTCACTCGAGATCTTTTTCTTTCTTCCCTAGCATAGTATCACTCACATATAACAACGTCGGCACCACCATACTCTCATGAAGCTTCCTAGCAGATTCCACACTCAATTCATTACTACTAATATTCACTAACACTTTAATCTGCTTTATCTGCACGACCATCACATACAATTCTTTTTAGAGACTTAAACTCTTCACTTGTTTAAAGGTGATACAAGGCACTCGGATAAAACAACCCAACTCATTCTCATCCCCAAATATCACTTCCTTACTTTTAGTAAATTCACATTTCCAAGTCTCTCTTACTCTCAGCTACCAACACCAAGTCAAAAGCATATACCAACACAGAAGGTAGAACTCATTTTTCACCATTGTTTATCAATACCACACCCTTTCCCCTCAATTCTTTCTTACTTCTCTCAGTATTCCATCCATAAATATATTAAAGAGCCATAACGACAACTCACATCCTTGTCTTAGATCCGCATGTATGTCAAACCTCTCACATAACATATCTTTCACCCCAACACGCGCCTTACTTCCAATATAACTACCATTTACACTACCTAACACTTTACCACTCTATACATCCTGATCCATGAGTCCGGCATCCACTTTATACCTCTTATTCTGTTTTTCTTTAGCTGTCTCAGTGCAAATACTCAATACACAGCCTCCCGGGGCTATTACCCCCATTGTCTATCCCTATCAATTGACTACTTATAATTCTTATACCTAAATCATAACACAATCACTACCACTATTTAACTTCTCAGCGAGTATATCATCTACTCCAATTGCCTTCACATTTTTTAAATCTCTCAGAGCACTAACATCCTCTCGCATCTTTATATCTTCCATACTCCGATCAACATTCAATTTACGCCTACGATTCCAATCATATTTACATATACATCATCTTTCAAACCCGCAATATAGAATTCATCAAATTATTAGCTCCAGCGACTTTTCACCTAATCATCGCCATTCTTGTCATTGATGTTCACACAGCAATTCTTCTCCTGGTTCCTCACCCTTCTCACTTCATCGATATTTGGATCTACTTCCCAAATTTGTAACGTCCGTAAGCCATGAAATTTGGAAGAGTAAATTATTGTCATGGCCGACCTTCAACATACAATCATGCATACATTATAAATAACCTTAGGTCCAAGAAAGGTATTCCCAGATTCGGCACAGGAGGGCACGAAGGGCAGTCAGATGATGGTCCCATTCCTGGGTCGCCACGTAAATGTCGTCGAAGTAGAAGGTGACGTTCAGAAAACCATCCAATATTCGCCTCATCATTGGGTTATAATTGCTATGTATTGTCACCAAACCGAAAGAGAGTGGACGGAATTACATCAAGCCCTTGTCGGTGGAGAAGGCCGTGTACCTCTTTGCTCAATGGAATCTGGCAATAGGCCTACACGGATCTAATTCGGTAATACATTTGGCTTTCTCGAACATGTGCAAATTCTGATCAATGAGGGGAATCAGTTCGGCGTCGAACACGGTGAAGGTGTTTAACTTCCGGAAGTCGATGCACATCCGGTAAAAATTGTCTGCCTTTTTCACCATGACAACCGGGGAACAATACTCCGAATCCGAGGGCTCTATAATTCCCATCTTCAATAGCTGGTCTACCTCAGCATTGAACGATTTTCTTAAGTGAATAAGGAGGGGTTATGGCTTCGATCAGACAGGTTTCTGGGTGGTGAGCCAAATATTGTGCTCGAAATGAGTAGCACAACCAGGGGTATCCGAGATTACATCAGTGAATTGGGTGAGTAGTGCTTTTAACTGGGTCTTCTGGGGATCAGAAGCTGAAGGTTTATGCTCAACTCGGTCGAGGGGGAATGGGGAGTATCTGGCAAGAGGTAAAGAGTATATTCTGCTTCTTGTTTCACGCAGGCGACTTGTACCACAATCAAGGGGTCAAGCAGGTAGCTGGACTCCAAGGCGGATTCTTCGTCCAGGGCCACAATTTGATTGGCACAAGCGCGTCGATGGTACTTTTTAAGCATGTTCACGTGGAATAGCTTATTGCCAGACGGGGTTTGGATCAAGTAGTCGACGGGGCCGCGTCTCTCGATCACTGGGAAGGGGCACTTCCATTACCTCAAAAGTTTATTGTTCTCCGTGGGGAGAGGTTAAAGGACTTCGTCACTGATCTTCGTCACCGAAGCAGAATTTAATACAGGCTGCTACTACTTCTGCCCAGCCAGTGAAGTACGCACAATCGATGTAGCACTTAACGATCGGGAACCGATTGGCGCGTCACAAGTAGTCGTGCACGACGGCGAATTTATTATGGTCCGGGGCTAGCGGGGAAAGCAGCTTGTCCGACACTGTTATGCAGGTGCACCCGGTATCTCTAACAAGAGTGAAAACACGGCAGCAACTAATTGATCCGGATTCGAACTTAAAGCCTCCAGGGGTATTTTTATCAAACAAGAAGTTTACTTGGTGGCCTCTGTTTATGTTATCTTTTATCTCTTGAACGGATAATGTAGCATCATTTCCCTCATTGTTGTTCCTCATGATGTCAACCGAATCATAGTGTTGACTCCTAGCCGTTGTCTGGTTTAGTTCTTCGACAATTACATTCTCAAAATCAGTTTCGAAATTTTTATTTCTTCTTCGCTGATTCGAAAAACATTTCTCCAGTGTTCTTTAAAACCTCTTCTATCTCGCTTTCATCCTCAAGTAGTATCTTTCTCTCATCTTTAATTTTGATCTTATCCTTTGTCAGTTTTTCCTTCATTCTATCTACCCATTTCCAAAATTTCTTTCGGGATTCTTTGACATCTAACTTCCTGACATGGTTGTTCCAATATTCTTGCTGCTTGTCGCATATCATTTGCGTTAATTCTCTTTTATTTCTTCTAATTTGGCTACATAGGTCTCTAGTATATCCTTTCCTTCGAATTTATTCAGAGATAAGTCTTATTTCCATATTTTCATTTATCATTTCCTGTTACCATCTAAAGTTTTGGATGGTTCTAAAGGCTCCTTTTGGAAATGCTTTTTCGTCTGCTCTAATCAGCATACTCCTAATTTCTCCTAGTCTCGTCGATTTCTTTTATAGTCACCTCGGTGAAAGTTCTTGGTTTATATTCTCTTAATACTGCTTTGTACATTGTCCAGTCTGCCTGGTGATAAGCTTTACATTTCTTACATGGCTTCCGTATGGGATTCTGGTTAATGGTAAGTAGTGGTAACTATATGGTCACTGCCTGGTATGTCAACCGATTCGAAGTAATAATTAAATGACAAGTTAAAGTTTGCGAGGTAGATATCTGGCTTACTTGCCACATTGTTATTTAAGTAGGTGGGAAATTCGGGCCCCAGTTTTTGGAGCATTTTCCTATCTAGCATCGTTTTCAACTGCCCCCGTTGTTGCTTCTTCTATATCCGTTTTAGGGCGCAGTGAGAATTCAAATCTCCCATAAAGATTACCGGCTTTCTGTTATTGAAATGTTTAGTGAAGCTAGGCAATCGGTAATCCGTCACTTCTTGAGGGTTGGTACCCCGTTAGTACTAATTGTATCTCTACTACTGCGTAGAATTCGGTTAGTCTTTGGTGAATTTGTCGTCTAGTTCCTTTTTGATCGCAATTGCTGCTCCGTCAAATCTTTGTCTCGAAGGATTCGTTGCTACAACATTGTAATTCCATATTTTTACTTTATCTATTCCTAGGTCTAATCCGTGACCAGATATTAAAATAACATCTGGGTCTAGCTCTCTAAAGATATTTCCGTATATGCATGTTTTACCTCTCCAACCGTTAGTATTAATTTGTAGTATTTCCAATTTACGTTTGTCCAATTTGATATTATTTTATGGGTTTCCGTTTTTCTCTTTAGATTGTGTTTAACGTTTTTTCTTCTTTCCCTCATTCTTTTCACGTCTACACATGCTTACCTCCTTTCCCTTCTGCGATAGTGATGTCGACGGGATCGGGGATTGCTGCCGTTGGGTTGATGCCGTATGTGAGGTGGATTTTCTTTTCTTTTGGGCTTTTATTCTTGTGACTCTTACCTTCTGTTGGATTCTTCAGTGCTACTGTCCGAATCAGTTTTCTCAGTATTTGTGTCTTCATCGTTTTCGTCTTGGGGTTTTTGTTTTTTCGATTAGTGCTTTTGTTGTCTTGTCATTAATCTTCACCTTGAATATGTCTAACGAGTCCACATCATTGGGAAAGTTCATGGGTTCTAGACTGTTTTCTTTGAGCATTCCGTTTAAAGTATTCATTTAGCTTCTGGAGTTGGCAATATTCATTATATGTGCGTGCAAGATGCTGGTCAGTATCTTGACATTCAATGTTCCATATCAATATTGATTTGTGTTTCCATCTTATGTTGACTTGCTGTACTTTTTGTCGCTAAAGCGTAAGCCATGTTCTTGTGTCCCTTCAATCTTTCTGCATTCTCCTTCCTTTCTATTAAATCTTTCCTTTTCGGGCATGACATCACCATTATCCGATGTGGTCCTCCACAGTTTATACATTGTTTAGTCGTACTCTGGCATGAACGGTGAGAGTGCCCCTCTCTCCCGCACTTCGAACTTATGATGAGGTCTTTTTTAGGACATTCGACAGTTATGTGGTTTTCCATTACGTAACAACGGAAGCATATCTGTATGTTAATAAATGTGTCCCCTGAATGTTGGTTTTTGGGATCCTTTTCCCATGATCTGTGTAGCCATTTCGGTGTTTTCACACACAATCTTAAATACGTGAGTGTGATCTCTGAACTTTATTATATCGTGTTTCAACCATGGTTGCCTCGTTTCCAACTCCTCCTCAATATCCTGAGGAGTGTTCCTGCCTACCCATGGCTCAATCTTCCTGCACACGACTGATCTATTGGCCGTGATCTAAGGGGGCGTTTTTGCTTCCAGATCGGGTTTGTTAAGTGTGATGCTGCCCGCAGAGGATAGGAGTTTCTCGACATCCTTTTTTTCAGGGCAGATCACGATGAATCCTGTCAGGACGTCAAGACACTTAATTAGTGAGATTTTCAGGTCATTTAATATCTTTTGGGGCACTTCTTGCAGTGTCCTCTTCTTTCCGTTGGTCTTGAGTCTCAGGGGGAGCCTTTTGATGAAATCCAGTTTTGATGTCGGTAACGGGGGAGGAAAGGTAAGCCCCCCCTTTCCTACTCTGTAAAAAAGTGACAGAATCTAAGAGACTAAATCCTATTATGTGTTTACCTATTAGTGTCTTAAATACCTGCCTATAACCGCACTCCGCAACCCTCCTACCTTAATGGGCCTACTCTATTAGGCTCCTCTCGAAGGTCTCCGGCTCGTGTCCTTAAGGGAGCCCCTCCTTCGCGCCCTCTAACAGGGTTTTCTTCCGGGGTTCACTACACCGTACTACCAAGGAGGTCTGGAAGCAATGAGGGTTGCGTTGTGGTGCGAAGTGATGAAAGAAGCATAAGAGTCACAAGCGCGAAGTGTGGATACTACCCTTATGGGGGAACTATCCCGTGCTTAGCTACAGTAGGTCTCTCCAATCAGGCTAAGCACGCATCTATATAGGGTGCAGCGACGTCAAAAAAGTTATTTGCGCTAAGTTTTCACGTACTCGCGTATTCAAACCTTCACAAAACTTTACCTCCTTTATCAGGGAACAACTTTACCAGAGCGAAAAGAGAGAACAGCGACAGATAATATGAGCCTTCGAATGAGGAGGAGTGCCGCGTGGAGTCCCTTATATAGGTGAACCTATAAGTTCCCGCAGGACGTTAATGAGTTCCTGTAAAGATGCGCGACACCCGGTCGGCTAGGTTTGGCCTACTGCGTACGAAGCGGACATTTAAGGAGGAGGATAAACACATTTTTGCGATTTCTACTAATGTTATTGCAGACGATTTTTCTAACAATTTTAACGGAAGTTTGGCCCTGCTTATATTAAAAATAGCAGGCATATTATCGGTCAAAATCGGCCCATTTGGAAAAATACATAGAGTTATCAGTAGAGCAATTGACTCAAGAATGAATGTTACCCGAAAGAATATTAGGTATGGCCCAACCGCACCTGCCCCAACGAATTCCCAGGCCCCCTTCTGAGTCTTAAGAGAATATCGAAATTCGGTTCCTCTTCTTTTCTTCCAGGGGACCGGTTTATCGTGAAGCAGGGACTGCAGAGCGCACACCTAATTAAAATCAATTTCAGGTGAAAAGAAAGGTTCGTAGACCAGCTGGACCCAATAAAAGGATAACTTAATTAATGGAATTATCAAATTTAATATGCCAACTAGCCTTAACCCGAATAACCTTTTTATCTGAAAGTATTCCAATTCTCCTATATTCTTAAGTGCTAGAACAATCTTATTTAACAATGTTTGCGTAATTTGTATAAAATATTTATTAATGTTAATTCGTACGCCAAGATATAATAGATCCTGTGTAGGAACCATTACAGGTTTTTCAACATTTATTTTTAAAGAGGAATCGAATAACATATCTAGTGCCTACAATAAGTTATTTAACTCACCCACAAACACTAAGTCGTCTAAGTATGCAAATGATTTTACACCACAAATTTTGGCAATTGAGTTACATATTTTAGACACGATGGACTGCATGATAAATGGACTTCCACAAAATCACATTCGTAACTTAGTGAAGCAAAACTTTCGGTGTCCTATTTTAATACCAAAATTCTTCTGCATCTCGTCTGATAGTTTGATCTGATAAAATCCGTGTTTTAAATCAATTTTGAAGGCAAAGTCATTTTTATCTAAATTATTGAATACCTTTTTAATGTTTGACAGTGAGAACCGCGGCGGTTTGAATACTTGAGTTAGTGAGACATGTCATATATTGCTCGTACTATTGGTAGAACCTTAGGGACCACGAACAATCTATGGGCATGCCTGATTTGGTTGGTTTCTTTCACTATTCCTGCCTTAACTAATTCTACAACAAACTTAAGCATATTGATACTAGTTTGGGAAAAATGCCTATAAGACTTTGAGAAGAATATGTTCAATCCCAAATTCTGACAACTTATAATAATGTTATTACTTCCTGGTATTCGAGACAAATTTCCCGTTCTAAGATCCCCCAAAGTGCACTTTTTAAAATAATCTGTGATTTTTTACCTTGATTTTCCGAGTAGGTCCACAAGAGGAGATACTCTATCGTCCTGATTATCTGCATTTTTATTATTATTGTTATTATTTTGATTATTATTGTTATTATTTTGATTATTATTATTTTGATTATTATTGTTATTATTTTGATTATTATTGTTACCTGCGTTATCGTTACCCCTGCGGATCCGAGGGTCCATGATGTCGGGAGGACCACTCAGCAGGTCTGGAATTTCCCATGACTGAGTTGATGTAACTGTTGACTCAGTTTCACTCGGAATGTGTAAGACTGAAATGTCCATTTCTACGTTGTCCGCATTTATCACGTGAGGGTATCCGCCCGCATATATATGTTGTTGGCAAATGTTTAACGCCCCTAATTCTGCAGCCGCCTGCTCAAAGAACCCCTGTAACCAGTCTAGAGCTGGATCACGTGCGACTCTTTCTAGTGTGGGGGGCGCCGGAATCACTTCACTAGTTACTATTATATTTACATAAGCCTCACTGTTGATATTTATAACTTCACTGACTCTAACCTTTGGTGGTTTTAAATCTAAATCTAATAATTTTAAACGGCTCTCAAGTAATTTATCGTTATTTATATGAGGACTTTGATAATTATCACTTATATCACTTTTACTATTACTTTGTAGATCACTTAAATTGGTATTTCTACTATGTTCACTATCTTTTCTGGGGTCCCGGAAACCATTAACACCAGGATTAGCATATATCAAACATATATATAACCTCTTAATCCTCACTTTTGTGTGGGGTTTCTCCCCTCACATCGACTCGCTCATGTGAAGTTTCGAAAGCAACTGGGTTTCCGGGTTTCTTAACCGCATGGTATTCAAATAGCCACCTAAGAAATTCGCCGTTATCATCGCAGCGGTTCAGCCTAGAGCTAAGCGCCAGGCCCGGTAATTAGCAATCTCCACGAGCCGTGGCCAGTTTAGCAAGTTCGACTTCAAAGGCGTGGAAGATATCACTCCAAGAGTATTCCTCCAATGGAAGTCCATGTATGATGGGCATATAAAGAGCGAAGCGACGCAATGGAGACAGGAAGAGCAAGTTCTCGCCTGTAAAGGGTATGCCCTTGGATTCTCCATGCTTTCCCTTTCTCATAATAGCTTACGGTGTTTTACGCAGGTCGACCCGCTTTGAGGCTACCATTTTTGGCCTAAACTCCTGTAACTTACCAGTCTAATTTGCGTAGGGGAAGCGACTCACCCCCCTTTGTGCCCCACTTCCCTTTTTCCCTTCCAGACTAAAGGATATAAATGGGGCCGTAAAGCCTTCTTAAGGTATTCTGTTGCAAGGATTCTGCCTGATTGCTCCGCTGAATCGTTGTCCATCACTTACTTTGACGTTGTTAGTTTTTTTGGAGACACGTACTGGATTCCTTCTTGCAGCGAGGATTTTCTGCTATTGATTCCTGCCAGCGTTGTCGCTGCCCCTCTGTCGGCGGCATCGAATTGTGCTCTTCCAATTACGTTTGCAAGTGTTCTCCTTTGGGAAGCCGTTCACACTGGGCACGTGAAAGCTCTTTCCCAGTCACCTCGCCTTCTCCCTTTGGGGAATTCTGTCATCTCGAATTCCTTCTCTCGGATCGTTGGGCCTTCGAATCGTCGTTCCTCGTGGTATCGACGCCGTTCGCCACGATTTTGCCATCTGTGGGTTTCTCCTCTCCGAAGACCGTCATTGCATTTACCCCTGTGGACTTGGGTCGAATTTCCTCATCATCACTGAGGCTCTTTCGCCGGGGTTCCCAACTTGGGTTATTGCTTCACTGCTCTGGTATCAGGTATTTTTGAGTATTTCTTTTTTCTTACGTCCTCTTTAAATTAATTAAGTGTTATTCTTGTAATGTTGGGCCTTTGGGTAAGGGACGTAAGACAGGGAGGTTATGCCGGGAACACCTGTCACTAGAGTAGCGAGGCCTATTTCATCTTCAACGGCGCGTGTCGTTTCGTCTTAAACAATTTATTCATAGAACCCATTTTTGTATGCGCGAATATCTTTTTGGTTAAAACGACTTGTGGTCGTTGGATGGTGATAATCATTTGTAACTTTTCTTATTGTTTGATGAAGCCCGTATAATTTGTTAACAGTAAATTTATTTCATTTTAATTTTGATGTAAATAATAATGTAAATACTTTTTATGTGTGTATTTATTTAACCCTTGCGGATACCTCGTAATTTAGCACCATCCTGATAAATTCTGGTGAATTTCTGGTAGGCCTTTAGATCCCTGGTTTTCTATAAATTTTATGTGTGTATTTTACTTTGGTCCGTGTGAACCGGCTTCCGCAATAGCCTTTACACTGCCATTCGCGAATTACCCAACTTGTACGCAGCCTCGTGCATCTTTTGTATTCGCAATAGCCATCGACGAAACTTTAGGTCGTTAAAGAAAATTCACTAACTCTAACATATTAGCTAACCTCTCAAACGTGAAGTGAACTGGTGAAATACCTGAAATTCCAAGATCAAATTCTAAGCCTTCTCTCTTAGCATAAAGACTAATCTAACATTATTTTGTGTAAACGCGCTATTTGAATTCAACTGATCCGTAATTCGCATGGTATATTTTTGTATAAATGTTTTACTCGTTATTCATACACTGAAGATTTTTCTAATTCTCTTTGTATAAAATAAAGAGTTAAAAGCTTTTCGTCTCTTTATTGTAATCCAGGTAGGATAGTATTGCCAGGACCTATCACGCATAGAATCCTCGCAATCCTGAGTCCGCCCGATTTCACTCCGGTGGTCGGAACCGAATATTCTCCTCCACCAAAGTCTGGCGCGTCTTTTCCCTATTATAGGGTGGTGTCAAATCCTGAGTTGTACACACATAACAATCTTACACTCCTTTCCTCCTTTCCTCCTTTTTTTTCTGATTGTAAAGTTCAGCTAAAAAGTCACTTCATGATTGTAATAATAATAAACAAATATCAGCCAAAACATCCTATTTTTTACCGTTTAATCAGTCATTTCAGTACCTCCTTGCCTTCTTAAATAATTTATCATTAATATTTTATTTAAATATTTCCCCTTACCGAGGCTCTTTACCCCCAGCCCTCTCCGAAACTAAATGTTGTTAATCAAATCCAATGTAGTGATTGCCGTGAGTTACGTTGCACAGAGAGACGAAGAACTCAGAGTAAAAATAAAACAACATCAGTGCTATGAACAAATTGTTTCCTATATATACATGTTCCTCTTTAATCACGCGATTAAGTGGCACAGTGCCAAAGTACTCTTGCATTCAAGTAATTATGTCTCCATAAAAATTTTTGTCTTTGTAACAATCCTCTGGGATTTCTCTATCAATCCAAGTTTGTTTGCTCATTAACCATTATATTATTAACATTATCAAATCTTTATATAGTAATATTTGCGTGGAATGGAGTCTGTACCTCCACCCCTACATTTTATCTGCTATAGAAGATAATATTTAATCGTAAGATAAAAAATGACTGATTCCAAGCGCTTTTGTATTTGATAAGACCTTAGCAAGGAATGAAAATATATGAAGAGATCTTAAATAGATGAAAAAAAACAGAAGAAAAATGGAGATTGGGAAGAGGTAAATGAAGATGATTAGGGAGAGCCTCATCAAATTTCCATACCTTGATAATGGTATATTAAAGACAAAAGTGTGTTTTGTGATTGAAGGGGAATGGTCACTTCCCCCCTCCCCCCTCCCCACCCCGTTAACTCGTAATGCAGTCTCAAGTCGGTTACCGCAAAGACATCCGGCCCAGGCTTCGGCGGGCCAAACGCGTGACCGCGGTGTGGCACAACTCAGTGCCATGAAATACCCTAAAGGTCAAAATGTAAGATCTCCCCCAAGAGAGTGAGATCCAGTTTCACGTCGAATAAGAAATTGGAGACGTGTTTCTCCCAATCTCGAAGGCTAACGAGGAGCCGATGTTTGACTTCATGGGAAAAACCGTTGGCCAAAAGAACTCTCCTGGGGCCGTCCTCAAGCCCCTCCTTCCCTTATCACTCCCCCAGTGGGGTGACGACGTATAAATGAGGAACTCTGAGGAAACTGGAGGTAATATACGTCAGGCCAGGTGACGAAATCCTCGATTAAAACCGAGCTACCTAGACTGGATTGGTAGTATACGTCAGGCCAGGTGACGAAGTCCTCGATTAAAACCGAGCTACCTAGACTGGATTGGTAGTATACGTCAGGCCAGGTGACGAAGTCCTCGATTAAAACCGAGCTACGTAGACTGGATTGGTAGTATACGTCAGGCCAGGTGACGAAGTCCTCGATTAAAACCGAGCTACGTAGACTGGATTGGTAGTATACGTCAGGCCAGGTGACGAAGTCCAGGATTAAAACCGAGCTACCTAGACTGGAGAGGTAGAGTACCTGGATCGCCAGACCAAGAAGTACCCTGTAAGAGAGGCAGGGCTACCTACCTTGAGGGGTTAAGAAGAAGCTCATCCTCGAGCTAAGTCCCTGGTTATCAAACTAAACGATAAGTTAACTTTGGTAAGTTCAACTTACTCTCGCCAGAGAGACTCCTCATATCCTGGTGCACCTTAAACACCAGGGGTATTCCTCGTCCTTGAGAAATTAAGAAGAAGAAGAAGAAAAAGGCTTCCCCTCGAGCCCGTTACTCGGTGGCCACACCGAACTCCTAAGTTAACTTGGTAAGGAACCAAGTTCAAATAATGAGAAACCCCTCTCCGTTATCCTCGCCCTTAAAGAACACCCTCCCCGAGTTCAATCCTTGTCTATAAGAAAATAAGTAACGAAGGAGAAAAGCTCCTCCTCGAGCTCGTTACCCGGTGGTCACACCGCACTCTAAGTAAGCTTGATTTAAGAACTAAGTTCGACTCACTCTCGCCAGAGAGACCACGACTGCCTAGGTGTTGCATAAAGCACCGTATTGGTTCTCGTCCTTGAAGCCCCCCCCCCCCGGAAGAACGTGCGGACCCCCTAGCTGCCACCCTCGCCAAAACAACCGTGTGATCTCGCTCATCTACATCTGGCCGACGGCACGCGTCGAGAGTAAATAACATTTCTGAGGCCTTTAAACTCTACATGAGTCCTAAGCCTAATTCTTATATTATTGTTGTGTGTAGAGAAAACGTTAACCAAATTTTGTGGGTAAACTAATTTAATTAATTCTTGTTTAGGATAATATTCAGAGTATTGCTGTAGTTAATGTATAAAGGTTATGTATTCAATTGATAAAGATAAAATATAAGTGTAGGGGAATGTTCATTTCACCCCCTTTCCCCCCGTTCACTCTTAGTGCAGTCACAAGGCGGTTACCGCAAAGACATCCGTCGAAGGCATCGGCGGGTTCAGTGCTTAACCGCAGTGTGGCACAATTCGGTGCCATGAAAGACCCTAAAGGTCAAAATGTAAGATCTCCCCCAGGAGAGTGAGATCCAGTTTCACGTCAAATAAGAAATTGGAGACGTGTTTCTCCCAATCTCAAAGGCTAACGAGGAGCCGATGTTTGACTTCGTGTGAAAAACCGTTGGTCAAAATAACTCTCCTGGGGCCGTCCTCAAGCCCCTGTCCTCCTTACCACTCCCCCAGTGGGGTGACGAGGTATAAATGAGGAACTCTGAGGAAAATCGGGGTAGTATACGTCAGTCTCTAGGTGACGAAGTCTTCGGATCAAACCGAACTACCGAGACTAGAGAGGTAGAGTAATTGGATCACCAGACCAAGAAGTACCCTGCAAGAGAGGCAGGGCTACCTACCTTAAGGTGCTAAGAAGAAGCTCATCCTCGAGCTAAGTCCCTGGTTATCAAACCAAACGATAAGTTAACTTTGGTAAGTTCAACTTACTCTCGCCAGAGAGACTCCTCATATCCTGGTGCACCTTAAACACCAGGGGTATTCCTCGTCCTTGAGAAATTAAGAAGAAGAAGAAAAAGGCTTCCCCTCGAGCCCGTTACTCGGCGGCCACACCGAACTCCTAAGTTAACTTGGTAAGGAACCAAGTTCAAATAATTCTCGCCAGAGAAACCCCTCTCCGATATCCTTGCCCTTAAAGAAGACCCTCCCCGAGTTCAGTCCTTGTCTATAAGGAAATAAGTAACGAAGGAGAAAAGCTCCTCCTCGAGCTCGTTACCCGGTGGTCACACCGCACTCCAAGTAAGCTTGATTTAAGAACTAAGTTCGACTCACTCTCGCCAGAGAGACCACGACTGCCTAGGTGTTGCATAAAGCACCGTATTGGTTCTCGTCCTTGAAGCCCCCCCCCCCCTGGAAGAACGTGTGGACCCCCCAGCTGCCACCCTCGCCAAAACAACCGTGTGATCTCGCTCATCTACATCTGGCCGACGGCACGCGTCGAGAGTAAATAACATTTCTGAGGCCTTTAAACTCTACATGAGTCCTAAGCCTAATTCTTATATTATTGTTGTGTGTAGAGAAAACGTTAACCAAATTTTGTGGGTAAACTAATTTAATTAATTCTTGTTTAGGATAATATTCAGAGTATTGCTGTAGTTAATGTATAAAGGTTATGTATTCAATTGATAAAGATAAAATATAAGTGTAGGGGAATGTTCATTTCACCCCCCCGCCCCGTTCACTCTTAGTGCAGTCACAAGGCGGTTACCACAAAGAAATCCGTCGAAGGCATCGGCGGGTTCAGTGCTTAACCGCAGTGTGGCACAATTCGGTGCCATGAAAGACCCTAAAGGTCAAAATGTAAGATCTCCCCCAGGAGAGTGAGATCCAGTTTCACGTCAAATAAGAAATTGGAGACGTGTTTCTCCCAATCTCGAAGGCTAACGAGGAGCCGATGTTTGACTTCGTGTGAAAAACCGTTGGCCAAAATAACTCTCCTGGGGCCGTCCTCAAGCCCCTTCCCCCCTTACCACTCCCCCAGTGGGGTGACGAGGTATAAATGAGGAACTCTGAGGAAAATCGGGGTAGTATACGTCAGTCTCTAGGTGACGAAGTCTTCGGATCAAACCGAACTACCGAGACCAGAGAGGTAGAGTACTTGGATCGCCAGACCAAGAAGTACCCTGTAAGAGAGGCAGGGCTACTTACCTTAAGGGGCTAAGAAGAACCTCATCCTCGAGCTAAGTCCCTGGTTATCAAACCAAACGATAAGTTAACTTTGGTAAGTTCAACTTACTCTCGCCAGAGAGACTCCTCATATCCTGGTGCACCTTAAACATCAGGGGTATTCCTCGTCCTTGAGGAATTAAGAAGAAGAAGGAAAAGGCTCCCCCCTCGAGCCCGTTACTCTGTAGCCACACCGAACTCCTAAGTTAACTTGGTAAGGAACCAAGTTCAACTTATTCTCGTCAGAGAAATCCTCCTCCGTTATACGCGCCCTTGAAGAAGACCCTCCCCGAGTTCAGTCCCGTCCATAAGGAAATAAGTAACGAAGGAGAAAAGCTCCTCCTCGAGCTCGTTATTCGGTGGTCACACCGCACTCCAAGTTAACTTGATTTAAGAACCAAGTTCGACTCACTCTCGCCAGAGAGACCACGACTGCCTAGGTGTTGCATAAAGCACCGTATTGGTTCTCGTCCTTGAAGAACTCCCCCCCCCCCGGAAGAACGTGTGGACCCCTCAGCTGCCACCCTCGCCAAAACAACCGTGTGATCTCGCTCATCTACATCTGGCCGGCGGCACGCGTCGAGAGTAAATAACATTTCTGAGGCCTTTAAACTCCACATGAGTCCGTAAGCCTAATTCTTATATTATTGTTGTGTGCAGAGAAAACGTTAACCAAGTTTGGTGGGTAAACTAATTTAATTAATTCTTGTTTAGGATAATATTCAGAGTATTGCTGTAGTTAATGTATAAAGTTTATGTATTCAATTGATAAAGGTAAAATATAAGTTTATTTGGGGGATTAATGTTCGTTTCTCTTATTAATCATTACGTGTTTCGTAACGGCTCTGTTCTTTAAGATATTCAGATTTCGATATATATTAGACACTCTTAGCACTCTTAGTATAAAACAAAAAGGGGGGGAATTCTACGACATAAATAAAAGTGGTGTCAGGTTTGTAGGTTGTTATTAGAAAGAAATCAGCAGTCTCAAATTAAGAAAGAGCCAACACGTAAAGGAATATCATATCAGGAGTAAGAGAATAATTGACGAGAGGAAAATTGGTAGAGTTAGGGGTGGTAACAATCTAAAGGTAATTGGTAGGCCAAGTGGTAAATTTGTTGTCGGGAGTGGTATTTCAATCAACATAGTAGTAGGATTAAGGGTAAGTTATGCTGAGCGCTACCTGGTGAGTGGTGGCATAATTACCTGAGAGTACAGTAAGGAAAATTCGAATGACCAACACAAAATGGATCCGGTCGAAAGATTTTACCAACAAGCCAAAATTCTGGGATTGGAAGGCAAGGATATGGATGCCTACATCCTCGAAGAATTGAGAATACAAAGAGAAGAAGAAGAAGAAATAATAAAGTTTGATAGAAAGAGGGAAAATATAGAAATACGGATGAACCGGAAAAGTGAAGAATCCCGAATACAGTGGAAAATAGAAATAGAGGAAAGAAGAATGCAGAGAGGAAGTAAAACAAGCGAAAGAATAATACTGTTGAAAAGAGAAGCACAGCAATTCAGAATAAGGATAGAAATGAAAGATGAAGAAAGAAGACTAAAGTTAAAGCTGGAAGATGAAGAAAGAAGAACTCAACGGGAAAACGAAATAGCGAAAGCAGAAAAAGAAGCCGAGGACAGGAGAATGAAGAGGGAAAAAGAGTCGAAAGAGAGGAGAATAAAGATTAAAATAGAAATCGATGAAAGAAGAATACAGAGGAAAAAAGAACGTGCTCAAGCTGAAAGAGAAGAGAGAGAAGAAAAGGAAAGATTGCTCGCACTCAAAAGAGCACCTATCGAGAATCTCATAGAGGCCGAGGAAGTTATAGCCCGGCCTGGATCTAAGGAAGGACCATCGAGGGAAACCCAGCCGAATGGGGTAACGATGAAAGAAGTAGGAAGTAGGGATGAGGTACCAGCAGGAGTACCTAAAGGAAAACCTACGAGGAGAACCCAGCCAAATGGGGTTATCAGGGAAGAAGTAGGAGGTAGGGTAGAGGTACGAGCAGGTGTACCTGAGGAACTACCTACTAAGAGAAGTGAGTCAAATGAGTTGACAAGGAAGGAGGAAAGAGGTGCTAATGCCACACACCCAGGTAAGACTAGTTAAATGGTAGACGCGGATGAGTATCCCCTACCCCTAGTAGTCTCCTCCCCGAACGGAACGTCCACGCAGTTACCGCTAAATCGCCAAGTCGTTGTGAGCGCCACGCCCATTAACGACCTCGCAGGCAAAAGTTTTCTCGATCCCCAAAGATCGAACCTAGACACGATCTTCCAGTGTCCCTGGTTAAAGGAGAGCTACGGGACCTACGCTCCCATCAATTATGCCCCGCTGCAACAGGCCGCTCTAGCCTTAATGTTCAATTTAAAGGTAGTCAAGTACCATAAAATGGGTAAGTCGAGTAGATTGAAATACCGCTACCATTTAGTAACATACTGGGGTAGACTCAATAACCCAAACGGCCGACTCAGGCGCGGTAAAGTATTGGTATTAGAGCACCATTTTAGGATTAGCTACATCAAAGGAGCCGATAAATTACAGCTACTCTATAGGCGGAGACGAAAAACCATTTAGGGTTATTTCAGTACCTAATAAGCGTGAAAGCATGTTTTCATTTGTTGTAGGTGTTAAAATTTATCGGTAGGATTTAAGTTCTCAAAAAACTTAGAAATGTAAGGAAGTAGCTTGTTTTGTTGTTTTTTTTGGGGGGGTAATCGATAAATTAAGGTTTTATTATGTTTATGTAAAATTGTATTGCGAGTAGGTCTAGTTCGACACATTGCCTGTGTAAACGCGCGCGAGGGCGCTCATGTGTAAGGAAACTTAATGTAAGAGAGGGCTCAAAGAAATACAACTCTGCTAATCTCGACTAGGTTGAGTAAGTTGTTTTGAGTTCCCGTGAGTCCCCCCCTCCCTATTAAGTTCTTCGATGGGAGGTGTTGTAGGGTAATGGTCACTTCCCCCCTCCCCCCTCCCCACCCCATTCACTCGTGATGCAGTCTTAAGTCGGTTACCGCAAAGACATCTGCCCCAGGCCTCGGCGGGCCAAACGCGTGACCGCAGTGTGGCACAACTCGGTGCCATGAAAGACCCTAAAGGTCAAAATGTAAGATCTCCCCCAGGAGAGTGAGATCCAGTTTCACGTCGAATAAGAAATTGGAGACGTGTTTCTCCCAATCTCGAAGGCTAACGAGGAGCCGATGTTTGACTTCATGGGAAAAACCGTTGGCCAAAAGAACTCTCCTGGGGCCGTCCTCAAGCCCCTCCTTCCCTTATCACTCCCCCAGTGGGGTGAGGAGGTATAAATGAGGAACTCTGAGGAAACTGGAGGTAATATACGTCAGGCCAGGTGACGAAATCCTCGATTAAAACCGAGCTACCTAGACTGGATTGGTAGTATACGTCAGGCCAGGTGACGAAGTCCTCGATTAAAACCGAGCTACGTAGACTGGATTGGTAGTATACGTCAGGCCAGGTGACGAAGTCCTCGATTAAAACCGAGCTACGTAGACTGGATTGGTAGTATACGTCAGGCCAGGTGACGAAGTCCTCGATTAAAACCGAGCTACGTAGACTGGATTGGTAGTATACGTCAGGCCAGGTGACGAAGTCCTCGATTAAAACTGAGCTACCTAGACTGGATTGGTAGTATACGTCAGGCCAGGTGACGAAGTCCTCGATTAAAACCGAGCTACCTAGACTGGATAGGTAGTATACGTCAGTCTCTAGGTGACGAAGTCTTCGGATCAAACCGAACTACCGAGACTGGAGAGGTAGAGTACTTGGCTCGCCAGACCAAGAAGTACCCTGCAAGAGAGGCAGGGCTACCTACCTTAAGGGGCTAAGAAGAACCTCATCCTCGAGCTAAGTCCCTGGTTATCAAACCAAACGATAAGTTAACTTTGGTAAGTTCAAATTACTCTCGCCAGAGAGACTCCTTATATCCTGGTGCACCTTAAACACCAGGGGTATTCCTCGTCCTTGAGGAATTAAGAAGAAGAAGGAAAAGGCTCCCCCTCGAGCCCGTTACTCGGTGGCCACAACGAACTCCTAAGTTAACTTGGTAAGGAACCAAGTTCAAATAATTCTCGCCAGAGAAACCCCCCTCCGTTATCCTCGCCCTTGAAGAAGACCCTCCCCGAGTTTAGTCCTCGTCCATAAGGAAATAAGTAACGAAGGCGAAAAGCTCCTCCTCGAGCTCGTTACTCGGTGGCCACCCCGAACTTTAAGTAACTTATTCTCGCCAGAGAAACCCCCCTCCGTTATCCTCGCCCTTGAAAAAGACCCTCCCCGAGTTCAGTCCTCGTCCATAAGGAAATAAGTAACGAAGGAGAAAAGCTCCTCCGCGAGCTCGTTACCCGGTGGTCACACCGCACTCCAAGTTAACTTGATTTAAGAACCAAGTTCCACTCACTCTCGCCAGAGAGACCACGCCTGCCTAGGTGTTGCATAAAGCACCGTATTGGTTCTCGTCCTTGAAGCCCCCCCCCCGGAAGAACGTGTGGACCCCCTAGCTGCCACCCTCGCCAAAACAACCGTGTGATCTCGCTCATCTACATCTGGCCGGCGGCACGCGTCGAGAGTAAATAACATTTCTGAGGCCCTTAAACTTCACATGAGTCCGTAAGCCTAATTCTTATATTATTGTTGTGTGTAGAGAAAACGTTAACCAAATTTTGTGGGTAAACTAATTTTGTTAATTCTTGTTTAGGATAATATTCAGAGTATTGCTGTAGTTAATGTATTAATTATGTATTCAATTGATAAAGATAAAATATAAGTTTATTTTGGGATTAATGTTCGTTTCTCTTATATATCCTTACGTGTTTCGTAACGGCTCATTTCGTTAAGATATTCTTATAATATCAATATATTAGACACACTTAGCACTCTTAGAGATTGAACAAAAAGGGGGGGAATTCTACAACAGTGATATTTGTCCCCTATATATGAGGTATATTTTCATCTTTTCTGGATGAACAGCCTTAAGTAAGGTATGTTTAATAAAAACGAAATGCTCGGAAGCTTGTTTTATTTTTCCTGTAGGTAATTTACATCCTTAGTCTCACGCAATTAATATGAGCTCTTGCTATATACGAGTATATTGTATACATATGAAGCCTATTTATCATGTTAGCACTGTTCAATATTATACCATATATCATTTATTTTTTTAATTGCTTCTTTCTATACTTTAACTTCTACCTATTTTTCTTTCTCTCATTTCCTTTTAACCTTTTGTCTTGAATTACTCAGTGTATTTTTCACCTCCTACCTCGAAAAACACTCGACTCGTAAATCCTTTTGAATAAATATTTAACTCAAGCTGCCTCAAATCTACCCATCGTCCTTGCCAGTTTTCATTGACGCAAACAGCTGATTCGCTTCTCCGCGATTGCGTCAAATTCTTGCTGTTTCGACCTCATCGTAAATAACATCTTCCACCCACCTGGCTCCCGATCTACGTCATTGGAGTTTTTTTACAATAGAAAATAGCTGGGAGGTCGTGGTGTTGTAAGAGTAAGGTTTTCATGAAGGTGTGGATATATGTATGTACATCTCTGTGCTAATTAGTGATTGGTTTCCAAACTTTTTTTTCATTATTGAAAATTTCATTGTTTTTTTTGGTAAAGAGAACGGACTTAAAAACGCTTTTTTAAAATAGTTTTCCTATGGGTTATTCAGATAGTTTGCCCCCATGGTTAGGAAAGAGGAAGACATAGATACTATTTTAATTACAAATTTTATTTTTTTAAATATGGATTTGGGCATTCTATAGCATTAATAACAATTCAATACGTCGAGAAATTGATTCATTAAGCTTTCAGACTGTATCTAAAGAAATTTGAACCCATTCCTCTAGCGAATCATGCTCCAGCTCCGTCAGATTCACTGGTGGAGGATATCGGTTACCTAGTTTCTGGTACGATTGACACTGCAAATGCTAGATTGCATTATGTTCTGAGGGTGCCACTAGTGGCAAAGAGCGTTCGCACCATGGGAGGCACCTGGTCAGCAAAATTGGCATATAACCTCGGAAGTTGACCTTCTATGCAGTAATACTATTGAACAAAGAGAATTAATTTCATGATATTGCCTTCCAAATCATCACTAATCTACCTTCATTCTTAATTGACGGATCGGGAAAATCAGAATCATATGCCTTTTTAGGAATCCTCTAGACGTAAACCTGACCAGAACCTTAAATTAATATGAAAAAAGATTCACTTAAATATATCTATCAAATCCCTCCTTGATCCACTGTCTAATTCTTTATGACCTATACACCTCTTATTCTAACGTTGACTACTAATTTGCGGTAGCAAAAGTATGATAATTTGAGCCATTCACTAAAACCCGACTTCGTACATCGTTTGACGAACAATCATGGTCGAAACGTGACTTTTTCTATGTTGATTAATCTCTGCAGTCACTTTAACAGTTGTGGTCGTATGATTGTTGTCATTATGCGCTTTAGAAATCTTTCCACTCTATCGCTGAACTTTGTCTCTCGTCCGCTTTTACTCTTATTGGACCTTGTCTTCCCCTGACTCCCATAAGTACCATGCTCTTAGAATAAGTTCTTCTGCAAGCATTAAACATTTAAGAATTTTTTCTTACAATACTCCAGGCATTAGAGCTTCTACAACCTCCTCTTTTTTAATGTCTAAAAGGTCTTTTATATTATTATAAGGTCTCGTTAAATTCTGAAATAAAGCCATTGTCATGAGGCTTATAGCATTAAATAATATTTACTGATCTTTAACATATTTAAAGAAGTTTATAATTCATTGGAAATATTAATTTATACTAATGTTTAGAATAACAAGGGAAAATAGGAGGGGTGTCCATTATTTTGTCGCCCACTGCGTATTATTTTAGAATTATTATTTCACAACCCTCATTAAACTTAAATTTAAATCACCTCATTAGGTACACTTATAAACAAACTTACACAAACTACAATAAAAGAAAATGGGAAATCTTTACAGAACACATTTAACACCTTAGAAATTTTACTATAGTTTTTTCCTTTCTCCACTTTGACGCTTCAGTCAACCACTCCTGATCTTAACATAAAGCAAGCAAAACAAACGTACCATAATGAAAACGAACACAGTACAACTCGAACAACACGCATTAAACAGCAGACCTCATTAAACAGAAATACGCTAAAACATATCACAATATAAAGAATAACTTATTTAAACCTACAAATAACAGAGCTAAACATCACAGAGAAATCAAACAAATGGAACCACAGTGTGGGATATATAACCCTTACAACAAACACCACATAAGTCATACAGATTCATCTCTCTCTTCCTAACACTATCAAAAACATTTGAGAAACCATAAAAACAAAATCATGGTTTCTGTAAAATATCATTCTGTAGCGACTCTACTCACGAATCTAACATACTTTGGGTTTTACCCAAAAGTTACCATAATAAAGAACTATACGAGTAGCCATATACACATACATCTCATAAGTAAAATACTATCATTTTTAAAGATTTATTAATGAAACAAAATAGTTTCATTTAATACATTTAAATACTTATTATATCTAGTAAACATGCCCTGTACAGTTTTCAATGCAGTAACCCTTTTAGGCATCGTACTAATGAGTTCAGAAATTGTCTGCACAAAACATGTTGATCAAATCCTCGTTGATGTTGATTTTCGTGGATTTTCTTCGAATACTTTGTCCAGTGTGCCCCAAAGTGTTCAATGAGGTTTATAGCAGGAGACTGACTTGCCCAAGGAAGTCTTCGGATCCCGTTTTTGTACTGACAGTCCCTGTTTGGCATGTAGCATCATCTTCCAAAAATAAGGTATCGTGGTACAACCACTGTTATATTATGTAGGGGGGTGACTTAATCACCTACTGCAACACGAATCGTTAAAGGACTGTTCACATGGATTAACGACCAACTAGGAGGTCACACTTGAGGCGTTGGGTTCCAAATCCTTAATAATCAAACAGAGTACATAAAAGGTTGGCGAGATTTACTTGAATAGGCCGAGAATATCGTTTAATGTTAGTTAAAGATGAAACAACAAAAATATAATTTTATTTACACAATCAAAATAAGAATAATAATAGGCAAAGGGGAATTATTTAAATTGAAAAAGTCTCTTGATAATTATTATGAAGAGGGATTCTCAAATGGAATTAATTGATTAATGTAACTAGGCTCAGATCAAAAGTGGCAACTTGACAATACTAATAATGGAGGCGATTTCAATCTTACGGGTCGATGACTTCGAGAAAGATCCTTCTTGCGTTAGGCAGGTGTCAAACGATCCGATGAGGCAAGTGTAGCACGATCCGAATGAGGCAAGTGGGCCATGGTCCGAACTAACCTTCCGATGAAGATAGCCAATCTTCAAAGATTACGTTCGACGGGAAATGTGTGAATTCTCTGATTCCACTGGAAGAGGAATCTTCTTTTCCTCAAAGGTAATCGATGGAGATTTTCTTCGGTTCGATTAAACGAAGGGAAACTGTTGTGCAAATTCAAAGTAACGACGTTTACAGAAGCTACCAATTGACTTGGGTAGAATCATGGCCGAAGAAGTCTTGCTGTCTGACGAACGCTCACAGGATGAGACGATAGGGCAGCCTTGAGGTGCGGGCTGGATTCATCGAACTACAGAATAACTTGAGTATTTGTATGCCCGATTCTGAGGGAGAAGGGGGAGTTTGGAGAAAGGAGTCACAAGCTCCAGACATCTTAATCGGGAGGCGGAGTCGATTCATCATTTAGCAGCAAGGGCGAGACAGAGCGGCTCTTTCGCACCTCGTCATCGATGGCGGAGGGGGGGAGGAGGCTTGAGATGAGTTCGCAAGATTGGGAAATATTTTCCCAACGTGCTCAGGAGTCAAAAATTCGAGAATGTTCGAACAGGAAATGACGTCGCCCATGGTGTGATACCATAGCACGTGGTCTCCGATAAATGGGGGGGAGGGGGGTCAGAGATTGTTCCTTTACATAATGTCATTTTTTTACCATCTGATCCCTAGAGAAATATTTAAGAAGTCCTTTCAAAAAGATGGAGATGTATTTTTTTCGAGTTTATGTTGCTAATACACTCCACCACTTTTGAACGCACAATACTCTAGATTGCTCTCCACACCATCACTGAAAAGCCGTTTTGTTTCACAATTGATTGCAGACAATTTAAATCAAACTCTAGATTATGCAGTCTCCAGACACCCGCACTTCCACTGTCTGAAAATCGTGAAAATCTTGATTCGTCCGAGAATATGCCAGTCTGTCGGAAGCATATGGCTCTCTCTACCATCTCATTTGCCCACTGCTTTCTTCTTTGGATGTTTGCATGTAGAAGAAGAGGTTTCCTTCTACCGCGGCGGCCATATAGCTAGTTATTAGGTCAAAGAACATTAGTCTAATAACTAGCTATCTGGCCTGTTGAATAATAATAATAATATTTGTATATTTTTCCTCCATAAAACAAATTTTAGCAACGCCCTAAACTAAATAAAAATTGGTAATAAAAATAAAAGAAAAAAAAACAGGTGAACGTAAATTCGATTGCTCAAAAAACACGATGCTAAATTAATTTTTAAACTTCCTAGAACTAAAGTATGTACAAACGTAGAACGCAAACAAACGAACGTTAAGCCTTTGTTCCAACACCTGAAATTATTCTAATTCCTTTTATATGTTTTTTAATATGTTAGTATATGTTTGCATGCATGTGTTCAATACATCTAGAAAGCAAAATAAAAATACAAGCTTCCTAATAACCTTTTTTTGAAATATTTAAAATTGCGATGGTATTGAAATGTATGAAATCCTGGCATCAATGTGTAGTATGTTACAATCAAAATGTCTTCTCATAACATATCATATCTATTGATTAAAAGGAGTCTACAAGGGCCAGCAGAAAAGTATAATGTGGTGGCGTAGTGACACTGTCAGCCGACCACCCAAACTATGGTATTTCAATAACACAACTCTAATTAATAAAGGCATATCGTTAAACAGAAATGGGATACCCAGACACGGGAAAAAAAACCCGAATAAGAGTAGTAGGTAGACGAAAGAAGTCATAATAGACAAAAGCGGGAAGATGTGGGGGGTCATCTATTAGCTGAAAATATTTTTCTAACATACTAGCACATAATTTTTTCTCTCATAAGGTTACTCAAATATGGAATAACTTCCGGCGCATTTAGTTGAAATCATGTGTCAGTATGTTTAAGAATAGATTTGATAAATATCACTTCAACATATAAACTTATAAAAAATAACCAATTGGTATAAATAATACTCATATAAACCTTTATTCGGCAACTAAGAACCTTTCCCCCTCCCTTTTTCCTCTTTTGGACTGGCATCGAATGCACTTTATCGCTGACAGGATGAGGTTTTGAGGGGTAATATGTCATGGTAAATCGCTACATTTAACCTTGCTTCGAATATATCCTCTCGTCCTGTAGCATAGAAACACAATTACCCCCATACCATTATATTATTACTACCACTTTTCATGGTTGGGATGCTGTCTTTGGTTTCTCTGCCTTGATTTTCTTCTTACAAAATAGATTAGAAGCTAAGCCCAAAGCTCGAGTTTTGCCTAATCAGGCCAAAGAATATTAGCCTAATAACTAGCTATCTGACCTGTTGAATAATAATAATAATAATATTTGTATATTTTTCTCCGTAAAACAAATTTTATCAACGCCCGAAACTCGATAAAAATTCGTAATGAAAATGAAATAGAAAACAGGTGAACGTAAATTCGATTGCTCAAAAAACACGATGCTAAATTAATTTTCAAACTTCCTAGAACAAAAGTAAAAACATAGAACCCATAAAAAAACGAACGTTAAGCTTTTTTTCAGACTCAACCTAAGAGCAGATGCTCTCAAATTTGATATCCTATTAACAGAACGAGTCAAGAAGAACTAATCGGACTCACAAATACAGTAACTGTCATATTTAATACGATCGATTGATAACTGACTTGTTTGCCAAGTCATTAATCTTACTTGGGACATAAACTGGCTATAACAACAACAAAAAACACACTCCATGTAAATACCCTCCCTGAGACAACTAAGAACAAAGGGCTTAAGTTTGGATTCGAAAAGTTGCAGAGAACGAAACTAAAAGAAAACGCATCGCTCACTAGGTTTCGGCGGGGATTCGATTATAGGGCCATTGACCGCTGACTTCTTACGAAAACTGCATAAAATTATCCGGTGTTGAATCGGTCGAATTCCGTGGATTGAATCAAATTTATCGCTATTGGAACAGAGCCAGAAGTTGAGTTCGCGTCCTATATATTCATATCAATGAAAGCGCCACGACGGAGGCTAGAGATAACTCCCGGGACTGTTTACTCATGGGCCTTCACTTAAGTGCTTAAAAGAGGGCACCTAGTCTCCCCTTTGTGATGCTCGAGAAATGTGCGTGTCACAAACATTTTTATCTCTCCTAATTTCTCCAATTCATTTACGATTCCTCTTTCAAAACTTTCTGGTGGAATTTGTTTCTTCGGCCAGGAGTCCCTTGACGGATAATAATGATAATTCCATCTCTTCTAAAAACTCTATCAGCTCTAAGAATATGGAATAAAAATAAGGAAAAATGGACAGCATTATTATTTAAAATTGCCCAACCAACGACGGTTACAGAGAATTTTGTATAGGAGAATCAACAATGAAGTGGTGAAATTATGAAATTGAAAATCCAAAGAACATTCACAACCCGGGTAACAAAAAGAAATGACTACTTGTGCCATCTGAATGAAGAGACCAGACGAAAGAAATGAAACTCCAAGACATCGCATTCTATTGAAGGGTGCAATCCTGTCGAAGATGGCGTCAGGATTGCCTTTTGAGCACCTTTTAATGATCGGCCATAAAATCGTGTTGCTTGGCAAGGCTTTATTCGTTGGCAGAGTTCATATATATATATATATATATATATATATATATATATATATATATATATATATATATATATATATATATATATATATATCGGTGTATGTTGGGAACAGCTTCTCGTCTATACATGTTTTGTGTTAAAGACCAGGTTGTATTTTGATTTTATCAATTTTATTTTGAAACGTTCCAACTGGGGAATGCAATTTTTTTTGTATTTGGTTGGAGATTAAAGATCAGTTGAGGAAGATCCATTTTATTTTTTACAACTAATTTGAGTTTTTGCCGTGAACTTTCGCCTTTCTTAAGGAATCTTCAGACAGAAGTCTTTGTTATTGTTGAGGCTGCATTGATTTCTTGTTAACCCTTGGTTTTGCCTCCTTTACCGGTGAGGTAGCTCATTGGTTAGCATGAGCAGTTAAGAATGAAATTGATCTTTCTTTCTTTTCTTTTCTAGAGAAAGTAGGGAAAAAGAGGGAGTGATTAGCTAAAAATATAGGGGGGAGGGAAAATAGTGCGGAAAGGAAGGAAGTATTAGATTAGTAGTTTAGGTGCCCGATGTACGGGCAATCTCCATTGGCTTCTCTTCGATTGGTATTTCATTAACTCTTTATTATTCTTTTCACTTTTTATTTATTTATTTTTTCATTATTATTAATGTATATATATATATATATATATATATATATATATATATATATATATATATATATATATATATGTTTTGTATTAGTTCATTCAATTGAATCTTGGGATTGGCTCGGCACTTTTGGTATTTGGGAGGTATCTTTTATGCTCTCCCTCCTCTAGATCGAGGGTGCCTAGTGTATCATTGGGGAGAATGTTTTCCAACTTCTCCCAAATGTCTATTCCTCTTTTGTAGAGATACATGTTCAAAGGATCAAGACCTATTTCTTCGTGGAGGATCCTCGAGGTCCGGAAGTCGTACTACTTAGAACCAGGGATAAAACGGAGGCCTAGGTTCTGCACTCTTTGAAGTTTCGACATGTTCTTGTTCGATGATGCATTGAGAGGTATACTGGGGTACACCAGTTTCGATCTAACTTAACTGATGTATAACTTTTTCCTATTTGCTACTGTGAGGTTTCGAAATCGTTGGAGTTTGTCGAACACATGAGAGAGGTTGCGAAACTTTACAACCTCTACCACTTCCGCCCATGATGGTTCCTCTTAATCTCTACCTTGATGGCCTCCGCGGTTCTTTTTCCAACCTTAGGGTCCACTTTTCTGCATACAATAGCCTTCTGTGCTGCCAATGCTGGAGAAGGCCGTGGTTGCAGCCCAATCTTTCCCAGCTATCTCGTGCCTTCCGGTGTGGTTAATTTCGCTAGATCTTCCTGAGTGTGGCAGATGACTGTGTATCTTCTATTTGTTTCTATTAGCCGCTTTAGTACAATTACAAGTTTGTCTTAAATGGCCACAAAGACCTCCGTCTTGTCAGGTTTCTCATTTCCAGTGAGACTCAATGGGACTCGAAAGTCCAACGACTCCCCCCTCTCATTCATGGCAGGGGTGCCTTCTCATTAACTTGGTGTGCCCTTCTCTGATCTAGACGAGACAGAAACAGGAGAAATCTCCAATCAGTCCGCCCTGACCGAGGATTGCCAGAAACAGGAGGAATCTCCAATTAGTCCAGCTCTCCTTATTAGATCTGTGAGGCAGGGCAATTCATACTCAAAAGTTCCGAAACTGCCACCACTACAGCCCCGGTAGAAACAGGAGATATCTCCAATCAGTCCACCAGGGCCTTACCCCACTGCCGAGAACAGCAGAAACAGGAGGAATCGCCAATCAGTCTACCGCTCCGCAGCCAGGGAATAGTGTGACAGTCAACGCTGGCTTCCTCGGGATAGACCCTTGGGGCTGCCAGTTCGAGGTACACTGGTTAGTTTGGTTGATCGAATTTATTCGAGGGTTTGATTTAAAAAAGGTTCATGGTATGGGTAATTATTTCACTTAACTTTTCCTCCTTTACCTGGTTGTAGATTCTAAAAGACGACTACTCACTGCCCTCACTCACTCACTCCTGAAATTGATTTTCGTTCTATGGTACTTATATAGGTCAAAGTCTGAGTACCTTGTTCCTTTAGCAGAAAGGGTGAAGTACTCGCTTGGAACTGGTGGTCTGAGTGTTAAGTTTGGAGCCCATCTCTTTAATGAGAGGAGCTTCCAGAATCTTTAGGCGGCAAAGGGCAGGATTTCTTCTGATTATGGCAATGTTTTCGACCAGAGTTGCTCTTGTAATTTGTGCGTTATGCTTTTGTTTGTGATGTGTTTTTATTCCTCCTTCTTTCAAATGCATCGTTAGGCACCGGTTGATGGTAGTAGTGGTCATACCTATATATTGATTATTTGGATAAGGTTTACAGTCCTCATGGGGGCATTGGAATTTGTATACTACATTTGTAGTCTTTAAAATCGATTGCTTTTCGCGGAGGTTGTTTTTCATTAATAAGTTACTTACTTTTGTGTTTTTATAATAAATTCGTAAGGAAAACTTGTTATTTTCTTTGATAGTGTTACTTTTTATGATATATATATATATATATATATATATATATATATATATATATATATATATATATATATATATATTGAACTCATCTCAATGTTTACTTAAAACTGTAAGTTTTCTTTTAATGGTAAATATTACCTTCAAAGGTTTGGTTTAGTTATGGGAAATTGCTTATCCCCTGTTCTTTCTAACATATACATATATGGAATGTTTTGAAACTACCTTCCTCCCCACTATTATCGATTTTTCCCTTGTTTGGTTTCGATATATATATATATATATATATATATATATATATATCATATTATTTGTTTGTGGCCTACTTCTAAGGATGTTAATAGTTTTCTTACTGAACTTAATTCTCTGGTTCCTTCTATTAAATTTACACTTGAACTCGAACAAAATTGTGTCCTTCCATTCTTAGATCTACTTATTCATAGGACTCCAGCTATATTTAAATTTTTCGTCTATCGTAAGCCTACCAACACCGGTTGTTATATTCATTTTTACTCGGTTCACAATGATAAAGTCAAACGGTCTGTATTTATTTCAATGTTTCTCCTGGGGTTGCGGGTCACTAGCCGGAATTCTTGGAACTTGAGATTTCTAAGATCTTTAAAATTGGTACCAATCTTTGCTACCCTCATAAATTTCTTGCGGGGTACCTATATTTAGCAAAAAAAAAAATCCTTTTACAGAACTGAAATCCCTCCCATATACAATTTTAAGAACTCCCCTGTTATACTGTTTTCTGAGTCATTTTCCTTGCTTCCCCGCCTGTTATATTCAAATATCAGTCTACCATGTATAAAATGTTGATTCATAATAATAACAATAGTATAGGAAGGGGAGGGGGTATTCTGTTGATTGTTCAGTTTGTCCTAAGCAATACTTTGGACAAACCGGTAAATTATTAAGTCTACGCTTGACGCAACATAAATACAATATTAGGAGGGGAAAATGCAGCAGCGCTTACTTTGTCCATTTATCGGAAAACGGTCACCCTATCAATTGGAATTCGGCTAAATTTATTTACAAATCTAATGACTTTATTCGAAGAAATATTGTTGAATGCTCATTCATTAATTCCTCGCCTAATTTTAATATACCCCCCGGTCATTTTAAACTAGACCCTGTTATTAAAAGGCTTATTTATAACGAAATTGTCCATTTTAAATCTTAGCCCTTTGATTTATTAATTTAGTTATGTCTCTCTTGTCTATTTTTATATATCCACAATCGGGTATGTATGTACTTAGTTTAGTCACATAAATGTCTACACATTTTTTGCACACAGGTTGGAATTTTCCGGGAGTAGACCTTATCTATTTGGTTTTATACTTGGCATCCGTCTTTGATATTATTTTTCTATTTAGGGTCCTTTCGTTGTACATGGGCGTGGCTTTGCTCTTTTGTTTTACATATAAAGGGTCTTTCAATAAGTCGCTCGATTTTGAAATGTAAATAAAACAAGTTGTGTGTGATTTATGCACTTAATTTATTTTAAATTTGAAAGTACATTTTATGGCATTAAGTGTGGAATATGATGTCGTTCAAATGTCTGCCGCGGCTTCGCTTGGTGGAACGTATTTGGGAGGCCCAATTCTTGATGACTTTGTCGCATAAATCTGGCTGAATTTGCTGGATGGTGTTCGTTATGTTGACTTTGAGGACATCAACTATTTGCGGATTATTTGCATAGACCTGCAATTTAAGGTAGCCTCAAAGAAAGTAGTCTAATGGCGTTAAATCGCATGATCTCGGTGGCCAGTTGACGTCGCCGCCGCGCGAGATGACCCTGCCCTGAAATCACTGGTGCAAAATGTCTATCGTGGTGTGCGCAGTGTAGCACGTAGAGCCGTCCTGTTGGAACGACATATCGTCAGTATCCATATCGGGCATTTAATCCAGTTAAGGCCACAAGAAGTTGCTTATCATCGATCTGTAGGTCTCGCCGTTGACGGTTATGGCAATCTCATCTTCGTTCTCAAAAAAATACGGACCGATGATTCCGTTAGACTAAAATCCGCACCAAACAGTGACTTTGTTGGGATGCAGTTGGTGCTGGAGTATATTATATGCATAGGTGGGCGTTATCACGATAACAATATCGGGTTATCCGATATTTTTTTCCTCATTATCGATTAATCGGTATCGCCTATACTTTTGGTTCCAAACTAGCGATAATCGATAATTTCAGTTCAGTTTTTTGGTTCCAGTTTAGCACAGGGGCGAGCCGCGCGTGCCTTGGAGGCAGAAATATATATGTAGGTCCGAGCTGTGAGGAGGATCCTCAAAACCGATCAGGAGATTAAGGAGAGCCTTATCAGGTAAGAAACTAAGAAACAGTCTTAAAATATTTTTACTATTGTATGATAAAATAACGCTATCTATAGTCAATAATCAATATTGTATTATAATTTTGGATTTATCGATTATCGATTTACCGGTTAACGTGCCCACCTATGCTCATGTGGATTGTTTTCGTTCCAAATCCGACAATTTTGCTTGTTCACAAATCCATTCATCCAAAAATGGGCCTCGTCGCTGAAGATGATAGAAATCACGTAATGCGCGGAACGTTTGTCGAACGGAGCGCTGATTTTGATAATAACATTTAGTGATTTGCACACGCTGTTCAACGCTATAACCTTCCATCGAGACTTGCCAAGTACTACTGAACAGTGCACAGTGAGATTGCCAGATGTCGCTTTAACAAAATGGCCACTATCGCCTGACAAAGCTCGAGCGTCCTTGTTGAAAGACCCTTTATATATATATATATATATATATATATATATATATATATATATATATATATATATATATATATATATATATATATATATATATAGAGAGAGAGAGAGAGAGAGAGAGAGAGAGAGAGAGAGAGAGAGAGAGAGAGGAAGATATAGCTATGTTGCAGATTACGTTGGCTGCATTCAATTCAATTTAATGCGTTCTTGCACGGCGCTCTCTTAAGCCAGGTTTCTTCACAGAACGCTTGTTTGAGAAAAGCCTGCCTCAAATATACGTTGCCATGCTTTAGATATATGTGGGCATTGTTTTTTATTTACGTTGCAGATATAGGTTAGCAGGGTTTTAGATGCACATTGCAGATATACGACGGCACGGTTATAGATATACAGTGAATACCATTAGATTAAGGTTGCAGATATACCTTTGAACGTTTCAAAATAAATCTTGAAAATATACGTTAAAAGGGTTTTAAATATACGTTGCAGAGATCGATTTCCAAGGTTTATAAATCCTTTGGGATGATTTGAGATATAGGTTGGCAGGGTTTTAGATATACAGTTTCACAAACAGGGGACAATGAGACACAAAATGAATTTGAGAACGATGAATACAAAGTAAAAACACCGAAAACAGATGATAGATTCTTTTGAATGGATGTTTCTATTTACCTTCACTCCCTAAATAGCCGCACGAGCCATGTATTCTTCACTATGAGCTCACCTCGAGATGGAGGGGGGTCATTTATCAAACAAGTGTTGGAGAGTCACTGATTAAAATCACAACATTACACTTATACAACACCACCCAAGGTATCTTGTCCCTTCCCTACGCTTGGTAAATATATTATGGAAATTGCTGGGTAGTTCAGCGGCGCCATTAACTTCCAAATATGGCGAACAGATGGCGTTATTGTGTTGAGTATGAGATATCGTTATGGTGTGTCGGTGGTTTGGCCCCGATAAATGAGGCTTCAATGAGGTAAAGGAGTTTGGTGAAGTGGTGATATGAAACTGGCAGTGACTAAGATAAATGCATAGGTGATATTTTAATTTATTAAAAGGAACCGCGTTTATTAACGAGGCTGGTTCCTTTAGAATGCGTTCCTTAAGGAACGAGAGTACCTTAAAGGAACTTCCTCGATAAATGACTACCGTTCTTCTTCTTTACTCAAAAAATAAGATAAGTACACCAACGAGAGCATAGCCGACCGAAAGTTTGTAAGGACAGAGCTGTAAAGAAAGTGGTGAAATTGGAAGGAGGGACACTTTGTGTGAAGCTATATAGCCAGAGTATTTTAAAGAGGAGTTCATTAGGCGTCGCAACTCTCCTGAAACTTCCCAACTGTGATTGCGAAAATGATGGCCTAAACAGAGGAAAGTCCAGTTCCACATAAATGAACCACATGACGCATAAAGTAAACTTGCTGCAGTACGAAACCAGCTCCAGAAGGCCTCCCCCCCCCAATTCATTTCTCCTAACTTCACCATTTAACGAAACTCCTTTCAAAAGCTTTCTAGTAATAACAATTATACTCCTTTCACGTCTGCCCACTGCACCTTCCATCTAACTTCTGCCAAACCACGTCATCTCGCAGTAAGGTTACTGTTAAGCCACATTATATGTGTCAAGTCCCCGGGTGGAGCAACGATCTGGGCCGAATTCACAGCGGCTGCTACACGCTGATGAGAACCATGGTACGGAGCCCACGTAAATCAGCGTGTGCTCTGTGAGATAGTTGTCAGACGGTGCAGATGTGGGGTAAAGCCCATCCTGAAAGCCAATAGATCCCCCCCATGGATCCCCATAATGTGGGGCCGCGATTATTCTCCTTTGGATTACCCCCGAAATGTTGATGTCAAGAAATATGGGCACCTATGGTCCAGTCTTCCTGGTCTAACTCTTTCTCAGAAGGCTGACTTAATTTTGAGGTTGAAGAGAGTTGCGCACTCTCGATCACATACTACCTAAGAAGTCTCTTCATTAAATTACTCGGGCTCTAGACCATCCACACATTTTAACAACCCCGCTCTTCACCACATTATTTCTGACCATTTGCTGACAGTTTTTCTGGCGGTGATGTCGTCGTTATTCTTCGCTTTTTTAGGTTTGATTAATTGTAATGACGAGTATTATAAGGATTCCTGCTCAGCCGATTTCTCCTTTGTATCAAATGGGGAGAATTCCTTCCAGTCTCCGCCAATGGGTGGCAAAATGTAGACAATATTTGTCAATATCAAGGCAAATATTGGTTTATTTTGCTTTTGTTGTAATACATACATACGCACACGTACACACATACATTTGTACATACATGAATACATATTGGCTTATTTTGATTTTGTTGTAATACATACATACGCACACGTACACACATACATGTGTACATACATGCATACATATTGGTTTATTTTGATTTTATTGTAATACATACATACGCACACGTACACACAGACATGAGTACATACATTCATATAATTAGTTTATTTTGATTTTGTTGTAATACATACATACGCACAAGTACATACATACATGACTACATACATGCATGCATATTGGTTTATTTTGATTTTGTTGTAATACATACATACGCACACGTACACACATACATGAGTACATACATTCATATAATTAGTTTATTTTAATTTGGTGTAATACATACATACATACACGTACATACATACAAACAGACATATGTCCATCACCGAACATGCCTAGAAGGGCAAATCCTGGGGAAAATTCTGGTTTTAAATACAACCGGTGGATAATCCGATAGATGATTGTTTCCAGCCCCAATTAATGAGAGTGAACATCCTCTTTTTTATTAGAAACAGAACATTGAGGGAATTTTCAACAAAGAGCAAAATATTCACTGAATCCACCTTATCAACCAGATCGTTCTCACAGGTTACGTTCTAATGCACAAAATGAGGTAATTTAAAATGTATGGATATTTTTAGGACTTTAACAAAATTTACATACATCTTAGCACTCAAAATTGCACAATATGTTAATAAGAGAGTAACTTCAAATTATGTTAACACGCACTTTCAATTCTCTCTTTTTGTCTCACACTCTCGTCTTTTTGGTTTTATTACTTTTCTTTCTCCTAGCGAAGAGTAAAAGAGTGGTTAAATTCCTCCTCCCTGCGTTCCATCTATCGAGGAATAAGGACAACTGTGTGTGTATGTGTGTGTGTTTGTGTGTAAAGAGCAAATCTCTCATCTCATTCCAGATCATATTTCAACAGAATTTTTCTCTCGCACCGTCGACGAAGCAAGGAGGCTAAGCAAGCCAAATTTGATATCATCTCGCACCATTTCAACCCTGGCAAAATACAACACCGAAGCAAACATGACGTCACAAATTAGGAATAAACTCCCCGAGCACACACATACATACACACAGACGCAGGACATGCTCATCCACATTCTTGACCAAAGACATGCTAAGATACCATAAACCACGCCTCCTCGCAGAAACCTTAATCCTCACTAATTAGTCACCAGATTAAAGTATTAAGCTGTATATGTAAACAAACTAATTTTTATATTATTTTCATTCATTTAATATTAATTACCTTTGTCATTCATTGTGACATATAATCAACGCCTTATTTCCTTTCTCAATTTGCCAGATATTTCACTCAGACGGAAATCATCAATTACGGTGTAAAGAAAATTTCTCTCTTTAGAGTAAAAGATCCTTTTGAAAACGGGTGTTGGGTTTCTCCTTCGATTGGGAATTGTTTAGCATATTGTGAAAGGAAGAATGCTTTGACAGCACACAATTATTGATGACTCTGAAGCGACATTCACGCGTATGACCTTAAATAACATAATTTCACAGATGACAAAAAGCCACAAGGGCCTATCAAAGGTCATCCGTATCCATCAAATCCCACCCACATAATGCATCCATAGGATTTTGTCAGATCATGCATCTACGATATATAATTTAAAGCCTCCATAGGAGTCTGTCAAAAACAAAATCAAAGTCCCCAAAAATATACAATAAAAAAAAACTGCATCCACAGGAATGAGTCAAGAAACATACCCCCATACAAAAAGTAAGAAGTTAACCCTTCATCCCCATATAATCATCCAATCTGCGCTTGAAAACATTCAAGTTTGGGCTGTCTACAGTCTCAGGTGGCAAACTATTCCAATAATCCACCACTCTGTTAGTGAAAAAATATTTTCTAACATCCAGTCTGCACCTTTGTTTTTTAATCTTTAAGTGGTGACCTCTAGTTCTATTACTACCTTCTAACTCAAATAACTTGCTGAAATTCAATTTATCCATCTCAGAAAAGATTTTAAAAAGCTCAATCATATCTCCCCTCACACACCTTCTTTCAAATGAGAATATATTTAATACCCTCAGTCTATCTTCATATTCAAGGTGCTTCAGGGATGGTATTATTTTTATTGCCCTCCTTTGTACTGACTCTAGCAAGTTTATATCATGTCTAAAATGTGGTGACCATGCTTGTATACAGTACTATAAATGTGGCCTGACATAAGAGTTATATAGTTTAAGGATAACCTCCTTACTCTTGTAGCTAACATTCCTTTTAATGTAACCTAGCACCCTATTTGCTCTATTTTTTGCCTCAATAGATTGCTTTGAAAACTTCTGTGACCTATCTACTATTTTTCCTAACTAAGTCCTTCCCATCTTCAACTGAATTAAGCCAATACCCATCCATCTCATAGCTAAATTCCCTATTACCTCTCCCCATGTTAATAACTTTGCATTTTTTAAGGTTAAAAGTCATCTGCCACTTCTGAGCCCAAGCTAGCAACTTATTTAAGTCACCCTGCACTTTAAAGCTACCCTCAACCTCTTTGACTACAGCTGCAAATTTAGTGCCATCAGCAAAAATTGACACTTTGCTATTTACACCTTGCCCAAGATCATTTACATAGATTATAAATAATAAAGGGCCTAAAGCTGATCCCTGAGGTACGCCACTAATAACATTCCTCCACTCTGACCTCACTCCATTCAGTACAACTCTCTGGTTCCTATCTTTCAGCCATTCAGTTATCCAATTTAAAAATTTCCCACATATCGCATGTAGTTTTATATTGTGAACTAGTCTTCTATGTGGAACCTTATCAAAAGCTTTGTTGAAATCTAAGTAGATCCCATCAACTTTCTCTCTCCTATCTAATTCTTTAGTTACATAATCCATAAAATCCAGTAAATTAGCTAAACACGATCTACCTTTTCTAAACCCATGCGCAGCATCATTAATTAACCTGCTACTCTCTAGATGATCAGAAATTCCCTTCTTAACCATCTTCTCAAGAATTTTACAGACTATAGAAGTTAAGCTTACCGGTCTAAAGTTATTTGGATCCTCTTTGCTTCCCTTTTTAAAAATTGGCACTACATTTGCCAATTTCCATTCATTTGGTATTTCTCCAGACTCTAGTGATCTAATAAATATCTTCTCAAGAGCTACCGCAATACTTTCTACACCTTCTTTGAGTATCCTAGAATGAATGTTGTCAGGGGCAGATGCCTTACTACTATTTAACTCATTATAAGCCCTTTAATTTCTTCTCTGTCTACATTAATAGAATTTATCACTACTTCTCTTGATCAAGAATTATCATCAATTAATCTAAGTGGTTCCTCTTTTGTGAATACTGAAGCAAAATGATCATTAAGGACCTCTACTATTTTCTCATCAGATTCTTTCAAAACCCCTTCATATCTAATAGGCCCTATTTTATCATTCTATAATAGCTAAAGAAGATTTTTGGATCTTTATTATTATTTTTAGCTAAATTAATTTCTGCTGTCTTTTTGGTCTTAATAATCTTATTTAGTTCATTTCTGGTTGACCTATAATGGTTTAAATTATCTAAACTACTCTCACTTTGCAATCTCTGGTATGCCCTTTTTTTCTCTGAAACTTTATTAGTTATCTCGTCGCTCGGGTCCCACTCTAACCCCTATGGATCCCATTTCTGGTCACCACGCGCTCAACTTGCTCTCTTAGGTGTGGTTGCTCTTACGACTGTATCTTATGACTGGTGAGCAATCCGCTATCCAATAATAGTTAATATTTTCCCACTTTGGAATGTCTTCAACAACCACTGCACCTACTCAACCTTCAATGCCGCAATTTTATAGAGCTAATCTCCAAACGTTGCTCAAAAGATGAAACTTCTTCCCCCTTTGCATCCTGTTGACATCTTACGCAAACTATGGGATACCTTGGGAAGTAATGCTGGTTGAAACTTCCTTAGAGAGTAATTCGTCAGCACACTCCATCTCAACATACAACAAAAAGAATTGTAGATCTTGGCTACTGACGCCGATCTTGGCCAGCTAAAAACTACCGCAGTGTGTGCGCTTTAGAGTAATGTCTGGTATGCCCTTTTTTTCTCTGAAACTTTATTAGCTATCTCGTCGCTCGGGTCCCACTCTAACCCCTGTGGATCCCACTTCTGGTTACCACGCGCTCAACTTGCTCTGTTAGGTGTGGTTGCTCTTACGACTGTATCTTATGACTGGTGAGCAATCCGCTATCCAATAATAGTTAATATTTTCCCACTTTGGAATGTCTTCAACAACCACTGCACCTACTCAACCTTCAATGCCGCAATTTTATAGAGCTAATCTCCAAACGTTGCTCAAAAGATGAAACTTCTTTCCCCTTTGCATCCTGTTGACATCTTACGCAAACTATGGGATACCTTGGGAAGTAATGCTGGTTGAAATTTCCTTAGAGAG
Organism: Ceratothoa steindachneri; assembly: GCA_963969495.1. Classification (NCBI taxonomy): domain Eukaryota; kingdom Metazoa; phylum Arthropoda; class Malacostraca; order Isopoda; family Cymothoidae; genus Ceratothoa; species Ceratothoa steindachneri. The sequence goes on along the minus strand of OZ018321.1, from coordinate 188,987,343 downwards.
TAATTCGTCAGCACACTCCATCTCAACATACAACAAAAAGAATTGTAGATCTTGGCTACTGACGCCAATCTTGGTCAGCTAAAAACTACCGCAGTGTATGCGCTTTAGAGTACAAGCGAAAGAAACGTCACATATGTAAAGAATGACTCCATCCAGGAGACCTACAGTGGCTGCAATCAAGCATTAACTAACTCAAGGAAGAAATCACCAGCCTTTCGAGAAGGCAATCTCCCTCTACCACCGGGACTTTCTAAACCTGTATAATGGTATTTGTTGGTTCCACAAATAATTTGGAGAGTAGGCCTACCGACACGCCTGTGATAATCAGAAAACTCCCCGACGATGTGGCAATGGGAAATGCGGAATCTACGCCTGACACATCATCTATCTACTCATGGGCAGAACATTGTTTGGTAGATTAGACATCAGTTATCTGTATCAAAGTGCCATGGTGCATAGAGGAGCGCAAGGAGAATAGCAATTTCTCTCCAGCCAGCAACGGGTCCACCTACGTAAGAAGTGCTATTTCAGGTGCCGATTTTTTTCTCTCCATACAATTTTATGATCGACTTAAATCATGCGAGATTAATAACTAGGAAACTGAAATCACAACAAATTCAAAAGTCAAAAGCTATTTTGCTTCTCAAAGCTCCCTCTTTTATTAAAAGAAATCACCAGTAAATTCTCCTTTGAAAAAATATAGACAACTTCACAAACCTAATAATAACAATAAAATTTACTTTAGAAACTCTGAGGCTTCCCCTGTCGTTCCTTATTCAAATAATAATAAATGGTCTACCTGTCGCGAAGTGACGGCGTTTGTTCTCACCTAAATTGTTAGGATTACAAAATATATTATTCAAACGTTGTTTTTCGTAGCTAAATATGACCAACCAGTCTCCCTATACCAGCCCAACCAATTTAGTAAAAAAAAAAATATCTATCCTTAGTTACAGTGACACCCTTGAATATAAGCTGCTATATTTAATAACGATCAAAGACAAATATTTTACACCCTTTCTCACCGAGAGCACTTTTCAAAGTTAGACTTGTGCGAGTCGCTTATCCAAATCGATATAGAACAGAATTCCCTGGAGAAGAACGTGATGGTCATCTCACTCGATCAATTTGACGGGATCATCATGATTCAAGGCTTATGTACCAGCTTACATTCATTTTATTTATACATATATCACGTCTTTATGGACGGGAAACTTAGTCTTTGCCTATGCAGTTTATGTCGAGCAATAACAAAGAGAGCACATTAAACATTTTGATCAACATTTTGCATGATTGAAATGGTATGAGTTGCAAAACCATCTTTCAAATTACTTTTAGAAATTGATCAATTTATTTGGGGATTACAAAGTTAATTCCCGGTATCTTCACTGAGAGTAGCAAAGTAACCTCGATTACGTTGTTCCCATTGCTCACTGATTTGTAGGAGTTGCAACGATTTCTTAGGTTGGTCACTTTTTTCCATGAAATTTCTGAGAAATGCCGTTAACACCATCATTCATCTTACCAAATTCAGGAAAAAAGCGAATAAACGTCGTTTTATCTCTACCTGAACATGGGACGATTGAGGCAGAACATTCTTCAAAAGAAAACCGAGAAAAATGTAGTTGAAATAAGCATTTTGCCTTATCCAAAGAGGAACTTTTCCTTGCGATTAATAACAGAGGCATCAATTGTATGGGAGGTAGAATTCTTACAGCTATACTTCAATGAGAAATGGCAAATTTTAGAGTGAGTCACTAAAACTTTCAAAGACACGAAATTTAATTATTCGACCTTCAGCAAGGAGTTATTAAGCATATTCTTAACAATTAAACACTTTAGACATGGTGAGGGAACTCAGTTCTGTCTACTGTCATGGCCAAAAGTTTTGAAACTAATATATATATTTATTTTTCTCCTTTGCTATTAAAATTTACGTGATAGAAATAATTATTTTAATATTAAGTTATTTCAGTTTATTAAAAGGTTACCATTTAAAAGATAAGATAAAAAGTACATTCGTTGCTGAATAAAAAATCGCGCTCTGGTCCTCTATGAGTAGGAAGTGGTTTTCAGTCTGGAGCTTTGCTATTCGCTCAAAAGGCTAAAATGCTGAAAAATATTGGCTAACTGAATGACGTTGTGTAATTTAAATTCATTCCGTATTTTTTCTTTGGGAGAGGGGTAATTTTTTTTTAATCTTTTCTGAATTTCATAAATAGTTCTTTCCAAAGAAAATCGCGCAATTATTGTTGTTCTGCATGAAAGTCTCCTGAAATTCAGGCAGATAGTTGCTAGAGTAATGTATCAAGGAACACCATCTTTAGGATCATAAATGACTTTAAATAAAAATACTGGTTACATCCATGTGAAGAGGTCTTCTGGGCGCCCAAGAGCTTAGAATGACTACCAAGATCGGCTCCACCTTATCTCTCGTCTGCCCTCTCTCGTCGTCAAACTTCTCGGGCACTCCGGTCTAACCTCGCTCTCCTCCTGAACACTCCTCATTCTGTTCTCTGCTTGATGGGTGAGCGTTTCTTCTTAGTTTGTGTTCCTAGACTCTGGAATGCTCTTCCTGCCGAAGTCTGATCTCATCCCTCCCTTGCTACTTTTATGCCTCTCAGCTCTTCAGAATTGCCTTCTCTCCCCTGTAAACTTTCTCTACACTCGCTACACAACCTGCACTCTGGGAGAGCTAACAGCCCTCCAGTGCTAAGCTTGCTCATGATAGGAAAGAATGCACTTTTGAAGACGGGCAAAAGGATATTCTCTGATGACACTCATTTCCGCTTGTTTGGAACCTCTGGAAGATCCCTCGTTAAGAGGAGAAATGGAAGTGCTTTCACGAGTCCTGTGTCTGTCTCACAGTGAATCTCCGGACACTCTCCATGTCTGCGACTGCTTCTGATCTAAAGGAACTCGAGCACTAACAATTTTGCCAAAGAGTACTGCCAGGAACTCAAAATGGTACCAAAACATGCTTAATCGGCTCCTTTGACCAAAAGTTCAGGACCAACTTCGAGAGGATAACGTTTTTTTCGTCAGCATGATGATGCACCTTATCACAAAGCAAAATCAATAACAAAGTTCTTGGTTGAAACCAACATCAAACTTTGGGACCTTGGCCTGTGATTTAACCAGATTTTAACCCAATAGAGAATTTGTGGGTGATAATTAAACTGGCGGTTGATAAACAGAAGCTACCCAATTGTAAACAGTTGCGGGGACTATTAGTGAACAAAAGTACAGTAATATCAAGCAAGATATCATCACAATTATGGTTTCAAACATGTTATAATTAACTGAAGCAATCCTGAATAACAACGTACATCATTATAAATATTGAATGCGCGCAACAATTGAGTGTATTTATTAATAAAATGGGTTGGGATCTAAATTATTTTATATTTTACTTTCAAGTTATGATATAAACATACTAAAAAATGCATATTTTGATTATTTCTATAAATTTTCTTCGATGAAAAAAAATATGGTAGTCTCAAAACCTTTGGCCATGACTGTACGTACCGATTCTAACCCGATCCTTGGATCATGTCGCTCACGCTCGTCAAGGCATTCTCCCGGGGAAGCTCGAGCTCTTGAAGGCATTAGTCAAAAAACAAATGGTATTATGTAGACACATTTATCGCAACAAGAACCAGAGTGATCTTCTCTCACAAGTACCTACCACCACCATGGACGAGCAGCTATTTTCTAATGAATCGTTGTCATCGACATTACTCTTCGATCTCTTCTCACATATTAATTGCTTCAACTCTACCTTCATATTTGCAAAACTTCGGAGTTGGCTTCGTTGCAAAGCCGTGCCTTCAACCTCTTTTAAATTCTACAAGACCACTCAACCATCTTCTAATACGTCGATTATACGTCATATGTAAACAGGTCTCGTTTGACCTTAACTTACCAAAACTAGTTCAGCTGACCAAAGTCGCGTGTTCTCACTTATTCTGATTTATCACCTTACAACCAACAAAACTTTCAATAATTACAGGACTAACCTTGGGAGGACCTTTGTAATTATATCATTCGAAAGAAGATGTAAAACAACATAAGGGTTTCAAATTTCGTTGGAATCAGCCGAAAAGTTACAATCTTATTGCCAGAATAATAAAAAAGCAAAACGGGGACCGATAGACTGACCAACCAAATGACATAGTGAGTTAAAGAGTCGCACGCGACTAAGAATTTGCAGGTTTGTATTCGACCCGACCAGTACCATAATTTAGCCTATTTTGGGACACGCTTTACCCTAAAATCAATTTCACAAAGGGTCGTATGGAAAGACATGCGAACAGATATACTAGTATAGTTTAAAGGTACAGAGCTTGCTTTAAGTTGAAAACACAAAGGCATATAAAGATAGCTTATACACAATTGTCCACCCCAGATAGTGGTTTCCAAACAATACACGAATTAGTTCTGAGACTACCATTCCTTCCCCACTTTGGATATGTACAAATATATTTTGACAATTATCTGTTGTAGATATCCCCTTAAAGATATTTTGCCACAGTTCAATGTGGAATCTTTCTTGAACAGTTTCAGAAAGCATTTGATTCAAGAGAAATACCAGCGTTCATAAGTCTTGAAGAATTAAGGTAGAAATCCGGTCTACATAAATATCATAGAACACAAATACCAAAAGTGTAGATCCTACATTAAATTGCATAAGGATTCAGACATCTTTCAATTATAGAAAGGTGTAAACCAACGAGATACTATCTCTTCGAAATTATTCACGTCTTTTCTAGAAGAAATGCCCAAAGAGGTTAAACTGGCGAAATAAAGGCATTAAGATCGATGGAGATTACCTCAATCACCTGAGATTTGTAGATGATATTGTACTCATAACTGAAAATCAGAAGAGATTCAAACGATGTTTTAAGTACTTAACCATGGAAGTAAAAAGGTCGGCCGGCAAATCAATCTTGGGAAAACAAAGGTTATGACAAACAAACCAAAGACTCAGTCTAGGCTGGAAATTATATGAAAAGGCAAGCATCATCTTCAAAATCAAAATGCGCATAGGCCTGTAAATAAAAGTATACGGCCAATGCACAATCAAAACTATGCCCTACGTAGGAAAATCTTGGAACGTGGCCAAAAAGCTTACATTAAAACGTAGAACAACAAAAATAACCCATGAACGCATTATGATGGGAGGAGGGGAAACTTGGCGCGACAGAAAATCAGTCATTTGGATGCGTAGACAAACGAAATTTCCGGATATAGAGGAAGCTATGAGAAACATATAAATGGAGCTGAGCATGCCATGTGGCAAGATTCCAAGTCAATAGATAGACCATATAAATTACCAATGGGGCAACACTTGATAAAAGAGTTTGATGAGGAGCCTACAACATTCCCTTTTTACCCACATAATTATGATTGCGCAATAGCAAATTATTATCGATTTATAAGGCCGAGCTAGAATGGCTAAAATTAAATTTTCCATTCACTTCGAAAGCAGCATAACAATTAAAATACCTGATCGATAGACAATGTTTTAGGTTTGTCTTGGAAAGGCTGGCTTATGCGTGGTTCTCGTGACGCAATTGCAAATAATAAATAATTCTCGATATATATATATATATATATATATATATATATATATATATATATATATATACATATATATATATATATATATATATATATATATATATATATATATATATATATATATATATATATATATACATATATATATATATATATATATATATATATATATATATATATATATATATATATATATATATATATATATATATATATATATATATATATGTCTCATGCTTACAGCTTGGGCAAGTAAATAAAATATACAATGCACGAACTCAACGGCGTGGGAATATCATCCTTCACTCTAAAGAAATTGCCAATACTTCTATTGTTGATGATATAAGTTTGGGGACGATGAAGATGTCCAGCTCGCCGTCCAGGAGTGGATTGAACAGCAGTCGGGAGATTTCTGGTTGTCGGGAATTCGAAGCCTCAGGAACAAGTGGCGCAAGTGCATTGAAGTCGTGGGTAGTTATATTGAAAAATAATAAAGCACTTTTCGTCATATCTCTTTTCCTTATATCCGAATTGAAAAAAATATTGACCGCCCCTCGTATATATATATATATATATATATATATATATATATATATATATATATATATATATATATATATATATATATATATATATATATATATATATATATATATATAATTTATGGGGTTGCTGCTAACCAGACGAATCTTTAATTTCACCAGGAATGAGAGTACATAGAATACGGACAAATTCATCTTCATTTATTGGGTATAAACAACGTTTCTAACTGTCTTCTCATCTTCGGGTTCTATAATATCAGATGAGAAAGGAATACATAATTTACAATGAATTATAATATTTGTAGGTGAATCGTCCCTTTCCCGTACTCTCCCAGTTGAGACACGGGAGGGTGACCGCAATAACATCCGGGCCCGGCATCGTGGGTCAAGCTCGTAACCACAGCCCCTCGCCACTCGTCTCTATGAAAAGCCGAACGGTTTAAAGTTTAAACGGCAGGATCTCCCCTACGAGTGTATATTCAATTTCACCTCAAGTACGAAATTGGAGACGCGTTTCTCTCAAGCTTGAAGGCCAGCTGGAGCAGAGGTAAGACTTGCTGAGAAAAACTGTTGGAGTAAGAACCCTCCTGCGGCCCGTCCACAAGCCCCCCCCTCCCCCACTCCTCATACCCCTACCCCTAGTGGAGTGACGAAGTTTAAATGCCAAGCACTTGGGAAAAACGAGGTAGAATACGTGAGTCGCCAGGCTATGAAGTCCCCGTCAATAGAGGCCGGGCTACCAAGACTGGAACTAAGAAGAAGCTTATCCTCGAGCTAGTTCCTGGTTACCAAACCGAACTTTAAGTTAACTTGTTCAAGTTCAACTTACTTTCGTCAGATAGACTCCTCCTATCCGGGTGCATCCTAAAGCCCAGCGATAGTCCTCGCCCTTGAGGAATTACGTAACGAAGAAGAAAAAGCTTCCCTCGAGCCCGTTACCCGGTGGTCACACTAAACTCTAAGTTAACTTGGTTGAGGAACCAAGTTCAACTGATTCTCGTCAGAGAACCCCTTCCCCCCTTATACTGGTGTAGCACAAAGCACCTCGATAGTTTTTTACCTTGAGGACTTCCGAAACGAAGAAAAAGCTCCTCCTCGATCAGTTACCCGGTGGTCACACCGAACTCTAAGTTAACTTGGTTTAAGAACTAAGTTGAACTTACTCTCGTCAGAGAGACCCCGCCTATCCTGGTGCCTCCTAAAGCACCCTGATTGTTCTCGCCCTTGAAGAAGACAACCCCCCCCCCCCTGAATACCGTGTGGACCTACATCTGCTACACTCGCCAAAGTACCTCGTGACTGCTAAGTCATCCAGTCCACCTCCAACAATCTGGTCGAAGCACGCGTCAAAGGACCCACCGGATTCCTGTGGTTTCTGGGCTCATTGAGTTCAAGGTTAAACTCAAACCCGCCGCCAGAGCAACCAAGGTATTTAAACTCTGGTAGAGACAATTAGCCTATTTCTTTTATATTGAATTGAGTAGTGATTTAGCCAATATTAGAGGGTCAAGTTAAGTGAAGTCATTATTGTGTATTTTAAATTCGTAGTACTTCTGTGGTTCATGTTTTTTTGTGTAGTAAATTGTTAAATTTAAAATATATGTTTATTTTGGGATAATTCCTGTGCGTTTCTCTATATCCTTACGTGTTAAAGCGGTTCTTCTTTAAAAACAACAAAATTAGCACTCTTAGACCAAAGCCTGCTTCAAAAAAGAAGTATAACACGACAGAAAGGTATACTTCGACAAAAGTATTACTTGACAAAAGGTATTCTACGGCAATATTAAAAACAATGTTTAGAAATTAGAATATTAAAAGTGTTGACAAATATCTACAAAAAGAGAGTTTTATTTTACTATAATACAAAAACCGAAGAAAATACATAATTTATAATGAGTTAGAATATTAAAAATCCTAGAGGAATACAAGGGAAGAACCATCCCTTATCAGAGCACATGCAATCAAATGCAACGCGGATATAACTATAGATAATTTTACAATAATTGATCAAGATAACAATGAGAAAAACTTAAGAATACTAGAATCCCTTTATATTAAATCCCGTGCCCCTAGCCTTAAATGTGACTCGTCCGTTGCTCCCCTACTTATCACATAACTCTACTACCAATACAATCTTACCTATGTCCACTTCAACCCCTCCCCCTCCCCACTTTCTCTCTGGAGTCAGACCACATAGGTGAGTGTTTTGGTGGTTCTTCCTTGTATTCCTCTAGGACTTTTAATATTCTAACTCATTATAAATTATGTATTTTCTTATGTTTTTTTATTATAGGAAAATAAAATTTTGTTTTTTCATACATATTTGACAACACTTGTAATATTCTAATTCATTGTAAATTATGTATTCCTTTATCCTTTGATATTATAGAACCCGAAGATGAATGGACAGCTCGAAACGTTGTTTATACCTAATAAATGAAATTGAATTTCTCCGCATTCTATGTACTCTCATTCCTGGCGTAATTATATATATATATATATATATATATATATATATATATATATATATATATATATTGCTCCTGCTTACAGCTGGGGCAAGTAAATTTATATACAATGCACGAACTCAACAGCGTGGGAATACCATCACCCCTTTAATGACCTGCTATGTTAACGTCTATTTACCATTTTGAGGAAATTTTATTGACCAATAATTTTTAAACTTATATTCATCAACAACAGAAATATTGGCAATTTTTTTAGAGTGACGGATGGTATTCCATCAGAAAACATGCAATAGATTGTAAGACAGAAGTATCCTTAAAATATTTTTTTGTATTCAGATTTGCTACCTATACATCCACTCTCCGCATTAAAGAATCTCTGTGTATTAAATACAACCACCCAAATTTAAATAATGACGCTTCATCTTTTCCGTCATTTCTAAATTAACGAACCAACCAAACTGTATTCAATCTTAAATTTCCTGACCGTTTTCACTTCCCATCGTTATTCAACGATGTAAGGTAATGTTCTGTTTCTTTATTTAGTTTTAATATAGTGTATATTTTTTCAACTCTAATTGCCTCCCCACCCTCCATTTCAATTACGTTGATATTGTTTGCCTTTGATTAATATGATTTAGTTTCAAATCATTTTTCCTGTACTTACCTCAGTAGTTTTTTGTTTGTTTTGTTTTTTAATTAACATAACGTTCATTTTAGTATTTTATCAGTGTTTGTGTCATTATTTTTTTATTATATTGAACGTGTACCGTAGTATAGATTTAATTCTAGATTTCAAAGTTGTTTTATAGCTCCTGAAGATGGGTTTTGAAATAACCCGAAACATAGAGATTAAAGATGGGACCCGCCTTCTTCGTTTTTTCCTTCTTAATATATATATATATATATATATATATATATATATATATATATATATATATATATATATATATATATATATTTACATATATATATAATAAAAATTCTTGCAGTAACACAATTAATTATGCGGTTAAAAGGCTATTTTTGGCAGGCCCAATCTTCATCAAAGCCCTCGGAAGGAGCTCTTCTCACATACACGCGAAGGTAACACCTAAAATAGGCGTTATAGCCTTTTAACCGCATATATATATATATATATATATATATATATATATATATATATATATATATATATATATATATATATATATATATATATATATATATATATATATAAGTGGCAAACGAAGTGATGGACGCAAACTTACTTCAAGCGAAGTATAAACAGGATTACCAGGACAGAGCCGTAGATGCCTCGTAACATTTATTTTAAACGTTTCAGGATTATAACTAATCCCATCATCAGTGCTAAAAAAAGAATACGAATTACAGACTTAAATGTATACATAAAAAGTTAACACATGTAATAAAATTGTGAAACATGAATATTAAATTTGAGACTAATTGATTACATTAGAAATATGGAGGAAAAACAAACTAAACCAACGAGTGAATTTCTAAAAAAATAGGGAGGAAAATAATTGACAGTGGATTTTATTCTTGCAGACCCTCTAAAAAATACCAATGTGAAATTCAACAAATTAGCATGTTTTTTAATGAGTCACTATATTTAGTGGGACAAATAATGAGATTATTTAGACTAGGTTGAAGTTTTGTAATATAAATGGACTCTAGCAGGTAAAGGTCCGAGGTGTTTCTTACCGCATTAAGTATCGTGAAGTTCTCGAGTGTAGCCCTAGAGCCACATTGTGACAGATGGTTTCGAATTGAGGATGGATCAGGTTTTGAAAGATGTAGTCCAGTTCTTTCAGATCTACCAATATGCTGCATGAAGCGGGAGTAAAGCGTACGCCTTGTTGCCCCCACATATGATACGGTGTAGTGCACGTACAACGAAAAACGTATATAATTTTAGATTGCATATTGGTAGGTGGTTGATCAATTAACTTAAATAATGATCCCAATCTAAAGTCATTAAAGTCATTAACAATATATGGGAATAATTGAGGCTAGGCTGAATTTAACAGTTTCAATAACTCTTTTTTTAAGTTTCTTGGATTAGTAACCAAAGTATGGTAACGAAAGGAAGATCCTTAATTTATTGACAGTTTGTAGTGGAGGCAGAATCGAGTATTTTTACAACTTTAAGCCGTTTAAAATATTTTCGGCCGTCATTTCCAAATGCGATTTATCAATCTTAGAAAATCTTGCTCGTGACAATGCCCTCGTTATTTGCAAACCTGACAAAGGTCGGGTGTGGTTGTTTTAAATAAAGATTCGTATCTCAGCAAAATCTCTCATATCCTTTCAGATTCTACTAAATTTAGAAAAATTACTAATTCTGTACAGTCTTACACACTTAAAATTGAAGACAAAATTAATAGGTTTCTTAGGAAATTAAAGAATTCTAACGCTCTCCCAGAAGATGTGTAGAACAGTTTGTTTTGTTCTGGATCTTCACCTGGAGTTCTTTATGGACTTCCTAAGATCCATTTAACTGATTTGCCCCTAAAGCCTATTTTTGCAGCATATAGTACCCCTTAATTTGCATTAGGCAATTTTCTAGTCCTCGTTTTAGCCCCTCTAACCTTTAATTAGTTTACTCTTAATAATTCGCATAATGTCGTGAAAGAGACTACGAACTTTCTTCATGCAGACAGATACTTCCTGGCCAGCTTTGATGTTGAGAGTCTATTCACTAATATTTCTCTTGCTGAAACGATTCGAATTTGTGTAAATTCCCTCTTTCGTAACTCCACCTGCGTAATAGGTTTAACTAAGACCTTATTCAAAACTCTCATTGAACTTGCTGTTTGTAATTCATTCTTTTTGTCAAATGGGATTTTGTATGAACATCTCGATGGGGTTGTTATGGGACTTCCTATAGGCCTCTCGTTGGCAAATGTTGTGTTATTATGAAACACTTTGGCTTGATGATTGCCCCATTAATTTTCGTTCGTTTTTTTATTGGCGCTATGTAGATGACACTTTTTATTAAATAAACATAAGTCACATTGTACACTTTTCCTCATTTATTTAAATTTTAAACACGCAAATATTAAATTTTCCTGTGAGCACGAAAAAATTAATAGCATATTGTTTTTTGACGTGAAGATTTCCCGAATAGACAATCAATTCACGTCAAATATTTACCGAAAACCTACTTTTTCAAACCTTGGTTTAAGTTTTTTTAGCTTCTGTGATTTTAAATTTAAAATTAATGCCATTCTTACTCTCCTCCATAGAGCATATAACTTGTCTTTAACTTTTCCAGCCCTACATTTAGAATTCGAATTCTTAACAAAATTCTTTACCTCCAATGGCTATCCAATAAGAAATACTCGACTCTGCCTCCACTACAAGCTGTCAATAAATTAAAGATCTTCCTTTCGTTACCATACTTTGGTTACCAATCCGAAAAACTTGAAAAAAAGAGTTGTTAAAACTGTTAAATTCAGCCTAGCCTCAATTATTACCATCTATTGTTCTCATTAATGACTTTGTCGTGGTATGACATTACATTATATCAATACCATATTATATCTATCAGGGAGGGGCCAAAAACTTGAAAGCGAACCGATAAAAGGGACGGAAAACCACGAGTTCAGATGGGCTGAGTAGCGAGAGAGTGCAACGAGGTCAGGTAAATTATCGACAATGGCAAAGCTCAAGGTTATTTAAAGAGGCATGTATAAAAATATAATTTTATTTACACAAAAAAATTAATAAGAGAATTGAAGGGTAAAATTACCTCAGAGAATTAACGGGCAAAGATCCCATTAATAAACGAAGGGGGGCAGTTTAACTCAATGGGTTACTGAAGGGGGACGGGGGGTTGGCTTACGGATGTCTTCTGTACGTGAGGTGAGACCGCTCGGACTTCAGAGCGGGAGGTTGGAGTGATGACGGTTTTCCAAAAGCGAGGTGGGGGGCGGGCGGTAACTTCCGGTCCAGGGGAGAGTATTTCGGCTACCCTAAATAAGGAGGGCTTCGAGAAGAGTTGATGAAAGAAGTCGGGGAAAATCCCTCGGGGCGATCGTTCAGTGGAATTACCTCCTGGCTGCGGCTAATTCCAAATACACAAAATAGTCCAGCTGTCACTTTGCTTTGTTGCTAGTACTTGACTTGGAACCATGGAGAAATCTTCTGGGTTCTGGCGAGACTTCTCAATTCTGTGCCTCTTACGGGAAGTCGAGCGTTATTTATATCCGAGGCTCTCCCCGGAGTTGGGGGTTAGCGGGAAACAGCTCTACTCTGGAAGGGCCTCGACTCTTCTTGCAGAGCTATTTTAGCCCGCATAAAGGTGAATCGTGGGGGACTCGATTCGAGACTACCGCTTGTAGAAGGAGGGGGGGGGGGGGTGGCTTACCACTTTAGGCCTAGTCGGGCCTTCTGCTGCACATGGGAGTTCCTTTCTGCTAAAGATCTTCCACGTGGGGATTCCCTTACAGACTTCAGACTGGGATCATTATTTAAGTTGAAAGATCAACCACCCACCAATATGCAATCTAAAATTATATTCTTTTTCGTTGTACGTGCAGTAGCACTGTATCATATGTGGGAGCAACAAGGCGTACGCTTTACTCCCGCTTCATGCAGCATATGGGTAGATCTGAAAGAACTGGACTACACCTTTCAAAACCTGATCCATCCTCAATTCGAAACCATCTGTCACAATGTGGCTCTTGGGCTACACTCGAGAACTTCACGATACTTAATGCGGTAAGAAACACCTCGGACCTTTACCTGCTAGAGTCAATTTATATTACAAAACTTTAACCTAGTCTAAATAATCTCATTATTTGTCCCATTAAATATAGTGACTCATTAAAAAACATGCTATTTTTTTAAATTTCCCATTTTTTTAGGGGGGGGGGGCAAGAATAAAATCCACTGTCAATTATTTTCCTTCCTATTTTTTAGAAAATCACTCGTTGGTTTAGTTTCTTTCTTTCCTCCATATTTCTAATGTAATCAATTAGTCTCAAATTTAATATTCATGTTTCACAATTTTAATACATGTGTTTCCTTTTTATGTACATATTTAAGTCTGTATCTTGTATTCTTATTTTAGCACTGATGATGGGATTAGTTATAATCCTGAAACGTTGTAACTTTGTGGAAATTATTTAATCACTAATATGTTTTAATTTATTTGTTTACAAAACTTCACGAAAACTAGTTACCTGATTTCTACCAAATTTGGTGGAGTTCAAAGCCTTAGCCTAGAAGGAAACCATGAGTTTTTGACCAAGATCTGGTTAGTATATCTGCTTATATACGATTAAGTATTTCAAAATATGGGGAATGGGATCTTTTGGCGGAGATTTGCTCTCTATTAGTGGTATCTTTTTTGCTAAGCTAAATACTTTGGGAATGTCTGAAAAGTGGTTTGAAATTACTATTTCCTGTTACCTAGAAGATTTAGTTATCTCTTAGCCCTGCGCGCATAAGGATTGATACAAAAGCAATACATCATTTGAGAATGAAAGGACAAATTAAACTTTTGGGACAGTATTTTTTCCTTAGGATAATAGTTGACAGCTGAATATTTATGGTGGGATTTGGGAGGATCACACACAATGGTCATTTTTCCAATATTGTGCTTTAAACTCTTAGAATACCAATTTCTTAACAATGATTTAAAAAATATAGGAAAAGAAATTATAGAAAGGGGTATAAATTTTAAATAACAACCACCAAAGCCTTGTAAAAATGGGAATAGATTCAGTCTTTTGTCTTTACGATAACGGTTGACCTGTTATAAATATTCATGGGAAATATGGATTATTTCAAACTGAATAAATTAAGTCACTTTTTTATATATTTCTAGTTTATTATTAATAATATATCATTAATGTATGCGGTCAATTAGCGCTAAAAATATATGGCGATATTAAGTCTGTGTAGTTATTAATTGTAATTATACGTTTACATATTACTAAGTTTTATAATTATTTTTATTTTATAATTATTATTATTATAATAATTATTATTATTATAATAATATTATTATCATTAATGTATGCGCTTTAGAGTCATACGAGTGTGTATATGTGTGTCAAAATTAAGTGTGTGTATAGTTATTAATTGTAATTTTACCTTTACATATTTCTAGTTGTTTATTATTATTATTATTATTGTCGTGGTATGACATTATATTACATCAATACCATATTATATCTATGGGGAAGGGACCGATAACTTACAGGTGAACCGATGAAGGGGCGGAACACCGCTAGTTTAGACGGGCTAAAATGCGAGAGGAGAGTGCAACGAGGTCAGGTAACAAACATGCAATGGCAAAGCTCAAGGTTATTTAAAGAGGCATGTACAAAAATATAATTTTATTTACACAAAAATAATGAAAGAATTGATGGGTAAAATTACCTCAGAGAATTAACGGACAAAATCATATCAGTAACGAAGGGGGGGACATGTAGTTTTAAATCATACTATGAAGTTAGAACTTACGGTATTACAGGAGGAGACTACTCAAATGGTGGAGGGATTAACTCAATTGGGTTACTGAAGGGGGATGGGGGTGGCTTACGGATGTCTTCTGCAGGTGGGGTGAGGCCGCTCGTAACTTCTGAGCGGGAACTTGAAGTGATGACGGTTCTCCAAAAAGCGGGAAACAGCTCTACTCTCGAATGGCCTCGAATCTTCTTGCAGAGGCTATTCTGTCCGTGTAAAAGTGAATCGTGATGGACACGGTTCGAGGCTACCGCTTGTGGAATGTGGGGAGGGGACGGGGTAGGCTTACCAATTTAGGCCTAACCGGGCCTTCGGCAGCGCATGGAAGTTCCGTTCTGCTCAAGAGAGTTCACGTGGGGTTCCCTCACAATTATTATTAACCATTGTGTTCAATTAACGTCATAAGTAAGTATGCCAAAATTAAGTCTGTGTAGAGTTATTAATTGTAATTTTACCTCTACATATTTCTAGTTTATTATCAGTATTATTTTATTATTATTTTTATTAATATATTATAATTATTATTTTTTGTATTATTATATCATTATTACTACATTATTTTATTATTAATATATTATTTTTTTTATAATTAATATATTATTATCATTTTTTTTATTATAATTATTATATGTGTTCATTAGTCCCTTATATGTATGCCAATATTAAAACTTTGTCGAGATATTAACTGTTATTTTGCCTTTCCATATTTCTAGTTTTAAAAATCAGCAGATGCTTAATAAATTTCTAACATTTAGTTGTTTCATGTATTAAGAAGGATTAGCTTAGCAATATAGTATAATAGCACTAGAAATATCCTAATGCGTTCACTTTGCTTCATTTCTATATCGGGGAATTAGTTTTCGTGCAATTTTGTAAATAAAAACATTAAAATATGTTAGCGATTATCTAATCTCTACCAATTTACCTAGGCAAAAAAACTAATAGTTTCCTTCTAGGCTAATGCTCTAGTGGTCCACCAAATTTGGTAGAAATCGGTCCAATAGTTTTTAAGTGTTTGCACACGAATGAATGAACGAGCGAAGGACCGCCGTCGCTCACAAGTAGATCTGGTTGATTTAAAAAAAAAATTAACATTGTCTGCGCCAAACTGGGTCTGCGCCAAATAGGCTCTGCGCCGAAGAGGATCTGCGCCGAACTAGGTCAACGCCGAACAGGATCTGCGCCGAAACGGGTCTGCGCCAAATTGGGTCATTTCCATATATATATATATATATATATATATATATATATATATATATATATATATATATATATATATATATATATATATATATATATA
Source organism: Ceratothoa steindachneri (assembly GCA_963969495.1). NCBI lineage: Eukaryota > Metazoa > Arthropoda > Malacostraca > Isopoda > Cymothoidae > Ceratothoa > Ceratothoa steindachneri. Next base: position 188,970,973 of record OZ018321.1, on the reverse strand, counting down.
TATATATTTATAGTGTAGATGGGTAGCAGTCTTTCTTGGATGCAAGCTGCCAAAACTCCTCGAATCTAAATTCAACCAACATAGTTTACGAATTTATCTGCCCCAATGAAGACTGCAAGCATTATAATAACTCAAAATATATTTGCCTGACAACCACTACCCATTCGAGGTGTTTAGCCATGCATTTGTAAAGCCGAGGGCTTAAAAATCATATGGAAAGTGCGCACAACATTAACCTAACTAGGGATATTCTAGTTGACAACACCACATTTAAAAGAAAAGAGGGCAATAAAGCTAGGTTGAACATCTTAGAAGCCATCTTAATAAACGAAGAAAAGCCGGCCCTCAACAGTGAAGCCATGAGCTGGCATTGAACATTAAAGTTGTTCTAAAAATTCCACTTACCGGATTGTCTTCTCTACTTTGACGTTAGGCTTAAGCGAGGCGGAATAAATATCCCCTAAAACCGTTTTCTTTTCATTTGACGGTCGAATATTCCATTTATACTCTCTGCTGAATACCTACGGATAAAGCATGTTTACTTGCTTAGTAACAGACTTTGAGCACTGATTACATAGTAAAGAGCCTATTCTGGAAGTCTTATGCTGAATTTCGCTTCACCCTTCAAAAAGAGAGTACTATATTTCACCAAGAATTCATACTTCAATGAGGGCTTAAGCATCTCACTGCTCCCGTCCATCGTTCTGCGTGGGAACACTCTCGGATGTCTGCCATTCATTGATTTCGTCTTAACTATGCCGGCCACTCGGACTGACATAATTAAGGGATTATGTGAAAACTGGTTTAAGGACTAGCCCACAGCTAGTCCTTTTTGGACTCATTCACGAATTTACCTTCACTAACCACTACCTCCTTCACCACCTCATAACTTCTTTTTTCACTCCAAACACCATAATTACACTTTGGTTTCAGAAAAGAAGACAACACAAGAGGACTTAGTAGAAGGACGTGGAAGACAATGGAGACCCTTAGTAAGAGGTTCTCCCTAAGGACCATCCCTGGAATGAAAAACACCTACAAAAGGAATCTCTGCGAAACTGATTTAAGTCTTATCTGGGTTCATCGCTTTATGTGCTGAGACAAAGGATGTGGACCAACTCCTATCGGAAGAGGGGGCGAGGATCCTCAGGAACACCGGACTCGAAGCAAAATTTCTCCACAAGTGGTAGCCAACCGAAGCGTGATCTACCGCAAAGTGGAAAGCTGGGTGGGTGAGCATACGCCTGAGGAGCTCAAGAAGGAGATTATCAAGAGCAATCCCTGAGCACAAGTTTGTGAAATAATAAAATTTCTCGAAGACACCCACAGGTTTAAGATCACTTGTTCTACCACCAAAATGGCCAAGATATCAACACAAAATGGAATACTAGTATTTAACATGAGAATACTAGGCGATAACATTTAACAAGAAAAAAATCAGTAGCATTCAGATGTATTTTTATGCTACAAATTAGAATAACACACAACCACGACATGCATGGACCAGAACAAACTGTGGTGGAGTGAATGGGTCACAGAAGGTCATCGGTTCGATAAGTGCGAGAGCACTAAGAAGAAATGTCTCAACTGTAAAGGGGAACACAGGACCATGGCCCTGAAGAACGCACTGGAGATACTGGAAATTAATACCAACGGCTGGACGACGAAAAGGACTCTTTACGGAAATGTATTCAGAGAACTTGATGCAAACATCATCTTAATTTTGGAACACGGGATCGACACACGTAGTGCAGAAATGAAAATCTGGAACTACGATGTGTTGATCACGAATTATTCGCAGGAGCGGTTCGACGGAGCTGCTATTGCAATAAAGAAAGGGATTAAATAAAAGCAAATCAGAAATCGAGAAAAATTCTACCTCGCGATTGAGCTCGAACTCGAAATAGGACAGTTGGTCATTGCTAACGGATATCAACCGCCAAGGAGAGACGTGTTACCAATTCACACTCTCACTGGCCTATTTGGCAGAAGAGCCCCCACTATATTAATCGGGGATCTAAACATCAGATGCCGAGAATCCGGTCAACGGTATAGAAAGAAACCTGGACCTATTTTTGGACAGAAATATAGCCTAGCGAATAGGTTCCCACTTCCTCACCTTTGTCAGAGGAAGTAGTGCCACAAAACCAGACATCTGTCTGGCTAATCGCCAGGTGCCGTTCAATTACTACATAGAACCAGTCAAGGTACCATATAGTGACCATATAGGGATCCTACTAACAATCAACAGGAACCCTATACAAGTTACAGCTGTTGTCAAAAAGAACTACAGAAGAGCAGACTGGACACGATACGCGCGCCTTCTTGAGGCCTACGATCGGCCCAACTTGGACCAGGCACTCGACGACCTCAATAACATCTCATCAACGCAGATAGGGCTTGTATCCCTAAATCCGAGTATATCTCTACCTATAGATGGACCGAATACATGAAGGATTTATACCGTGAGCTGAAATTATTGTTTGAAAACAACATCAAGAATGCATCAGTTCACTCAATGCAAGAATAACTCAACCAGTTGATCCTTAAACAACAATGGAGACGATGGTATGATGCGATCGATAGCCTCGATCACAAAGCAACTCCTAAAGAATTTTGGAAAAAGATGAGAAGTTTCAGAGGATTCCACTGGAAAGAAGAAGATCGAACTACAAATAGAAGACGGAAACATCGAAACGGAAGAAGGAAGAATTGAACACCTATTTCGAAGATATAGGAAAAAATCTTCAGTATAACTGAGGAGGAAAAACGAAGAATATGACCTAGCGTTTGAAAGCAACATCATATATAAGCTTAACGGCCAAATACACAAGACGCACCCTCACCACCAGGTGGATAGACAGCGCGACCGAAACGCCGAGATTACTGAAGAAGAACTATTCGGCGCACTCCACTCATTCCGACAAAAAGCCCCAGGACAATCGGGGCTTCCAAAGTCAAATTTGAAAAGGCACTAGCCAATGTCATCTAAGGGATGAGAAGGATATTTAACGCCTGTCTGAACACGGGATACTTTCCAGATGCTTATAAAACGGCTAAGATGATCTTCTTGCCTAAGCACGGAAAGGACCCAACGTTGAAGGAGAGCTACCGGACAATTTCACTGGATTTGTCTGGAAGCTCTTCGAGAAGATGCTTAACCAAAGACTGTTGTCTCACCTGGGGAAGAACTCCCTCTTCAACCCACATCAATTTGAGTTTAGGATGAAGCGAAGTACGGAGATGGCGATTAATGTCATCACGGAAAAGCTAGCCCAAGCAAACCGGGAAAGAAGTTACGTGGACATTGTTTGTCAGGATGTATCAAAAGCGTTTGATAAGGTGTGGCAACGGGAAATGCAGTACAAGATCTTACAACTGGGCCTAAGTGAAAACTTAGAAAGAACTCTCTGTGACTATGGCATGGAGAGAGCGGCGTATATCAGTTTAGGGTGCACGGACGAAACAAAGCTTCTGCTCACTGCGAGCTCCCACAAGGGAAAGGGGGGGGGCCTGTCCTCCACTCTTTACTTGATTTACACCGCTGATGTCCCAGCCCTTATAAGCCTTACTTGCCTCAACATTCAATTCGCCGATGATTTAACCTAGATAATCACTTGTCCATGGAGGAATGCGCCTTGGCAAGCTTGTATGAAAGCAACAGAAATTGAAAACCTTAACACCTACGAGGCTCGGTGGAAAATACGCGCGAACCAGGAAAAGTTCAAAGTAGTTCCCATAGGCAGGATACTACTTTACGATGTCAGGGTGAGGGATAGACGATATCCCTACACCACGGAGTGCAATGTCTCGGAATGAAGATTACTTCAACCGGGTACAAGAAGCACGCCCAAGAAAGAATCACCAAGGCCACAGCTGCAGTCAAAACTCTATACATTTTCAGAAATCTCCGTGAAAGCAATAAGAAAAAGATCTACAATTCACTTGTAAGATCGGCGCTGCTATATCCCGCTTTCACCCTCTCGTGTGTTTCGAAAACACAAAAGAGGAAACTACAAGTGTTGCAGAACAAATATGTGTACCTAATTACAGCTACATACAGGCGAGAAAGAAGACGACAGGAAGAGCTGCACCGGGAGGCGGGGTTAAGTCCCATTAACTTGTTATAGAAGAACAGACAAGGAATATGCAGGAACTGGTTAATCAAGAATTGAACGATAATATCGTCCAAATGATTAACCAGAACAGAAGAGGTATAAGTCGCGCCAGATTTCCGAGCTCCGCTGGGCTTTTAGCTATCGGAGCAGAAGTGCCGTTCTACGCATGAGAATAGGAACGTTTTACCCAAACCAAGAAAACTGACCAAGAAAAGAATACCTAATTATGAAACCTCACGGATTTCTACAAGAATTCACCGATGATGACCAAACTATAACAAAGAAGACATCAAAGAAAAAACAAAAGACACGATTTACACTCACTACAAGATATACAAAAAAATAATCACTAAAGTGATTAAAGTAATTTATTACTACAACAGCAAATACGCATAACATATCCAAGGACATTAATATTTTGAAGACAAATGGCTTGAACACCATAATAATATAAGATAAACTATCGCAAAGACAACAAAAGAGCCACAAACAAGAAAAGGTTTAAAAGTGATAGGCTTGATGAACCAAGCCCTTAGCATCTCTTTGCACCCTACCACACTTCTTTCTCTTTTCACCACTTGTCTATTTTCAGCTATCTGTCCACACACTCTTTCTTATACCCTACCCACACTTACTAAACACTTACATCGTTCATAGTTCTTTTCAATCACCCTGATTCTGACTCCACCATACTTCATCGGTAAAGGAGGAAAGAATAGCTAAAGACGCTCTGAAGATGATCGAATAAGATTGAAAGCTTAGCAATTAGTTTGTTTTTTACCAAACACATTCATTTATAAAGGAGATGAATACAGGACAAGTGATCCACTATCTACAAGATGGAATAAAAAAGAAGACAATTAGAAGAATAGAAAGTTGCCAAAGGAAATTGATCAAGGCGAAATATACCATAGTCTTCAACAAAAGTTGCATATATATATATATATATATATATATATATATATATATATATATATATATATATATATATATATATATATATATATATATATAAAACTTTTTAGTGGACCTTTCCCGCATTACTTTTTAAAATAAGGTTTTCATGTAAAGAGCTGATTTTGATTTTAAAATAGGTTAATTCATTTGCATAGACTCTCGACTCGATTTTCTCACAGAAAAAAAAGGCAAATTAATGGAATATATATATATATATATATATATATATATATATATATATATATATATATATATATATATATATATATATATATATAATTATAATTGCAGCAGGAAGGATACGACCATCATTGACATGCTTATTTATTCCAAGCAACGTTTCGGATTAACTAATCACATCATCAGGCTAAAGAGATAAACACAATTTCTGAGGTGAACAAATGTGTTAACTTAAACTAAATACAAATCAAAAGCAAATAATTAAGATAGTGAACCTATAAAATTAAAAGTATTAATAATTACAAGTATGTACATATACAGATAAGCTCAAAGCAAAGGATAGGAACAAATTCATCCCTGCTGTCAGCGAGTTAGGGGGATGACCGAGGAATTTACCAAAACCGAACATGATTATGGGTAGTTTGTTGTCGGTAGAATATTAACAGGTCTGAAGCTGCTTGGTTGTGGCTATTAACGATAATGGGTGGCAGGTTAAGTCTGAATTTAACGTGGGCGAATGTGTTTTTATGAAGAGAGATTCCAGAATTCTGAGCTGGGTGATGCTAGGATTAGAGCCCAGAATCTCAAAATTATTGATGTTTGCATCAACCTTACACTTTATAATGTGATCTCTGATTGACGAGACTTCCTTACTGGCGAGAGACTTTCCTGTTCGGCAATTAATGCCGAGGTGTGCGCAAACCCTCGAGTGTAACGAGCGAATAGTACTACCAATATATGTTCCCTGGGAACATCCAGGGCAAGAAAATTTGTATACAATACTTTTGCGCAAATAAGCCGGGGTTAAATCTTTGGTGCGGAAGAAATTACCTATTTTTAAATTGTTAATGAAGGTTATTCGGAAATGAATTTGCGGAAAAAAACTCTGAAGAACTTTTCGGTACCGTCTTGAAGCTTCCTGATTCAGAGGACCGAGATCAGGTAGGAGAAAATATCGCAAGTCCTTAGGGACAGCTATCTTTGCAAACTTTGGATGGAAGGAGTCGTTTAATATTTTGCCTATGACTCTGTTAACCAAATCTAGGGGGAATGAGTTGGACACGAAAAAAACTTCTTAGAACGTCAAATTCAAGGTGCATTAAACCGTAGGAGGAGCAAAGCCGTTTAACTCTTTGTATCATAATATGCAAACTGTTCATTTTAAATTTTTTGTCACAGAAGCTAAAGAAATTTAGACCTAATCCAGAATATGTTGGTTTTCTAAAGATGGACGTGCAGAAACTGGTAGGTGTTTTTTTAATTAGAATGTCCAGAAAAGAAGTAGAGTTTTCATGTTCATTCTCCATTGTGATCTTTATATTAGGATGAAGTGTATTCAAAAATTGGAAAAAACTTAAAGCCTCATTTTCAGATTTAAATAGTGCATAGGTGGCGTCAACAAAACACCTATAAAAAAGTGGCCCAAAGGACGATGGACATTCTTTAAAGCGCCTATTTTTCAGGGATTTATATTTATTTCTGAACTTCACCATTTTATCTTTTGATATTATAAAAGAATTATTAGAAATAACTTTGATAAAAAAACATAAGTCATAACCAAAGTAAGATGAAATTATTATTCAAATACTCAAAAAAATCCCCTTCTTAAATTATAGAGTTAGAGATGATATATATATATATATATATATATATATATATATATATATATATATATATATATATATATATATATATATATAATAGGGTGGTCCGGGGGAGAAAATTTAAAAGTACACTGGCTGTTTTTTTTCGTGTTTCATTCCTCTCCTTGTGAGCGAAATTTCATCACAGTACAATGATATTTAGAAGTTGCCCCACTTTTAATATTTTCTTTTTTTCTTCTTATTTTCTGGTTATGACAATCAGTACTCGTTCGAGCCCAAAGTGTTGGCTTCTCGGGAAGCCTGTTGATTACCTGTCATATGCCCGTCTTCCAAGTAAGCGGGATGTGCTGTCGTTGTACCTGTTCCATCACGTCGTGAAAAAGAACACCATCTCAGAAGGTCTTAACTTGGTATGTGGCGAGGTCCTCGCCGTATTGGAGAGGGCAAGGGTCCCGACACAGCGGGTGGGTGCTTGTGTCAGGAAACTTGGAGGAATCCACGATTAATACCAAGCACTCAATAAACACCAGATTCTTAGGCGAGAGTCGGACCGTGTCAAGGAGAAGTGATCCTGGTTTACATTCAGGATCACTTCGATGTTGCCACAAGCGATGCCCTACAGCCTATGACCAACAAGGAAGACAAGAAGTTCATCAAGATGCAGCGTGGGGACTTTTTTTGTGCAGGATTGCAAGGATCAACGCGAAAAAATCTGGAGTCGAGGTCAGGCGTGGGAAGAGAAATGACCAAGAAGCTGCTCTCAAGCGGAAATACGCTGCTGCCTTCATTTCCAGCTCCACATCGCCAGAGGAGTCACAGGCTGAAGAAGACTACCGACCTTCAACTTCAGCCTGCATATCTGGTCCTCGAGGGGAAGAGGCCCAAGAAGATCTTCAAATCTCCTGAAGTCGTTGGCGCCTTGGATCGAGTCATCTCCCAGATCATGGTGCGGCGTTCGTCACCTGCGATGTTGTACTTGTCCTGGGCCACGATATTTCTGATATGACGTTGTCCTGAAGTTCGATACGGCGGTCGCGTCGTCACATACGCCAAATCAAAGACGAAGAAGCGCAGAAGAACTTTCAAGCAGTTGGTTCTCTTCTCCTGCATTCGGACGGGTAAATGCTGCATGTGTTGGGAGGGAAGATAATGGAGAGGGTTGCGATTCTAGTAACTGGTCAAGAACTAGAGAAGTTGCTGGGTATTCCAAGTGCTGCCTGAAGTACTAGAGAAACTCAGGCCACAGCGTCTCTGGAATTGCTCGAGTCTTAGAAGATTCGTGACAAAGTAGGCGGAGTGGTCTTCTATACAACTGCAAGCAACACTGGCCTCCACAATAGCACATGCGTCCGGATCGAGGAAGGTCTTCGAAGGGAGTTGGCAATGTTGGCGTGCCGCAATCATGTGTTGGAGATTGTTCTCTCTCTTACGTCTTTTGAGTCGCCTTTGTGCACACTGAAGGTCCGGAAGTTGCCCTTTTCAAGCGTTTCCAGAAGGAGTGGCCGACCATTAACCAGCAAGAATACACGGTGGCTGAGGATACACTCGTCTAGGAGCATAGAATTTATTTAAGAGACTTGTTTCAGTATGAACTTGACATACCCTCTTCACTCGTAAACTTCATACCGAAACTAGGCTCGTAAGTAAATCCTATGCTCCTATACAATGGTTTGTAGTGAGAGATGGGGTTGATTGATTGTGGCGGGGGTCACCAGTTCCAAGTTGGAACACTCTTCCTTTCTGCTACATTATTTAAGTTCGTTATTGAGGGCGTCCACCGAATAGGTTCGTATTTGTATTTTGCAAACAGCTTGATGAAAAATAACTTTATTTTGAACTTTAGATTTTATGATGAAGACCTGGTGCTTCTGGATTTTATCCACCAAGGTAGATGGATCATAACGACGGAGACGAAGTGATTTTGATCGACTGTGTCAATAATTCGATTAATGAGAGTAATGTGTCTTTGTGAATAATATGTGCTTGTTTTATATGTGTAAAGAAGGTGGGCGTGATCAATGGAGTTTTTGGTAAGGAGCTTTGTTTGAAGTTAATGTTTCTTCTTCTTCTTCTTCTTCTTCTTCTTCTTCTTCTTCTTCTTCTTCTTCTTCTTCTTCTTCTTCTTCTTCTTCTTCTTCTTCTTCGAGATATATATATATATATATATATATATATATATATATATATATATATATATATATATATATATATAGAGAGAGAGAGAGAGAGAGAGAGAGAGAGAGAGAGACATAGAGAACAGAGATTTTCTATCAAAGTAATTTATAGATAGGTGGTGTTTACTAAACAAATGGAAGGAAATAGTTAAATGACAGTTCTGTGGGAACAGAGTTTGTTGTGACCCCAAGAAAGATAACGCGCCTAAGCCAAGGAAGGCAAACAGAATGAATCATCGGTCATGGCGGAACACCGTGTACATGTGTGTGTGTGTGCTACTTTAGTGTAATTGGATCACCATATATATATATATATATATATATATATATATATATATATATATATATATATATATATATATATATATATATATATATATATATATATATATATATATATGTATATATATATATATATATGTGTGTGTGTGTGTGTGTGTGTGTGTATTTAAGTAGGAGCTTTTCTTTTATGCATGTTTTATTAAAGACCAAGTCTATTTGAGCCTTGATTAGCTTCTCTCTTTGCTTTTCTAATTTCCTTATTATTCTTTTTTCGTCTTGAAAAAGTTATAGATAAGTGTTCCGATATATATATATATATATATATATATATATATATATATATATATATATATATATATATATATATATATATATATATATATATATATATATATATATATATATATGAAATGAAAAACTCACAAAGTATCACGTGAGGGTGGCAAATGAATGCAATGTCCCGCAGGAAAAAATGAAAAGGTGTTTCCAAGTACTTTCGAACTTTATTAAGTTTATTGAGTATATATACCTCTAATATAATACTATTTCTTGTAGTTATCCTTGATAAGGAACTTAATAAAGTTCAAAAGTACTTGGAAACACCTTTTCATTTTTTCCTGCGGGACATTGCATTCACATATATATATATATATATATATATATATATATATATATATATATATATATATATATATATATATCTATATATATATATATATATATATATATATATATACTGTAGAATACCGTCCAAATCCTCTGAATATCATACTCAAATATAAATTTTCTGGAAAATACCTGTTTAATTTCCCTGAAAATGGCAGAGAAACTTTTTGAAATTTAACTCCGATATTGTCCAAGTTTCATTTCATAGAACATCGGATAAAATAAATACGAGAACGATAATATAAATGTAGCCATAACCAGAAAACATCATAATTATATCATAGATATTTGAATAAAATATTAATAAGAGGTTTGCAGGTTCTCTTTCTGAATGACTCGAGCCCATCTTCGGCCACATGGGTTCACCAATTTGTCGCATTGTTTTAGCATAATTTTAATCCATTCTTCTAATCTTTTACTTCGATAGTTAACTAGTGACCCATGAGCCAGTTTTTAATGACTAGCCAACTCTCCTATTTATATTAAAATAATTTTTATTGCTCCTTTTAATGTTGAGAATTTTCAGAATTTATTTTTGTATTGTTTTGATGATTATTTCATTTTTTTGTGTCTTAGAATAAACAGTTCATAAATGGCCTGCATGAATTTTGGCATAACTAAAAATTACTTGTCTGTAACTGGTCGTTCTAAATTTAATAATGTTTCGTTTACCGAACCAAAAAAATTGGTGTTATAATAAATTAATTTTGATAATAGACGAACATTTTTGTAAGACTCAATTGTTAATTTTACTAATTTTTATGGAATGGTTCGTTTTTTAGAAGTCAATATGTTACTAGGGTTTTTATGCAGAATTATTCATACGATTATATATTCTCTTTTGAAGAATTAAATAACAATATAAACCTTAAGAAACATCTATTAATTTTTAATTGATTTGATCCTTTTAGCAATTTGTTACGGTTCTCTGTCTTTTCCTTCGGCCCGCTTTCAGTGTCAGTTAGCATTCTCTATAAGTGCATTTTTCTTTTTGGCACTTCTGTGAGTGATGTTAAGTTGTACACGTTGTGATAATTCCTTTAGAAATATAGAAATCTTGACCCATATAAATGACTACAAAGTAATATGAAGTAGGGAAAGTGGTGGAAGTGTGAGTTTATTTCATGAAAGGGGAATATTAAATATGGTGTTATGAAATAATATACAAAGGACCTTTTCTCCTTTGAGGCAAGGAAATAAGTGACCCATTTTTTGAAAAATTCAAATGTAACAAAAATGATCCATCAATTAAAAAGGTTCGATATCACTACGTTTGGCATTGGCGCGTGCCTACGTGCAGTTCTAAATGTGCACTTTGGGTATAATGATGATTGTAATGATGATGATGTTAAAGATGATCTTTCTCCATAATAAATCTTATTGGCATCGTTTTTGGACATACGAGTATATCTTCTACTACAATGGGAACTCTTTTCATTATAGAATGACTGTTATAGAAATACCGTAAGGTCTTCTAGAGGACTTTCTTTCCTTGTTACTCCTTGTTACTCCTTGTTACTCTCTCTCTCTCTCTCTCATAAAGTAGAGGGAGAGGTGACGCCCCCTTGTCGCGGGAAGAAAGCTTGTGTGTACCTTTGACTTTTTGAGCTATGTCGGCGGGGGTACCTCTTCTGGGTACCCCTGGTAGGGCTTCCCTTGTCGATTTGGTCGAAAACGAGGATCCAGACTAAGTGCGTCCTTCCTTCCTTTTTCTACTCTATCCTTCTCCTTTCTACTTTTATCCTATCTCTCCCACTTATACAAAAAGAAAGAAAAAAAAGAAGCCTACTCCTATCATGTGACTCTTTCCCTTTTTTTCCCCTCTATCTACATATAAGGACCTGGCAGCTACCTCACGCGTCAGAAGAGAGGCTTTGGAACCTCTATAAACAACGCCAATCCACGCTCACTGGTTGCAAGAGACTAGGACTGGAGGTGTCCTAGGCGTTGGGACACGATAAATGGGATGAGGGTATTGCCCCGTTAACCCCTTCCCTGGCGCGTAATTATTGACCGTTCCCAGTGCCCGTTGACGGGTGCCTCTGGTAGCATTGGTCTGAGGTAACGGCCCTTTGTTTCATAGGTTGTTTTCCAGGCTAATAAAAAGCCTTGGGTCGAGTCTTTTGGTGTGGCGGGATATCTATTGAAAGCTACTCCGAGATCCTGGCTGTCGTGAAGGGAACTAGTAGGAGTTTAGTACGGGGCGTGCTCCGTTGTTCACCTGGTGAGAAATCGATGGCCCCTTCGGGGACCATCAGTACTGCTTGGCCAGGAGCCACGGCACGCTGAGGTTTTGCCGACTCGGTCGGACGAACAGCAGCACATGGAGCGTGCCTTCTGAAAGATCCGAAACCTCTCCGATGGATAGGCGGGAGCGACTCACGTGGGGAGAACTCACCAACCCCCCTTTTCTATCATTGATTGGTCATGAGTTTTCAGAGAGAGAGAAAGCGTTCAAAATGACAGGCAAAAAAGGACCCGTTCGTCTAAAACACAACTGTGCAACATGCCAGTTAGAAAAGTGGTTCGTTGACTTTCCGTGGGGCTGCTACTCAAAATGCAGCCCTAAAAGTATCTGCACTACTTGCATATTGACGCAAGAGGTGGAGAAATTAAAAGACCTCTATAAAGCCTCAGAGGAGAGAGCTAAAATCCTTGAAAGAAATTTGGAGAAACTCGAAGCCCTTAACGCAGCTCAGATTCGATGCCTAGAAGAGGCGCCGCCCACTGACGTGTCGGAATCACCTGGTACCCAAGCGGAGATTCTGGCATAATCTGAGGCTAAGCTAGCTGAGGCGAGAGAAAAAGAGAAAAAAAAGAAAGGAAAAACGAAGAAAAAAAGAAAAAGAATAAAGTTGGAACAAAAGTAGAACCAAAAATAGAAGAAAACAGATAAACAAGAAGAAAAAGAAAGATAAGAATGTGGAGAGTAAAGAGGAAACGGGGAGGCCTCTTCCACAAGGAAAGACCCCGTCTTCAGAGACCAAGTGTCCGAAGGTCACCCTCATTGGTGACTCGCAAACACGGGATCTGCATCCGCTGCTAGCGGCCCGCCTTCGCACTAGCGTGAAGGTAAGCTGCCTGTCAGAACGGGGTAACCACAACATCGGAGTAGAGGCAGAGAAAGCTCAGATTTCTGAGAATTCAGTTGTTGCTCTGATGGTGAGCGGCAACGACGTCTACCTCAGAGGGAGTAAGGTTGGCCTCAGTGGTAAGACCATCCAAACGGTGATGGGAGCCGTGGATGACATAAGGCTTAAAACCCGCAAACGTCTGGTGGTCGGGATGCTTCCGAGAAGAGGTCCATCCCGAACCGTTCAGGAGAGAAACGTCGCCGTTAACAGAAGGTTGGCGGATCTCTGCACGGCAGAAGGAGTCTTCTTTGTGGACCCCTATCGTACCTTTATCAGTAGAGACGACCTCTACCAAAGGGACGGGGCACATATCTCCTTTAAAGGAAAGGCCTTTCTCGCCAACCTAATTCAAGATGTCGTGGAACACACCCAAAGGAGCGTTCGAAACAGAGCGAAAGCGGACGTGCGCCAGCACGCCCGTTTAACTCCTGGAACAACCTTCTCGGAAGTCGTCAAAAAGGGTGTGACCACGAAAACAGAGAAGCCGGGAAACGGAAGAGCGTAGGGAGTCCTACACTAGGGGACTCCCTCAAAGTTCTTCTGTTTAATGCGAGGTCAATCAGGAATAAGTTTCTTGAGCTCCGTGGCCTCGTAGCAACAGAGTAACCTGAGATGGTGGCCATAACGGAGTCATGGATAAATACCTCAAGCTAAGATTTTGAAGGTGAATTCACGATTCCCGGTTACCAGCTCTTCCTGAAAGATAGGCCAGACAGAGAGGGTGGCGGTGTGATGTTGTATGTCAAGAATACTCTCAACTCGATGGATTGCAACATCTTATCCGACCATGAACTACTTGGTGTTGACCTAGAGATAGGTCCTGCCAAATACAGGACCCTAGTGCTTTATAGGCCTCCTGCCAAACTCATCGAAAAGGACAGAGATCTGTACCAGCTACTAGGAGAACTTGGCGAAGACAGAGTGTGTATCCTTATGGGGGATTTCTACACACAAGTTGACTGGGAAACCAGAGAACCCTGTGGCGAGAACGCACTACTCCTGGAGTTGGCGAACAACGAGTTCCTCACTCAATGGGTGAGAAAGCCAACGAGAGGAAACAATATCCTCGACTTGGTTTTCACCTCTGAGGATGAAATCGTTGAGGACCTTTCTGTTGGCGAAGAACTCGGTGGCAGTGACCACCGACTAATTAGATTTGTAGTCAAAGTCCCGAAGGCAAGGCCTGCAAATAGTAAATCGAGGAAACTCGATTTAAAAAGAGCAGACTTTGCAGGTCTTCATGCTAGACTGACTGACGCGAGGCTAGAAGTGTGTGATGTTGTTAAAGACTCGTGGAACAGTTTCAAAAACCACATTCATGAGTTTTCAATCGCGTTTAATTCCTCTGAAATGTCCCCGTCGGTCTTCTGTTCAACCAAAGTGGTTTAATCGAGAAATCAGCCAACTGCTTAGCAGAAGGAGAACTGTGTACTGGCAATCGAAGATCTCGGGTGACTTTGACGAATACGGGACGCTAGCCAGGAGATTGAAGTCCAGCATAAGGGCGGCTAAACGGTCTAAGGAGCTCCGAGTGGCGAGACTCTGTAAAGAGAATCCCAAGGAGTTCTTTGGATATGTAAACAGCCGTAAACCAGTCCATCGAACGATTGGCCTGTTGAGAAATGAGAAGGGGGCATTAAAACACTTAGATGCATAAAATGCTAACCTGCTCAACGACTACTTCTCTTCAGTGTTTACTGAAGAGTGTGGTCCCATCCGCCAGCCAATGGATTCCTACTCGGGGAAAAAGCTGGAGGATATAGACTTCACCGAATGGGAAATAAAAAAGAAGATTAGTGACCTAATGACGAATAAGTCACCTGGCCTGGATGGGTTTCTACCTAAGGTGTTAAAAGAAGTGCGCGATCAAGTGTCACGACACCTAAGCGCAATCTTTAACATGTCAATCCGGACCGAATGCGTTCCTAGAGAGTGGCGTGAAGCGGAGGTGACTCCTATCTTCAAGAAAGGAGACCGAAGCCAACCGTCAAACTACCGACCTATCAGTCTGACTTCGATAGTCGGTAAACTCATGGAGAGCATGATGGTGGACAAAATGACGTCGTATTTAGAGTCAAACCTGCACGGCTTCCGAACGCAACGGTCATGCCTGACGAACCTTCTGGAATTCTTCCACTTCGTGTTCAGTAAGCACGATCGGGACAATGCGGTGGATGTGGTGTACTTAGACTTTCAGAAAGCCTTTGATAAGGTACCACACCGCCGCCTTCTCTGAAAAGTGCTAGCGCTGGGCATAGACGGAAAAGTAGCCGGCTGGATCGAGAACTGGCTAAGTGGCAGACGGCAACGGGTGGTGCTGAATGGACAGGCTTCTGAGTGGGTGCCTCAAGGTTCTGTCTTCGGACCACTACTATTCATCATCTACGTCAACGACATGGACGGTGACATGGTTGCCAAGATTTCCAAATTTGCCGACGATACCAAGCTTGGTATTAACGTTGCAAAGGATCGAAATACTGCCCGCCTGCAGGAAGATCTTGGGAAGATTGGGGAGTGGTCGGACACGTGGCAAATGCCTTTTAACGTGGGGAAATGCAAAGTGATGCATATCGGCCCCAGAAATCCCCAATGTCAGTATATCCTTAAGGTCACTGCTATTGAATCCACCGACACTGAGAAGGACTTGGGTGTAACAATCACTAGTGACCTCAAGTTCTCGAAACAGTGCATCGAGGCAGATAAGAAAGCCAAAAGGATGTTAGGCTACATAAAGCGCCAGTTTGGATACCGTAACAGAGATATAGTACTTTGTCTGTACAACTGCCTCGTTCGGCTGCACCTGGAGTATGCCGTACAATTTTGGAGTCCTTCGTTTCGAAAGGATATCGCAAGGTTGGAACGCGTACAAGCCAGTGCAACCACGCTGATTCCCTCTATCCGACATAAAAGTTATGAGGATAGACTAAGGGAATTAAATCTGTTCTAGCTGGAAACCCGTAGACTGCGTGGTCAGCTCATCGAAGTTTTCAAAATACTTCGAGGGTTCGACAATGTTGACTACCGGGATATTTTCACACTGAGTGAGAACAGAACGCGCAATCACGGCTTCAAACTTGAACTGAAGCGTTACAACCGCAATCTGTGTGGAAACTTTTTCACCTACAGTATCTGCGGTAAGTGGAACGCACTTCCAGTGGAAGTTGTCAACAGTGAATCTGTTGACCAGTTCAAGTCAAGACTAGACAAGGTCTTGAAAAGTGGCCGTTTATGGACGCAAAACAATTGAGCAGCCATGTGCCTGTTCGATTGCTAGTCCAAAGGTACCCTCTTTGAATGGACCGTAAGGTCTCCTAGGGTACTTCCTTTCATTGTTACTCCTTGTTACTCCTTGTTACTCTCTCTCGCTCTCGCTCTCTCTCTTTCGTTCTTTTGCTAATTTTGGGGTATCTACCTTAAATTTTGCGAATTCAATGTATAAGCAAACTTAGCTAATCTAGCCAGTTGCCTAACCAGCTTCAAATATTTGTATAAAAATGTAAATAAATGTCTAACAGAATGATTAAATAGTGTGTGTATTTATGAGAGAGTGTGTGCGTATGTGTAAGAGAGAGAGAGAGCGAGTATAAAATATATCTGATTGAGTAAATAGTTTTGCCTTAATCCTCATAATATTGAAATGTGTTTACTTTCTTTTAAATCTTTCCGGTGGAAACGGTTAAAGTTTAATGCAAAATGTCTATAAATGAACTGTGATATCACTAAGATGATTGAAAATAAACCCGCAAAAAGTACAATCCAAGAAAATTGGAAAACATAAAGTATGATAAAAACGCAGAGATAAGAGAATGACCGAGCGAATAATAAATTCATTCGTTATTCGGAGAGAGAAATATAAATTACTTATCGGCCACCGCCGGTTTTATTGAGAAAGTTTACATGGAAGATGTTTGTATATGAAAGATTAGTTCCTCCCATGAAAAGGTTCACTGAAACATAAAATAATTTTGTCAAAAGAAAACTGTAAATTTCGTGGAATCCATAATGGAGCAAGATATAGGCCAGTTGCGCTGTAGGGCGAGCCGTCGTTCCTTACAAACGCCGTAAATTATGGATTAAAATTGAAAGAAGAAGATCATCGACGTAACCATTTTTCTTCTTTGTATTCTTTTATGAGACGCCTAGTAATGTTTTGTGACATCCAACACAAGGCTTAGAACTCAGCGCGATTGGCGGGGAAGCACTACTAACCTACCAGATAAGAAAAGTTGCAGAAACACTCAGGAAGTCCAAGGATGATAGGAAAAAAACAATATGATCGAAAGTATTAAATATCAAATGCTGGCGAGAGATGGGGAATTACCAGTGTAAGGCTGATCGGCGTCATTCGCATGACAATCAGTTACATGTAGCAGAGTTGAGTGAGCCCATTTGGTGCCATGTCTTGAAGCCAGACTAGAATATACCATCAATATTAGGTGGGGGTCAGGGGAGTTATCTAGAATCTGAGCAAACAGGATACTTTGCACGGTTTTAGAAAGGGGCGGGAGCTGAGAGTTTAAACGCTAGATTGCAGGGCAATTGGAGTTGAGTTTAGAATTCTTAGAGATAGGAAATAGTGCCTTGTTTAAATAAGAAGGCAACTTACATAGTTAAAGTAAAGTGTTAAGAATGCAACGATGTAAAGGAAAACACGGATTATTTGACGGTAAAGAATTGGTGGGGAAGATGTGAGAAGAGGACAGACCCTTTTATATAAAGAGAAGGAGGAAGTTAATTTCGAGAGAGAAAGAGAGAAAGAAAGATAGAAAGAGTGTGTGTGTGTGTGTGTGTGCGTCACTGAGGTATAGTTAGTCCACATCTTAAAGAGTCCTTGCGATCTATATCGAGAAAGTCCTTCTGTAGTTCCTAACCTTACTATTTATCTATTCAAATGTCTAAAGTAGGAGAAAAGGGTGAACAGTCATATATATTAAGATGAAGGTTTTCCCCGTCCATCTTCCACACTCGCGAGAGCAGGCACGCAAAGCTGAAAAGATACATGATTGAGATGAAATTAAGAAAACAACCAGGAATTTTAATAGTAAAGTTTAAGTTTTAAACCTTCTGATTTGGAGAAACAAAAAGGTTTTATTTAGCATCTATCCAAACATATACATACAAATAGAATAATATAAAAACAAATTCCTTTACCCATATGAATACCAAACCCAAACTTCCGTTACTATGTAAATACATCTCAAGTTCTTGGCCTAAGTTTAAAGTCTCATTTTTTATTTAAGATATAAAACCTCAGTGTATTTATTATCTCATCTAGTCTTTTCTAGAAAAATCTAATACATTAATGGATATTACTTTTGGGGGGGAAGGGATCTGATTCCAAACTTTGACAGTCCAAGTAAAAAATCATTTGCACTATACGCAATTTTTGTGAAAATTTAATGCATGATCATGCAAAACATCTGTATACAAACAACAGATGTACATATACATTCAAAATAATACACACTTATAGACATCTTTGAGAGAGAGAGAGAGAGAGAGAAGGTATTCCTCGGAAACCGGATACGAGGAAGGAAGATGAAGACCCATGTGAGAATTCCATTTAATAGGTCGTACGCTTTGGTCTTCACACGAGACCATCATCAGCGACTAGCATATCGAAAAAACACACAAAAAATACGATTTAGCGATTATGAAAGTAACAAAAATAAAAGAATTAAAATATGAAAAATTTAATTTTAAATACGAACCAAGAAATATTATTAAAATCTGCGAGTAGAGTAATGAAAGAAAAATTATATCAATTAAAAATTACGAAAAATGTAATTGAGAGTGAGAATAAGAGAGAGAGAGAGAGAAAGCGCTACTTTAATTGATATTATTGAATATTTAATTGATAAAACCACAAGTATGGTTATAGTTTATGTAAATTTTGCTTTGTTAAAATTTAGACCTTGTCAAACTATCTGTCATAAATCAGTTCCTGCTACTTTTAAGTCCATCTTTTAACCTTTTGAAATTGTTGAACAAAAATGAAATAATACAGGTAGCCACTTCCATTAAGTTTAGATGTTAAATCGTGCACGGAAGAGCAGATTTCATGTCCTTAGTGCTATATATTTCAATTTAAACTTAATTGAGAATTATAGTGGTGAAATAGTTACAGCTTACATATTTGTGAGGAGAGAAGCCAAAATTAGGAGACGAGTTAGAATTTGGACTCCGTGGAGTGTGTAGTAATACGACTAGAATAAATTCTGGCAGCGATCTTGTTTGTCTCTGAGGTCTTGGATAGGGCTAAACATTTTGATCCTGCTGACCTCGAGAGGTATTTTAGCTCAGAGTTTAATTGCTCAGGGCAAATGAAGAAAATACATATATTGAGCTACATTTGAACACTCAAAATTATAATAAAACCAGGCAATGGCTTCGCGGGGGAGCTTGTGCTTCGCTACTAAGATTAAAATTTAAAATCTAAAAAAAAGCAGCCATGGTTAAATTTTTGTAAATTATCTGAACTTCGCCAATTATAATAATTTTAAAAAGGAACTCTAAACTCAATTGTCCCCCTTTCAAAATATCACATTGCTAAAATATAGTTATAGAAGAAGATATATAAAAATAAATTTTCTGAACTTCGATACTTATATTTATTTCTGAACTTCACCATTTTGTTTATTGATATTATAAAAGAATTATTAGAAATAACTTTGATAAAAAACATAAGTCATAACCAAACTAAGATGAAATTATTATTCAAATACTCAAAAAAATCCCCTTCTTAAATTATAGAGTTAGTGATGATGATGATAATGATGTGATTACGCCTGTCGTTTTGCAGCAATTTCAAGAAATAGCAGAAGTATATAGGCAAAAGATTTAAGCATGATAAATTAATTTTAACGAGTCTTGTGTTACTTATATTCTTCCGTTAGTAAAATATATGGAAAGTTGTTAAAAGCTTCAGAAGCTACTTTGTTAAAGAATGCTAAAAAATGTAATTTTTTTTAGTCTTTCATCTAAAATACGCAACCTGAAAGCCGGATATATCGAAAACGAAGTCGGATCGTTAATTCAATGGAGGCGTCGGACATGGTTGATTTGTTGAGGATTTCCAATAATTGGAGTGAAATAAAGTTTTACCAGGAAGAAAATTCTCAACCCAAAGTGGCTGGAAATGATATAACGGAAAAATGAAATCTGAGCCTTACAGGGAGGATGGAAAGAGTTGTCACGATCATTGCGAAAACAAGGGAACCAACCTAGTTTGTTAATTATGTAGTGAAAAGACTCATATATACAGGTATTGTCCCTTACACGAGGAAAAATGCGTACGGATTACGTCTCAAGTACACTGACTGAGTCCATCAAGTATAACTTTAAAAGTTTGTACTTCATATCATCGTGTGGCAATGGGGTCTGAGGTCGTTTAATTTCTCTTAGGAGAAAATAAATACAGGTTAGGTTTCTCGCGTATTGTCAAAGCCAAAATTAGCCTTGAGAATTATTTAATAGATGAAAAAAAAGAAATGGGAGCAAACTACAGTGAGGCAGGTTATTGTGAAAAAGAAAAGTACATAGAGAAATCCTCAAGAAACGTTGCGTAAAGGGTTGGAAAAGATTTTAGCCTTTGTGTGGGAGGCCAAGTTTTGAGAAATTATGAAATTAGGGTGAAGAAGAGTTTGTTTTAACGGCAGCTATCTTTGATTATCTTTCTAACCGTATCTTTTATACCCCAGCTAGCCCCTTGACCCTACCCTTGTGGTTCTTGCAGAGGTGGCGAAATTCATAACGCTCTTGAGGTTAACCGAGGTGGTGGACCAAGACGTCGCTATGAAGGGAACCACCTGGAAAAGTGATGTCAAAACCAAGCAAGCCGTGGCATGTTGTTCCGGGGAGAAGCTGTCTTCATCGAAGCGATCGACTTCAAGGAGACAACCGAATGGGGTAAAACCAAGAGCCTCTCTTGATCACCCACTTCGTGCGTCGTAAGCTTCTCGTTTTCTTGTATCGTTGATGTTAATGGTGTGTATAATTTTGTTTTTGTCCTCTAAGTTCTGCTTCTGTTTCCTGGAGCTGAGAGTCATTTCAGACTGTCCGATTGAACGTCGTCAGATTCGTCTAACGATGGCGGCCAGGGGATTCTAAGGCCCCTTCGCTGAAAAAAACTAATTTTATCGTGAGCATCGCCAAAAATTTACTACACGTCAATTTAAGGACAAACTATTACAATCATGGCAGGAAAATTAAACGCTGATGAGGTGTAATGAATCATATATGTGTGGAAAAAGAGACTTAGATTAGTTGGCCAATCAATCATTTACTTGGCCCCCAAAATAAAATATTTATAATATTAGTTTTTATATGAAATTTTATTTTTTATTTGCGAAAAAACCGTAAAAGATATTATTTTCATAATTAAACCATGGGAGGCCAGCGCCTCGCTGCAAATTGTGTTCAAAAATCTTCTCCATAAGATTTGTTAAAATCTGTTAAAATAAACGTGTTTTCAACCCTCCTAATAGACAAAAGCCGATCAGGTAGAAGGTGTGAAGTTAATTTTCACAAAATGGCTAAAGTAACAGCAAATTTAAGCTTACTATATTTGTTATGTTACTCTTGTTATTTTGTGAATTTCAATTTCTCAGTCTTCTCGATCTTTAGATATGAAGCTGCTTAACTATTTGGGGATTTCCGGTCCATCTTCTATCGCTTATTCTGGAAATGTGTCCTTTCCATCTCAAGACCTTTTATTCACTTTAATTTATCTGTAACTCGAGTTTAGGTTGTTTTCTAAAGACTATTCATGCAAATTTTTCAGTCGCTAAGCTCGATTCCTACGTAGAAAAGGCTGACCTGCGTATGCAAGAGATGATTTCTAAACAGTTTAGGTGTCTGTTATCTAGCGTTATTTCCTACATGTCCATTGAGGGCAAGACCTACGAGGTCCGCCACAGCAACGTCGCCGAGCTGAAGTCCTCCGTCAACCGCGTGTGGGCCAACATGAGGAAGGACTCCGTCTGCAACGTGTGCTCGGACTTTAAGCCTCTTCTAGCGCGTGTGCTCGCCGCTTACGGCAGCAACATTGATTAAAATAAAAAAATAAATACATATTTATATGTGAAAAAAACCGTGTCTAACTGCATTAAAAATATCGTTGTGTCCTTTATCGAGATCGTGATAATGAGTGTAACGAATATTTGAGAAAAAAATTACCTACAGTGTTCCCTCTCGGCCCTTATAACTTTAGTGTTTCCTCTATGTCCAGATACTTATAGTTTTCCCCACAAGGTTTCAAAAACTACAGTGTTTCCTACCTGTCAAAATACCTACATTGTTTCTTCCCGGGGCCAATTCCCACAGTTTCCTATAGTAGCCGGAATACCTACAGTGTACCATCCTGGCCCAAATAAAACAGGGTTGCCTCGTGGCCGCAATATTTACAGTGTCGTGTTCCGGGCAATATATCTACAGTGTTGAGTTCCGGGCAATATATCTACAGTGTTCTCTCCGCCCTAATACATGCAGCGTTCCCTCCCAGTCCCACTAGCTACCATATCCCCTATTGGCACTAATACCTACAGTTTCCCCCCCCGGCCTCAATGCCTACAGTGTTCCCTCCCGGGCCCAATACCTAGAGTGTTTCCTCCCTGACCTGATACCTACAGTGTTCCCTCCTGGCCCCATATCTACAGTTTCCCTCCGAACCCCAATACCGACAGTTTTTCTCTCGGCCTCAATACCTGCAGTGTTCCCTCCTGCCAACAATACCTTTAGGCCTCGTTATCATTACCACAATGAAATGGGGCCACGCTTTATTTGAGGCTGTCCTGAGGGAACATGTTAGAGTAGAGGGAGGCTGTTGCATGCTGCGAGAAATTTATCTCCTTTCGCCCGCCGCTGTGTTAGGGGTCCATGCGGCAGCTAGGAAGTAGTGCCGTATCCACTTGGAAATGACTCACCACTCTAAAGCTCCTTTTCTCCTGCCCTACAGGTTAGATAGAGCTTAAGAAACACAGCCTCGCCTGGTGGGCAGGGGTAAATAATGACCCCTATAAACTTTATTTGAACTCCAAGTTTTAATTCCAAGTTCTTCAGAGTTAGAATTGCAGCCATTTAAGGATTTAGTGAGTTGGTATCCGAAGAAATATAGGAGCATTTTTCTACCTTAAAATACTGACCAAACTTTTCTAATAACACTCCAGCTATATTTATCAGGTACTGCAATTCCTGTGTGCAAGAAGTACAATATCGTCTGCATATGCAATGATGATATATATATATATATATATATATATATATATATATATATATATATATATATATATATATATATATGCATATGCATTGTAATTGGTCAAAACGTGTAATTCTACACATAATAAATCCCTGGCTCTTTCGAGTCGACACCAACCATAGATCATCCAACCCTTCGTTGTTTTGCGTCAGGACTATGTAGAAATGTGTACCCATATAGTGGAAGTCACTAGTGCTCCGCGTCGGGACATGCAAATTCGACTGTCTCGATAGAAGGCACAATACTCCATTGACCAGGGTTCCTGAGCAGAGGAGAACAGACCACAACAGACCTTGCGGTCCAAACTAAGTTGTATAAGCTTCAGCTGATACTCCAATAGATTCGACGCTAGAAGTCTAATGCCGTATCCAAGAGGGTAACGAGGGCTCCAAACGTCTTCCTATATACGCTGAATTTATCAATAAACATTTTTGTTTTAGTGCATAAATCTTTTAAGCTTTTAGTTACTCTTTAGAGTAACTACAATAAAAAATATAGTCAATAATATTTTGAAAAGTAAAAACTTAAAACCTCAAATTCTTCTATAAATCTCCTGTCCTTGCAAATAGATAGTTCAATTTACAACCAACCAACCAAAGACAAATCATTAAAAATAAACAGCAACAATCTTGGCTCGATATCGTCTTTCCACGAAGGCCAAGCAAAAAGAAGATACGAAATAACTGCCCACAAGTCAAACGCTAATCAGGGCACAACGTAACAAATTATCGTGGAGGGTTACGGAAACAAATTAAATTCGTCACTTGCCACATTTAAATTAATTGGTTAATCTCTCTTAACTTGCTAGACTCTAATAATTATATGTACATTTCTCTTCGGTATCTTTGACGTTCGTTCCAACAGTTATCAAAATGGCAAAACACAAAATAAATCTTTTCATTACGGTATTAATGAGAAAAACGTGACTCCAAGCACTTGTGAATAAGTTTATCGCCATATTAAGAATATCTATAAGCAAAGATCAAAGATTTTACGGTGCTACTTAAACTCTCCTCACTATTTCTTTAAGATTTGTTATTTTTTAAGTTCAATTTTCAATTCTTTGTTTTTACTTCATTTCTTTCCTTACATCTTCTATGCCAAATTTTAATTTTTCATTGTCCAACATCTTTCTCCCAACTCGCGTCGGTTACGAGTAGCTTTTTAGTCACGTGCGACTCGAAATCTTATTATGTCGGTCGGACGGTCAGCCCCCGTTTTGCTTTTTATTGTTTTGGTAATAACATTGTAACTATTTAGCCGATTCTAACGAAATTTGAAACGTTTCATATTGTTTTACATTTTCTTTCGAATGATATAATTTCCAAAGTCCTCCAACGGTTAACCTGGGAATTATTTTGTTTTGACAATAATATCATAACTATTCAGCCGATTCTAACGAAATTTCAAACCCTTATGTTGTTTTACATTCTATTTCGAATAATATAATTTTTAAAGTCGTTCCAAGTTTAGTCGGGGATTATTTGGTAATAACATCATAACTATTCGGCCGATTCTAATGAAATTTGAAACCCTCATGTTGTTTTGCATTCTCTTTCGAATGATATAATTGCAAAGCTCCCCCCCAGGTTAGTCCGGGAATTATTGAAAGTTGTGAAGGTCGTAAGGTCATATATCAGAATAAGTGAGAGCACGTGACCTTTGGTCAGCAGATCTGCTTTTCTCTCGATCGTATTTCCTACTTTATCCGTTTTTTCTCCCATATTTCGTGTTTTTCTTCCCGTGTTTTCTTCACTGCTTTCTTATTCCTTCTTTTATCAGGTTCAGTTCCCCACCCTCTACCTCCTGGAACCTCCTGGAATCATTTAAATATAATTATATAACACTCATTTATCGGCCGCCGAAAGAAAATTGAAATACGCTGAGTTAAAAATACACTAACTAAAAATAAACAAATAATATTCATAATAACAACATAAAAAAGAACAATGATTAGGAGGCATGATTAGGTACTCCAGCAGAGTCCTGCCGCTTTTTTTCAGAGACTCAAGTGCACAACCACCAATTAAATAATTAAATAATATGGAAGGGGACTGATTTCTCCCAAAACTTTGCAACTCTACAACCCGTCGCAAAAGAGCTAGGTACCAGCACCAGAAACAAGTAGTAGCTACCTCGCTCGTCACGACACCGGAACAGCTAGCGCGCAATGGAAGCTCCCGCAGACTATGACATTCAACCAAAATATGCCGTAGAGTCTGGGAAGCCAAGCAGTCTTCACAGCATGGTTCAGAGGAGCACCCTATCAGATGATGTATCCTCCAACGATTGAGTTCCAGTCGAGGAAGACATAAATGGCTTGTTACCTTCGAGGCATTTGGGAAATACGAGGGGCGGTCAATAAGTTTTGCGAATCGGTAGGGCAAAACAGAGAAAGAGGGATGGCTGTTTGTGGGGTTGTTAGGACAAGTTATGACAAGTCAGGACCTGCAGCCACACGCTTCTGCCTCGTCTAATTAAGAAGCAGTAGCTGATCTCAGATCGTCACTCACAAATTTTTGAACAATGGAGAAGGTTGAGCACCACGCAGGGATCAAATTTTTGACGAAGGAAGGCAAGAATGCAAAAGAAATCCATGAACGCATAGTTGCAGTGTACACCGACACCGCCCATTCCTATGCAACCATTGCTCGCTGGAATTGGGAGTTCCGCCATGGTCGTGAGTCCCTTGAAGATGACCCCCGTCCAGGACGCCCGTCAAACGTGACCAACGAGGACAATGTAGCCCGTGTGGAGAGGATGATCGTCAAAAATTGTCGGGTGAAGGTCGAAGAAATCGAGCGAGAACTTAGAATATCGCATGGAAGTGTTATGAACATGATCCACAACAATTTGGCCATGACCAAGGTTTCTGCCCGTTAGGTCCCTAGAAACCTCACGCCATATCACCGACTTCAACGTCGTCAAAGTTCGGAGGAGCTGCTGCTCCTGTACAACCAAGACCCGGCGGAATTCGAGTCATGCATAGTGACAGGTGATAAAACGTGGGTCCATCACTGGGATCCCTAGCGACTACTTTTTATTGCGCCAGCTCAAGGCTGCACGGCGTGGACGCCGGTTTGGGGACGATGAAGATGTCCAGCTCGCCGTCCAGGAGTGGATTGAACAGCAGTAGGGAGATTTCTGGTCGTCGGAAATTCGAAGCCCCAGGGATAAGTGGCGCAAGTGCATTGAAGTCGAGGGTAGCTATATTGACAAATAATAAAACACTTTTCCTCATATCTCGTTTCCTTATATCCGAATTGCAAAACTTATTGACCGCCCCTCGTAGGTCCACGGACTAATTCAGGCTGCAATAGCACGCAACTTTATTTTCATGTCCGCCGTCTCCCATCTTTTTTGTCCTATAATTCGAAGGACTGGCCTGTTCCCTGGGATGTAGAAAGCGTGGGTAAGAGTGAAACACCGGCCCAGTTGCCCAGTCTGTACAGACAACTTAGCCCATTCACCAACGCGCTCGTTTCCAAGAACCCGCATATCTACAGAAATCCAGGAGAAGATAATCTCTACATTTCCCCGATTCGTAGTAACCATGACGTCACAGTTGTACCGAGCAAGGCGATGTGGAGATTTCACTACCTCGAGGGCACTTAGCGCGCTCTGTGAGTTTCTATCGATTACAAAACGATCCCTGAACCGGGAACGGCGCGTAATCTCTTGTACCGATCGCTTGATTACAATCATTTTGGCCATGAAGGCATTGTAGTACCCGGATGAGTACCGCTGGCTTTAAATAAGGGAGAGTTAGCATGAAAGCCAGCACTCTTCTGACTTGCAGCCGTTGTGTACATCTCTGAAAACAGGTTTTCTTCCCTTTTCACCTTTAACGATTCTTCTTTTATGCTCTAGACAGCACTAACATTTGTAATGGTGGTCCTTTGCGTGTCTCACTCTTGGAAGTTGAGTATTAAATCTGCTCATTCACTACTTTCTATCAAAAAGAGCTTCTAAAACAGAAACAAAATACTCATATGTCTCCAAAACACATTTGAATCAAACATATTCACAAACAATTTCTTGTAGAGTAATAACCATTTCAATTTGAGTTATCTTTTTTAAAATTCTTTCGTTGTGATCACTTAATTAGAGTAAAATTTAGCGGTAAATATCAATAACTTGGAAAGTAACATTTCAGAACCATCGCTACAGAATTAATCCATATCACCCAACTTATTCCTAACGAAGGTCTAATTTCTCCTTTCATCAGTAAGGGATGAGATAATGAGGACAAAAAGTTCATAATTTAACATATAAGACAAAAGCAATGGAGAGACACCTTCACACCTATCACGCAGTCTGGGGGACGGTTCTCATCCACGCCAAACAAGTGACTGTATTCATTAGACCAGTGATTATTAACCTTTAGTGATTTGATGGCTGTTTTCAACGTTAGTTAAGGGACATCGTGGCATCTAGAGACATGCTTTCAATGGTTGCCAAATGCCACATTTCTCTCATTTTTATGCTCGATTCACAACTTTCTCTTTTCAATCATCGATTAAACCCGATTTATATTAAATATATATAAGAAATGGGGTTGTAATTGTTACCTACAGACTTTTACATAGATTTTATAATTACGGAACTAAAATTATTACATTTCAATCTTTTTCAGATGGGTCTAAAGTTTTGTTGAATTAGCGGAAATAAAAAAATATTTAGTTAATCCTAAAAATAAGTAAGTGATTGAGAGAATAAGAAAAATTTGGAAAAATATGACTAAGCTGTTTGTTATTTAACGTTAGGATTGATTTAAATTATAATGTTGCGGTGATTACTATTATAAAGTTACCTAATTACCTTTTGGGGTCAACTTTCGAAATTTAGGAGAAACGATATTTCTTGGTTTCAGGAGTTTTTGCTACCAAGCAACTTAGCATGAGTTTCCTCTCATTTCTTTAAGGAATTTAGCAGAATCTTTTGGAGCTTATTTGTAATTTTTAGGTTTTTGTTTATTTTGTTACTATAGTTTTCCTCCTTAAATTTATCCCACCAGTTTAGGAAAACAAAAAATATTCCGGTCATTAGACTACTGTTCATTCGAACGTTATAAAAGAAAGATAATCACTATACGGGAATAGTGCTCTTTTTAGAGCCCTTATCAATACGGATTAGCTTACATCAAATGTTATATTTTTAGTTCAACGTGTGAACTCATTGTAAGATTTCATAAAACTTGAAAGAGGTCATCTTTGAGGTGTCGTTGAGCGTCTTATTTGATCCAATGATGTGGTTCTTACACTACAATTAACCTTTTGTGACCTTGTCACCTTCTTCCCTATACTTGAAACATGCGACGCCCATATTGTACAAATACGGAATAATAATGAACTATAAATAAGAGGAGAAAACAATACTATAAGAAGCTTTCCTTTTAATTATTTTGTAAGTAGCAGCAACTATGTATATAATTCTGAACACAACCTTTACAAACTATTTAGATATCTTATAAATAATATTTTTCATATGTATAAATTTATAATCTCGCGCCACCTCTATCCAGTGTCTTCGACCAAATCCCTGTGTAAAGGCAATCGCGGAACCCGGTTCACACGGACCAAAGAGAATACACAAATAAAATTTATAGAAGACCAGGAATCTAAAGGCCTACCAGAAATTTACAAGAATTTATTAGGACGGTGCTAAATTACGAGGTATCCGCAAGAGGTTAAATAAATACACACATAAAAATTAAAATGGAATAAATTAACTGTTAACAACTTTTACGGGGGTCATCAAACAATAAGAAAAGCCACAAATGCTTATCACCATCGAACGACCACAAGTTGTTTTAACCAAAAAGATATTCACGGATACAAAATTGGGCTCTATGAATTAGTTGTTTAAAGCCGAAGCGACACGCGCCGTTGAAGATGAAATAGGCTTCGCTATTCTAGTGACAGGTGTTCCGGGAATAACCTCCCTGTCTTACGTCCCTTACCCGAAAGCCCAAAGTTACATGAATAACACTTATAACACTTAATTAATCTAAATGCGATGCAAGAATAAAGAGATACCTGATACCAGAGCAGTGAAGCAATAACCCATGTCGGGAACTCAGGCGAAAGAGGCTCAGTGATGATGAGGGAATTCGACCCAAGTCCACAGGGGTAAATGCAATGACGGTCTTCGGAGAGGAGAAACCCACAGACGGCGATATCGTGGCGAAAGGTGTTGATACCACGAGGAACGACGATTCGAAGGCCCAACGATCTGAGAGAAGGAATTCGAGATGAAAGAATTCCCCAAAGAGGAGAAGGCGAGGTGACTGGGGAAGAGCTTTCACGTGCCCAGTGTGAACGGCTTCCCAAAGGAGAACACTTGCAAACGTAAATGGAAGAGCACAATTCAATGCAGCCGACAGAGGGGCAGCGACAACGCTGGCAAGAACCAATGGCAGAAAATCTTTGCTGCACGAAGGAATCCAGTCCGGGTCTCCAAAAAATTAACAACGTCAAGGTAAGTGACGGACAACGATTCAGCGGAGCAATCAGGCAGAATTCTCGCAATAGAATAAATTAATAGGTCTCACGGCCCCCTTTATATCCTTCAGTCCGAAGAGGTAAAAGGAAAGTGGTGCACAAAGAGGGGGAGACTGAGTCGCTTCCCCTACGCAAATTAGACTTGTAATTTAAAGAAGTTTAGGACAAAAATAGTAGCCTCGAAGTGGGTTTATCTGCGATAAACACCATAAACTATGATGAGAAAGGGAAAGCATGGAAATCCGGGGGCCTCTCCTTTACACCCTGTAATTGACCATATCACTGCCGTAGACCAAACCACTATAATAGACTAAACCACTGTAATAGACCAAACCACTGCAATAGACTAAACCACTTCAATAAACCAAACCACTGCAATAGGCCAAACCATGCAATAGACCAAACTAAACTTAAAAAGAAACGCTTAAATTGACTATTTTGTCCTTCACTCTTGCCTTGTCATTACAGAGGGTGCCATATTTTACGATTGTCATTCATAATCCTATATACTTGATAGATGTCTTCAGCGAAAAATGGAGAGAAAGAATAGAGGAAACCACAAGTGGTACTAGGTTCTTCTTTAACGACCTTTCGCTCATCTGGAGCTTCCTCAGTGAAGAAAAACCTAGTACCACTTGTAGTTTCTCTTATCCTCCCTCCCTATATACGCAAGCGTGGTCGTAGTTACTATCGCGCTAAGCCATACACTATAAAGTTTTCTCCCTGCGAGTGCGATACGCAATGCGATGGCTATAGCGGGCCTTGATAAGTCTTGATATTATACTCGCCGCAACGGGAAATGGACGATGGGGTTGCGGCAAGCAACGTCACAAGTGTCCCCCTACGGTTGTCATATCTCCACAGATCAGCCGCCCGCCTTCTCTCTCTCTCTCTCTCTCTCTCTCTCTCTCTCTCCCCTCGCCCATTTCTCGCTGCGGCGAGTATAGTGGCGTCGATCTGTGCGAACCTTACATTAAATCAAAGCCGTCTATGATGATGAGGTTTCGAAATTGCTGACACAGCTTTCCGTTTCTAATCACCTATGTGAGAAGACGAGGCGAATAAAAGCGAGATCCTTTATATCACCAAGGATCTCAACGTCCTAATATTAGCACCGGTTCACTACATATGACTAAGAAAGCGGGGTGTAGCATGTACTCTAAATCAAGGAGCGCTTTCATTGTTGCGGAAGGGAAATGAAGGATGAGGAGAATTACTTCCCCAATACTACCTCAAATGCTAACTTTTCGTTCTCACGTGGGACCCCTCCAGGGGTACCGCCTTGCCGTAGCGGAGAGGCTTGCGAGCACTGATGACCCCAGGAGCCACACCAGGGTAGGACTAAGTTCGTACAAGGGTATAACCGTACTGGACAGGTCCTGGGCGAGGAGCCAGACCAAGCGTACCCTAACCTTGTGGGGCAGCTGTGTGTCCGAACTCCTGTACCCTCTTGGCCCACCTAGTTCCCCCTATACAGGGTTTTTCACCACTGTCCTGTGGTTTTGTGATTGGATTCACAAGGAATAGGTGATCCCACACCGAGTACAAAGATGTATGAGGGGGACCCCATGAGGTGGTTTGATGACCAAACTCTGGCATCACCCCGGTCCCCCCCAAAACGTACCTACTCCTGTACGTGCCCGCTGAAACTCACCCACCGGGTACATGATCTCGCGGCTAGGCCATGTAATGATGATGATAGGGTGCCTGGACCGTCGAAGCTCCGGGCGCACCCCTCCCTGGTAAACGTCAGGAGGGAGCCCACTGCTTTTAAACTGGCAGATAGACCTCGGCACGAGACAACCATGCAGGCCGCAGGAACCCGCCCAGTCCCCTCTGGCAAGTAGGTGAGGCCCATGACTCGAGAGTCGAGGTGTCTTTAAAAAATTTTATATGGGATATACGAGTAATAAAACCTCTTTTTCCCAGAAGTCGAAGACTCTTGGTCTCCGTGAATGGAGACCAAGCGCTTTCTTGTCCTTCAATCAAATTCCAACCTACCTCTCTCTAAAGTAGATGTGTCTATGACGACTTTGTAACAAGGTGTGGTGAGCCAAAACAAATGTGGCCTCGCAACGATGGCTGCTTGGTGGTAGAAAAAGCATCTCCCGAACAACAAAAAGATATCCTCTCGCTAAAAACACTGGCAGATGTCGAACTTTCTCCTAACCTTCACCCGACCTTAAACACCTGCAAAGGTGTCTTGAGGTCCAGAGAACTGATTGACTACAACCTGCAAAGATTGATCTCGAAACAAGAACAACAAAAAGTGATATATGCAGTCCGTCTACCCCTTACAATTAACGGCGCCAAGGTACCTTCTTCAACTATAATCCTCATCTTCAACAGAACCGAAACTCCATCAAGAATAAAAGTGGGGTACCTAAACATCCTTATCATACCCTATGTGGAATACCCCAGAAAGTGCTTCCACTGTCAAAGATTCGGTTACTCAAGCAAAGCATGTACCCAAATGCGCATATGTGTTAACTGAAGCAAAAAATACCATGGCCCATCTTGCAATCTACCAACTTGCTGTGAAAACTGCAGTGGGAACCACAGAGCATCCGGTAAAGAATGCACCATCTTCATATACGAGAAAGAAGTCCTAGGAATCCGAAACAAAGAGAAAGTAAGCTTTAAGGAAACCTGCTAACAGGCCAAATCATTGTATATTGCACCGGAACGCAGCTTCGCTGATGAATTGAAAAGCCTAAAACCCAGTAGGCCTCAGTTTAAACCCCACCCGCCATCTAATTCACCAGTACATCAACCCCCAACCACCCAAAAGATTGCACAACCAACTGTCACAGCTATCAGTACCGATAATCAGCCATCAACACCTAGGTATAGTCCCAAGAATACACCTACTAGCCAACCTAGAGGAGCAGAATATTGTACCCCCATCTGGAACACCACCTAGCCAATCTTCGACATCCAGATCATCGCCAAGGCAAAATAAGAGACCCCTCCTGCCCTCTCCTTCATCTCAAGCACCGTGCGCTAAAAAGTCACTTAGCAAGCCCCAAAGAACCCCAAGAAAATCTGACCGAGAGAGAATATACCAAGTCCCAGTTTTAGAGAGGAGGAAACCTGCTGAAAAAGATAGCATTGAATTCGAGTACACAGTACGACTCATAGATATACATCCGATCCCAGAATATTTACCACCCACACCAGTGCATAATAAAAGTAGTAGGGCACCAAACACATGTATGATGGAAGTAGTCACAAGCTCACCAAGTCCACACAAAACAAAAACTGCTGAGAAGCTGATCTCCGAACTGGTGGAGGGAGAAGCCACCATAGACATCAGCAAGGAATTAGACAACCTTATGGCAGGTGCAATCTCCCCTAGCATTGGTACCATTCCTAAAACTAATCAAGGAGCGAGAACCACCCATAAGACCTTTGAACACCTAGCAATGGACGCAGGAAAGAACCAAAGCATCCCTGAGGCTCATCAAAAAAGTCTGTCAGAACTGGAACCTCCTCTACCACCACCAAGAAAATCGAAGCTCTCGAGCGAAACAAGCACTGCCGCAAACCAACCATCAACCTTAAAAAAATACTTCCGTTCTAAAAATTAACTACTAATCACTAAACCACCGGGAATAAAACTGAAAGAAATAAAGAAAACCGCCACCAAGGATGACATGCAAAAACCAAAATAAAGCCCATCATACCCCCAACCATAGAAAACTCAAAAGCCAAAAGTAAACTAATTACTTTGAAAAGACAATGAGCAAATTATCTTTCATTCATTGGAACTGACAAGGAATTTATGTAAAGTGGGAGGAACTCAATAAAATGTTGAGTGAAACCAATCCCACATGCAAAGCACTACAGGAGTTAATACTAAGACATAGGCCCGCCCCCCAACTCCCAAACTACTCAGGATATTATAAATCTACGGGGCTCACAGGAGGAGTGGCCCTTTTCATCCAAAACTCCTTCCCACAGATGGTAGTACCACTCAATACACCATTGCAGGCAGTGGCCGTTAGGGTACATACCACCAAAAACTACACAATATGCTCTCTATACTTACCTCCAGACGATTGTGTAACAGAGGGTGATATGCTCTACCTTTTCTCTCAGCTTCCAACCCCATTGCTAGTCCTTGGTGACATGAATGCCAGACATCACTTGTGGGGTGATACAGCTAATAATACAATGGGAAATATGTTGAAAAAATTGTTATTACCTCAAACCTAGGTGTCCTCAATAATGGTAGCCCAACTTCCTTCCACGCATAAACTAATACTTATATGTGTATCGACTTATCCATCGGCTCACCCATCTGCAAAGTCAATTTTAGGTGGAATGTGGATGATGGCCTTAGGGGCAGTGACCATTTCCTTGTAGTCCTGGAGACATCTCCCCTTATATTCCTCCTAAAATTATGATGAGATGGAACACAAGGAAAGCCGACTGGCCAAAATATACATCTCTAACTACTTCTCCAAGTGATATAACTGAGAATAGTATTGATGAAACCCTTGAAGCCTTTTATAATTTACTCAATATGGCGGCCAACTCATTAATGCCAATTAAAGGGAAGCCGATTACAAAGAAAGCACTCCCATGGTGGACGGACGAGTGCACCAAGGCTGTCACTCTTTGCAGGGAAGCCTGTCGACAGTACCAGAGGAACTTCACCATCACCAACAAATTTGAGCGCAATAAAGCACGAGCCATACGGCAAAGAACACTCCGACAAGCAAGGAGAACCTCCTTCAGAAGTTACATTTCTTCGCTTAATTATAGAACACCCGTGAGGAAAATTTGGAGGAAAGTAAAGGAATTCATGGGTAAGGACCCTGGTCCCTGTCTCCCAAATCTGACTAGAGCAGGTGACCTAATTGGGGACCTCTCAGAAGCTGCACAAGTATTTGCCCAAACATTCTCAAATTACTCAGATCCAGTAAGTTACCCCAAACCATTCCAAAAACTAAGTAAGACACTGGAATTAATACCCCTGGAGTCATGAGTGAACATGCACCTGACAAACCATACAACAATATCTTCACCATGACCGAATTCAAAGCAGCTCTGAAACAATCCCATATCACCGCACCAGGACAAGATGAGATCACCTATGATATGATCGTAAACTTAGCCCCTGCATCCCAAGACCACCTCCTTAAGATATTTAACAAAATATGGACACAGGGAACGTTCCCATCCATCTGGCAAAAGTCTCTTGTGCTCCCATTTAAAAAGAAGGAAAGAGTGGCACCGAGGCAACCAATTACCGCCCCATCTCATTAACATCATGTCTATGCAAGCTGATGGAACGGATGGTAAATGGTAGACTTGTCTGGCTCCTGAAATAGATCAATTGATTACCCCAGTGCAGTCAGGTTTCAGAAAGAACCAATCTACTACTTACCAACTAGTTCGAATGGAGACCTTCATCAGAGACAACTTCGCAAGAAGACACCATGTCATCGGTGTCTTCTTTGACATAGAAAAAGCGTACGACACGACCTGGAGGAGGGGCAATCTCCAACAGCTCCACGATTGGGGATTTAAAGGTTACCTCCCCAGATTTATCCAAAATTACCTTCTAAAACGCACATTCCAAGTCAAGGTAGACAATGCACTCTCCCACCCTTATGAACAAATAAAGGGCATACTCCAGGGAGGAGTACTAAGTGTCATTTGATTTACCATAGCAATCAACAACATATTGAAAGGGGTACAACCCGACATATTCACAGCACTCTATGTTGATGATCTTACCATAGCATGCTCCTCATCATGCTTGCTATCCGTGACTCATAAGATCTAGCAAGCAATAAATATAATAACCTCAAATACATCAAGCAAAGGACTTCGCCTATCAACAACAAAGTCTTGCGCTGTGCACTTCTCAAACCTAAGGAATGCTCTCTGGGACACCCCAGAGCTTTTCCTGAACAAGACCCCTATAAAGTTTGAAGAAGATAAAAAAATTCCTTGGTATTAGATTTGACAGAAAACTAGCATGGAAACATCACATAACCAAGCTGAAGAAGTCATGCACAAAGAGGTTGGACTTAATGAAACTCCTCTCTCTTACAAGCTGGGGTTCAGACAGCCAAACACTCTGGATGCTCTACTCTGGCCTAGTACAGAGAACGATGAATTATGGTTCTCAGATATACAGCTTAGCAAATAATACAAACCTCAAGGCCCTGGAACCAATCCGCAACCTGGGAGTTAGGCTGGCCCTGCGGGGGCTTTCAAATCTTCTCCAGTGCCGAGCCTATATGCCGAAAGCGGCCTTCTCCCATTAAAATACCACCGCCTGATTCAGAACCTGAAATGTTTCCTCTGTATCTAACAAATACCTAATACCTCAGTCTACCAGAGCATCTTAAGGAGACGTTTAAATGTAATTTATGATAAAGTTCCATCCACCGCACGACCATTTGGGTTAAGGATGGGTGAGCATGCAGTGCATATTAGAAGTGCTATCGGGATGCCCAGCTACCAACCACGAGTCCCCTGTGGATCAAAGGCACAGCAAAAGTGTGCGAAAACTTCCACATTCCTAATAATTCAGACTTCCACCCTCTCACACTGAAAAATATGTTCTTGCAACATATAAACGAAAACCATCCCATGAAACCTGTGTTCACTGATGGTTCGAAAGGCCTGGCTGGTGTTGTGGCAGGTGCGATATCACCCACAGGGACTACCCTATTCACACTCCCACCTCATGCATCCATTTTTACAGCGGAACTGACAGCCATACTTGCTGCACTTCGTGAGATCTCCAGCTCACCACCTGATTCTTATGTAATCTGTTCCGACCCAAGAAGTGTACTAGATTCTATAAGTTCCCTACACAACAAGCACCCACTTGTCCTCAAAATTCAAGACTGGCTGTACTGGATGAGTACTAAGCACAAGATTACCAGAAGGTGGGTCCCTGGCCATATATGGATAAACTCAAACGAAAAAGCGGATGAAGCCGCAAAGGAAGCAGCTGGGAGAGGACCTGCTCCCATTGGGGCACCAGTCCCCGCTAGTGACCAGTACCCACTGGTGAGGGCATATGCCTACTCACTTTAACAGCAGGAGTGGGAAGTGATAGATCCCCTAACTAAGCTTCATGGCGTAAAACCATTTGTGCTTCCATTGCCAAATAGAGACCAGCCATTGAGCAGGAGGGAGGAGACAATATTGAGCAGGTTGAGAATTGGGCACACAAGGCTCACGCATGGGCACCTCATGTATGACGCCCCACCACCCATCTGTGCTTCTTGCAATGTGCTGGTGTCCATCCTTCACATCCTTATAGAATGCCCCTCCCTCATTAACCAGAGGACAAGAGCATTTTCTTCCCTGAACAAGAATCCAGCAAACTCAGTCCTGAAATCGGTTTTTCTCCAATGTCCAAAAACTTTGATCAAAAATCACTCTTAAGACATTAATGTTTTTGAAGAAATCTAGTGCAATGACGCGTAATCAAAGTATTTTAATGAACGCCCGTTTCACCTTTTACCGTTTTTAATATTTTGCAAAAGGAGCAAATGTCGTATGGAATACCACTAATTTTTAATAGTCTATTTTTATATCATCCGCACCTCTTTTAATCTTTTAATTTTAAATATTTTGACATGCCTGCCAATGGCATTGATTTCATATGCACCATGACCCAGCTGGACTGAGCGTGGTGTATGAAGAAAACTCTTAACCTCCAATGGACCTGGCTGCAAGATAGTCTTTACAGACTGAGCACCATTGCACTGGCGTATTAATCACCATCTCACGCGCGAAAATATTCTTTGACAAGATTTGCTTTGTAAACAGAACATACTATTAACTTGTTAATGATTTTATTAGTGGTCATTCCATTTAAACTAGGTGACTTCAAATTTATCACTATGAAAAAAATAAACTATGAGACGTTCACCACCATTACTTCTTTCTTATCTCTATAATCGTTCATTTTAAGTCATAAATTTAAGTCGTTGTGACAGATTTCCATAACAAGTGTGTCTCTAACAATGTAACCAAAGTCTAAATAAGTTTTCTTAAACTCTAGCAAATCATACGAGTACTAACGTGTTTTATCGATCATCGAATGTGACAAAAAAACATGGAATCGAAGGAAGACATTTCGAGTTTTTCCATCCTCAATAAAAGGAGAGAAATCAGAAACATCTCTTAAAAATACTAAATAGAGGAAAACTCTTTCTAAAAAAAATTTTGAAGTTATAATTCAGGATTGAATGGTCTATTTGATACGATCATGAAAATTTAATGTCATCTTAAAAGCTTTCTTATAATCTATTACCTCACTTCTACATAATATTGCCTCACATCATTCAGTCCTTCACTATTTTGGATTTGATATGAGAGATCCTATTCAGTGTGGATATAAATGTAGTTGGAGATAACTCAGGGATAATTGCAATAATGAGGCAATAAAACGAACTAAGAGATAATAAACCAATCAAAATAGCATAAATTTGAAGATAAATGAGGCAAACACATCGGTACGAGGGGCGGTCAATAAGTTTTGTGAATCGGTAGGGCAAAACAGAGGAAGGGGGATGGCTGTTTGTGGGGGTGTTAGGAAAAGTTAGGACAAGTCAGGACCTGCAGCCGCACGCTCCTGCCTCGTCTATTTAAGAAGCAGTAGCTGATCTCAGATCGTCAGTCACAAATTTTTGAACAACGGCGAAGGTTGAGCACTGCGCAGTAATCAAATTTTTGACCAAGGAAGGCAAGAATGCAAAAGAGATCCATGAACGCATGGTTGCAGTGTACACAGACACCTCCCCTTCCTATGCAACCATTGTTCGCTGGAATAGGGAGTTCCGCCATGGTCGTGAGTCCCTTAAAGATGACCCCCGTCCAGGACGCCCGTCAGACGTGACCAACGAGGACAATGTGGCCCGTGTGGAGAGGATGATCCTCGAAAATCGACGAGTGAAGGTCGAAGAAATCGAGCAAGAACTTGGAATATCGCATGGGAGTGTTATCAACATCATCCACGACAATTTGGCCATGACCAAGGTCTCTGCCCGTTGGGTCCCTAGAAACCTCACGCCCCATGATCGACTTCAACGTCGTCAAAGTCCACAAGGCCAGAGTTGCACAAGCTTCCCTGCGCGAGTGCGGATTCGAGGAGCTCAACCATCCCCCCTACAGTCCAGATCAGGCCCCTAGCGACTACTTTTTATTCCGCCAGCTCAAGGCTGCACTGCGTGGACGCCGGTTTGGGGACGATGAAGATGTCCAGCTCGCCGTCCAGGAGTGGATTGAACAGCAGTCGGGAGATTTCTGGTTGTCAGGAATTCGAAGCCTCAGGGACAAGTGGCGCAAGTGCATTGAAGTAGAGGGTAGTTATATTGAAAAATAATAAAACACTTTTCCTCGTATATCATTTCCTATATCCGAATTGCAAAACTTATTGACCGCCCCTCGTAAGAGAAGAAATAAAATAAATGATCAAAAATTTGATTTGTTCATACACATGATCTCAAGGTTCATGGGTGAGGATAAAGGCGTAATTTGACTACAAACCGCTGTACTTAGGATAGCAAAATGACTCATAACACTAGCAGACAAATTTTAACTTTGTCTCTACTACTTAAATAAACGTTGTTGTAACTAACTAATTTTGGTGCGCTGATTCCAAATATGTGCTCATATTTGTCTTAGCACGTAGGGTTCCTGAGTTATGCAACTAGGCTATATGGCTCACCTTGTCACCTTGGATCAATTAATGATATAATTATTACGAGTTTGAGAAGAATGAGATGTTTCTGGGCAAAGGCTCGGAATCGGGGCACCCTATTTGGCATTATGTACTTCCTTTTGCAGACCCAGACAAGATGTATATTACATATAAAAAGAGGTAGTATTCACCTAACGTGGATATAGGATCCTCCCGTTGTAGTTACCAGCAGTAGACACCAATCATGTTTTCGTTGAAGCGGCCTAGATACCTGCTTTCCAGCATTGCGATATCTCGGTGGAACCTTTCCCCATGTTCGTCATTAATATCACCCATATTAGATGGAAATAAATCTAGATGCGAATGCAATAAATGTATCTTAAGAGAGATCCAATACCCCATTCGTTCATAGGCCTTTAGCATGTTGTCCATTAGTTCTTCATAGTTTTCAGTCCTATTATTACCGAGGAAGTTCTGCACTACATGGACAAATGAATCCCATGCTGCCAACTCAAGTGGAGTTAGTTTATTTCTGAACTCCTTGTCACGTATCAACTCTCTGATCTCCGGCCCTACAAAAATACCAGCTTTAAATTTAGCATCGGTTTTCTTTGCACTAAATTTCACTTTAAGATACTGGAATCCATCAAAATCACCATTGCTTTAACAAAATTCGTAATAAGGCCAAGTTTGATATGAAGTAGTTGAAGGTAGATCTTCCCTGGGTGTACCAAAGGCATGTGCTTCACATGATATCAGCCAACTATTTGTTCTTCTCTTTCGGGTCACTTTTTGACAATATAATGATTCCTGTCGTCACGGTTGTTCCATAGGCATAAGAAGCACATATTATTTGTATATTCTAGCTGCAGTCCAAGAAGTAAACAAATTACCTTTAGATCACCACAGATATTCCACATATGATGCAAGTAATGAACACCTTCCGAAATATATTTCATTGAGTCATATGTCCGTCCCTATCATCCCAAGAATAAGTGCGACAGGAATTGAAGCTTTTTTGTTACAATTCTGCAGCAACACAGCTTTGAGTCTAGCAGTGCTTTCGCCGATGAATAGTCTCCATTCATTAGGTAAATGCTCGTTCCCTAGCTGATTCATGAGACCATTAACATCAGTACAGAAACAATCACCATGTTCTTCTTTATAGAAGGCAGCTAAGGCATCATGGCGTTTACGGAAAGTAAATATTTTTGCAGCGTCCTCTAGAAGATTCCATTGCTGTAGTCTGGAGCCCAACAGTTCTGCGTTCTCCTTTGACACTGACAAATCTCTCACCAAATCATTCAATCCTTCTTGATTTATCAACTAGATTTTCTTTTCCTAAGAATCATCCTCATTGTTATCCTACTCTTCAGGTGATGAATCATCTTTTTTAACTGCACTAGCTGATGGAGGAACTGGGATTGGCATCTCCATATTATGGGGAACTGGTTTATAGCTGACTTACAATCTGGATATACAATTTTTGACTTGTTCTTATTTGAGAATCCCACAATATTTGTCATACAATAGTAGCAATCAAA
Source organism: Ceratothoa steindachneri (assembly GCA_963969495.1). Classification (NCBI taxonomy): domain Eukaryota; kingdom Metazoa; phylum Arthropoda; class Malacostraca; order Isopoda; family Cymothoidae; genus Ceratothoa; species Ceratothoa steindachneri. The sequence continues at coordinate 188,929,871 of OZ018321.1, read as the reverse complement.
AACATGATTTGTTGGCTCACGCCACACTATTGGTACAGCAAAAGGCATACCCTTCCGTTTGCCATTTAATCACTGTGTGAGCCCCGTATAACACACAATACAGGATTTGTGAGGTGCTCAGGGCTTGTGTTGGTCACCAACTTCACAGCCAAAATAATAATTGTATACATTTTCACTCTTTTAACTAATTTTTTCCGCTGTTTGCTTGGTATATATCTTCCACAGATATAAGGAAAGTTGGCTGGGCTATTTATACATCCTCGCCGATTCATGTTTTTAACTTAGTTTGTATATATCCTGTTATATACTTTTGTACAATCTTATTTCATTTACAAATTAATTTAGAGATAAATCCGAAAGAAAAATGCAATTAATCACTGTATGCAAATACCGTTTCAACAACACTACTATAATGGCTAAATTTGACAACGTGATAAAGCAGGAGTGTAAAGCAGGAACAAAACACGCACAACACATCCTCTCACTACGGTAGCCGAAGCAACACTGCCCATCTATGTAATTAAAGAGTATGTCTGTAACTCAGAAACTTTACATGCTAGAACCATTCTGATTACAGATTCGGAACCAGCATACTCGATTTAGTATAAATCACAAGCTAATACCCAAGTAGCAAAATCATTGTTGACTAGTGAACATAATGGACCGAAAAGTACCACATCAAGAGAGGAATCCCAGAACTTGTTTAATAAGTATATATTCTGCATTTTTTTGTTCACAAACCTTGTAAAAGGTGTATATATAAAAAAATATATATATATATATATATATATATATATACGAGTAAGCTTTGTCTAGATAAACGAGGTCATTCTTGCTTGACTTATAAGCATGAGTGGAGTTTTCTCTAAGCAGTTGTTTCGCGGCTCATGCATCCAGGTTGTTTCAGTCGTCTTGGGCTGTCGTAGGTCAGGTTAGATTGTCAGACTTCCGTTGGCTTTCCGTGTCTAGGAACGGTTGGCGGATAGCACGTAGGGCAACTCTACAGTTGAGCCTTGCCTAGAATAATACAATTGAACTTTGGGTTCCAATAGATCTCTAAGAGTGACTAATTATACTTGGCAGAATTAATTCAACTATCTAGAAGGTTCTGTATATCAAACTGGGCGAAACAAAATAAACTTTACTACTGTAAAAACACAAATAAAATAATGTACATCTAAGATAAATCAAGGTATACATACTCGGCCACACGTGACCGACAACAATTCCAAGTGGATCTGCCACCCAAAGATTCAGCTGCTCGAGAGGAGTTCAAGGGGGGAAGGGGGGGGGCACTAAGCTTGAATACTATCTAACAGCACGGGATGGGGTTTGCACTTAAGGCCGTTTAGTACTCGTCTGTTCGAAGTTATGACGGAAAATACAACCTGTATACCAGTAACCACAGTCAGACTCGAAAGTAGGGATCGAGGGAGTATTTGCAAGAAAAGAAACTGAGCTCGAGAGATCTTTTCTCGTTTATTTCTTTTTTCTCTTTTCTTGTCTTCGAGCTCTTGGGGTATGGGAGGCCGAAAGAAAGAAGCTTCAAAGAGAGACAAAATAGACACTCGTAAGTATATTGCAAGCGATCAGGGCACTGGGACGAATTACAAAAAATATGGCCTCGTCTCGTTTAAGTACAGAATTATTCGGGTGGTAATGAATGTTTTAGTTAATATTTAACAATTGCCACAACTTAATTCCTGCCTAAACTCAGCCAGCAATCAGAGCCTACAGGCCGTACCTTATGCGACGTTTCCTCTTTGAAGAATACTAATTTACCCATGTCAATGCTTTACTATAAATACAGAGCCCCGGAAGTGAAAGTTACAGAGGCGCCGGAAGGGGTATTTTGCTTTATATATATAGAGGGGCACCGGGAGGGAATTTAAAACTTCACGCTATCTCGCTGAACCTCTCGTTATTACGATTAGGATCGCTACTATAGGCCGTGTTATCGAACAGAGGTGACCTCAAAAGAAGCCGATCGCCGGCACTTTCCGTCCTACGCGTCTCTCTCTCTATCTCTCTCTCTCTCTCTCTCTCTCTCTCTCTCTCTCTGACATCTCCTCTCCTTCAAGATGGACCTCCCGGGAGGAGTGACATCAAATAATAATTCAATCTTAAGGTGGCACCTAAGCCAAACAAGGATATACAGGACATTGTAATTTAGAAACAAAAAGAAAAAAATGCATGACAATAAATTCGTGGGTAAAATTCGCAAATATAGAGACTGGAGAGTACATATTAGGGCGGGTCATACTTTTGGGCAACCATATATTTTCTTTAAATCCTTTAATGAGGGGTGCTTAAATGATAGATTTTCCGGTGTAGATTTTGAAAAAGAACTTTATTTTGTTATACAATTGCTCTTACCTACATAAATTTTCATTAAATAAAAGTAAATTTTTCCCTTTCGTCACGAGCTTATGTAACCTATTTTTATTTAATCTAAGTACGCACAAAGTAATCTCAAATTTACATGTTTATTGAGTGACAGAAGTGTATGCAAAGCTCCACATACAGCTGCATGGATCACTTTGGGTCATATTCAGAAGTTAAACTTTCCAAGAGCTCACAAATCTTGCTTTGACTCATTCCTGGACATCAGACGTCTACTTGTCTCTTGTGCCCTGATTCCTCCATCCCTATTTTCATGTGAAAAATACTTGGAAGAAGCCTTAGTCACCATTCTTACAACCTTCTCAATGTTCTGTGTGTGACAAGGCCAGTCAGGTACTTTCATGGGAGAGTCAAGGAAGTTTTTCCATTCAGAAGTACTTAAAGAGCAAGTGAGAGGTAGCTCAGAGACATCTTCTGACCAATTAATCAGATCTCCAATCCTGGTAGCATCACAATTAATGTTTGGTGTCCTTCCTAGCCTTGCAAATAGTCTCCCAGTTGAGTATCTGAGTCTCCTGCTACCCTGATGGTCTAAATTCTTTTCACCCCTTCAGTTCTCTCTGCCTGATCTTCAGAGCATCGGAGGATTTAGAGGATGGCTTCACTGTATGCATACCAAGCTGATCTCTTAACAGTTGGCAAAACAATATCCAACACCTACTTCCTCTTACACTTAAGTCAGTTAAGTTGATAAAAAATGTACATAGGTCCCTCGGTCCAAGAGTGCTTAATCTTAACGTTAAACCAGCATGGGTTATATACACCAATAGTGAACTCAACAATCAGTCGTAGATTCTTAAAGGTTTTCCTTTGAGCTCATTCTTTGACACCCACAGCCGAAGAAGTCTGTTAGCTGTGGTTAGCGAGTGACTGTGGTTTACTGGTCCTATTTTCAATAGAGAAAGCCCTGTAGGAAGCACTCCATTTCTGATTGTCGATACAATTGTATAGCTGTAGTGTTTATCAATGGAAAGATCTTGCACCACTTATTGAGGTAACTTGGTAAGAGGAGGACTTAAAGATATTTGAGTGAAATTCGGGTTGATATCCAAGTCTGTAACAGAGTCAAGAAGCTTTCCTATTGGTCCGGAATATCTGTTGTCAGATAGTTTTGGGCCATCCAGGTTGATAATTAGATGACGGAGAGGGAGTTCCACAGTGTGCAGGCTACAGACCAACCAAACAAGCTTTCTGCCCAAATTGAGCTTCATTTTTTGCATTACTCCAGCATTCACACCTGTGTTTACATTCGTGGAGTCTCCTCCAATCGCCATTAAGCTTTTATCCAAACCCCTTTCCCTCAGCCATCCAAACATAGCCATAGTGATCTTCTCTGCATGTGATTCTTCTTTTGTAGCCTTTTCTGGGACAAAGTGGAAGAGGTAATTGCTCCCAGGCTCACTGATGACAGTTTAATGCTCCTCTTTTGTTTATGCTGGAAACAATTTTTTACTTCCCTCTGCCTCTATCATAAAATTTGCCACATCAATTCGCCCATCAAAGAGAACACAGGAAATTCCCCCATCTTTCCTTAAGTTCTCCTCAAACTCATGTTCAATAACTGTCATTAGTTTTTCCTGTGCTCTCTTAACTTTATTCTTATCAATTACTTTACTTGTATCTTCCTTAGTAATGAATCCAGCATCTATTAAAGCTGCTGTTGATCTCAATCCGACACCATACCTTATGCTAGCAAGAGCAATATTTGGAATTTCACCATAATTCTTTCTATTCCTGGTGGAAGATTCCGGCTCTTGGACAACTTCAAAAGTTACTTCATCACCCAAACTGTTGTCACCGTCAGAATTTTCTGCCTCCAGATCTTCACCTTCTGCCACAAAATGCTCAATTTCTTTTCTTGCTGCTTTTCCTGCTAAAACCCCGCTTTTCTTCTTGCTTTTTCTCTTTATTTCTGCTATCCTTTCTTTTTCTTTCCTTTCTGAAGCTCTTAATTGTGTATTATGCTTTGGAATATCAGGACCTCCAATTTGAAAGGTACCTTTACTTCCAACCTTCTCCTTTTATCGTTTAATAAAGGCCAGTTCCCTAGTAGGTATTTTTTTTCTTTACTACAACAGCAGTTAATGTGGGCTTCAGTCTCACAGCCATTACAACCTACTTCCTCACAACGGGAAATTTGACATTTGCATGTTAATATATCAAATAACTTATCTAGTTTTGCAATGAACCTCTCTTTTATTTCAAATTTTCCTTTCCAAGAGAAACTTTAACTGCCTCCTTTCACACCTTCTTGAGCTTTGATATTATTGTGACCTCTTGATTTACAACAGGTGGTTTGAAGAGAGCATTAGCTTTGGTCCACTAATTAATCAAGCCCTGATATACATGTCTTTTACCAGCTGGTCCAGTTCATAATTTCTCCGGTCATCTTCACTTTGCTTCCTCAAATAGATGCCGTACCTCAAAATATCTCTTATTGTTGTAACTCAGACACCATCAGCTCTTGTCCAGTCCCCTAAGAATTAGTCAGATGAGAACTTGACTTGGACTTTTTCTTGATTTTCGCCATTGTCACACTAATCGTAGGTATATCTGCAAATGAAAATATGGCACTTAGATTAAGAAAAAATCTCTACCAAATAAAGGAGGCTCCCCCTACTTCGAATCCATGAGCAATAATGTTAACACAATCAGTACATAGAAAATAAATCAAAAGGGTGCATGCTTCCTTAAACTTAAACTTAATGGGATATATTTCATGGGCATATGTACATAAAAAAAATCAATCTTAAAATTAGAAATATTCACTTTCAATTAGGATTAGCTCGAAGGAGAATTCAATGTATTTTGGCTTAAGCTATCGGCTATACAGTTTTCAGGGCCTTTAATATACATGATCCTGAATTGGAATTCTTGTAAAAACAAACTCCAGCGCATTAAACGACCATTAATGTTTTTTTTTTTTACATTTCTGAGGCAGGATAAGGGTTTATGGTCAGTTTCCATTATAAATATTTTCCCTGCCAGAAACATTTTATTTTTTTAATTCCCCAGACTATCACGAGGGCCTCTCGTTCAATCACAGCCTAGTTCTTTTCTCGTGGTAGCAATTTCCGACTTGCATACGCAATGGGAAAGCTCTCATAATCTTTCCCGTATTGAACGAGAACACAGCCTATCCCCTCGTTGCTAGGCATCCATTCGTATGCCGAATAGTTCTTCTGGATTAGGCAATTGTAATATGAGTGCAGACGCAAGTTTCCCTTTGAGTTGATTGAAACACCTAATCGTCAGTGGTTTCATTACACGGAACTTGGGAGCTTTGTTTCAAAAGTTCGCACAAAGGAGCAAACAGTGAGGCAAAATTACGAATGAAACGACGGTAAAAGGATGCAGAACCCCTAAAAGATCTTAATTGCTTCTTGCTCGCGGGCAGAGAAATTTTAACAATGGCTCGAATTTTATCCCCCTGGCAAGCTAGCTGATTATCTCTAATTCGGAACCTTAAATGGTCGATTGTATTGTAGGCGAAATGGCACTTACTGGGGCTAATGGTTAGATTATGTTCTCGGAGTCTTGGGAGAAGTGCTTGAAGAGCATTCAGGTGCTGATTACACTCATTCGTAGCCACATTAATAATATCAAAATAAAAGGATATGTTTGGCAACCCATTTAATATCATCCTCATCATCCAAATATAATTACTGCATGCAGTGACGAGGCCAAAAGTGAGTCGTAAAAATTGCATCAGCCCTTTTTCAGTTGGGAAAGCTGTGTATTTCTTGACCTCTTCGCGTAGTGGAATTTGATAATAGGCCTTGCACAAATCCAGCTCGGCTATGAATTTGGCTTTCTCAAAAAGATGAAGATTCTGGTGGATAAGAGGGATTGGTTCGGCGTTGAACATGGTTACCGAATTTAAATTCCTAAAATCGATGCATATCCGGTATTATCCATCTTGTTTCTTAATCATAACAACCGAGGAGCAATAATCTGTTTTTGACGGCCTTATTATTTTCAAATTTAACAGCTTGTCAACCTCAGCATTATATGCTTCTTTCATGAGTATGGGCAGAGAATACGGCTTAGATCGGATGGGTTCTTGAGTGGTCAATTGAATGTTTTGTTCGAATTTGGCTGCACAACCAGGGATTTCAGAGATGACGTCACCGAATTGATTCAGGAGGGACTGCAGTTGGGTTTTCTGAAGAGGCGACAGCTGGTCGCACACCTTTAATTAGGCCAACGAGAGTTCAGGTGCGTCTGGCAAGATGTGTAGGGAATATTCGATGTCTTGCTCTATACAGGCGACTTGCACTAAACTTAGGGGTCCATAGAATAATTAGACTCCATAGGCGATTCTTCGTATATAGACACAGTATGGTTAGTCCATACGAGCCGATGATATTTCTTAAGGAATATTACGTGGAAAAGTTTACTTCCTGTTGGCGTTTCAATCAAATAATCGGCTGGTCCGCGTTTCTCAATCATTTGATAGGGGCCCTTTCATTGGCTCAGTAATTTGCTGTTTTCTGTTGGGAGCAACACCAAGACTTCCTGACCTGGATTAAATTTTCTATCTTCCAATTTGTAGTCGAAGAAAGTTTTATGTTGATCCAGGTTAACATTCGCATTTTGGTACGCTATTTCGGTGCATTTCTTCAACCTATGTCGTAACTCAAGCAGATATGAGTACGAGGAGTGGATTTCCTGATCCAGTTTTTGGTTCGCATATAATTATTTCAATATGCTCAAGGGGTCTCGTACATTTCTTCCATATAGTAATTCAAACGGAACGAAATCCAAGGTGCAATGTCGAATTTAGCGATAGCCAAAGAGAGATGCGACAGCGGTTGAACAGGCGTGGCTCTTATATTGTGCACCTGGTTAGGATAGGGGCCTCTAAACTGAGAACTCTGAGGGAAATTGGTTCTCACCATCTACTCCACAGGAGTAACAGATGACAGTTCTCCTGGGAACGATGAAGCAGGGGAATTAGAGGAGAATGGTTCGACCTCACGTTTGTCTGGCATGGAAAAGAGTTTAGGCTTAAAGGGACCAGTCATTTTGACGAATTTATCCCTGTTGTGGGGGACGAATTTGGCCTTATGGGCCTTGCTTTGGGGGAGTGCGGTTCAGTCTTCTTCCCTTCCTTTGTATAACAGTTATGACTATCCGCATATACATCTACTTCCTTGATTAACTCTTTGAATATGCGGTACTTCCGGTCTTTCTCAAAGGATTTGATCTCTGAGGGAAGTGATGCCAAGAGTTAGTCTTTGAGGACGAAGTCAACCAAAGCATCGTATTCCTGGAGAACTTTGGACGCGTCTAACCAGAAATTAAAAATACACTGTAAGGAATATCCAAACCTTCGGAATGTTTCGTTAGGTTGGATGCAACAGTGCCAGAACTTTGCACGATAAAAGTCCGGAGTCATGTTATAGGCAGCAAACAATTCGGCTTTTAACGTGGAATAATCGATTGTTGCCTCTGATGGGAGATAGGTACTAAGTAAAGGCAACAACTTGGCTACACCGTCGGTTTCAATATCTCAATGATTCCCCTCAAAACTTTTCTCGAAGTGAGTGAGGTATGATCCGAAATCATCTCCTTCCTTGAAAACAGGCAAGTTAATGGACGCAGTTTGTTTCACTTCTGTTTCGCTTCTGGCCCCGATCATTTCCAGCTCATGCAAACGAATTCTCCCTCTTTCTTCCGTTCTTTCTCTTCTCTTTCTATCCTTTCCGCTCTTACTGCTCCCTCTTCCTCTTGGATGTACGAAATTAAATCCTTTCCATTCAATCCGAGAGACTCACCTTGTGCTTTGAAGACTTCGAAAGACAACACTGTTACGTGATCACAAAACTTTTACGAACAAATATAAAAAAAAACACACTACAAGATAATGAAGCAGGGTTGTCGAACCCAAATTAATCGTAATTCACTTAGTTTAATTTCTTAAAAGCAATAAGAGAAGTGCAAAAGCGTTTTGCTTAACCCCCCCCCCCGCAAAAAAAATCACAAACTAAAATAAAACAAAAAAAAACACTACTCCCACGAGTGGAATTTTATTCCGTTTGCTCACTCGGAATAATTTCTTTGACTGAAGTAGAGATTTTAGCACTATCTCCTTAATTTAACTTTGCTGTGATTCAGACGATATGGCCTAGGCGTCTTTTCCCTTAAAGTATGCCCCCTCCCCCCTCAAAAGCAATTCCCAAGGAAACTTTCAATTATGGCGGGGTATATGAGGCCTAAAAGAACACAAATTCCGCTCGCGAAAATTAATGAAGCACAGTCACAAAAAGAAATAAAAAAAAAATCTTTAAAGTAAATTAAAAAAAAGTCCAGGAAATAAAGTAAACAATATTTTATTGTAAGTATCTTATGCAAGTGAATTGTTTCTCCAGGTTTTCTGATAGCCAGAACCAAACCCCATAAAACCTGACACCAGTTTAATATATATATATATATATATATATATATATATATATATATATATATATATATATATATATATATATATATATATATACGTAGGTGAGTCAAAAAGTTCTCAGACAAATGGCATAAAATTTTTATTTGTAATAATACTGTAATCATTTTTCTACATAAGCTCCATTAACATCTATACACTTTCTTAATCTATGAATCCAACGGTAAAGACCATCTTTGTAGAATTCACGGGGTTGTCTCTGGCACCAAGTAATGACCTGCTTTTTTGCTTCATCTAATGATTGAAACCGGGTTCCTTTTAGGTGTCCCTTTAAATTTGGTTAGGTTAGGTTAGGTTAGGTTAGGTTAGGTTAGGTTAGGTTAGGTTACCTAACCTAACCAAATTTAAAGGGACACCTAAAAGGAACCCGGTTTCAATCATTAGATGAAGCAAAAAAGCAGGTCATTACTTGGTGCCAGAGACAACCCCGTGAATTCTACAAAGATGGTCTTTACCGTTGGATTCATAGATTAAGAAAGTGTATAGATGTTAATGGAGCTTATGTAGAAAAATGATTACTGTATTATTACAAATAAAAATTTTATGCCATTTATCTGAGAACTTTTTGACTCCCCCTCGTATATATATATATATATATATATATATATATATATATATATATATATATATATATATATATATATATATATATATATATATATATATATATATATATATATATATATATATATATATATATATATATATTTATATATATATATATATATATATATTTATATATATATATATATATATATATATATATATATATATATATATATATATATATATATTTATATATATATATATATATATATATATATATATATATATATATATATATATATATATATTATGTCGTAGGTCAGGTTAGATCTTCTGACCTCCGTTTGTTTTCCATGTCTCGGAACGGTTGGCTAATAGCACGCAGGGCAACTCTGCAGTTGAGCCTTGCCTAGGATAATGCAATTGAACTTTGGGTTCCAATAGATCTCTAAGAGTGACTAATTATACTTGGCAGAATTAATTCAACCATCTAGAAGGTTCTGTATATCAAACTGGGCGAAACAAAATAAACTTTACTATTGTACAAACACAAATAAATACTAGACATGAAAGATAAACAAAAAATAAAATAATGGACATGTTTGATAAATCAGGGTATATATACTCAGCCGCACACGACCGACTACAATTCCGGGTGGATCTGCAACCCGAAGATTTGGCTGCTCTAGAGTAGTACAAAGGGGGGAGCACTGAGCTCAAGTTCTTTCCAACAGCATAGGTTCGGGTTTGCAGTTAAGGCCGTTAGTACTCGGTCTGTTCGAAGTTATGACGGAAAATACAACCTATATTCCAGTAACCATAGTCAGACTCGAAAGTAGGAATCGAGGGAGTATTTGCAAGAAAAGAAACTGAGCTCGAGAGATCTTTTCTCGTTTATTTCTTTTTTTCTTTTTTCTTGTCTTCGAGCTCTTGGGGTATGGGAGGCCGAAAGAAAGAAGCTTCAAAGAGAGACAAAATAGACACTCGTAAGTATATTGCAAGCGATCAGGGCACTGGGACGAATTACAAAAAATATGGCCGGGTCTTTTTAAGTACGGAATTATTCGGGTGGTAATGAATGTTTTAGTTAATATTTAACAATTGCTACAACTTAATTCCTGCCTAAACTCAGCTAGCAATCAGAGCCTACAGGCCGTACCTTATGCGACGTCTTCTCTTGGCAGAATACTAATTTATCCATGCCAATGCTTTACTATATATACAGAGCCCCGGAAGTGAAAGTTACAGAGGCGCCGGAAGGGGTATTTTGCTTTATCTATATAAAGGGGCACCGGAAGTGAATTAAAGGTTTCACGCAATCTCGCTGAACCTCTCGTTGTTACGATTAGGATCGCTATAGGCCGTTTTATCGAACTGAAGTGACTTCAAAAGAAGCTGACCGCGGGTTCTTTCCGTCCTACGCGTCTCTCTCTCTCTCTAACATGGGCATTAATTGCTTCTAAAGATAATAATGAATTTTATCCTTTAACGATAACAACGACTATTTGGAAAAATAAACAATGATTCACAAGTACTTTCGCTTATACTACGAATTTACTAAGGACTATATATACAGAGTGCGTCAGTATTCAGAGCTATTTTTTAGGAATGTAGAAAATGATACATACCACATCAGGGAAAAGGTTTATTTAAATAAAAATCTGTTCAAATAATCTTGAAAATCCTTCCAACAAGCCAATTCAATGAATCCACCATTAGTTTCAATGACTGCCTCAAATCGGGCTCTAAATCGTTGACATGCCCGAATCATATGATCTTCATTAATTTCGGACAATTCTCTGGAAAAAGCGACCTAGAGAGATAAAATGGTTTTATAGGAGTGTTGATTGACCTTTCTCACGATGACGCAGCATGCATAATAGCTCAGTGAATTGAGATTGGGTGAGTTGGGAGTCCATATGTCTGGGAGAACATCGTCGTGGAAAATGGAACTCATCCAATCTTGTGTTGTTCTAGACCAGACCTGGGCAACTTTTGGCACGCGTGCGAAACGTGGCACGCCAACGACTTCTACCGGCACGCGAAGCCAAATGCTTAACTTAAGAAAAATAAATAGATGTATCTCCAATTTATTTTATATAGCAACCGCATTGTGTACAACCTGTTATAAATTATGTTATCAGTGAGGAAGCAGCAGAAGTTTCATTGATGGTAAATAAATGAAAAGGTCCACAATTTTTCTTTCTCTAGTTTGGATTTGTTGTTTTCTTCTTGAAATGACAAAGATTCAATTTTGTTTAATATATTATGATAATATGTATATTTTTAGGTAAAATGACTATCTTTTCCTTGTAATTTTTATGCATCATAAAAGGTTGGGAATGAATAAAAAGGACATCTTTAATTTTATATCCTTTCATAGTGTTTTAGTCAAGTATTGGCAAAGATTTGGCCAATTTTGGCAACCCACTTAAAAAGGTTGCCCACTCCTATTCTAGACTTATGAGATGGTGCAGAGTATTGCTGGAACACTCAGCTCTCTTTAATTCTAATGTTCTTCTAATGTCCCTTTCTCTTACCTCTAAAAACTCCTGTGTCTTGTCTTATTGCTCATTCGCGTGCAATTTCTCTTTCTCTTGTAATATATATATATATATATATATATATATATATATATATATATATATATATATTCATATGGAGTTCAGCCGTGAAGCCTGCATTTAATATTGAGGATAAATCCCAGAGCCACGAGAAACGGATGCAGCATCTTTTAATTTTTCGCAACGTTTCGAAAACTACAAGTTTTCATCTTCAGGCTAGAATAAGTTTACAAAGTTAATACATATGAAGAAAACTTGAAAAGGCCAAAAATACATTATTTTAAAAGGTGACCAATTATAAAATATCAGTAAAATGTACTATAAGTTAAAAATGTTTAAATATGACTTGGCAACAGTTAAATTTTCTTTAAAACTGACTAAAAATTAGTTAATAAATTTCAAGTTTATTGCAGAAATTAATTAAAAACTATAAGAGAAACTGACCTGGCATTAGTTAAAGATAATAAATTTAAACTTTGTTTTTAATTTTGTAAAGACTGTAAGAGTTAAAAAACATTTGATATAAAAACGGTAATTTGGGGTACTTACTAAAGTGGATCCATCCTAGAGAGTGAATGGTGGGTTTAACAAGGGGCTAGTATTTATAGGTTACAGTGACGCTTGGTTTGTTAAAAAAAAACTAACAAACTGTAGTTAAAATTAGTTAATTAATAAAGATATTGCACTTAAATCTTCATTTAGTGTAGGTTTTTAGTGTTTGATATATAAAGATTCGAGGGTTCTTAGGCAATGTTGTTTGTTGTTAAAGGCTAATACTTGAAAATTCTCAATAGAAATGTCAGTTTTACAGCTTATGGTGTGTTCCCTAATAGACGACTTTTCCTTTTTATTTAATATTTTGCTTTTGCGCCAACTAATCCCCATCTGAGCAGAGAACCTAGCTCCAAGAGACCTGACAGTGCTGCCAATGTAAGAGGCTCCAGTACAACTGGGACATTTAAATAAATAAACATTATCACTGCGGAACTCCCAAGAGATAGGATCTTTACTGCTAAAAAACTTCCTATCGATAGTTTGTTTATAAAAACTATTTGTGGGTTGATTTGGGAAAAGTATTTTTTTTAAATGAATAGGGTTTTTCTTTTAAAAGTATCGTTTAAAAAACCTATCTCTGAAATTAGCTTATGGTGTGTTCCCTAATAGACGACTTTTCCTTTTTATTTAATATTTTGCTTTTGCGCCAACTAATCCCCATCTGAGCAGAGAACCTAGCTCCAAGAGACCTGACAGTGCTGCCAATGTAAGAGGCTCCAGTACAACTGGGACATTTAAATAAATAAACATTATCACTGCGGAACTCCCAAGAGATAGGATCTTTACTGCTAAAAAAACTTCCTATCGATAGTTTGTTTATAAAAACTATTTGTGGGTTGATTTGGGAAAAGTATTTTTTTTAAATGAATAGGGTTTTTCTTTTAAAAGTATCGTTTAAAAAACCTATCTCTGAAATTAGTAAATATATGAACATTTTAGGAACTTCTATGCAGGGTTGAGGGGGGTCAATGAGATTATCGAATAGCTTTTTTTAAACTCTATCATATAGGTCAGAAGGAAATAAATTTTGTATAAAATATTTCCTAAGAAAAATAAATTCATTATGGATTGATTGTTAAGTGGATGATATCGAGAAACTTCTATGTATTAAAGTTTTTACTGTTGATATTTTGTATCTAAAATCACAAAAACTAAAGTAGTTCAAATCTCGTCCTGTGAAAGTTTTTTTCCGGTAAATGGTTGTTTGAATTTTTCGTTGATTAAAAGGTCAAGAAAGGGCATCTTATCATTTGATTCTACTTCCATTGTTAATTTGATGTTGGGGTGTAAAGTGTTCAAAAAATTCAAGAAAAGTTGGCTATGTGCAGGATTATTAAAAATTGCCAAGGAATCATTAACAAAACGGCGGTAGAAGGAGGGTTTGTAATCTAAATTAGTGGAAAACATTTGATCTTCGAGATGTGTCATAAAAAAAGTCAGCTGCAAGTGGTCCCATTGGAGAACCCATTGCAACACCATCGATCTGGCAGTAAACTTTATTATTAAACGTGAACCAAGATTCAGAAAGACTTAATTCCAGCGCCTTTTTTAATTGGCTTCGTGAAAATCCATGAAAAGTATTTTTGGAATGGAATACCTTATTTAATATTAAACTGATTGAATAGTTTAGGGGAATGTTAGTAAATAAAGATTCAACATCATAACTCACTATATATCCATCGTTAACTTTGCTGAGTAATTCCTCTTTAAACTTATAGGAGTTTTGTATGGAGAACTGATTTTTAGATAAAGGTGAAAGTAGTTTAACTAGATATTTGGCCAGTTTGTATGATGGTAAAGAATAAGAGGCAAGTATGGGTTTCAAAGGGACTCCTTCTTTGTGTATTTTAGGTAGAAAATACATGGATGCTAAATAACTGGAAGATACAAATAATTCATTATAGGTATCTTTAGGAATAATGGATGCCTGCTTTAGTTGTGTTAAGAAACGATTAACTTTTTCTTCGAATCGTAGAAGAATAGTTTTAGGTAAATCATTGATAGGTTCAAATTTCGCTCTGTCATTCAATATACTATGGGTTTTTTGTACATAGTTCTCCCTATCAAGGATCACAACACCCTTTCCCTTATCAGGTTTAGTAACTATTATACTCGTTTTGCCCGCAAGTGTCCGTAATACTTTTCTGTCTTTAGGCTTAATTGTGAAATTCGAAGTTCTAGATGAATGTATTTTAGAATCTCTCTCTCTCTCTCTCTCTCTCTCTCTATATATATATATATATATATATATATATATATATATATATGTGTGTGTGTGTGTGTATACATACATAATGGGCCGCAAAAGTTTGCAACACATTGTTAGAAATGCAAATTTACATACTTTTAGTTAATGCAGGTTAAGGAAATTCACAACGCATTTGAAAATTTATGTAATCAATACAATGTAATGATCAGAAAAGCAAAATGTTGAACAGGAAAAACTTTATTTGGACAATAGTGAAATTTGACAATGCAAAATTTTACCACACATTCATATAAATATAGTTAAGTACTTGGTTGCACAAACCTAGTTGTCAATTACAGCTTCTAAGCTCTTTGAGTAGTCTCTTACGATCTCTCTAAAAGTGCTTCGGCTGATTTTGCCAATTCCTCCAAAGATCTTTTCTTCAAATCAGATAAGCTACGCGGATCTTGTTTCTGGACCGTGAGTTTCAATTTCATCCACATATTTTAGATGAGATTCCGGTCAGGAGATTGAATTGGTCATTCCACTAGAGTGATTCTATCTGTATGCACCAATTCTTAGTTTGTTTTGCTGTATGAATGGAGTCATTGTTATGTTGAAATGCCCATCTTCGTTTCAAGTTCAGAAAACCAACGCTAATTATTAAATTTCTCTCGAAAGATTCCCCTATACATTTCGCTGTTAATTCTTCTTTCGATTACAAAAAGACCCCTTATCATGATAGATTCATCATTGAATTTGACTGTAGGGATCGTAATCTTTGACCGTAAGCTTCACACTTTTTTCTCTAAACTCTTTTTATTGAATGTCGACCGAAAAGTTCTATTTTCGTTTCATCTGACGAATGGATTTATCACCAGAACGTTGCCGGTTTATTTAAATGTTCATTTGCAAACGCTACAAAGCTTTACAGTGACTTTCTTAAAGAGTGTCGTCTTTCTTAGAGTACAAGAAGAGAGATCATAACGACGCAGCGTTCTAGTCTGTATCATTGCTAACTTCAACTCCACGTCTTTCCAGATCTCCATGCAGCTCTCTAAGTGTAGTTTGTGGTTTATTACATACTGTTCTAGCAAGTTTTCGAGCAGCACGCTCTATTAACATCCGAAGGCAACCTGAAAGATACAAAGATAAATTGAATTTTGAGACTTCCAGTTACGTATTATGGTACCAACTGAATTTAAAGGTAGGTTAAGCTGTACAGAGATCTTTCTGTACCCAAGGACTCTCTTATGAAATGTTACAATGCATTCACGAAGATCTTCACTGATTTGTTTCTTCTTCCTCATGATGAATATTTTAACGATACGAATATATTGCAAAGGATGACGCAGTAGCCTTACACGATGATGAAAGAAACCTCGAATTTAATATAGAATATTCTAGATATTCGAGAACAATTGAGGAAGATTTTTGAATGAGACATTTTTCAGATGTAATCCATAACCCTATATTTTAGAACGAGATTTTTTGAAGGTGTTTGAATAAGATTTTTTCTTTTAGTTCGGTTGTCACCTAAGTAGATTTAATTTTTTTATCAAAGTTATTTCTAATAATTCCTTTATAAGAAGAAGAAGAAGAAGAAGAAGAAGAAGAAGAAGAAGAAGAAGAAGAAGAAGATGAAGAAGAAGATAAAGTAGAAAGAAGAGAAAAAAAGTCAAGTGGAATAAAATAATATAAACACTTTTACCTATGCCATTGAGAGCTCTTAGATTTTCAGGCCGTTTCTCAAACACAAATATGCACATGTATAATAAAAGGCATCGAGTAGCCCCAAAGAAAATACTACTTACACAGGATTCAAAGGACTTTCGTGTTTACATCGTCAGGTATAAATGAGAAGACCCTTGACGATGTAAACACACAAGCGCTTAGGCTGCTTTGCGTATTTTCTTTGGGGATATTCTAAGCATACATATGTAGATATGAAGGCGAAAAACGACACCCATATTCCCGAGAGAATTTCATGTTACAAAGAATAATTTGTTCCCCTCTTCCACAAATTCTAATCTTTTATTTTAAAAATAGATTCTCATGAATACAAATTTCTTCTTCATTTTTTACTCTCAAAAAATACAACCAAATTAAATGGGATATTTTATCTTTCCTTTTCAAGATATTTTAAGGAGATAATCCTAAACTAACCCTTATCATATTTTTATGGCCTTTGCATAGTATAAAACGATGTCTCATTATATATATATATATATATATATATATATATATATATATATATATATATATATATATATATATATATATATATATCCCATTTTCTTTCTTAAGCTTCTAATGGTTCACTTAATATCTTCCTCAGCGTTTTTCCGGGTTGTGATACCACTTTTCATTTCTTTAGGCTGTTAACTACATCCAGTGTACATCAAGTGTCATGTGATTTTCACTTATTATAAACAAAAAAGCCCGTGCCCCCTCCTACTCGAAAAACACTTGTCTTGTCTCTCAATGAATAAAGACCTACACTTCGTTATTCAAAAGGCTTCTTGAATCAACCTTTTGGGAGGTTGAGGATGGTTAGCTCATTCGATGATCGTCATGGTTCTGATAGCGATGTGCGCTCGACGACACAGGTTCGAATATAACTCCTTTATTCACCTTCATATAGCGGTTAAAATAGTTTTCCCTATTTTCTCTGTTTCTGAATGTCCAATTAGAAACGATATTTATTCATTGTAAAAAGGTGAAAGAAAATTAATGTACCTTAGCACATTCTTTTATTACACTGACGCGTTTCGATATGACATGTATCATTTCAGAGTTAAAATGAGAAATTCATACATGTATTTCAGTTTATATGTTATAAAAAAATGCGTTCAAGAACTGACGAACACGTGTAGGCGGATTAGCCAGCTGACGAGGTGCAGGTAGGGACTGGTGGAAGAGGGGTAAATGATGGTCGGAAATGGGAAGGGGGTTAAGCTGCTTGCCAAAGGCGATTAGAGGCTAGGGGGCAGTGGTCCACAATGTACATGGTTCCTAGTTTTCTTCGTCTTGCAGTTGGCAGGATTTAAGGGAAGTTAGATTGTATATTTAACCTTAGTTGGTTTTCTTGAATATATATTACTTCAAGCAGGAGTAATTAGCGTCTCTTAGAAGCATAGTAATTTTTTTTTAGGAATATAACCCTGGATATAGAGGTTGCTGCTGGAAGGCCATACATCCGGAAAGAGTTAAAAGTGGCAGTTCGAAAATTTCTTTGACTTCAGCAACCCCACTTTCTTTGCCTCTTAGTTTTCCAATTTTAATCCCTTGGATTACGATGTGTGAGGCGGGATTGAGAAAGGTACCAACCGCTGTGCCTGCAACATCAAGAACGAGCTGGTTACCAAGATGAAAGAGATATTCGAAGATCTTCCCAGGGGCATTTTAAGGAAAGCATACTCCAGGTTCTGAAGCCGTTTTGAGGCCATGGTTGAAACTGAGTAAACTGTTATCTCCCAGCCATAATCTAGTTGATTTTTTTAAATAGATTAATTTTTGGCTTCAGATATAGCGGAGGGAGGGGGGAGGGAGCTCTTATCTAAAAGGAAAACTGCGTAGCTTAAAATGAATTATTTCTTGATTCAGAAAGAAATTTATGATGGTCTTTCCATTAAAGCAATTCTGGGTTTATTGCAAAAGTATTTTTCGGACTATTTTTAAGACTATGCTTTTTTAAAATAGTAATAAAGGCTGGTTTTAAGTTGGAAAAATGGTGCTTGGATACTGTAACAACTGTCCGAAGAACAAAGTTTACGACGTGTGTTTATTGCTCCATATCTATAGGTTCAAAATGCTCGTGAAAGATTTCTGGATGGAATTGTTACAGGAGATGAAAAATGGTTTACTTAACGCAATATTAAACGTAATAACAATGGCATGATCGCAGAAAAATCCATTCCTCCTCCAACCCGTGGTCTCCAAAAGCAAAATGTTATGCCATGCATTCGGAGAGATGTAAAAGGAGTTATTCATTTTGCGCTCCTCAATAATAAGCAGACTGTTACTGCAAACTTACCGCACAAAGGGATGATCCATGTAAACTGTTACACTTGACATCTGGAGGAGAAGCTCACTCTCTCATTCGGAGGTGCCCTTTCCCTATTTACTTTCTCTGTGCCCTCTCCAAATGAAAGTGAAAACAACCCAGAACAGGAAGCCCCCTAACGCTCCAAAATAGAGTGGGAGGCTAATGGAGATCTTGTGAGGTGGACTATCAAGTGCAATTGCCAACTTGCTTTACACTCACTTCTTAACTAGTGAAGTTTAGGATACCGATTTTCTGTCTTCACGCTAAAGATCAGCACCCTCTCCCCTTGAATGTAAGCCCGGCCGATAGGCCAAGTGCTGAATGCGGTTTATGTCACTGTGAAGTGGTATTTCCTGATGTTGCCTCCCAGAGTTGAGAGGAAGACCATATTGGGGCACTCAACTGTCCCCTTCCCAAGAAAGACTGCTGTCCTCCGCAGAAGTTGTTAAAGGCTTGGCGGGTACAATCTTTAACCAGATTTCACCACTGCAAAGGGCGCTGCCGAGGATAAAGGGTAATTAGCAAAAAAAGAAAAAGAAAATAGAGCATGAGATGTCTCCTCTCCGAGGGTTTTCTGAGCGGAGCTGGGACCTTCGGGCCCTTCCTGCGTCGGGGCACCCTTTGATAAGGCTGGAGGCCCGAGAAGGATAAAAAAATCCATACTCCACTGATGAGCAAGAAATTTTAGACAAGCGAAAACTAGAGAACTTCCGACCCACTTTTGGGGTTACTGCTGAGGGTCTTCGAGCCAGCCGGCTTCCAGCGTTTTGGTTCATTTATGCTACAAACAGAACTAAATTTTTCGAGGGGTACATACCCGTCATCATCAGAATTAGCAGCGTTAATTGATAGAGAACCAAGGGCATCACGTTTCTCGCACGAGTCTCTTCTGGTTAAGTTGGCTAACCAAGGTCTGGATGCCAAGCTGAGCAGTTTCCGGGCAGACACGGGGCAAGCTTATGCAAGCGACTCAACTCTACCTTAAACTTTGTAAAAAATGTAGCTTATGTCAGGGAACTGATAAACAATTCTGTTGAAGGGATTAATTAAAAGCTAGCTGATCAGGGGACCGTCAGAGTAGAGAGAGGCGGGAGGGATCTCTCGACTTACCTCAACGCTATTCACCTAGGTGATATCAGTCAAAAAGATTAGATTCGTAGACGAGGCCGCTGTGTTTTTGTTCGGCATCTTTATTTGCCGCAGGTTTGGCTTCCGGGAAGCGATTATCTAACGTTCTGCATGCTATGTACTTTCCTGAGGATCGGCTGGGTGAGTGACGATCAACAGAGAGAAGTGATAGGCCTAAAAAGGCCGCACGCTCACTACACTTCTTGGCGATCATACGTTTTTTCACTTAATGGGAGGACTGCTCTTGAATAAATGTTGAATCGCGTCAAAAATAGTCTGGGAATTTTCAACCAGTTCTCCTCTTTCATTTTCCAGGGAAGCAGGATCGTCATCTTGGTCTGTCTCTGTAGTGGAATTCTTAACACTCGAGTCGGGATGCGGCTCATCAGCAATCAGCATCTCAATCACCGTGCGCCATCAATGAAGGCGAAAAACATCTCAAAAACCTTTTTTTCGCTAAGTGAGGTACGTCCCCTCCTCACATCGTGCGCGTACACTGCCGCTTTGCCGGACGATTTATTGTACGGCATGCTTTGATGCATGTGTGAGATGGGTATGGCCTCCTTGCTGTTAGTTTTGTTTAACAAGATCTTTTCAGAGAGTATCTTCCATGATTCCAGCCGAATAGTCACAGTGATTGTTTTCCGCAAGCCGCTGAGGGATCACTCCATCCCGAATGATTTCGCCCAATGTCTATAGCATTTTGCTTCAGCAAACTGATGGAGAAAATTTAAATGTTAGGCTGGCTTACTTCATGGACGACGGAGGTCACCTTTTTTCTGCACAGTTTAGCTTACATATATAGGTTCCACTCTACGTCGGATGCTTTGTGATAAGTTCCATAACACCGCATGACGATATGGTAAAATGGAAACCCTCCATATTATGGGGGCAATGGAACGATTCTCAATATTTTTGTTTGGGTTTTTATGAAATTGTCAATTCGGTCTACAGGTCCTAGATGTGGTAGAGAAGGGAGGGGGGCTCTTTCCGATCCAATAGTGTGTATCCTGCAGGAGAATCTCCTTAGGGTTACTATCTTTACCGTGAGCAGCAACACTATCACCCGGGGCTGCCGCAAGATCTTTTCGCCAGGATGTACGTATACGACCTTTCGACCTTTTTTAGTTGTAGATCTTTTGCTTGACTTGGTGCACTGAATCCATAAAGCTCTGAATCGCATCTTTCGTTACGCTGAAATGAACTAGTTTTGGTTTTCTTGTACTAAGACTATGGTGGTACTTTTCTACTGTTGCTCACGGCTCGATCCCAACCCGGCATAGTCCTAAATGAGCTATCTTTGACGTAGGAAACTCGCATCCTTTCGTTGCTCTTGGCAAATGAGTTACTTAAATTTGGAATTAATCCTGTTCTGTTTTCGGAATCAAACTTTGTGGAATGGTGCGCTTGATGATAAGAAAAGGGTTCATATATAGCAGCCAGTGGCGTGCAGTCAATGAGAGCAAGGGAAGCAATGCTTCCCCTATTTAAGAAGAAAAGAGAAAGGAAATTACACCTCAACAATTAATATGATAGCATAATGAATTTTATTCTCATACTTATGCTTGCCGATACTTGTATACGCCATACAGTACCGTTCATTTTCAATCGAATTGGCGTTAGACCATGATGAGCCCGACTGCAATTGAAGAAATTGCATCCTTTCGTCGAGATTTCTACTCTTTTTTTTCTCTTAATCTCAATAATAGTTCTGATTTTTGGTGCTTTGCAGTGAATAGTTTAAAAGATTTTTTGTTTTTCTTAGCCAAAATATACAGTCATTAGGGGTTTCATGATTTTTATCTAGATATTTCAACGCCGTGTTAGAATTAAGAAAGAAATGACCTATTTGTATACGGAAAAGCAAGCAAATTTAGCTTTGTAGTCATCTGCTTGCATCTAGCCACTCTACCGGGTTGCCAGAATCTATGAAAAATCAACATAATTTCTAAGACACAATGACGTAACTATTATTATCCTCAGAAGCTTAAACAAGTTTTAGGTTATAATTAAATATTGGCTCTGAGAATGAAAGCAGCAACTTATCATAAACTCTGTATGGTTACGCTCTTGTATCTTAAGAATTTTGTTAATATTCCCTAGATTCTGGCAGCTTTACCCCTCGTATCTTAGAGATCAGTAGCTGCGATTGAGGGCTTAAATAAGTACATTTAAGTGATAACCCCCCTTTTAAACAAAATAGATGCAAATGAAGTTGCGAGAAAATGCGATTGCATTATTGAAAAAATATCAAAAAGGAAGTTCAGTGCGATGACTTATAGTGAGGAAGAAACTATTATAAAAACAGGTAGGCAGAAACCAACACTAGATGTCATCTAGAACAAATTGTTGTACTCGCAAATACAATGTAGACCAATATGATAGAACATCTTGGGTAGCTGTTTATGCATACTTACAGAAGCTATTTTAACATTCAAATAAAGTTTAAAAAATAGCATTTAAATAAAGTGAGTAACTTACAATTTTATAGTTATTTTTAATGATCAACATATTTACTTCAATTAACATTTATTTTTGTAGACCTTGAATTGCTTCCTCATCTTCAAAAGTAACAGCACGCCACTGATAGCAGCCAATCAATTTAAGTGCTAGTGACGTTACTACAGGGTGTTTATTATAACCCATGCAAAATTTACAATCAATATAGAATAATTAGTTCCAATTTAATGTATGTACGGTAAAATCTTGGAGCAACAATGGTTGCACGCTTTTCTTTGCAAAGAAGCTTGCGAGTTGAATGTGAGTGGTGGCTTCGTGTAAGTTTTTGTTCAAATTGATGGAGAAATTGATAAATGTTGGATTAGCATCACTTATTCCCTTTTTTTATGTGTACATCTCAAAACCCTATAGTTATTCCTATGAAATTTTGTGAAAGGTAGACTTTGGCCTAGTAAAACTTGATTTGATTTGGAGCGAATCCATACCCAGATGTGGATTCTGGATAATTTAATCACTTTCTTTATCATTGCGAGATAAAAATAAATGATAAAGTACATGTTAAATTGCGACAACATTAGAGGAAGATGTTTAATTGCGAAAAATTATTGGGTAGGAAGTTAAGTTGTAAAAACAATAAGGAGGATGAAAAATTGCCAAAACATCAACAGGAGGATGTTAAATTGCGAAAACGTAGAGGGCAGAATGTTAATCGTGAAAAATAAAGGGAGAAAGTCTAAATTGCAAAAAGTTAATGTGGAGGATGTTAAATCCTGAAAATGTGAGGGGTGTTAAATTGTGAAAACTTAAGTAAGAGGAAGTAAAATTGAGAAAGCTAAAAGGGAAGATGTTAAAATGCGAAAACCCAGGTCGATGATGTTAAATTGCGAAACCTAATGTGGAGAATTTTAAATTACGAAAACCTTCTGGGATGTTAAATTTAGAAAACTTAATGATAAAGATGCTAAATTGCGAAACTTTAAGGAGGATTTTAAAACAGGAAGACGTCAGAGAAAGATGTTAAATTACATAAAAACGTTGAGAGCAGGATGTTAAGTTCGAAAACTTAAGAGGGAAAAAATAAATTTCTAACATTTAAGAGATGCTAAATTGCAAAAACTTAAGTAGGATTTTAAATTAAAATTTATGTGGAAGATGTTAAATTACATAAAAAAGTAGAAAGGGAGAATTTTAAATTGCGAAAACTCAAAAGGGGCCTGGTAAATTATAGAGCTTAACAGGGAAAATGGTAAATTTTGAAAATATAAAGATGGTTAATTTCGAAAATCTTCGGAGTAGATATTAATTTGCATAAAAATGTAGAGTACAGGATGTTAAATTGCGAAAAACTTTAAAGGGTGGAGGCTAAATTACGAAAAGTTAAAGAGGATTTTAAATTGCGAAAATCGAGACGGAAGATGTCAAATTACATGAAAACGTAGAGGCAGAATGTGTAATTGCGAAAAATTAGGATAGGAGGATGTTAAATTACGAATAATTAAGAAGAGAATGTTAAATTGTGAAACCTTAAGAAGGTAATGTTAAATTGGGAAAACCTTAGAAAGGGAATATTAAATTAAGAAAGCTTAAGAGGTGCAATGTTAAATTTCGAAAAATTAGGATAAAGTTTTAAATTGAGAAAAGTTAAGCAGGATTTCTATTTGCGAAAAATTACGAGGAAGATGTTAAATTACATGAAAAATTAGTGACAGGATGTTAAATTGAAAAATTGAAGAGGATATGTTAAATTGCAAAGTGTTAAGAGGGATTGCAAAATTACGAAGGCTTAAAAGAAAGAATATTATATATCGAAAGATTAATGGGGAAGATGTTAAATTACGAAAACATAGGGGTAGGTGTTCAATTGCGACCACTTAGTCGGGAAGATGTTAAATTGTGAAAATGTACGTGGATGAAGATGCTAAATTGCGTAAACTTAAGGAGGATTATAAATTGCGAAATTCATTGTGGAAGATGTTAAATTGCATATAAACGTAGATGGACAGGATTTAAAATTGCGAAAACTTAAAAATGTGATGCTAAATTTCAAAAGCTTCAGGGGCCTGATGTTAAATTACAAAAATTTAAAAGAGATGATGTTAATTTGAGAAAATAATACAGGGGTTGTTAAATTGCGAAAACGTAGTGGAAGGATATTAAATTATCAAGACATCCTAGGGAGGATTTTGAATTTCAAACACAAGGGGTAGGATGTTAAATTACACAAACATTTGGGGATGGATATTAAATTTCTAACACGTAGAACTATGTTAAAGTGCACAAATTGAAGTGAATGGATGTTAAATTACGAAAGCTTAATGGGGAGATATTACATTGCAAAAATCTAAAGGGAAGATATTAAAATGAGAAAACAATAGGGACGATGTTAAATTAAGAAAAGGTATGGTGATGTTAAATTTCAAAAACTTAAGGTTTAAAATGTTAAATTAGGAAAACGAAAGGATAGGATGTTAATTTGCGAAAACCTATGAGTAAGGATGTTAAATTGACAAAGTCTACGTGGAAGAAGTTAAATTGCGGAACTTAAAGGGGAGGATGATATATTACGAAAATTCCTGGGGGGTGGGGGGGAGGACGTTAGATTGCAAAAACTTAAGGGGAGGATGCAAAATTGCTAGTTTAGTAAAGTTGGGATATTTAACCGAATGTTATTTTGATCATTAATCTTTGATTTTATTATTTGGATGTTTAATTCCTAAAACTTTGGGGAGAGGGTGTTAAAATGGCTACATTAGAGGGCCTTAGCATTAGAACCTTTATAATCTTTCTTGGAGGAAAAACAATAAATTTCAAAGTCTTCGGAATTATTTTTGCCTTTTGAGAAAAAATAAAATCCGACGCATATCTCTCAAGGTTGCCAAAATATAATCATCGTCTTTTATTGATTTATGACGTTATAGCGAGTTACCATTTCCGCCGTCCTTCCTTTACGGATATTTTGAGTGAGGCGATGAAAAAAGAAACAATTTTCTCACCTCTTTTCACGATGATTCTTTCAGCTCTTTTAGAAAAATGTTTACAGTCTTTCCATAACTTAACACTTTGGTGGAGCCTATAAAGTGTTTAGGACTTACCTAACTTATTCATCTGCTTCACTATCCGCTCATTCAATTTTGTTTATTAGATGTAGACTGACAAGAGCATCGAAGGCTAGGGAACCCATCTCCGTTGCCGACGGCTGAAAGAGGTTTAGAAAGGAAAGCGAGGAGTTCAATTCCGTTGATGGTCACGACTAAGGGTAAAGTGACACAAAAGGAAACTTCCCAGCGTGACGCAATCTTTCATTCAGTTTCACTTAGCCTAATTCCAGCAATTCCGTAACATTGCTTCCTCTTGATATGCCGCTGTTAACCATGCGCAGGCAGTTCCATTCTCACGCCTCTTCAAGTAAACAGCCAATCAAAGCATTGCTGCTATCTCTTTCACTTCTCTCCTTTGTACATAAGGAACATCACTCTGCTTAAGGAGTTTCCAGTCCACACTCCCCAGACGCGGAACGGATGACGCTCCTAGGACCACGAAGTGTTTCAAACGATCGCTTGATGGTTGTTGGCGATAATAATAATATTTTAATGATATTCCTACACGTAATATAAATAATTCAAGGCAATGGCTTCGCTACTAATATTAAAATTTAAAATCAAAATAAAAGCAGCCATGGTTAAATTTTTATAAATTTTCTGAACTTCGCCAATTATAATAATTTTAAAAAGGAACTCTAAACCTTATCCCCGTCTTTCAAAATATCACGTTGCTATAATATAGAGTTATAGTTATTTCTGAACTTCACCATTTTATTTTTTGATATTATAAAAGAATTATTAGAAATAACTTTGATAAAAAACATAAGTCATAACCAAACTAAGATGAAATTATTATTCAAATACTCCAAAAAATCTCCTTCTTAAATTAAAGAGTTAGTGATAAATAACTCGAAAAATTAATATAGAATTCTATTAAAAAGAAATACAGTGATGCGTTTTGTTGTTGTTTTTGTTTTTTAGCGTACATCTGGCGACTGACTACAAGGACATAAGTCTCTGTTATTATCTTATAGTCTAGTGCTTGGTTAAATTAAGGAATAAAAATAACAAACACAAAAATAAAGGCAAATAAATCAAACAAAACAATATGCAAAAAAGCAAGGAGAAGAAGGAGGCTCCGGCGTGTGGGGGAAGCCTGCCTCCCCGCGACGGGAGATGACGAGACCATCACCACAAAGAGCAAAATAAAATGAAGGCCAACCTCATCCAAGAAGTCAAATAGTTCGAATGTTTGTGCGCACCAACTCGTCCCGAGTGGAAAGGACAGGCGGTCGCGACCTACATTACCGAACAAAATAAGAGGACGATTTTCCTTTATTAAAATATTTAAAAAAATTTGGTGAGTAGGTAAATGAAATTTCCATGGTACACGCATTTAAA
Organism: Ceratothoa steindachneri; assembly: GCA_963969495.1. Classification (NCBI taxonomy): domain Eukaryota; kingdom Metazoa; phylum Arthropoda; class Malacostraca; order Isopoda; family Cymothoidae; genus Ceratothoa; species Ceratothoa steindachneri. The sequence continues at coordinate 188,903,077 of OZ018321.1, read as the reverse complement.
ATATTTTATAAAGATTTAATAGGATACAATCGTATTTTCAAGAAATTATACTAAATAAACTAGCAAAATAAAATATTGGCACGTGCAAATTAAGAGAACGATTGTTTCAGGAACATTCTAGAAGTTGCTTGAAATCATCTGCAAACATTTTGCTCAATAGGTAAGAAGTGTATAAGCGCCATTGTTGTGGTACACAGCAGAGATTCTACCACACGTGAAAGTGACTCATGAGCTCCGTCAGAGAATCGTTTGCTTGAAGACTTCACAGAGGACCCTTTCTGGGATTTAAAGAGTGGTAGGAAGGTCCAAGGGTGTGATTTCGAGCGTTCTAAAGTTATACAATGAAAACAATACCTATACATCTCCTGCACAAATCCCCTTCCCCCCGCCTATAACCACATCATATTTCTGAAAATATTTTAATAAGGGGAAATCGTTCTGTTATTTTGCTCGGTAGTGTACAGTGTTGGGCCACTTATCACGTGACACTTAATCCTTATTATAAATAGCGCGGAGAGAAAATAAAAAAAATCTGCCAAAAAGAGATAACTTTTCTTCTGCCGATTTTTGTCCCGGTGGAAAAAAAACACGTTTTTCTTTTTCATTTGCCGCATTTCAGAAATGTTGGGGAAACTCGGCGCATTCTGAGGGTGCCAATGGATGGGACCCTTTGAGCCTAAAAAAGGTTTGATGATTGAATGAGACCAAAACGTAAGAAGTCTCTCACTTCTTCAGTTTCACCGCGACGATTTTTGACATCATTTTTTTGAAGTTCAGATTTGATAATTGGATTCTTGTTTGCTCCAAGGGTTCGTGTTTGGGGTTAGAGGCTACCACCACCGACAATGCTACTACTACACCACCACTACTACTATACTACCTCCACCACCACTACCACTACTGCTACGCCACCACCACTACTACTATACCTACGACACCATCACTACTACTACTACCACTACTTCACCACTTTCACCACCACCAGCACTACTACTATTACTACTACACCACCATCACCACTATTACTACTACACCACTAAAACCACCACCACTACACCACTTCTACTACACTAACACTACTATTACTACTACCACTACCACCACTACTGCTACACCAACACTACTACCACTACCACCACTATAGCTACACTAACACTACTACTACCACTACTTCACCACTTTCACCACCACCAGCACTACTACTATTACTACTACACCACCATCACCACTATTACTACTACACCACCATCACCACTATTACTACCACACCACTACACCAGCCCCACTACCACCAGCATTACTACACCACCACAACTACTACCATCACCACAATCCCTTCTACAACAACACCACCACTAACACTACTACCATTACTACTACGCCACTATTATCACTATCACTACCACACTACGACTACACCCCCACCACCGCAAGTACTACACTGCGACCACCACCTCCGATAGAGGAAGAGACAGAAAGAGAGAGGGAAAAGAAACACAAACGAAGAAAGCAAAAACGGTTCCATTTTTATGCCCATTTTCTCACACGGCGACATCAACCGCATTGACAATGTGTTGTGTATTATAACAAAACGTTAGTAAAAAGAAATGTACCAAAATATATTCCAAACGAGTTGTTTATTTCTACCAAAGGTCATTTTAATAATGAAAATTAAAGGCGAAGTCATTATTTCGTAAAGTGGAGATTAAATCTCAAATAACAATAATAATTACTTGAGTTTGTTATCAACAGCAGTTTGGTCTAGATTAGGTTTTGGTTATATTAAGGGGCTGGTTGTATATACAACATGGCTACAACGCATTGGTATTTTTCTCCGTCGAATTAGAGACGGGTTAGGCAATTGTCTAGTAAGAAGTTAGTGAGTTTAGTATGTTTCCATTTGTTTAGATGTTTAGCTCTTACCGAGAAAAGTAATGCTCAAGTACTTGAGTAATTCTGACCGTGTTTCTGTCGGAGGTTTGTTTTTTTCCCGTTTCCTGTCTAGTATTCCACACATATTGGGTTCATGTCAGGGGACTGAATCGGCCAAGGGAATCGTTTGATGTCGCTTCGGTCATCACATTCCTTTGTTCTTTTTGTAGTATGGTAGGGATCCCCATCTTCCACGAATTAATGACTTTTTATTTTTTCAGCCGACCATTTGAAAATACTGGTAGAAGTCACTCTTTAAGAATGGAAATGCATTTTTCCAAATTGATATTGCCAACACACTCAAGCAACTCTGATCTTCCATTAAATCCAAATTGCTCCCCACACCATAGCAGAAAAGCCCTGTTTATTTCAAACTTGTGAGGGGGTAATCCTCAAACCCATACACATCCCCTGTCTGAAATTTGAGCAAACCTTGATTCATCCAAAAAGAATTAGGCTCTGCCAAAATTCCAAAGACTGGTCGCCCATTTCTTCAGCCCACTCAACCCCTTCTTAATATGGGTCTAGTTAAATGGGGCATCGCATTGGTCCCACGTCCATAATATCTGAGTGTGGGTTATTTAATGCTGTTCTTGGGCTGATTTAGAATCAAGATGCCACTTTAGAAGGTTTTAACCAAGGGTTGTTCTCAATGGCTCTTCGAACAGTACGAAGACATCGTCTCGAAGGCGCAAGACAAACAGGTCGTAAACCCGGTAATGTTTTGGACTCTTTTAATTAAATTTAACTATAATTCTGTTAACGTAAGAGAAGAGATATTCTAAGATTCCTGCCCCAATTTATTTGGGGGACAATCCAGTCTTGGATTGACCAACAATCCCGTCCTGTTTTAAAATCTGAAATTACTTTTTTTATGTCAGTAGATGACAAAATAAAGCTTAAGTTGCAAAGATAAAAAAAAATACGCCTCACTAAATTAATCCCCTTTCTTTCAGAAAAAGGATGACCGTAGTTAAGATATGTTCTCAGCGGTATTTTTAAAACTTTGACAAAAAATAATGGAGCAAATTTTACGATGGGATAAATAACCAAAAAAACAAAGTTTTCGTATCATACAGTGACGTTATGTTGCGATGACGTCCCCCCGCCATAAATCTCGTAGATTGTAATCTTGGGAAAGTCAGTTAGAGGACTAAAAACTTTCCACATTTTTGTACCACTTGAGAATTATATTTCGCAGCCAGAAAATAGGATGGAATAAATATATTTGAGGAAAAGTTTTGAGTAAAGAAGCAAAATTTAGATGAAAGAAACTAATAAATGGAAGGGAAAAATAATTGAAATCGATTTAGAAAAGAAAACAATAACAATGTCTTGCTGAACGAGGGCACAAATGACAACCCCTGAGTGACCAATTGCGGAGGATCGAAAACTCACTTATATACGTACCTACACAACTCGCGCACACGAAACCACGTGTAACCCTCAATTCTTAGTACTCCTAAGAGAAATAAAATTCTCACATTTCATTCCCTTTAAGAATCAATTAACGATAAGCACTTACGCTACCGACTGGTAAAGATAAGCACTCCCACATTTGCTCAACTAAGGATAAGCATTTCCACAATTGACCAAGTAAAAATAAACACTCCCAAAATTGGCCAAGTAAATCCACTGTTCAGATTCTCATTCGTTCCTTCCGTTTGTAGTGCCTCCTTTTACATTAACTCCCTCAGAAAAGCCCATATCCTTTCGATTTATTAATACAACCATTTTAAATTACATCGAAGGAGCTCCTAAATTTCAAATTTCATATTCCAATACCCTTTACAACGAATGTTATAAACCCCGACACTCAAGCGGCGAATTCTTCTGAGGACGCCACTCTTTGGCGGACCTTGGTACCGCACAGCTCTTTTCCTTATCTTGCCAGTGCTACTTTTGTGAAGTGAAGGTAATAATTCGGCTCACTGGTCATCAAAAATCAAACGTCAAACCTCGGGTTAAACTAGAGGAAAAGTGGGTTCGTTAGCTGAATCTTTTGAGAGTTCTAAACCCCCCATCGAAAATCAATCTAAAATCTCCGCTACCTACTTTTATTGAAGACCTTGAATTGAGAAGTGAGTTCAGATATGTTTGTGGTCCTATCAAAACATCATATGAAATATTTCCTGTGTCTAAACCATGAGCTACTTCGTTGGTTACCATCATGGGAAAGCTACACTTAGGCTCGCACAAGCAAAAATTTTACCTGCTCTCAGAACAAACACTTTGGTAAAAGGGAGGCCATTCTCTTCTTTGGGCCTGTAAAAATAGCAGCTAAGAATTTAGTTGAATGAAACCTAAGTGAAAAAAAGGGCTCTGAGGGCTGATGGGGTCCCTTTCGCATATATGACATTCTACCACCAATTCGATTTGAAAGTTTGAACCGGAGGAATAAACTGTTTGCTCGGGGTCGATTTCAACCAGCACTTGATGTTTGTATTCAGTGCATATAGAGAAATGTCCTTTTTCGGCGGCCCAGTTCGGTTTACTTCATCAAGAAAACCGCAGACTATTTAGCTATACCACGACAAATGTGATGAGGGGACCCTCTACCGCTCCTTGGGCACTTCGGATCATGAAACAGGTATGATACCCATAAGGAAAAAAAATAGCTGTCTTTTTAGGAAATTAAAGGTTTCTCAGAGTTTGCGAACGGCGGGACTCAAGATCGCATATTTGATAATGTATTTCTTTTTGAACAGAAAAAAAAGGCATCTCGGGAGAGATAAGGGCATTCTAATCTGCCCCTTCATTTCTCTAACTCATCAAACTCGACTCTATTTGCTCACTAAAGCTTCCTCTCAAAAGGGAATTCAATTGGGGCCCAATTTAACACTCAAAATATCGAATTGAAGTACGAAGACGGGTTTAGAGTCAAAGCGCCTGGGAGGTATACAAATATAGAACCTAAGTTAGAGGAAACATTCAAATTTAACGACAGCCTTTCCTTAAAATTGTTACCCGAGCAATTCAATCATTTTTTTCAGGATTCCTTCAGAACTTTGTGGGCCCTGAATATGTGTCCTGTTTAGAGTCGCTGGGTAACAGAGCTGATGATGAGGCCTGCATCAGTATATCAAACTTTAAACCAGAGAAATTGCCTTGCTCCGACCCAGAAAAGTTGGATGAAGTGGATCTTCCTAGCTTCCGTAAAAGATCGCGGCCGATTGAGTTCAAAATTCTTTGTTACTTTCAAAACATTGCCCTTTTACCTTCGATCATTCTCATGTTCGATCATATTATTAGATACAAGGAGAGATTTTAAAATTCAAACATCTATTATTAACTATAAGGGTAACTAGGTCAAATTTTAAAAATACAGAAAAAAAAGTGTCGATCTAAGTTCTTTTAAGCTTCAAGCCTTTTCATGATAAGAACCTTATTCTGAGGGGGAAGGTTCTGAAAAATATTTTCAACCTACAGATTTTTCCCATTCTCACTTTCGTCTACATATCTTTAGTTCTTCCGCCTGTCTACCATTTTGTGTATGTCTATCTTTCACACGTTGGAAGTTGAGACGAGTAGTCAACGCGCTTGCATTTTCTCATTTTCACTGACCTTGAGAGATTCTTGAACGAAGTTATGATTCCCGCAAGCTACTTTGGTTTGGGATAGGGTAAATGTATAACTTAAAAGCGTAAGATCAGGAGGAGTGGTCCCTTGATCTTTACCTCCCCTTTGACGTGGTTGGATGCGCTCCCCTTTATTAGTTGCACATTTTTAACGGAGAGAGCCAATAGCTACCATTCAGAGTAGCATCGTGTTGTGTTAATTGGCGTGAACCCACTTTAACAGAGACAGGAAAGGAACCGTGGCGTCCGTTTTCTTTAGCAATCTCATCTCATCTTTTCAAATTAACTTCTCTCCTCTTAAGTATAATATTTGTAAAGTGTTTGTGATTTGATGGTAAGTTTATTTAGTCTCCTTACGGGAATAAAGTAAATGTTCAGCTTCATTATCTTGCAGTTGTGTAACCTTGTACTGTCAAATAATTTGCGTTACAGGAAACTTTGTTTCCCTTGCAGGTATTATCAAATTAATCAAATCCCTTTCAGACTGAATTGTGCAGCCTATTTTTAGATTGATTCTTCTTATCAAACTTTTACATCTTATTTTCAAATATTTATTCACCTTTCCTCCCTTTCTACAATTAACCACCAACTAAAGAGAGAATTCGGGACTCACTTAGTCTCAAAGCATCTCATGGATGGTATTTAATTTTTCCAAAACTATCAATCCTGGATTCCCTGCAAAAAGTCGCGCACGGGGAGGTCCTAGCACTTCCGACCTCTTACTTCTTAAAACAGCTACTAGGCCCCAGTCGGGAAGAAAATACCTGCTCATGGGCAAGTTGGCCTTCCAAAAAAACCCAAAGAGCTCACCCCTGTCTGTGAACATAGATTTCCAATCACGTTCAACAGGTGAGGATTGTTCCGAACTAAATGGTGATCCCGCTCGGGGAAGGGAGTATTATTCCAATCACCCCAATCACTCATTTCCAATATCAGACACTACACAATCCGTTTAATGAAACTTTGCTTCAGGAAGTAATCGAATGAAGGACCACTCTAACATTAAAAAGGTCGCAGTGAAATAAAAAGACGTGTACAATTCAATTTATTTAAATTTTCAAGATTCGTTAATCGTCTAAGGACTGCGTCATCAATGAGCGATCTTCACTTTTTTTCTGTGAGCCGAGTGTCGCTTATTGAAACCTAATTTGAAATGTTATTTTTCTTCTTTCCCGCCATCTTAAATAAGCCACGAGGGCGTTTTGTCTTCTGATAGGTGATAAATGATGTCATATAGGAGGTTTAGTTGGCTTGGTTTAACGTATAATTTGGCGTCTATTTGCTTTTAGTGATCATTCTGGATTGATTCGTGAGCGATAGCTTCTTTGTGAACAACAAATTTAAAAAAAAAAACGGGCTCTTAGCCAGTTTGTAGATGACCTCAGTGAATAATCAATAAAATCCATTTTTTTATCAAGTAATAGTGATGAAGTGGCTGATTCTAATGAAATTGGTGAAGAACCTAATTCTCTTTCATGGGATTCATTTGTTTGGAAAGATGTTGCTAACTTTTCGCCTCGAAAGTATCATTTCTCAAAAGGAAATTTGGAAATTTAAGATTCGTTCCTAGTTACTAAAAATTCCTCACCTGTTGAGTCTTTATGACATATTTTGACAGTGAACTTATGAGACTTATTGTTGACAGTACAATGAAAGATTTTTCAACAACATTATGATGTACATCACAATATCCCATGATAATGGTAAATCAGCTTAAGGAAAGTCATACTCCAACCTTACTTTCTACCTTCTAACGAGTTTTAGGATCCATTTTTTATCTACGATTAAAATTTGACATTTCGGCCGTATGCTAAGTAAATGTGAAATGCACTTTTATCACATTTTGGCCGTATGCTAAGAAAATGTGAAATACACTTTTATCACATTTTGGCCGTATGCTAAGAAAATGTGAAATGCACTTTTATCAGATTTAGTTTAGCTTCACAATTATTTATAAATTTATTATATGCAAAAGGCTAAAATGTAAAATATATAAAAAAAGTTTTTTGCTCAAATGTGCATTTCACATTTGTTTTAGCATACGGCCGTAATTAATGTCAAATTTGATGAAATGAGTCTGAACACTTTCTAGACAGTGTGTATAATATTTGTTATATATATTGCACAATGTGTTTAATATTTCCCTGTGAAAATGTCGTCTTTACTGGAATTTTAAATTGAAAAAGAAAGATAGGGTTCAGCCTTTTGTAATAATTATTTCATTAAATCATGTTTAATTTCTGATAGAGTTTTACTAAACTTTTTTTCACGACCAGGATTAATCCAGGGCCGAAAATAGTTTTAATGAAATAATAAATTGATTTCAAGGATACCTCGATTGGTTTCTTCCATCTATCACTTCAATTATTAATTCCGTATTATTTGCTTCCGTAATTTATTCAATACATTTAAAGACTTCTCTTGCAAACTTTAAGTTAACATCCAAATAAGTTTGCCAGTAAGACTTCTTTAATGAAGACCACATTTGTGAAGTCCTGACGAAGAAAACCAAGTCCAGTCCACTTAGAGCAGCAGCATTCCTCTGAAATAGGCGCGCGAGGGTGTGTCATGTGTAGTCTGGCAGCTAGGGGATTGTGTTTCCTCTCAGCCTGAGTGGGACGATATATTTTCCATGTATTTTCATTTTCTCTAGCTTCATTACTTTCTTTATAGATCTCTCCTTTCAAACTTTCTGTGAAAGATGCCCTCGGTGATATTGAACTTTAAATTCGATAACTTCCCCCACCCTCTAAATTAGAAGCCCGAATTTGTCACTGTTATTTAAGCTTTATAATTGATCTCAACGTAAGGGCGGTTTTGGCTTCAACGGTCTATTGCCTTTTCCCAACTCCGTTTCTCATTGCTTCGATTCATACCGCTAAATCAATAAAATTAATAGATATCAATGCACACAATAATATCTCCATCTTCGCCAACAAGATACTACTAGAAAACTGTAATCATTAAAAGTGCACTCTCACAGAAAATCCCAGATATTAATACACAGGCGTCAATTCAACCGAAGCTAGGGTGTGGCAACGTCATCAGCCCAGCCCCCCCCCCCTCTAGTTATTTATGTAATTATTTAACTGCCTTCATTTAATATCTGCCTGTGCATATAGCACACCTTGAGCTTTTTCAAATGCAGTCTCACTAGCCATCACGCCACTTTGAACACTAGGTCCCTGGCCTGCACCTACTCAAGGTATTTAGTTGACACTCTGGAAATTCCGTTACAGCACCATGGGTAGCTAGCGAGCGGCAGGGAGATCAATAGCCTGTCTATCGACACTCAATTCTATTCAAAAATAATGCAAGCGCGACAATAACATGACATGATCATACAGCTAAATTCTAAATGCAACAAAATAGCGGGGAGGCAGAGACTTAGTGATTTGATATTTATTTACCTTTAGATGAACTTGTCCCGTAGGCTTCACAGCAAACCGGAATGGGACATTTAACAAAACAAGAATGAATACAGGAGAGGTGTAATCTAACATGAACATATAGACATATATGATCGTTATACTCGTACATAGGGTTTCATATTGTGATCGTGAAAACTAATGGTAGGAAATATACCTGGTTTAATCTAGCTAGAAATACAACTAGCGCCCTCTTGCGGAGATCAGGATAAACAGGGTATGGAAACTGTAGTATATTATTATTTTATTTTAAAAAGTAAGAGACGGGAGGGCAAATCCAGACGACAGGTTATACAAGGCAGTAGAGAGAGTGGTGAGATAAGGAAAAATGAAAATGTGACTCTGTCACTAATGATGTTCCGAATATCATTAATGTCCAAGTCACATTTTAGATGGAGACTTAATAGATGAACAGAGAAATTTCATACATTCATTTTATAAAAGTACATTTTACATTTTCCCCTTGGATCTAGAGTATGGCGGTTGCCAGACCCCGCTACACCCAATTGACGCCACTGCAACAATAATAATTGCTTACATCCCCCAACCTGCATACTTCGACCACATATAATAGTTACGCATTTTGCATTTTAATCAAAAGTATGCGGTACGATTCTGCTCGCCATATAAGCGAAAGGCCACAACGTGTCCAAAGGTGGGAGGGAGGGAGGGGGAGGCGACAAAATTAATTCCCTAACTTACGAATAAATGATCTAAAGACGGATCGAAGCCTATCAATTTATTGACACTGGAAGATCGGTATCAGCGCGGTCAACTTATCGAAGTATTTAAAAACACAAAAGGTTTCACTAATATAAACTATAATTCAAAATTTGACTCGATAACCGTTTGCCAAACATGAAGTAGCAGTTACAAGCTACCCGGTTTGATGGTAATCTGTTACATTTAGTCGCTGTAGTAGCTGCACGTCCTCTCTCCCCGGGTGAAGATTGAGCAAGTCCCCAAACACTGGGTTGACTTAAACTCTTTGAAGCTGCCTAGGGAAGGTGGTGCCTTCCCTACTAGTCCCTATCAACATCTTTTTTTCAACAACTCTCTGGTTAACCATTTCTCTACCCGCTGTAAGGTCGATAGTGTAGACTGAAATTTGGAGGCCCAGCATAGCCTCCCGGTCCTTGTTCCTGTAGGCCAGAGGGGGTATACTGTTATACCCAGTATGCAGAGGAACTGCACGTCCTTGCTGCCTGAGTGAAAATAGGGAAAGTCCCGTCACTAGGTGGAGTTGAACTCTTTGACGAGACCTATGGAAGCTGGTGCGTCTTCCCCTTTGTCCCTCTCAGCATCCCTTTTCGCCTTCTGTGACTATGCCTTCAATTCTTTATCTACCCGAAAGAAGATGGATGGTGCAGATCGGGACGAGACCCCCTTCTACAACTGAATCTTAGGCGAGAAACACGACATGCCATTCTCATTGAGCCGTAGAGAGGTACCCTGTACAGACTTTCACACTTTATACCTGGAGGAGGAACGCGTCTTCCAGGTTCCAGTCCCCGCAAGGAATGACGCGATCACGGAAGAAACCTCCACTTTGAGTTTATTTCTGGGGAAGAGGATGCGTTCTCCCGGTTCGTTTATGTTGTCCCTTTCTTTATTCCTTCCTTTACCCCAGCTCCCAATGTCCTCTCTTCGATTTCGCTCATGGTTATCCCTTCACCGATTGTCGGGCGTGGTGATCCTGACATCTTCGAGGCTTGGCATTAAGTCAGATCTGCCTCTGCGACCTGCCTAACACGCCATATGTATGACTTGGTCTGGGCTCCCCAGGGATACTCGACGATGGTTTATATTGTTCGACCTAGCGGTATCAGCCAAGGCATGTAAGAAATCCCAGTAGGCCGATCCGCTGTGTGAGTCAAAGTAGGGCCGCCGCCTGTTAGAGCAAGTGAATTTTTATTAAAGAAGTAACGAGTGATTATATCTCCATAGCAAAACTTCGCCCAATTTTGGTGTTAGGCTTAACGAAGAAGGCGACGTCACATATCTGACTGGCGGAGGAGCTCCACTCTTAAAGCCGCCCTCAGGCAGCTCCAACACATGTAAGGAGCTGACACCTTGTTTTTTCTCAGGGTGCAGCCTAAATATCCCCTATCGGAGACAGTGTTTCTACCTTTTCCTTGCCTATGGGTTCTGGGGTCTCTCCCTTCATAGGCGGACATTATTGGTGCTCTTTGGACAATCAATTAATTGGCTGTGGAATACCGCACTTTGCCCTAAATTTTGTGAAAGTGCTGATTTATACGAGGGAACTCGTGAACTACTCATTAGAAGAAATCTTTTCAGAAGTGGCCAACCAGGAAGCGGTCAATTGCAAACGTGTGCCGAGAAAATAAGTGGGGTGGAGGTCGAGACCCATCCCGACACTTATGCCACCTCTTCGGACACACGATTCGCTTATGTAAGAGTGCTTATTTAAATTGCTCCAAGAATGTACACAATAAGTCCTTATTGTGTAGGGTCAAGTGTGCTAATTTTGTAAAAAGCTACACCCTGCTTCATTACAGCAACTATTTAGTAAAGATCCTTGCCTTTTATGTTGAGGGCCGACTCTCTTTTCTTGAGGTTAAGAGGTTGGCCCTTTTACACCCAATCGACATGGAATCTTATCTTTTACAATTAAAAAGAGACCCTCCACCCCAGACCCCTCAGGTCAACAAGCAGGGTCACTTCTGAGCCCATTTGGAACTCTTTTGCGAGTTCCAACATCACATCTACCAACTGGGCGCTCTCATGGTAGAGCTGACGGCTCCAAGGGCCCACCCTCCTCAGTTTTCCATAAGGCAAAACAGCCGTGCGCCTCCACAGAATCGTTAAATTTACCCAAAGCACTTATACCGAAGGCCATCGTGAGACCTTTTTCTGGGTTTCTATTGCTGTTCTCCAAAAATCAGACAGCACTAAGCAGCCTTGGCCCCAACGCCTCCACCCGAGTGTTGACAGAGCGGAAACACGAAACCCTCCAAAAAAGGGACCTTCGTTTTCGAAGCCCGCCTAAAGTTTCGTGGCGGAATGAGGAAAAGACACATGGCGAGCCAAACCTCCCCAAGTGAGTGATCAAAGCGGTTTATAGGGCCAACAAATCTCGGAGTTTAGACTTCGAGTAGCGTACAGACATTCATGTGAAGGCCATCTCCTCGAAGAGGGCATATTCCTTCAATGGAATTGCCATGGACTCCGCGCAAACTGGGAGGAGCTGCGAATGATCGTTTCCTCTCTTTCCCTGTTAGCTATATGATATTGCAGGATACCATGCTGGACGCGTAGCATCTGCCCAACCAACTAGAGTATGTAGGTTAGCGATCCCACCACCACGGGATAAGGGCCGGGGAGAAGGTTACACGATTTACACCGGGCATTAGGTCTTCGTTCTTCTACTCGCTATAAATACCTCCTTTCATGGAGTGGAATTGCAGTTACACCCCGATAATACGTATACATTTATTACTATGTACATTCCACCGTCGCACATCTTCAAGGCAGGGTACCTCCTCTCAACGTGGCACGGTTGCCGAACTCCTTTCTTTTACTTGTGGATTTGAATGGCAATCCTTCCACCCAGTGGGAACTACACGGTCAATTATAGGGTTCACGCCGTTGTAGACTTGATCAATGAGCTGCAGATAGGTGTCCTAATTGTCAAGTTTACGCATTACCGCTCTAGAACCGATTTATTTTCTTTTCTTCATCTCTCCCTGTACTCTCCGGATGCACAGCCTTATTTGGAGTAGATAATAGTTGATCAGCTTCATTGTAGTATTCATTTTTCCATTCAAATATCATTTTCTGTGGTGATGCTGCCTGAGAAACCACCTTGGTGGTTGGTCCGCATTTCGAGAAATAACTGATTTTTCTGCCCTTGTCGAGGTGTTTAGGTCGATGGTGAGGACTTTTAATTATTTTCTGGCAATCAAATCGTCGTTGTTCCAACTACTATTCCTAAAACGGTTGGACGTTTTGCACGCCTTCCCCTTCCTTGGTGCATGGCCGAGTGGGAGAAGGCCCTCAGAGAAAGCGATATACCTCCATGCGCTATAAGGGCCGCATGAACAATTTGAACGTCGGTGAATTTCGTCGATCTATGGCTTTGATCTGGTATGTTTCGAATCACGCCCGGGGGTCTTCTTGGCTAACAAACGCGTTCACTTAAGAAGAAGACTCTTTTGCAGAGGTTTGAAAGCGAGTAAAAAGGATTCGGGGCAAGTTCTAGCAGCACCTATTTCCCGTTCTCCATAATATGGATAACGCAATCTCTGATCATGCGTACGAGGCGGAGTCCTTCGCAACCGCATTAAATGCGATATTGCTGTAGGCCACCAAATTGACTTTAATTCTAGATGCTGAAACTAATCATCGACATGCTTATGATAAGTGAGTTGTTTTCTGCTCTCGCTTCATCCGTGGACACCATTTGTGGTCAGATTGAATCCATATGACCTCATCGAAGCACAAGCTGCCTGTAGAGTAGAGATTTGCAGCCAAATTCTTAATAACCCGACGGATGACATATTTTTGAGCCGGATTGGTACATTAGATGATAAGTGAGTGTACTAGGTTAATCACGATCACGAGAGGAAATGGGTTCCACGAGGTAACCAACCGGCATCCGTTCCACAACTTCCAAGGGGCACTGCATTTCAACTTGTTCCACATGGTTGTGCCATCAACGTTAAACTGTATTGCCAGCAGCTAGACCGCGTTTACGACAAACTAAAGAAGGAGTATCCTGCTTTGATCAATCGAGGTCATGCTTTGTTTCTGAAAGACAATGCGAGGCCACACACTGACAGGTTGACTATGGAGAAGTTCAAACAGATGGATGGTGTTGAGATTCTTACACATGCACCATTCAGTCGCGATGCTGCTCCGTGTGACTATGACCTATTCCGCTCAATGGCACACTTCCTCCGCTACCAGCGATTAACACTTTTGATGGAGTGAAGGAAGCTTGTTTATAGGCTTTTGATTCAAAGTCAGATGACTGGTATCTGGGACAGATTCGGATGTTGGCTGATCGCTGGAAGAATATCGTAGTAAATGATGAACTTTATTTTGAAGAATAAATGTTGGTGTTGCTCCATAAAATGTTATTGTTTTCTTCCCGCTTCCTAAGTAAGTCAGGACTTTCTGACCGATCATATAACTGCCACATGCATGCGCCGACACAAAGACACAGCTTCTCAGTCCTCCAACCAAACCTCGTCACACTACACACCTCTTTCACTACAAACTGAATCAAAAGAGCCACACCCAAATATATGTACAGATTTCCTCCTCACCAGTGTTTATTAGATGGGAACACCGATACAAGCCTCAAAATACAATAAACAACATCCATCCACGCACATTAATTTACTTGACCTCATATACAATACGTCAAACAATACTTGAAACAACATATGGCAAAGATAAAAAATTACACCAAGACAACAAACACCCTATAATTAATGCCTACACTACATTCGGAGAAAAAAAAACAACGACAACCAGTTTATAAACAATTCCTACGTTGAGTAATGTACTATGCAATCCCTACTTGAGTCCCTAACTTCTCTTAAGGATTTATCAACGCTCTCTAAATCATAGAAAACAAAACCCTTAGAACAATCACAGACTGCATACCTACTATACCTACCTAATAAAATGGAATCTAAAAGCAAAGCTATCAACGTCAGGGACAAAATTTGACTTGAGAGGCCCATAAATAATAGACGCAGCCTCCACAAACTCAGTAATCCTAGAGATAAGCTGTCAACTCACCCACTCACCTACCCCTAGACCAGCTTCCAGAAACTTATCCGCAACCAATTCAAACACCGCTCTATCCAATCACGTTCACACCTTGTTGCATTAATGGTGCCCTGACATCCACCTTTCTAAATCCTCTCTCCCTCGTGAAGACAGAGCCCACCTAGCTGGATGTGAATAGTGCGTACAATAGTGCGTACAGAATGCAACATCTTACTCCATACCAATACAAGTAAACCCAGAATTTAAGATTTCTAGGCACGCAATCATATATGCCAACAAAACAAAATAAGAGCTTCAAATACGAGTAGTTCGTAGAAAAAATGGACTAAAATTAAAAAATATATATATAAATTGTATTTTTAAACATTAACTCTACAAAACACTTTAGCAAGCGATGATTCCATGCGTTTAAACCATTTCTATAAAACTGAGCACTCTGAGTATTAGACGAAGTTAAAACTGCTCTCCTTAACATCACCAACACAAGAAAAACGAGGATCCTTCATACTTTGTTTTAAAGTTTGGAAACAAAAAGATCAGATGAGGCTATCTAATACTCGCCGCAGCAAGAAATGGACGATGGGGGTGCGGCAAGCACCAACACAGGTATCCTCCCCCCCACTGTTACCATATTCCACAGATCAGCTGCCCGCCTTCCTTTCCAACCACGTTTGCCCACCTTACTCTTTGCTGTCTCTGTCTTTCGTTCTGATCTGAGTATAGGTCAGAACTGTACGGAGGGGAGAGGGGAGGCGTTTAATACCTACATTCCCAACGGAATTCTCGCAAGGTTGACTTTGTCAATTAATAAATGAAATGAGTGGGGAGGTTATTGTGATGAAAGTGGACTCTTCTGAGTTTTCCGGGGCGCCTCTACGCTATACCCTTGTGAAGTTTTCTCAAAAACACTTTCGCCCTTCGAGAAAGTCCACGATTATCATACCTTTGGAATCTGACAAAACCGTGGCCGTTACCTTTCCTCCTAATCGTTCAGACTCTGCTTTACTAGGTAGGTCCTCTTCCGCCTCTTGCAAATCATTGTTTAGACGGCTTTATGTCTTCTGGATCATATTGTTAAATCGAAGTGTCATCCCGTTTACAGTTGACTGCAAAATAATTATATAATCTTCGGGATCTTCATCCCAATTGTTCAAAATTGGGAGTAAATGAGTTACTTTTCGCAAGCTGATCTTCGCGCATCAACTTTGGAATCCATCGAGCAGAAAGCTTACTGAGCTTCAGTACTTTGGTCAAGATGGAATAAACTAAAACTTCCGAAATGTTTAAAGTGTCTGGTATCAATTTCCATTGTTAATCAACTGTCCTCTTCAATCAGTGCCTGCACACGGTTGATGTTTTCTTCCCTTACGAAGTTGTGGGTCTGCCACTGCGAATGTCGTCTACAACCTCCTCTATTGCATCCGCAAAGCGGTTTATACACAGTAGGCTTTAGGGGAGCACTGTCTCAATAAACCTTTATTAAGTCATTAATAATCTCACTCTTCCGCCAACCAAGCTTGACCAGATATTCGATGTTTGTACTTACTTGAACTTTGATGGAATCCATGGTATTACTACGGGGTCAAAGTTTAAAGTGCTTCCATGTCATTCAAAATGAAGCAAAAGAAATTTATGTGTATGTGACTAATAGCATATAGGTAGAAGTTTAAATCAGTGTTATTAGAATTTTCGGGAGGTATCCCATTTTCTTGAAACATTCGTTTTCTACGAACTTTTTGAAGACCATTCCTACAGTTCTTGAGAGTTCTGTGGAAACTCGCGGTACAAGTCATGCCCTTCTTCATGTTCTCAGGGCTACTCGTCCAGAGACAGTAAGGATCAACAACAAAACAGCAATTTTCTCTTCTCGAAAAAAAACAACAATAAAACTCATCTGATCCAATTTCCCACCACTTATGCTGATCCTTCTGCCGTTCAGCAACGAAAACAAGTTTCTAAGTGGGGTAAAGTTCGGATGTTTAAGGCAAACACAAACAAGAAGACCATTTAGATTCAAAGATACTCCCTCTATTTCTCATCTATCATTAGTTTAAAGCATTGTATGGATATGTTGCGTCGCCTTAGTAATTAAGAGAAGTTTACTACAAAAGATTGGTGTTGAGAAGGTTACGCGTACCTCTATATAAGTTTATTTGTTAAAGATAACTATTATAATGGTTCAATAGGTCAGTTAGTTGTAAGAAATAAAGTGGAGGATTCTTATGACCATATACGCTCCCAACCGGGACTGATAAGGAGCAGCGGATATTGGTAGAGAATGAGGTCATTGGCTGAAAGGAGAAGGCTCCTTAGTTGCCAGATGAGACGAAAAACCGCTATTGATGTTTGAGAGATTATTTTGAGAACTTGCTGCAAATCTCCTATCGTATAGCATTTGTTGCAAGATGTTTATTGACCCCAATTAAACAGATATACTGTCTTAGCAGTCCTTGTTATCATCATTTCATTCCATTCGCTTTATTCTCCTCCCATTCTTTGTCCTTGTACCTCTCTTTCTCAAACACACACAGAGCGTTTTACCCTTATGTAAACATATATTTCGCCTCACGAGCTAGATTGTAGGCACATATGTTTGTGTGTTTTATTTTAAGCGCGATGTGCCCCATTAACGTGAGAAATGAGGATCGGAAGCCATTACCGGGGGCCAGCATTTCTTCCTTGCTATGCCTACTGTGGCATTGGTGGCAAGTTGTGCCTGTCAGCTAGAACCATTTAGGCTGGGAATCTGCTGCTTGACATCTCCGACCGTAATTCCCAAGGGCCAAAGTTGAATTCTGCAATTATATTTCCCGGTTTGGCCTCATAACCGCAAAATACGATCAGGAGCTTGCAACCTTAATAAAATATGCTGGTAGCCATCTTAAGTTATAACCAGACTTCCTTATCTTTTATATTTATGGAATTAATATGTAGAATCGAACACCCTAACTTCCGGTATGAAGGTGCAAGACTGGTGGCAGGAAGTTGCGTTTTATGAACACTGAATGAATCATAGATAAGAAAGAAACGCCATATGGCACCTCCGGATGCCCGCGGGGTAGGTGACGGACAGGAAAATTCATGCTTTTAAATTCCTGTTAGTTGTCGATTACTAACTAGGATTCAATAATTTAACCTGATTCCATCCCCTTCAAGTCCGCTTCCTGCGTGTGCGTTGGTGCGTGTGTACCATTGTATGTATTTACACTAGAGCAATTATCCCTATAGGTTTCGACTAGTATAAAAAAAAACTCGTTTAAGAAAAGATCCAACCTCTACACAAATGAAAAACTTATTTCAAATCAGAGAAATATGTGAAATGGAACTCATCCATAAGGGTTCCGGGACCCAGCACGAATAAATGGCCGTCTCAGTTTGACTCATATTTAAACTCCATTGGCATTTTCTAAACTCGTTATCCCAATGCTTAAAACAAGATCTGTGGGTATTATGTCTTCCAAATATTTTCACTCGTATATTCACCAATGTACAGATTTCTTATTACAAACCTTCTGTAATCGATTTCCTCTTTGGTGTTCGCTTCAAAAAAAAAAACTCATTCTAGAACTGTAGAAATTAATTTTAAACTTCTCTTTACCGTAATACTGCTGTCCCTATTGTGTAGAAGTATAATGTAAAGTCATTGACGGTCGTATTTCACGATCATTTGTGGAGATTCGTTAGACGTCATCAGTTACCATCATATTACCATATCAGTTACCTCGGCTAATGTTTTGGGAGGAAAATATTTTTTTAGTTTTGGTTCCTTTTCTTACTGACTATTCAAGATTTATTGGTTACGAGGTAAAGAAATATTGAATTATGGTACAGTGAAAATAATGAATAACAATCAGCAAAAGGGAATTTTCTTTAGGTTGGGAGACATGAGAATTCGAGACAGGAAATAATCGTTTTGTCCTGATTTTAGAATCCCCCGATTTGTTTCCATTCTCGCTTTTCCTCGTTTTAGTGACCTTCCATATTTGTTCTTGAGTCTCCTCAGTGTCTGCATATATACATTTACAGGAGACCGAAGTACTTTTCCCATACTCCCTTTAATGGGAATGAGTTTCGGCGTTCTAACAGATAGCCTTTTCTTGACATCCTAGTAACTCATTTATTTTGCCTTTCCCCCCTTTTTTTCTTGCCATGTACATATTTTTTGCTATTTACTCTTCTACATCTATATCTTTTTCTCATTATCCCGCTAATGAAGAGTGTTTTCCTTGCCCCAGACGGGTTCTTTTGTTTGTTTTTATTTATTTACAGTTTAAACGAAACATCCAAACAGCGGGTCCCGCAAAGCAAAGTTTACCCTCACCATGACTCCATCCGACGAATAACCATGTCTGGTGTGGCTTAACCTTTATCAAATCGAAAATGTTCTTTTACTCTTTTTGTAGTTTTTGATGGGTCTACTATCGGGAACGACGAATTCGATGCATTTTCCGTATTTTAGTTTTGTATCGCCAAGGATTTTAATTCCGTCTCTTTTTTACCTAGCTTCATTTGCTTTACTTTTTTAATGGGGGAGTTCGGGATATGTCTGGATATTTTGACTCAATTGGGGAGGTTCAGAGGAGGTCTGAGATGCTGCAAAAAAGGAGCTTTGTGGCGTAGATGTAGATAAAATATAGCTCTCGTGTTGTTGATAGTTTCCTTCTGAGAGAGGTAGAAAGCACACGGTCGTAAAGATGCAGATATAAGAGAGAGAGAGAAAGAGGTGTATGGGCTTAGTGAGCAAGATAAAGAGAGAGAGATGTGTGTGAGCTTAGTGAGCAAGAGAGAAAGAGAGAGAGATGTGTGTGGGCTTAGTGATCAAGAGAAAGAGAGTGGGCTTAGTGAGCTACAAGGAGCTACAAAGAAAATAAGTACCCTAGAGGACCTTACGGTCCATACAAGGAGGGTACTTTTGGCGCAATCCTCGAAGGTGTCCGTTGGCAACCTCGAAGATCACTCTCGAGGATCTTAACAGTGATTTCGCAAGACTTTATATAGTCTTGACTTGAACTGGTCAACAGATTCACTGTTGACATCTTCCGTCAGGAGTGCGTTCCAACTACCACAGATACTGTATGTGAAGAATTTCCCACACAGATCACGGTGGTATCGCTTCAGCTCAAGTTTGTAGCCGTGATTTATTGTTCTCCCCTCGCTGAACTGGAAAATCTCGCCGTAGTCCAGTCTGTTGAAGCCTCGAATTATTTTAAACACTTTGATGAGCTGACCACGTAGTCTCTGGGCCTCCAGCGAGAACATATCTAATTCCCTTAATCTATCTTCATAACTTTTATGTCTGATAGAGGTAATCAGTTTGGTTGCCCTGGCCTGCACGCGTTCCAATCTCGCGATATCCTTTCTAAATGAAGGACTCCAAAATTGTACGGCATACTCCAGGTGCGGTCGGATGAGGGAGTTGTACAGACACAGTACTATCTCCTTGTTCCGATATCCAAACTGGCGCTTTATATACCCAAACATCCTTTGAGCTTTCTTCTCTTCCTCAACACACTGTTTCGAGAACTTGAGGTCACTGGTGATAGTTACACCCAAGTACTTCTCAGTGTCAGTGGATTTAAGAGCAGTTCACTTAAGGATATAAGGTGATTGAGGATTTCGGTGGCCGATATGCATCACTTTTCATTTGTTTACGTTAAAAGGCATTTGCCACGTATCAGACTACTCCCTAATCTTTCCAAGATCATCTTGCAGGCGAGCAGTATTTCCACCCTTTGCAACGTTCATACCAAGCTTAGTATCGTGGGCAAATTTAAAAATCTTGGCAATCATGTCACCGTCCATGTCGTTGATGTAGATGATGAATAGTAGTGACCCAGGACAGAACTTTGAGGCACTCCGCTAGTAACGGGCATCCACTCAGAAGCCTTTCCATTCACCACCACCCGTTGCCGTCTGCCATTTAGCCAGTTCTCTATCCAGCCTGCTACTTTTTCGTCTATGGCAAGCGCTTGCACTTTCCGGAGAAGGCGGCAGTGTGGTACCTTATCAAAGGCTTTCTTAAGTAGACCACATCCACCGCCTTGTCCCGGTCGTTCTCACTGAAGACGAAGTGAAAGAATTCCACAAGGTTCGTCAGGCATGAACGTTGCCTTCGAAAGCCGTGCTGGGAACTCCTCAGTAGCAGGCCACCATCATTCTTTCCATAAGTTTACCGACTATCGAAGTTAGACTGATAGTTCGGTAGTTCGACGGTTGTCTACGGGCTCCTTTCTTGAAGATAGGAGTCACCTCCGCTTCACGCCACTCTCTAGGAACGCATTCGGTCCGGATTGACATGTTGAAGATTGCGCTCAGGTGTCGTGACACTTGATCGCGCACTTCTTTTAACACTTTAGGTAGAAACCCATCCGGGCCAGGTGACTTATTCGTCATTAGGTCAGGGATCTTCTTTTTTATTTCTCCTTCGGTGAAGTCCATATCCTCCAGCTTTTCCCCCGAGTAGGAATCCGTCGGCTGGGGAATGGGACCACACTCTTCAGTAAACACTGAAGAGAAGTAGTCTTTGAGGAGGTTAGCATTTTCTGCATCTGAGTGCTTTAATGTGCCTTCCTCATTCCTCAAAGGGCCAATCGTTCGACGGATTGGTTTACGGCTGTTTACATATCCAAAAACTCCTTGGGATTCTCTTTACAGAGTCTCGCCACTCGCAGTTCTTCAGACCACTTAGCCGCTCTTATGCTGGACTTCACTCTCCTGGATAGCCTCCGGTATTCGTCAAAGTCACCCGAGATCTTCGATTGCCTGTACACATTTCTATTCTCCCTAAGCAGTTGGCCGGTTTCTCGATTAAACCACTTTGGTTGAACAGAAGACCGACGGGTCATTTCAGAGGAACGAAACGCGATTGAAAACTCATGAATGTGGTTTTGATACTGTTCCACGAGTCTTTAACAGCCTCGTACACTTCTAGCCTCGCGTCAGTAAGTCCAGCACGAAGACCTGCAAAGGCTGCTCTTCTCAAATCAAGTTTCCTCGATTTACTAGTTGCAGGCCCTGCCTTCGGGACTTTGACTACAAATCTAATTAGTTGGTGGTCACTGCCACTGAGCTCTTCGCCAACAGGAAAGAGAGAGAGAGAGAGAGAGAGAGAGAGAGAGAGAGAGAGAGTGTGTGTGTGTGGACTTAGTGAGTAAGAGAGAGATAGAGAGAGAGTGGGTTTAGTGAGCAAGAGAGAGAGGTGTAGGCTTAGTGAGCAAGAGAGAAAAAGAGAGGTGTGGGCTTAGTGAGCAAGAGAGAGAAAGAGAGGTGTAGGCTTTGTAAGCAAGAGAGAGAGAGAGAGGTGTTGACAGGCAGGCATCTGTAACAAAGGATCCAAGCCGATGGAAGTGGAGAAGAGTAGTAAAAGATTTTAAAAGACGGAATAGACTAGAGAAATAAAAGTTGATCTATGTTGACCTTCTAATAGTAGATAGATGGATAGAACGGAAGAACTGCATTTTGTTGGTCTACTAATTTTCGTGGATTCCGAATCACGCATCCTTCTATTACTCAGTTCCTTCGATCGCTTTCAGGTCTTTTATTTCACTTTTACACCTTCAACCTACATAGTTTTAGGCCAGCTAATATCTGTTAACATTTGCAGTTTCTATTTCATTCATGCGTTTATTGTGTCATCCAGGCCATTGTGTGAAAGTTGTATGAGCTTATGTAAATTGTTGTTTGTTTAGTTTATGTTTTATATGTTGCGGTGTTTTATTTGTTAATATTAATTTAGGATGTAATTTTCCACTTTTCACTTATTTTTTTAACTTTATGTTTAGTATTTCACTTAAATTATTCAATTTACACTTAACTTCATTTAACTTTGGTAATATCACTTCACTTTTTTTTTTTTTTTTTTTGCACTGTCTTTTTATATTTAAGTTGGATATTATTCCATTTATCAGAGTCCTCACTTATCGTTTACTTAATTTTGAGTAATTTGGTTCACTTCGAGTATTCCTGTTTGGTTATCTTTGTCGATTATTATGAAGGCTTATTTTATGGGTCGGGTTATATGTCCTTATCGAGTGCTTCCTCTGCAAATATTGGAGTTAGTACTTCTATTTTCCTCCATATTTTCTTCGCTATTTTCTTGATGCGGATATTCACGTCTACCCCTTTTATTTTAATTTTTGTATTGTACTGAGAAGGCAAGTTAAGTTAATTGATGAGCAGCGGAACGTAATCTATTTAGATTTGGTGTTGGACCCCAGGTAATTATTTTTTTTTATTATGTTTGAATTGGGAGACTCTTCTGGTTATAAATCCAAAAGAGTTAAGGTCCTTGATGTCCTTATTCCGGTAGGACCATTTTATTTTTTCTTTCCGCTTAAAAACAGCAGAGGTAGGTAGCTGTATCTTAATTTTTTTTTGTGATCAAGGCCTTCACGAATATTCAAGTATTCGTTTCACGGGGGTAGTCTCCTAGCTCGTTCGCGTATCAGTGTTCCTTCATTTAACGGCGTAACAATGTCATCCTTCGAAAAATTCAAGAGTCAGGGCAAACTGTTAGGTCTTTCGGGCAAAGACCTGCTAAATTACGTACAGGAAGAAGAGAGGAACGAACGAGCAGAGCGAAGGGAAGAGGAACTAAGAAAAATGGAGATGGAGAACAAACTGAAGATGGAGATGGAGAGGAACAAACTGAAGATGGAGGAGAACAAACTGAACATGGAGATGGAGAAAAACAAAATGGAGGAGAACAAACTGAACATGGAGATGGAGAAAAACAAAATGGAGGAGAACAAACTGAAGATGGAGATAGAATAACGTGTACAAATTAGGCAGCATGAGCTGCAAATGAGCCGAAATCAAATGGATTATCAGTCCATCGGTTCCCGGGCTGAAATTCCCCAAACTCCATCAGTCCACCTTCCCGTTTTTAATGATGGGGAGGACTTTGGGTCATTTTTTACCCATTTTGAGAGAATCTTTCAGATCAATAAATGGGATCTCGAAATTGATGAGGTCGCTCGCTTACCCCATCCCCCTAAATGCCCAGTTAAGGAATATCTTGTTATCCCTTCCCCCGGAAGCAACTTTGGACTATTCCACGTTAAAGTCCGAGTTATTAGCCGCTGTTCATATAAATAGTGAATTCTACCGCTCCCGATTCCACCAGGAAAGGATCCGCCCTGGCCAAACATTTCGACAACACGGGTACATCCTCCAAAGACACCTTCAGTGATGGCTGGATGCGTGCAAGATTCCACAGGTCTACGAGTCCCTTCTGGACTTCTTCCTTAGGGATCAGCTTTTATCTGCCGTGGCTCCCGAAATTCGCGCCCTCATTAAGGATAAACGTTGCGCCACTTTCAAGGAGTGCTTGGAAGAGGCCAATGTCTACGCGGGTAGTCACGATTTATAGCCTAAGGATGTTACAAAGGCTCCCCAATCGCCCCCCAAAACTAGATTTTATTGCCCTAAGACCCCCATCCTAAATTGATTCCAAGATTTACCAAAGTTCCTAGTCCCTCGAAGCCAAGAAACTTCCATCCATCTTAACACCGAGACGTTAAGCCCCTAATTTCTTCTCCCCCGGTTGTGCCGTACCAAAAGAACCCGATCGTCTGCTACACCTGCGGAGTTCCCGGCCATTACCGCACGAACTGTCCTCAAAACTTCCAATTCGCAAACTCTCAGTCCCACCAAGTGCACCAAATCTGGGCTGCCCCTGATCCTCCTCCATCGCCTCAGGAGACTCCCAATCCCCTCTCGCCCGCCAAAGGGAGGGATTGAAGTTCGAGAACGGAACTGTGAACGGTCACTGAGTATCCACCCTCGTCCTTGACACCGGGTGCACCTGTATTATAGTGTCTGAGGACCTCCTTCCCCCTGTTGGGCCCGACCACAAGAAATTTGCGGTGGCCACGACTACCTTGGCCGGGTCAGTCGTTTCCCAGTAATTCGTTGTCACATCGAGTGTGACTATATGTCCGGTTGGGCCGAAGTGGTAGTGGCCCCGATCCAGTTCTGCTCCTTTTTATTCGGTCAGAACCCCGTAATTCACGACCATCCCGTGGCCCAGCCCGTGATTACCCGTACACAGGCAGCCCTGGAATCCCGTGCACCTGTTCCCCTGGAAATTCCTATCGACCCGGAGTTTCAAGCCCTCAGGAGCGACAAGTTTTCTCTCGGCCAGAAGGAGAGCGCAACTCTCCTCCCCCCCCCTTTGAGAGAAAACTAAAGCCCTCGAGCGTGAGTCTACCCGAGGTAACAAACGAGTGTCGTACCCCGTGAAGAAGGACTTATTGAGAGGTATAAGACCTCTTTTGACCTTAAGTCACGAGAACGAAAATTCAAGCCTGGCGCGGAGGTGCTGGTGCTACTTCCCACGGGAAGCAACAAACTCCTTAGCCAGTGAAAGGGTCCCTACCCCGTCTTCGAGGCTAGATGACCCGTGAATTACCTCATCCATACTCAGGCGGGAGCGAAGGTTTTCCACGCGAATTGTATATATATTATCTCATTAATGTTCCTAATTATAATTTTTTTTGGGGGGTCCACTAAATTACTTAGTCTTTAGTCCTATATTTATGCCTCCATTTAATTGTATCCCTTTTTGGTTCCATTGAAATGTCGCTAATGTTCTCCTGTGTTGTTTTTTTTGTTTAAAATTGTACTAGTTAAATTCTCTAGAATTGACCTGTTTAACGCTTATGTCCGTAAATTCCCCGCTGAGCTCAGATTTACGTTTTTGTGTGTGTGTGTACACCTGTCGTAGCAGGTCAGAATTTCCCTAGACCCTTGATAATTCTAGTTTGACGGGTGGGATGATCCTTTCCTACGCAACTGCTCTGTAAAGCATCATCTTTCGGTTGGGAGATGTGTGAGGGAATTCCACGTGGAATTTCTTGTCCAGCACGGAACTTCCTTCTGCTGTAGAAGGCTCTGTTACGTTTAAATTGGTAAGCCTAACCCCCCCATCCCTTTCACAATCGGTAGCCTCGAACCGCGTCCACCACGATTCACCTTTGCACGGGTTAGAATAGCCTCGGCAAGTAGATTCGAGGCCATTCGAGAGTAGAGCTGTTTCCCTCTCCCCTTCCCCTCCCCCGCGGGGAGAGCCTCAGACATATATATTGCTCTTTTCCCATAAGACAGACACAGAGTTCAGAAGTCTCGCCCGGACCCAAGAAAATTCCCCTTAGTTCCAAGTCAGGTGCTAACAACAAAGCAAAGTGATAGCTGAACTATTTGTGTATTGGAATTAGCCCCAGCCAGTGAGGTAATTCCATTTAACGATCGCTAACGAGTGATTTTCCCGCCTTCTCTCATCAACTCCTGTAAAGCCCTCCTCGTTCGCCCCTTGTTTTCGGGTGGCCGAAATACTCTTCCCTGGACCGGACGTTACCGCCCTCTTCCCCCACCCTTTTTGGAGAACCGTCATCACTTTAATTTCCCGCTCAGAAGTTTTGAGCGCCCTCGCCTCACGTGCAGAAGACATCCGTGAAGCCTTACCCCATCGTCTCACCCGGAATCTTCTGTAAGCCAACCCCTCTCCCCCTTCAGTAACCCATTTGCGTTAATTCCTCTCATTTGAAGTCTCTTCCCGTAACATCTTAAGTTTTAACTTCATAGTCTGATTCATAACTGCAATCCGCCCCCCCCCCCCTTTGTTCTCTGATGTATTTTTTGTCCATCATTTCTCTCATTATTTGTATGTAAATAAAATTATATTTTTGTACATGCCTCTTTAAATAACCTTGAGCTTTGCCATTGCCCATATGTTACCTGACCTCGTTGCACTCTTATCTCGCATTTTCACCCATCGAAACTCGTGGTTTTCCGTCCCTTTTGTCGGTTCGCCTTCAAGTTATTGGCCCCTCCCCCATAGATATAATATGGTATTGATATAATATAATGTCATACCACGACACACGTCAGTAGTTCATTGGATGTTCCTTGGTGCACTGTCAGGTGAGTTTGTGCTTCTTTCATTTTTCTGACCCTGGTTTTTGCAACTCCCGCATAAGTTACGTTTCTTTAACTTTCCACTTAGTATTTTGTTTGGGGCAGGACATAGCCCGTGTTCTGTGTGGCCCCTTGAAGTTGTTTCTTTGCAATCTCTACATTCTTAGTCTCTTTGTCTGCACTCGAACATATGTCTATTTCAGTACACTGTCTTGTAAGGTCATGCTCCATTTTGTAACATCTGAAGCATATTTGGATGTTTTACATGTTTCTTGCGTTCCATGTATTTGGGGGTAATTCTTACGTTGAACATGAGTAGTCGCCCTCTTTGGTTGAGCTCGCTTGTCATTTTCCTGGTGGCACACACTATCTTGAATACGTGTTGTATTGTCCAAATTTAATTATTCCATTTACTATGATTCCCTCGTTGTTCTTGTCTATATCCGTTTATATTTCGTCTTTATCGGGCAATCTTACCAAGAAATCTACTATCGGATATCTTTTTCCATCGCTTCAAGCCGTTCTTTCGATATTAACCTCTCGACGTCCTTCTCTGTGTTGCATATCACAATATAGCCACTTTGAATGTCGATGGTCTTCAGCTTTCCGTAGAGTGTCTCGCAAATCTTCTCTTTGTCGGGCTTCTTGTCCTGGTTGAGGGTGCATAGTGGTTCTCGAAGGAACTCTAGAGTGCCAACTTTCACTAGTGGGGGGAAAGGGGCCTCATCCTGATTACGAGTGCCGGGGCGCTCTTCTTATTGTTCCTTTTTCTGGAGTTGATGTCATTTTTTGGCTTCACATAGAAAAAAACTGAAATGAAAGAGAGTACAGATATTCCCTAATTGCCTCTCAGCCTATGGGTCCTTATTGGCCTACCTATGCTAAGCAATTCAAGACCACCCTGGCTGTATAGACCTAAGCTATTAGGCACCTCCAAAGAATTTCGGGCTTGTGGTCCTAACGATTCTCCTTCTTCGCTCCCTCTATTGGAGCTTCCTTCCTGGGTTCACTCTACCCTTCGGTTTAGTGGATATGTGTGCTGTAGTGGTTTTTTATGTTTCTTAGTGTGGATGAAGCGAGGGTAGCTTATAGCGTGTAAATAAGAGGAAATTACGAGTATCGTCCCAGTCTAAGGTATATACCCCGTCCATTGAACACAGGAGGAATCACCAATCAGTCCAGCAGACGCATATATTTCTTCTTGTTTACGTTGATCTCCACCTTTCCCGCTTCCCGGTTGTACCTCCTCTACCAATTGCTATGCTCTTCGTACAGTACGTGTCAAGCTCACATACTGAGGCACTCGTGATTCTCTTCTCTTCTAGTCACAGGTTCTTATGTGGCAATCCGAGAGCGGCACGTTGTGAGTCACGGCCAATTTGAGTTTTTGTGAGTTGCATCGTGAGCATCTTATTGGGTTCCAGTCTTTTTTAGACCGCCTTCCCACTGCTCTTTCATAGGAAATATTTATGACCTGGACACTGGGTGTTCATACTTATTTTCATTAATTGATCTATGTTTTATAAGGCTCGAGGCAATTTATCACATGGCGTATGATAAATTTGCTCTAGAAGCTTGTTCAAGTTCGTAATTTTGAGTTTCCGTGCTCTTTATGAAAACGAATTATTGAAAACAAATATCAAACTTTTCCAGCTGCAGTATTTAGGATGACCGGGATTTACTACTTTCAGCTTTGCAATCTAGTTTTAATTTTTATCTACTATATATTTCTATATTTCAATTAATCTGTCTTTTTTTTCTACGTCTGTTTGTCTCTCCCCGCATTTTCTTTACCACTACCCTTATTCTCTTTGTCTCTTCCCACATTGTGTTTGTGCTTCCAAACATTTTTACTTCATTGATTAAATATTCCATCCTCTCACCAGTTCCTCAGCTGGGCATTACGGGAAGCTGGCTAGAAGACGTAAGAGAGGTGGATGTCGTTGTCACTTCAGTGATAACAAGTTACCACATCATCCTCATCAACCACTGCCACAAATTGGGTTCGGTGAGCATCAAGATAACTAAGAAGAACCCACACTCTTCCACCTTTTTAAAGCACACCAACACAAAGCAAACTATCATTGTCCACGCTAAAAACCTTTAGTGAGAACCTCATCTTCACCATTCTTCACGCTATAAATATGTCTAACTTAATGTTTTTCAAAATTTGCATCACAGGATAGAAAGATCTTGGTGATCATTGAGGAAGGCAAGGTAGTATCAGACAGAACCAAATGTTTATATCCTAAATATCTATGAACAAGGTTGACAGACCTAAGTTTCCTGCTCTTAATTATTTCAATAATTTAAAAAGAAAATTTAATTAACAAACGTATTATCAATTAACAAACATATCATCTGACCTTACAACTTTCAAAACTTTCAAAAAAGTCATTGTAAAGTAAACTAGTTACTCGTACCATCCGAATGAGGGAGCGACTTATAAGAGTCGCGTGCAGGCGACTGAAAGAAAATCGAAGTCACGCACACTATCTAACATGCTTTAAATTTGACAAAGAATAAAAATTAAGGAAGAGTTATACAGAAATCCGTTGTTAAGGGAAATCGTGGTCATATATTGTTGTGGTCGGAGGCTGAGTTCAAACTCAGAACGTTTGTTTATATCTTGGCGCCGTGATTTGAACATGCGCCACACGCCCGCCAGATCCGACAGCAAACGCTCTGTGGGCGTGACATCATATCATTAAAGACGAGTACAATAAGCTTAGAATTTTTATCGTTTTTAAATACATTACAAATATAAAATACCACAAAGAACTGCTACTGAAAACATGAGGCTTAATTACATTGCATTAAAACCATTATTTATATAGGGTACTAAATTTTAACTATTAATATCAATTTTGCAAAGTCAACTTTGATTTAGTTTTCAGGTTTTTTTTTTATTAATTCGTTTATTGTCTCATCGAAAAATGGTCTGTAGTTTATTTTTATTTTCTATTTATTGTATCGTACCTTTCTTAGTAATTGCATAGTTGGAATATTTTCTTTTAATTTTATCGATTTAGTTTAGATTTAGCATAAATTTTTATAATGGAGTTTCTTCCGGTATAACATATGGCCACAGCACTGGAAGAAGCATAAATAAATATAGACAAGAGAGACTGGAATATCTGAGATGAGGATTTATATAAGTACCAGACCTCTCAGACTTCTTGAAAATAAGAAGGAAATACATTCTGCTAAAGCAGACAGCTTAGCATATTTTCAGCAAGTTCGAAACAACTTCAGGAACGGAAAATCATTGGAAATAAGTTTGTTATCACAGTACAGTAGTCTAGCGATGGTGTACCTCTATTGTACATCTCATTGCTTTCTTCTAGATCGACTAAGCCTCGAGGAATTGGAGAAGCGCTTATTCTGTGAGAAGTAAGTGAAGTTCTGCATACAAATCATTAATGATAGATTGTGCATTAGGCTTAATACAACCGAATTTCGCTTACAATCTAATGAGGACAGCCTGCCAGGCAATCAAAAATGGCCTTCCGACTCCAGAATGCCGAAGCAGCTGCTGTATGGAGAATTCTCCTCGGGAAAGGGAAACCAGGGTAAGCGTCGCAGGCGTTTCAAGGACCGTGCGAAGGCTAACACAGCCCTCGCCGGAATCGCCGCAAAGCAACTGGAGGAATGTGCACAGGGCAGCAGACTCTGCTGGCATGCATGGGTCACTGAGGCCCAAAAGAGAAGAAAGGCCGCAGCGGGTGGACCTGCAGAAACTAGACAGTTGCCCTGCCCTCACTGTCAACGACCATGCCGTTCCGGACTTGGACTCCACAGCCACCTGCGAATCCATAACAGATGAGATTTGCAGATAGATGTCATCGTTGAAATCGATATAAATATGTATAATATATATATATATATATATATATATATATATATATATATATATATATATATATATATATATATATATATATATATATATATAAGAGGGGACCTAGAATTTGAAACTATCATAGAAACCTATCTGCCGAGAGATAAATTGGCATACATTTCCATCTCTACTAACTTTTATTGAAGTAATTTAACTCGTGTGGCAGATTAGATTTTCTAGTTAGTGTTGAGAAAACCGTGTCTACGTTCCGTGTGAGTGAATTTGCCTGCGCTTGTCTATATATACATGGGCTTATGTACACGTGCGTGTCGTGTAAAAGTGTATTTAAACATATGCGCGACTTCCTGAATTCTGAATGTGATGGCAGATCATTTTGATGTGCAGAGCTCGAATGAATATATCATAGAAGGCATTTCGAGGCTCATAAAAGTGAATTTGTTGAGCTCTATCAGGAGTGGAGTGAGCTATTAGTGCTAAGTGGCTGGGGAGTTAACTTTATAGTTGGGCAATTAAAGAGACGTCTTGATTTGCATTTTCCGTCCAGGCCGCCATGCATAATACGGGGGGGGGGGAAAGGCCTCTTTTTCTTTTACTCGACAGGCGAATTTCGCATTATGCGAATACCTAACCTTCATGGGGTTCTAAGGGCACTTAAGGGCTTCAATCATCGAATAATTAAAACATACATATTTAGGCAGATTAAAGGCGCAAGAGAGCCCTCGCTCTCAACCGTGCTGTCAGCCACCCGGCGGAAAATATAAATTCATTTATGCGTAAAATTGACTAAGAGGCTAAGGTGTGGACATATGTTGAGACCCCCCGCCTCCCCACACACACAAAAAAAGGTGCAAAAAGGGGTAAAGGAACCCGCCCTAACCTTTTTCCTCGCTGCGTTCCTGAAACGCCTGACCCATATCCTCTTGTATAAAATGTGAGGCAAGTTGGTATTGTCAATAGCTTCTCTTATCAGCGTATCAGTCCATTTACCATCGATGTGGTCACGTTTCGTAGCCTTCTTACTCTTCTGGCTGACACCACCTTTGACCTTTTATAAAGTTATATGGCAAATGGCCATCTCAAGTACACATTATCGAGAAGAGTGACAGGTCGTCGTCTTATAAGCCCGACGACCGATACCATTATCGAATAGAGGCCAACGGGCCGTTCAATGCCTCGAAATGTTAAACAGCGATTTATCCCCAATGGCTGCTCAATGCCTAAAATAAAACCAGAGTAGGTATTCATAGGTGTAAAAAGCTTACTTGACATGTGATTTGTAAAATAAAACAAGCTATTATTTTCCCTTTGTTTGTTGTGCTGAGATTTTGGTTCAGAAAACAAGGTCTGCTGACCCAAAAGTTGCTTGTTCTCACTTATTCTGATTTATGACCTTACGACCTCACAAACTTTCAATAATTCAAAGACTAATCTTAGGAGGACCCTGGAAGTTATATCATTCGAAAGAGAATGTAAATAAAAACATAAGGGTTGCAAATTTCGTTAGAATCGGCCGAATAGTTATGATGTTATTACCAAAACAAAATAATTCATTAGCTAACCTTGGGAGGACCATGTAAGTTATTCTCTTCGAAAGAGAATATAAAACATCATAGGGGTTTTAAATTTTGTTAGAATCGGCTTATTGGTTACAATGTTATTGCAAATCAAAAAATAAAGCAAAACGGGGACCGACCGATTGACCGATCGACCTACTAACATAGTAAGATGTAGAGTCACAAGCGCCTAAAAATTGTGCGCTCCATGTCTCGGCTCAGAAAGGGCGAGGAGGAAAAACAAGGTATCTGGGTGGCCAAAGAAGTAGGAGAATGGAGAAATTTATCGGCGGAATTGCGATCCTGTGGTAGTGTGAAAAAGAGCAATTTATGCCCATGGTCCCGATATGATACTTCGCGAAATACTTAAAAATTATATATTGGTGGTAACTTTGTCTTTGCCTGTATGTGCGAAATGAAGAATAATTGCATTGGTTTTCAGCGTGTGTGAAAAATAAACAGAAATAAAACAAAATGAGAGTCGTTGATGTGGGAAGAAGGGAGATGGAAAGTAGTTTATGCGAGTGCAAAGTGGTAATTGGCAGGGTTGGAGATGAAGTTGTGCCGATTTCCAGGTCAATCCAGCAAGGTGAAGAAGGGGAAAATAAAAAAAAAGAAAAGAAAAAGTGAAAGAATATTCAATTGAGAGAGAGATAGATATAAAGGAGGAGAGATGAGAAGGAGGGAAAGGTGGGGAGAAAAAGAGAGATGGAGTGAGGGGGGGGGAAGGGAGGGAGATAGGTAAAGAGAAAGAGAGAGAGAGAGAAGATTGGGAAAAAGGTGGGATGGTAGAAGTGGAGAAAAAGGGGAGAAAGAGTGGTGAAGAGAGGCAGAGAGAAAGAGGGAGAAAGAAGGGGGCGAGGGTGGAGAATAAGGGGCAAAGTTTGGGAAAGAGAAGAGGAGAGACAGGAATAAATACAGGGAGGGAAGATAGTGGGATAGAGAGTGAAAGAAAGCAGTAAATGGAGAAAGAGAGGGAGTGAGAATGAGAAGGAGGAGATTGGAGAGAGGTGAAAAAGGTGAAAAGAGGGGAAGAATTTGGGAGATAAGGGGAGAAGAGAGGAGAAGGAGGAGTGGTATGAGAAGCGGTTGGAGAGGGAGGAATAGAGAAATGGTAGGAGTAATTGAGGGAGAGAGCAGGGGACGGTGATGAAGGAAGAGGAAAGAGAAGGAAGGAGAGATGTAAGAAGAGGGAGGGGAAGCGGTTTAGAAGGAAAGAAGTGGAGACCTGGAGATGGATGAATAGGGAGGGGAATAAGAAGGAAGGAGAGATGTAGTGAGGGGGAGATATGTGTGAATGAGTGGAAGAGACGGAAGGAGAGAGGTGGAGAGGTCGGAGGGCGAAGCAGGGAGAGGGAAGGAGGAAGAGAGTTAGAGAGAGAGAGAGAGAGAGAGAGAGAGATGAGGTGGAGTGAGAAGGAGAGAGAGAGAATAAGAGCGAGCGAAAGAGATAAAGGGATGGAGTGTGGGAGATGGAGTTACAAAGAAAGTAAGTTCTTCAAGAGACCATCCGGTCCATTACAACGGAAGTACTTGTTTTGATTCTCTAAATAATACAGTACCACCTCTCCCACCTGCTTCCGGGCTTGGAAAAGTGAACTATGAACCTGGTAATGTTGAAAAATAGACATGGCCACGAAATCTTAGCGCGATTTTCGTACCATTATTTCTTTTATGATTTGTGCCTAGTTCGAACCAAGTAAAATAGTCTACATTATCTATTTATTCCTTTCAAGATTTTGAACACTTATATTAGTTGTCCTCTCAATCGTCTTGTTTCTATCCTGAATAAGTTTAGCCATTCTAGTCATGTCTCATAATTATTATTTCGTAATTCTGGTATCAATTTTGTGGCCCTAGCTTGTATCTTTTCCAGTCTGTCAATATCCTTCCGTAGGTATGGTGACCAGACCTGAGCACAGTACTCTAATTGTGTTCTTATTAATGCATTATACATATTTAAAATTATAGTTTTATTTTTATAACTAAATTGAAGCTTGGTATAGCCGAGAAGTTTTAATGCTCTCTTTTACGCTTCAATACTCTGGCGAGAAAACTTAAGATCATTTGATATATAGACCTCAGGATCTTTTTCATTATCAGTTTCTGTAATTATTTGCTCAAAGTTTATATTTTACTCTTGGGTTTTTATATCCCACATGTATCACTTTACACTTATCAAGATTTAAGGGCAGTTCCCATTCTGCAGACCATTGTGCTATCTTATGAATATCATTTTGAAATTCTAAAACATCCTGTTCTGTTATTATTCCTTTTTCTAACTTGCAGTCATTTGCGAATTTATAAATTTTTCACAGCAAGTCATCATCTACATCATTAACATACATAATAAAAAGCAGAGGTCCAAGGACAGAACTTTGAGGAACAACACTACTCGCAGGAGTCCATTCTGACTCTTGTCCGTTAATAACTACTCTCTGCTTACGATCAGTGAGCCAGTTCTCAATCCAATTTGCTATTTTTCCCTCAATTCCTAAGACTCTTACTTTAGAAATCAACTTATGCGGTACTTTATCAAATGCATTTTGAAAATCTAAATACAAAATATCAGCTGATCTGTTATTGCCATACTCGGTATTTTTATAATGGAAAATTCTAATAAATTTGTGAGGCATGACCTGTTTCTCCTAAAGCCATGCTGAGAATCATTTAATAATTTGTTCTTTTCTAAATGTTCAACTAGTTTCTCAGCAATACAGGTTTCGAGAAGTTTTCCAACTACTGAACTTAAATTTATTGGGCGATAATTACTAGCTAGTTCTTTACATCCATTTTTAAACACTGGCGTTACATTTGCTAACTTCCAATCTTGAGGAACAATTCCACTCTTTAACGATAAAATAAAGATCTGCGTTAGGTGTTCAGCCACTTGGTCTTTGATTTCTTTTAGAACTCTTGGAGATATTTTATCTGATCCCGGAGATTTATTTTTATGCATTTTCTCAATAAGCTTTTTCTATGGTGTTGACGGTGCATCTAAAGGATTCAAGTGGTCGCTTGCCAGCATTTTCAATAGTTGGTGTGGGATTATTAATCATACTGTCTTTGTAAACACTGATGCAAAGTATTCATTTAAAGTATTAGCTACATCAATATCATTAAATTGTAAAATATCATATTTGTCTGTTGTCTGTTTTAACGGTTTAATACAATTTAGTAAAGCAAAAACTCCTTTGGATTTTTTTACAATAGATAGAAGTGAGAGGGAGGAAGTGAAGGAGGGGTGGATGAAGTGATGGAGAGGGAGGGAGAGAGATTGCACGATAGACATACATATAGAGCGAGATAGAGATAAAGGACAAGAGAAAAAAGAGAAAGAAAGAGGTGAAGTAGGTTGAAGGAGGGAAGGAGGCTGAGAGAGAAAAGGCTGAGATAGAGTGAAGTAGCGAGAGAGAGAGAGAGGAAAAAACAAGAGTGAGAGAGTTATGTAGAGAGAAAGGAAGAAAGAGAGAAAAAATGTGTGTTTGTGTGAGATCTCTCTTATATCTCTTTTATACCTTACTTTATATTATCGTTGCTTTATTTTCTTCAATTTTCATCACATTTGTAGGTGTATTACCGAGTGGCAATATTACCTCATGGAGATCATCAATATTTTGAGGGAAAGAGGTCGCCTCCTAACTTTCTTGTTTGAATACATGCGAGCTCTCTCCAGTGTAATTGTGCATGAAGAGGGCGTTCCGTGTGAACGTCTCTTCAAAAACACTCTCTTCCTTTTCATCACCAAGGTATCTCTGGTGCTGACGCATGATGTTCTCGCAATGTTCTACGTAGACGACCTTTCGTGTACCTATTGTGCGGTCTATATGCCTACCTTAGGGAGGCGATTCCAATATGCATTGAAACGCATCTTTCACTATGGCGTTGCCCAGAGGTTTCCGTTTTTTAGACCAAGACTAAGGTGAGGTACTTCTGCTACCATCCACGGACCTCTTCCTAAATGTAGCTCTCACGGATGGTT
This sequence comes from Ceratothoa steindachneri, assembly GCA_963969495.1. Lineage (NCBI taxonomy): Eukaryota > Metazoa > Arthropoda > Malacostraca > Isopoda > Cymothoidae > Ceratothoa > Ceratothoa steindachneri. Next base: position 188,867,060 of record OZ018321.1, on the reverse strand, counting down.
TCGAGTCGCATATTTTCCTTGCCCTTGTTTTCGACCGACTTTTCACCAGGCAGGCTCCCAATGGCAGCAATACGGACTTTTGTACCTGCACCATAAATATTTCTCCCTCCGTGGCGTTCAGCAATTTGGCTGTTAATAAGAAAACTTTCCCACTGTTCACCATTTCTTTGCTCGTTCTAAGCTAGACTACGGGTGTCTGTTGTTCGCATTTTAAGATAAGAGCGTTTAGCAGAGGATGGACTCGATCCAACACACTCATCTCTGTTTTTTGACCAGCTCCTTCCGCACGTCCCATGTAGCGAGCCTCCTTATCGAGACAGCTCACTTCACGGCGTACACAGTGTAATATACACTTAGTCACGGCTTCCTTCGTCACCAACCACTCGCATTTTAAAGGCAGCCGATATTGACGGTGCTTATGCCGTCGTGAAACGCCAGTCATAACCTAAGCATTTCATGTGTGGGGCCAAGAAACCTTTTCAAGAGCTTGAAGTAGGTCTCGAGCTGAGAACGCCGCTGGTTCTAATCAGGACGCTACACTGGAGGGTACCACCTCTGAACGTTGGTGATTACGCCTCAGCTTTCAAAGCTTTAAAGCACCTGAGGTACTGATTTCGTATATTTTGGAGCACATGTATTATGATGGAGCCTTGCTAGTGTACACGGATAATTCTAAATCATAAAAGGTCGGCTTCCATGCCTTCTCCTTCCTGTTTGAAGCCGACAGGGTTCTTCCGGGCGCTGCGGTTGTCTTTACGCCACGCTAGTTGCAGCATACCGCTCGGTACCGAAGATTACGCACCGTAGCCCGTTCGGAGACCGAATTATGATTTATAGTGTCTCACATAGCGCGCTGTGTGCCATTGAGCCATTGTAATTTATGCACCCCTTGCTGCCCAGTATCTGCTACGGATAGCCCGGAGGGTGTCAACATTGGCTTCTGCTGTGTTCCTGAACATATAGAGATTGGGGAAAATGATGGTGCTGATTAGGACGCCAAAATCTTTGCACTGACTGGAGGACGAGACTAGCGTTTTGCTCCTTCGAGCTGGAATTTAAAGTTGCGTGCCATTGCGCTGCAGGTTTTTTCATGGACCTTTTCCAAACGTTTCAACCACTTCAGGTCGTTTATTTTGTCGACTTAGAATATGACATGGTAGCGGGACGTAGCACTTCTAATGGAGTGCTCCCAATGAGCCTTAATGTGACGAATATTTATCTTTAAGATTGTCCCCTACATTAATTTTGAATGTCCCAGCCATGGAGAACTACCGCGTGTTACCTGTCCCGATAATGCGACGAACGGGGTCGCTACGGCTTGTTCTTTGGTCTCGGGACCGATTCGTGCACACCTTATTGTGAAATACAAGAGTTTGGGGAGAGGAAGGCCTCTCCATAGTTTTTAGTGTTTGGGGTGCTGTTTTCATGCGCGGGCCCCTGGGGAAGTAGGACCTAGCCTCACTCTGGAGGCTGAGTATGCCTTTTTCCTCTTCTTGTTTTGTTTTATAATCCTGATTTTGAGGGGTTCATCTCTTTTCTTGTAGCTTCGGGTTTTTTTGTTTTTAAATATTAAACTAGCCTTTAAATTGCCTTATTAATACGTTCAGGGGTTGTGTTTGCCTTAATCGAACAATATTTACTGGTCGCTATATGGACCTTAATCGAACAATATTTACTGGTCGCTATATGGATCTTAACTTATTAGTCTGCTGGTAAATTAATTTTGGGGATAGAAATGAACAGTCTTTGCAAATACTAGTTTATTTGAAACAGATCTTGGTGTTGAAAGACACTTTTTTTAAAAATATTTAAATTAAAGTGGAAAGAAAATAGTTAAATGGCAAATGATTTCTTTTTTGACACAAATTATAACTAAAATTGCTGATTAAACATTAATCCTTTTGAGCATGAGGGAAAATTTTTGTGAGTTTTGCCACAAGTCTGAGAAGCAACTGTTTCTGTTCTTCATCTTTTGTTAGAGATGTATTATACGATTTGATAAGTGCAATACCTCTTTCTGCTGGATTGTTAACAACCATTAAGTTAATCGCTCGACGTTGAAATTCTTGAAAGCAAGTATTCTCTTCCCAAGAACTTGGGTTAGTCTTCAGGAATGTATCCTCTGCAAACTTGTATCCAACTTTCATTAGGAGACTGAAGATTAGCTTAGTTTTTTGCATTACCAGTTCATGCAAGTCCAAATCCTCGATGTTTTTTGTAAGATTCAATCGGCGAACAACTTTGGTGTTTTCATTACGTTGGAGATTGGAGACCATCTTCTGTTTGGTCTCAGCATTAATTCTATGATCGAAAAATGCAAGACCAGCAAGATGTTTTCCAAGATACCAAAGGTGTCTGTGAAGGGCTGTGGTTGCTTCTTTAGATATTGTCTGATTTGGGTACTTTTGCAAAGTTTTAAGAAGCAAAATGTCATTTAAAGGAGCATTAGTTCCAAAATGTGCTTCATTCCAAAAACGCGAGTAGACCAAAGCAATAAAAAGAGAGCACTTTGTAATATTGGCCTTTTCACGTTCCGTTAGTTTCACTTGATACTTAAACAAGTATATTTTCAGGACATATCTAACCTTAGCCCTCCAACGTGCATGATGAGTCACTCCTGGGGCTCTTAATTTAACTTCTGTCTCATCAATGCCCCCAAGAAAGATGAGACTGAGTCGCAGCAATTATTCATAATCGTCACGCAACTGACGAGATTTCAAAGCTTCCTGAAAATATGGGATCATTTCTCCACGAAGATTATGCATTACTGGATTGACGAATAAACTGCTATCCGCCTCTAAAGAAGAATCCTTTTTAAGTGAAGACCATTGTTCTTTAAAACGTTCAAAGAGACTCCTCTTTGGCCCACTTGTAGGCCCAAGTAAAATATTGCAAGCACCTGACAACATAATTTCTAAAATATGATGAAGTCACGCAATCCAAACACGCTCCCTTCCTAATACTTTCTCAATTATGGTACAAGCTCCTTTTTGTAGGCCTGTATTTGATGCAGTTGTGTCAAATACAAGGCCTTGAACTTCGTCACGAAGATTCCAGTCATTAATTGATGAAATGCATGCCATAGCCTGTTCTTCTCCTGTTGTTCGTGTTATTTTCGGCACACCAAGAAGTTTTTCCATTTCATTTACAGAAAGTATTATTGCAATTCGTTCTACTGTTTCCTTTGCCCCATTAATAGCAGGTAGTAGTTTTCCATCCCAGGGAAGAAGGATCGGTCCTTCAACAGACAACGAAGCTTTGTCTTCATTGTATGTTGCCTCTCTGACTTGCTTTCTGGAACGTCGTATATAACTCCTGGAAAGTGTCATAGCTGCAATATCCTGACCCAAGGCTTGTGCTATTGATCCAGCAACCATTGTTGCTTTTCCGTGATATCTGCACAATAAAGAATAGCAGCCACACCTGAAATTGTAAAGATATTTTTATGAATTTAAAGGACTACATTGTGCATTCTTTTTTCTAGTTGAAGAAGGTGGACAAAACTCTTTGTCTGTCGCAATTAAACTTTCTCCTTCAGAGGATGATGACTTGAAATCTGCATGAGCAGCAGCCTCTGCTTGATTTTTAGAAGTATATACTTTTTCTTTGTATTGTAAAGTCTTCTCATGTCAATATCTTTTGCGGGATTCCTTGGCTGAAGTAATCTTATCAGGGTACGACATACTGCAGGAGAAAATGTTTTCTCTCTGCATCAACAGAAATTGGCGGTCTTCTTCATTTTTTACCACATTTAAAGCATTTTTTGAAGCTATGTCAAAAATTTTTGAAAGAGTAGATTTGAAAATACGCTCATTCATTCTACACGAGTACAGTTCGGTTTTGCGGTTCTTCTTCAAAGAAAGGTATTCTTCATACAACCTTGAGAGTTTCCTAACGCAAGAGTCTATTCGCAGTGTGGGAATTCGGGCTCTTTCCCATACTTTTATGACTTTTTGCAAGCGAGGTTGTAACTTTGTGCCAAAGTCATCGAATCCACTTGATGGTGGTACTGAACAACAAGAAGCACATCACCACATACTGGTAGTCTTGCATATGAAAGCTCCCTAGTAGGATGTCCTAAAAGCCAGACTGCCGCAGATGAACGAGTACTTCCAGTCATAATCTGAAACAACAGAGATAAAAATTTATTGTAACTGAGTGAGCTCAAGGTTCCCCTCCATTTAGTTATACTTAGAAGATATTTTTTTTTATACTCTAAAATATCTAAATATTCAATATTCATGAAAGAATAAGCTTTCATTTGAAATAAATAAATAGGCTCCTGTGTTTGTAAAAAAATACGGCAATCATGCATAATTAAAAAAAAATATATATATATATATATATATATATTTTATGAATTGAAATATGAACATAAAGTATATATTCTTTAAGTAAGTCTGATATTGATAAAAAACTGCAAATTATCAATGCACTGAATAAACAAAGTATATTACTTACCTAAATAATTATATATACACTTGCATAAACCAGCACTTGTATTTACTTGTATTACGTCAACTGTTAAACTTCAAACTACAAATGAACAATTAATCAATCCTCGCTGACTTATATAGGAAATGGTGCGATTGCATCACAATTTGAAATGAGGGGGCATTATTGCGTCATCACTTTACAAATGGGCTCAGAAATCAACAAGCTGAAACAACAATTATTATTGCATCATACGCCGAGTATGTAAATGTCATTCCACTTTTCAGATAATGCAATATCTTGATTTTTTTTGCGAATTATTGTAATTCATAAGGAATGAGTTATCAATGACAAATATATGATAGTATATAAGTAACAACCAATAAATGCCTACTCTTAAAAGGTTCCAATATTTTGACTGAAATTTAAAAATATGGAGACACATAGCGACCTCTAAATATTTACCAATTTAGTCAATATTTTGCATCAGCTCTTTTAACATCGTAGAGCATAATTTCCAACTAATTTAAATTTGTTGCATATATTTTTGGACCACCCTACTGTTGGCCTCCAGATAAACGCCTTAAAAAAGATCTAGAAAACTTGCAAATACGTCTTACAAGTACATATCGAGAATTTATAAGGTTCGTTAATGGAAACTGACCATACAGTCATAGCTAAAGGTTTCGAAATTAATATACATTTTTTTCATTCGTTTTTAAAATTTACGCGATAGTAATAATTATTTCTGATATTTAAATTATTGCACCTTTATTAAAAAGTCAGCATTTAAAAAATAATAAGAAAAAACTGCATTCCTTCACTAAATCCCAAATAGCACGCTGGACTTGGCCTGTAGGGGGAGAGTTAGTCCTTGGAACTTTGTTATTCCATCAAAAGACTAAAATGATGACAAATATGTGGTAAATGAATTATGTGTAATTACCTATAATCGATTTCGTAATATTTTTTGTAAAAATAAATGTTCGAATCCTTTTTGATTAAAAAAATGGTTCTTTGTAAAGGAAAGCGTGCAACTATTGTTGCTCTGCCCCAAAGTGCCCTGAAATGCAAATAGATAGTCTCTAAGGGTATTGTATCAAGGTGCACCATCTTTAGAATCATTGATGACTTTAAAAACATTGGTTACACTCCTCTGAATGAGTGTTCTGGACACCCAAGAGCTTCAAATGAACGGCAAGAACACCTAGTAAGGGCTCAGCTCAAGGATCAGGTTGAGCAAAGCTTGTTCACGATTGGAAAGAAGCAGGTGTGAATGTTTCAGCGCGCACAGCGTGGCAGAGACTTATAGACAAATGTCTGGAGTCGGGAAAAGCTGCGAAGACGCCTCATCTCACTGAGAATAACATTACGGATAGGCTCCGCTTTTGTAGGAAATATAAAGAATGAACTTTTGAAGACTGTGGCAAAGTGATATTCAGTCAGCTTGTTTGGAGCTTCTGGATGAGAAAAGGGGAGCGCTTTCACGAGTCCTGCCTGTGTCATACTCACGGTGAAAATTCCAGATTCTCTCCATGTCTGGGACTGCTTCTCATCTAACGTAACTAGAGCACTAACTTCTTTGCCCAAGAACATTGCCATCAGTTCAAAATTGTATCAAAAAGTGCTGCATCAGCACTTTTCCCAACAATTCAGGATCAATTTGGTGATGACCTGTATTTTTAGCATGATGGCGCACCTTGTTACAAAGCAAAAGCAATAACAATGTTCTTGGCTGATAATGAGATCAAACTTTTGGAACCTTGGTCCGAGAAGTCGCCAGATTTTAAATGAATAGAAAATTTGTGGGCAATAATTAAACTCGATTGCTAAACATAAACTACCTACATAATTGTGAGCAGTTACGTGTGCATATTGAACACAAGTGGAACTATTATCAGTAAAGATATCACAAATTTTGTTTCCAAATGTCAAAACGATCTGTAACTGTCTCGAAGAACAAGGGACATCATTGTAAATATCGACTAACCGCATCAATTGACTTTATTTATTACTAAATTGGGTTTAGGCTTGAAATTTGTATTTGTTCATCTTCAAATTATGAAACAAGCATATTAAAAATAAGGGAGTCTCAAAACTTTTGGCCATAACTTGTACAATAATAATAAATACATATTCTCATTTTTCCTGGTTTGTTATCAACTTAATTTTTATCCAAGAATTTAAATTGCATTCTTTCAGTCATTCGCGAAAGTATGTCCTGCCATACACCATTTGTCACGCTTCTATTTTCTTTTACAGGGTGCATCCCTCCCCCCCCAAAAAAACGGGCCCCAACTTTCGATAGGCCTCATTTCTTAATTTTCGGCGAGGATTGAATGAAACTTTGGTGACAACTAGTTTATTGTGTTTACAAACGTCTTTGACTTTTCTTCTTTATTTTAGAACACGTGTTCGAGATGACCTCCATTTAGCTCTGTGCATTTCTTGAGGCGCAGCACAAAGTTGTCCATGACGTCCTTACAAACCGACCGACTAATGGCTCTGATCTCCTACCTGATGCCTTCCTTGAGTTCCGTGATGGTTCTGGGTCTTCCTGCGTACACTCTGTCTTTAAGGTAGCCCAGAGAAAGAAATTGGGGGGCTAAGGTCTGGGCTGTGAGGTGCCCACTCAAAATTAGTCTTGAGACTGATCACACGGCTACCAAAGTTCTCTTTCAGCCAATCTCGGGACAGGTTTGAGGTGTAAGAGCTTGCTTCATCTTGGTGGAACTATAACTTTCCCATAAACGAGAGGAACAGAGTCTGTACCTCCCTCTTGGAGGTTTTAAGGATCTCCATATACCGCTCCTTGGTGACTGTCACTGTCGCGCCAGATTCCTCGAAGAATGGCCCAATGATGCCTCTGGCTGAGATTGCAGTCCATACCATGTACTTAGGGGAGTGTAGGGGCTTGGTGGCTACCTCATTTGGTCTGGAGGTTCCCCATAAGAAATTTGTCTTCGAGTTTACCTTTCCTTCAAGATGAAAGTGAGATTCATCTGAGGTCCAAAGGAGGTTAAGGAAAGTTGGGGCCACCTGAATCTTCTCCAGTATCTTGACTGCCATACTCTTTCTCTGATCCTTGCCTGAGGCTGTAAGGGTCACTTTGTCTGTATTCTGTATAAGTAGGCCTATACATCCCTCACTAGCACTCCCCTGCAAGTCTCACGGGATATACCGAGGGACTGACTTCACTTGCGCACAGGGCGTTTTTGGACTCTGCTGAACTGACCACTCTCTTACGCTCTCGACCAACTCAGCTGTACGCTTCCTGGGGCGTCCTGAATGGCTTGGATGGTTGTCACTGGCTGCATTGAGGTTTTTGACTGTTCCATAGTTCTCGAAGTGGTCCACCCAGTCCTAAATTCTGCTCTTGGAGGGGGCTTTTTCACATTCGAACTGATGCACGAAAGTGTCCTGCACTTTCTTTAACGAGCCTGTCTTGTAGTAATGTTTGACGCAGGATATTCTTTTCTGGAGCTCCCATTGAGATCTAGTTGTGTTCACATGCGTTGCTTCTGTTATGTCCTGCAAAGTAAGGGTGATTAATGAATGAATGAAGGATATATCAAAAAACGTGTGCGCATGCCCGTTTTTAAGGGGGTCACCCTTTATCATTTCGTCAGTTCTCCCACCCTTAACATCGTGTTGAACACTCAAATTCTAAATTTCCACTTTTTATGATACAATTCTTATGAAGACTGGAAAGAATTTGTACAATTTAACTATAAAATGGATTTGAATACAATAATGTAAGTATTTTCTTGAGTTTACTAAATTTGAAAGTTTCTTCTAAATTTCTTGACTCAAGAAAGTTGCTATGACGTAAAGACGCCATAACGTATCAATTTTTTTTAAATACTTTTATGGGTGGAGCTTGTATTAATGGCATTTCATCCTTCTTCACGTTCGCATTTTGTCATTGACCACTATACCATAATAAACATCGTTATACCGCCATAAAGACCATTAAACTGCAATAAAGTCTCTTTGCCACTAAACTTAGGCTTGGAAGCCTGTTTATTAAATTAATGGACCTAGACTTTTAACGACATCGCTGCAAACAAGGGAATAAAATCGTTCAACCCTGAAATCTTAACTTTTTGGCGACTCCAGCTGTCTGAAATAAAAAAAAATCTATTCCAAGGACATTTTCGCTTTCATTCCGTGGCCTGGTTCACTCTCACTATTTCAAACGCTTTCAGTGCCAGCCGCTACTAACTTAAGTGTCAGTTGTGAAGGAGATCCTAATATAATTGAGATCAGTGGAGTGATTTTAGATCAAAACCTCTTCTAAAAAGGAGCAGAAATTTCGCTTATCCAACCAGTTAAACCACCTAAAATATGCGTTCCGGTAAGTGAAGCTGGAACCGGATAATGGCCTTCTAAACATATTGAGCGAAAATTTAAGAATGTTCTATTTAATGATTCTCGATTCATTTACTGCAAAATTGGAAGGATTCCAATTTTCGTTAGGCCCATTCCCTTCCAGCAGTGAAATTAGTCTTCCATTGTTTTTAAAACAGCCAACAAACCCTGCCTTATCTTTACGGTCTGAAAAGATCAATATTTTTGAAATGCACAGTTGATAGATAATTAAGCTGAATATTTTCAGTTTTGCCTAAAGATAATACGATTTCTTTATCCTTAATTCGATTGTAAAAAAAGAAAAAAGATTATTAGGAAAATATCTTTATTTTTTTAATTAATATATTAAAAAACATAATTTCGTATTTTTTAATGAAATGCTCAATACTTTAATATTAATAATTAATACCTTAAATCAAATTGAGTGGTTACATGTAAGTCAAATTATTACACATAATGTAATGAATATTTTACAATTTAGACTTTAAGAATTTATACCTTGTAGGCGAGAGTAAAGTTGCGAAATAAGATTGATTATGTGAAAGCGTTTACGGAAGAAAGCCTGACAGTGGGAAAATTGGATAATCTTGTGTATGGTAAGTGTGGATGGAAGGAGTTTGATAGGATAAGTACTTGTGGTCTTTCTGAACAGGGATGAACTGTGACTGAAGGACCTTATCGTTATAAAAGGCAAATGGCGAGGTAAATGAGTATTTTTGTGCTTAATAGGACATAAAGGGATGGAATATGACATGAAAGGATGGGATAGGACGTAAATGAAGGACTGGGACATAAAAGGATGGGATAGAACATAAATGGATTGATAGGACATAAAATGATGGGATAAGACAAAGAGAGAGAATAAGACCTAATGATAACGGAGGGAATAAAGGGAGAGAATGAAATAAAAGGATGGGTAGGACATAAAGGGAGAGAATAGGATATAACAGGATTGGATAGGCCGTAAAGGAAGGAATGGGACATAAAAGGATGGGATAGAACATAAATGGATTGATAGGACATAAAATGATGGGATAAGACAAAGAGAGAGAATAAGACCTAATGATAACGGAGGGAATAAAGGGAGAGAATGAAATAAAAGGATGGGTAGGACATAAAGGGAGAGAATAGGATATAACAGGATTGGATAGGCCGTAAAGGAAGGAATGGGACATAAAAGGATGGGATAGAACATAAATGGAGAGAATAGGACATAAAAGGATGGATAGGACATAAAATAATGTGATAAGGCATAAAGAGAGAGAATAAGACCTAATGATAACAGAGGGAATGAAGGGAGAGAATATGACATAAAAGGATGGGATAGGACATAAAAGAATTTGATATGAGATAAAGGGAGGTAGTATGACATAAGGGGATGGATAGGACATAAAAAGATAAGAGGACATAGAAGGAACGAATAGTACATAAAAGGATGGGTTAGGACATAAAGGGAGATAATAAAGCATAAAAATATGAGATGACATCAAGGGAGAAAATAGGACATATAAGGATGGAATAGGACATAAAAGGGTGGGATAGGAAATAAAGAGAGAGAATAAGACATAAAAGGATGGGATAAGACGTAAAGGGCTGTGATGGGACGTGGAGGGAGAGAATAGGACATAAAAGGATAATGTAGGAAATAAATGGATAGAATATGACATAAAAGGTTAGGATGGGATATAGAGGAAGAGACTATGATATATATGGATGAGAGGGGACATAAAGAAAGAGAATATGACCTAACAGGATGTGATATGACATTAAAGGATAAAATAGGACATAAAAGGGTGGAATAGGACATAAAAGGATGGGATAGGGCATAGAAGGATTGATAGGAAATAAAGGGAGAGAATAGAAGATAAAAGATGGGCAAGAGCATAAAAGGAAGGGTTAGGACATAAAAGGAGACAACAAGACATAAAGCGATGAGATAGGACATAAAGGGTTAGAATAGGACATATAAAGATGCGAGACGACATAAAGGAGATAATAGGGAATAAAAGGTTGGGATATGGCATAAAAAGATAGAATAGAACATAAGATGATGGGGTAGGACATAAAGGAAGATAAAAGGAATTAAAACGATAGGATATGACATAAAGGGAGAGAATAGACCCTAAAAGAATGGGAGAATAGGACATAAAAAGAGATAATATGAGATAAAAGGAGAGAAAATAAATAATAGCATGGGATAGAACAGAAAGTGAGAGAAGAGGGCATAAAGGATGGGATAGAACATAAAGGGAGAGAATAGGATAAAAAAGGATTGCATAGGACATATAAGAATAAAATAGGACATAAAGGGATGGGATAATACATAAAGAGAAATAATACGACATAAAGGGATAGAATTGGAGATAATCTAATAGAATAGGACAGAAAAAAGCTAGAATAGTAGCTATGGGAAGAAAATAGGGGATAAAAAGTTGGGATATGACATTAAGGGATATAATATGATGAGAAAAGACATAAATGGATATAATAGGACATAAAGGGTTGGTATAGGACATAAAAGGAGAGTATGGAGCATAGGGGCAAGGTATAGGACATAAAGAGAGAATAGGGCATAACATGATGAGATAGGAGATAATGATAGATAATAGGAAATAAAAGGAAGGGATAAGACATCAAGCGAGAAAATACCACATAAAAGCATGGGATACGTCTTAAACGAATAGAGCATTTCATAAAAGGATGAAATAGGACATAAAAGGATAGGACAAACGGGAGAGAATATGACATAAAAGGATTGAATAGGACATAAAAGGATTGGATAGGCTATAAAGGGTATAAATAGGACATAAAATGATGGGATTTGACATTAAAGGATAGAATATGACATACTAGATTGAGATAGGACATAAAACGATAGAATAGGAGATAAACGTATTGGATAAGAGATAAAAGGATAGTATAGAATATAAAGGCATGGAATAGGACATAAAGAGAGAGAATAAGACATAAAATGATGAGATAGGACATGAAGAGAGATAATAGGACATAAAGGAGGGTATAGGTCATCAAGGGATAGAATATGACATAAAACGATGGGATAGGACATAAAGGGAGATAATAGTAACAATGAGTAACAATGAAAATAAGTACCCTAGAAGACCTTACGGTCCATTCAATGAGGGTACCTTTGGACTAGCTGTCGAGTGGGCACATCCCCACTCAATTGCCTTACGACCTCCCTAAACGGCCATTTTTCAAGACTTTGTCTAGTCTTGTCGTGAACTGGTCAACAGAATTGCTGTTGACAACCTCCATCGGAAGTGCGTTCCAGCTACCGCAGATACTGTACGTGAAATATTTCCCACACAGATCGCGGTTGTAACGCTTCAGCTCAAGTTTGAAGCCGTGATTTCTTGTTCTGCTCTTATTAATGCTGAAGATATCCCTGCAGTCAACATTGTCGAACCCTCGAAGTATTTTGAAAACTTCGATGAGATGACCACGCAGTTTACTGGTTTCCAACGAGAACAAATCTATTTCCCTCAATCTATCCTCATAACTTTTATGTCTGATAGAGGGAATCAGTTTAGTTGCCCTGGCTTGCACGTGTTCCAATCTCGCGATGTCCTTTCGAAATGAAGGACTCCAAAATTGTACGGCATACTCCAGGTGCGGTCGGACAAGTGCATTGTATAAACAGAGTACTATTTCCTTGTTCCGATATCCGAACTGGCGCTTTATATAACCTAGCATCCTTTGGGCTTTCTCCTCCGCCTTAATACACTGCCTCGAGAACTTGAGATCACTAGTTATAGTTCCACCCAAGTACTTCTCAGTGTCGGTAGATTCAAGAGCAGTGCCCTTAAGGATATAATGAGATTGGGGGTTTCGGTGGCCTATATGCATCACTTTGCATTTATTTGCATTAAAAGGCATTTGCCACGTGTCCGACCACTCCCCAATCTTCCGAAGATTTTCCTGCATGCGGGCAGTATTTGCATCCTTTGCAACGTTTATACCAAGCTAGGTATCGTAGGCAAATTTAGAAATATTGGCAACCATGTCACCATCCATGTGGTTGACGTAGAGGATGAATAGTAGTGTCCCAGGACAGAATCTTGAGGCACCCCGCTAGTAACGGACACCCACTCAGAAGCCTGTCCATTCACCACCATCCGTTACCGTCTCCCACTTAGCCAGTTATCTATCCAGCCTGCTACTTTTCCGTCTATGCCCAGCGCTCGCACTTTCCAAAGAAGGCGGCGTTGTGGTACCTTATCAAAGGCTTTCTGAAAGTCTAAGTACACCACATCCACCGCCTTGTCCCGATCGTGCTCACTGAAGACGAAGTGAAAGAATTCCACAAGTTCGTCAGGCATGACCGTTGCCTTCGGAAGCCGTGCTGGGAACTCTTCAGTAGCAGTTTTGACTCTAAATCCGACGTCACTTTGTCCACCATGATGCTTTCCATGAGTTTACCGACTATCGAAGTCAGACTGATAGGTCGGTAGTTCGACAGTTGGCCACGGTCTCCTTTCTTGAAGATAGGAGTCACCTTTACTTCACGCCACTCTCTAGGAACTCTACTGAACTAACACTTTAACGCTCTCGACCAGCTCAGCTGTACGCTTCCTGGGGCGTCATAAATGTCTTGGATGGTTGTCACTAGCTGCATTGAGGTTCTCCACTGTCCCCATTGAGGTTCTCCACTGTCCCATAGTTCTCGAAGTGGTCCACCCAGTCCTGAATTCTGCTCTTGGAGGGGGCTTTTTCACATTCGAACTGATGCACGAAAGTGTCCTGCACTTTCTTGAACGAGCCTGTCTTGTAGTAATGTTTGATGCAGGATATTCTTTTCTGGAGCTCCCATTGAGATCTAGTTGGGTTAACAGGCTTGCTTCTGTCATGTCCTGCAAAGTATGAGTGATTAGTGAAAGAATGAAGGATATCTCACAAAGTGTGTGCATTTTTAGTGTTATAAAAGTACTAATACTCTTTTTACGCATTCCATTCATCATCTAGGGTTGCTCTTTGGCGCGGAAAGTACATATTTTTTAGATACTTAGACATTGATGGAGTTATTATTGAATTTAAAATAAGTCTGGCATACCTTGTTCTGTTGTGGCCACAAACCATAAATTTCACACATTGGCAACATTTAATTCGCACTTAATCACATATTGGCAGCCCTTGATACAAGTATTTATAGGAGCGCCTCTTTCGATTTTCCGTCATAACCCGTGTGTCTAACATTCCTAACGGAGTCGTGTGTTTTTTGTGTATTTAAATTTTTAATCTTTAATAAGACTTTTCATAATTCCTCTGTAAATTTATCAGACTTTTGTTGAAATCATAACCTCATTTTAAAAGCGAATCGTTGCGACAGGTGTGAGAACGAAGCGTGGCTTGATTATAATATCCCCAGCACTAAATAGTAATTTTGGGGGGCTTTGTATTCAAACCTAATGCTAGACTTTCAAATTGTTAATACTACCAGGTGCTTTAGATTAGGTTTTGTTGTACTACTTGTTCCTGAGGTGGCGAGCAACCCGGCAACCCGTAGCGTGGCTCGATAATGGCTTCCAGTAAACAAACCCATATACGAATAATCTATAAATAAATAGTAAATACTTAAAAACAGTACTAATGGTGTTTATAGGCATTTTAGTCATTATTTACGGCTTCGTTTTTGCGCGGAGAGCAGTTATTTTTAAGATAGTATCACTGCAAATAGAGTCGTACTTAGGGTGCTAATATCTAAAAATAAGTGCTTTCCGCGCCTAACCGGAGCCGTAAATGATGATTAGAATTCCTAAAAACACCATTAATACTGTTTTTACTACAAAAAACCCACAGTAGGTGGGATAGGCAATACAGGCAGAGAATAGGACATAAAAGGATGGGAAAGGACAAAACTGGAGAGAATAGGACATAAAAGGTCGGAATAGTACATAAAAGGATGGGATAGAACATAGAAATAATTGTAGGCATCAACATAACATAATTCAGCTGATAGGAAAAGCCACAAATGCCTATCAGAGTTCATCAGAGTCAACCCCAACCCCAAAACATTCTTCAAGACTGTCTGAACCGCTTAAAAGGTAATCACCATCATGGTTTATCATAAACTCATTCATGCAGCTACTGCTAAAAAGGCATCACTATCATGGCTTGTAAAAAATACAAAATCATCCAATACACGTATCTGTCTGTCCTCAGTGGACGCATGAGTGTTCATGTTTAAAGGTTCTAGGTATCCCTGCCTTAGCTAAGGCGGATCAGTAGTTCTACTACCGACGGCATCCTTGAAGTGGATTTAGTTCCCAGCAGGCCTTCAGTGGTCGGGGGATGTTAAGATTCCCTGGGTTGGTAGTTAGTAGTTGTTTAGCTTGTTGTTGTTGATGATACTTTCTAAGATTCTCTGTCTATCAGTTTTTGTCAGGCATTATTCTTATTTTGTCTGGTGACATTGAATCTAACCCTGGCCCTATCCGTCGTAAATTCTGCAATTTATTCTACTGGAACATCCGTGGTCTCTATGGTAACTTGAAGGACTTTCTTTTGCCTCAACTAAATATGATATTATTTGCTGCTCTGAAACTCTTGTATCAAATAGGAGACATACCTCACAACTCCTTTTGCTAAATTTTAATAAACCTATACAATTTCTGAGGAACTTCTTACCTCGAGCGTGATTTAATGCTTCACGTTTTATTAAGTATGAATGTGCATGTCATGAGGTCATGATTATTAGAGTATGCTGACGTTTTAATAACTTTTATATTTTTAGCCTTTATAGAAACCCCGACTTAGATTACATTATTTATGATTGCCTTCTAAACTCACATATTAATATTCAAGAGGAGGACAAGAAATCTTTTCCTAGCTAAATTCAGTTTCCCAAACTAATCAATATGGTATTGCGCTCTTGATTTTTCTGATATGACTGGTTGTGAGCAGTTAGTTACTGGTGCAACTCACACAACCGGCAATCGTATTGATCTTTTACTCACTGATGTGGGAGGGGTTGTTGAGGTTCGAACCACTGCACCAAATGGTTCCTCACATCATCCAGCCTGGGCTTGTAAAATCCAGTTAGATTATCCTATTCGAGACTTTATCATCTCCAGGGATGTTGTTATCAAATCTAGAATTAACTGGGATGAGATTAACCCTGCTTTTAATAGTATTGTCTGGAGGAATATCTATGATGCTCCCCTTGCCCCATTGAATTTAAGGTTATTAGACTTGAAAAGTAGGTTTGTACCAATCAAAAATGTTAATGCTCGATCTCACGATAAAGCATGGTTTAATGACCAGTGTCGCCTGGCCTATCCCGATAAGCATGCTGCCTATAATCTTTGGTCTTATAACCGCTCTCAGTTGTGTTGGGAGAACTATGTTGCGATGAGGAACACAGCAAATAATGTTTAGAAAGAGGCTGAAGCTCAACATAATGCCCATTTGAAGAATGTCCTCACATATGCGGCTCAGCCGCATATTTGGTGGTCAGCACTTAAATCTGCTTTGTTTAGTGTTGAGTCTTCTATTCCTCCCTTAATGAAGCCTGAGGGTAGTGTTACATACCATTCTCTTGATGAAGCCAGCATTTTTGCTGACAGTTTTAATTTGAAGCAAAGTAGGGAAGAGATTCAGCTGCCCTTAGGCTGTCACCAGCTATCTAGTTTTGATACATTTGACTTCAGATCCTCTGAAATAAAATTTCTTTTATCTAACTTGGACGAGTTTGGGGGAACTGATCCTATTGGTCTGTTTCCATTGATTTAAAAAAAATTAGCTTCGAGCTAGCTCTCAAACTGGCTGTTATATTTCGTATTTTAGATCGTCGGGGGTCATTCCTGAATGCTGGCGTTCAGACAACATTAACCCAATTCCCAAAGGATCATCATCAGCATCTCCATCTCCCAGTGAATATAGGCCAATTTCCATCACACTGATTTTATCTAAGACTTTTGAACGTCTGCTGCCCAAACGTCTTATTGTATATTTGAGACAGTTTCTTCCAGTCACTAAGTTTGGCTTTAGAAAGGGGCTAGGCACTACTGATGCACTAGCATTGCTTTAGACAATAATTATAAGTCTAGGCTTGTCTCTCTTGACTTTAGTGCCGCCTTTGACACTGGCAACCATAATAGTTTGAATTTTAAATTTAAGTCTGTTAGCATTGGTGGTAGAGTCTTAAGTATTTTAACCGAGTTTTTAACTAATAGACAACAACGTGTTGTTGTCGATAAATGTTTTAGTCCTTATTCTAGAGTATATTCTGGAGTTCCTCAAGGTAGCGTTCTTGAGCCTTTGCTTTTTATATTATATACTAGTGGCATGTGGTTTAATATCATAAAATAAAATTCTAGCATTTGCTGATGACACCTCTCTCTATGCTCATGTTCCATCTCCTGAAATTAGCCTGAATGTTGCAGACAGCCTTACTGAAGATTTGAATAAAATTCATTCCTGGTGTCTTCAGTGGGATATGAAATTGAACCCAGTAATTCTAAGGAAATGATTGTGAGTTGTTCTAGATCTCTCTTACCTGAATATCCCAATTTGTTATATTCCATGGAGCTTTGATTAACAAGGCTGACCAACTCAAAGATGACACCTTCCCTGAAGTACTTTGAATATGTAGATAGGTTGAGGGTTCTAAATATGTTCTCATTTGAAAGAAAGCGTGTTAGAAGGGATATGATTGTGCTTTTTAAAATTTATTCTGAGGTAGATAATTTATTTGAGTTGGTACTTAAAGGACTAGGGGCCACCACTTCAAAATTAAAAAAAAACAGATGGGTAGGTTAGATGTGAGAAAGTATTTTTCACGAAAGAGTGGTAGAACATCTCGGTGGCCACGGTGTCCAGCACCATCATGGAGGATGGCGGCAAAAGTTTGAGGTGCGTGGAACGGCTTCTGCTCACAGACCATAGGCGAGAACAACGTGGGTAGCGCTGTGGTCGCCTTCTCAACGACTTGAAGAGTCATGGCAATCGAATTCTTATTTTTTTATGATGCTCAGCGTCGTGGCTGCAAATGGCGAGAAGATACCACCGGTGGGGTTCACTGCCGATTACAGACTCACCGTGGCTGATTACATGGACATCTTAGCCACAAATGTCCCGCCCTGGGTGAAAAAGATCACGAAGAAGGCGGACTACGTCTTTGGGCAGGACAGTGCATCTGCCCACAGGGCCAAGATCGTTCAAAAGTGGTTGGAATAGAACATGAACTTCTGGTTCAAAGACCTTTTGCCGCTGCAGTCACCCGATCTCGATTTCGACTATAGCGTGTGAACGCATGTCGAGGGCAGGACCTACAAGTCCGCACAGCAACTTCGACGAGCAGAAGACTTCGTCTGTGACGAGAGCGGGGCGTTCAGGTTTCGCCTCCGATGGCGGGTACATTGATTAATATTACAATTTAAACACATTTATATGTTAGAATAATAAAACCGTATTAAGAGTATCGTAACGAGTTTAACAAGACTTTTACAATACCCGGTAATAATGGGCCTAGAACTGATCCCTGAGGTACGCTACTGATAACGTCCCTCCACTGTGACCAAACCTCATTCATTACAACCCTCTGTTTCCTGTCTTTCAGCCATTCAGCAATCAAATTCAAAACTTTCCCACAAAACTTATCAAAAGCTTTGCTAAAATCTAAGTAACTTAAATCACTAGAAAAATAACACAAACAATAAAGTTTACCACAACGATGCTGATTACTCACTATAGAATTAAATGAATGACTGACTAACTGACTCTTTCTAGATTAGTAAGTGCTTATATAATGTTTCCTTCTTCGAGAATTTTATATGGAAAGAATTTTGGGGGGAGTCAACTAAAGAAGATTCTGAAAATACGAGTATATTCTAACTGCAAATTTCTGGATTTTCTATTTTATTATTACTATTTTAGCTAACAAATTATTTTATTCATAATATCTTTTCAGGGAGCTCTTAGCTCGTATTATGGACCCAAAATACATTTTTTCTTTCCTTGTGGACCCCATCAAAGCTTCTATAGACCCCGTTTTGGAAATGCTAGGTTAGATGATACAAGCACACTCCAATTATGTGATATATTATTTATTGTTTACAAAGTCAAGTAGTAATTCTTCTTGGTTGCTCATTCAATTGGTTGCGGTTCGCGTGAATGGAGAGCTTGGAGGTAGACGGTGAAAGTGGCACTTGGCGTGGACCGATGATGACAATGAGTGTCGAGGCGATGAAAACAGTATCTAATGATTTACATCTACAATTACAGCTTAGTGTTTAGTAAGGACAGAGGGGGATCGCTGTGTAGTACAAGAGATCAGGTAGTCAAAGAGGAAAAGGCGCGGAAATAACTTGAAAGGGATAAGGAGATTAAACAGGTCGCTGGCTAGACACAGATGCGTGGTGTATTTTTTGTGTGTCTTGGGGTATCAGTTCGACTAGACGACAGGAGGATGGGCGTGGAAGGAAGTTGTGTGCATGTGCTCGGAAACGCGCCATGCATGATGCTGCTAATTTATGTGTAGAATGGCAGTGGTTCCGCGTGGTCATGTGCTGCGGGAAAACGCAATACTATCACAGAGTACTGTCTCTCGTCTAGTGCTGTGTATATGGAGTCTCTGGCGAGTTTCCCTAGCAGTTTTGTTAAACTGGCGTGTGCGTATGTTTAAGAGGTGCTAGTTTATTGTTTTAGTGGAGTGTGGCCATTAATGTGTACATAGGAGAGCGGTATGCGCATCGCAGAGCGGAGTTTTGGATGTGCTGAGCCTTCTTCTGACATGATATGCTCGCAGATACAGTTACGCTACCGAATGGATATTCTCGGTAAAGGAGGTAAAGGTTCGGGTAAGCGACCTCGATGGCGTAAACTCTTCCCTACGAGGTCTTACAAGGAGAATAACAAGCTCTAAGTAGCATCAACTCAACAACGTCGCCCTCTCTGACCCGCACGATTTGTGCTCCAAAACAAATCCATCATATTGTCCTTTTACCGACACAGAATGCAACGGTTTCGAGAAGCTCCTTCACCGACCGAGAACACTGGGATTTTCGTTACTTTATTTACAAGAGAAAAATACTGGATACTGGGGAGTTTAACTTTCCATTTCCAAAAGATAGAATAATACAAAGCCGAAAGTCCATCTTCCCATTTACGAAAGAGAAATACATACCGGGAAGTTTGTCTTCCTATTTACGAAAGAGAACAATACATACCAGAAAGTTTGTCTTCCCATTTATAAGGTTCAATGTGTGAACCGTTTAAATTTTTCATTCGAATTGTTTTACTTGGCTCGACCCCCAAAGTACTACGGCCCGAGAACACGGAGTGTTTAGTACATAAATAATGTATACACCTTACAATTATAAACAAATATGTATATATATATATATATACAAACATAATTTAATGTGCTATGACGTACTGAAAAATAATAATATGAGGGATTTCTCGCAAATTTTACGCGTCTACTGGAACGAGTATAAAAGCTCGATTCGCTACCATTATCCTGGGTATTTGGAACAGATTCCACGTAACTGTAATTTCTGCCACTACCTTTCGATGATACTTTCTCCTTTTCTTCAGGGCATCTAATTCTAAAGGACTATTTACAATGGTTAGATCGTTTGATGGTCGCGAACAGTTTATAATTCTCTCGTTAAATACATTAGGCAATATAGCTGGTTTCACTCTGTCTATAGACACCGTGTTTTGATCGCAATCAGGGAATTCTATATTAAAAACTTTGTCGTCGCGTTCGAAAACACGGAATGGGCCTGCATAAGGCGCTTCTAGTGGCTTCCGAACACAATCAACACTGACCCACACATGCGTGTCGTCACTTAATTCCTTGGGTACAAACGTTTTCGGTAGCAAGTGCAGGTGGCCTTCAGAGGTTTGTGTGAAATCTATCTGCGACATGGTCTTTGCTAGTTCAGAGATAAATTTCGAATGGGCTTTGGATAAAGAAGAGGCTATCAAGGGCTTTGGGCAAAGAAGGGTCGTCCCTGTAACCGCTGTAAAGGGTGAAAAACCCGAATCATTAGGCAAGGACCGGATGCCCAGAAGAACGATTGGTAGGGCCATCAAACAACCTTGTCAGTGGGCCATTATAGAGCTCTTCAAATTCCGATGCGACCTTTCCACGATCCCGTTAGTGGTAGGTCTGTACGCCGTAGTTTTCATGCGATGGAAATCAACGAGGGCCAATAATTCTTTGAAAAGTTCGGACTTAAATTGCGCTCCTCTCTTGGTGACCACGTATAAGGGAACGCCAAGCCTGGATATCCAGCCGCCCAAAAAAGCTAAAGCAACCGTCTCAGCACTGATATCTGGAATCGGTATTGCTTCAATCCACCAGGTGGCTCTGTCTATGCATAATAGGCGGGACTGGGTACTTAGTGTGACAATTTACTTTAGTAGATTAGCGGGAGAGGCATTTACAAGTCTACGAACGTATATCTCTGTCCATATTGGACCAGAATTATCTCGCTTTCACCAACCGAAGCGATGCCTTAATCCCTGAATGTGATATATTATGAAGTTGCTTGAAAATAGCTGATATGCAAGGTGAAGGAACAAACGGTCGTGGGTATTTAGATGTTACCTCACACTAGAGTTGTGAGTCACTGGGAAACGTAAATACCTTCAGTCCAGATCGAGACGACCTCACTTCTTTGTCATGCTATTGTGCTTCTGCCAAAGAATGGAGATCAAATGAGTCTACCTGGCCTGAATTGAGATTCCGAGATAGGCAGTCAGCAACCACATTGTCCTCACCACGTACATAAGCTATGTCATTGACATACTCTAAGATTGCGGTCCAGTTCCGTTGTTGTCTATCCGATTTTGCACATAGTGGCGAAGAGAAGGCAGAGACTAGGGCCTTGTGGTCCGTGCATAAAGTCCCTTGTCGACCTTCGATCATATGCCTGAAGTGAAGCACAGCAAGATACGTAGCCATGAGTTCTCTGTCATAAGTAGAGTACGCTTGTTGTGTTTTACTCAACTTCCCGGAAAAGAATGCCACGGGCTGGGGAGACCCATCCATCATCTGATGGATGATGGAGCGCAGCACCAACTGCGAATTGGGAGCTGTCCGTCACCAATTGGTATGGAGAGTCATTGAGTAATGGGTAGCGTAACTTAACGGAGTTCGCCTGGGCCTCTTTATTAGCCTTAAATGCTTCCCGAGCAGCGTCATTCCATACAAGTTGGCGAGTCTTAGGTTGAAGCCGTGCGAGTTCAGTCAGAGGGGTAGCGATCGCAGCAAAATTAGGCATCATACGTCTCTAAAAATCTAACATGCTCAAATATCTTTATCGTGTCTTTTTTGGTTATCTTTTTTCTTCAAAAGTTCTTTTTTGATTGAGCAAGCCATGAAGGGCGTCTTATGTTCTCCTGCGCAATTCAGGCACTTCATAGAGGTGCTCTTACAGCTCCTCCAAGAATATGCATCCGACGAGCAGATAGAGCATAAAAGAACGTTACCCCTGGGGTAGGTGAGGTGGCCGTGGTGTGATCCTCATGCTTGTAGCACTTGAAGCACATCTGGAGGTCGATAAACTCCTCACGTTCGATCTGCTCAGGGCAGACACGGACAGCAAAGAGGAGCATACCTCCCTCCGTGGCCTTTACCACCATTTTCGTATTGCAAAAGACTATTTCGAATACGTGTGTGTACTCTTTAAACTTAATTATCTCAGCTACCTTCACCCAGGTGTGTTTTTTTCCACTTCAGCATGAATTTCTTCAATGCTGTGCCCCCCAACCCATGGATCGAGGTGGCGAAAAATAATGCTTCGATGTGTCTTTATTTGAGGTGGAATGTGTGGTTTGAGCTTGAGCTTTTTTAGGCATTCTGCTGCTTTAAGAGAGGTGAGTGCTTCGCAGTCACTCTCCTTTGAGCAAATAGCCGCATATCCATTGTGTGTGTTTATAAGCCTTACTAGGGCAATACCTAGATCCCCGTAAATTTTAGCGAAGACCCTCCCTCGATCAGGCTTGGGGCCATCGGAGAGGGTCTTCAGTGGTATCCGCCGGGTCTCCATCATTTATCCTTCCATATCCTCATATACAAGGATTGGAAGAATAAACTTAAACAGAATAAAATACCCCGCGGAGTGATTGTGTGTGTTTGTATGTGTGCGTATGTGTAGTTTGAGAGGGACTTATCACCATTTTTTAAGAGAGAAACAAAGTGTGTTCGAGGAAACGTGTCCTAGTCCAAAATATATAATTGATAAATGGCACTTTACCTTCCGTGTAGGGCGCTTATCGAATGCCTACAAGTTGTTGTCCGACAAAGGAGACTCGATGAAGAGTTCGGAGGGGAAGGGGGAAAACAAGTTTACTTCTCGCCACGAGCGCACGAAAGCGAGTGAAAAATTTCACTATTAATTCACAAAAAATCGTAATGAAATTACTCAGCAGCACTGCTAAAACTTGTCCATAAGGATTCACCAAACGCGAGGTACAACGTACAAAACTCGGTGCGATATAAATTTAGGCAGTAGCACAATCTTTACAAAAGCAATGCCAGATTTACTAATTAAAGTCTGGAGCAGTGTAAATGTGACCGCAAGGTGGGTAACACACCTTAGGTTAGGCTAGGCATCAAAAGTGGTTATCGGCCAGTCACCGTAGAAGAAGAATGGAGCCCTCACTATGTACTAATCCTAATTTAACCATGGACTTGTCAAGAATTATGGAAGTCCTTGGTTGCCGGCGTCCATGGGGATATGGCACAGCGGTAACGGTACTGATACGATTCATAGTCATCCCCAAAGTGGGTTGGGTAACATAATTTAAGATCAATATCATAATTTTTGTGAACTTCATCCTCAAAGAGTTCAGGGCTGGCTTTTCTTAAAACACGAAAGAAGAAAGTTAAAAAATAACCTTCTTTTAACATTTCTGTGATGATCAAAGAAGTAATATGAATAAATCAATACTGAATTTCAATCAATTATAGTATTATAAATTGACATGGAAAAGTACTTCACCATTTTGTTCAATTTATGTAGCGAAGTTGATAAAAGGGAGCTAATTATTCAAACGTGTTAAGATCTTCATTTAGAGGCCAAAGACAGATCGCATCATCTATGTATCTAAACAAAGTCAGGGGAGTTGGGTCATAGTGGATAAAATATGAGTTTCAAAGAATTTCATCTAAAGGTTAACTAAAAGTGAAGTGTTATCAATCACCGTTTATGTTATTACCTTGTTCTTGCGTGTTTTAAAAGTATCCAGTCGAGAATTCTTTGAGAATGATGTCGACAAAGTTTATAATATTGGACTTAAATTGTGAAAAAGTAAGAGCCAAGAGGATATAGGGGCCACTAATTGGGAAACTGCCTTTTGGTCTTCGAGTCCGCCGGCTTCAAGCGGTTCCTAGTTACTCACGAGAGTGTTGAAACAAGGTTGTCTGAATGATGCATGGTCCATCAGCTCAAGAATCTAGGTGAGTTGCTCGGTAGAGAACCAGGGACTTCCCTTTTGATTAGTGTAGTCAATCAGATCCAGAATATCAAATGAATGCTCTCCTGAAACTAAATTGCACACCTGTGCTGACAACACTGCATGCTACCCTCCCGCAAGTGGGTTCCCCATTAGACTGTTACACCAAGTACCGGCGGAGCAGCACTCACTTCCGGCCCACAGCGCAAGGGGTGCCAACTGTATCATGGGTAACCTAGGCAGAGTTGACCTGACCATGTACATAGCTCACCTCTCCGTCAGCCATAAAGAAGGCGAAGGCTGTGGTTTGCAATGGTACCTCTACTTGACTGCCTCGAGAAACTGGGGCTCTCTCACGGGTCTTCATCAACACCTTAAAATACTTCCCCCCTCCCTCCCTGGGATCTTTTCTTCAAGGAGTGTTCCCAGAGAGGCTCTGGCCTTCTCGTGGGGAGAAAGGTCAGCTCTGGCCCCTTTAGGGGACCCATGGTGCTGCCAATAAGACTTTTAACATGCCCCTCTTTCTTTCCTCCCCTATTACGTTATTCAACTGCCCTTTATTTCCCCCTCTTCCTTCACCTATCTAGTGGTCCTTATGGATACGAGACCTCTGCTCGTTGTATGGATTGATTCCGACTTGTTCTTTCATGAAGGTGAAAGAGGCTGGGCATCTCCACCGCCTTTGTCTACCGAATTCCCAAGGAGAAACCCATCGTTGGCCCCTTTTCTCCGCGCGTAGGAGAACTCGGGCAGCCTCTTAGGTTTCTAAAGATGGTGTGGTGGATCCGTATCCATTCTCCAAGAGGACATACCGGACGTAACCGAATTTAGAGTTGAAGTAGTGCCGGGCCCTTGTAGGCTTCCATGGTGGGGAGTCCCGAGAGAGAATGCAAAGTTTTTTTCTTTTTGCAATGGCTAGCTATAAACCTAAAACCTTCCCTTCTCGTAAGGGTTCTCATGCCGAACGTTCCTTAGCTCCCCTTTCAGCCTTCCCTCGCTCGTTGGACCCCTATTCCAACGAAGTAGACGTTAATGAATCTTTTGAGTGCCGCTGTGGTGAATCCTGCTGGATGTGGTCAAGAGGTAGTGGTGATTTCGTAGTCGAGGTGTCATCCCACTCTCAACACAACCTTGTGCGAAATCTATCTTCGATAGCTGAAATTCCAATAACTGTCTCGCCCCATCCGCGTCTGAATTTTGTCAAAGGTGTCGTGCATTCAAACGAACTAAATGACTACGACCTCACCCGTCTTCAGAGTAAGCTTAGTACCCAACGTGTCACACACGTACACAGGGTAACTAAAACATTAGGCCCCACTAAAGTCTCAACCGCCACACTGATTTTAACATTTGAACGACAATAACTGCCGCAGTATATTAAAGCTGGGTACCTTCGTGTCCCGGCAAGTCCCTACAACGAACTACCCAGACGCTGCTTCAATTGCAATCAATTTGGACATGTTGGCCGTGCCTGTCGGCCCCCTCGCTCTTGCGTGAATTGTAGCTCTGACTACCATGGCCCCAAATGCATCAAAACACCCCGTTGTGCCAACTGCGGAGATACCCACAGTGCTGCGTTAAAACTGCTCTATATTTTTATATGAAAAGGAGGTGGTCGCTTTGCGCGATTCCCTGCGTCTAGATATAAGAGAGGCCCGCCAGCGTGCTTGAGCACAAACCTCACCACACGGCCGGCTCTTCTCTGACGTTTTAAGTGACGTTGATCGAAACCAACCATCACGCTCGAGTTCCGACCAGCCTGAAGCACTTCACCCTACATCTATTCGCAGCGTCGGAAACATTCAGAATATGGAGTCGAAGCATCGCTCTCACACTGAGATAAACAATGTAGCCCCACTCTCTCCAGCAGCTCTAGCTGGGAGAGACGCTCAAGGTGAGACACTTGAGGACATCAGACGCTATTTGAAAGAATCCTTAACATCAACCAGTGAAGGTTAATCCACCCGGCCCCGAGACCCAAAGCCCAGTGGGAAGAGGAAGGATTCCTCACCTGGGTCATCGACCACCAATAAGAGGGCAGCCTCTGAAGCTGACTCGGCCGAGCCCTGGGAATCTTCAATGGACTCCTCCCTATGGCTGAACATTCTATGCCCTTAAGTTCGTCCCGCCCTTCACAGGACTTAGGCTCTATCCTGATCCAAACGATGGCAGATATACACCCAGCTCCACACACCTCGCTCAGATCACCTCTTCGTTTCGCTCACCCTTCAAAACATGATCCGATGGAAGCAGTTGATACTCCAACATCACCAATCGCGGTGGTTGGACCAACTCCTCAGACACCGAAAATACCGTCGACCCATGAATCCGGATCTACCGACCAAAAATTCTTTCTCGATCTTCCTTTTCCGCCTTTTTGTGAGCCCGAATTACAATCAAGGACCTCGGTTGGTTCTCCAAAACCCACGAAAAAAGCCCTAGTTACTGCTCCATCTAGGATCTCTCCCTCTGCAGAAGCAGGCTCCTCAAAATCAGCTCTCCGTCTTCCAAGCTCTTTGGGACGAACCTCAAATACAATATCGGCCTCAAAAGAGAAAAATATATCTACAGTGGTATCTAATCGTCACACATAATATCTTCCATTTTACAATGGAATTGCCAAGTCGTTCTTCCAAAGTGGGAAGAACTCAAAATTCTTTTGACGACTATCCAACCCACTGTTATTTGTCTTCAGGAGAATAAACTGGGTATGCGGCCCTTTTCACCGGTACCCGGCTTTCTCGCTTTCAATTCTATTGCTCCTGCTGGAAGCTCCGCTCATGGGGGGTGTCAATCATGGTATCTCTATCCCACCATGTTTCTCCCATCCCGCTACATACTACCCTCCAAGTTGTTGCCGTGAGGGTTTTTCTTACCTAGCTTTTTACCGTTTGCTCTATTTACCTACCCCCTTGTTTATCATTGTCAAGATCTGACCTTTTAGAACTTATAGACCAGTTGCCCTCTCCATTCTTATTACTAGGAGATTTTAACGCCCGTCACCCATACTGGGGTGACATCACTCGAAATGCCAAAGGCAGTGTTTTAGAGTCTCTTTTATTATCTGACCTTCTTTGTGTTTTAAATACTGGCGATTTTACCTCTTATCATGCCCAGACGGACTCTTTTAGCTGTGTTGACCTGTCTGTTTGTTCTCCTGATTTATTCACGGAATTTCGATTTTCAATTCTTGACGATCTCCATGGGAGTGACCACTTTCCTATTGTCTTATCGGCCCTTCAAGTTAGCTTTCATATAACCATGCCCCTTAAGTGGAACTTAGGTCATGCAGATTGGGAATGTTTTCAAGAGGCGTCCTTCACAAATGCATCCTTGGGGACCTTCAATGGAGTGGACGCGGCAGTAGAATACTTTACATCGACTATCTCCAATGCAGCAACACAGACCATCCCACGGAGGCGACCTGTCACGGGCCGCTCAACCGTGCCCTGGTAGACCTCGACGTGTGCAACAGCTATCACAAATTACAAGTTAGCCCATGCCCGATTCCGAAAGAACCCAACTTTGTGCAACAAGGTCGACCGAAACCGAGCTCGTGCGCTTCGCCAAAGAACGCTTCGTCAGGCTCGCCGAAATTCATGGCGCAGATACGTTTCATCGATTTCCTGGAAGAGAATTAATAAGATCAGGGGCCGTTATGCTAATCATCATACCCCCACACTCAACTTAGACGGTTCCTTGAAGAATGACGGTTGGCGGTCATCAATGCTTTTGCTGACCATTTCCACGCCGTCAGCAGTGTCAGCCGTTACGATAAGGCTTTTCTATCCTACAAATCAAAGGAAGAATCTCATTCTCTCAACTCCACAACAAAATCTAACTTTCCATATAACGCTTTATTCAGCATCCATGAGCTGCATAGCGCTTTGTCCCTTTGCAGATCTACTTCCCCTGGCCTTGACGAGATCCATTTCGATATGATTCGGCACTTACATCCACACTCTACTCTCTTCTTACTCGATTTGTACAACCTTATATGGGTGAAGGGTTTTTACCCCTCATCATGGCGCATTGGGATCATCCTTCCCTTTGGCAAACCGGGCAGGGACTGGTTGGACGCAGATCACTACCGCCCTATAGCTCTCACCAGCTGTTTGAGTAAGTTGCTGCAAAAATGATATAGGAGCGCCTAAACTGGTTCCTAGAAACCAATCACCTTCTCTCTCCATTTCAATGTGGCTTCCGCAAAGGTCATAGTACCTTTGACCTACTAGTACGTTTCGAGGGATTGGTCCAGAAAGCTTTCTCATTAAAGCACCGAGTCCTGGCCATATTTTTCGATATTGAGAAAGCCTACGACACAACATGGAGATACGGCATCTTGAAGCAGCTATACGTCTGGGGGATGAGAGGCCTTTTACCGTCACTAATTCCAAGTTTTTTAGCATCTCGATCTTTCAAGGTACGTGTTGGAGACGCATACTCTGACCTGCAACCCCAAAAGGAGGGAGTTCCTCAGGGCAGTGTTTTAAGTGTCTTATGTTTTATAATTGCCATCAATGATATTATTTCGTCTCTTCCAGAGGGTGTATCGGCAACTCTGTTTGTCGATGATTTAGCACTATACTGTTCCTCACCTCGCCTTCCATCAGCAGCGCGTCGGCTACAACTGGCGGTTGATGCTGTACGCCAAAGCGTAGAACTTAAGGGATTCCGCTTTTCCATGAACAAAACCAAAGCAATGTATTTTTACCGGGGCAGGGGGGTTCTTGTTCCGCCATCTATCTCCCTACAAGGCGAAGATATAGAGTTTGTCTCCGAGTTTCGGTTCCTTGGCGTAACTCTCGATCCAAAGTTATCCTGGTTACCACACCTACGCCGACTTCGAACGGGCTGTCTGCGGGTTCTAGACATTTTGAAAGTCCTCTCACACACTTCGTGGGGTAGCGACAGACAAACATTGTGGACATTATACACAGCCCTCGTCGAATCCAAATTGGATTATGGCTGTCAAATTTACTCATCGACTTCCCCTTCAGCCCTTAAAATGCTGAACCCCATTCGAAACCTCGGAGTTCGTCTATCCAGTGGAGCCTTCCGTACTTCTCCTGTCAACAACCTTTACTGCGAGAGTGGGTATTCCCTTTGCCCTACCATAGACTTCAAATCTGCATGCGATACCTCTGCCGAGTACAGCAAGCCCCTGTATCAGAGGTCTACAGATGCCTGTATGCTTCCGAATCAACGGCGTCATATGATAAGTTGCCATCTTTACCCCGACCCTTGAACCTTCGCACAGGTGATCATCTCTCTAACCTGTGTGTTCCAAGGGTCCTTACCCTTCCATTCTTACTGACCCCTAGTTGGCGTGCTCCTCTCCCTACAGTATGTACCACATGTGGAGACTGGAGAAGTCCTCCATGGACCCTCGCATCATTAAAAGCCTGTTCTTAGAGCATTCGATATCGCACAAACAATGCGGCCCACTATACACGGATGGCTCTAAGTCGGACGGTGGCGTGGGTGCCGCAGCCATTTACCCAGGAGGAGAATTCTTAACTCTATCTTTGCCGCCAGCAGCATCCATTTTTACCGCTGAACTCTCAGTAATCCTTTTCGCCTTTAGACTCATCCAAATTTTACCTTTTAGTAATTTTGTCATTTTTTTCCACTCAAGGAGTGTCTTACAGTCAATTAGATCTTTTAATGCATCCCATCCCCTAGTCACAGAAATTTGAAACTGGCTGATCCAAAATGCGTCCCGATATAGAATTATTTTTTACTGGGTCCCTGGGCATGTGGGAGTTCTGGTCAACGAGAGGGCTGATCGGCTGGCCCGCTCAGCACATTCTGTGTCCCCTAAGAACTCGGCTCTTTACTTTAGGGACTACTTTCCTTCAATAAGAAAATATATTTTTCAACTGTGGCAGAATATATGAGATGACTGTTCATCATCCAAACTATACAAAATTAAAAATTCTATTCGCTCTTGGCCCTCGAGTTGTCACAGAATGCGGTCGTTTGAGGTGGCCTTTTGCCGAGTTCGCATTGGCCACACGAGACTTACTCATGGCCATCTTGTTTCGGGGGATGTTCATATCAGCCCTTGCTGTCGTTTTTGCGGTGGGGACCAATCGGTTTTATTGGATTGTAGCCATTTCGCCATTCTCCGGTTGTCCTGTTTCCCGACCCTTTTAACTATTCCTCAACACACCCATCTTCGATTCATATTGGCGGAGGAATCTTTTAACCCGTCGTTTTTTAAATTTTTGTCACAAAGTTGTCTCCTCCACCTTTTATAGATGATTTGCCTCGTTTTATCCTAGCTGCCATATAGAATCCACTTGGATTGGGCAGCAACCCATTGGTTCCTTACCTTAAACAAAAACCTTAAAATACCTCCAATTGTCTTTTTACTCTCCGTTGGAACGAGGGATGCCTCCCAATGTCCGTGTCTGAATTTCTGCGTGATCGGCAATTCCGAGTACGGGTGGGGGTGGGGGGGGGAGCAATTTTTAAATATTAAGAGCCCATCTGACGGCTGCCTACTAGGGCAAAACTCGCCGTAATTCACGCAAATCCTAATACTAGGGTAGATTAAAAAAAAGCTAGTAACAAATAAAAAAGATTAAAACAGGAACAAAGGCTAAAACACAAACTAAAAAACAACAACAACAAATAACACAAAAAAAAGATAAGCGAAAAAGCAACACGAATGAAGAGCCCTCTGGCATCGAGGGTAGGCCCGCCTTCTCCCCGGCGCAGGAACATGTAACCTATAAAAAAGAGTCAAATAAAGTGGAGGAGGCCAGCCTCCTCCAAAAATTCATATAGTCTGCAAGTATGTGTACACGAACTAGTCTCGAGTACAAGGGACAAGCGGTAGCGTCCCCGCTCGTCCTTGTACCTGGAGAGGGAAAGTGCGCGAAGATCACCCAGCCTGGGACATACAACAAGAATGTGCCGAACAGGCTGGGGGACAACGCAGTCGTCGCAATAAAATACTGGCAAGCGCTCCATCAAATGGCGGTGCATGCTGCGAGTGTGTCCGATTCGGAGACGACATGAAGTAACCTGAAGCGTCTCCGCATTAGGGAGCCATTCCATGAAGGGAGTGGGTGCAGGATGGAGTGGTCTTCCCTCCTGCACCTGATCTTGAATTTTTAATTTTGTTGGATTTTGTTTGTTTTTTGTTGTGTTTTTCGTTTGTGTTTTTTCTTTCTTAACTAGGTTAGCCTATACGTAGGCTAAAATATTGAAACAATCGGTACTTTCGGCCACTATACCCCTGCATTCAGTCGCCAACTTAAACACTTTCAAATTAAATAAAATAATAAATAATGAAGGAAAGTGTGTCCCGCAGGGAAGTATCCTCAGTGCCACACTCTTTGTCGTGAGCATCTACAGTATCACATCTCTGCTGCTGGAAGATGTTCTCGCTACGCTCTACGTGGACGATCTTTCGGCCGATCTTTCGGCACGGCCCAGATGCCAAAATCTAGAGCGTCAACTCCAGCAGGCATTGAACCGCGTCTCTCGCTATGTCGAAGCTTATCTCTCCACCCACAGCTTCACCCCGACCCGGATCTCTTTCTAAATGGGGCTCATCGGGATGGGGTAACAATCAGTAATCAGAACCACCCTCCACGCTGCATGAAAAAGAATATGGGAGACGGCCGACTGGAATCAGTTGCGTGATATCGCAAAAAAGTTTTCCCGTGGTCCTAACCCCAAAATGTCTTGACATCTTCAGGTCATCTTCTGCCGCCTACGAATCGGACACACTCTCGAGACGCAGCCCCACTTGATGTAGGGCTGCCCAAGACTTTATTTTGACGACTGCTCGGTCCCTCAGTCTGGGGATCTTCGCGCATGTTGCCTGTCTCGGTAGTGAGACGTGCCGGTCGCTACTAGTTGTCTCTTGTATTCGGGACGCGTTCGTGCACACTTGACTGTATAATTATTGAGTTTCCGGAGTATGCAGGCCTCATCCATAGAATTTAAGGTTTTGGATTCGGGCCTTTGGGGAATGCGATCCTCTCTTGCGCCCGAGCGTGCCTTTTCTTTTTGGGTGTTTGTTGTTTTTTTGTGGGTTTGTTTTTTTTGGGGGGGTGGGGGGATATATTTTCAATAGCCTAAAGATAGTGAATGTTATGCGTTTTCGGTTGCTATGATCTTGTTGGTAGTCGAAAGAAGCGACCATCTTTGATTTAAAAAATCGGCGTGATGTGGCCTCTTTGCTATTGCGCTAGGAATTCTTTAAAAAACCGATCATGGTCATTTTAGTTTCATTCTGTACTCTTCACTCATTCATTGTCCATTCCTTCGCTCTTTATTATTTCACTTTCATTCTTCTACTAATTACACTATTTTTGCTCACCTCTCTTTTTTTCCTCTCTGACATCTACTGCCATCTCTCTGCTGAGTAATAATGCCCTCGTTGGTCACCCATCTCGAGTTCCAATAGTACTTCTTAAATTACCGAATAATTTTTCACATTTTAG
Organism: Ceratothoa steindachneri; assembly: GCA_963969495.1. Classification (NCBI taxonomy): domain Eukaryota; kingdom Metazoa; phylum Arthropoda; class Malacostraca; order Isopoda; family Cymothoidae; genus Ceratothoa; species Ceratothoa steindachneri. Next base: position 188,834,361 of record OZ018321.1, on the reverse strand, counting down.
ACAATGGAGAAAAGACAATACCCCATCCGAAACATGGGCCTCATCCACGGAAGATTCTCTTGCCTCCTTGGTGGAATATGAATGGCCTTATCCATTTTGAACTGTTTAACCAAACTCAGATTATCAGAGAGAAGGTTTACTGTGCTCATTTGGATCGTTCACATGCAGCATTTGAAGAAAACAAGCGCATCTAACTAGTGGAGGGGCTCCTTCCTTACCACTTTTGGCCAGTTTCACATCAAAAGAAGAGGTACCCTCTTTGATTACTCCCAAGACCCTTCCACCTGTTTTCGTCGGATATGTAGTCTTCCCTTCTCCTACGACTCTGGATAAGAGAGCTTACCTCTTACCGTCTTCTTTAGAGTTGCTCTCTGGCGACTCTGTCTAAGGCAGTTGTGCCCACCCCCCTTCCACTTTACTTTCTCGGGGAACCAGTAAACAAGACAGATTTGCAAACAAGTGGCTCGCTCGCTCTCGATGGAAGCAAGCTGCGAGAGCCGATGCGTAAATTGGGGCAAGAAGTGGCCAAACACAGTGAGTTCTGCTCCCCCCCCCCCCCGTCCAGATTTGACCAAAGAACCGCTTGTTCCCATTGGGAGCCAGCGCGCTATTCCTCAGACTTTTAGATCAACATTTGTCCACGAGACTATTGAGCCATTGGTGGGAATCCTTGAAGCCTCGAGAAGAGGTGGCCGAATGGATGCTCGTCTTAAGATTAAGGCAGGCCACAAGCACCTTTTCCCCCAGACGGCAGAAAACATTGACTCGGTAGGAAACCCCGAAAATATTTCCGCTCCCGGGCGAAATCCTTTTAAGGAGATAAGATCCCCCAATGGCTCAAAAAGAAGGGGAGCTCTCCTCCTCCCCGGGAGCTCCACAGATGGCCTAGTCCTTTGCCATTTTGGTGAAGGGCGAGGCGGAGGCTAGGGGTGTCCTTTTCTATCCGGGAACGATGGGTCAACTGCCTATGCGGTAGGTAACCAGGCGAGGGATTTCTCTTCCGGCTCTTTGCTCACACGGAAGAATAGATTAAAAACCAAAGTGTCAAACCAAGTACCAAAGTAGGTCGATCCTCGGCCACATCGGCGCCCATCATAGAGGATACCCGGCGTCTTCGAGCCCGCCAGCTTCAAACATTATTCGGTAATCCGTTCTACTGGTTGTAGCATGGTTCTACTTATTGTAGCATGGTTCACAAATGACCCTATTCAAGTTGCCATCGTGAGTATTCTTCTGGCGCTCGTTGGCTCCCCTGTTCATGTTACTCCGCACTTTACCATAAAATTCGTAAAAGGATTAATCTATTCGAGGGAAGTCGTTGACTACCCCTTATAAAACATCGCCGAAGAACTGGCCGACCAGCTGGATGTCAAGTTCAAGCATGTAAATGAGGAAACAGGGAGGGGCCTCGAAACCAAATCCTTGGTGGCAGCTGCCAAAATAGAATTTTAAAAATAATAATAATAAAATGCATCCATATGTCTATTACGTTTGGGGGACTTAATCTACTGCACTGGCATCCAGTTGGCAACTGACGTTTAAATAATGTTGGTTGATGCTGGAGAGATTTTATTGACTTCATGTCGTGCACAGAGCATGATGCGTTTCTTCTACCTGACACTCCAATTTCTTTCCAAGCCGACAACAGCTGTCATTTCATCTACAACCTACCTTGCTGGTACCTATACTGAAGAAATAAGTCATATCATCCGACTCAGTGAATGCGCTAAATTTTCTTGATAGCAATTGAAATCTCCACAAAACGTACTCCGTAGTATACGCGAAGTAACGGCATCTGCGACTATGGGTGATTCGGGAGTTATCTTCTTCTTAGTCCCGTTGCATGTAGGTTTAGTAGGAAATAAACGTGCTAATGAGGTTGGTTGGTTGTCTCTACAACCAGGCAACCTCTATCCTCTTGCATGGAAAGATGATAAAAGACATCTTCCGGAAATGTAAAGATGTGCGCTATTGTAGCAGCAAAATTCTCATGGATTTTTTCGTTCATTCCCCACCCGCTTAGGTTGCTGCCCTCTGATTGGATACACTTTCGAGATGCAGCGCAATCAGATGAAACACTTCGAGGTCGAACCCCTCTGCAAAATAATAATGTTTAAAAGGACTTTAAGCCATTTTGATGGGTGGGGCACTATGGCCAAAGTTGCTTCCGCAGTCTCTGTCCAGGTATCAGGACTGCAGGTGACATCATCATCTTCCCCTGGTGCTTGGATCTGGATCTTGCGTGTTGGGCTCTGGAGCTCTCAGCCTCTTTCAAGATATGTAAGCCAATCTTGAAGTAAAAAAAAATTAGGAGGCCCCATAGCATTATTAACATATACAATACGCAGATAAATTGATTCAGAGAGCTCTCGGACAGTATCTAGAGTAATTTCTATCATTTCTCGAGCAAAATCTTGTTCAGCTCTTTCAGAGAAGGTTGTGGAGCAGATCGGTTTTCTTTTGGTTGCTCCACTTGACTCAACAATTGTTCAATTATATCAAGATCTGGCGATTGTGGAGGACAATCCAAATGTTCAGCTCCATTTATATTTATATAAAAACAATTTTTAACGGTGATAGCGGTGTGAATGGGTGCGTTATCGTCTGAAAAAATGGCATCGACAGGCGGAAAGAGTATTTACACCATGGAATGCACCTAGTCAACAAAAATTGATAGATAGACTTGCTAGTTCAGCTTGCCTTGGAGCACTGCTACTAGACAAAAAGAATTCGATGATATTGCCGTCCAAATCATCACGTATCCACCTCCATACCTAAATCTCTTAATGAGACGAACAGGATCATAAGCTTCTTTAGTCGACTTCTAAAATTAAACTCGGCCTGAACCTTCAAATAATGTAAAGGAAGATTCGTCCGAATATATCACATTCTTTTATTCGTCATTTCTCCAATTCTTACGGTCTATAGACCACTTTTCACGACGTTACATGCTAATTTGTGTAAATAAAGGTATGGCAATTGCAGCCTTTTCCTTTCCCTGATACCAAGCTTCGTGAAGTTCGCGACGAACAGTTCTTATCGAGACATGCATGGCTGGTTAAATACTAATGATAATCTGTAGTCACCTATGATTCTTCAAAAATGTGCGCTTTAGAATTCTAATCTATATCACTTAGCTATTTTCTTTCGTCTTCTATTACCTTTCTCGGAGCCATTCTTTCTCTGTTTGTCTTAAGCAAGCATGAGCTTAGAAACAGATCCTCCGAAAGCATTAAACATTTGAGCGAGTTTTGTTTCTGATGCTCCAGCCTTTCGAGCTCCTACAATCTGTCCTCTTTGAAAGTCTCAAAGCTCTCGTTAAGTTATCATTCAATTCTTAAAAATAATCCTGAGGCTTGTATTTAATTTTTTTATCAAAGTCATTTCTAATAATTCCTTTATAATATCAAAAAATAAAATGGTGAAGTTCAGAAATAAATATAAGTATCGAATTTTTATGAATTTTTTTAAACTAAAAAAATTACAGATGATGAAGTTCAGAGAATTTCTTAAAATTTTGGCATGAAAATTATTAAAGCAAATTTAGATCGAGAAAAAAAAGAATCATGATAGGCCGTAGGACACAGACCGAAAGTCTGCCAGCGAAGCGCAAGCTCCTTCTGTAAGAAGGATTTTTTTTTTTTTAATTTTATAGAGCCCATCTGGCAACTGCCCACTTGGGCATAAGTCGCCGAAAAACACGACAGCCTAGAACTAGGCTACTTTAAAATAAAAATATGAAAACACAACAATGATATAAATTGGAAAAACTTAACAATCAGGAAGCAATCTCCGGCAGCAGGGGGAGGTCCCCCTCACCCCGGTGCATGAGAGTGCAACATACAAACAAAACAATAACAAACAAAAAAACAAAAAAGAACCTTAAAATAAAGGGGAGAAGCCCGGCCTTCCCCCAAAAGTCAACAAGTCCACAAGTCAATGTGCACGAATCCGTCCCGAGTACAAGGGACAGGCGGTAGCGACCCCGCCCATCCCGGTCCGGGACAGGTATCGTGCGCGAAGATCACCCAGACTGGGACATTCGACAAGAATGTGCCGAACAGTCTGAGGGACGACGCAGTCGTCGCAATAGGGCGCAAGCGAGCGCTCCATCAAATAGCGATGCGTCACACGAGTGTGTCCGATTCGGAGACGACAGAAAGCAACCTGAAGCCGCCGCGGCATTGGGGGATAGGTCCATGGGAACAGTCGCGGCGCAATGGCACGCAACTTTAAGTTCCCTTCGACCGTCTCCCATCTTCTTTGCCAAGCAGTCCGAAGAGCTGCCCGTATTCCTGCCATGTAGTCGGTGTGAGGAAGAGCGAAACGCTGGTCCGGTCGCAGAGTCCTCGCGGACTCTTTGGCGCCCTCATCGGCGCGTTCATTCCCCGCAATTCCTACATGTCCAGGAACCCAGCAGAAGATAATCTCGATATCTGCCCGGCTCGCCAAAACCGTGGCGTCACGGATATCGCGAACCTGGGGATGCGGAGATTCCAATGCCCCGAGAGCACTCAGGGCGCTTTGTGAGTGGCTATAGATCACAATCCGGTCTCCGAACCGGGCACGTCGCGTAATCTCCCGTACCGAGTGGTGTATTGCCACCAGCTCGGCCGTGAAGACAGACGCAGCGCCTGGTAGAGCCCCGCTGACTTCAAACAGAGGGGATACGGCGTGGAAGCCGACCCCCTCTTGGGACTTGGAGCCATCCGTATACACTGGCACGGTTCCAGCGTGACACGAGGTGTGCTCCATAAAGGTCGAACGCAATACTCCCGGCGCAGTACAAGCTTTGGGGGCAGAGGCGTGGCGACAAATAGGCAAATGTGGTACCCTCCAGGGTGGCGTCCTGGGCAGAACCAGGGGCGCCACCTCTGTAAGGAGGAGTGGCGAAGTTGTTCCTCTTGTAGAATAAAATAATAATCTGTAACATATTAAAAAAAAATTCACTTATTCTAAATTTTATATCATATAAATGTTGTTCAGGTAAACAAGTTAAATTAGCCGGTGTTTGCATTATTTTGGCCAACCTCTGTATGGATGTAGTTATGGGAGGTGTCGACATAGGTTTCTCACATTAAAAATAAATTAAAATTATCGCCCATTAACGCTCCATGGGGAAATATTTCACTAGTGAAGTTTCCCTTCCATTAACCTTTCCGATATCTTCATACTACTAGATTCGGGGTGAATTGTCCTTGTTTAGGTCTGTTATTGTTATGTCTAATTTTGACAATTGAGAGAAAAAATACTTGTTTTCCTGCGAGGTCATTTGACACGGCAGGGAATGAATAGGACCAGAGACGAAACAGAAGATCAAGGACATCAAAACGAAAGAAAAATTCGAAATCAAAATGGTGTCACTGTGAAGGTCCACGCAAAGCTTTCTTAATCATTTTTTTTAATTTGAAGCCACTTCCGTTGCGTTGATATATCTTATTTTGACATATCTTATTGATATATTTTGTGTTATTTCACACTTAAAATAAATCATTCTTTCAGGAAGGGTCTCTGAGCAACATATCATCTCACTCGGTTGCATTCTACTGCTTATCCCCATCACCTATACCTTGCACTCAGAACGAGCATCAGAGAGGGGGGATTATAAAGAACCTCTGAAACAAGTGACCACTTCCTCTTCACGCGAGAAGAAGCCCTATGAATCCAATCACCACTCCATCACGAAGAAAGGAGGAGTTTTAGATGATGTTGGAGGTGCGTGATTTTATTTAATGGCAGAGGTCCGTCCGAAATAAAATGCACAAATCAAAACCCCAAATGATTAATTTGTAATTAAGATTAGGGCCCCCAAATTCTAAACCAACAAAGGCAGGTTTGCAAAAAAGTTTTCAATATTCGTAAAGATAATGAAGAAATTAGATGAAATGAAAATACATGGAAGATACGTAGTCAGAATAATCATAAGAAGCGGAAATTAGTTTAGAAGCTTGGGAGTCGAGTGCATATCGCTCAAACTTGCCTCCCCATTCGCTTTTGGGGTCAATGAGGATGTAAACTATGAAAGTCCAGTAGTTATTGTCAAAGCATGAGAAGATTTTAATAAGTTACATTGGCCCATTTTTAGTCGCGTGCGAGTCAGGTCACGAGCCGATTCTAATGAAATTTGAAACCCATATGTTGTTTTACATTCTCTTTCGAATAATATAACTGCCAAAGTTCTCCCAAGGTTATCCCGAGAATTATTTTTTTTTGTTAATAACAGCATAACTTTTCAGCTGATACTCTGTTATACTCTAGAATAGCCTAAAATAGGCTATGCTATGCTAAGGTATTATATTCTAGGCTATACTATGCTAAGCTATGCTAAGATATAATGTACAAGGGTAAAATATACTATGCTAATTTAGGCTATAATATGCTATGCTAGGATAGCATATAGTATGTTAGGCTAAACAATAATAAGCTATGGTTGACTAGGGTATAATAGTATAGTATAGGTAATACATGTCTAGGATAGTTAATGCTAGTCTAGGTTATGCTATGCTATGCTAAGCTATACTAGGCTAGGCAGGGCATGAAAGGCTATACCATGCTATGCTACGCTATGGTATGCTAGGTTAGGCTATGATATACTAAGCTATGCTACACTAAGCTAGTCTTCGCTATACCAGGCTAGGATAAGCGAGGCATTGTTAGGGTAGAGCAGGCTATGTTATGCATCTATGCAAGACTAGGCTAGGATCTAATAGGCTAGCCTAAGCTAGGCAATACTATGATATACTATACTATACTAACTAGGCTAGGTTAAGGTAAGGTAAGGAAGGCTATGATATACTATACTAGGCTATGCTAGTCTACGCTAGAATATGCTAACTAGGATAAGATAGGATAGAATATACTAGGCTAGACTAAATTTTAATATAGAATTGTAGGCTGCGCTAAGCTAGGCTAGGATACACTGTGATAGGCTCAGGTATACTATACTAAGCTAGGTTATTCTAATGTATATTATGATAACCTATATATGCAATTCTATACTAGGCTAGGTTAGGGTATACTAGGCTACTCTAGGGTATACTATGCTATTCTAGGCAATTCTATGCTATTATATACTAGGCTGGGTTATACAATGGTATTCTATGTTATACAAGGCTATGCTGGACTATACTAGGCTAAACTAGGCTAGATTATAGTGTACCATGCGAAGCTAGCATAAGCTAGGGTAGGCTAGGCTAGACTATGGTTAGGTGTGCTATGCTAAGATATACCATGCTAGAATAGGATAGGATATACTATGTTGAGCTAGGCTATACTATGCTAGACTAGTTTATACTATGCTAGGCTAGGTTATACTATGCTTATTCTATATTATGCTAAGCTAGATTAGGGTAAGGTAGGCTATGATAGATAGGCTATACTATGTTCGGCTTTGCAAGGCTAGGCTAGCCTAGGCTATACGAGGATAGGCTAGGCAATACTATGTTAAACTATTTTTAAACTATATTAGGTTAGGATATGCTATACTATTCTAGCCTAGGCTATACTATGATAAGCTATACTATGCTATATTGTGGTAAGATTTACTATTCTAGCCTAAGCTATACTATGATAAGCTATACTATGCTATATTGTGGTAAGCTTTACTATCCTATATATGCTAGGCTATGTTAGGCTAGGCTTTACTGTGGCTTCTAGGCTAAGATAGGCCATACTATACATTCTCTGTTAGGCTAGGCTAGGCTAAATTAGTCTAGGCTAAGTCATACCATGCCAGGTTAAGCTACACTATGTAAGGCTAAGCTATACTATGCTAGCTACGCTAGACTATCGTATGGTAAGTTCTACTATTATAGGGAATCATAGGCTAGACTTGGTTTTACTAAATTAGGCTAGGCTAGGCTAGACTAGGCTATCTGAAGCTAGACTAGGCTGTACTATGGTAGGCTATGCTATGACATAATCTACTCTGTTATTCTATGCTATGATATACTAGGCTAGACTAGGCAGGATTTACTATATTAGGCAATCTAGGCTAGTCTATACTACGCTAAGCTTTATTATGCTAGGTGAGATAATACTATATAGGCTATCCTACGGTAAGCTAGGTTTTGCCAGGCTACTATTCGAGGCTATACTAGATTATGGTATAAAATATTATACGATTCTAGAGAATACTAGGCTATACTAGGATATGCTAGGCTAGGCTATACTCTGCTAGGAGATACTTTACTACATTACTATACTATATTATACTTTACTATACTAAGTTTTGCTATGCTATGCTATACTATACTATGTTATGCTATAACATACTATGCCATATTATACTATGCTCTAATATGATAAGCACCACTATGCAATAATATGTTATGTTATACTATGCTATAATGTGCTATACTATTTGAGACTATACAATTAGGGTGTGACCATTTTTTCGCCTTTCCTATTCCATAAATGAGGTGCGACAAAAAGTTAAGGCCGCCATTTTAATTAAAAAAATATATATTTTGATATAATTTAGTTCTGCTTTTTAATAAACTTTTAGAAAGTTGTGACCTTTTAGTCGCGGGCGATTCTACATCTCACTATGTCGTCGGTCGGTCGGTCGTTCGGTCCACGTTTTGCTTTTTTTTTAATAACATTGTAACAATTCAGCCAATTCTAGCAAAATGTGAAACCCTTATGTTGTTTTACATTCTCTTTCGAAGATACAATTGGCAAAGTCCTCCCAAGGTTAGCCTGGGAATTATATTGGTTTGGCAATAACATCATAACTATTCGGCAGATTCTGACGAAATTTGAAATCCTTATGTTGGTTTACATTATATTTTGAATGATTTAATTGCCAAAGTCCTCCCAAGGTTAGCCAGGGAATTATTCTGTTTTGGCAATAACATCATAACTATTCGGCCAATTCTAACGAAATTTGAACCCATTATGTTGTTTTACATTCTCTTTCGAATAACATAATTGCTAAGGTCGTCCTAAGGTTAGCCCGGGAGTTAGTTTTTGCGAGGGCAATAACATCATAACTATTCGGCTGATTCTAACGAAATTTGAAACCCTTATATTGTTTTACATTCCCTCTCAAATAATATAATTGCCAAAGTCCCCGAGGGTTATCAAGGAATTAGTTTGGGGGGGGGGGGCAATAACATCATTACTATTCGTCCGATTCTAACCAAATTTGAATCCCTTAAGGTGTTTACATTCTCTTTCGAATGATAGAATTGCCAAAGTTATCAAAGTCGTAATGAAATAAATCAGAATAAGTGAGTGCACGCGACATTTTGGTCAGCAGACCTTGTTTGTACTCTGACTCGTTGACGTCCAGTCAAAGAATAAAAATTATCCCACAAAGCGGGTAAAATTTGTACCTTTTAGTGTCTGTCCACATGATGGAAATTTACTTGTGGAAGCTTTTTTGCGCCTTTCTGCCACAATATTTATTATTGACGTCGTTACAGGTCTTTTTATCTTTTTCACATTTCCTGTTTAATTTTTTTTATCTACCCGTTCGCGATGATTATTCCCAAGGGGAAATTAAATGTCATAGTCAATTTGAAGAAATAATCATTACGATGGAGACCCTTTGAATCCACTTCCTACAGGGCGCAGAAAGCATTCAATATATTTTCCTAAATTCTTGGTTCTTCATGTTTTTTATTGGGTTTCATATCCTTGGAACTAAACCAACGGAAAACTCTTAATCCTGATTTATGTAGCTGGCTGAAACTTGTTAGTTTTATGCCCCTTCGGAACAAGTCCTCTCACTCCCAATAAGGTTATTTAAATGCGTGATGTCTAGACTTGGAGAAACTGGTAGGACTCTCTCCCCGGTCAATGCTACCACTCTTACTTCAACTTGAGGCTAACTATTCGTTGGGAATTGAATTTATCAGTTTCATCCAAATCCGAGTTCAAATAAACCAAGTACATCTTCAAGACCAAAGGATGCCAGTTAAAAGGGATAGCTACATTTCAGACAAGTCTCCCTTTTAAACTAGATTGGAAGATCCTATCAATGTCGGGAAGAGCCATGTAATCTAGAACACTGGTTGGCACCAGCCAGTCTAGAGCTTTATAAAAGCTTGGTGGGTGAGTGATTGGGTGGCAGCCTGCCGGCTCGTTTGGGTTCACGTTAACCTCCGTAAGGATTGGGCGAACATTAGCCTGTTTGAAATCAGATGGTACCACACCGAACGAGAGGGAAGTTTTAAAGACAACAATGAGACATTGAAGAAGGTCAGCAGGGAAATTCACCTTGAAGGCTTGGGGGAAAAGATTCGTGAGGAGAATAGATTGTTTACGAAGAGAAAGAGGATGTTAGCCCTTCGCGGCCCACTGTAGCGAGAGATATGAGTTCTGGTGTGGGAGGGAGTGGATTATCCGGTGTCGAGGAACAGAGGTAGAGGGAATCAGAAAACGGATATGAACCATCTTGTCTGAGCAAAATGTAGGTAAAACTGCAGGAGTGATCGGAGAAAGAGACCGAAGTGACAGATATGAAGAGAGACGAGCGTGAGGCTTGAATAGTTGTGTGTATGAACTGTTTTGTTTGCAGTAAGGAACGCTAGGGCTTAGTGAGTGGAAATGCCGTTTTCCGATTGCAGCAAAGTTAACCTACATCGGGTGCGGTAAGTTGCTGGATGGAGTCTGGTTTCTGGTCTCCTTTATGGCGGCTGCAATGCGTTGTAGATAACCTTAGTCTGGATCCGACGTTAAACTGTAAGTCCTCAGTGAAATATATAAATCATCTTAAATGAGCGCAGATTGGCGGTCAGAAATGCGAAAGGAGTTGTTTAATAAAGAAAGGAATGAGGCAAGGTCGTTTTGGATGCCAGTTCCTGATCAATCGGGGAGAGATGCCGATTGTTAGACTTGGAGACAGAAGGTAATGTCGAGTTTGATGGAAGAGGAAGAAAGAAACATAAGTGGATGAGGAATTATTCATAATTTGCTGTGTATCAGTTGATTTATTGAAAAGCTATGATTTAAAAAGTACGAAACAACAATGTCACGTATATTTCCATAAATGTGGGTGAGGGATGTAACAGATTGAGAGAGAGAGAACGCATAAAGTTTGAGAAGTCTGAGATAAGAGGGAGTATGATGGGGATATTAAAATCTCCTGGACTAAGAAGGGTTGTGCAGAGTAGTTAGAGAAGTCCATATTTAAAGATTTCCCCGATTCATTAATGAATCTGTCAGGGGAAGGGGGGGTACCCAAGAGGGCGGGAGATAATTGCGATTTTGAGAGTGGGCTTCAGAGGCAAGGAGGCGAGGACATTAAAAGTGCCCGGAGTGAAAGGGGGCCAGAGATGTTGAGCCGTAATTAAACCACTCCCGCCATTAGGGGTGACAGTGGGCCCGAATAACGTTTGTAGCGTCGAAAAGCAATATTTCCGCAAGGCAAAATAAATCGAGCTTCTCAGATGTGACGAGGGTACAAATGGAATTTGCTTTGTTTAACTACAGCACGCTGAGGTTAAAATACCGACGGGGAAAGTAGGCAAAGGCGAGAGGGTATGGAGTTAGAGGGTGGAAAGAGGAACAGTGCTTTTAAGTGTGGTATAAAATGAAATGAGGCCCCTCTCGGAATAAAGAATTCTTAAAAAGGAGGCAGGGAAGAAACCCCTGTATCTTGATGGGTAAACTTAATAAAATGGGAGGCTTTATTCCGCCCTATAAAGATGACGAAAGCCTGATAAATTTTTTTGTTGAGGATTAAAGGAGAGTTTTTAAGACAACGGGCAAGTAGGAGATAAGGGGATTAAGGAAGAGATGAGGTAGTCATGTTGAGATGATTAATCTTTGAAACTAGAGAAAGCAGGATAGAGGACGATATAGGCGCTATTTACAGGGAGCACTGGGGGAATTTAAACTACTATGATCTTAAATACGGTTAAAGCATTTAGTACGACGGATCCTAACACGACAGACTGCTCGTAGGATAGAAACAATGGCTGATAAGCCAACGGAAGTCTGATAACACGGCATGAAATCATTTTTATTAATCTCGTTCATAGATGTACGAGGAGCGGTCAATAAGTTTTGCAATTCGGATATAAGGAAACGAGATATGAGGAAAAGTGTTTTATTATTTTTCAATATAACTACCCTCGTCTTCAATGCACTTGCGCCACTTGTCCCTGAGGCTTCGAATTCCCGACAACCAGAAATCTCCCGACTGCTGTTCAATCCACTCCTGGACGGCGAGCTGGACATCTTCATCGTCCCCAAACCGGCGTCCACGCAGTGCAGCCTTGAGCTGGCGGAATAAAAAGTAGTCGCTAGAGCCCAGATCTGGACTGTAGGGGGGATGGTTGAGCTCCTCGAATCCGCACTCGTGCAGGGCAGCTTGTGCAACTCTGGCCTTGGGGACAGGGGCATTGTCGTGGAGGAGCAGGACACCGCGTGTCAACTTGCCGCGCCGCTTCTGATGGTTGCACTTCTTCAACCCAGCCAGTTCCTCGGCGTAATATTGGCCTGTGATGGTCCTTCCACGAGGCGCATAGTCCACCATCAACACTCCCTCAGAATCCCAGAAGATGGTAGCCATGATCTTCCCGGCTGAGGGTTGGGTCCAGAACTTGATGGGGGTCGGAGAGCCCCTGTGCTTCTAAGCCATGCTTTCGAGCTTGGTCTCGGAATCCCAGTGATGGACCCACATTTTATCACCTGTCACTATGCGTGACTCGAATCCCGCCGGGTCTTGGTTGTACAGGAGCAGCAGCTCCTCCGAACTTTGACGACGTTGAAGTCGATCATTGGGCGTGAGGTTTCGTGATGTTTCTAGGGACCCAACGGGCAGAGACCTTGGTCATGGCCAAATTATCGTGGATGATGTTGATAATACTTCCATGTGATATTCCAAGTTGTCACTCGATTTCTTCAAACTTCCCCCGTCGATTTTTGAGGATGATCCTCTCCACACGGGCCACATTGTCCTCGTTGGTCACGTCTGACGGGTGTCCTGGACGGGGGTCATCTTCAAGGGACTCACGACCATGGCAGAAATCCCTATTCCAGCGAGCAATGGTTGCATAGGAAGGGGCGGTGTCGGTGTAAACTGCAACCATGCGTTCATGGATCTCTTTTGCATTCTTGCCTTCCTTGGTCAAAAATTTGATCACTGCGCGGTGCTCAACCTTCTCCATTGTTGAAAAATTTGTGACTGACGATCTGCGATCAGCTACTGCTTCTTAAATAGACGAGGCAGGAGCGTGCAGCTGTAGGTCCTGACTTGTCATAACTTGTCCTAACACCCCCACAAACAGCCATCCCCCTTCTTCTGTTTTGCCCTACCGATTCGCAAAACCTATTGACCTCCCCTCGTATATTGCATATCGTAATGGCCCTCATCACCCATTTCAATTTTAACTTAAAATTTCTAGAATTAATCCAATTTGATGCTGAATCGATTGGCCGAGAAGTTGCTATGGTAACTGGATACCCTAAATGCGTCAGTGCAGCTTATTTAATATATATATATATATATATATATATATATATATATATATATATATATATATAGAGAGAGAGAGAGAGAGAGAGAGAGAGAGAGAGAGAGAGAGGGAGGGAGTAAAAGAGTAACAAGGAGTAACAAGGAAAGAAAGTACCCTAGAAGACCTTACGGTCCATTCAATGAGGGTACCTTTGGACTAGCAGTCGAGCGAGCAAATCTCTGCTCAAATGCTTTACGGTCTTAAACAGCAATTTTTCAAGACCCTGTCTAGTCTTGACTTGAACTGGTCAACAGATTCACTGTTGACAACTTACACTGGAAATGCATTCCAACTACCGCAGATATTGTACGTGAAAAATTCCCCACACAGATCGCGGTTGTAGCGCTTCAGTTCAAGTTTAAAGCCGTGATTTCTTGTTCTGCTCTCAGCAAGTGTGAAAATATCCCGGTAGTCAACATTGTCGAAACCTCGAAGTATTTTGAAAACTTCGATGAGCTGACCACGCAGTCTACGGGTTTCCAGCGAGAACAGATTTAATTCCCCTAGTCTATCCTCATAACTTTTATGTCGGATAGAGGGAATCAGTTTGGTTGCCCTAGCTTGTACGCGTTCCAACCTTGCGATGTCCTTTCGAAACGATGGACTCCAAAATTGTACGGCATACTCCAGGTGCGGCCGAACGAGGGAGTTGTACAGACAAAGTACTATCTCCTTGTTACGGTATCCAAACTGACGCTTTATGTAGCCTAACATCCTTTGGGCTTTCTTCTCTGCCTCGATGCACTGTTTCGAGAACTTGAGGTCGCTAGTGATAGTAACACCCAAGTCCTTCTCAGTGTCACTTGATTCAAGAGCAGTGCCCTTAAGGATATAATGAGATTGGGGGTTTCTGTGGTCGATATGCATTACTTTGCATTTGTTCACGTTAAAAGGCATTTGCCACGTGTCCGAACACTCCCCAATCTTCACAAGATCTTCCTGCAGGCGGGCAGTATTTCCATCCTTCGCAACGTTCATACCAAGCTTGGTATCGTCGGCAAATTTGGAAATCTTGGCAACTATGTCACCGTCCATGTCGTTGATGTAGATGATGAATGCTAGTGGTCCCAGGACAGAACCTTGAGGCACCCCGCTAGTAACGGGCACCCACTCAGAAGACTGTCCATTCACCACCACCCGTTGCCGTCTGCCACTTAGCCAGTTCTCGATCCAGCCGGCTACCTTTCCGTCTATGCCAAGCGCTCGCACTTTCCGGAGAAGGCGGCGGTGTGGTACCTTATCAAAGGCTTTCTAAAAGTCTAGGTAGACCACATCCACCGCCTTGTCCCGATCGTGCTCGCTGAAAACGAAGTGGAAGAATTCTACAAGGTTCGTCAGGCATGACCGTTGCCTTCGGAAGCCGTGCTGGGAACTCCTCAGAGAGAAAAAGAGAGAGAGAGAGAAAGAAAAAGAGAGAGAGAAAGAAAGAGAGAGAGAAAGAAAGAGAGAGAAAGAGATAATGAGAGAAAGAGAAAGAGAGAGAGAGAGAGAGAGAGAAAGTAAGAAAGAGAGAGAAAGAAAGAGAGAAAGAGAGAGAGAAAAAAGAGAAAGAAAGAGAGAGGTCAATTTAGATGGGGCGTGGGGTAAGATTAGAGGATGGGTCCTTAGTTGGTCTTAACCTAATGTTTGAGATTCGGGGTCATCTACGATTTTTGAAATACCTAATATAAAGGTAAAGCGCTTGGTACCACTGAAAGTATTTTTAGATGGATTAAGTTGTGGCTTAGTGACAGAGAGCAAAGAGTTAGTATTGATGAGATTAAATCTGAGAGGGGCATGTTACCAGTGGGGTTCCCCGAGGATCGGTGTTGGGGCTGTTGTTGTTCTTGATTTATATCAATGATCTCTACATAGGTATAAGTAGCGACCCGAGCAAGTTTGCGGATGATACTAAGTTAGGTAGGATTATAAGGTCTGACCCTGATGCTGAGATAGTACAAGACGAATTGACCAAACCTTTCCAATGGTTTGAGAAACGGCGGAGGGAATTTAACATAAACATTTGTACTGCACCTTGTATGTAGGCATGTGTAATCCGAAGAGTAATTAAAAATTGAATGGAAGAATTTGAAGAGGGTCAGAATGCGAAAGAGTCTTAGGTGTCCTTGTAAGTTCTGAACTCCGACCTAGAAAGCAGTGTATAAGTGCTAGGAATAAAGCTACTAGGCTATTAGAGTTTAATGGGAGGGGCGTGAGAAATAGGAGTGTTGATGTCATTCTGAAACTGTACCTGCTATTTTTAAGGACTCATCTTGACTATGCGGTGCAATTTTGGTCACTACATTATAGGATGGATATTGCTTTTTTTGAGTGTGTGCAAAGAAGGATGACTAAGATGATTCAAGGGTTGAGGAGCTTACTTTATGGCGAAAGGCTTAAGGGACTAAATCTTCATACATTAAAAAGGAGAAGAGTCAGAGGGGACTTGAAGTCTTCAAATGGGTCAAAGGTTATAATGGAAGAGGAATAGGTGAGATTCTTATTTTTAGTGAACAGGATAGGACACGTCGCAATGGGTTTAATATGCACAAGTTTAGGTTTAGGTTCAGGAAAGAGATTGGTAGAAATTGGTTTACAAATCGAGTGGTAGGTGAGTGGAATAAGTCAGTAGTCAGGTGATAGAAGCGTCCTCTCTGTTGAGTTTTAAGAATAGACCCGATAGATTTGCGGATGAGGATGTTAGGTGGGAATGAACTGGATGATGTGAACAGAGGCTATTGGTTAGTCTTTTGGTAATTCCTTCTTTTCTTATGTTCTTACTACAACATTCACACACTTGCCGGAATTCTCGTTAGTAAAGCACTTTTCTTTTTAGATCGCGAAGTTATTTGAAGGAAGCTAGTGATGATGGTTATTGAATGATATAAATAAATATCCTTAATTTTCGTTGTAGGAATTGATTAAAAAACCCTTCATTTAACCAGTGATCAAAAACGCCTCTAAATCCCGAAATGTAGGAAGTGAGTGCGTGTATGAAATAAATTTCTCCTACTTGTGACCTCTTTTCTGAAAAACATATTATGCTTTCAAGAAAGTATTATAATGTGTCTTCCGTTTCAGCAGAAACTGCTTTGCTCTCCGCCGGATCATGGGAAGACTCCAAACATCCCAGCAATTTGGACGAGGTTGTTGCTGTTCTGCTTTCATCTTTGCCAGAGGTTAATCTTGCAATTTGATCTACGGATTGGCCATGGTTTCTTTTGAAAGTGTTAACCCTCCATTTGGTCTATGGTCCGCTATTCCGGCGACGGGTAATAATAGAACTAAAATTTAAATGTTGGATAAAAGCAACATTTAAATGGAACATGTGTAGGATGAGAACCAAACGATCTATAGCTTGCGTCCCTTCCCGACGAACAACGACACAAGTAGTCTTCACACACACTATCTTTTCGATGCCTGTATAGATCCAACAAATGATAAAGGATGGCATTAAACATTCTAAGTAAAACTTCACATGTAGCCAACCGAAAACCAACAGTTTGCTTTAACGACTATGTCCAGTAGTTAAAATTGCCACCTCATATGGACATCTTTCTTTTCAGGAGGACCTCAACACTATAGAAACCATGTCCGATGCAAAATTGATGACCCTGCTGGCCGAAACGGCCGGTGACCTTGTAAAGAAGGTTGATGGAAAGGGAAGACCTTTATCAAAACTCGACGATGAGCCTTCCGCTAGACCTCATCAGACGCTCCATCTTCATCCTCAACTTCAGTTCTTAGAACCTGACCTTGGTCCGGCTGTGCTCCCGCTGCAGGAAAGTCTCGGAGCGTTTTTAACACAAGCTTCTGGCCACATGACCTGTCCATGTCAGGCTACTAGGTTTAGAAGCCACCAGGACACTTCTTTGATGGGGGCTTGAATTGAGCTGGTGGGCGATGGCCCACAAAAGGGCCCCTCCGAGGGGCCACTCCAGACAAGCAAATATACTCATCACTTACGCTTAGTCCCCGCAAATGGGTTTTAATTGTGCCGTGGGGGGGAGGGGCAGGATACCCGCCGTGATGTCAACCGCTCATCATAGATCAAAACTAAAATTTCGACCCCAACCATGGGTGAAATAGTGGTAGATGTCGGGTTCGGAGCAGCTGTATAATAATCCCATGACTTTTTTAGGGGCTTTACCTCCCTTGCTCCCATTTACTCACAAATTTCACACACCCTCTCTTTAACATTGTGTTTACGAACCTATTTTACAAACTCCCCTCGTTAGTTTTACTTTGTATTTTAGCAATAATTTTCCAGGAACTCAGATCAATCTTAGAGCATTTTTCGTTTCCATGGAGACATTGCTAGCGTTAGACTTCTAGCGTTGAGGCGCCGGGTTCCCCTCCCGGCGGAAGAGGACACAAAAAATTTAAGCGCTTGCAAGGATCTGCTGCCAATAGGTGTAGGAGAGGGGCAGATATTGCCTCGTGTGAGTAGGTAATTTCATTCACACATACATAATATCACACACGCATGTTGCCACACATATGTCATCACATGCATAGTCAATCGCAACACCGCTTCCTGTTCCTTCTCCTTTTCATTTGCATACACATCCCCTTTGCCATCTCGGAACTTGCGGAAGGGTTGTCCCTATCCACGCGATAGTGAAGACACTCTTGAGCATCCTAAAGTCAACCTTCCGAAAGGAGGATAGCAACAAGAGAGTTTCGGTTCCCTCGCCTCTTTCCGAGGCTAGAGGGATCGCTTTGGAAAGTAGGTCCCTCTTAAGGACCCTAGAATCCTGACCCTAAAGCCGCCCCACAAGCCAATGGTTTTGAGACAAAAAAAGAGAAACACTAGCACACCGATGTAACTCTCCTCCAGTGATCCCTTGAAGGCTACAGCGCACTCCGCAGCAGCTAATCTTCGGAATCCTTCGATTTCCAATAAGATTATGGTCATTAATAAGAACTAGACAGCTTCCTCAATATAGATCCGGAATGCATTTTACTCAAATTGGATTGCCGTAAACTCAGGAGTAATTGCAAGAAGCTGCTAAGGCTAGTCTTTTCCCGTTCCCCAATAGTTATCTGCCTTCGGGACACCAGTGTTGGGCGAGTCCCATCCTCCTATCCTCGCGTGATATAACGTTTTTACGACACCAACACCAAGGGGTGGGGGGGTGGGGTATGATGGGGTAAAATTTATACCCGACAGGATGTCCCTGTTCTGCCTTTACGCCTGAATTACACCCTACAGGCCCTTGCAGTCCAGTTGCATCTGGACAGGAGGTTATTCTCTTGTTTCTCTCTTGATCCCACTGTTAGTTTACTTGGGTAGGATTGACATCCGCGAAATCATGGAATAGGTTTTAAACGGAAAAGTCCTATTGTCCTAGCGGACAATAGGACTTTGGATTAGAAGGTGACCGACGATCCTCTTCCGCTCGAGAGGTCTATTCGGAAGTATTAAAATCAGTTACGGTGGACTGCACTTGAGGAAATGACTGACCTTCCTATCACCCGCAAGGAGTTTAGACCGGTAGATGAGACCTTAGAGTTCTTCTCCAACACCCTCATAACCATTGGTTTAGTTTCAATTCCTCAAACCTCTCGCCGTCATGCACCCGACAACTTCGGCGGTGGCCGGAAGAGTGTGAGACAGTTCTTAAATAAAAGCATTATTCCTATATGCGTTATAAGCGCCGTGCGAGTTCACTCTGAGTCAATTTTGCCGAGTTAGGACTAATTTGCTTTTTATTATGAAACACGATCACCTTCTTCTTTGCGAGCATGCGTGTATTTAATAAATGGAAGGAATCTTCTTGCAGAAAGATGAAAGCTTGTCAAAAGGATTCTGGGTAAGTTTCCGCAGGACCACCTCCAGTCGTCCAAAAAGATCGTTCCCGCATATCAGACCTTGTATCTGAGGCGGAATTCATTTGCCCCAGCTTTCTCCCCATTCTCGAACCGAGCTGCTTATTCGCCAAGATTTAGAGCAAGTCGCGCGTTCGCTGAGGTCGACGACTGGATTTTATCTCCAGAAGTGGAGAACCCCTCAACAATCTTCGTGTACAGATAAGTCTCTTAGTCCGGATGATATTCCACATGCCATACTTCGACACATTGGTGAAGGAGGCATGGTCATGTTTTAGCCTGTTTTACGGGATTTGAACGGAGGCGATCTTCTTATGTACTTAGAAAATGGCTTACCTTTCATTAACTTCATATTTGTTTAAAGTTAATGGCCAAATGTGTTATTGTTAATTCTCCGTACTGAAAGAAAGAAGGAATCCCGCAGGAAATTGTCCTCAGTGTCACCTTATTTGCCTTGATAATGAACAGTATCACCTCGGTGCTGCCGGTATATGTTCTTTTACGTTGTGCGCAGACTTTTCGATCTCTTATGGCGCGGCTCAGATGTCTACTATGGAGCAACGACTCCTACTTCTCCGATTCGCACCTCTTGCTATGCCGACAGGCACAGGTGTCTTGTTTCTTTGGTCAAAACTATGTTGATGCATTTCTAACTCATTCCACAACTTCGTTGAAAGTCCCAGTCACGTGTACTCCACTTACGCTACCTGTATCAGTACTAAAACAAGCAGAATCACAAACGCTTGTCCTTGTACTCGGGGCTTTTACGAGCACGTCTGATCGTGAATCGATCGAGTTTATGGATCGAGGCTAGCCTCTTCCATGATACTGGTATTTAATTATGTTGGTTTTGGCCTCAGGCCCAAGGTAAAGCAGACCTCCTTCCACCGCCTGAGCCGGTTTTACCTCCTCTTGGTTTTTTTTTACATTATTGGGTTACTCCTTCTTTGTTTGCCTGTTTTTGTCATTTTTAATAGAGCATAAAGATTTCGGTGGCTGAGCCATTGCCGGCGCCCGCCAGATAACATCGTAGAAGGAAAAAAAGCCGCAGAGTTCGTGTTCCATAACTGTCATTCCCTGTAGGATGCTTTTCTTCTTCTGGATACTACTGTCTACGCTATTATTTTATGACTATGCCTATGTATGATACGCTGTAGCGATACTGCGTCATTTAGACCCTAAATTCTATAGTAGTGACTGCATTATGTAGATATTCTTATCTATGGCAGCGAGGAGACGCCTTCCAATTCTCCTGTCCTAGTTTGTGCGGAATCTTCGATTCCACATACGGATGGAGAGAACCCTCCCTGAAGCCGCGTGACAAGAGAAGTGTGTACCGAAGGTAAGTATCATCAGTGTCACTCTGTCTCATCATCAATGGTATCACCTTGGTTCTATCAGCAGATATTCGCGCTCGATCGACGTAAATTTTTGGATCTCTTGGTACGGCCCAGATACCTACCTTAGAGGTGGAAGGCCAACGGCAGCAGGGTATTAGCGGTGTCTCTTTTTTTATTCTAAAAATCTGGGATTTTGGTTTTCTTTCTCCATGAATAAGCTAGTGCACTACTGCAGCATTTGTGAACTTCACATCGACGAGGAACTGTTCTTAAATGGGTCACTTAAGCGTGTCTCTTAATTGTTTTATTTATAGTTATTTTGATTGTTGTTTTTTTTTGTATATGGATTATTATTAATATTTCAATTTCCATGCGTCTGTGTCATCGTTAGTGGCGATCAGAAGAGCTCAACAGATTAAAGAAAATTAGCCGTTCTATCTGCAACACAGTGTACGCCTACACCCAATTAATTTACTCTTCCTATACATTTTGTGACGCGAGCCTCGGACAGTTCCAACTTGCCATCACGGCAGCCATGCAGTGGGTTTCCTCTGCAAGTTTTTTTCTTTTCCTCACAAGACTGATGGATCATCCTCTTCCGACCCCAACCATATTGACGTTACTTCCTTATTTATTCCGTGAGGCTTAATTTTCTCAGGCCTAGACTGGCGCCAACTATGTTTGTTTTCATTTATGACCACCGTCCTCCACTCTGATAGCGTTAACCACCCGTCTGGCCGCTGGTGTCTCCCTCGTCTCCGCTCTCCCCTGTGGGGTAGAAAGAATTCTCTCACTACCTCCCAATCGCTTCGTCAAAGCGGATCTTATCAAACTCCCTTGTTTGCATTGCCTGAAGCCATGCTATCTATCACTTGGGACTTCGCTCGTCTCGCGTGCCTCCCCTTTACATCCAGACGAACTCCCTAATTAAAGACGAAGTTCATAGTTCTCATCAGAGAGTGTGAGTTAGGAAGTCTTGTCGCCCATATCAAGTGCATCTCTACCCCAGTCGAACCGAGCTTCGTCGCCGTGATCTCTTTAACAGATCCTCTCCGTAATCCGCTCTGTTAAGAGGAAGATTACCACTACTTTATTACGTCCCTGAAGACTGTCCTGGTCTTCGCCTCTTCTCATCCGTCTTCGTGGAGATTCTACGCTGTTCCGTTGACGAGTCTCAAAGGTGGTCACCCCCTTCCCCATCCCCGGAATTCGGAGTAATCGCAAACCCGTTGGAGTTCCCTGAACTCTCATACCCCGAGTTCGTTCTACGAAGACCTGGCCACTGGTCTTCCGTTCCCGTCAATCATCCGAGGTAATCCAGGATGATTGACTAGAAAAGCTCACCCGGTGAGCTTGAATTCGAAAAGCGATCGGTAAATGGGTGCGGTGTATCAACCCTGGTGCGAGATACTGGGTGTACATGTATTGTCGTATCAGAAGAATTACTCTCACCAGTAGGCCCCAATCATAAGTAGTATGTGGTTGTCCATGATTACTTGGGACGCGCTAACCGGTTCCCTGTAGTTCGCTGCTTCCTAGAGTGCCAATACTTCACCGGTGAGTGGAGGCTGTTGCCTCCCCCATTAGGTTCTGTGCCGTAATAGTCAGTCAGAACCCCCAGCTTCCCTTTAATCCGGTTGCCCAGCCGGTCCTTACGAGGACTCAGAAAATAAAGTAAGTTGAGACCCCAGAACCTCTGAAAACCGCTTATGTCCCTGAACTCGCGCCCCTTCAGAACAAAGAATTTGCTAACGAGCAAAAGAAATGTTCTTCTCTCCAATCTCTTTGGGAAAAGGCCCATAAAGGCGGCCCAAGGAAGGTTAGGTACCTCATTAAGAACGACCTTCTTTTTCGCGCGAGTTCATTAGAAAATGGTACGAACACATATGCCCTTCTTATCCCTCGCGCTTGCGTCCCCGATGTCCTTAAAATTGCCCATGATGGGCTAAAGGCTGGCCATTTTAGTGACAATAAAACGGCCCAAAGAATCTTCAAGTATTTCTTCTGGCCCGGTGCTGCCAGGGAGATAGACGAATTCTGTAGATCCTGCGACATTTGTCAGAAGACAATAGCCAAAGGACTAGGCACCCAAGTTCCCCTTCAAAAGGCACCCATTGTGTCTGAACCCTACTTTAGGGTCGCCATCGATCTTATTTCCCCAATACATCCCCCGTCAAACGAGGGTCATTCTTATATCCTTATCCTGGTGGACTTCGCTACGAGGTTCCCCGACGCGGCTTCCATTAAAAGGATAGACAGTATAACATGCGCCGAGGAATTAATCACCATCTTCTCACGGGTCGGCATCCTCAAAGAAATTCTGTCTGATCGAGGCAGACAATTTACATCTGAATTGATGGAATATGTGGGAAAACTTCTCTTAAACCCCTTTTTATGAGCCCCTTCACCCTGCTGCTAATGGGGTCTGTGAGAAGTTAAACGGCACGCTAAAAACCGCCCTAAAGAAGCTGTGTCACGCTCAGCCACAAGAGTGGCACCGTTTTCTTCCCGTAGCTCTATTTGCTTGCCGTGAGATCACTCATAGGACCCTTGGGTTCGCGCCGTTCGAACTCCTTTATGGGTGAAATGTCCGAGGTCCTATGAGCATCCTTAATGAATTGTTCTCCAACCCCCGTCTCGACAAGGAAGTTAAAAACTCCTATTCTTATGTGCTAGATTTGAGGGATCGCCTCGAGGAATGCGCCGAGATCGCGTATAAAAATACAGATGTCAATTTAGACAAATACCGAACGTATTTCGATATGAAGGCGAAGGATCGGCGCCTTCGACCAGGTGACGAGGTTTTAGTCCTCCCGACCGACTCGAACAAGCTCCTTTCCCAATGGAAAAGTCCCTTCCCTGCATTCGAAGCTAGAGGACCTGTGGATTATTTAATTCAGACCCCCTCCGGTAATAAACTTTATCACATTAAAATGCTCAAGCGGTACCAGCGATGAGCATGCATAAATAATATCGTCGCTCTTGATGAAGAGGAGGTATTTGGTGCCTCTTATCCCCCGGAGCCTCTTAATTTGATACAAACAGTCTGTTTTTTTCCCATTGTGAGCCCCCACAAAAGGTCCAACTGGTTACATTATTAGCCGAAGTCGCAAAGGTGATTTCAGAGAAGCTCGGATGTGCACGTCATTTTACACATGACACCTCTCTGACCACCCAAGGACCCGTTCGAACCAAGCCTTATCCCTTGCCCGTCCACCTCCGCCCGGCATTTAATGCAGAAGTGGATAATCTGCTAAAGATAAGAATAATCGAGCTTTCCACCTCTGAATACTAAGCCCCCCCCATTCCTCCCACATTGTAAGGTCAGGAAGCCAGACCAAACCTTTAGAATGTGCGTCGATTTCAGGAAGCTGAACTCTGTGACGATTTTTGACGCAGAACTGATTCCCTTCCTAGACCAGAATTTGCACATGTTCGTGGAAGCGAAATTTATCACTGAGATCGACCTCTGTAAGGCCTATTATCAGATTCCTCTTAAAGATAATCTGCGTAAGTACACCGGGTTCCCTACCGACAAGGGCTTAATGCAGTTTAGGCATCTTCCTTTTGGTTTAGTTACTGCGTGCAGTAATTACAATGGAATAATGGGAAGGATTCTCAATGGGTTACCGAATGTGTCGTTCTATTTCGATAATGTGTACGTTGCCATACGTACATGAGATGAGCACATGATTTCCCTGCGTTCACTCTTCATGAGATTGCAGGAGCATGGCTTAACCATCGGGCTCTCTAAGTGCCACTTTTCGTATAGCTCTATACGTTATTTAGACTTTCATATCGAAGATAACAAAATAGCCCCGCAGAAAGACAAAATGGAAGCCATTGTAAACATGCCCCCTTCCCGTACGAAGAAGCAACTTCGCTCCTTCTTAGGATCCACTTCGTTCTACCGGCGCTTCGTTTCTAATTTCGCCGCAATAGCTTCCCCTCTGAATACCCTCCTATGGAAAACATACACAGATCTCCTGGTATGGAATCCAAAAGCTTCTGCCCATTTCGAACAACTCAAAGAGAAGCTCATGTCTGCCCCCATTCTTCGGCTCCACAACCCTGCAAAACCATTTGGGATCAGGAATGACGCGTCCCATGAAGGATTGGGTTGCATCCTATTGCAATAAAACGACGATTCAAGTCGTCCTGTTGCATATGCAAGTCGGAAGCTCTCGTCGCTTGAAAAGAACTACGCGACTATAGAACTTGAGGCTCTCGAAATAGTTTAGGGGGTTCATTATTAAAACGGATCACAGACCGTTAGCTTACCTAAAGAATAGTAAAACCCAGAATAGCAGGTTAATGCGCTGGAGTTTAATTTTAATGGAATATCAATTCCGAATATTTTATATCAAGGGTACTGAAAATTGTATGGCTGCCTGCCTTAACCGAAATCCGATATAAGGATTATTTCCTTCCTTTTAAAAATGTAGTCACCTAAGAACAATATCCTTCATTTGTATATATAAATAACTAAGAGGTTTTTTTATCCTATGTATAAATTGCCTGTAATTGTTGTCTTTATTTTTCTTGTGATAATCATTGTATTTTTCTTTTTTGTCTGTTTGTTTTTTATCTATGTACTTCTGTTAAGTTCCACACCTCATGTGTATTGATTTCATTGTCGTTAAGGCCGAATCTAAGGCCTCACCATTTAGCATGTATCCCGGAAAGTAGCCCATTTCCTCCCTTTAGTATCTCTTGCATTTATGTGGGGAATGGGCAAAAGAAATTTCCATCCCCTACACTCTTGAAAATTTTTTGTCTTGGGAAAGGAGGAGATGTGAATTATGAATTCGAACGCGCCGTGTAGCTTAATTTTCTCAGGCCTAGACTAGCGCCAGCTATGCTTGTTTTTATTTATGACCGCCCGTCTGGCTGCTGGTGTCTCCCTTGTCTCCACTCTCCCTATGGGATAGAAAGAATTCTCTCATACCCCCCGGTCGCTTCGTCAAAGAGGCGCTTATCAAACTCTCTTGTTTGCAATGTTTGACGCCATGCTATCCCTTGGGACTTCGCTCGTCTCGCGTCCCCCCGCCCCTCACCTTGCCTCCAGACGAACTCCCCGATTTAAGACGAACCGCATAGTTCTTTCTCATCGGAGAATGCGAGTTAGGAAGTCTTGTCGCCCAGATCAAGTGCATCTCTACCCCAGTTGAACCGAGCTTTGTCGTCGTGATCTCTTGAACAGATCTTCTCCGTAATCCGCTCTGTTCAGAGGAAGATTTCCACTACTTTATTACGTCCCGGAAGAATGTCCTGGGCTTAGCCTCTTCTCATCCGTCTTCGTGGAGATTCTACGCTGTTCCGTTGACGAGTCTCAAAGGTGGTCGCCCCTCCCCCCCCCCGGAAGTCGGATTAATCGCAAACCCGTTGGAGTTCCCTGAACTCTCATACCCCAAGTTCGTTCTACGAAGACCTGGCCACTGGTCTTCCGTTCCCGTCAATCATCCGAGGTAATCCAGGATCCTACCCTCGTAAGTCACCTCATTCTCTCAAGTACTAAGAAGACCCCGTAATCGCTTAACGGAAATATTTAGTAATCTTACTCCTCTTAGTTAAACCATCGAATTAATTATTAATTCCCAGGCCAGGCTTCCATTAATTCCTGCCCGCTATAATATTCATTCTCACGCTAAACTTTGTGATAATTTCCATTATTATTTTCGTCTCCATATTTAATCATTTACCTTGTATTAAAGCTTACTTTTGTAGAGGTGTTTCCTTAAATAATTCCTGAGTTGAATCTGGCAAACGAGTTAACCTTTCGAATAACCAACCTGTAATTAAGTCACACTCTTACTTTGGGAGGCCATTGCCTTCCCTTCGATGCATACCTGAATGAGTACAGGGCCGAGATTTGCCGGTCTGTCTCAATTACGTATGTACCCATATTAGACAGTGGGACATACTGTGCCGTTCCTCGACAGGCCTATTACGTCGAAGCAATCAGTGAGGTTCCCATGCCTCATTACTGACAAGAACGTTCACGGAAGCCTCACGTCTTCAACCTCATTGCCACCACGTAGTCTACTCTCAACCTCTTGAGACATCTGGCTAACACTACATGGTGTGCTGACCGCAACACATATCTCCGCCTTTATAGTGCCTCGATTCCAATCCAAACTGCATTTTGGTTGCCTTGTGTCAATTTCGCATTTTCCGTGGCCACCCTTCGCACGGAATGTAATTTCTCTTCCTTATCTAATAGATGTGCGTTTTTGTGTTGAAGACATTTCCTCGCTTCCATCTGGTACCCACATCATCATTGTTCACACTTGTGCCCTCCTATTTCCTTTATCCATCCGTGAATACTGAACTCACTTAAGAATTTTTAACTGTCTTTTGACAGTTGGCAAGTCCTTGAAGCCGGCTAGTGTTCTCCTGTCAGAATTGCCTGTCCATGTATCAGCTCACTCTCAGGGCACGACCATCTTCAGCAATAGCTCCCGTTCCCTCCCTAGCTCGTCTGCTGCCGTCCTGGAGGAGACGAAACGTCGGCACTCCGCTACTTTCTGCTTTAACCTGGGTGTTCTTCATAATCTGCACAGCTTTAGGCCACCAATTGAGCCATACATAGCGTCTGCCTACACCCTTTTCCCGAATTTAGGTTGTTCATTACTGTCGAATTTTAATCCGCGAGATACGACAGCTTTTACATAAGCTTTTGTTCTGATTCAATAAGCTTATCGCCATCTGGTGTGTACCCTCCCTCACCTTAGGATACCTGGCAATTAAGCAACTCAGTAACCTGCTTGGTCAGCTTCAACCCTCCCCACCCCTTTCCATTCACTGATCTTCACCACATGTGCAATGGCTTGCCGCCTGACAAACTAAATCTCCCACTGAACTTAAAAGCATTAAAAACCTCCTCGGCTACTGCACCTCATCCTTCCACCACTCCATCCATAAAGATGTGGTGCCAGCCCACCTCCGCTTCAGTCATACGAGGCTAACCTACGAAACCATTTGTCTCGCTATCTACCGCCCAACTGTAACCACTGCCGTACAATACTTCCCGTGCTACACGTGGTCCTTAAATATCGCCTTTATTCCATTCTCTTTCGCAGCGTCTTTCCTTACCCATGTTGAATGTTAAACTTGACTCCTTGGAGGGGCTGCCCAACGACTTGTGGTTTAATTTTTTTTCAAGTTGACGCAAGTTACTATTAAAGACTGCCCCCTTTTTCTATCTTAACTCTCTCATTGGCAAACATTAATTTCTTTCCTTGCAAAAGGGATAGAATTTTCGCCTCAAGTGCGAATGTTCTATTTATGAATTTGTTCCCGGATTGATCCGTGTTTACGCGAAACTCATTAAAAAATATATTTTTAGCTCTAAGAAGTCATTTTTTTAATGCTATTTAACTGAACACTAAATTTTCTACAGGTCCCCAATGGATATTTTGTGCCCTTCATTCCAAGAAAAGCTTTTGGGGTGGCAAACGGTGTTGCCCGACCACCGCACGGGCACGCTTCCTTCTACAAACACCGACCCCGGGGGCTGGTCGATGTTCACAATTCACCAGCATATGGCTATCTTTTAAGTGGTCCTTGAACACTTAAGGAAATATAAGAGCGAAGATCAGTAAATTCGAATCTATAAAAAAAAACGTTCGCTGACATTAGTTAGCAACGTTTGAAGTAGTTCAGGGCTGTTATCAAGTGCCAAAAATAGATGTACGCGATATGTGATAGTAATATTGAATTTGATTATGAAAAAGTCAGATTTAGGCTCATTTAAATAACAAACTGTACCCTCAAAAATGTAACAGCTTTCCGCACTTCATTTTCTTGAAAGATTGACTTTGTATATATAAAAAAAATATTATAAAATCATATTTTCTTGTTTACAAAAAGTAGAGACTCCTTTTACCTTTGACTGTTTTAATATCCTTATAACTTCGTTTTATTAACGAACCAAATAAAATTCACACAACTTAAATGGAGAAAGTATTTTTTTATAAACATTTAATTGCTTTTAGAAAGGGTGCATAGTTTTAAACTTTTACGAGATTTTCATCCTTTTCGAGTACAAATCTTAAGAGTACAAACTTATACAAAGACGTAGGCTTAAGTAACTGGCAGAGACTGCGCAAAAAAAAATAGATACGATATTAGGCTTTACTACGACTAAGAATTATGCGATAACTTAGACATATTTTATACGATATCTCGTTATGGTGAATTTGCTTTCGTTTAGCGCCAATGTTTTTCCTTCCTCAGTTTGACGGAAACAAACTTTATGTGCGAGCGGTGTTTTCCTATCAAAAAGATGCCGATATCCTAAATACAGGGTGCGGCAGAACCGATTGAGCAGTTTGGGGGAACCAATGCTCAGGAGAGGAGTAGGAGGGAGGTGTCCCCTTGCTGGTTTCCGAGGAATGGCTCGCTCCCCTAGGCAAAGCCCCCCAGGGCTCCCCTTAGGAATGTACCCCCTAAATATGGCGTACCGTCTCTATATACCCCCTTACTTTTTTATAACTCCTTAAAACTGCTCAGTCGGTTCTGCCGCGCCCTGTATTACTGTATGATGGGTTCCCTAGCCCATTAAGATGGCCGCCCACGACGCTTTGTGCGAAAACTGGTATAATTGAAGATTGGGTTTTTGTAAGAGTTTACGCCAGGCCCCGAAGGGGTGCTCAGTAAAAAATGTCGCACCTGTACCATGAAGGAGCGGCACACTCACCTGGTCCCGGTGCCCCCTGAAGTCTCAAACTTAATTAATATTACTTGAGCTTTATTCATCATATACATTTCCGTTTACTTTTTTTCTAGGTTTTCTTCAGAGATCCATTTTCAGCTATTTTCCTGACCGGCGGCTAATTTCGTAGGCTAGTTGCCGACTAACGGTCGTCCATTCATCTCTTTTCGAGAGAGGGGGCCACCTCCCTTCTCTTGGCTCGAGTTGGAGTTGGTGGGTTTTGACATGTTTGCACTCTGCCAGACATTTTTCTTCCATCTTCAACCCTCCTCAGTCACGGTGTTTCGGGACTCACTATGGATGGGCTCCTGCCTTCTAGCGGCGAGGGGGGAGGGGGGAGATCTCCAACTTCATCTGAGTAGGGGTGGCGAAGTGGATTTTTAAAATGTTCTAATCTTTCTTTCTCTGCATTTTATTTGTTTATTTCATTTATATTTACCTGGGTGTTTATACTATATCTTCCATTTATATCCTCCGTTTACCTCTCCCATGTTCATACTCAACCGAATGTGAGACGGCGGCCTAAGGATAGAAGGATATGAGCGCTACAAACGCCCCCTGAACGATCTGACCCTGTGTGAAGTTTGTCAAACAATGGCCAATTTCCGGGACGCTTCGAAGCATTCTCGCTGTTCTTCTTGGCGGTCATATGTCTCTTCACTCAACGGTGGGATTCCTCTTGCAGAGCTGCGAAAGCGTGTCAAAAGGATTCGGGAAAAATTCTCGCAGCCTCCTCCCTCCGTCTTCCTGAAGCTCGCTTGTACAAGCTCATACCACATTTTGTGCGACGTAAAGCGATTGGCATCTCCCCAGCATTGACAAGGAGGCTTCCCACATAAGATGTGGGGAAAGCATCGGTCGCCTAACGGAGACATGTTTTTTATTTCAGGGGTCTCGACTTACGACTGCCTCAAAGTCATATTCACCGTAATTACTAAATAGCTTCTCCTTAGTCTATGTTAAAACGAACCGAAAAAGAAATCAACAAACAAAATACCCCAATGAAAAAAATTCTCTCCAAAAGCACCCATCTGGCGACTGCCTCCAAATACATGTTACAGTATTTAAAATTTCAGCCTCACACTAGGCTACTTTAAAATTAACACTACAACTACAAACCAAAGCAAAACCAAACAAAAGACAAGCAAAAAACAAACGAAACAAAATCAAGAAGAAGAAAGAAGCACGCTCCGGCGTCAGGGGGGGGGGGGCACGCCTAACCCAGGTAGCGGAGCATGCGACCAACACCAAAGAGAGTTAAATAAAATAGAGGTGGCCAGCCTCCTACAGAATGTCGTAGACTAAAGGTCTGTGCACAAACCCTTCGCGAGCAAAAGAAGCAATCGATAGCGACCCCAACTCTTCACAGTCCCGTGACAGGTAACGCGCGAAAATCACTTAGACTGGGTCAATAAACAAGAATGTGCCGAACAGTCTGGGTAACAACTCAGTCGTTGTAGTAAGTTACAGGCGAGCGCTCCATCAGACAGCGTCGCGTCCCGCTAATGTGCCAATTCGGAGACGACAGAACGTAACTTGCCTAGTAGAGCATCGCCAACTTCAAACAGAGTGGATGTAGCGTGGAAGCCGAGCCCCTCTTCTGACTTTGAGCATCCGTGTACACTCGCACGGATCTAGCGTGGCATGAAGTGTGAACCAAAAAGGCCAAACGTAATACTTCCGATGCTGTAGAAGCTTTGGGAGCAGAAGCGTGGCGATAAATTGTCAAAGTTGGTACTCTCCAAGGGTGTCTTGGGAAGAACGAGAAGCGCCAAAAATAAAGGGGCTTAGGGTATGAGTGGCGTCTCTCGGCGGCATAGGCACCGTCGAGATCGGCGGTGGATGTAGTGAGAGCGGCTGGCGACTGAACGAGACGTTCATTCAATCTGAATTACTCTCTAATTAGGAGAGGATAACCAGTGACCGATAGAAGTTTAAATTACTGGTCCGAACACTACCATACAACGTTATCGACAGTGTTTCCGCTATCATAAGCGACACGAAGAACGCTTGCACTTATACATCCCTCAAAGCCGCAGTCTTTGGGCGTCACGCCCTCACAGTTGCCCAGAAGATGGAGATGCTGTTCAGAACCACGCAAATCTACCACATGCATCCCATTGGTCCCCTGAAGAACCTGGGGAGGGGAGGGGGGTACTTTTAGTAACTGTATCGGTCGCAGCTATCAATACAAATCAAACGGACTTTAGAATTTCGGTATCCTGATGGTACCTTGACCAACTAGTAACAACCACAGCCCGCGCCAAAAAAAGAGGCAATCACAGGCAAATCACCCTCATTGAGGAGATCCCACTATACAGGACCCTCTGCGAATTACAGCCACTGTGGCCTCCTTGACAACATCCTTTCCTCACGGGAGATTAAGCCGTGAACCCGGTTAATAGACCGTTTTGTAATCCATATCGACTCACAAAACGCGCTAAAGTGGTCTTGAGCTATTGAAATCTCCACGCTTCGTCTCGCATTATCCTTGAGTTAACGGTTGCTGCGAGTCAGAACGATGCCGAGATGTTTTCTATTGAGTTCTTAGAAACATGTAGGGATTGATGGAAACGAGTGCGGTAATGAAGGGGAGGCTATCTGCACAGCAAGCAACCGGACCGGCGTTTTACTCTCGCCTGGTGGGCGGAAATGTAAAGTTGCGTGTCATTTCGATTACCCTCTTTCCTTGGGCCTATCATCAAAAGTATCATGGGTATCAAGTCATTCAAGTCTCCTCCGGATCGGACACAGTCGCGGAACGCACCAGGATCTAAACGATGCCCTTAACCTTTCTACGAAAATTTCTTTACCCCTCTACCTCCTCGAATTGTCAGGATGTTCTTCTCAGGTGGAAAGAACTCAAGATTCTATTACATGACATCAAACCTACTATGGTTTGTCATAAAAAAAAACAACTTGAAACTCGCCTATTTCCATTTAACCCTGATTTTCGTGTTTTTAATTCCCCGTCCGTGTTGGGGCTACAAAACACGGTGGGGTGTCTATTTTAGGGGCGAAGTATTGCTACTCTACCCACCTTCCCCTCCGTACAGCTATGCATGCAATAGCTGTGCAATTATTTCTATCCAGACTTTTAACTCTTTGTTCCCTGTCCTTCCCACCAGATCTGATTATAACCAAATCAGACCTCTTGGGTCTTTTGGACAAGCTTCCCTATCCGTTTTTATTGTTATAAGTTTAATGCTCTTCACTCATTTTGGTGTGACGTTGCCTCTAATTGTAAATGCCGTGCTATTGAATCTCTTTTACTGTCGTGTCTCTTATGTGCTCTTAACTTCGGCGTTTACTTCTCACCATGTACAATCGGATACCTTTTGGTCTGTTGATTTGTCCTTGTGTTCTTCAGACTGTTTCTCATACTTCCAGTGGTCTGTGCAGGACGACTTACATTGGAATGATCACGTCCCCATCGTTTTAACATCTGTTCTTGCTTGCTATCAGCTCACCCACCCACCCTTCCAGCACCCAGCAATGGGACATGAGAAAGAGACCAATTTAGCGGTTTTATAGAGGTCGTATACTGAAGCCTTGTTGAAAGATTTTAATGCTCTGACTCCGCAGTGTATTTTTTAACGTTTCTTGTCTGTGCTGCTGCTGAGCTTACCACCACAAGACGGTCTCCTGGAACCCGGAGAGCATCTATCCCATGTTGGAACTACGGTTGTGCAGCCTCAGTTATGACCTACAAATCTACCAACGTCTGATACCGTGGAAACCCCACGCAACGAAACCAGATTAAAATGAACAGAACTGGAGCCATTTGCCAGAGGATTCTACTCTATGGCAGCCCGTCAAACTTTTTAGCGAATTTATATCTCATCTATCTCCTCTTCGATCCCTCCCTCGAATGCCTGGAAGAGTGTTAATAAGACCATGGGCCGATATGCAAGCCATACTGATCCGGCGTTAAATATCTAAGGTCATTAGATTCCGATCGATTGTCGATATCTAATGCCGTGGAAGAATCGCCCGCTATCCAGACGAATTCTTAATCTTTAAGGCCTGCAGGGAATCCCACCCTTCAGCTTTTGTTTTTTCCACAACTTCTACTCTCCCTTAGAATAAATTATTTAAAATCTCTGAATTCCGTGGTGCTCTTTCACAGTGCGCATGAACTTATCTGGATCCTAATAATTACCGTCCAATCGCATTAAATAGCTGTCTTAGTAGGTTTGTGGAGAAAATGGTCAACGTTCGACTAAATTGGATTCTGGAGTCAAATTGCTGTCATATTTTTAATGTGGGTTCTGCAAGCATCATAGCACTGTGGATCTGTTCGTCCGTTTAGAGAACTTTATGTACAGTGGCGGAATGGGGCGAATTTCTAACCTGAATTCCTCAATCTGAGTAGTCTGAGAAAAGAGCACTGATCATTAATAATGCTTATATCTTACACAACATTGATAAAATAATAAATAACAATATCTCACACAGGAGTGAGCACTAACTCTCAAATCCGAATGTTTGTCCACACATCCCAAAATTATGAATTGTGGTTTAATGTAGTTTTTGATGTCAGCTTAGGTATAATACTGAATTTAATAATTATTTTTGAGGTTTTCCTGTATTTTCGACATGTATCATATAAGGTATTGGGTTGAGGAAAAAGTTCTTGCGGTTTTATCATATTTATTCATTACCATTAACAATTTTAGAAAAACTTCATTTTTAATTGATAACAATATGCAATTTAATCAATAATGTATTCTCCGTTGTTATTTACGACTTTTTCCTAACGTTTAACTAGTTTTGCGATGTCTCTGCAATAAAAATCTCTGGATTTTGACTCGAAGAATTCATCTAACAGGTTCTTAATTCCACATCAGTATTGAACGAAACGCCGCGCAAATTGTTGGAGAGCGATCGGAACAGATGGAAATCCGATGGAGCCAAGTCTAGCGAATATGGAGGATGCGGCAGGATTTCCCAACTAAGCGTTTGGATGGCGTCTTTTGTCATATTGGCAATGTGAGGACAAGCAGTGTCGTGTTGCAGAAGGACTCTATAACGTCAAAGAGGTCGCTTTTCACGAATAGCTTCGGTGAGTCGATACATTTGTTGAACGTAGAGTTCTGCATTGACAATCTCGTTGTTCGCAAGGAGCTCATAAAGAATGATGCCCCCACAATCTTACCACACACACAGTATCGTCTTTCGTGGATGAAGTCCTTGCTTTAATCGCGGAAGTGTTTTTTTTATTGGGGCTAAGCCATTGTTTTCGATGGTTCATGTTGACAAAAACACACCACTTGTCGTCGCCAGTGATGATGCGGTAAAGAAATCTGTCCTTATATCCACGAGTAGCCTTGTGACGAGCAAGCAAACCTGCGGCAATCGTGGAGTTTTGAAGTTTGTTGCTTTCGCTCAAAGCATGCGGAACCCATGCACCGAGTTTTTGAACTTCCCCATCGAATGAAGGTAATTCACTACAGTTTTCTGATCACACTCCAATTGTACAACCAATTCTCTAATCGAATGACGAGGATTTTCATGAAGAAGGTTGTTCAATCGATCTTCATCCAACTTAATGGGGCGAGCAGAACGTTCTTTGTTATTAAGATTGAAATGACCGTTTTTGAAACGTAAAAACCACCATTGAGCTGTCCTTTCTGATAAAGCATTTTCTCCGTACACAGCACAAATATCGCGATAAGCTTTGGCTGCGTTTGCATTGTTCCCGTCTCGATTGAAAATGAATAACAACAAATGTCGAAAACGCGCCTTTCTTTCAACCTGACATTCCATTTTGAGGGTACAGAACAAAAATAAGATTAACACAACTCTTAAATAAACCACAATGACTTATTACTCAACTTCAAGACGTAGCCTAAGCAAAAGCCTAATAGTCTACGCTGTTAAGGGACGTAGCCTAACCTTTGCAAATTTTGCTCTCATTATTTATTATTTTTCTTAAGATGTGCACAAATCACGTCAACAAAACTTAAATCAACACAACATAAAAAAAAATGCAAGAACTTATTCCTCAACCTAATACATTGAACCACAAAGGGTTTTTTTTATATTATTACACAACTCATTCTAAATAAAAGAATACAAGTATGGCTTAAAAAAGAAATGTAAACATAAGCGGGTGTAAAAGTATTAATAACACCATCTAACACATATTAATAACGCATAACACTAGTCACGGTATTTCACACGAACATCAATTCCATTGTGTCATTGTGAACACCGATCATCGCTAAGCCGTTGAGGCATTTTGACTCCGGTTATTCCTTAAGTACTTTTTCAGTCACTTCAGGGCCAAAAATGAATGTTCGGACTCCGCGTTCGAGATTAGGAGAGTGATCAGAACCTGGCAAAGCCTGGTCAGGTTCTGATGCCTTCGGGTCTGGGCGAGGCCAAGAGAATCTCCAATGGAATCAAACTTGATTTTTGACGAAAACTAGTGTTCTGCTTCCGCCTTGACAAAGATCAAGGCACCTATGTTAGCCTCGTAGAGTTTTGCCTCCTCCAGTAGAGCAGCAACATCTCCGTGGGCGCCGCTGAGTGGATGTTTGGTGTTGAACCTGACCGGGAGAGTATCGTTACAGAACCGGCTCGGCATCTCGGTCAACACATGGTCAACGAACGGGTCATATGCAGATCGGCAATAATATTCCTCAGCTGTCTGGAAGAGTACGTTCGCTCGCTGCGTTTGTCGCTTAAAACTCGAGACACATGAATGGTGTCATGTGACGAGCCGATCTCCTGGACGAGCTCCTATGCCTCCTTGAAGATGTCGTGGAAGCTGGTCAGTGCAACTTCCCGGGTCTTTTTGAGATATGTTTCCACTTCACTGATCGTAGCTTATGCTAAGACAAGTTCGATCGTATGAGACTGAAAGGCTTGGCTAGAACCGACTCAGCAACGACTAGGCAAATCAGAAAGTGCGGTACTCACCTCGAGGAAGATGGCAATAACCGGCAGGAATTTGATGAATACATTTACTAAATCGTGTTGTTCAACCCATCTAGTAGCGGGGAGGTTGACCATCTTCTTTCCGCTTCGAAGACGCGAGGCCTTTCACGAACTCAGCAAACCTCATCGAATGCATGTTTGAGGAAGAGATGAAGCTGTACACTTCGTTGAGGGCCTGGAGAGCGAGCTTTACCTTTTTTGTGTCACAGGCCTTGGTCAGGATGAGGTTCGGCCGATGATTGAAACAATTAACTATTTTCGCGAGCGGATGTTCTAGCATCACCACGGCCACACACTCACTGAACTTTCCCATCATTGTTCCTATTTCTGTTCCTCAATACAGTGCCCCCCCCCCATTTTTTATTGGGGACGCTTAATAAAATCGCTTCGCTTATCACAATGAGCTAGTGAAAGAACAAAATTGGGAAAGGGGGGGCTTTAGCCACCTAAATCTGCGTCTTTTTCTACGGAAGGCCTTTAAAAGGACACCATGCCCGACGGTGTTCTTTTGATATAGAAAAGGCTTATGATGCCACTTGACGGTATGGTATCTTACAACAGTTTTACGACTGGGGGTATGAGGAACCTTTTACCCAATTTTATCCGTAGCTTTTTATTATTTTGTAATTCTAAGGTTCGCATCGGTAACTTCTATTCTGACACAATGAGGCAGGAGGAAGATGTTTAACAGGGCAGCGTCTTAAGCGTTACTTATTTCATTATCGCTATTAACAGTCTAGTCTCCTCTTTGCCAAAAGGAGTTTTAGTCACTCTATTTGTGAATGACCGAGCCTTTTTCTATGTATCCCTGCGGCTTCCATCGGTAGCACACTGCTTGCATTTAGCTGTTGATGCAGTATCTATGTGACCTCCCTTGAGAAGATATCGTTTCTCATTTATAAAATCTAAGGCGATGCACCTGTACAAGTTGAGAGTTATTTATCTATCCATATCCCTTTATTTGAATAACTCGAGGATTGAACTTGTCACCGAGTTCAAATTCTTGAGTGTAGCCCTCGATTACAAATTGACATAGCAACCTCAGTTGCGGAATCTTAAGATCAAAGACCTGAAGGCCCTTGAACTCTCGAAAGTTTTATCCCATATGTCATTGGGTAGTGACAGACACACGTTGTGGATGTTGTACACCACCCTTGTCCATTATCGTTTAAGTTATAGGTGCCAAGTATACTTCTTGGCTTCCCCTTGGAAATCTAGGGGTACGGCTATCCAGCGATGCTTTTCGTACATCAGTTGCCAATATTCTGTATGCTGAGAGTAGCGTTCTGTCACTCTCTTACCATAGACCGGAGGTGTGCTTGCATTATATCTTCCGCGGGAAGTAGATACCAATTACCGCAGTTCACAGGTGTATGTTTGCGGCCCCATCCGCAGCACACTATTACAGACTACCGTCCATACCAACCTCTCCTAACTCGAAATGAGTGACCACATTTCCACTCTAGATATTCCTGCTATACTTCCAATCAATTTCGCCTAAGTGCAGACCTTGTTGGGCCGCCCCTCCCCTTAACATATGTACTGGCATGTGCCATTTCCAAAAGGGGCCCATTGACCCTTTCCTAATTCGTTGGCGCATGCCTCATCTCACGCACTCTTCTTATCCCCAATATATACTGACGATTCTAAGTCAGACCGTGCTATGGGTGCAGCTGTTGTTTATTTCGAGAAATCTCTGCAGCTGACCATGCACAGAGTATCATCTATATTCACAGCTGAAGTTTGTTATTATATAGGGTTTTCGACTAATTTTAACTTTACCGATTTTACCATTTTAAGTGATTCTAGAAGTGTTTTTGAGCCCCTCCGCTCTTTTTAACTCAATCCCCACGCCCTTGGTGAAGGAGATTCGATCATGGTTAATTATGTATGGTTCAAGGTATGTTCCTTGGGGGAAGGGGGGGCTATTGATGTCAGGATTCATGGAAATGAGCGGGCAGATCGAGAGACCCATACAGTTTTCCTATGTGTTCTTGCCCACCCAGTACCCCTACAGTATAGGGACTTCTTCCCAACCCTTCTACCCTCCATGCTCGCGGTGCTTTATGGCGCTTGTCGTGGGAGTGTTGCTGGCTTGTCGTTGGAAAGGGGGCTCAGCCCACTCATTGGAGCGGACTGCGAAGTGGACTGTTATTATACGTCTCACCTCCCTTCCTGACCTATATTTATGGTCTCAATGTTATGTCATTCATGATTTCTTCCTGTCCCCCTTTATCTTCTTTCCCTTTTTTCTGTCCCTGTCACGTGTAGTTGATTGTGCTTGAATGTATGTTTGGGTGCTATGTGGGCGCTAGTGCGTGTTTTAGGCACAGTTGTGAAGAAACAAAGTACAATTATTTAAGTACTGTATTCAAGTAACTTTGTTATACTTTTAACTTCCTAAAAAGTAGTCGATAATTTTAGTACTTTCAGTTCTACTTACATTATTCCTTATGTTGTTTTTACTTCATTATATTTGAAAGGCATAGAAGCATTCGTTACTTCTTAGTTAAATTTGGACAATCACAGACGTACAAGCAAAATTCAGACGATGTCCAATCACAAGCGTGTACCAATCATAAACGCTTGTTCATGTTTGGACCAATCACATGCATCCTTTTATACCCGATAGACAATTCGTTTGTGTCTCCTGCTTCCCTGCCTGAGAGAGGGCGTCAAATTATTAAATTATTCCTCATTGTCCTAGACTCCTAGCCGACTGCCGCGCCATTAATGGACCACCGTGAGTTCTAGTCCTACCATTGAAAATAAAAATAGTGGCGATTCCCACCAATAGCCATACTTGGAATCATTTTTCAAGTACAAGAAGAATATGGGAAACTCGGGGAAGCTGCAAATGTTTGTTGTGTTTGCAGAAAATTGTCATTCCCAGGGAGTGATATAGAAATCCTGAGGTGCTTTCCTGCATTGTGGGATATTTCAGTTAAGTTAAATACCCCACTACCTGCATCTGCTGCTTGTGAGCGCCTGCTTAGCATTGCAGGACTAATTTTCGCCCCAAAACGTCGCGGTTAGATAGCCAGAACTTTGAAAATCAGTTTATTGTGAAACTGAATAAAAAATATGTCAGTAGTTAATTCTTTTGTATATTTTTTACCTAATAATTAGTTTAGTTAACCAGACTCATATTCTAGAATTGTATTAAACTGGATAATTTTGTAGAGTTAATTTTACTTTTCATATAAACTAGACTTTCTGATCAATATAGGGATATTGATTGTTAAGTCCAGTTTAACTGAATTTGAATGTATAAGGGTCAGTACAGCGGGTATAAAAGGATTTAATGTACAGTATAATGAATAGTGTCTGGGGTGATGGGTACTATACTATTTCCTGCTAAATTTTACTTTCACTACTTGAGTACTTAATGATTAAGACAGGTTATCACTTTTCCTTAAGTACATTTAAGTTAGGGTACTTTTACTTGTACTTTGAGTAAAATTATGTCCGGGTAACAATACTTTTACTTAGGTATCAAAGCAGGATACTTTTTACAACACTGGTTTTAGGCTTAAGTTTGGACTTTTTCATTTGTAATGATCGGATTATGTAATAGGTAGGCTACTGGCACCAAATTGCAGGATTCAATGGGCACAGCGAAAAACTTCCAATAATGGACGCACGGTGGTCTTATTAATTAAATTCCAGCATACTCCACTCATATAAAATAAATGTCTAAAATTAGAATAAAGAATTAGAATGTATAGATTAATTTGCATCTATCAATTTGAATACAAAAATAAGGAATGTAAATATATTTGTTAATGTATATATATAGAAGACGAGCGACCGTTGAAAGTGACCGCGGGACAAGCAATGTACGAACGCGCGAAAGGTCAAAATGACCTGTGTCAATAAGACAAACGCGTAAACAAAGATTTCGCGTCTCGGCATAGATTTATCGAAAGACGGAAGTCTACGAAACACCTGAGTAAACATACCAACTAGCCAAAAGAAATTGTATCACAAAGCTGTGACAAGCGCATCCTATTATATTGATAAAACCTGAGCTATGCAAGTAATTCGACTTACACAGATTTCATTAGCTCCGCTTTGGGGTGAAGAACGATGAGTCTAGTCCACAGCCTCTAGGAAATATATATATATATATATATATATATATATATATATATATATATATATATATATATATATATATATATATATATATAATCGGAGCAGCTCAGTTAGGAATGAGTATTTTATTGTTAAGATTACTAGATTACAGTCGTTAAGAAGATTATATCGTTCATGTTCCCCTTCTTAAGTTCACCAAGTCTTGTCGCTCCCGAATTTAATACTTCGCGTTGAATATATATAGACTGCTAGTCACCCGCAAAATAACCTCCTGACGTGCCACTTGCCCATTATAGGCCAATATAAGAATAAAGTTTATTTTTGCAACGGCCTTCTTTACCTCGATTACCCTGAAACCTTCGGTAAGCCCAGCCAAAATAAGAACAGCGAAGAATTCATCTTTTGAGTCAGATACTTAATTCACCTTCAAATAAGTTGGTTACCGCTATAAATTGGTAATTCTCCTAAGGTACACCCCATATAAATTGGTGACTATCATAAATGGTAACCCCATAACTAAGGGACATTTATAGAACATTAGCCTCTATAAGTGGTAATCCACCTATACAGTTTCGGTTCCCCGGCCAGGTCACAGCGGGTGCGTCGTTCCATTGCTGAATCTCCCTGAGATAGATGCGGTGGGTGCCCGGGTCGCGGTTCCCTACACGATGGTCTTAGTGTCTTCTAATGGAAAATCCCGAAGGCAGCTTCCCGTTTTAAAAAACGACAGTTCTGGCTAAGGAGTGCACGGCCCCTTTCTCCCTTTTGGGGATGGTGGTGGTTAGGTGACGCGGTTTCAGTAGCAGGTTGGTTCCGCATTGCTCGAGACTGCCCCCACCCCTTAAATAATATAATAGTGTTATATATATATATATATATATATATATATATATATATATATATATATATATATATATATATATATATATATACTACTTGGCAGAACTTTCCAACTTCTGCTCCTCGTGCGTCTGGATCTCGTTCCAGTTCTTCCCGTTTCCTTGACGTTGACCCCAATTTGGATGACCAGCATTTTTTCTTCCTTCGATCTATAAATTTTATATTCTTCTATCTAAATTTAATATTTTACACACTGATGATTTTCGAAGAACAGT
The DNA here is from genome assembly GCA_963969495.1 of Ceratothoa steindachneri. Classification (NCBI taxonomy): domain Eukaryota; kingdom Metazoa; phylum Arthropoda; class Malacostraca; order Isopoda; family Cymothoidae; genus Ceratothoa; species Ceratothoa steindachneri. The sequence goes on along the minus strand of OZ018321.1, from coordinate 188,792,867 downwards.
GCGGTGAACCCCACCGCATGTAGATCCGTAGCGACCGAACATTGGAAGAGGAGGTCACCTCCTTCTACCAAATGATTTTATTCAAGCCCTCGATACCCTTGCTCGCTCTCAGATCACTGTCTCATCTCACCCAACCTTCAACACTGTGTAGGTTATCCGCTCTAACGAACATTCTTCAGTCAAAGGTGACTATCCAGCAGACCATTGACATCCACCGACAGCGAACCTTTGGCGGTATTATGGTGAATAGACCAACGATGTTCCAAACGTTTGAGCGTCGTGATCTCCCATCGAATATTAAAGCAGGCCACTTACGGATACCAGTCAAAACCCTAAATATCGAATCTAAGGCGCTGCTTCGATTGTCATATATTTGGCCATAGGAGCACCGCATGCAACCATCCGTGTGCGTGGGTTGCGCCCAGGTCAACCATGGTTATTCCTGTGACCATCTTCGCCTAGGCACCAACTATGAAAAGTCCCATAATAGATTTTCTTATAAATGTTGCCTATTTCTCTTTGATAAAGAGGTCCTAGCTGTCCGTGATTCTCCCCGTAAGATGTGCGGTGATTTGCCTTCCTGGCCACCGTGTGGCGGGAATCAGAGCCCCGTCCTGCCCCAGCTTGGCCTCTTCTCCTTCTTTCAGACAGCCTGCGTTTCTACCCTAATTCCTCACTTTCCCTACAACCTCTCCTTCAACTTTCTCTTGTTGGACTCTAATTTCACAGGGTAAGTGCCAACCAGCTTCCTCTCAACCAACTATCCCCGATCGGGACTAAGAGGAGAGGGCCACTAGGCGGGAGGAGTGGCCCTAAATGGCGGCAGTTGGCTCTGCCGGCCCAGTACTTACCCCTCGCAGAACGGGCGTGGGGTGATTAGCGTATGCATCCCGTAGAAGAAATAGGGTCACTATCCCCAATGATGAAGACCAAAAATAACTTAATTTCCCTCTACTTAGCCCTGTAAAATAGACAGAGCCGCCATCGGGCAGTTCCACCCCCAAAAATGGAGGTCTCCGCCCCGTGCTTTTGCAGAGGACCCTCCAAAACCCTTCAGCCGGAGAGGGGGTTTACTCGTCTCCTTTATCTATGGGTGTAGGGGACTCCCTCTCATCAGCGTGAGTCCCCCCTTTACTTTCTAAGGGGAGTGCCAAGAAAGGCGGGCGGCCCATAATTGACCGCTCCGTGTGGGAGCGGCACGATAGGGCCAACCTCCTTAGGGAGAGGAGGAAAGATTGGGGCCATCGGCCCCTTCCCTATAAAGACCTGCGTGCTCGTATATTGAGCTTAGAGGAGTTATCGTACGTGACCCCCTCTCTTCCCCGACACAAGACACTACAAGCAATGAGACCTTTGATCTCATAGGAGGAATGGCCATATGGAAGCCCCTCTGAGATGCACATGGTCCCAGAGACAACCCAGTCCCAGACAGTAGGCCCATTTCAAGCACCGAACCCAAGTCCGCCCGTGTGCGAGGGCCTCCTCAGACGGCTCAGGGCTCCAAGACTTTGCAAGGAGAGGAAGGATCTCCTCCTCCGGCTAGTGCCCCTGTGGAAGCCAATACCTTCTCCCTCTTGGATAAGGATCTTGTTGTGGCCGGTCCATCTGGTCACAACAGAAAAAAATAGAAAAAGGACAAAAAAGAGCGTGTGCTTCTCTCCATCCGCAGGGGCCGCGGGGACGGATAGGTCTGCTGCCGTTTCGGTAAGCTTCCAGGCCAAGATCGCCACGTCCAGCTCCTTTGCTTCCCCGGGTGGGGAGTCCCAGAGAGAGGCCAGGACTGCGCAGAGTGGAGCCTCGATTACGTCGAGGCCCCACATTCAGAGGCTACCTGGCGTTTTAGACTTCGCTGACTTCAAACGCTTCCTTGTCATTCGATCAACTTCGTCAAAGGAGTAGTTTATGAGGAGAAACTCGTGGACTACTCCATAGATGACATCAGCTTAAAGCTGGCCGACCATGGGGCGGTCAAGGTCGAACGTGTGATGAAAAAACCGCGGACCAAGACTGCGCAGAACGGAGCCTCGATTACGTCGAGGCCCCACATTCAGAGACTATCTGGCGTTTTAGACTTCGCTGGCTTTAAACGCTTCCTTGTCATTCGCTCCACTGATGTCAGCATGTTGGCTAAGAGCAACATGATCCATCACAGAAGAGCCTTAGCTAGCGTTATTGGTAGAGAGCCGAAGGTGACCCGTTTCTCGGACGGGAGCCTTCTGGCGAATGCGGCGGATCCCTCCAAGGCGGCCATGATTAGTGTCCTTCGGACACTTGATTGCATGTCGGGGAGTGTGGCGCCGCAATTTAACGTGAACTTCGTCAAAGGAGTAGTTTATGCGAGGGAACTCGTGGACTACTCCATAGATGACATCAGCTTAAAGCTGGCCGACCATGGGGCGGTCAAGGTCGAACGTGTGATGAGAAAACAGGGGGAGAGTGGGCATCGAGATCCACCCCTACACTTTTCGTCACGCACCGACTGAGTCGGTGCGTGCCGATTGGTATCGCTACCGCGTGAAGGTATTCGTGCAACTGCCGCGGAAGTGCTATTACTCTCACCGCTTTAGCCATATTAATCGCTCTTGCAGGCGTGCAAAGTCGGGGTTACCAGAAGTCTTTGTAAGTTGTTCCAAAGCCGCACGCGACAAGTCCAAGTCGTGGGTGACCAAGTGTATCAATTGAGGAGAGCAGCACCTAGCTTTCTCGAAGCAATATGGGGCGTATCTCCTTTGGGAGGAAATCCTGACCGTTCAGGCCCAGGATCGTCTCTCATTTTGCGAGGCTAAGGACTTGGTCCTAGCGCGCCCGTCTCTGCTTGGGATGTCTTATGCCTCAATGCAAGAAAGACACCCTCTGCTCCTGGCCCCAGCAGGCCTACGAGCACGTTCGTTTCCGCGCCCATTTAGAACCCATTTGCGGGTTCTACCAACCCCAGGCGCTGCCCTGGTAAAGCTGGCGTCACAAAGGGTTCACACCCAGCCCCGACTAAAACTAGGGCTCCCCTCCCTTTCCTCAGCGTGACCGTTTCTCGTTAGGCGAAAGAGCCACGCGTCTCCACCGTGTCGTTAGACTCGCAGGAGGCAACACCCTTGAAGTTGGTCGTGGTCGTGAGGCCATTTCCGGGGTTCCAAAAGCTCCCTCCCGAAAGGAGGACAATACTAAAGGAGCTTCGACTCCTTCGCCTACGCCCAGTGGCGAGATGGTTGGCTCGGAAACGGTGGATCCACCAAAAGAGGAAGCCCTGTATCCGAAGCCCTCTTGTTCGCCTAAGGTCTTGAGGCATGAGAGGAAAAGCTTCGCATGGCGAGCTAAACCTCCCCCAGTAAGTCCTCGAAGGCGACAGCGCCTTCGGCGCATTGTCTGGCCAACAACGCCCGGAGTTCTGCCTCCGTGAAGCGTAGGGCCCCCGCATCTCCTGCAACCTAGGCTTGGAGGGCATATTCCTTCAATTGAATTACCGCGGACTCCGGGCCAACTGGGGGGAGCTGCGGAGGCTCGTCTCGTTCTGTTCCCCGTTAGCCATCTTTTTGCAGAGACCATGCTGGGAACGCACCCCATGCCCACCCTCTCGGGGTATAAAAGTTTTGCCACCCAACCACCACGAGATGGGGGCCTGGTGGGAGGTTGCGCGACTTACACCCAGCATGATGTCTCCGTTCTTCTCTTTGCTTTAGATACCACCTTTCAGGCAGTAGCTGTGCAGCTGCACCTGGAGAGGAGGTATACGGTTATTTTCGCGTACATTCCACCGTCAGCCGACTTCGGCCGTGTCGTGACACTGATGACGTAAACCTTTCTCTTGCTCGGAGATCTGAACGGTAGACACCTCTTCTGAGGAGAATACTCGATTAATCTCCGGGGTCAAGTCATTGCCGACCGGATCGACGAGCTGGATATAAGGATCCTAAATGTGGATGAGTTTACGCATCATTGCCTGAAGACCATTTCATTTTCCTGCCTCAATCTATCTTTATGCCTTCCGGATGCATAACCTGATTTTGAATGAGGGGTGGTCAATGAGCTCCATGGTAATGATCACTTTCCCATTCATTTTCTGGGCCATTGCCGCGTGAGAGCCGGCCCGGTGGTGCTTAGCGCGGTGGTTCAATTTTCAGGAAATGACTGAGTTCGCTAACTTATTCGAGGAACCCTTCGCGACCGCTTTCTTCGTATTGGACCTTACCTCCAAAAACGGAGAACCTTTCAACGACAGGTTTACTCTGAGCGAGTTGCCTTCCGCTCTTGCTAGGTGCGGGGACACCGCCCTTGGTCCGGACGATGTTCCGTACGACATGCTTCGACACCTGGGTGAGTGAGACATGACCTTTATGTTAGATTTGTTGAACAGGATCTTGGTAGAGGGTATCCTCCCAGATTCCTGGCGAATTACTACCGGGGAGAGATCACTCTGCCCCTGCCGGTTTCCACCCAATCTCTCTAACTTCCTGCGTGTGAAGTTGATGGAGAAATTGGTAAATATTAGATTAGCCTTTTTTTCTGGACAGCTGAGGCCATCTGTCTTCTGCACAGTGCGGCTTCCGCAAGTTCCGCTTCACGTAGACGCTCTGCTCCGACTGGAAAATGCCGTATGCGGGGCCTTCCTTCGTAGACAGCACTACGCCACGGTATTTTTCGATCTGAAGAAAGTCTATGATACCGAATGGCGATACGGTATCATGGAGACTCTCCACGTGATGGGGGCGAAGGGATGCTTCTCAATATATCTGAATTTTTACGAGATTGTCGATTCCGTGTACGGTTGGGTGAGCCCTCTTCGGCCCAATGAGCGAGAAGAAAAGGGTGTCCTGCAGGGAAGTGTCTTCAGTGTCACACTATTTGCATGAACATCAACCGCATCATCTCGGTGATGCCAGAAAATGTTCTCGCTACACTCTATGTGGACGACCTTCCGATCTCTTTTGGCGCGGCCAAGATGCCAACTCTGGAGCGTCGAGTCGAACAGGTATTGAAGCGCTTCGGTTTTCTTTGGTTAATCCTAAGGTGGTGCATTTCTGCCCACATCCACTGCCCCATCCTGACTCAGACTTATTTCTCAATGGGGTGCGCTTGGAAGTGGTGGACTCACAACGTTTCCTTGCTCTTGTATTTGAGCGACGCCTCACCTGGGATCCTCATATTCCCAGCCTTAGGGGTCTCTCGATCCATGACGTTTAGCACTTGGGGCGATAATAAAGCTACTGCCTTACTTTTTTATCGATCCTTTGTTCGTTCCAAGCTCGACTAAGGATGCAAGTTTTATCCAGCCAAGCGTGTATTGCGGAAGGTGGACTCGATCCACCACACCGGCCTTCGCCTGGCGACCGGTGCCTTCCGCACTTACTCCATTGAGAGCCTACTTGTCGAAACTGGGGAGATGCCACTCGCTCTGCGCCGTGCGCATTTCATTTCTAGCCTGTACGCGACAGCCCGGCGCCTCCCTGCATCTGCAGCTAATTTCGATGGTGCCTACGCCGTCGACATCGAAAGACGCCCTTCGAATTTAGGGCCAGGAAACTCCTTCGAGAGCAAGGTATTGATCGGCCGGTGGCGCCCCTAGTTCTGCCCAGGACGCCACCCTGGATGGTACTATAGGGTATAGAAGTGCGTATGCATGAAACTGTAGCCTAGATAGCACAATACACACTAACTCATAATCTATAGATGTTAATGAAAGAATTATTGAATAAAATAATCGTGAAGAAAATTCCAGTTCTCGGCGAATGGCGCGTTTAGGCTTAACGACTTTTACAGGAAATAGTTTGGGAATGAATAAATAAAGCAAGGATTTATAACAAAATATATATTATTATTATAGATTAAAGGAATTATTTATGTAGAATATTTTGGTTAGGTTGAATTAACACAAATTTGGATTAGTTACAAAATTTATATATATAATTCGTCGTGAATGAAAATACGGAGGTAATTATTCGAAATTACGAAGATGGGAATAATAACAATGGGCAATAATGACAAAAACAATTAGTTAAATGGTAAATATAGTAATCTTTTGCTAGGCAACTTGTGTGAGTGGTAATGAGGTAAATGTAATTTGTAGCTAATTAGAATCAGGAATCACGAAATAAATAATTTGTATGATGGTATGATTTGGGTGTAATTGTAATGGTAGCTAATAGAATCATGAATTGTGGTTAATTGTAGTTGTAACTAATTAAAATCACGATGGTTAAAAGGGGAAATGTATGAAGGTCTGGAAAGGAAATATAAGAAATTAGACAGTGTTTTTGTTTGTAAAACCTAAGGATTAAATGGAGAAAGAATTCAACTGACCTGATGACTTGGTGATGGATAGACAACGAGTGAAAATTTTGACTTCCATGTGGATTATTTGGAAGCGTTAGTACGTGCGTGTAAATGTTGCCAATTGTTTTTCGAATCAAACCTTTTTACATATATATATATATATATATATATATATATATATATATATATATATATATATATATATATATATATATATATATATATATATATATATATATTTGTAGGCTGCAGAGCTGCTACAGGTAGCACGCATCTGTTCCCAAAGCTTCTACAGCGCCGGGAGTATTGCATTCGGCCTTTTTGGATCACACTTCGTGTCACGCTGGAACCGTGCTAGTGTATACGGATGGCTCCAAATCTCAAGAGGGGTCGGTTTCCACGCCCTATCCCCTCTGTTTGAAGACAGAGGGGCTCTGCGTCTGTCTTCACGTCCGAGCTGATTGCAATACACCGCTCAGCACGGAAGATTACGCGTCGTGCCCGTTTCGGAGACCGGATTTTTATTTCTAGCGACTCACAAAGTGCTCTGAGTGCTATCGGAGCTTTGGAATCTTCGCATTCCCTGGTTCGCGATATCCATGACGCCACGGTTTTGGCGAGTCAGGCGGATGTCGAGATTCGAGATTATTTTCTGCTGGGTTCCTGGACATGTAGGAATTGCGGAGAATGAGCGCGCCAAAGTCTGCGGAGACTGGGAGACCAGACCAGCGTTTCGCTCTTCCACACACCGATTACATGACAGGAATATGGGCAGCTCTCCGGGCTGCTTAGCAAAGAAGATGGGAGACGGTCAAAGAAGATGTTTTTTTTTTTTGTTGTTGTTTTTTTTAATTTAGCCTAGTACTAGGCTGTCGTGAGTACGGAGACTTATGCCCAAGTAGGCAGTCGCCAGAGGAGCTCCAAAAATTTTAAAAAAATTGTCCGTGACTCTGTTAAGGTGGATATGTGGGAGGCCCGTCGATTGGTACGAAAAATTCCGATGTCCTCCGCATGGCAATAGACTCTCGTCCCGCTTGCCCACGTATTACGCATTCTACTCCATCTGTTCCGCCAACCTCCTAGGATGCAACTCCACTACCCTCTGCTTTGTCACCTTAGTCTGCTATCCCAAAGTAAGTTTGGTCTCCTAGTATACCTCCTTCCTACCCCCCCTTCCCGCCACACACACTTATTGCTCCTGCGCCGGCCGAGTGTGCCCAATATCTGGCGCCTATGGAGGCCATTCAGGCCTATATTCTAGACACCGAAGCGCTCCACTATGACGTAGTCATGAGTGACGACTCTTGGGTGTCCAAGCGTAAGGATACTACAGCCTCTTCCAATCTTCCTAGCAAGCTGACCTCTAAGAAGGGCTGGCAATCTTCCTCTCTAGAATCTCTTCAAGTATCCACCTTGGTTGAGTTACCTCCTATCCCTTTCCCTGTTCCTTCGACAACTCTTGCAACTGTAACTTCCGACCTCCCTTCTAGCGAAGGTTATGCAACTTTCGCCAGTAGTGATGTACCCACACTCCCCAAGAGTAACGATTGCTCCAAGTCTCCTTTATCCTTACCATTTCCATCGGGTAACGACCATACCCCATATGCCTTTCCCACTACCCTCGTGTCTTCGAAATCCTCCACAACGGCAACTTCCGACCTCCCTTCAACCGTTGGTTATACACCCTCCATCCTGAGTGATAGTCCTCCTCACCCCATGTGTAACGACCCCCCCCCCTCCCAACTCTCTTTTCTCTCTACCCTTTCCTCCGGGTTTGACCCACTGACTTTGATTTGTCGAAACAAACTTAAGTTCTCGCAATACTAGCCCCCTTCCTCTAAGTCAGGGTTGACTCGCCGTCATAAGGCTACTTCTATGTCGCCCGAGCTGGGCTCCTCTCGCACGGCACTTGTTCGTGATGGCTCCTTCATCCCCCATACTATTTCGACCGTCTTACAGCACTGAGCGAGGCAGTAATTCTTCAATGGAAATGTGAGGGGATTCTTCCCAAATGGGAGGAATTCTATTTAGTATTTAAACTATAGCAATGCCTCTGGGCATTCCTATAATAAAAACCTCCTGGGAAACTTATATATATATATATATATATATATATATATATATATATATATATATATATATATATATATATATATATATATATATATATATATATATATATATATATATATATATATATATATATATATATATATATATATATATATATATCATTTATTATGTATAAAAATTCAATTCTTTTGTCATTTAAATAATTCATGCAATCCTTTAATTTTGTTAATTTAATCATTCATCTATTTTACTCTAACTTTGTCAATTTAATCTTTCAATTAATTTACTTCAACTTTTGTAAATTAAATAATTTTATGTTAAACTTAATAATTAATTAATTCATTTATTTTCTTGTCAATTCAATTAACGTATACTGTTCCAAACAACATCTCTTAAATTTCACACACAAACAAACAAACACTTGTTCCCAGCTCGATCAAAAGAGCACGCTATTCTTCCCACTCGACTCGCTGCTTTCTTCGTATAAAGGTCGGTAACCATTCCTTCTACAACTATTCATTTAAATCCAAACAAATCATAATGAGTTAATTCCACTCTCACATTCTTTGCAAACGACCATACGAGAGTAAGTCCTAATTATATTTACTTCTCATTGCAGCCCCAATTCAGTCCATTATAGATACTCTAAATTACTACACTATATCAAAGATACTCTAAATTATTTACTATATTATTATGTACTCTATTATTCACTCTATATTGTTTCACCATATTATTCACCATATTTACTTAACCTACTTATCTCATTGTACATTCGTTGATTTTATGAATATATTTATATTTGTGTAATTGTCTTTCTTAACGCCCAAGTCATTATTCCAAAATTTAGTTCGCTGTCGCCTTTAGGCCTAAAGCTAACGGCAGACATCTTCGATCAAACAAAATTTATGGGTATGGTTTTCGAGACGCTATCTAGGCTGATTTATTAACCGAAGATAAATCACATTGATAACCATACACTATAAAATTGGTGCCCAAAGTTTAGTAATCTCCCGTCAATAAATAAGCTTAAACGATAAAATAATTCTGACCCCACGCTTCAATTTCGTTCCAAAGCCTCGCTTGAGCAATTTTTGATTCACGTGTTAATTTTTTTTATATCGCATGTAATCTTTAACATCATTCTTCCAATTATCATAATTCATGTCAATTTTAATTTAATATTATCCCCTATATTCAACGAGTGGACAATTTCCTTTATTTCTCAATTATTTTTAATTTCTCCATATTCCTGTGCTCGTGACCAATTTACGTAAACACACACACACGTGCACACAGCCATAGCTACTTCTTACGTAAACACCTTCATTCAACTAGCACAAATATACATAAAACAGTATCTATAATGGACCAGACACATCAACTAAGGACATCAGTTAGCACCCAACCTCATCATGACCAACCGTCTGCGCATAGACAACCACCTGCGTACCTCTCTCTTCCCGTGCATGATCCTGCAAATACAATTGCATGGTTAGAAGTCCCATCCCTCCTCCTTAAATGACAAGACATCACTGAAGAGGAGAAAGTATCAGCAATCATCCAGCGGTTACCCATAAGTACCTTTATTCAGTTCATGGAAGTGTTAATTAACGGGAAAAGGCTGATGTTTTAGATCGCCTGAATGAGGCTTTTCTCAATACATATGGTAGGTCCCAAATTGATGACCTGAGAGAGCTCCTGAATACTCAGGAAATGGGAGATAAGAGTCTTACTTCTTTTTTGTCTCATTTGAAGTACCTTATCAGGGTAAACGGTGCTCACATCGATCTTTTTAACCCTTTCCTCACCGAATTTTTCATGAGAGGAGTCCCCGAGGAAATTAGGCCATTAATACTAAGCTCGAACCCCACGAGGATTGATGAGGTTGCTGCAGCCGCAGATAAATTGTATAAAAGTCCTTATGTGAATTGGAGCAACGGCCAAACTCACGGCCCATTTAACAATGCTTCAATTTCGCAGGTTCGAGGCACGTCGAGCTTCTCTGACGAACGGGCCGAGCATTTAAGGGTTCCATCTTCCCTATCGAGAGACCTTGAGGCTTCAATACGGAGGATGGAAGCAAACATCCATCGGTTAAAGCTGCCGCGTGAACCACATAGTGAGCACAGACACGGGTTTGGCAATAAAGGGCGTAGGTCCCGCTCTGGTTCACGAAAGAAAAACCAACGAGGGCATCCCGATGCAAGAGGTGAGAGACAGCAAAATTTTCAGCCTCATTCTTCCAAATTTTCTCACCATCTTCCACACCATCAGGGCCTATGCTGGTATCATCAAAGGTACGGGCACAACGCTGTACACTGTACACAGCCTTGTAGCCAGTTATGCTTCTTGACATACTGCGCCAAGTAGTCTCCCGAAGCATAACTTTTCCCTTTCCTCTCATCCAACTCGGTGGCGCTGGTATCATAACAAATATGGTGCACAAGCCGCAAAATGTTTACAGCCTTGCACATATTTACAACTAGTAACTCCACCTCCCCCTAATCTCAACTCTCCAAATCCTCAATCAAATCTTCATTCCTCAAATCCTCCAGTTTTCTCACTTCATCCAACTCAACCACTTTCTCCAAATCCTCAAATTTCAATTTCCTAACCTTCAAATTCTGGCATTCCTCTCACTCGTCTCTCAATCACAAACTTTAAACTAGAAAGGCAGGGGACAAAAGGGTCTACCTTCCCTGCCTACACCTCATTTCCTCAAGTAGCTCGTCCATTTCGTATTTTTGACCCACTTTCTGAATTTTCATTCCTGGTGGACACTGGTGCTGAATGCAGTGTCATACCAATTTCTAAGGCCGACAAAGCTTCTGCCCCTTCAGATTTAGTTCTGAAGGCAACCAATTCAACCAATATTAGGACCTATGGAAGGCGTAACCTTCAAGTCTCACTCGGTCTCCGTCGGGTTTTTCGATATACTTTCATCATGGCCGAGGTAGATTGTCCAATATTGGGCCTCGACTTTCTTTCGGCTCACGACCTCCTGGTCGATTCTCGACAACGCAAGCTTGTCGACCGCAAAACTCTCCTCACTGTCTCATATTCGTACTCACCTTCTCAGAGTTCCCTCCTCTCTATTCGTCTCCCGTCCACCGTTTCAGCGCCTTCTTCAGGAGTTTCCTGAGCTCACTCTTCCACCTTCGAAGGAGGGGCCCATTAAACATAGTGTGGTGCATCGGATCGAGACAACAGGAGGTCCTGTATTCTCACGGCCACGCCGTCTAGCACCGGGTAAACTCTCTGCTATGCGTGATGAATTCCAATTCATGATTGATTCAGGCATTTGTAGGCCTTCCTCTTCTCTGTGGGCCTCTCCACTTCACATTATGCCAAAATCCACGCCCGGGGAATTCAGAGCAGTTGGGGATTACAGAGCTCTTAACGCTGTAACAATTCCTGATCATTATTCCTTGCCGCACTTAGCCGATTTTACCTCTTCTCTCCATAGCTGTACGATTTTTTCTCGCTTGGATCTGGTTCGTGCTTTCAACCAGATCCCTATTCACCCAGATGATGTCGCAAAGACTAACATCACCACTCCGTTTGTTGCTTTTGAAATGGTCAAGATGCCATGTGGATTGCGTAACTCTGGGCAAACTTTCCAACGCTTTATGGATTAAGTCCTTAGGGGTCTTCCGTTTGTATTTTGCTACATCGATGACTTCCTAATATCATCTTCCTCGCTGGAGGAACACCTTTCTAACTTCGCCAAGTTTTTTCTCGTCTTCAGGGGTACGGTATCGTACTAAACACCTCCAAGTGTCTCTTTGGTGTCCCGCAACTCTCATTCTTGGGGAACCATGTCTCGAGTGCAGGGATTAGCCCACTCGACACATTGATAACCATACACTATAAAACTAGCATCTTCTGTTATTTGCTTGCAGGAAACTAAGCTTGGGACCCCAACCCCCCGCTAAGTTTCGTTATTTGACTGTTCTTTACTCTCTACCGCCGCCCATTGCGGGGTGACCCACGGTAGTTTCACCTCTGGTGAGTGCTAACCACCTTTTGCACATCTTCAGATATGCGGACATCCCTTCAAGCAGACGCAGCCCGTGTTCACCTTAAGGATAGATTTTATACCTTTTACTAGATTTATATTTTCAGAGATGAGTCCCCTTCAAAGGTTTTTTTTTTTATCTAGTCTTAGTACCAGTTTCTAGCTTTATGTGATTTAAATGTCATACACCCGTATGGGATGAGAGTCAACGACCGTTAAGGCCGTCTTCTTGAATCTCTTGTATTCCTCTGAGCATTTTGAACTCGGGGTCATGTTACATCGTACCACATTCAAACTTTAAGTTGTGTGAATCTGCCTAGTATGTCCACGAGCGATGTCACTAATGATAAGTGGTCTGTTTTAGATGACCTGCACGTCAGCGACCCCTTCACCTTTGTTCTGAAATACGTGAACCTTTGCCCCTCCCCTCCATATCACCCAGATGGGGGAATATGGAGGGCAGAGTGGTCAAAGATCCATGAGGAGTCCTTCGCTAGTAACCAAATTGGAGATTTTGATATGGGTATTAATTACTTTTATTTATTGCTTGAGGCTGAGGAGTCCGCACTTCCTCGTACTCAATCCCGCCGAGACAGGAAATCAGTTCTATGGTGGAATGCTGATTGTACTGGAAGTCTATAAAAAGGCTCATAAGCAGTTTCATCTGAACAACCTTTCGTATTGACACAAATCGAACTAGAGCCATTTAGATGTAGAAATTATGGCTACCCCGAACTTTCTATTACTCAGCTATGTCTATGTCATATGTGGCCACAACAGAAATAATTTTGATGCATTCCTCACTAATCGACGCGTTACAGCCAACAATTAACTTTAGTTGAATGGGAATCTGAAAATATGCTCCCATTTCTCGACGTCATTGCGGTAAGAACTTACAGTGGTCCATCCTTCAGTCTATCATAAAGCCGACACACCCGGAATCATATCTTCATTCCATAACTCATCCACCATACGAGGCTCCCCATTCATTATATTTAGGAGCATATATGATTCTGATCCTATTCTTCCCGTATATGCATTGAAACACTTAACCCCTATGTTCATACGTCTCCACTATCCCCTATAGTTAATTGAATCCTGCCACTTGAAAGCCCGGTCAAAATTTTTCTCTCCAATTGAGAAAGGCCCCACAACTTGTAAAGCCTGCCAGATTGCACTATCTTCGCCTTTTACTCTTTAGATTCCTTCGTATGCCTCGCCCTCCTCACTTTGTTTATAGGATGTGCCTGAGTACGTTGCCAAACTAAGGCTTTGCTCAACTCAAATGTTGCAATTACTGTCCTGAGGTTGTTAGATGCGATGGGCAGAATCGGTGTTAAGAGTCTAATGGGATGTGGAGAATTATTTTGTTTAGTACAAGACTTTCGATGACTTTGGACTGGTATGCTTCAGGGTCAGTGCATCGTTTGTTTGGCTTAAGGGTGGGCATGATGCGAGCAATTTCCATACATTTGAAATAGTTATGGCTATGAATCTTGGACCGAGGTGTTTTAAATGAACGTTTCAGGTCAAGAAGCACGGAACGATTGTGCGTGATGGAAAACCATTTGCGTGGGAGGCTTGGTCAATTGTGAGTGGTAAAGTCCTGTCGCTGATTTTTCCAGTTGCATGATACTATTATCTATCCTACGGGGTCAGCGCCCGTCAATGCCCATCTCATGGGCATGGTGGTGGCGAGGGGTTTTAATGATTAACTCGCAACACGGGAATTCCACCAGAATACTTTTATCTCTAAAGTGGTGGTTTTTGTTTGTTTTTTCATAGATTGTCCCACCGATTCCCACTGTCTGACACCTATATCAGTGTGGCGCTTAGACTTTAAACAGGGATCCGAACCACGAGTTCCCACAAGTCACTCCCAAACGGGATCGCATCCATTGAATGACCATACACAATGTAGTTTAACTTCGATCATGGTCACTAGTAGTGTTTCCAATCGCCCAATTTGTTAATAATGCGATATAGAAGGTACTAATTCGTGTAACTAAAGGAGTCTACTCAGAGCGCGGATCGAAAGAGGCACTTCACTCAGTCCATCACAAATCTAGGCTTTTAGCGAGGATCATTTTAAGTGTAACAGCCTCTTATCGTAAGTCGGGACGACCCGTATATTCCAGCAGCCTCCGCCACTAAATCCCGTATTGAAAAAACACAGGCGGGATAAGCGAACTCAGGGTCTCTTCGCTCCAGAGCAGGAAAACGAGATGGCTAAAAGATGTTTATTTAGTAGCCTGGCCCACGAGGTGGGGAGAAATAACTTGCAAGGCCCATTGTTTAGCGGGAACGTGCATCCTCTGAGCGTCGACCCGCGAGAACCCAGCTGATTGAATATCGGGAAGAATCTCCTTAGTCAGCTCGCAGCCATCCAAGATGAGCGGCCAAATGCCGGTGGCGGTTAAGCATGTCTGGAGCGTGCGCCTGATGCGGTGAACGTCACTGAACTCTTTGATGTGTTCCATGAAGATATATTTGCCGCCCTGGAACAAGGAACAAAACGAGGATCAACTGGGAGAAAGTTAACACTCCCTTTCAACCTCAGTTAGGCCTAACCAGGTGTTGGAAGCAAATTAATCGAAGAAAACGCATGGATTGATACACCACAGCTGATGTTACTAGTAGGCCATGTCCTAGGGTCCTTAATCCAGCCCTGCAGCCTTTATATATTACATCGAATGGGCGAAATAACTTAAGAGGCCAAGCAAATACTCAGTGTATCGTGGGGTATTGTATAACATGGGCAAGTGATGAACTGCATCTACTTCCAAGAGGCAGCATGACTAGGTGTTAAGTTTAGGGGGGAGGGTTAAAGAGCTCATCTGGCGACTGCCTACTTGGGCATTAGTCGCCGTATTCAACATTGCCTAAAATTAGGCATATTTAAAAGAGGATGCTAAAAAAAAACAAATAAAAATAAAAAAGAAAAAGGTAATAAGCAGGAAGCAAGCTCCGGCGTCGGGGGAGGTCCGCCAACCCCCGGCGCAGAAACATGCGACCTACTAAAATAAGAAAAAACAACAAAAAAAACCCCAACTATTTAAATAAAGGGGAGAAGGCAGGCCTCCACCAAAAAGTTCAGAAGTCCACAGGTCGGTGTGCACGAACTGGTCCCGACTACAAGGGACAGGCAGTAACGACCCCGTGCACGAACTGGTCCCGACTACAAGGGAAAGGCAGTAACGACCCCGCCAATCCCGGTACCGGGACATGTAACGTGTGCGGAGATCGCCCAGACTGGACTGGAACATTCAACAAAAATGTGCCGAACAGTCTGGGAGACAACGCAGTCTTCACAGTAGGGCACAAGCGAGCGCTCCATCAAATGGCGGTGCGTCCCGCGAGTGTGCCCAATTCGGAGACGACAGAAAGCAACCTGCAGCAGTCGCGGCATTGAAGGGGGGAGGGAGATCCATGGGTACAGTCGCGATGCAATGGCACGAAACTTTACGTTCCCTTCGACCGTCTCCCACCTTCTTTGCCAAGAGCCCGAGCTGCCCGTATTCCTGCCATGTAGTTGGTTTGAGGAAGAACGAAACGCTGGTCCGGTCGCACAGTCCTCGCGGACTCTTTGGCTCCTTCATCGGCGCGCTCATTCCCCGCAATTCATGCATATCCAGGAACCAAGCAGAAGATAATCTCGACATCCGCCCGGCGTGCCAAAACCGTGGCGTCAAGGATATCGCGAACCAGGAGATGCGGAGATTTCAATGACTCGAGAGGACTCAGGGCGCTTTGTGACTCGCTATAGATCACAATCCGGTCTCCGAAACGGGCACATCGCGTAATCTCCCGTACCGAGTAGTGTATTGCCACTAGCTCGGCCGTGAAGACAGACGCAGCGCCTGGCAGAGCCCCGCTGACTTCAAACAGAGGGCATACGGCGTGGAAGCCGACCCCCTCTTGGGACTTGGAGCCGTTCGTAGTCGAGCTTCGAACGAACAAAGGATCGATAAAAAAGTAAGGCAGTAGCCCTATCAGCACCCCAAGCGCTGAACGTCACGGAACGGAGAATATCCATGGCGCGGGTACAAGAGACCCTAAGGCTGGGAATATGAGGCTCCCAGGTGAGGCGTCGGTCAAATACAAGACCAAGGGAACGGTGAGATTCAACCACTTCCAGGCGCACCCCATTAAGAAACAAATCTGGGTCGGGGTGGAGCCGTAGATGGCGGCAGAAGTGCACCACCTTAGTCTTGGACAAAGAAAACCGAAACCTGTGAGCTTCGGCATAGCGAGACGCGGTTCAATGCCTGTTGGAGTCGACGCTCCAGAGTTGACATCTAGGCCGAGCAAAAAGAGATCGAAAGGTCGTCCAGGTAGAGCGTAGAGAGAACATCTTTCAGCAGCCCCGAGGTGATGCCGTTGATGCTCAGGGCAAAGAGTGTGACACTGAGGACACTTCCCTGCGGGACACCCTCTTCCTGCTCCATTGGGCCGGAGAGGGCTCACTCCTCACATACGGGGAATCGACGATCTCGCAAAAATTCAGATATAAACATTGGGAGGCGTCCCCTCGCCCTCATCGTGTGGAGAGTCTCCATGATACCGTAGCGCCATGCGGTATCATAGGCCTTCTCCAGATCGAAAAACATCGTGGCGTAGTGATGTCTACGGAGTAAGGACTCGCAGACAGCATTTTCCAGTCGGAGCAGAGCATCCGACGTGGAGTGGAACTTGCGGAAGCCGCACTGTGCACAAGACAGATGGCCTCGGCTGTCAAGAAAAAAGGCTAATCTATAATTTACCAATTTCTCCATCAACTTGCACACGCAAGAGGTTAGAGAGATTGGGCGGAAACCGGTCGGAATAGAGTGATATTTCCCCGGTTTGAAAAAGGCGAGCACAGTAGAAATTCGGCAGGAATCTGGGAGGAGACCCTCCACCCAGATCTTGTTGAACAAATCTAACAGAAAGGTCATGCAGGAAGCTAGAGCGGAACGCAACTCACTCACAGTAAACCTGTCGTTGAAAGGTTCTCGGCCTCTGGAGGAAAAGTCCAATCGGTGGCCTTCCGCGACATCACGACGTGCATTGAATGCTGACGGAGCAACATCCCGGCTAGAGAATGCGGAGAAAGCGGTCGCGAAGGATTTCACCACGGACGCGGGGTTCGAGATTGCGGTCATATTCTCCTGGAGAACGGGAGGGGGGTCCTGAGAGAACTTGCCCCAAATCCTTTTGACTCGCTTCCACACATCTGCTAGAGGGGTCTTCCCGTTAAGTGAAGACACGTATGCACGCCAAGAAGAGCAGCTGGCGTGCTTCGAAATATACCGGAACCTAGCCCTAGCCCGACGAAATTCACCGACAGTGAAATCGTTCGGGTGGGCTTATAGCGCATGTAGGCATAACGCTTCTGTTTGAGGGCCGTCTCACACTCAGCCGACTACCACCGGAGTGGTCGGCGTGAAAAACGGCCAGACGTTCTGGAAATAGTAGTCAGGGCCGCGGCGATAAGGTTGCCGGAGAACTCAACGGCCTCATCTACCGACCTAAACTCCTCGACTGAGATAGAGAATTTCAGTCATTTCCTGAAATGCAGGCCACCGCGCCAAGAACCACCGAGGTGGGCTCTCAGGCGACAGCCGCCCAGAAAATGATATTTGAATGGGAAAGTGATCACTACCATGGAGGTCATCGACCACTCCGCAATCAAAATCAGGCTGTGCATCAGGAGAGCACAGAAATAGATCAAAGTAAGAAAATGAAGCGGTTCTCGGGCAGTGATGCGTAAACTCATCCACATTTAGGACAACTATATCAAGCTCTTCGATCAAATCGGCAAGGACTTATCCCCTGGGATTTATTGGAGTAGTCTCCCCAGAGAGGATGTCTGCCTTTCAGATCTCCAAGCAAGAGAGAAAGGGCCTCGGCAACCGTGCCACGACGCGGCGGAAGTCCCCCGCGTCGAAGTCAGCTGACGGTGGAATGTACGCAGAAATGATAGTATATCTCCTATCCAGGTGAAGCTGCACAGCCACTTCCTGAAAGAAGGTATCTAAAGTGAAAGGAAGAACGGAGACATCATGCCGGGTGTAAACCGCGCATCCCCCAGCCCTGCCACCATCTCTTAGGGGTGGGGTCGCAAAACCCTTATACCCCGGGAGGGTGGGCAGGGGGCACGCGCATAGCAT
The DNA here is from genome assembly GCA_963969495.1 of Ceratothoa steindachneri. Taxonomy (NCBI): domain Eukaryota; kingdom Metazoa; phylum Arthropoda; class Malacostraca; order Isopoda; family Cymothoidae; genus Ceratothoa; species Ceratothoa steindachneri. The sequence continues at coordinate 188,774,357 of OZ018321.1, read as the reverse complement.
GGTCTCCTGCATAAAAATAGCTAACGGGGAACGGGACAAGCCTCCACAGCTCCTCCCAGTTGGCCCAGTCCGCGGCAATTCCATTGAAGGAATATGCCCTCCAGGCCTAGCTCGGAGGAGACGCAGGGGCCCTCTTCGAAAAGAAGACCCTCACGGGAATGGCCGTACGCTTCCCGGAGGCAGAACCCCAAGAGCTGTTGGCCAGACAATGCGCAGAAGGGAGTGTCGCCTTCGAAGACTTATTGAGGGAGGGTAGGCTCGCTATGCGAGTCTTTTCCTCCCTCCGCCTGGAAACCTTAGGCGGGTGTTGCGGCTTCGGAGGCGGGGGACCCTCTTTTCGAGGATCCACCGTCTCCGAGCAACCCAGCCCACCACTAGGCGTGGGCGAAGGAGCCGAAGCAACTTTGGTACCGTCCTCCTTTCGGGGGGCAGCTTTAGGAACCCCAGTGTTGCCTCCTGTGAGTCTAACGACTCGGTGGAGGTGCGTGGCCGTTTCGCCTTACGGGAAACGGTGGGGAAGGACGGGGGGGAGGCCTGGTTTTTGGCCGGAGCTGGCTGTGAACCCTTTGTGCCGCCAGCATTACCAGGCAAGCGCCCGAGTTGAGTAGAACCTGCAGAAGGGCTCCGAATGGGAGCGGAAACAACCGTGCTCATTGGTCTGGATGGGCCAGGAGCAGAGGGTGTCTTTCTAAGCATTGAGGCGTAGACACCTCAGGCAGAGCCGGGCGCGCCAGGACCAAGTCCTTAGCCTCACGGAATGAGAAACAATCCTGGGCCTGAACGGCCAGGATTTCTTTCTCAAGAAGATATGCAGCACATTGCTTCGAAGAAGCGGGGTGCGGCTTTCTGCAATTGACACTCTTGGCCACACACGATTTGGACTATCGTATGCAAGGTTGGAGCAATTTACACAGACTTCGGGTGACCCCGACTTTGCACGTCTACATGAGCGATTTGTATGGCCGAAGCGGTGACAGTAATAGCACCTCCACGGCAGTGGCACGAATGCCTTCACGCGGTAACAATACCAACCGGCACACACCGACTCAGGGAGCTTGTCACATTCGAACGTGAAAAAGAGTGTAGGGGTGGGTCTCGAGGCCCCTGCCTGTTTTCTCATCACACATTAGACCTTGACCGCCCCATGGTCGGCCAGCTCTAAGGTGATGTCCTCTATGGAGAGTCCACGAGTTCCCTCGCATAAACTACTACTTTTACGAAGTTCATGGTAGAGTGCGGCGTCACACTCACAAGCGTGCCATCAAGTGTCGGAAGGGCATTAATTATAGCCGCCTCGGAGGGATTCGACGCATTCGCCAAAAGGCTCCCATCCGAGAAATAGGTCACCTTTGGCTCTCTACCAATCACACTAGCTAAAGCTCTCCTCTGATGGATCATGTTGCCCTTAGCCAACATGGTGCCATCAGTGGAGCGAATAACGAGGAAGCGTTTGAAGCCAGCGGGCTAAAAAATGCCGGGTAATCTCTGAATGAGGGGCCCCAATGCAATCGAGGCTCCGCTCTGCGCACTAGCACTTTTGGTCTTAGTCAGGGGCTCCGCACCCGGGAGGAGGCAGAGGGACCGGATGTGCCGATCTTAGCATGGTCGCTTACCTAAGTAGCAGCAGACCCATCTGTCCCCGCAGCCCCTACGGATGGAGAGGATCCCTGAGTCTTTGTATTTTTTTTTAGGAGGGGGGGGGGAATGAACCCGCTTCTCCCCCTCCCCAAGCAAGATGGACTGGACTCAGCAAGGTCCTTCTCCGAGATGGAGAAGGTCCTCTCAGTTCCAGGGGCACTGGTCAGAGGAGATCCCTCCCCTCCTTCTACTGCCTAGGAAACCCTAGCCGTTTGAGGAAGACCTTGCATAGGGGCGAACTCGGGTTCGGTGCTTGGCACCGAGCCTGGATTCACTCCCATGGAAGGCACCACTCTCTGAGGCTGGATTGCCTCAAAGACCGTATCTATCTCGGGGGGGGGGGGGGCTCCAGTTGCCCCCCCCCCTAAGGACATCATAGGTACCTTTGCAGCGCTGTCATAAGTCGAGTTTGGGGAGGCAAGGTTCAATATTCTAGCCATCAGGTCTTATGAGGGAAGCGACTGATGGGGCCTGGCTTCCCTCTTCCCCCTAAGGGGGTTTGCCCTACCGAGCCGCTTCAATGGAGAGCGGTCGACTATGGGCTGCCTGCTGGCTTTCTTGGCAGCCCCCTTGGAAGGTAAAGGGGTGACTGCCGCTGGGAAGAGGGAGGTGCCGGAAAGCACCTCCAGAGAAAGGAAGGGGGGGGGGAGTATTCCCTACACCCCTAGGCGAAGGAGAGGAGTAAGCCTCCTCTCCAGTTAGAGAGAATTGGAGGGTCCCCTGCGAGGGCACAGGGATGGGGGGGGGAGGGGGGGGGGCTCCATTTTTTCTGTGGAGCTGCCTGAGGGCGGCTCTGATGATGGAAAAGGGGAAATTGAGGGGAGATTTTTAGGGGGTATCATCATTGGGCATGGTTACCCTATTTTCTTTACGGGAAGCAATCGCTCATCACCCCTCGCAGTAGCCCGCCCTGCAAGGGGTGCATACGGTGCTGGCAGAACCAGGTGCCACCATTCAAGGCTACCCCTCCCGCCTGGTGGCCTGGCAGTCCCTCAGCATGGCGGCTCCACCTTGAACATGGCGTAAAATGTATAGTGTTTGAAAATAGAAAGGAAGAGGAGGTGAGAAAGATGTGGGTGGGGGATAAAGCATATTTAAAAACCCACCATCCCAAACTGGAGCTCAGGGGTGAGGGATCATTGCCCCCCCCCCCCTCAGCTTCGATCCAGGATAGTAGGCTGAGAAGAAGGTTGGCATCTACCATGAGAAAATAAAAGCGACCAGAGAAAGTTGTGGGAGAGGTTGTAGGGAAAGTGAGGAAGTAGGGGAGAAATACAGGCTGTCTGAAAGAAGGAGAAGAGGCTGAGCTGGGGCTGGACGGGGCGCTGAGTCTCATCAGCACGGCAGCCAGGAAGGCAATGTTAAGTTTGGGCTAGAGATTACCGCGGAGGCCGCCATGACAAAGGGGTCCCATGCTATGCATGCCCATCCCTTGTGGGTAGGTAAAAGGATAGATAAGCAAAAGGCAGGCATGTTATAAACCAACACCTCAACAAGAGCCAAGGATGACCCCACCCTGAATGAATAGACCAACCCACCAAATTAACCACTGGCCAAGATTCAAATTCGATTTGCAATATCAACAAAGACCTAACTAGGAGAAAGTTTCTAAGGGAAGATCAAAACAGTGAAGATCGACAAAGTTAAAATGTGTGAAACATATATGGCTGCAGATCCTCCTGAAGGCATTGGGGACCATGAGGGAAATAAGGGAAATAAACTCTTTTTTTTTACTACCAAGAAACTGAAACCATACATACTGGTGCAAGGACTCTGTGTACTTGCTTCATGAGTGCAGGAATGTTATTTACAGTACACAACACAAGTGTCATCACAACAATATCAACACTCCCTGATTCAACCATGTCCATATCTTCTCCTGTAATAGAAAAAAAAAATCAATTGGCAAATAATTACAAATAAGATGAAAAGTCACCAAAATCTTGAGCAGTTTTTTTGACAAATCTCGGAAGGATTTCTTTATATCAAAAAATTATGCTGACATATGAGTGCTCATAACGTTTTTTTATCAACTCAGTATTTCCTAAGTTAACAATGTCTCCTCCCTGTCGACTGAAAATATATTTTTGGAAAGTAGGGAAGAAATTTAATGTGTGTGAAAAGTCAAACTTGACATGACAAAATTTCTCTACCTTTACCAAAATGGTGCAAATCAACAATTATCCAATGCTGTGCCACTTATTGTGCAGCAAAAAATGGTCTCAGTGATGGGAAAAATATAAAAAATAACAATAATGGGGGTATTCCTTTTGTGTGCAATCTACAAACCTAAGTTAGGTTCTGTTGTGGATCGCTTGTAGATGACTGATAACTGATTAATGTTCTAGAGAATTACAAATCAGTAATAATCCAAAGATGGATTGGCGGCTAGTTAAAAAAAAAGGGGACAGGGTGGAGTCAGGGGTGATGAGCAGATAAAAGGAAGAGAGGATATGGAAAACAAATTGATTTTACAACTCCCCATTTCCAAATGGCCCTATTTTAAAGAAATTTAGATTCTATTCTTCATCAAATGTAATGTAGTGCTTTTAAGGACATTCCTAAGTAAGACATTCAGTCTCTTATTTTATAAGAAAAGAAATTTTGCAATATTATCTAGTTCAAATATTGAATCATAATTCAGATTAGTTAACCTATTTAGTATTTAAAGACTTGTGATCATTTCTTCACACTCGAGGCATTCTAATATTACAGTCCTTTTCTATGAATCGAGACCAGAATTGCACTATATACTCCAAAGCCTTTTAAAAGTGCTTTAAATAACTGAAAATATCTTTCGATCTAACAATGTAAACAGATTTTTCTTTAGATCTATCCCTATTTAAATATTATAGCCAGGTAGGTTATTCTCCAATAAGGTCCCTTTTTAAACTTTCAAGCCATGTCTCAATAACTGTGATAATATCAAAATCTGTTGCAACTAAGACTTTAAATTCATCCATCTTGTTACTCAAACTACATGTATTTGAGTAAAAAGGTGATAGATTTTGATAGATTTCCACAAGTTACGAGTGCATGATTATTATAGCATTGCAGAACCTAAAGCTGTCACTGAGCATCCACTCAGAGAGGATATGGCATGTACCAGGATTTCCCACAGAATCTTCATGGAGGTTAGTGTGTGCAGTGCACTCTTCCATTGTGGTTTGCAGTGTTGTGCATTCTGGGCAGGCAGGTCAAAAAATCTATCAAACATTATTAAAAGGTTTTCAGTATTACACTCATACAACTCGCCTCATAGATTGATGAAGTGCACCTTTTCTCAGTTCGTTCTCTGTGAATCAATTTTGATGAAACTTTTCGCGGATGGTCTCCACAACATGGAAATGCTGTTATGTTTTGATTATGCTGTGTTTCTTCCTTCAATTTTTATTTTTGATTAGCCATTTTTACAGTAAACCACGTTAATATCTATCCTTAAGGCCCCTTGGTTCATGTTATCGAGGAGAAATTAGTTCATCATGTGAATATGGTTAGATAATTTCTGAAGGACCCTTTACTAAGTAAGAGATCCAATTGTGGGACCTCCCAAGACTGTGACAGCTAAGGATTTGAGGATTATTGACCACCAGTTAGATGGAAAACCAGGACAAACAGGCAGTCATTTTCACTGCTGCTGGTTGTCCCCATGTACCGAAGACCACCAAAAACTATATCCTATGGACCATGGCTCCCATGAAACTGCCTCCTTTAACACCCTGTCATAAGACTTTGAAGCTTCAATGGGCATGGAAGTACATGATGTTGGACAGGAGCTCTTCATCAGGGCAACTCTTGACAGACTAGACAGTTGGGCAAATGGTTGAGTCTATTTTGGAGATGAGCATCACCAACGTTTGTGACATCAAAAGCAGGGAGGAAGAGTCATGGTGTGGGTAGGTATAATTGGACACAAGACTTGTTGGCCCAGTCAGGGTGCCTGATGGGATTAAAGTGACCACAGCCAGCTACTGCAATCTCTTGAAAGAGGTCTGGGTTCCTTGGCTGAATGATAGACCATTGTCCCTTCTAAGCACTAGTTTTCATGCATGACAATGCTCCATCTCACTCTGCTAGGGCCACCCAAGGTGCCAGCTACTGCAATCTCTTGAAAGAGGTCTGGGTTCCTTGGCTGGATGATAGACCATTGTCCCTTCTAAGCACTAGTTTTCATGCATGATAATGCTCCATCTCACTCTGCTAGGGCCACCCAAGGTGTGGCCACCAGCATCTCCGGATCTCAACCCAATCGAAAATGTGTGGTTCACCTTAAACAAGATGTTTATGCCGATGGAGGTCAATTTTCATCTAAAGGTCTTATGGGTGACCATCAAAGCTGCAGTATAGGCAGTCAAGCCTGCTACTTACTATTAACCCTTTCACTGCAACATTCAACTTTAGGCACGAGAACTCCATTACCGGTCATTGCAATATTCAACTTTAGTCTACATGGTCAAAAAAATATTTCCTTTTGCTGCGACATTCAACTTCCTTCCCTCACTCTGTAGAAAAACTTTGCCAGGCGTACAAAGTTTCAATTATGAGTTATTACAGTATTTGTATTGCGTGTCAATTTAAATTCTGACAGTGCTTGAAGAGCTGCCGATGGGAGTGAGTTGCTGCTTGATCTATTTCTGTTACTTGTTGTATGTTAGTTTTATTTTTATTATTATTATTAGTTCTATCGGCCCTTGGAACTGAAAAATATAATTATTTAAACTTCTGTAATTTATGGAAAGCAACGCCAATTCTCACTATTCTATATTGTATGTGTGCAAACCATCCACCGTAAAATTATAACAAGTTGCTAAAAAATAAATGATTAGTAATGTACATTATATATATATTTACTTTTATCCCTGCAATGGAATGAAAAAGAAAAGAAACACATTTGCGAGACAACATAGAAGAAAGAACTGAAGCTTTACTGATCAAAAGCGACGCTGAAAATTCTGACTAGGATGAGTTTAGTAATGATACAAGCGATGAAGACAATATTCCAAATCCTCCTTCAGGGTCTACAGTTGCTGATATGACTACCGAGGGAAAATTATAACAAGTTGCTAAAATATAAATTACTAGTAATGTACATTATATATATATTTACTTTTATCCCTGCAATGGAATGAAAAAGAAAAGAAACACATTTGCGAGACAACATAGAAGAAAGAACTGAAGCTTTACTGATCAAAAGCGACGCTGAAAATTCTGACTAGGATGAGTTTAGTGATGATACAAGCGATGAAGACAATATTCCAAATCCTCCTTCAGGGTCTACAGTTGCTGATATGACTACCGAGGGAATCAGTAGGTGATACTGAATTTTCTCATTCATTAGATTCCATCCCTGAATTTACAGGCAGTCATTTTGTTGTTATAAGTTTCAAAGATCTGACACCTGTTGTGTTTTCTAATCGATCAAGATTCAGAAAATGGAAGGAAACAACTGTATGAGAAATAAAAGCATTTATAGCTATTGAAATAGGAATGGGTTTGGTGATCAAACCTGAATTGGCTTTATACTTTCAAGATAGTTATTGGTTTACTGCAATGCCTGGCTTCCAGCACATATTTTCAAGAGATCAATACCAACTTATTAGGTCATTCCTTCATTTTGTTGATAATGAAAATTTAGATGATGCAGACAGACTTCATAAAATAAGACTGGTACTGAGGGAACAGAGAGCTAAGTGTAGATGAATCCATGTTACGGTTCAAGGGAAGGCTTTCCTTCAAACAGTACATGCCTAAGAAACCCAGTGCTAAGTGGGGCATAAAGCTATGGTCACTATGCGATTCTCAAACTGGATTTTTATTGAAGTTTGATATCTACACTGGAAAAGATGGTGACTCCAAATCAAATAAAGGCTTATCTTATGACAGGGTTGTAAAATTAGTCCAGGGTTTGAAAACACAGGTCATATTGTTTTCAGGGATAATTTTTACCGGATAGTTGAGCACTTTGACAACTTGAGAGTTCAGAATATTGGTGCATGTGGTACTGTTCATCCTAACAGAAAAAAAGTGCCATTGGAAATTAAAACATTCAAGGCTAAACAAGGTACTTCTCTGAAAATGTGGCAAAGAAGAGATAAAAAAAATGATTGCTTGCTCTTGGCAAGACACTGGAACTGTAAACATGTTGTCAACCATTGGAAATTGTGGCACAACAGAAGTGAACATTGCATGAAAATCAGGCCCCAGAACTGTCATAAAACCAAACATTCAAATAGCTTACAATAAGTACATGGGTAGTGTTGACAAATTTGATCAACTTTGTTCTACATATCCATTCAAGAGGAAGCACAAGAAATGGTATCAAGTTATTTGGCATTTTGTCATTGAAGCAGCATTAGTCAATGGGATTATTTGTTATACAATCAAAAATCCTAACAAGAAGATTTCTGAAAGGAAGTTTAGAGAAGAAGTGATTGATGGAATTCTCGAAGGGTATTCTGGGAACCAAAAAAAACAGAGGCAGAAGCAATGTATCTACTCAAAAGAGACTAGTGGAACGACACTTTCCTAAACAGTATGATGACAAGAGAAAGCCTAACTGCATTGTTTGCAGCATTATGCCCTCATCCTGCACTAAAAAAGGGAAAGGCACTTGCAAGTGGAAGTAAACAAGGTAGTACTGTGGCAAATATCCTAATGAGCCACCACCACTTTGCATTGTGCCCTGTTTTGAGGTTTACCACACGAAGAAAGAGTATAAGAGTTTGCAATTGTAGTCAATAGTAATTTCATGTATATTACTCATTCCTCTCTTTTTATTTTGGTTAGATTTTCAAGAAAAGATTTTTTATTAAACAAGTGAATTTATGTATTTTTTGGCTAAACAATTGATTTTTGGTAACTTTTAAAAATAAAATAGTATACACTAAAAATCTTCTATTTTCTTCTATTATTATATAATTTTTTATGAAATATGATGTGATAATACTTGAATAATTAAAATAAAATGTTGGTGGGATAGAAAATTAGTGTTCACTTTTGACTGTCCTTTCGACGCACTCAAGGGAATATTGAAAAAATCGCATGCCACAGTGAAAGGGTTAAGAAACTGAAAGATTCCATGCAAGGTAGAGTTTTTGAAGTCATCCGTCAAAATGGCACTCATGTGGGCAAATAATTCATGATGTCCATCAATCATGTATTATAATTATGGTTTACTGTTACATATATATGCAAGGTATGCTCATTGTGTATACCTAATTATCTTTCATTTTGTCCAAAATATGTATAAATGGAGTAGTTTTATTCAAAATCTATTAGCTTGGTTGACCAAAAAAAATTACCAATTTGAAATAAAAATTAAATGATATAACACAAATAATGAAAACATAAAATTAGGATTGTCATATTGTGCAGCCAGTTGGGAAAAGTTTCCTCAAAAGTGATTCACAGAGAAATCCTAACTTTCCCTACCAAGCTATTAGCGTGGTTCAGGGTATAATAAGCTTTTCTATAGAAAATGACCATTACACCCATTGGACTGTAAATGCTATGTCCCTACTCTTTTCCTTCACCTATTTCATCAGTTGGTGGTACTTTGCCACCAGTTCCTTGCACCTTGTTGATAAAACATTAGTTCCTACATAAATAAAATATGCTGTATTTCGGGTAGATCCAATCTCAGATAGGATCTCCAGAAAGCTGGTTTTGGTTTGAGAATTTGTCCCCGACATGTGACTATATATGGCTGAAAGCATCACAGGTGCCAGCAAATCGGCATTGCAGGTGAAATCCTGAGGGCTGGTACACCAGACCCATGAAGCTCACCAGCTTGGGGTCCATAAGTTGGGGCAGGCTGCATCACTGCCAGTGATCACATCTCACAGGGAAAACAAATTTGCCCTCAACTCCAATTAAGATTAGAGGAACCTGCTCCCACTAATTTTACTTTCTTTTTTGATTCACCCCCCTGAGAAAGCTCAGGGGCAGGGCACCCCTGGAAAAGAGTGAGGTTGAAGAGTGGTAGCTCCCAAAGAGCTCATAAAGGGGAAAGCCCTTCCACTGCGATTAGATGAAAGGGAAACTCATTCACTCTCAGGAAGTTTAATTTTGTTGTAAAGAGGGACCATGCTATAACAGGGGATGAAAATACTCATCCAGGCCTGTGTTGGACCAGGCATATAGGGTGCCAGTTGAGGCAGTTTGGCACCATTCAGAAACAATTTTCACAAGTGGACAAATATATTTGCTACTTTAAAGAGACTACAACCCATATACTCCCACATTTATCTAGTATAATGAGGATTAATTGGTATTTGCTATCTTTCATATTCTTATATTTTACAAGTCAACTATTGTCTCAAATTATTGCTCTTCAATCAAATATATTATAGGCAGGCATCCTAGAATTCAGAAACATCTGAATATTTTTACTTTCTTCCAAGAAGAGGATTTGGTGTCTAAGAGTTTATCCAGATTAATTTGTGGGAAACTAAAAACAAATGTTACTTGCCCTTGCAAACAATGATCTCTTCTGACTGGATATTATGGAATTTCTTCCGATTTTCATTGTAATACTTCTTAAAATGAGAATTGGGATCAACAACAATAAGCTGAGTGCCATCAGGATAATATTTAAAGTTGACGCCTGAAGAAGACAACATTTATAAAAGTGTGAACAGATGATTAGTTATAGGAGAAAATGTCAATAAAGAAAATCAACTAACACATACCAACAAGGAGAGGCACCTTGCAAAGATGCATTTGTTAGAAGTTATTGAACTGAGCAAACTGAGCAACAGCCAATAAACTAGGATACTACTCAATCTCCTTTCCTCCATTACCTACTTCAATGTTAAAACTAAGTTGAATAATGCATAAAAGTCAGAGGAAATTAAGTAAAATATTTTTAAATTTTGAAAAGATGTTCTGTAAAGTTTAGGAACCATAAAGGGCAACAAATTTGTATTTTTCAGTACCTGTACTCAAAGTATGAACTTGTTTCCAAAGCCTAGGAAAAATGTAGTAGGAATACAAATTGTGAAAGATATTACAAATGGCTACTGGAGATGGGCAGGCATAGCAAATACATACAAAAGAGCACACAAACTCCTGAATGCAAATTTCAAACTTACTAGGAAAGGGAGAAAGAAAAGGAACTGGTGTAATCCTTACAAGATATGTTTACTCAGTATGTGTGGGGGAGGGAGCCCCACAATTTAAAGCACAAAGCCAATGAGGGCATATTCATGCAGAAAGAAAGAAGAGATTTTAAATAGAGTAAAAAGTAGAGGGAAAATAGTTCAAGATAATATAGACACAGGTACTGCCGCAGGCATTGTGACTGGGAGAAAGCACAACTGCAGGCACTGGTACCTGGAAGATGTGCTAATTCCTCCAGTTGCAGCAGCGGCAGTACTCATGCTACACAATTCATCTTTTATGGGGAACAGAAGATGTAGGAAGAATAAAAGAAAAGGGATTTAAAAAGAGGAGCAACAAATAACCTGAGAGAATCCTAGTTTCATTTGTGGCACTGAGGTTGTGCCACTCCCCCCAGGTTTCAGTTGTAGCAGGGGCATTACACGTACTACACCCATACAACCCCTTGTGGGAGTTAATGGAAGGGACAATCAAAAGCTTAAGAATAATGCCGAACCCTCTTAACATTAAATCTTGAGTCAATTTCAAACTTTCTACAATTTATTTAATTAAAAAAAGAAATGAGAGCAGCTTGACCTAATTTTTTTAAAGTTTATCAATGCAAAAGTTAAGAAGTAAAAATGTGTGAATGTACCTTATTTGAGCAGCCAAAATAAGGTTATTTTGGAAACTATGAGGGAAAATTTTGTTTCAAAGAGCTCCAAGGAGCCTAAAATCCCACATCATTGGAGAGAGAAGAAAATACAAAGTCAAAAGGAAATATAAATAAATTACACAATTTTCATAAATCTAGGTGAAAAGTTATCACAAGTATGTTTGTATATATTGGAAAAAATAAAGGAAAAAAAACAACAACTAATTTTCAGAAAGAATTAATAAAATATTAGATCCAAGCAAGACTAAGTAAATCACACTGGAAATTCATTTTGATAACAGCATGAAATGTTAAAAAAAATTTACTTATACTAAGAAATTAAATAGGCTGGCAAAATATTAAAAGATTTTATTTTAACATTCAAAATAAAATAAGGTAATAATTTTCAGTTGGGGATATAGTTTAGAAATTACATAAGCAAAGAACATTCTAAAACAAACCTGTTCCAACTCCAATTTCAAGGATACGAAGGCTTTTAATTTTTCGTAGATGAGGATCATTTGAAATGTGGGAATGAATAGGTTCAAAAACTTCATGCTTAATCTTTGTATATTTTACATTATCTACCAGCGTTACCTTACTAAACATAAAGGCAAACCACCTAAAAAAAATAAAAAATATTAGCCAAGATTCAAATAAGCATTGTTTTATTCATGAGTATTTAAGTTACTTTATAATCTTGCCTACATTACATTTACTTTCATAACTCGAATGACATCTTGTGGAAAAAGTTATGAAAGAGAAGTTCTTGAAAGTGCAAAGTAAGAATGTGTGAAAGGTTACATAGCCTATCAAAATCACAGGGGTCCTAAGCTACAGTTTATGATGCATTTCACACTGCACATCAGTACAAGGTTCGCTCAAGTTAGCCTCTCAACCTTGATGGGGATGAATCAAATGGAAGTATCGCCTTCTATGATCTGCATTTCATCAATGCTATTTAAATTTATGAGAAAAATGCATTTGTTGGGAATTTCTTTTCAAAGATGTGAGGCGAGGTACTTTTTTAATATTTGGCAGCACTATTGGAATTGTCACTCAACATAGTGAGGAACCAACCAATGTGGCTCACTTGAGAACTATTAACAGAAGGGTTCAGTGGGAATAAACTCTAGTATAATGAAAGATTCATTCAGATACTAACTAGTTTCAGTAGTGTGTAGACCCCATCCTCAGTCTAGCAATAATTTTAGTTTTAGGTCGAGATACAGCAGCCTTGCAGTTGTCTTCCCCTCCCTTCCAATCCAGTTTGGGAGAAGGCAGGAGGGGCCATCTCAGCTGGAACACTACCCTGCTTTTCCATGGCTCAAGTGAATCATTAGGGGAGGATACAGCTGAGAGGTGGGAGGGATTTAAAAGAGCAAGTGAGCAAATGGAAACAAAAAAATAAGTGAAGAGAGTTGCAGCAGTTTTTTTTCTCACAAGGGCATCTTAATTGGCGAGCTTACCCTATTCCACTTAACTCTCCATCGTACATAAAAATTTTCCATAACTAGATCCACAACCAAAAGTTTTCAGACACCTGGAATTCTTCTTATTCCTTGGGTAGGTATGTCTAAGGTTGGTACATGCTTACATTAACATCTTGAAAGCAAAATTAAAGTAAAAGTTTCATTAGAATTTTTTTTAAATATCTAAAATGGTGCTATTATTGAAATGTATGAAATCATGGTATTGGTATGTAGTACGTTAGAGTTAAAATGTTTTCCTATAACATCATATTTGTTGATTAATATGATATTCCATGTTGACAAGATCTGATATGATAAATATAGCAAAAATATGTCAATATATTGTAGAGGAAAGCAGAAATGCACAATGCATAGAGAGGGTCTCAGATGTTGCCAAATCTCCGGGTGGGGTGGGGTGGGGGTATAGAACGCATTCTGGCATTGTAGAGGTGAAGTGGATCTGAGAAAGTGGGAGCATCCAAGATCAACCTCAGTCTGGATGGATGACCAATGGTCAGTATGCAACAGGTCTCTGCATTGCATGAGCCTCAGGGATCGTAAGAAGGATGCAGTCCAGCTGCAATATAAATGGATAGAGGGTGGTTAAGTAAATGCACCCACTAGAATAGTTGGTAAGTGTTCAGTTTAGGTCCGGATATGATTTCTAGCTATTTGGGGGGCGATTTATAGTGTTTTTCAGCTATCCCACTGACCAATCAGAGATCTGGATTCAACTATGTGAGTGACCAAACAGAATCATTTATTTTTTCTAAGTTTTTTAGTGCTTTTAATACCAGTAAAAAGTAGGGTTTTCTTTTATTTTGTGTTTTTTTTATGTAGTTGATTTTCTTATCTCTCTTAAATAAATATGCCTGACACTATTTAGGCTTTTTATTTAATTTTCCTTTGTATATTGTTCAAGAAAATCACTTTCTGGGGTGGTTGGTTGAAGGTTGAATCAACAAAGTATGCTGACCAAAAGGTCGCATGCCCTCACTTATTCTGATTTATGTCCTTACGACTTTGAAAACTTTGAATAATTCCCAGAGTAACCTTGGGGAAACCTTTGCAATTCTATCACTGGAAAGAGAATGTAAACACCTTAAGGGTTTCAAATTTCATTAGAATCGGCCAAATAGTTATGATGTTATTGCCCCAAAAAACTAATTCCCTTGCTAAACTTGGGTGACTTTGGCAATTATATTATTTGAAAGGGAATGTAAAACAATATAAGGGTTTCAAATTTAGTTAGAATCAGCTAAATAGAACTTTATAATATTGCTAAAAAAAACTAATTCCTGGGTTAACATTAGGAGGACCTTAGCAATTAGGTATATCATTTGAAAGAGAATATAAAACAACATAATGGGTTCAAGTTTTGTTAGAATTGGCCAAATAGTTATGATGTTGTTGCCAAAACAAAATAATTCCCTGGCTGACCTTGGGATGACTTTGGCAATTATATCATTAAAAATATAATGTAAAACAACATAAGGGTTTAACATTTTGTTAGAATGGTCGGAATAGTTATGTTATTGCCAAAATAATATAATTCCAGGTCTAACATGGGAGGATTTTGCCAATTGTATCATTCAAAAGAGAATGTAAAACAACATAAGGGTTTCAAATTTCGTTAGAATTGGCTGAATTATTACATTATTATTAAAAAAAAAAGCAAAACGTGGACTGACCAACAGTGTTAAATTAAAATGGCAGGCCTTAACTCTTGGTCACACCTCATTTATGGAATTGGAAAGGCGAAAAAATGGTCATACCCTAATTCTAGAATATTCTAGACCATGCATATTCTAGAATAGTATAGCATAGCACATTATAGCATACTATAACATAGCATATTATTGCATAGTGGTGCTTATCATATTATAGCATAGCAGAGAAAATATGGTAAAGTATAATATAGTATATTTAGTATAGTATCTCCTAGTATTGTCTAGAATAGTATAACAATTTATAGCATAGCCTACCATAGTATTAACTCAACTAGCATAGTATAAACTAGCCTAGATTGCCTAACATAGTAAATCCTGCCTAGCCTAGTATATATCATAGTATAAGAGTAGATTATGTCATAGCATAGCCTACCATAGTAACCATATTCTAGCATAGCTAGGATAGTATAGTTTAGTCTGGCATAGTATGACTTAGCCTAGCATAGAATGTATAGTATGGCCTATCTTATCCTAGAAACCATAGTAAAGCCTAGCCTAACCTAGTATAGTTTAACTTATTATTGCCGATCCTCATATAGCCTACCTTAGCATAGTATAAACTATTCTAGCATAGTATATCCTATCCTATTCTACCCCATTAGACGTTTGAGTGCCTTTATACGACAATTTAGTGTGTGCTACGTAATTGCTCACGTGCCTTTTGTAGCCTTTCACTTTTAGACTAGTATTCGCCCTGATTATTATGATAATTCATTTTCTTTTTTTTGTCAAACTCTTTATGATAGTGAGTAATCATCTAATTAAAATACATAAATCCCTTAGGTCAGTCCTTCTTTGTTTGTAAACCAAGATTTATGAATGAGCATAACTTGACTTGGTTCTCGGCCTCACCACAACACAGCTGTGAAAAGAGGCTGATTTATTCCACACATCTGTATAAGCACACAGTTTTTGATGACTTCCTTTCTTTTTGGTTAAATACACTTATGTTTTTCATTTTTTTATCTAATTAAAATGAGGAAATGCCTAAGTTAATATGTTATTGAAGGCAGACAAACAAGCAAGCCTATTTTGTTTGGAAAATACAGTTTTCTAGGTCAAAAATAGGCTCTGAGCAAACTTTCATACAAGTTAAGATATAAAATAGTCTCCCATGAATAGCACTAGCATTTTCTATAATTAGAAACAGGTTTTAGAGCTAAAACTAACCATGGGTTTGAATGAAAATTTGTGGAAGAACTGAGAATAATCAATCATAATTATAAATAGGTAGAAGGTTATTAATAATTTGTGAATTATATCAATAGAATAATTCAATTATTTTCAATTAAAATGATATTATTTGATTTATAAAAAAGGTTTTAATATTTTATTTTAATTACTTTTGATAACGTATACCATTTATAATTTCACCCAAATTAGCCAAGTGCTTTAAGGGCTAGCATGGTATATCTTGGCATAGCACACCCAACCATAGTCTAGCCTAACCTATGCTAGCTTAGCATAGTACACTATAATCTAGCCTGGTCTAGCATAGCATACCCTTGTATAGCCGAGCCTAGTATAGCATAGAATGGCTTAGAATAGCATACATAGAATAGCCTAGCCTAATATAGACTTGCATATATAGGTTAGCATAGTATATATTAGAATAACCTAGCTTATCATAGTATACCCAAGCGTATCACAGTGTATCCTAGCTTATCAAAGTATAGCCTAGCCTGCCTAGCAGAGTATAACCTAGCCTAGTTTAGTGCAGGCTACAATTGTATATTAAAACTGTCTACCCTAGTTCACTGGAGCCTAGCCTAGACTAGTAGAACTTAGCCTAGGGTTGCAGAGCATGTATAACATAGCCTAGCCTACCCTAACATAACATAACATAATTTCACGGATGACAAAAGCCACAAGGGCCTATCAAAGGTCATCCGCATCCGTCAAAACCCACCCACAAAAAGCACCATCACCAGGGGAAGACAAAATCAAAGTCCCCCACAATATAATATAACAGATGACAAAAGCCACAAGGGCTCATCATATGTCATCCGAGTCAAACGGCCTCTTTTTTTAAGGCACCCAAACTCCCAGGAAAACTACATCCAGAGGATTGCGTCCAGAAACAAGGGTATCACCAATCAAGGCTTGTCAAGAACTAAATCATGCAGCAATAGATATATACAAACAATATTAATATATACAAAACTTAGGAACCATCACAACCTTCCCTCCCCATAAACTCATCCAACCTACTCTTAAATACATTTAAATTTGGACTACCTACTACCCTCGGCAGCAATTTGTTCCAGAAGTCTACCACTCTATTGGTGAAAAAATATTTTCTTAAATCCAACCTACACCCTTGCTTTTTAATTTTCAAGTGGTGACCTCTAGTCCGATTTCCATCATCTAACTCAAAAAACTTGCTAACATCCAATTTATCCATCCCAGAAAAAATTTTAAAGAGCTCAATCATATCCCCTCTCACACACCTTTCGAACGAGAACATATTTAATACCCTCAGTCTATCTATATATTCAAGGTGCCTCAGGGAAGGAATAATCTTTGTTGCCCTCCGTTGCACTGACTCAAGGTTAATATCGTGTCTAAAATGTGGGGACCATGCCTGTATACAGTACTCTAGATGTGGCCTAACATAAGAGTTATAGAGTTTAAGAATAACCTCCTTACTTTTGTAACTGACATTTCTCTTAATGAAACCCAGCACTCTATTTGCCCTATTTCTTGCTTCAATACACTGCTTAGAAAACCTTAATGAATTATCTATTACTACTCCTAGATCTTTCTCATCCTCGACTGAGCTCAGCCAATGCGCATCCATTTCATAGTTAAATTCTCTATTATCTTTTCCCATGTTAATAACCTTAGCAAAGACTGATTTAAATCCTAGCCTAGTGTAGCATAGCTTAGTATATCATAGCCTAAACTAGCATACTATAGGTAGCCTAGTATAGCCTTTCATGCCCTGCCTAGCATTAACTATCCTAAATATATATAGCCTATACTATAATACCCTAGTCAGGCATATTATAGCCTAGTCTAGTCTAGCAGAGTATCGGCCGAAAAGTTATGATGTTATTGCCAAAACAAAGTAATTCCAGGGATAACCTTGATAGGACTTTGGCAATTATATGATTTGAAAGAGAATGTAAAACAACAATGTTTTTAAATTTTGTTAGAATCGGCCAAATTGTTATGATGTCATTGCCTAAACAAAGTTACTGGGCTAACCTTGGGAAGACTTTGGCAATTATATCATTTGAAAGAGAATGTAAAAGAACATAATGGATTTGAATTTCGGTAGAATCAGCCGAATGGTTATATTACCAAAACAAAATAATTCCCAGGCTAACTTGGGAGGACTTATAGCATTTGAAATTTGGTTAGAATCGGCCAAATAGTTACAATGTTATTACAAAAACAAAACAAAAAAGCAAAATGAGGACTGACCAACCAACATAGTGAGATGTATGGTCGCTGGCAACCTGACTAAAAAGGCTTCTTTTTTTTATTTTCCCTCTGTTACTAATTATTTTGTTTGGCTTTTTTACAAAGTATTTTGCATGACACTTTTTCTTATTCTTATTCAAAACAAATCCATTCGGTATTACTTATTTAATTACAAAAAATGTGACATTCAACAATCACACTCTCGATTTTGGAAATTTTCAAGCAACTGTACTTTTCCATCCGCAGAGGTCATATGTAAACTCACGCACACACTGATTTTCGCCAGTTATTCAAAATGTCACATGCATGCTCTGTTTGTTCATAACATAATTTCACGGATGACAAAAGCCACAAGGGCATGTCAAAGGTCATCTGCATCTGTCAAACGCACCCATAAAATGCATCCATAGGATTGTGCCAGATCATGCATGCATCTACAATATACAATTTAACAATCCACAGGAATGTGTCAAAATTCAAATCAATCATAATATACAATAATAAAGAAAAATATCCACAGGAATGAGTCCAGGATACCCCCTCCCCCTAAAAGTAACCATCCCTCCCCAATATAATCATCTAATCTGCGTTTGAAAATATTCAAGTTTGCAGTCTACTGTCTCAGGTGGCAAATTATTCCAGCAATCTACCATTCTATTGGTGAAAAAATATTTTCTAACATCCAACCTGCACCTGTTTTTTTAATTTTTAAGTGGTGACCCATAGTCCTATTACTACCTCCCAATTCAAATAACTTGCTAAAATCCAAATTATCCATACCAGAAGAGATTATAAATAGCTTAATCATATCGCCCCTCACACATCTTTCAAATGAGAACATATTTAATACCCTCAGTATCATCATATTCAAGGTGCTTCAGGGAAGGTAGTATTTTTGTGTTCAGGGCAGTTTTTCTATAGAACAAGTTCTCTCAGAAGGATCTCAATCCTGGACTCATACTTGGAGGCATTCAACATCACACTTGAATTTCTAATCTCTTCTTTAACAGCGAAGCCAAGATCTACTTTTTCAGCAGGTAATTGGTGAAATGGATTGGTTAAATCCAGACAACTCAGCTGCTTGAAAGATTTTCCTTCAACTAAATCTTTCTTGATAAAATGTAGCAAGATAGTCAACAGCATGGCACACAAATCCTCATAAAGGAATGGATGGCAGCATTAGGGGAGTCGGTTTGATACAGGATCAGAAATCCTTCCAATTCTGATGAAATCTTCAGAAAAAAAAAAGCGATCTTAGCAGATAGAAGCTTATTGAACAGAGCCTCTTTCATCGTGACATATGATGCACTTTTTGGTTCTTTGTGAGTATTCTTGATTGTTTCAACAAACATCTTGTTTTTTCTACCAATCTTGTTGAGCAAAATTTCATAGGGAAATCAGATTGATGAACTTCATTTGCTTGCAAAAATAATTTTCGTCTCATTGGAGAATCTTTGAAAACATAATTATAATGTAGACAAAAATTTGTCAACATTCCCAAAAACATTCTCATCAGCAAACTTGAAGCTGCCAGAAACTACATGCAATGAGCATGTGCCACAATCAAGTAGAGGAGGAGAATTGCCACTTCTTTCAGCATTCAACAGCCTCAGAAACTTATGGTTAACATTCAAGTTTGGAGTGTCTACCATCTCAGATGGCAAACTATTCCAAACTATTGGTGAAAATTATTTTCTAACATCCAACCTGCACCTCCGTTTTTTAATTTTTAAGTGGTGACCCCTACAGTATACAGTACTCTAAATGTGGCCTAACATACAAGTTATAGTTTAAGGATAACCTCTTTACTCTTGTAGCTAACATTCCTGTTAATGTATCCTAGCACCCTATTTGCTCTATTTTTTGCCTCAATACACTGCTTTGAAAACTTCAGTGACCTATCTACTACTACACCTAAGTCCTTCTCATCCTCCACTGAATTCAGCCAATGCCCATCCATTTCATAGCTAAATTCCCTATTATCCTTTCCCATGTTAAGAAGTTTGCATTTTTTAAGGTTAAAAGTCATCTGCCACTTCTGAGCCCAAACTAATAACTTATTTAAGTCACTCTGCACTTTAAAGCTGCCCTCAACTTCTTTGACTACAGCTGCCAATTTAGTGTCATCAGCAAAAATTTACACTTTGCTATTTACAGCCTCCCCAAGATCATTTATATAAACTGAATAATAAAGGACCTAGAACGGACCCCTGAGGTACGCCACTGATAACGGCCCTCCACCATTACCTGACCCCATTTAGCACAGGTAATTGTGTAGACGATAGCCAGATCCTAGGACTAGCTTATTTTGGGCTACTTTTCATTGTTACTTTTTTAGAGATGAAATCGAAGAATTTTATGGCAATTTTCGCTTTTATACTGGGGGGCTGTGCCCCCCAGACCCCCCCAAAGGATTGAAACTTAGGGTCATCGCAGTCACATCCCCACGATGAGCCATCCCCAACAACGAACCGACGCTTCGTTGTTACTTTTTTAGAGATGAAATCGAACAAGTTTATGGCAATTTTAGCTTCTATACTGGGGTGCTGTGCCCCCCAGACCCCCCCCAAAAGGATTGAAACTCAGGGGCATCGCAGTCATATTCACGCGACGAGCCGTCCCCAACAACGAGCCAACGCTCAAAATAATTGTTAATACTTACATGGGTGGATTTTGCCGTCAGCATCAATACACAATTTATCGCTCCGAAACCCCCAATTTTTGTTCATTCTGAGCTGTGCAGAACAATTAGGACACTCGCGCGTTGATTTGAATACCCCATAGGCTTCAAGAAACGCAACACATTTATCATTGTCAGTTAAAACAGCACAATTAGGACACTCGCGTAATGATTTGAATACCCCATGGGCTTCGAGAAACGCAACACATTTATCGTTGTCAGTTAAAACAGCACCTAAATGGTGATAATGTAACGAACAAACTGCGCACGAAAATGAAATTTGACAAATGACCGGAAAACTGCGTGGGAGGGCGTTTAAATATGAGACGATAGGACGGAAAGGTAGTTGCTTTTTTCCAAACCGAAATTGAGTATTTGTGTTTCAAAAGTGAGCATTTGTGTTTCTTGAAATACACATATATAGTAATAAAAACACTAATACTAAACGCATCCTTTTGGAACAAGAATCAAAATGAAGGTTGTAAAAAAAACCTTTTAAAAAAATCAAACAAAAGAAATAAATACGGAAGAGAAAAAATGAAAAAGTATACACTCGCATCCCTTCTCACTTAATCTTGTGCACTCCACGCAACTGACTCACCTCCTCTACCAAAGCCACATTTGCACTAGTCACATAACAAACTGGGCATTCAGATACATTTTCTCTTCTTTCAACACCACAAAAATCACAAACTACATACACACAGCTTACATCAAAAAGCATACATCATCCAAAGCAACGGCCATACTGAGAAACTTTTCAAAATATAATTAAAAATTCCTTTCGTATTATGTCTAATACTCAAAGTTATCTATCTTCCCGAACCTAAATACAATACACCGAAAAGTCAAAAATGAAAAAAATGTCACTGAATAGAGAGCCCACCTAGAACACATCCAATTGCTACGACTCAATAAAATAATAAGACTCAACAATCAAGTGAGTGAAGCAAAAAAGGTAGCTAGAAAAATAGCACCCACCCCCCCCAAATAGCTAGAAATCACATTCAGCCTTAAACTGAACAATTACTGAGGTAATTGTTCAGTTCATGGATGGATGATTTTGCCTGCAATTTGGGGGGTAATTATGCTATTTTTGTGTGTTTGTCAGCTATCCCACTGGCCAACCAGCAACCTGTATTACACCCTTTTAGGTACCCAGCTAATTTACTTGAAATCGCCTTGTGCGAAATTATCATTTTAATTGAAAAGAACTAGGTAATTCTGAAACTATTTTATTGATATAATTAAAAAATTATTAATAACCTTCTACCTATTTATAATTGATAAGGTAAATATGTAGACGAGCGGCCCAGCCGATAAGATGTACTATTTCGTCCGTGTTCTAAAATGTGGGGGGGTAAACACGATGAGTGCACCGTGTTCCAAAATGTTAGGGGATAAACACGATGCGTGGACCGCACTACGATGATCCAGAGTTTCATTAAATTGGGGGGGGGGGGTCTGGGGAGCACAGCCCCCCCCCCCAGACAAAAAAAAAGAAAAAGGAGAACAGGGCTGGTACATCTACAAAGGAGACTTAATCAGAAGGAACAACTATTGACAAGACAAAAATCATATTGAAGAATTAAAAATAAAATTATTAAATGTCCAAGGATTAACAAAAGTAAAGATAGGTGAGATAGAAAATATAATAAAGAATAAGAATGAAATACTATGCTTAACGGAAACATGGCAAAAAATAGATAGTATTGAGATAAGTAAACACTTAAATAAAATAGAAAATATGAGGAGTAAGAATGATAAAAAAGGAGGAGGCCTAATGCTAATCCATAATAACACTAGGAAAATAATGGTAGAGAAAGTAAAAACAAAAAACTATGATATCTTATATGGTAATCTGAAGATAGGAAAACTAAAATTCAAAATAATACTAATATATTATCCAACAGGAGAAGATAAGATAGATATAGATAAAAAGAAGAGCCTAATAGAAGAGCTAGAGAAAATACTGGAAGAAAACAAAGACAATGAAGTACTCTTACTAGGAGACTTTAATGGACATCTTGGCTTTCTTGGAAGCCAAAAAGAAAATAAAAATGGGAAAATGGTAAATAAGTTAATAGATGAATACAATCTAATATTAATAAATTCAGACCTAGAGTGCAATGGTACATACACCTGGGAAATAATAAAAAAAAGTGCTATAGACCTGGTACTAATGAATCAGAATATGTATAAAAACTTCAAAAGAATGACCATAGATGAAAATAAACAGGAAATAGATATATCAGACCACAACTTGATAATTATATATCTTGATTACAGAAATGAAAAGAGGTTGCTGAAAACAAAAAGGAAAAAAATTATCTAAAAAGAGATGAAACGGCAATGAAAATATTTGAAGAAGAGATGGAAAAAGCAATAGAAAGGGAGGAGATAAGCAACATAGACAGTCTAATAGAGAAGATGAGATTAATAAGTAAAGTAAAACTAACAAAAACATATTATACAACTGGAAGAGATAAAAATGACAAAAAAGAAAAACCATGGATGAATAGGAAAATAAAAGAGGAAATAAAAAAAACGACAATATCTGAACAGAAATAAAAGATACAAGAGAGGGGATGAATATGAAGAAGCAAATAAGAAATATCTGAAACAAAAGCACAAAGTAAAAAACTTGATAAAACAAGAAATAACATTATATGAAGAAAAGATAAGGTACCACATAGGAGACTAGTTCATAAATTAAAAATGATTGGGATATGTGGGGTTGTTTCAAATTGGATAGCTTAGTGGCTGAAAGACAGGAAGCAAAGGGTAGTGCTAAATGGTGTAAAGTCAGAGTGGAGGGATGTTATCAGTGGGGTTCCTCAGGGATCAGTTATCGGTCCATTATTATTTGTCATCTATATAAACGATCTTGGGGAGGCAGTTAATAATAAAGTGTCAATTTTTGCGGATGATACCAAATTAGCAGCTGTAGTTAAAGATATTGATGATAATTTTAAAGTGCAGGGGGATTTAAATAAATTGTTATCCTGGGCACATAAGTGGCAAATGACTTTCAACCTTAATAAGGTGCAAAGTTATTAACATGGGAAAAGATAATAGAGAATTTAACTATGAAATGGATGGGCATTGACTGAGCTCAGTAGAGGATGAGAAAGATTTAGGAGTATTAATAGATAATTCATTAAGGTTTTCTAAGCAGTGTATTGAAGCAAGAAATAGGGCAAATAGAGTGCTGGGTTTCATTAAGAGGAATGTCAGTTACAAAAGTAAGGAGGTTATTCTTAAACTCTATAACTCTTATGTTAGGCCACATCTAGAGTACTGTATACAGGCATGGTCCCCACATTTTAGACACGATATTAACCTTCTTGGGTCAGTGCAACGGAGGGCAACAAAGGAGGTGTGTGAGAGGGGATATGATTGAGCTCTTTAAATTTTTTTCTGGGATAGATAAATTGGATGTTAGCAAGTTTTTTGAGTTAGATGATGGAAATCAGACTAGAGGTCACCACTTGAAAATTAAAAAGCAAGGGTGTAGGTTGGATTTAAGAAAATATTTTTTCACCAATAGTGGTAGACTTCTGGAACAAATTGCCGCCAAGGGTAGTAGGTAGTCCAAATTTAAATGTATTTAAGAGTAGGTTGGATGAGTTTATGGGGAGGGAAGGTTGTGATGGTTCCTAAGTTTTGTATATATTAATATTGTTTGTATACAGTGGCGGCAACAAAAAAAGTGACATTTAATATTGGCAACAGAAATCGATACACAAAATCGTTTTCACGATTTTACTTGCCAACTAGCCAATGAAAAGGTGCGGGGCTTATGCCGCAAGTGGACGACTCTCCTGAGCTAAGACAAGAGAACTGCGCTTTACTGGAACTCAGTGTCTCGTTTGAGCTCGTACAGTTAGGCTTTAGTGTATGGCACTCCAGCGTGCTGATTTCCTGCATTCGTGCCTACATTTGACGTGCTATAACTTCTGTGCAAATGGATACAATGGGGCGGAAAAAGCTTTCTATGACAGAGAAAAGCCGTGCCTTGACCCTATTAGAGCAGGGAAAGTCTTTTATTGATGTAGCAGCAGATTTAGGAACCTCAAAAAATACGATTCATCGCCTAAAACGGGCAGCTGAGTTATTGCCACCAGGTACCATACCAAAGATGAAGGAGGGCATTGGTGCAGCTAGGAAGACATCTCCAAGGACTGATAATATCCTAAGGCGTGAAGTGATGTCAGACCCTTCTGTAACCTCCGCTTTAATCAAGAAAAAACACCCAGACCTCCTCCAGAACGTCGCCCTCAGGACCATCCGTCATTGCTTACAGAAGGACTTATGCCTACCGGCTCGCCGCGCTGCCAAGAAGCCACTTCTTACCAAGACTATGAAGATGAAAAGGCTCAATTTGTGCAAGACCTATAAACATTGGACAGCTGCCCATTGGAAGAAGGTTATGTTCAGTGATTAAAACACCTTTAGGCTGGTCAGAGGAGAGTCAAAGATCGTGCGTCGTCCCAGCAATGTGTCTTGGTATAACCCAAAATATACCGTGAAAACTGTGAAGCACCCTGATAGTGTGATGGTGTGTGGTGCCTTTAGTGGAAACGAGGGCAGAGGGGTCTATACTTCCTTCCCAAGAATGTAACCATGAGGGGGACTAACTATCTGGAAGTTTTGAGGCAGCACATGCTGCCATTTTGGGAAATTCATCAGTGTGAATTTTTCATGCATGATGGTACCCCTGCTCACAGGTCCCAGTTAGTGAAAAGGTTCTTCAATGATAATAATATTAGTGTTTTGGAGTGGCCTGGTAATTCCCCGGACCTAAATCCTATTGAGAATGCTTGGAATCTGATGAAAACCAAAGTTCAAGAGACAGCACTCGGCAGCATCAAGGACCTGATAGAATCACTGAAGAAGATCTGGGTTACGATCGACCCCACCTACTTCGCAAACCTTACTGAATCAATGCCCAATCGACTCAGGATGATCATCAAGTGCAAGGGCAACATGACCAAGTATTAACTTTCATGAAATATTCATAATAAAATATGTAAGTTACATTTTTCTGTTTCATTTTCTCTGAATTGTCACATGTCACTTTTTTTGTTGCCGCCACTGTATATCTATAGCTGCATGAGTTAGTTCTTGACAAGCCTTGATTGGTGATACCCTTGTTTCTGGACGCAATCCTCTGGATGTAGTTTTCCTGGGAGTTTGGGTGCCTTAAAAAAGAGGCCGTTTGACTCGGATGACCTATGATGAGCCCTTGTGGCTTTTGTCATCAGTTATATTATATTGTGGGGGACTTTGATTTTGTCTTCCCCTGGTGATGGTGCTTTTTGTGGGTGGGTTTTGACGGATGCGGATGACCTTTGATAGGCCCTTGTGGCTTTTGTCATTTGTGAAATTATGTTATGTTATGTTATGTTATGAAATGAAAAGTGCAGGAAGTAAAAAACTATGGGATCACATAAACAATTTAAAAGGAAATAACAGTAAAAGTAATAAAGACATTGAATTGTACAAAGATAACAAAAAACTAAGTACTGAAGAAACTAAGGCTGAGGTAACAGAATATCGGAGGAAAATCTACCAAAAGTATGAGAAACAAATAGATATTATATGGAATGAAGACATTAAGAAGTCATATATAGTAGAAATTAGGAATAGTAATGAGAATAAAACAAAGATTGTATATAAAATAAAAGCCCCTGAACACGTAATAGAACATTTGGTTACGACTTCAAAACAGGAAATGGCGAAATAGTAAAAGAGGCAGAGATACCCCAGATAATCAAAGAACACATGGATATGGCATGTAAAATCAAAGAAGAAATAACAGCACAGAACAAAATAAAAATAAAAAAGATGAAGTAAAAGCGCAGATAAAGATGTTATAGAAAAGGAAGGCTGCAGGACCAAATGAACTAATACCAGAACTATTTAAAGCAATGGAAAAAAATGATAAATGCATAAGAAAAATTACTGAATGTTAACAAAATAATAGAAACTAGCAAAACACCAGATGATTGGAAAACTTCCAAAACAAAAATGATACCAAAGAACACGAGACCAGAAGCTAAAGACCTCAGACCAATAGCATTAACAAACATAGACTATAAATTATTTATGTCACTAGTAAAAAACAAATCAGAAGATCATATAAAAAATATAGATAAAGACTCAGAACTGCAAGTAGGCTTCACAAAAGGAAGAATGATAGAAGACAATTTAATGGTTGTAAAATACTGGGTAACACTTCAGATTCAGGGCGCACGGTAGATGGCGCTGTTAGTCGGCTACAATATTGGGCTACAGCATATCTCTTATGACGTCAGACAGTAGTGTCAGATGTGAACAATATCGGCATAATATTTTTTTTGTATACGAGTATATACTAGGGGGCTGCGCCCCCCCCAGACCCCCCCCCAATTGATTGAAACTCAGGACCATCGCAGGGTGGTCCCCCTGCAGTGATATCTCCCCCATGAGCAGCCCCCTTGAATTTACTGGGGGGTTTTTCTCCCCAATAGCTTTTTACTGGCAGAAAATAACAAACAATTCTTACTTTTATAGGTTTCTTGATTTGTTTATGCGCCTCTAGAGAATCTACAAGTTTTTCGCGATTATACAAAGTAAAGCCGAATTCGAATAACAAAGAAGCACATGGATAGCACGAAAACACAATAGCGAAAGAAATACATTTGCAAAACGGGTCCTATTTATAAGCTACGATGTTGCCAGTAAGAAGCTGTTATCGTTCGCAGTAAACAAAAAATACGAAAACAAAACAAAAAACAATAAAAGACATCAAGAAACCTTACCTAACTTAGAAAAAAACTATAAACGAGCAGAACAGAGATATTTAGTAAATAATAGACTAAAAGTTACAAATCCCCCAAAACAACAAAAAAAAATATAATGCAGTGATTGTCACATCTGACGCTACCGTCTGACGTCATAAGAGATATGCTGTAGCCCAAAATTGTAGCCGACTAACAGCGCCATCTACCATATCTGAAGTATTACCAAATACTGTATAGAAGAAAGCTACAGGAACAAAAAAGCATTAGTAATAGCGGCAATAGACTTTCAAAAAGCTTTTGACTCCATAAGAAGAGAAAACATGATTGAACACCTAATGAAATATAAAGTACACCCACAGATAATAGACATAATAGCAAAAATATATAATGATGATAAAACAAAAATACAACTAAGTGAAGAAAAAGAGCAAATCATAGAGGTCATAAGTGGAATAAAGCAGGGGTGCACCATCTCTGCCACCCTATTTAAACTAACTACTTATCAAATAATAGAAGAACTACAGAGAAGTGGAATGGGGTTCATGGATGAAAATGTTATGATTAATACTCTATTCTTTGCAGATGATGGACTCCAATTGTCACAATCTATAGAAGAGGCTGTAAAGAACATAAAGCTTCTAACACAATTAGCAAGAAAAAATGGCCTAGAAATTAATAAAACAAAAAGCAAATTTATTATATTTAACATGAAAGAGCAACCAGCGGAAATAGAAGGGATAGAAGTAGACAATAACATAACATAACACATAACATAATTACACGGATGACAAAAGCCACAAGGGCCTATCAAAGGTCATCCGCCTCCGTCAAAACCCACCCACAAAAAGCACCATCACCAGGGGAAGACAAAATCAAAGTCCCCCACAATATAATATAACGGATGACAAAAGCCACAAGGGCTCATCATAGGTCATCCGAGTCAAGCGGCCTCTTTTTCAAGGCACCCAAACTCCCAGGAAAACTACATCCAGAGGATTGCATCCAGAAACAAGGGTATCACCAATCAAGGCTTGTCAAGAACTAAATCATGCAGCTATAGATATATACAAACAATATTAATATATACAAAACTTAGGAACCATCACAACCTTCCCTTCCCATAAACTCATCCAACCTACTCTTAAATACATTTAGATTTGGACTACCTACTACCCTCTGCGGCAATTTGTTCCAGAAGTCTACCACTCTATTGGTGAAAAAATACTTTCTTAAATCCAACCTACACCCTTGCTTTTTAATTTTCAAGTGGTGACCTCTAGTCCGATTTCCATCATCTAACTCAAAAAACTTGCTAACATCCAATTTATCTATCCCGGAAAAAATTTTAAACAGCTCAATCATATCCCCTCTCACACACCTCCTTTCGAACGAGAACATATTTAATACCCTCAGTCTATCTTCATATTCAAGGTGCCTCAGGGAAGGAATAATCTTTGTTGCCCTCCGTTGCACTGACTCAAGAAGGTTAATATCGTGTCTAAAATGTGGGGACCATGCCTGTATACAGTACTCTAGATGTGGCCTAACATAAGAGTTATAGAGTTTAAGAATAACCTCCTTACTTTTGTAACTGACATTTCTCTTAATAAAACCCAGCACTCTATTTGCCCTATTTCTTGCTTCAATACACTGCTTAGAAAACCTTAATGACTTATCTATTACTACTCCTAGATCTTTCTCATCCTCTACTGAGCTCAGCCAATGCCCATCCATTTCATAGTTAAATTCTCTATTATCTTTTCCCATGTTAATAACTTTGCACTTATCAAGGTTGAAAGTCATTTGCCACTTATGTGCCCAGGATAACAATTTATTTAAGTCCCCCTGCACTTTAAAATTATCATCAATATCTTTAACTACAGCTGCTAATTTGGTATCATCCGCAAAAATTGACACTTTATTATTAACTGCCTCCCCAAGATCGTTTATATAGATGACAAATAATAATGGACCGAGAACTGATCCCTGAGGAACCCCACTGATAACATCCCTCCACTCTGACTTTACACCATTTAGCACTACCCTTTGCTTCCTGTCTTTCAGCCACTCAGCTATCCAATTTGAAACACCCCCACATATCCCAATCATTTTTAATTTATGAACTAGTCTCCTGTGTGGTACCTTATCAAATGCTTTACTAAAATCTAAGTAAATTATATCTACATTCTCTCCCTTATCTACTTGATCTGTTACAAACTCCAGAAAGTCTAGTAAGTTAGTCAAACATGATCTACCTGATCTAAACCCATGCTGAGCATCGCTGATTAACCCCTCCCTCTCTAGATGTTGGCAAATCCCTTTTTTAACTATTTTCTCAAGAATTTTACAGACTACAGGAGTTAGGCTAACCGGTCTAAAGTTATTTGGATCCTCTTTACTACCCTTCTTGAAAATGGGGACTACATTCGCTCTCTTCCAATCATCGGGTATTTCTCCATATTCCAATGACCTAGTATATAACTTGTCCAGAGCTATTGAGATACTTTCTACCCCTTCCTTAAGTATCCTAGAATGAATATTATCAGGGCCGGAGGCCTTGGTAGTATCTAAATCACCTATTAGTCCTTTTATCATCCTCCGATCCACACAAATGTTAGTAAACACCTCTTTTCCTGACCTATGAGTACTATACATAGGACTATTTAGTTTCTCTTTTGTAAATACTGATGCAAAATGACCATTTAGTACCTCAACTATTTCCTCATCAGTTTCTCTCACAAACCCTTCATATTTGATAGGTCCTATTTTAACTCTGCCACACTTGTTATTAGTTTTATAGTAACTAAAGAACTTTCTAGGATCTTTGTTGCTATCCTGAGCTAATTTAATTTCTGACACCCTTTTGTTCTTCTTTATAATCTTATTTAACTCATTCCTAGCCATTCTATAATCACTTAAATTTTGAATATTATTTTCTACCTGTAATTTTTTATATGCCCTTTTCTTCTCTGAAATTTTTCTAGCTATCTCCTGATTCCACCATAATGGTTTCCTACTTTTGTTCCTAATGGCCTTCATTGGGATACATTGTTCTTGGACTACATTTATTATATGCTTGAAAGTATCCCACATCCCATAAGCATTTTTACCTCTGAATTCTATATCCCAGTCTACCAAATTTAGCAAGCTTCGAAGTTTTACATAATCTCCCTTATGAAAATTTGGAACTTTTTCAGCATTCTCAGTTATTTTACCCTTCTCAATTCCCAAGTTAAAACGAACTATCTGATGGTCACTATTTCCCAATGCTTCCCCAACAGTCAATTCTTGAACTAAATGATCACTGTTAGAAAGTACTAAATCTAATATATTGTCCCCCCTCGTTGGCTCATTAACAAATTGATTCAAAAAATTATCCTCAAAGCATTCTATGAACCTGCCACTTGTTCTATCCCTACCTATCATATTTTCCCAGTCCACAGAGTTTAAGTTGAAGTCCCCAATAATAACTGCATCTGTTTCACATCCCTTACTTATTTCCCTTATCATTAGTTCATCTATATCATCAGTCTGCCCAGGTGGCCTGTAAAAAGCTCCCAAATGCACCATTCTATTTTTACTGAACCTAATATCTATCCAAAGTGACTCAACTCCATCCTGCTTTATTGAAGTATTTAAACTTGAAACAATCTTGTTTTTTATATAGATAATTATTCCTCCACCAATCCTACCTGTCCTTTGACTAATGTACATATTATAGCCCTGAAAATCAAATTCACTTATAGTGTCACTAAATTCTATTTCATTAACCCATGATTCAGTAACGCATAATATATCTATATCCTCATTGCTAATATAACTAAATAGCTCATCCTTCTTGTTTCTAAGACTACGAGCATTTGTATAGAAACAATTTAACCCCCCTATCCCTGAAGCACCTCTTGAAACTTGAATGACCTCACCTCTATCGCCTTGGAACCTATTTCTGTTATGTGCCAAGTCCATTCTACTTTCAGTACTATAATGTCCTCTCATAATTCCCTGACCACTATTAGTATCTAGTTTCCCGCCCGCAAAGACCTAATAACACGATCATACTCCTCCCACAACACATCTACCCCCCTCCTACTCAAATGCAGTCCATCCATCGCATAGGAGTTACCATTAATAACAAAAAAAAAGTGTTTCAAAGATCACATCAGAGAAATACATAAGATGCAAACAATGGCAAATATGACATACCCAATAATTGCAAAAATCTGCAATAAAATAGAAATTGGGAAAACATATTGGAAAAACCTTGTGATACCGAGCTTACTCTACGCCACAAATGTAA
The DNA here is from genome assembly GCA_963969495.1 of Ceratothoa steindachneri. Taxonomy (NCBI): domain Eukaryota; kingdom Metazoa; phylum Arthropoda; class Malacostraca; order Isopoda; family Cymothoidae; genus Ceratothoa; species Ceratothoa steindachneri. The sequence continues at coordinate 188,742,569 of OZ018321.1, read as the reverse complement.
TAGATCTAAACCAGGGAGAAATCGATAAAATATAAAAAATGGAGAACAAAGTTAATAGAACAATATTATCAGCCAACAAAAGAGCTCCCATAAGCAGCCTAAGAGGAGATATAGGGGCATCACTAGTCATCACAAGGGTAATGAAAAATAAATTATCATTCTTGCAAGACGTATTATAAGAAAAGAAAAGTCAATTGATAACAAACATAATGGAATATACATTGGAAAACAAGACTATATGAAAGAGATCAATAAATATATGGGCAACCTAAATCTAAATATTAGACAACTAGGGCAGATATCAAAGGATGACCTACAAAAAAAGATAAGAGAATGGGATACCAATATCTGGAGACAAGATATCCAAGCAAAAACCACGTTAAACATATATAGAATATGGAGAAAGGAGATGGGAGGACAGGAGTACATATATGATAACACTTTTGCAGCAGGTCTACTATATAATTGCAGAACAAATACACTAGAGCTAACAGGATTGGCACAAGAAGAAAATCAAGACTGTCCAATCTGTGGTAAAGAAAGAGAGGATGTAGGACACTTTTTACTAACATGTGAAGGATATTCAAATACCAGAGAGAAGTATGCTGAACTATGGTGGATTATTGGAATAGCTTGCCACCTAAGACTGTAGACAGCCCAAACTTGAATGTTTTCAAGCGCAGATTGGATGATTATATGGGGATGTAGGGTTAATTTCTTACTTTTTGGTATATGGATATGTTTCTTGACTCATTCCTGTGGATGCAGTTTCTTTTTATTGTATATTTTGGGGGACTTTGATTTTGTTTTTGACAGACTCCTATGGAGGCTTTAAATTATATATTGTAGATGCATGGTTGGACATAATCCTATGGATTGTTAAATTGTATATTGTAGATGCATGATCAGACAAAATCCTATGGATGCATTATATGGGTGGGATTTGATAGATACGGATGACTTTTGATAGGCTCTTGTGGCTTTTGTCATCAGTGAAATTATGTTATATTATGTTACAGCAACCATACATAGAGAACAAAGAACATCTGATAGGCATGCTTTTATTCGACAATAAATTCAAAAGTAAAATATAGGAAATTTTAGTAAAATTATGGAATCAAAGGAACAGGAAGATTAGAGAGACATAACTCTCTCTATATATATAACAAACAAATAAAAACTAACCTAATTATATTTCACAGGAGTGCAGAAACAAAGGCAATACTCCCACAATATCATCTGATCTGATATCCTCTGATCTAATATTCTGACATTTACAGAGCTGAATGCTTTAACTACATCATGTCAGCACCTTTAATCGTTTTGCGAATTATAATAGGGGTTGGGGGTGGGGTATGATGTCAGACGACTCAAACATGCATGAATATTCAGACACGGGTGAACGATAATATTTACACAAAATAATTTTGGCAGCCAGGCTGCTCGTCTACATGTTTACCATTGATAATTATCAGTTCTTACACAAATTTTCATCAATACCCATAGTTGTTCTATGCTTTTTAAATCAGTTACCCTTTAAAACCTATTTCTAATTATAGAAAACAGTGCTGCCATTCATGGAAGACTATTTTATAATGATTTACTCAGGGCCTATTTTTGATCTATAAAAGTGTATTTTCCTGACAAAATAGGCTTGCTGCTTTGTGTACTTTCAATAACATACGAACTTAAGGCATTTCCTCATTTTAAATGGATGAAAAATAAGAACATAAGAAAAGAAGGAGACTGCAAAAGACCATTCATGGCCTACACTTGGCAGCTCCTGTTCCAGTCAACACACAAAAGATTTCTTACCAGAGAAAAGTTATCAACATTGTCACCCTTAAGAGGAGTTCGTCAGATCTAATCTACAATATACATAAAATGCATCCAGAGGATTATGTCCATTCATGCAACTGCAAAATATAATCTCCCCACTCCTTAGAAAAATATATACATATAAAAAAAAAAGAAAAGAAAAAAAAAAGTCAGTCCCATCTAGCAGCTTCATCCATATATTTATCTAATCTATTCTTAAAACTACCCAGAGAGGAGGCTTCTATCACATGTCTAGTGAGCCTATTCCATTCATCTACCACACGATTTGTAAACCAATTCCTCCCAATCTCCTTCCTAAACCTATACTTATCAAGCTTAAACCCATTGCTACGTGTCCTGTCATGTTCACTAAGTATAAGAACCTTACCCAGATCCCCTTTATTATATCCTTTTACCCATTTGAAGACTTCAATCAATTCCCCTCTGACTCTTCTCCTTTCCAATGTATGTAGATTTAGTTTTCTGAGCCTTTCACCATAAGGTAAGTTCCTTAGCCCACCAATCATCTTTGTCATCCTTCTCTGCACAGACTCAAGCAAATCAATATCCTTCCTATAATATGGTGACCAAAATTGTACTGCATAGTCTAGATGAGGCCTAACTAGCGGCAGATACAGTTTTAGAATGACTTCAGCACTCTTATTGTATTTAACTAAAAAATAAGGAAGAGTCATCAAAAATGGCATGTTTACACAGATGTGAGTAATAAATCAGTCTCTTTTTGCAGTCATGTTGCGGTGAGGCCTAGAATGAGTAGTTACTTTCATTCATAAATCTCTGTTTACAGATAAAGGACTGACCTAAGCGATTTATGTATTTGGTAAATTCTATGATTTTCGAGTTATCAGCACTTGAAAATAATAATTTCCTCAGGGTTAAAAAGTGTTTCATTGCACAGGTGATGCTAATTTACCTAGAATGTAAAAGGGAATCTTGATGATGTATTTAACCAATTAAAGTACATATCAGGAACAGGGGTTATTGACATACTACTGAGGAATGATGGTTACTAGCCAGATAACTGAAAATTTATCGCCCACCCTCAATTATCTACGTAGAAATTTGTTGCATACATACCTATGTTGAAAGTCCTTGCCAAAGAAATATAAAAGAAGAATGAAACCAATAAGAGCTAAAATAGCATAATACATACTGAAAAGTATCTAAAAGTTGTTCATAACACAAGGAACACAAAAAAACTGACGCCAAAATATTTTAGAAATACTATTTATGAAAAGTTGACATGAAGTAACTTATCATATGAGTAGCCAATGGCTTCGCCCTTGGCCCGTGGGAGCTTGCGCTTCGCTACCAAGATTACAATTTAAAATCTAAAAAAAACAGCCATGGTTAAATTTTTATAAATTTTCTGAACTTCGCCAATTGTAATAATTTTAAAAAGGAACTCTAAACTAAATTTTCTTCCTTTCAAAATATCACGTTGCTAAAATATACTTATAGTATTGAAATTCACAAAATTTCGATACTTATATTTATTTCTTAACTTCACCATTTTGTTTTTTGATATTATAAAAGAATTATTAGAAATAACTTTGATAAAAAAAACATAAGCCATAACCAAACTAAGATGAAATTATTATTCAAATACTCAAAAAATCCCCTTCTTAAATTATATAGTTAGTGATGATGATGATGATGATGATGAACTAATAAAGATGATGATGATTAGTGATAAAATCAGTAGTCAGTTTATCTTGAAACCATGTAGATTTTAGTTTTTTCCCTTGAACATACTGGCCATAGGGGGAAAACACGTGAATACAATTATATATTATTATTGGTTAATATTTAGAAAACCGTAATCGCTTAAAAAATAAATTTAGGTAATTTAAGAAAACGATGGCACCTTCATTCCCAGTGTTTTAGAGCCTTCTAATAAAAAAACGTTATTCAGCTCATCGAATTACATAGGAATATCTCTTTTTTTTTTTTTGGCAATTCTAAAGAAACATATTTCCTCGAAATTTTGTTACTTTTTCTAAGTCCGGAGACCCTTGCTCTCCGTCTTCTCGGGATGTCTTCATTCCCCTTCCGGGTGAAACTGTAGGGGTGCGAAGATGTAGAAGAGAAAAAACTTCCTTCCAAAAGCGAGAATATAAATAGCCCAGGACGGACTTGGCCGTAGCGTGACGGCAGTGCTGGCCTCTGGATTCAAAAGACCCGAGATCGATCCCACAGTCCACAATTTTTACGGAGAAGATCCCAGAAGAAAACGGAAAAACGCCTTATGGACAACTCAAGAAAACCGATGTCAAGGAAGACGGAACGAAAACGACTTCAAGGGATAACTCGTCTCAACTCATCTCATCCCATCAATTCAAGAAGAAATCATCATGTCGTTAAATGGAAGATACGTCAAGAAAAGAAAGAATTACGAAGATCAACCTAAATGAAGAAGGAATCTCAGCCAATAAGTATACCAAGAGTCAGATTACTGGAAGAAATGTTTCAAGGGGCAACTTCAGTCAAGAAATAAATTAATATAAATATGCCCCCCCCCCTAAAACTTCAGAAGACAAACGCCGTGTTGTTTGTAGTATAAAACAGTACTAATGGTGTTTGCAGGCATTCTAGTCATCATGTACGCCTTCGGTTAGGCGCGGAAAGCACTTATTTTTAAGATACTAGCACTCTGAGTACGGTTCTATTTGCAGTAATACTATCTTAAAAATAACTACTTTCCGCGTCAAACCGAAACCGTAAATGATCACTGAAATGGCGAAAAACACCTTTAGTACTGTTTTTACTACTAAATACACGGCATTTGGTTACTGGAAGCCTTAATCGAACCGAGCTAGGTGTTGTCATTATACTATCGTAAAAATAACTGCTTTCCGCGCCAAAATGAAGCCGTAAATGATGACTGAAATGTCTAAATACATCATTAGTACTGCATTTTACTACTAAAAACACGGCGTTTGGTTACTGGAAGCGGTTATCGAGCCGAGCTATGGGTTGCCATTATATCACCTTAGAAATAATTGCTTTCTGCGCAAAAACAAAGCGGTAAATGATGACTGAAATAGCTAAAAAAAACATTGCTACTAAAAACACGGCGTTAAGTTACTAGAAGCCGTTATCGAGTCGAGCTAGAGGTTGCCATTATGTGGGCCCGCTCCCCCATACCCCCCTCGCTCGCGCTTCAGGAACAAGTAGTAAACAATTTCAACGCATAGCAAAACTAAATACGCAGAAAGCAGACGACACCATCATAAAGAACGCTTGACAAAGGGGTTTGGGCGCGAAAATCGAAAGCGGCACTCTTATAAATATGCGAATTAAGTGCGAATTAAATGTTGCCAATGTGTGAAATTCATAGTTTCTAGTCGCAGCAGTAGAAAGTATGGCAGACTTATTTTAATATTAATTTTAACCCCATTAATGCCTAGCATCTAAAAAATATGTACTTTCCTTGCAAAACGCAACCCTATATGATGATTTGAATGCCTAAAAAAGTTTTAGTACTTTTATAACTTTAAAAATATGGCGTAAGTTATCTTAAGTTTGACCCTCTTCCGCTCTGCAGTGCTCCGCCGATGAATGCGTTTCTCGGCTTCGACCCACCGACGCATGCGTGAGCCAGCAGCGACACACCTACGTATGCAGGCCCTGCTACAACATCATTTTGGACAAATCGCAAGGTAGATAGCTTTAGACGTAATATGTATTTACTACTGGATATTTTTGCCTTTGCCCGAGCGCATTTGCTCAAAATGACCTGTGAAGGAAAGTCCAATCTCAATCTCAAACGCTTATTTACCAAATTCTGTGCGATCGCAAGTTTCTCTGTCATTTTTAGTTGCTCACGGTGTTCTTAAAGACACATATAACTGTCCTAAGTGTAACGCTATTCTGAAATAATATAACTCAGGTAAATTTCGGTGCACAAACGTGTATAGGTATTATATGAATATTGCGTCAATATCCTAGATAGCTCTGATCACAATAAACATAAAACCTATATTTCGTTATTCAAGGGAATGAAGTTAAATGCTAACGCGAAATTTTAATTTTTGCAGACAAAACTTCCTAAGGCCTAAATTTGAGGGACGATGGGAAAACGTGTATTAAAAACAAACAGTTAAAAAAATATATATTATTGAATAAACAGTTATTATTGAAAAGTGAAATTATACAGTAACAGTTTATGATTGGATTGAATTACGCGTGTGAATTAAATTTGCATGAGTTAACGAGAATGGATTTACAATTGATAATATTAAATAGATTATAAATTGGTAAATGTTTTATAAGTAATAGGAGGGTAAATTGGGTTACAGTTAATTGGGTAAATCGTTTGATAAACATTAATTTGTAAATATTTTGATAAATATTTATTAAATAGTTTATAGTTAAATTGGATAAATAGTTAAATTGGATAAATGGATTAAATTGGATAAATATATTTAATTAGATTGTTTCAGATTATATGGTTAAATTGGATAAATAGTTAAATGGATTGCTAAATAGATTATAACGGAGTTGGAAGGGTCTGTAAATGAGAAAAGAATCACGCATTAAATCGGGATTCTTTTGGGAAATATTTAGCTACACAATTACAATTTAAATATTACAGACCTGATTCACCGATGCGACGACAACGAATGAACCTCATGTTTAATTTTAAGACGCTTGGGAGAACGGGTGTACCAATCTCGATTTAAGTCATGGTTACCAACCATTCTTGAATATATATATATATATATATATATATATATATATATATATATATATATATATATATATATATATATATATATATATATATATATATATATATAGTTAGGAATAAATATTGTATTTTTAGGGGTATAGACCGCTACACGTGAAATGCAGTTGCCACGTTGTATCCGCCGGCAGAAACATTGCAAGGTAAGGAAAGGAAACTGTTTTTGTGTCATTTCTGGTCAAATAAAAGTAAGGCTTGCATGTCTGTAGTCAAGGAACACGATAGAAAAACTAGAGGCCTAACATCATTTAGCAATCGGCTTTTAAATTCGAATCTGATGTTAGGCTTTCGAATTAGGAATATTACGAAGGGTTTTATAAGTTGCAGAGGGTGTGTGGGTTCAACAACTCACAATCGAAAGTACCTGCGAAAAGTTAATTTGGGGCGGAAATAGCCTATTATTATAATAACAGTCTGAATTTCAATATTTTTTCTTTTCCTTAATTGGAACGGCGTCACAGAGAAAAAGTATTTTTTGCAAAAAAAATTGGTAGGGTGAGCCACATTGTCTACATAATTTCACCCAAGTTTATTTCGTTACCTTTCTTTCACATTTGCCTTTTTTATTGGTCAGCTTTGCATTATGACTTGTGGTTGTTATGAAATATATTTCGAAAACCTCGTAAAAGAGGTTCACAGTGACCCGAATTGTTCCTTGAAATTTGGGGGGGAACACGGTGTGATTCCCAACTCTTTCAACTATCATAAGTGTGGGGCGCAATGCAAGTATTATTATTACTACTACGTGAACAGGAAATGGAGTCGTCGGGGATCTCTTCCAAACTTGTCAATGACCCTGTTCATGATCTTTGTGTTCTGACTGTTCACTTTTTCACGGTGGACACTGAGCACACAGATCCAGACAAAGGTTGATCGGTCATTGTTGACGTTAACCAGGTCTTCACCCTGCGCATTCTGCTAAAAAAACCTCTCCACTGTACATGTTGTCGCGGGCAGAGTCAGTGCGATAATGATAGCCTTGCGCACAGCAGGGAACAGAGTGTTCTCCTTCAACAGCTCAATCATACCCATAGAGAGTGTTGTCATCTAATGGGCCTTTATGTTTCTGCACGTCATACCACGCTAGTGCTTCTTCATCCAGATTCTCAATTTTGTATATTTCTTTGATTGATGAAATGATGTTCTTAAATTCACCTCTTTCTATTTTCTTCAGTTCTCTTGGATGTAATGCAAAAATATGATGTGTTACTGTCATCAAAGCGACTTTCTAGAGACTGAATCAAGGAATCCATGTACGGGATATATATGGTGCGGCGATAGTACTCAATGGAGCCTCCTACATTCGACCGGTTGATCTGGCATGCGCATTATTGAGGCATAGTCATTTCTATACCAAGTTCTTCTGACAATATTTTCACCTCACGGATGACATCTTCTGAAAACACACGATCCGCTTTATCCCGGTGATCTTGGAAAGCCTTTATTAACAAGTCAATATGATCTCGGACTCCGATCATGTCCATCTCGACTGCCTGTAGCTGTTGGGTCATGGCTCCAACATCGCTGAATATTTCGCTATAATCTTGAGGCAGATGAGTAACACTGTGGTACCTGCTGCCCTCCTCAGCTGATGTGCCGTCTGACGGGTACTATGTGACTCATGTTGGCTTACTTTCAGTTGTTCCAGTTTTGCATAGATATCAAAAGAGTTCTCTGAAAAGACGCGGATGCTTTTGTACTTTGCGTTCCATCTAGTGTCACACAACAAAGGTAGATTTGGAACCAGCCTTCTGTGCTTGGGACTGTCACGGAAAAAAAATGATGATAGATTTCACAGTTCCAGTTGTATTCCGAATATCTGCGACAGAATTCAGATCATGAACCACCAAATTAAGTCGATGTGAAGAGCAGTGTACAAAAACGGCTTTGGGTAAGTGTTCCTGATACGGGCCTGTGCACCATTGTCTTTTCCTGCCATGGTTGAGCATCCATCGTAGCCTTGACCATGAAGCTTGTTGAGGTCAAGACCAATTCTTTTTGCTTAGTTGATGATAGTATCTGCAATTGTTGCAGCGTCCATAATCTCCAGTGGAACAAATCCAAGGAATTCTTCGCGTATGATGGCTGAATCATTCCGTTTCTCCTGCAGCTCGATAAATCGTACGCTAATGGACAGTTGTTCGGTGCCTGATATGTCAGCAATTTCATCAGCAATGATCGAGAATCTATTTGATTTATTTGGAGCCTCCACAATATCTTCTCTTATCACTTCTTCGGAGAGAAGTATCAGCTCGTTCTGTACACGAACTGACGTGTACCTCGCATTTTTACTTGCGCTCTCCATGTGATCCTTCGAGCCCGTGTTCCCTGCTTCTATCCTGAATCGCAGTAGGTCACAGAGGTTTTCCGATGTACTTTCCTTTCCCCTCAAAGCAATGTCATGACTGCAGCAGAACAGAATACTAGATAGGATAGGGAACAGTTTCTCACGGTTTTGAGTGACTGCTTGGTTGACTGATCGGTTAATCTGGCTTACGATGGTTAACTCTGGGATTTTCACAGTGGTGAGGAAATTGTTGGCATCTTGTAGTGCGCCTTTGTGCCAGGATGAAAGTATGTGCTTCCTCGCGTGCTCATTGAAGTCTTTGTATTTGACAAAAGGAGTCAGGTTGAAAGCACCCATTAGTCCTCGGTGCACTGGTTGAGGGAACAGAACACAGTATTTGCACAGAGCACCTTTCAAGTGAGTTGAGTAAGACAACCATGGAGAATATTGGTTTATCCAAGGGTGACGGAAACAACGGGAGCCCTGTGTATCTTTCTGATAGTTGTAATCTGTTGGTGAGGGGATATGTGTGTTCATCAGGAGATCATATCTTCCATCATTGGTCAAATGTTCTTCGGTGTTGACATATAATCCGACATCCAGGGGATGAGGCAAGTCATCGGCCACTGTAGTAAAGTGGTGTTGGGGGTGGCATCTGGTTGGTTGTTGTGAGTAATTGCTCATCATATCCTCCTCTACGCTGCTCTGCTGGTTCAGCATGCGTCTCCGATGTGCCTGGGGTATCTTGATTGTAGTCCGAGTAATCAGATTTAAGATTTTTTGACGAAACTCCTCATATCCATTTCACAATCCTAAAAAAAAATGAAATATATATTATATATTAAATTATCCATATCAAAATTATCTTTAAATATCTTAGATGTCTTATCATTATGATATCCAAACATACAGTAACTATTACATGTAAAAACAAAGCTACAGTACTATTAATTTAATAGTATAATAATTTATACTTAATAATTTAATAGCATTAAATGTAAAAACGAAAAGAACGACTGCTATCAAATGCTAGCCGCCTATATTTCACTTATTTATGAATTCCAGGGATGGGGAGATACCCCTCCTTGCCGCCCTCCCCCTGCGGACGCCCATGGCTACCATTGATGATTTGTACCTCAACGTCCAGAAAAGGGAGTTTATTGCCCGTGCTCAATTGATAAGTGGATTTTAACACGGAGTTCTCCTCAAGTTACTGTTTGATGCTTTTCAGATGTTCTTCGTTTTGGACGTTGATGTAGATGTCGTCTACGTATCGTCAAGGGCAATTACTTCACATTCAATAATAATACATATTGCTAAATAGATGGGGTGGGCATAGGCAGCCCCTTGGGCCCTCTCTTCGCCGACATCTTTATGACCTGGTTGGAAGATCAATTATTCAATCGAGATTTGAGAAATATCAGACCTATTATCTACCACCGCTTTGTTGGCAATACATAGCTCCTGATCAACTCCGAAGATTCATGTGACAAATTCCTACAACTAGCGAACCGTATACATCCCAATATCCATTTTACCTGTAAAAAAAAAAAAGAGCTCAATGGTTCCCTATTCTTTCTAGATATAAACATTTCCCATTCTCCCACCGGATTCCAAACCAAAGTTTTCCGAAAACCAACCTTCAGTGGTCAAGGACTAAACTACTTCAGTTTCTGCAACTTTTCATTGAAAATCAGTGCTATAAAAAAACTATTATTCCGTGCCTACAACTTTTGCTCAACCCACGCTGATTTCCACAATGAAATCGATTTTTTGTGTACTTATTTCAAAGGAAACGGCTTTTCCGGGTCGCTGGTAGAGAAAATTACGTCAAAATTTTTAAACAATCTCTACCACCCTAAATTACAACTTCCTACTGTAGCCAAAGACACCTGTTATATAGTTTTCTTTAACCAAAATTCTCTAAAGAAACAACAATATTAAAGAAATTCATTTATCATACCGAATTTAACATCATTTTTGAAAATAATCATATCCTTGGATATTATTTTAATTGTAAAGACAGAATCCCGCCACAAGCCAAGCGTTCTGTCATTTACAAATTTACTTGCTCCGGATGCAATTTGGGGAATTACATAGGAATTACGGTACACTCGCTGAAGGCGAGATTTTGTTCTCATATAGGAATTGGCCACACGACCGGAAATGTTCTATCAAAGAAAAAGTGTAGCGGTCTATACCCCTACAAGTGTAAATATTTATTTCTAACTGGATATATATATATATATATATATATATATATATATATATATATATATATATATATATAATATAGTACAAGAGGAATAAGATTTGGACGCGAATGAGCAAATGAGACAAGAAACCGGAGGGTTTTTTTTTAAAGGCAAGAGAGAGGGACATTAGAAGAATCCAGAATCAAAGGGAGCAGAGGGCGGCACAGTGAAGGCAATCCTTTACCGAGGAGACAAAAATAACGCCAGGGGAAAAAAGTTTTGAATTCCTGGCCGGGACTGCTGATTGCCGGTCAGATGCTTTACCGCTAAGCTACCAGGCACAGTAACTATATAACGGGTACCGGCAAGTCATAATTTTGCAAATGATCATTAAGGAAATTGAAAAGATCTCCAACGGGTACTTTGGTAAATATTATGAACAAACAGGTAAACAACTTTCTGTTCGCATAAATCAACATAAATATAATGTCCGAAAAGAGAAAAATAACAGTGCTTTCTAAAATATGAAACTGGGCTTCTACAATCTTAAACCAACGTGCAACTGCTGCCTCATTAAAGATGGGTGGTTTGATGGTGATGTCGTTCACGATCTGTCTCTCTTCTAGTCCTACTTGATGATGATCCGATGTGTCCATAATTTTCTTTATGTTACCTTCACTGTCCGGCCGAAGAGGTCACCAGTTTATAGGTCTCAACGTCACCTATTTGTAGGTTGGAAGTGGTCACCAGTAATTACCGTGTGTGCCATATTTTAGGATTTCATAGGCCCAGAAGGGTGCTCATTTGTGAGGTCCTCGTTGGGTATATTCCACCTTGCAATTTGAGGGCCAGAGACCAACAAGGCTCAAACCTCATAGGATTATTATATCATATCAAGTTCTCAACCTAGTATCTTTCACTACTTCACTCGAGAGATGCGATATTTGATTAATCGTCATCTACGACACGTACCCGATAACAAAATGGGGCCTTACTTGCTTCCCAAATGTAAGGAAAAGACAAAAGGAAAGAAAGATAAAGACCTAAACAATATATATATTTATTCCATTGATAACAATATATGTTGCTAAAATGTGCAAATTAGTTCAAAGATAGATAAAAAAAAATTTTAACGAGAACTAGTAACATGGGAGCTCTAAAACAGGGTATAGACAACCTTTCTACTCCAGCGGACCACAACTTAAAAAAATGTCAAAATTAAGTATGTTTGTGTGTACATTTGACAAAGTAAGAATTCCGATTTTATTAAATTCTTTGCCACAGTGGGGTAAACGCGCATCACATTTGGCTATGTGGCTTCCAAGGCCAGTTACTAAGCTAGGGGAGACAAGAATTGTCTGCAGGCCCAATGTGGCTGGCCTGTCTAAGGTTGCTCATGTGTCCTAAAGCATGCAAGCATTAACCGTGGAGTTTGGAGGAGCCTACCATCAATTGTAAGAAAAAAAAACACCAAACAAACCAATGCGTTCCAACAGCTACAGGATAACTTGTGAGTCTACTATATCTATATATATGGAAAACTCAAAGTATCGCGTGAGTAAGCAATAAATGCAACAAAGCCTACAAGGATAATAAAATGAAGAATCTTCATTTTATATTATAAATGATTCGTTAAGAGTAAATAGCGTATTACAAAAAAAAAAATTCAACTGCAACCAACATTGGGAATTCTAGAGGTAAATTAATAGCGTGTCTGAAATGGATCGCGACTTTCGGTTATCGTGGCTGATTACATAATCAGATGGGTGAGGTGGAATATGCAAAGATTTTGCATACACAGTTTTGGTTGAAGGATTTCTCCTAAAACTATGAAATTTTACGAGTTCTAATGGAAGACTTCTTTAATTTTATAAACAAATTCTAATTCACACACACTGAGTGAAATACTTTCCCCCGTTTAAACTTCATAAATGCCCTACTTGAAAACGATGGACTTATTAGCACGAAAAGGCTGCAGAAGAAAATTCAAAGTTAGCCGCCTCGCAATGAGAAGAAAAAGCAAAGGGGGATCTCTGCCAGAAAGTAAGGGAAAAGAATCAGGTGAATTGAGGGGGAACATTTGGTCATGACGTATGAAGACGTGCGGAAGATATATAGTCTGAGTAGCCCAAACAACAGACATTTCGGTGTGTTAGGGAACGGGAGGTCGCGCAATTCTCCAACCAAAGCAGGATCCCTTCGAGAGGTTGCGAAAGAAGAAAGACACCGAGAGGCTACAGAGATTAGGGACAGCAAGAGCGAGGGATCAAAGGCAGCTACGAATGAACCGGCTCCGGAAACCTGCAACTGGTGCAAGTACCAACCTTTACAACAAGCACACAGCCAATTCATTCGAACCGATTCGAAACAGTGAGGGAGAAGTTGAAACCGATCTCAAAAGTAGGAAAAAAGTACCTATTCTTAAAAAAAATAATCGGGATAGAAAGAGAAGTAGCAGCAACGGGCAGGCGGAAAAGTCAAGTATGGCAAGAAAGTAAAAATGAGGACGGAGATGGGGCATGCAGTGTATTGGACTGTCAAACCTCACTTATTTGGTCGCTATCCCTATAATGTGGGGAGACAACACATGGCCGAGTCCTTTTCGCCCAAAGGGGGCATGTAAGCGTCTAGCGTCGACCTTGGAGAAGCCGGATCTCTCGATGTCAGCTAGCATGTCCCTGGTGAGCTGACACCCGTCGAGAAAGAAGGGCCATAGTCCGGAAAGGGTGAGGACCGTCTGAAGGATCCGCCGGGTCCGATACTCTTCGCTAAACTCCTTTATGTGTTCCACGAAGAAAAATTTTCCTCCCTGCGAGACAACCATCAATGATTAAATGCAAAGATTCGAACCCTGGCTGCAACACAACCCAATGACCGCCAAAATAATTTTACCCTCTTCACATCCCACAAACTGGAGTGTAACAAACTGCCCACTCTCCTTAAAAACAGCACCTACAGTGCTCGCTGTCTGCCACACTGGATATACAGTACGAGTATATTTACGACAAAACATACGAAAGAGAAAAAAAACGAGCAGACAGAAAAATGGGCACAAGTGAGCACTCAAAGAAACTACATCGGATAATACAAGGAATCTATCTTCCACCACTTACGAACAGTTGTTTTTTTTTAAGAGCTCATCGGGCGACTGCCTACTTGGGCATTAGTCGCCGTATTCAACATTGCCTAAAATTAGGCATATTTAGAAGAGGATGCTAAAAAAAAAATCAATAAAAATAAAACAAAGAAAAAGGTAATAAGCTCCGGCGCCGGGGGGAGGTCCGCCTCCTCCCGGCGCAGGAGCATGCGACCTTATTTACTAACCTCCCCCCCAAAAAAAAACAACCAACCAACCAACTAGCTTACGAACATTTTAAAATTTCGAAAGATAAATATTGGATCATCTGGAAAGTTCGGACTGTTTGGGGAAAATCAAGAAGATTTTAAAAGTAAAGTTCCTCAATTATAGAGTTGCCATTATGTTTGAACTTCCAACTCAGGAAAAAGTCTTTGAAAAAAAAAGTTATGGATTTTCTTTTTTAAGCCTATTGCCAGATATAGGTAAAAAAAGCCAATTTTAACAATAATGAACTTGTTAAACAGAGTAGTAACAACATCCTAGCTAGGTAGCCTAGTCCTCATTTGTGACTCGTTAGTGAGGAATGGTGTAAGCTTAAAATATTTTGGAGAATTCTATTTCGTTTTTTTTTTAACCCAAAATGGCATACGGTTTTATTGAGAACAAAATGGTAACTATGCATATAATTGGTTAAAATAACTTCTTTTTTTTTCTCAGAGAAAAAAAAAATTCTCTGGGTAACTTCAAAAAACAAAAAAAAATTCCTTAAAATTTAATATTATTTGCTTTAATGAGATGATTCTAAGTTTTGGGTTTTTTTAGTCATTGCATTTTGAAGATTTGTTCTCGAAGAAGTGTCCGAGCAATGTTTGCTTTCTCGTCACTGCACTGAGCACGCCTTGGGGTGGGGGTGGGGGGGGGGGGGGGGGGCTCCTCACCCAAGCAAGTGGTTGTATTAAAGAGAGTAACCTAACTACAAGGTTTTGGTGTTTAGGAAATTGACATTATTCCTGTAAGAAATCGGTCTCCTGAATCTAAAAATTACCTTCATTTTGATCTATCAGGTCTATTTTTTAAGTTATTGAACATCCTTTTATAGTACATATATTAGGCTTGAGTCAAAGTCCATATGTTAATAAGTCTGTGTATGAGTCAATGTCTATATGTATATAAGTATATGTGGGAGTTAATGTCCATATGTATATGTCATAAGTGTGTATATGTTATAAATTAGTCACTATGTATGTGTGTACGTCCATCACACTGGATTCTTTACTTAATTCTAATTATTTTCCTTTTTTTTTCGATTTTTCAGATGTTGTGGTGAACTAAGCAATAGAAAATGAAAGATTTCCTCTTCAAAAAAGTGTTGCCTTAATTCTCCAAATATGTTATGGAAACACAAAAGTGAAAACTATAAAGACCTTTTTATCAACTTGAGATCAACTTTCCGTGATATTGGCGCGAATATGAGCATCCAAATGCATTTTCCTTTTAGTCATCTTGATCGTTTTCCTGAAAATCTCGGAGATGTTAGCGACAAACAAGGCGAACGATTCCATCAGGACATCAAAGAGATCGAACCTCGTTACCAACCACCTTGACACGCTGTGATGATAGCAGACTATTGCTGGTTTTTAAAATGAGATTCTCATGTTGCTCAACATCAACGGTGCGCAAATAAGCATAAATTTATCCCTGAATTTTCTGCCAACGTGCATTTTCAATGTTTACTTGTGCTTTGTTTGTTTGTGTCTTATGCTCTCTTAATTGTTTCATATTAATTACCTTTGTAGAATTAAAATAGTTTAAATAAAAAAACAATCTTGTTTAATTGCACTAAAAATCACTAATATCAACTCGTGTCCAACTTTGGAAATATTTTCATGCGCAATAATAGCATCTAATAGAGCCAAAATGGAGATGAAGAGAGACAGAAAGCTAGACCTGATGGAGGAAAACTGGTTATTTTCGAATTTAGAAGAAGCAAAACCACTTAAGAATTCGATGAAATATTTCAGGCACCAGACAAAAGATTTTTTTATTGTCTAGTGTAATTCTACAAATGAACAGACAAAAATAGGGCATAGGGAGGGGGGGGGGGGCGAAAAGGCACCTTACTTAATATGTCCGGTGAACTCGCATAAGTGCAAACCTGGCGATAAATGATAAGATGAGTACACGGAGCAATCAACGATTTATCAGTCGATAAATGGGCCAAAAAAACTCCCTTGTCCTTTTGAGGAGGGGGGGGGGCTTTTCAAAGCGCCATGCAAGATTCCGGCCAGAGCTTCCTTGTCGCTACCCTCATTTCGTTGGGTGAGCTTCGAAGGATCCAAGGGTAGTACGTCGCCTGCTACCTTCCTGGATTTATCAGTCGATAAATGGGCCAAAAAAACTCCCTTGTCCTTTTGAGGGGGGGGGGGGGCTTTTCAAAGCGCCATGCAAGATTCCGGCCAGAGCTTCCTTGTCGCTACCCTCATTTCGTTGGGTGAGCTTCGAAGGATCCAAGGGTAGTACGTCGCCTGCTACCTTCCTGGATTTTGCCCCCCCCCCCCCCCCCGAGTCTAGTGACTCTGGCGTCGCGGTTCTGGCCAGAGCGGGGATCGGGGCTCGGGGAAGTAGAAACCGCTGCTGTTCTTGATGCGCGCAGGAACTACCACGCTCGTAGACTTGGAGCGGAGAATACCTATACCGCGACGGGACTCTCTCCTCAGCCTCTCGATAATAAATACAGTCCAAAGGACTTCTTTTTCGAACCAATACGAATTGCATTGCTCAGAGGAAGCCGGTGCGATCCGCCACAATTCACGCACTTGGCTGTACACGGGGCAGTTTCTGCGGGTACAGCATTGGAACAAGTAAAGCAAATTTAGGGTTTGACCTCATTTGCACGTCGGCAAGTCATAATCGTATGGCCGAAGCAGTGGCAGAGGTAACCTAACCGGGGTAACCGCACGAATGCCTTAACGCGATAGTGATAATATCCAGCACGCAACGACCTACGGAGGCCTGTCTCTCTTCTAAGAGAAATGGTGGTAGGGCAGCCGTATTGGTGGCGCCCCTGAAGCGGGGGTAGGAACTCCGGGAGACTTTTCTAGCGGATCAAGGAAATATTGTTGCTATTAATTACCCTTACTTAACCGCATTGATTTGGGCGCTCGAGTTCATTATCCAAGATATCTTTCTTTCTCCCTCTCTCTCTATATATATATATACATCTCGCGCCACATTCTCCTGGAGGCAGCGGGGTTGGAAGGGCGCACAATCTTCCAGATGATGAGAGTTAAGGATGTAAAAAGTGCTGAGAAAGTGCACCTCATCACCCTTAAAATCCGGGAGGCAAAATTTCAAACCCCGAGGAACGAATTCATAAGAACCGGACCCCCCTTGCAGGAACACCACTTACCCCTCGAGGACCTTGCTGCGTCTTATCATTCACTCGCTTTCTCTTCGCATCTTTACCATGCGACGACTGATAAGATTTCTCAATCATCTTATCAATCGCCTCACTTCCCCGACCTCCTTCCTGCCACACAACAAACTCTAACTTTACTTATTTACAGAATCAGCAACACTCCTTGTCATGGGGGATGGGGGGGGTAAAGGGAGTCGGTGCGTGAGATGAGGTGTGTGTGTGGGGGGGGGGGGTTGAGGTGGAAACCCGCTTCACTGAATAATGGATACATTCACCCCCCCCCCCTTTCGAATTTAAAGCGCAATAGCAACGAGGCTCTATCACGCAGAAAACTCGTACGGAGATATCTGAAAACAGTGTTGGGAATAGAGGAAGTGAAAATGTGTGGAAGATCCTCCTGCAAGCATTTGGCCCGGGAGGGTGCACACACACTTCAACTGACGTGCCCAATGCGGATGCATAAAAGGCTATACAAAGAAGTGGGGAGGGTATCCACCCTCACCCCCAGGCCCCGACTATTGATGAATGGATGAACGCTGGTCGGAGACTAACCTGTGATATTAGCACCCCCGGTCAAGGAAAAATGCGAGAAGAGGCTTATGAATGTGGCGAAATGGCACTGTCCGAAATGTCGAAAGCCCAGGCAGTGCCACTCTTCAACGCGTAATAATCAAAGCCTACGAATGCATTCATTAACTATGGATTGGAGGAAAACGAATTCAGAAAAATGGTAAGTTTTTTTACCGCCACATTTAGAGGCCTTTTTATGCGGGGAATCCGAACCCCCGGATATCTATCTACAAGACGCTGCGAATAGACCCGAATCGGGACTCCATCCCAGGACTAACAACCCCCGATGTGGCTTAACTTCACTGTGAATCGAAAGCGGTGTTTCTACTCGGCTAAGCCGTAATCCTACGTAACAAGATCCATCTTTGTGTAAGGAATTGTACAAGTCAGAGGGGGCTTGGTCAACGAGAGGATATATACTGTAAATCAGTGTTTGGGCCCTTTTTCTCTTTTTTTAAATGGGAGATCTCGTCTGGAGATTGCTATAAAGGGCACAAGTCGCCGAAATTTCAACTTTAGTTTTATTTTCCCCTACAACACTAGGCTAATATTAAAAAGAAACAAAAAGCAACAAACCTAACAAAAAAACAACGAAACCATAGAAACAAACAAAGGGAGAGAACCCCGCCTGCTTCAGGCTCCCGAGATGTACCGAAAATCCACAAAGACAACTGTATATGAATGCCAGGGCCCTCCACAAAAATGTGCGGGACAGTATGGGGGCCCACGTAGTCAGGGGCAGAGGGCGCTGCATCAAGTGAAGGTGGGTCCAGCGAGTGTGGCGAATTCGAGAACGACAGAAAGCGACCTGAAGGCGCCTTGGCACGAAACTTTAGGTCCCCCTTCAGCAATCTCCCATTTTATTTGTTGCTCAGCCTGAAGGGCTGACCCGATTCTTGCCATGTATTCCGGTCGCCCAGTCAGGGCGGAGAAAGAAAATCTTTACATCCGACCGGCTCGCGGGAGCCGTGGGGTCATGGAGAGAACGAACTTGATGAGGGGATTGGGGGTGGCGAAGATTACTGTAGGGGAATAGTCACCCCCCCCTCCCGTTCACTCGCGGGGTAGTCACCAAGCGGTTACCGCAAAGACATCCGGCACAGGCATCGGCGAGTCAAAAGCGTAACCACAGCGTGGCACAACTCGGTGCCATGAAAGACCCTAAAGGTCAAAATGTAAGATCTCCCCCAGGAGAGTGAGATCCAGTTTCACGTCAAATAAGAAATTGGAGACGTGTTTCTCCCAATCTCGAAGGCTAACGAGGAGCCGATGTTGGACTGCGTGGGAAAAACCGTTTGGAAAAAGAACTCTCCTGGGGCCGTCCTCAAGCCCTTCCCCCCCTTACCACTCCCCCAGTGGGGTGACGGGGTATAAATGAGGAACTCTGAGGAAAATCGCGGTAGTATACGTCAGGCCAGGTGACGAAGTCCTCGATTAAAACCGAGCTACCTAGACTGGATTGGTAGTATACGTCAGTCTCTAGGTGACGAAGTCTTCGGATCAAACCGAACTACCGAGACTGGAGAGGTAGTGTACTTGGCTCGCCAGACCAAGAAGTACCCTGCAAGAGAGGCAGGGCTACCTACCTTAAGGGGCTAAGAAGAAGCTCATCCTCGAGCTAAGTCCCTGGTTATCAAACCAAACGATAAGTTAAATTTGGTAAGTTCAACTTACTCTCGCCAGAGAGACTCCTCATATCCTGGTGCACCTTAAACACCAGGGGTATTCCTCGTCCTTGAGGAATTAAGAAGAAGAAGGAAAAGGCTCCCCCTCGAGCCCGTTACTCGGTGGCCACACCGAACTCTTAAGTTAACTTGGTAAGGAACCAAGATCAACTTATTCTCGTCAGAGAAACCCCCCTCCGTTATATTCGCCCTTGAGGAAGACTGGAACTAAGAAGAAGCTCATCCTCGAGCTAGTTCCTTGGTTACCAAACCGAACTTTAAGTAACTTATTCTCGTCAGAGAAACCCCGCCTCATCGATCGTCGCCCTTGAAGAAGACCCTCCCCGAAGTCAGTCCTCGTCCATGAGGAAATAAGTAACGAAGGAGAAAAGCTCCCCCTCGAGCTCGTTACTCGGTGGTCACACCGCACTCCAAGTTAACTTGATTTAAGAACCAAGTTCGACTCACTCTCGCCAGAGAGACCACGACTGCCTACGTGTTGCATAAAGCACCGTAATTGTTCTCATCCTTGAAGACCCCCCCCCTCCCGGAATACCGCGTGGACGCCCCAGCTGCTACCCTCGCCAAAACGACCTTGCGATCCTGCCCATCTACATCTGGTCAGACGGCACGCGTCGTGAGTCAATAACATTTCTGAGGCCTTTAAACTCCACATGAGTCCGTAAGCCTAATTCTTATATTAGTGTTGTGTGTAGAGAAATTAACCAAGTTTTGTGGGTAAACTAATTTAATTAATTCTTGTTCATGATTATATGCAGAGTATTGCTGTAGTTAATGTTTAGATGTTGTGTATTCAATGGTTAAAGTTAAAATATAAGTTTATTTTGGGATTAATGTTCGTTTCTCTTATATATCCTTACGTGTTTCGGAACGGCTCCGTTCTTTAAGATATTCAGATATCAATATATATTAGACACTCTTAGCACTCTTAGAATAGAACAAAAAGGTGGGGCATTCTACGACACTATTATAAAAGTGGTGTCAAGAAAGTAGGGTTTTTATTAGAAAGAATTCTACGACAATTACAATGTCCCGAGGGCACTCACTCAGGTCAATTTGTGAATCGATATAGAACAGGTTCCGGACACAACACGTTATCTCCCGTCCGAGCTGTGTATTGCTACAGCTAGCAGCAGTTCGCCGACGAGCCATTAAGTGTCTGAAGGCCATAATCATGGACGCCTTGGAGTGTTCCGACGCTTTCTCAAGGGCTCCCGTCCGAAAAACGGCTAACCTTCGGCTCTCCTCTGATGGATCATGTTCCCCTTGGCCAACATGCTGCCATCGGTGGAGCGAATATCCAAAAAGCATTTGAAGCCAGCGGGCTCAAGGAAGGACCTCGACGTAATCGATGCTCCGCTCTGCGCACTTGCGACCTTGGTCTATTTTTTTTTTAAAGAGCTCATCTGGCGACTGCCTACTTGGGCATGAGTCGCCGAATTAAAAACTGGCCTAGTACCTAGGCTACTTTAAAATAAAATTAAAGACAAAAAAACCCACCCACCCAAAAGGGGGAAAAGGAAGCGAGCAGTAAGCAAGCTCCTGCGTCGAGGGGAAGAGGTCAGCTCCTGCGTCGAGGGGAAGAGGTCCCCCCGGCGCAGGAGCGTGCGACCTATAAGGGAAAAAACCCAAAAAACCCCCCAAAAAACCGTGCTTTAAATAATAGGGAGAAGGCCGGCCTCCCCCCAAAAGTCAACAAGTCCACCAGTCAATGTGCACGCACTCGTCCCGAGTACAAGGGACAGGTGGTAGCGACCCCGCCCATCCCGGTACCGGGACAGGTAACGTGCGCGAAGATCACCCAGACTGGGACATTCGACAAGAATGTGAAGAACAGTCTGGAGGACGACGCAGTCGTCACAATAGGGCGCAGGCGAGCGCTCCATCAAATAGCGATGCGTCACACGAGTGTGTCCGATTCAGATACGACAGAAAGCGACCTGAAGCCGTCGCGGCATTAGGGGGTAGGTCTATGGGAACAGTCGCAGAGCAATGGCACGCAACTTTAAGTTCCCTTCGACCGTCTCCCATCTTCTTTGCCAAGCAGTCCGAAGAGCTGCCCGTATTCCTGCCATGTAGTCGGTGTGAGGAAGAGCGAAACGCTGGTCCGGTCGCAGAGTCCTCGTGGACTCTTTGGCGCCCTCATTGCTCGCAATTCCTACATGTCCAGGAACCCAGCAGAAGATAATCTCAACATCCGCCCGGCTCGCCGAACCCAAGGCGTCAGGGATATCGCGAACTAAGGGATGCGGAGATTCCAATGCCCCGAGAGCACTCAGGGCGCTTTGTGAGTCGATATAGATCACAATCCGGTCTCCGAACCGGGCACGTCGCGTGATCTCCAGTACCGAGTGGTGTATTGCCACCAGCTCGGCCGTGAAGACAGACGCAGCGCAGCGCCTGGCAGAGCCCGCTGACTTCAACCAAAGGGGATACGGCGTGGAAGCCGACCCCCACTTGGGACTTGGAGCCATCCGTATACACTGGCACGGTTCCAGCGTGATACGAGGTGTGCTCCAAAAAGGTCGAACGCAATACTCCCGGCGCTGTACAAGCTTTGCGAGCAGAGGCGTGGTGACAAATAGCCAAATGTGGTACCCTCCAGGGTGGCGTCATGGGCGCCACTGACCCGATAGCTATACCTAGCTCTCGAAGGAGTTTCCTGGCCCTAAACCCAAAGGGCTTAGGGTATGACTGGCGTCTCTCAGCGGCATAAGCACCGGCGAGATCAGCTGCGGATGCAGTGAGGGCTGTTGGCGATTGAGGGAGGCGCCGGGCTCGCACGTACAGGCGAGTTATGCACTGCACGCGGCGTAGAGCGATTGGCATATCCACAGCTTCGACCAACAGGCTCTCAATTGGGGAAGTGCGGAATGCACCGGTCGCAAGGCGAAGGCCGGTGTGGTGGATCGAGTCCACATTCCGCAATAAATACTCGGCTGCGTATGCATAAAACTCGCATCCGTAGTCAAGCTTCGAACGAACAAAGGATCGATAAAAAAGTAGGGCACTAGCCCTATCAGCACCCCAAGCGCTGAACGTCACGGAACGGAGAATATCCATGGCGCGGGAGGCTGCGAATATGAGCTCCCAGGTGAGGAGGCGGTGCGATTCAACCACTTCCAGGCGTACCCCATTAAGAAACAAATCTGGGTCGGGGTGGAGCCGTATATGGCGGCAGAAGTGCACCACCTTAGTTTTGGCCAAAGAAAACCGAAACCTGTGCGCTTTGGCATAGCGAGAGACGCGGTTCAATGCCTTTTGGAGTAGAAGCTCCAGAGTTGGCATCTGGGCCGCGCCAAAAGAGATCGAAAGGTCGTCCACGCAGAGCGTAGCGAAAACATCTTCGGGCAGCACGAAATGCCGTTGATGCTATGGGGCAAAGAGGGTGACACTGAGGACACTTCCCTGCGGGACACCATCTTCCTGCTCCTTTGGGCCGGAGAGGGCTCCCCACACCCGTACGCGGAATCGGCGGAATCCGCGCACGAAGCAAGAGCGGAGCGCAACTCACTCACAGTAAACCTGTCGTTGAAGGGTTCTCCGCCTGACCAGGTAAAGTCCAGTCGGTGGCCTTCCGCGACATCACGACGTGCATTGAATGCTGGCGGAGCAGCATCCCGGCTAGAGAATGCGGTCGCGTAGGATTCTACCACGGACGCGGGGGCCGAGATTGCGGTCCCATTCTCCTGGAGAACGGGAGGGGGGTCCTGCGAGAACTTGCCCCGAAACCTTTTGACTTGCTTCCACACTTCTGCTAGAGTGGTGTTTCCGTTAAGTGAAGACACGTATGCCAGCCAAGAAGAGCGGCGGGCGTGCTTCGAAATATACTGGAACTTAGCCCTAGCCCGACGAAATTCAGCGACAGTGAAATCGTTCGGGCGGCGCTTATAGCGCATGTAGGCATAACGCTTCTGTTTGAGGGCCGTCTCACACTCGGCCGACCACCATGGGAGTGGTCGGCGTGCAAAACGGGCAGACGTTCTAGGGATAGTAGTCAGGCCCACGGCGATGAGGTTGCTGGAGAAGAACTCAACGGCCTCATTTACCGACCTAAACTCCTCGACTGAGATAGAGAATTCAGTCATTTCCTTTTCCTGAAATGCAGGCTACCGCGCCCGCGCCAAGCACCACCGAGGTGGGCTCTCAGGCGGCAGTTGCCCTGAAAATGATATTTGAATGGGAAAGTGATCACTACCATGGAGGTCATCGACCACCCCCCAATCAAAATTAGGCTGTGCATCCGAAGAGCACAAAGATAGGTCAAGGCAAGAAAATGAAGCAGTTCTCGGGCAGTGATGCATAAACTCATTCACATTTAGGACACCCATCTCAAGCTCTTCGATCAGATCGGCAAGGACTTGTCCCCTGCGATTTATTGAGTAATCACCCCAGAGAGGATGTCTGCCGTTCAGATCTCCAAGCAAGAGAAAGGGCATCGGCAACCGTGCCACGACGCGGCGGAAGTCCCCCGCGTCGAAGTCAGCTGACGGTGGAATGTACGCAGAAATGATAGTATACCTCCTATCCAGGTGAAGCTGCACAGCCACTGCCTGAAAGGAGGTATCTATAGTGAAAGGAAGAACGGAGACATCATGCCGGGTGTAAACCCGCGCATCCCGCGGTGGTGGGGTCGCAAGACCCTTATACCCCGGGAGGGCGGGCAGGGGGCACGCGCCTAGCATGGTCTCCTGCAGAAAAATAGCTAACGGGGAACGGGACGAGACAAGCGTCCGCAGCTCCTCCCAGTTGGCCCGGAGTCCACGGCAATTCCATTGAAGGAATATGCCCTCCAGGCCTAGCTTGGACGAGACGCGGGGGCCCTCTTCGAACAGAAGACCATCAGGGGAATGGCCGTACGCTTCCCGGAGGCAGAACCCCGGGCGCTGTCGCCTTAGAGGACTTATTGGGGGAGGTTGGGCTTGCCATGCGAGTCTTTTCCTCCCTCCGCCTCGAAACCTAAGGCGGGCGTTGCGGCTTCGGAGGCGGGGGGGGCCCTCTTTTCGAAGAACCACCGTCTCCGAGCCACTCCCTCCACCACTAGGCGTGGGCGAAGGAGCCGAAGCTCCTTTGTTGCTGTCCTCCTTTCGGGGGACAGCTTTAGGAACCCCGGAAGATGGCCTGGCGAACAACTTCAGGGGTGTTTCCTCCTGTGAGTCTAACGACTTGGTGGAGGCGCGTGGCCGTTTCGCCTTACGGGAAACGGTCACGCTGGGGGAAGAGGGGGAAGCCCTGGTTTTAGCCTGGGCTGGGTATGAACCCTTTTTGCCGCCAGCTTTACCAGGGAAGCGCCCAGGTTGAGTAGAGCCCGCAGAAGGGCTCCGAATGTGAGCGGAAACAACCGTGCTCGTTGGCATGGATGGGCCAGGAGCAGAGGGTGCCTTTCTAGCTATTGAGGCATAAGACGTCCCAGGCAGAGCCGAGCGCGCCAGGACCAAGTCCTTAGCCTCGCGGAATGAGACTCGATCCTGGGCCTGAACGGCCAGGATTTCTTTCTCAAGGAGATATGCACCACATTGCTTCGAAGAAACGGTGTGCGGCTCTCCGCAATTGACACACTTGGCCACACACGATTTAGACTTATCGTGTGCGGCCTTGGAGCAATTTACTCAGACTTCGGGTGACTCCGACTTTGCACGTCTACAAGAACGATTCGTATGGCGGAAGCGGTGACAGTAATAACACGGCCGCGGCAGTGGCACGAATGCCTTCATGCGGTAGCGATACCCAACGGCACGCACCGACTCAGGGAGCTTGTCACAGTCGAACGTGACGAAGAGTGTAGGGGTGGGTCTCGAGGCCCATGCGTGTTTTCTCATCACACGTTCGACCTTGACCGCCCCATGGTCGGCCAGCTCTAAGGTGATGTCCTCTATGGAGTAGTCAACGAGTTCCCTCGCATAAACTACTCCTTTCACAAAGTTCATGGTAGAGTGCGGCGTCACACTCACCGGGGTGCCATGAAGTGTCCGAAAAGCACTTATGTTGGCCGCCTCAGCGGGATTCGCCAGAAGGCTCCCGTCCGAGAAACGGGTCACCTTCGGCTCTCTACCAATTGCACTAGCTAATGCTCTCTTGTGATGGATCATGTTGCCCTTGGCCAACATGCTGCCATCAGTAGAGCGAATAACGAAGAAGCGTTTCAAGCCAGCGGGTTTGAAAACGCCATGTAACTTCTGAATGAGGGGCCCCGATGTTATCGAGGCTCCGCCCTGTGCACTTTTAGTCTTAGTCAGGGGCCGGATGTGCCGGTCTTGGCTTGGTCGCTTGCCAAAGTGGCAACAGACCCATCCGTCCCTGCAGCCCCTACGGATGGAGAGGATCCCTGAGTCTTTGTATTTTTTTTTAGGAGGGGGGGGGGGAATGAACCCGCTTCTCCCCCTCCCCAAGCAAGATGGACTGGACTCAGCAAGGTCCTTCTCCGAGATGGAGAAGGTCCTCTCAGTTCCAGGGGCACTGGTCAGAGGAGATCCCTCCCCTCCTTCTACTGCCTAGGAAACCCTAGCCGTTTGAGGAAGACCTTGCATAGGGGCGAACTCGGGTTCGGTGCTTGGCGCCGAGACAGGATTACCCCCCCATGGAGGGCCCTACCGTCTGAGGCTGGGTTGCCTCAAGGACCATGTCTATCACAGGAAGGGCCTCCAGTTGACAATCCACTCCCAGGACATCGCAGGTCCCGTTGGCAGCGTCACCAGTCATGTAGGGGAGGCACAGGCCTTGACCCCAGCAAGGTTTAATATTCTTGCCAGCAGGTCTTTTGAGGGAAGCGACGGAAGGGGCCTGGCTTCCCTCTCCCCCCTAAGGGGGTTTGCACTACCGAGCCGCTTCAATGGGGAGCGGTCGGCAATGGGCTGCCTGCTGGCTATCTTGGCAGTCCCCTTGGAAAGAAAAGAGGGGACTGCCGCTGGAAAAAGGTAGGTGCCCGAAAGCACCTCCAGAGAAGGGGGTGAGGGGGAGTCCCCCTACACCCGTAGGCGAAGGAGAGGAGTAAGCCTCCTCTCCGGTTAGAGAAATATGGAGGGTCCCCTGCGCAAGCACAGGGGTGGGGGGTCTCCATTTTTTCTGTGGAGCTGCCCGAGGGCGGCTCCGTTGATGACACAGGGGGAATTAAGGGGAGATTTTTAGTTTCTCATCATTGGGCATGGTGACCCTATTTGTCCCACGGGATGCAATAGCTCATCATCCCTCACAGTAGCCCGCCCTGCAAGGGGTGCGTACAAGCCTGGCAGAGCCAGGTGCCGCCATTCAGGACCACCCCTCCCGCCTGGTGGCCTGGCAGTCCATCGGCATGGCGGCTCCACCTTAGACACGGCGTAAAAATATAGATTGTGATGAGGAAAGGAAAAGGGATGTGAGGAAGGTATGGGTGGGGATAAAGCAGGTTGTTAAAAACCAACGACCTCAGACCGGAGCTCAGGGGTTAGGGAACATTGCCACCCCCCCTTCAGCCCCGATCCGGGACGGTTGGTTGAGAAGAAGGTCAGCATCTACCCTGTGAAATTAGAGGCTGACCAGAGAAAGTTGTGAGAGAGGTTGTATGAAAAGTGACGAAGTAGGGAAGAAATACAGGCCATCTGAAGGAAGGAAGAGAAGCTAAGCTGGGGCCGAACGGAGCGCTGGATCCCGTCAGCACGGCAAATAGCCGCGCCCCTTATGGGGGCGACCTTGGTCTATCTCCCACCCCCACCCCACCCACTAGGGTGCTAATAATAGTAATATATTGTTAAGGTAGTGCTGAATGAGGGATAGCAGAAAGCGCACAACACTTTCCCAGGTCCCATCCTAGAGTTCAAGTGAACACAGCGACGGGGTCTCCCTAATTTGCACTCAGGGCGGGAGGACGGGCAACTCCTCCGGATACCAATTGTGACAGGCTACCCAAGGTTTCCATGCACCTGCGGGGTAGGTCCTGCGAATAGTAGGGAAGGGAGGGTGCACAACTGCAGGCACTGGGTCGGGAAGCAGTGCCAGTACTGCTTAGTAGTGGGCACTAGGGCCACGAGACTGCACCATTTTTTGTTTTTTTTATGTCATTTGGCGACTGCCTTCTAGGGCTTAAGTCGCCGCACTCAAGCCAGCCTAAATATAGGCTACATTAAAAGCCAGATTTAAAAAAAAAAAAAAAAGGAAAAACAAAAAGCAAAAGAAAAACAAACAAATTGTGAACTATTATTATTTTAAATAATAGGGAGAAGGCCGACCTCCTCCAAAAAGTCTAAAAATTCACATGTCGGTGTGCACGAATCCGTCCTGAGTACAAGGGACAGGCGGTAGCGACCCCGCCCATCCCGGTACCGGGACAGGTAACGTGCACGAAGATCACCCAGACTGGGACATTCGACAAGAATGTGAAGAACAGTCTGGGGGACAACGCAGTCGTCACAATAGGGCGCAGGCGAGCGCTCCATCAAATAGCGATCCGTCACACGAGTGTGCCTCATTCGGAGACGACAGAAAGCGACCTGAAGCCGTCGCGGCATTGGGGGATAGGTCCATGGGAACAGTCGCGGCGCAATGGCACGCAACTTTAAGTTCCCTTCGACCGTCTCCCATCTTCTTTGCCAAGCAGTCCGAAGAGCTGCCCGTATTCCTGCCATGTAGTCGGTGTGAGGACGAGACCGCATCAGATGATGCAGTCTGCACAGGGTAACAAAACACTGCGGGGAAACTTGGACAAACGAGAGGATGCAAAGGGTTTATAGACGTGTTGATTGTGTGAATGAAAAAAAGGATGAGTGTGGAAGAAGTGGACGATAGGTGCTCATGGAGGTGGCATGCATGGGGCATTGTGCCCAAGGATGAACCCAGACTAGACGAGTTGTTACAGCTAAATTACAACCCTTTCCCTATGAAGCGTCAATTAGCGTGGACAAAATTAGAGGAGACTATGTGGTCGACAGGGCATAAAAAGATCGGAATAGGCGGATAATTTATGGCGATGATGCGCGCCGACCCTATGCGCGAACGAAACACAACCTGGACCAACGTTATTGAATTCACTCACTGGATTATTATAGACGAGCGCAAGTTTCTCAACCCTTTTCAGAAGGCACAATGGTTGTGGCGATGCTATTTGTGTAGCAGTTTGTCCACACAATGCCGGAACGAAGAACGCCACGCCCATGCCCATTACCGCCATTGCACATCATGTACAGAGAAACAAAACTGTCGGGTGCGCGGCTTACCAGGCCAGTGGCCCATATCCAGGTTTAGTTGCATTTTACGACACAAGCCCAAAGTTGTTGCGGCATCTGTCCCTCGAGGATGCGATCCTCCGACTGGATAATGAAACTCGCATAAAGATCAGAATGATAATAACAACTAAGCTCGAAGGAACCGGGGGGAGGGGGTATGGGAATTCTTCATACCATACATATTTTATTTCCTATCCACACATTCGAACAGCAGATTCGGTCGAAGGACCTGAGAGAGGATTCCTACATTGGATTATTTAATTTAAGTAAGAATGCCAAAACTAACGAGGGAATCTTGGTTAGAACGATTGTGAAATGAGGCTCGTCACAAGGGGAGGGGGAGTTGCGGGAGGAAGTAAAAAAATGGGTAGTAGATATCTTCCACCTACACAACTTTGTTGTTAGGGACTGGAGGGTGGACGCAACTCTCCTCGATTGGGCTCCAATCTGTAAAACAGACAGGCCACGTTGCGGGACCAAGGCTTCCAATAGAAGAGACCCACTCTAACCGCTTCCCTACAGTATGGTCGGGGTGCATCAACCCATACAAAGTGGCAGTTAAATGATACAAACTTGCAATCCCGACAGGAACAGCGTCAAGGATAAGGTCAGACTTTAAACCATCGGGACAAATATTGATACAAAGAGAAAATCGAAGCGTGAACACAACTTACAGGAACGAGAACTCTGTGCACTTGCTTTACCACAGCTGCAACGTTATTCACGCTGCATAGGACAAGGGTGACCACAACCACATCAATGCTGTTAGATTCCACCATGTCCATATTCTCACCTGAGACAAGAGGAAAAGACATGAAAAATACACAGAAAAAAATCGTCGTTTTCATACATCGGTAATGGTATTCGGGAGGCCACGTTATCAGTCGAGCATTTACTAAGAAGTCAGAGATTAAATTGAATTTATGCCCAGGTCAGAAGCTAAAGTGAGATTAACAGACATTTCTTCATGGAATAGAAGCTAGGAGCAGGTGGGGAAGTGGCGATCAAAATTAGCATTTAATGGCTCCCTCTATGGGGGAAGGGGAGGAGGACTCATCTTAATTGTGAAAGAGAGGGTAATTCAAGTCTTATTTAAATTAAAGGGGCCTATCTAATGAAAGCCACCAAGGGCATAAGTGGCGGTAATAACGTCAGCATATTACTAGGCTACGTTAAAATAATATAACATAACATAATTTCATGGATGACAAAAGCCACAAGGGCCTATCAAAGGTCATCCGCATCCGTCAAAACCCACCCATAAAAAGCACCATCACCAGGGGAAGACAAAATCAAAGTCCCCCATAATATAATATAACATGACAAAAGCCACAAGGGCTCATCATAGGTCATCCAAGTCAAACGACCTCTTTTTTAAGGCACCCAAACTCCCAGGAATACTACATCCAGAGGATTGCGTCGAGAAACAAGGGTATCAACAATCAAGGCTTGTCAAGAACTAAATCATGCAGCTATAGATATATACAAACAATATTAATATATACAAAACTTAGGAACCATCACAACTTTCCCTCCTCATAAACTCATCTAACCTACTCTTAAATACATTTAAATTTGGACTACCTACTACCCTCCGTGGCAATTTGTTCCAGAAGTCTACCACTCTATTGGTGAAAAAATATTTTCTTAAATCCAACCTACACCCTTGCTTTTTAATTTTCAAGTGGTGACCTCTAGTCCGATTTCCATCATCTAACTCAAAAAACTTGCTAACATCCAATTTATCTATCCCAGAAAATTTTTTAAAGAGCTCAATCATATCCCCTCTCACACACCTCCTTTCGAACGAGAATATATTTAATACCCTCAGTCTATCTATATATTCAAGGTGCCTCAGGGAAGAAATAATCTTTGTTGCCCTCTGTTGCACTGACTCGAGAAGGTTAATATCGTGTCTAAAATGTAGGGACCATGCCTGTATACAGTACTCTAGATGAGGCCTAACATAAGAGTTATAGAGTTTAAAAAGGCACGAAACCAAAACAGTAAATAAAAAGAATCTAATACAAGAAAAGGAAGCATGGTCCGGGATCAGGGGTAGCCCCCCCCCCCACGCCAGCATGAATGAAGTCGACGTCTAGAAGACAAGTCAAATAGAATGGAGGAAGCCATCCTCATCTAAAAGTCAGCAAGCTAAAGTACAAGAATCTGTCTCGAGTACTAATGACAAGCGGCAGCGAAACCGTTCGTACCGGTACCGGCACAGGTAACGTCCGCGAAGATAACCCAAACTGGGACACTCAGCAAGAATGTGCAGAAAAGCATGGTAGTCCAGTCGTCTGAGTTACGTGCAGGGGAACGGTCAATCAAATGGCGGTGTCACGCTGTAGCGGGCCGACGAAAATCTAGACTCTAACCCCAATCAATCCAACCCGCTTCCTACACTAATTCAGATGTGAGAAATGAAATGGATTGTATGTACAGTCCTTTATTTACAAGAAAAAATATGGGGGGTAAATATTTATAAGAGATCTCGTTACACCAATCAAAAATTTATACAAAAAACAATATTCAATTAGATTTGTGAGGGAACAAGCACGTAACGTCGCTTTTAAGCATTGCCTCCACGTGATGGGCCTCGTAGCTTACAAGCAATTTTCGTAGCTCAAAAGCGTGAGAAAGTATAGGAGCGGGCTCATGGAATGCAGCCCTTATCAATCCGAGTATTTAAACAAGACAAGAAGTCTCAACCCTCCCCTTTCAAGCCACGCTGGGAGCGGCTGAGACAACCGCCACCCCGGCCGTGTTCGCCATTACTCAAACCCCTTCTATGGGGTAAGCTCCCTCACTGACAGGCGTCCATATGTACCCGGTACCCGTGTGAGGAGGAATCAAGATAGATTTGTGCGAGAGAAGCTCACGAGGCAGACGATCTTACTCCTCCTCGATTCGGGTTGTCATACGCCAAAGGCAAGGAAACGTTGTGGGATAAAACCGAGTATCCCTCCTTGGATAAAACAAATATCCAGCCTAGAACTAGTTAAGAACTCTTCTCCTGTAAGAATACCCATCTGAGTCTGCGCAACGACGCCATCTCCAGACAATAACCAAGTCTTATCCCAAAAGGCTTCAGTGAAGATTAATCTTAGCATAATACCCCTTTGATTATGCATAGTCGACCAAACAAACCGTTTGACGTCTCGGAGAAACTCACCCTCCGTTTTCTTCAAAGGTATTTACACTGGAAGAATTCCCATCCTCCCTCCTCGAAGGCTCTGCTTCCCCCACTCCCGTCATCTCAAAAGATTACTTCAACTACAAGCAAGTTGACCCTGTACCCCATCGAAGTGACCCAACCATCATCTCACTGCTTCGCTGGAAACAACCATCATCTCCCCCAACCCCTCCATTTTTGTACAAGGTATTGTAACAAATATTTTAGCTTCCCCAAATATATAATTGCCATCTACCATTCCCCCATTATCATTTGTGTGCTTACCATGTCCCTGTGTAAAGCTCAAAATTTAATTCCATCCAGCCTACCCAATTTTATTGCATTTTAAATACCTAGTCTTCTTACTAGCCCGTTGACCACTGTAACTATTTGACTTATATGTCTGTTTATTGTTGTACCATTTAACTTTAATTATTATTTATTAAAGTCTATTTTTGCCGACTCCTTTACTTTCCGACCCTTGAACTCACCATAGCCGTATAACTGCCTGTAACTAAGTGAGATTTGGAACTCTCAGCCAATACCAAGATTTAAAGGAGTATCTATTGGACTAGCCCTCCCTTATGAGGATATAACCTCATAACCGGACCTCGGCCTACCCAAAGTTATTAAAAGGAAACCCCTGCGGACTCTAAAATCAAATATAATAGATGTATGTATGGTATATAGAGCTATACCATGACAAGACTATATATATAAGATAAAACCTCTCCATTCACACACATTCTTACAGAGCGAGGGAGAGGGTATTGGGAAAGGAGTGAGAGAATGACGCTTCACACTCACATTCGCTCCACCACACCCCTCCTTCCTTAGGCCATTCGACCACAGTCATTCACAATACACTCTCAATCCTTACTCACAGTACTTTTTATACTCAATCACACTCTTCTGCACCCATTCACACTCGTCTAGTGGTCCCTGGGCTACCAGAAAAGTCAGACACCTCAGAATTCTCCACATCAAACTCACCTCTACCGTTACCATTCACGAAACCAGAAAAATAAGCCACACTAGATTCATTCCACCCAAACACACCATCATTCATACTGTTCCCAAAACCAGAAAAATCAGCCACAGGCAGGTCACTCACTTGTCTACTTACATCAGCCAAACCACTCACCTGCTTATGCAAACACTTAATCTCTCTCTCAAGCTCCCTCATACCAGAAAGACTGCTCAGATTTAGTTTCATACTTCCTTTCACTCTTCTTTGTACACTTTTTACTCCTTGAGACCAAGACAAGCTCTTTCCCAGACAGATTCATACTATCACTCCATCTCACCATCATGCACCTTATCTCTCTCTTTGCACAGTTCATACACCGGATGGCTCACCAGGTAGTCAGGAGGTTCTCTCAACCTCCTCAAATGATTCTGATGAGCCTGCACTCTCTCAGTTACACCTTCATTCAAACTCTACAAAACATACATCAAACCATTCTCCCAGACACTCTCAACTCTATATGGTCCTTCAAACTTTTCACTCATCTTTGAAACATTCAACCTACATTTACTTCTTTTACCTTCAATACTTTTGCACCTATTTCAAACAAACAAATCCTTTCATGTGGCTCACGCCATACACTGCTCACTTTAACTCAAACAAAACCTATCTTTCACTCGCCTTTCAAAATTCATAACAAACTGACACGGGGACGCCCCAGTTGCAATATGCACCATTGAATTATACGCACATAACACTCTACTCAACCATTCATCCGTCAAAGTTGTATTCATCATTCTCAACATCTCACACAAGGTCCTAATTGTACGTTAAGCCAATCCATTTGAAGACAGTACATACGAGGGGCGGTCAATAAGTTTTGCAATTGGGATATAAGGAAATGAGATATGAGGAAAAGTGTTCTATTATTTTTCAATATAACTACACTCGACTTCAATGTGCACTTGCGCCACTTGTCCCTGAGGCTTCAAATTCCCGACAACCAGAAATCTCCTGACTGCTGTTCAATCCACTCCTGGACGGCGAGCTGGACATCTTCATCCTCCCCAAACTGGCATCCACGCAGTGCAGCCTTGAGCTGGCGGAATAAAAAGTAGTCGCTAGGGGCCAGATCTGGACTGTAGGGGGGATGGTTGAGCTTCTTGAATCTGCACTCACGCAGGGCAGCTTATACAACTCTGGCCTTGTGGACTCTGACGACGTTGAAGTTGATTATGGGACGTGAGGTTTCTAGGGACCCCTTGGTCATGGGCCAAATTGTCGTGGATGATGTTGATAACACTTCCACGTGATATTTCAAGTTGTTGCTCGATTTCTTCGACCTTCAACCGTCGATTTTCGAGGATGATCCTCTCCACACGGACCACATTGTCCTCGTTGGTCACGTCTGATGGGCGGTCATCTTCAAGTGACTCATGACCATGGCGGAACTTCCTATTCCAGCGAGCAATGGTTGCATAGGAAGGGGCGGTGTCGGTTTACACTGCAACCATGCCTGTATAGATCTCTTTTGCATTCTTGCCTTCCTTGGTCAAAAATTTGATCACTGCGCGGTGCTCAACCTTCTCCATTGTTAAAAAATTTGTGACTGACAATCTGCGATCAGCTACTGCTTCTTAAATAGACAAGGCAGGAGCATGCAGCTGCAGGTCCTTACTTGTTATAACTTGTCCTAACACCCCCACAAACAGCCATCCCCTTTCCTCTGTTTTGCCCTACTGATTCGCAAAACTTATTGACCACCCCTTGTACGTAGTCATCCTCACATGCTCCACACCATTCTCTCAAACAATTCACTTGCCAACTCAGGCCCATTATCACTCAGATATCTCCTAGGCTTCCATACACACACAGGAAAAAAACAACTGCTCAATCACATGTGCAACAGTCAAACTCATTTAATCTCTCACAGGCGCCGCATATACAAACTAATTTTATGATCAACCATACCAACATTCCCAGCACTCGTACATGGTAGATACACAATCAATTGCTACTAATTCCAACTTTTTTTTTTGCATCAACATTCAACATCGGCGGTTTCACTTGCACCTTTCGCTTCTGACACCTTTCACACATAGTCGCAACATCATTCACAACAGGCCTCAGAAACGGCTGCAACACACACACTCCTTCATACACTCTCACAACTTATACTTACCGTATGCCCATAATTATCATGCACAGCTTTCAAAAGACCAATCATACCAACCAAGGACATCACAGGTACATACATATCATCCCCATCCTTCATGTGCCTCACAAAATATACAACATCCATACAAACAACAAGATCCTTAGCATACCTTTTAAAATCCCTTAAACACTTGGCCCATTCATTCAAATCAACACGCATCATTATACACCTCTTCAACTCACTAACAAAAGGACACATCTTTTGTATCTCTAGAATATCATCATCACTTAAAATCTCATTCTCAATATTCATGATCAATTCGATCATACAGCAAAACTTGACAACATTCTTCACACACTCATTCAACCTCATCACCTCACATTCACCTTTTATAACACAATCTTTATCAGCATCCAAAGACAGATCATTCAATCATAAAGTCTACACCAAGCAAGAAACAACATGGCATGTGCTCATCTTTCAGAATCACAAAGTCATTCATCACTTTCACACCACTGGCCAAAGTCAGTCTCAGACTAAACTGTTCCCACGGCACTATCATTCCATTCCCCAATCCACTTATCCGTAACTTCACAGGCTTACGCTCACAACATCTAAACTCATCATACTTACTCAGAATCCTCTCATTCACTAATGACACTTGTGCACCAGTATCAATCAAACCACAGAAGAACCTTTCACCAACTTTCACTCTCATTTCCATCATATCAGGTCCTCCATGCTCGCAATACACATAAGGAACAATCACACCAACATCAGCACTGACATCCACACCATCATCAACCTGCACATCATCATTCACCACACACTCATCTTCATCCAGACAATCATTCTTCTCTCTCATATATGAACACTTTTCAATCACCCAATTGTAGTGCACACCGCTCAAACACTGCAGATGCACCACATTAGCATTTGAACCCTTCACTTTCTCATCCTTGTACACAATCGGCCTCTCACCACCAAAGTGCATATAAACAATCACTCCATACAAATGACTCAGTACAATCAACACTTCCTGAAACGGCATGACCCCTGGCATACACATTGCTCAATTCTTTCAGAAAGTTCCACATCCTTGCCGTACCAATACTTTCAGGCTTCCTACATACTTCACTCATTACCTCCTTCCTTAAGTCATCCACACTATCAGGCACTCTTACATTTACTCCATCACTCTTCAAATCTTGCAAACCATTCCATACACTCTCAAACAAGGAATTGCCACCACCCTTACTCTCCTTTCCATTCATAATCCCTTTTGGCAAATACTCAGGATCACTCACTCCACACACATTTTCATCATTCGTACCAGGATACCTTGACATCAAATCAGCCACTCCATTCTGTTCACCAGGCACGTACTCAATCACATAGTCAAAATCATTCAAATCTTCCAAAGTTCTTGCAATC
Source organism: Ceratothoa steindachneri (assembly GCA_963969495.1). Taxonomy (NCBI): domain Eukaryota; kingdom Metazoa; phylum Arthropoda; class Malacostraca; order Isopoda; family Cymothoidae; genus Ceratothoa; species Ceratothoa steindachneri. The sequence continues at coordinate 188,705,818 of OZ018321.1, read as the reverse complement.
CTACTATCAACCCATTTCATACATTGCAAATACACAGGAGGTTGGTGATCTGTTTTGATCACAAACCTCACAGCATACAAAAACGGACGTAACACTTTCAAACAATACCTTATCGCAACCAACTCTCACTCCACAGTCAAATACTTTCGCTCTGCCACATTCATAGCCTTGGATACATACCCAATTATTCGCCTGACATTCTCTCCATTCAAACACTGCTCTTGATCAGAAAACCTCCAATACAGTATCCACTCGCATCCGTATACAATTCAAGCATCTAACATTCACACTATAATCTGGATACGCCAATTCAACATCTTCAGCCGCTGCCTCATTCATCTTATCATTCCACCTAACAATCTTACTACCTTTTTTGCCCATCCACTCAGTCAGAATCTTACTCACACCCAAACAATCCCATATAAACTTTCACTGAAACTCAATCAAACCCAGAAACGATTTCAGCTGCTTCACAGTCAACGGTTTCAGAAACATTCGCACCTTCGCAACATACTTCATAGACTTTCACAAGCCATTCTCCATCACTATATGCCTAAGGAACACTTCATTCTCAAACCATTCACACTTCGCTACTTTCACCTTCACACCATCACTCTCCAACATTCTCAACACATCATTTACCAATCTCATAGGCTCCTCGAAACTCTTGCTCATAATCAAAATATCATCTATAAACACAATCACATTCTTACTCAACAAAACATTTATTGCCTGCTGGAAGGCTCCGGGAGCATAAGCCAACCCAAAGCTGAGGTTCCGGAACTGATAATGCCTTTTCATAGAGGAAAAGGCAGTCACTGACCAGCTCTCCTTAGCAATGGGCATCTGGTAATACCCCTGTACCAAATCTAGCTTGGTAAACCACTTCATCCCATGCATACTATACACACATTTAGATACCACACACATCGGAAATCTTTCCTTCACCTTTCGATAATCCACATACAAATGCAATCTTCCATCCAGCTTAGGTACTGGGACAATCGGACTATTCCACGCACTCTCACTTTCTTCAATCGCCCCCAATCATTCTAATTCCACACACTGCTCCTCAATCTCATCAGCAACCGGATGAGGAAAATGTCTCGGCCACTGATAGATTGGGGTGTCCTTCAAGACAATCCTGAATTCCGGAAGCTTTGCAACCCCGAAATCCAGATCACCCTTACTGAGGACCCCTTTTCATTCAAACAGCATTCGATAAACATCCTCCCTTTCATACTCAGTCATTCATTCATCCAATTCTACCATCCTTTCCTACCTCATTGACAGTGGAGAGGTGACCCAGTACATCTCCGACTTGAACCCCCCTCATCTGCCCTTTCACTCTGGGATTGCCTGTACACATACAAAAGGATCATTCATTCTCATCAAGCCATCAAACACAAGTAACACGCCTTAACTTATAACACGCATCCTTTCCATCCAATATCACAGTGTTCTCACCCACATTCAAACTCATATCCTTACTCCAACTCACTCTAACAGACACCCTTTCACCCTTCACAAGCCTTACACTATCCATAGCAGTCACCTCAATACCGCTAAACACACTTCTCAAAACACTACTATCTTTCTCTACATACAACTTAAACACCCGATTTTTACCAATCTTTCTCTCATTCTGATTGCTCGCAGGATGCACAACCATACGGTTCACTTTTATAAAATCACTACTCACCTTATCAATCACAGAGAATTCACACTCATTCATCGACATACCATGCATTTGAACAGCTGACCTTATCATCCTAATCACAGGCACTCTCATACTACCAATCCCTACCAAACTACCCTTACACTCAGACAGGAGGGCTTTTTCCCTCACCTTGTCATACACATCCTTATATAACAAGCGTCTTGCATCCAGAATCTATCAAAGCCAAACACTCAATCCCATTCAATTCAACCTTCACACTCAGACTTCCTTCCAGACAGCAGTTTCACACTAGACAGACTTACCAACACATTACTCGCATACATGCACCCAAAGGATACTTCACCAGGTATCCTCTTAAAATTCAGTTTACCGCTTCAGACTTTCCATTCACACCTTGCACTCTCAGTCTAATCCAACACTTTTCACTTGAATGTCATTCCATTGCACAATAGCTACATACATTCCTCTGGTCATGACACATCCTCGCATAATGACCAGCCTTTCCAAAATTACCACAAGCATACTTCCCCCAGCAGGCGCTCCACCATTCAACTTCAGACAGTCTCTCTTCAAATGACCTCTTTCTTTACATTCAAAACATTTTCACACTTTCCTGGCAATCCTTTATCATATGCCCCTTCTTACCACACCCAAAACACACACCAGACGTCCACCTATATATGCCCCTTCCTTCCACACTCACAACATTCCACGATCTTTCTCACACCATTCGGTCTCTCATTTGCTGGGACATACCTCGCTTGCTCCCTCATATACCCATTCATGTGCTTACCAGTCATCTGTCCCCTTCCATTTTCCCATCCAGTCTGCTGGCCCAAGAAGCTCGACATCACCCCAGGTGGTGCAGCCCTCAGGGCATCCCGATATCTGACAAACTGCTGGGGTGGAGGAAAGCTCCTGGGTTTCTTACCCCCAACATTCACACTGTACCATCCATCCTCATCACATCACCCGTCTTCCAACACATTCTCCCACACCAACCGTTCACCTGTCAGCCTCATTCTCTCCTTTCTCTTCCCATTCAACCATTCAGTTATCTTTCGTGGGACCGTATCCAGGAACTTTCTCATCAATTGTTTACATTCATTCACATCATCACCATACCTCTTTCTCGCCATACTCTCAAGCCTATGTACATACATGTTCACACTTTCACTCTTCCCCATTCGAGCCTTCTCAAATTCATTCACCCTTTTATACTTCACCTGCCCAATCAGTCTCTCCTTCACGACCTCATACCTCGGTTACCCCACACTCATGATAACATGGAAAAACTCTAATACTTTTCCATCCAAACATTCCTCTAAAACATTAATCCAGTATCCCTTATTCTCCGGGTACTTGAGCTTGCAATACTGCTCAAATTCCCCTAAGAATTCTTCCACACACTTCCCACCATGCAACCTAAACTTATCCACTTTTGGCACTTTCCTTATCAAAATACCCTTCACCACATTCACTTCATAACAAAATTTCACGGATGACAAAAGCCACAAGGGCCTATCAAAGGTCATCCGCATCCGTCAAAACCCACTAACAAAAAGCACCATCGCCAGGGAAAGACAAAATTAAAGTCCCCCGCAATATAATATATCAGATGACCAAAGCCACAAGGGCCCATCATAGGTCATCCGTGTCAAACGGCCTCCTTTTTAAGGCACCCAAACTCCCAAGAAAACTACATCCAGAGGATTGCACCAAGAAACAAGGGTATCACCAATCAAGGCTTGTCAAGAATTAAATCATGCAGCTATAGATATATACAAACAATATTAATATATACAAAACTTAGGAACCATCACAACCTTCCCTCCCCATAAACTCATCCAACCTACTCTTAAATACATTTAAATTTGGACTACCTACTACCCTCCGTGGCAATTTGTTCCAGAAGTCTACCACTCTATTGGTGAAAAAATATTTTCTTAAATCCAACCTACACCCTTGCTTTTTAATTTTCAAGTGGTGACCTCTAGTCCGATTTCCATCATCTAACTCAAAAAACTTGCTAACATCCAATTTATCTATCCCAGAAAAAATTTTAAAGAGCTCAATCATATCCCCTCTCACACACCTCCTTTCGAACGAGAACATATTTAATACCCTCAGTCTATCTATATATTAAAGGTGCCTCAGGGAAGAAATAATCTTTGTTGCCCTCCATTGCACTGACTCAAGAAGGTTAATATCGTGTCTAAAATGTGGGGACCATGCCTGTATACAGTACTCTAGATGCGGCCTAACATAAGAGTTATAGAGTTTAAGAATAACCTCCTTACTTTTGTAACTGACATTTCTCTTAATGAAACCCAGCACTCTATTTGCCCTATTTCTTGCTTCAATGCACTGCTTAGAAAACCTTAATAATTTATCTATTACTACTCCTAGATCTTTCTCATCCTCTACTGAGCTCAGCCAATGCCCATCCATTTCATAGTTAAATTCTCTATTATCTTTTCCCATGTTAATAACTTTGCACTTATCAAGGTTGAAAGTCATTTGCCACTTATGTGCCCAGGATAACAATTTATTTAAATCCCCCTGCACTTTAAAATTATCATCAATATCTTTAACCACAGCTGCTAATTTGGTATCATCGGCAAAAATTGACACTTTATTATTAACTGCCTCCCCAAGATCGTTTATATAGATGACAAATAATAATGGACCGAGAACTGACCCCTGAGGAACCCCACTGATAATATCCCTCCACTCTGACTTTACACCATTTAGCACTACCCTTTGCTTCCTATCTTTCAGCCACTCGGCTATCTAATTTGAAAACCCCCCACATATCCCAATCATTTTTAATTTATGAACTAGTCTCCTATGTGGCACCTTATCAAATGCTTTACTAAAATCTAAGTAAATTACATCTACATTCTCTCCCTTATCTACTTGATTTGTTACAAACTCCAGAAAGTCTAGTAAATTAGGCAAACATGATCTACCTGATCTAAACCCATGCTGAGCATTGCTGATTAACCCCTCCCTCTCTAGATGTTGGCAAATCCCTTTTTTAACTATTTTCTCAAGAATTTTACAGACTACAGGAGTTAAGCTAACTGGTCTAAAGTTATTTGGATCCTCTTTACTACCCTTCTTGAAAATGGGGACTACATTCGCTCTCTTCCTATCATCGGGTATTTCTCGATATTCCAGTGACCTAGTATACAACTTCTCCAGAGCTATTGAGATACTTTCTACCCCTTCTTTAAGTATCCTAGAATGAATATTATCAGGGCCGGAGGCCTTGGTATCATCTAACTCACGCATTAGTCCTTTTATCATCCTCCAATCCACCCTAATGGTAGTAAACACCTCTTTCCCTGACCCATGAGTACTATACATAAGACTATTTAGTTTCTCCTTTGTAAATACTGATGCAAAATGACCATTTAGTACCTCAACTATTTCCTCATCAGTTTCTCTCACAACCCCTTCATATTTGATAGGTCCTATTTTAACTCTGCCAGACTTGTTATTAATTTTATAGTAACTAAAGAACTTTCTAAGATCTTTGTTGCTATCCTGAGCTAATTTAATTTCTGACACCCTTTTGTTCTTCTTTATAATCTTATTTAACTCATTTCTAGCCATTCTATAATCACTTAAATTTTGAATATTATTTTCTACCTGTAATTTTTTGTATGCCCTTTTCTTCTCTGAAATTTTTCTAGCTATCTCCTGATTCCACCATAATGGTTTCCTACTTTTGTTCCTAATGGCCTTCATTGGGATACATTGCTCTTGGACTACATTTATTATATGCTTGAAAGTATCCCACATCCCATAAGCATTTTTACCTCTGAATTCTACATCCCAGTCTACAAAATTTAGCAAGCTTCGAAGTTTTACATAATCTCCCTTATGAAAATTTGGAACTTTTACAGCATTCTCATTTATTTTACCCTTCTCAATTCCCAAGTTAAAACAAACTATCTGATGGTCACTATTTCCCAATGCTTCCCCAACAGTCAATTCTTGAACTAAATGATCACCGTTAGAAAGTACTAAATCTAATATATTGTCCCCCCTGGTTGGCTCATTAACAAATTGATTCAAAAAATTATCCTCAAAGCATTCAATGAACCTGCCACTTGTTCTATCCTTACCTATCATATTTTCCCAGTCCACAGAGTTTAAGTTGAAGTCCCAAATAATAACTGCATCTGTTTCACATCCCTTACTTATTTCCCTTATCATTAGTTCATCTATATCATCAGTCTGCCCAGGTGGTCTGTAAAAAGCTCCCAAATGCACCATTCTATTTTTACTGAACCTAATATCTATCCAAAGTGACTCAACTCCATCCTGCTTTATTGAAGTATTTAAACTTGAAACAATGTTGTTTTTTATATAGATAATTATTCCTCCACCAATCCTACCTGTCCTTTGACTAATGTACATATTATAACCCTGTAAATCAAATTCACTTATAGTGTCACTAAATTCTATTTCATTAACCCATGATTCAGTAACACACAATATATCTATATCCTCATCGCTAATATAACTAAATAGCTCATCCTTCTTGTTTCTAAGACTATGAGCATTTGTATAGAAACAATTTAACCCCCCTATCCCTGAAGCACCTCTTCCAACCTGAATGACCTCACCTCTATCGCCTTGGAACCTATTTCTGTTATCTGCCAAGTCCATTCTACTTTCAGTACTATAATGTCCTCTCATAATTCCCTGACCACTATTAGTATCTAGTTTCCCACCCACAAAGACCTAATAACACGATCATACTCCTCCCACAACACATCTACCCCCCTCCTACTCAAATGCAATCCATCCATCGCATATATTTCTTTCATTCCAACAAACCTATCCCACACATCCACAAACATGACACCTTCCATCTCACACATTCTCCTCACATAATCATTCAGCCAAATCGCACGAGACATCCATTCTACCACAACATCCATTCTTGGAAGCACACGTCACAACACCTTTGTTTCATTCTACTTTCTTTCACCTTTTCAATCCTCTTGTACCTCTCACGTAACTCACATGCACCCACTTTCTTCACATCATTCACTAGCTCCTCATACCTATCAGACAGATCTCTCACTCCAGTACCCGGCAAACACACCCTCAAACCATTCAATCTACTTGCATTCAACTTCCTATCTAAATATCTAACTTGCGAATCACCCATCACAAGCACTTCAGTCAGACTCCTATTCCTAACCCCCACAGACCTAACTCCATCCCCACCCCAATCAGTCATATCACTTCCAGTTACTTCCTCTCTTAGGGCACTGAATCTATTAGTCAAGCTAATAGGTTCTGTGTCCCTCTGACTCACACACCTATTCTCCCCCTGGCTAACCACCTCAACAGAGGCAACCCAATTCTCACAAAGAACAGAAGAAGCCTCCCTATCTACACGTTTCCTAACCACTCTCCACTGTCCCCCATCCTCACTAGGCCTATTTCTAACTAATCTAAGGGGGCTAACTTCACTATCCCTAGAACTATCATATCCTACCTCCTCCACCGGCCCTCTACCTTCACCTGAAACATCTATCTGGCCTACCTCACTACCTAACCTATTTCCAGCCCTAGGCCTAACACTAAGTTCCCTCCTGAGTTCAGAAACTAACCCCTCCAGCCTACACATCCTGTCTAAAGCCTGCATTCTCATCCCCTCTAAATCTACAATGCATTCATGCAGCCTACATACAACATGTATACCCCTCACCAACTACACCACAACCAATGCATACATTCCGACACTCATGCTCACTTTCATCCCCGAACTCCATCACTTATTCGAACAAAGAAAGAACTTAAGTAGCAATAAGAAAAGAAAAAAAGCAACTTAGCTTTCACTGATTCTGTGGTGAAAAACTGTAGAAAAATCCGAAAAATAAATCAAGAGACCGAAATGAGATTTGAGGCAAAACACAAGTCCAAATCAGTTGCTAATTAAACCATCAACCTAGAAACGAGGTTTCAAAACACTAATTTAATTTATCTACTACGCACTTTCCTGCGGAAAATAATGAGTCCACACTCTTCCCTCTCACCTTCCAATCCTTCCCTTTTGCCTCAGACTTCCTTCTTTTGCGTTCCACTCTCTTCCATTCTCAGTCCTTCCCATCACTCACTATCATCCTATCCTCTCTAGACTCACACACACTCCCATTGATCCCTTTAGTCTTATCCCCTTCAGTCAGAGCAGAAGTCAGGGTTGAGGGTCCTGGGGCCGGTCATGACCCCTTCATCATTTAAAATAGGTCCTTCATTCTTTGGTCGACCTGCCTTTGTCTTTCGTCCATTTCTTTCTTCATCCTCTCTGTCTTCTCACCCATACTCATCATATCACTCTTCAATCACGCTTCTCAACATCATACATTCCTCCTCTTTTTGCCTCAACTCCAGCCTCTGTATCATAATCTCATCATGGAGGCCCTGTTCCACAGAAGCCATCCTCCCAGGTTAGTAATAAAGATAGAAAAAGGGAAAAAACAACCAAACTACTTGTCACTCTAATTGGATATGGACTGCAATTCAATCCTGTCGCGCTCCCGGTTTTGAGATCTCACGTCCCTATTCGGGCGCCAAATGTATGTAGCGGGCTGAAAATCTAGACTAACCCCAATCGATCCAACCCGCTTCCTACACTAATTCAGATGTGAGAAATGAAACGGATTGTATGTACAGTCCTTTATTTACAAGAAAAAAATATGGGGGTAAATATTTATAAGAGAGCTTGTTACAACACGCTATAATATATATATAAAACAATTAATGATATCTCATGAATACTAATCCAAAATTTATACAAAAAAAACAATATTCAATTAGACTATATATACAAAAGGAAGAGATGCAAAGTTAAACTACAAGAAAAATATCTGCCGGGGCAATAACAACACACGATAACACAGCAAACAAAGAAGTCATCAACAAGAGGCCTAAAGCAAACAAACAGCTAAAAAAAAGAAAGGCTTTACATGTTACCCAGGTGGCTATTTGCGCCTCAAGCGCTTTTCCCCAAAAAAACTGGCGCCTCCAAGCTTGTACAATATTGTGATCTGGTCACGTCTTAGGCTATCAAAGCCCTCTCTGTCCAGTTGGGACTCACAATGACTTCTTGACATACAAGGTATATTCTATTTAAATATTGCAAATCTTACAATCTCAGTTTGCAATAGACATATCAAAACTACTCTTTTATAAAAGTTAATTTAAGTAAATCTTGTAAAATTTATCAGAGGGGCCTTTCGCAAATTACAAATTGTGAATAGCTAGGGGAGAAAAAAACAACATTTTAGACAAACATGAAATCCCTAATTATATATATATATTTAAGATAAAACCTCTCCATTGACACACATTCTTACAGAGGGAGGGAGAGGGTAATGGGAAAGGGATGGGAGAATGGCCCTTCACACACACACTCACCACTCACATTTACTCCACCACAATGCCTGTGTGCTCAATTCAAAGACAACAGAAGGCAACCTGAAGATGTCGCGGAATGAGTGGTAAGTCCGCGGGAACAGTCGCCACGCGGTGGCATGAAAATTTAGGTTCCTGTGGGTCATCTGCTGACTTCAAACAGGGGATACAGTGTGAAAGCCGACCCCTCCCCCAGACATGGAGCTATCGGATGTATAAACTGACATAGATCCAGCATGACAGGAGTGATCCAAAATAGGGTCAGAAGCAATACTTCCAGTGTTGTGAAAGCTTTGGGAACAGAGCTGTAGTGACAAATAGTCCAAGGTGGTACCCTCTAGGGTGGCATCCTGGGCAGAACCAGAGGTGCCACCAGCATTAGGAGTTCCCTAGCCCTAAGTCCAAAGCAGTTAGGATATGAGTATCGTCTCTTGGTGGAATAGGCAGAGTCAAGATCGGCTGCGGATGCAGTGAGAATTATTGGCAACTGAGGGAGGCGTCAGGCTCGAGCATAAAAGCAATGTGTACGGTGCAGAGCGAGTGGTATCTCCCTAACATCGACAAGTAGGCTTTCAATGAGGGATGTGCTAAAGGAACCAGTCGGCAGGCGCAGACCAGTGTGATAGATTGAGTCTACACAAGATCAAAATGCAGTACTCAATGTAGAGCGAATGGCATTGACAAGTAGGCTCTAAATAGGGGACGTGTGGAAGGCATCGGACGATAGGCGGAAAATAGTGTAATATATAGAGTCCATCTCCTGCAATACACTCTCAGATGCGGATTAGTCAATCTTGCATCTGTAGTCAAGCTTCGAGCGAACAAAGGATCGGTAGGGAAGTAAGGAGTACCCCTATCAGCACAGCAAGTGCTGAACATCACGGAAACAAGAATGTACATGGCGCAGGTGCAAGAGACACTAAGGCTCTGAGTATGAGGGTCGAAAACAAGACCAAGGAAACTGTGCAAATTCACCAATTCCATGTGAACCCTGTTTAGGAACAGGTCTGGATTGAGGTGGAACCGTGGATGGCGGCAGAAGAGCACTATCATATATTAAGCAAAGAAAACTGAAACCTGTGCACTTTGTCATAGCGAGAGATAAAGTTTAATGACTGATGGAGTTGACTCTCCAGAGTTGCTATCTGAGCCGCACCAAAAGAGATCAAAATGTCGGCCACTTAGAGCATGGCGAGAATATCTTCCAGCAGTACCGAGGTGATACTGTTGATGCTCAAGCCAAAGAGTGCAACACTGATGACACTTCCCTGTGCGATGCCCTAATCCTGCTCCATCGGGCCAGAGAGGGCTCCCTCCACCCCTATGTCGATCTCGCAAACATTCAGAACTAAAGGTTAGGAAGCATACCCTCGCTCCCATCATGTGGAGAGTCCATATGATACCGTATCACCATATGGTATCATACTCGTATCTATCTAGATCAAAGAACACCGTTGAGTAGTAATGAGTACGAAGGAAGGCCTCGCAGACAACCATTTTCGAGTCGGAGCAGAGCATCTGACATGGAGGGGAACTTCTGGAAGTCACACTTTGCAGAAGACAGATGGCTTTGGCTCACCAGGAAAAAAGGCTAGTCTAACATTTACCAATTCCTCCATTAACTTGCAAATGCAGGAGGTTAAAGAGATTGACCTGAAACAGGACGGGGTAGAGTGCTCTCTACACGGTTTGCATAGAGAGTAAGTAATTCGTCAGTAATTGGGCAAGATACCCTGTCATTGAGCTAATCTGACAGAAAGGCCTAACGATCACCTTCACGGGTGTTGCCTCTAGTGAGTGTAATAAGGCCTGGGCCATTTGGCCCAAAGGGAAACGGTAACAGTGGGGGAGGAGGACGGAGCCCCAGTTTTACCCGAGGCTAGGTGGCAGTAACGATACCAGCAGCCATTCACTGGTCGAATGTTAGGAAGAGTGTAGGGGTAGGACTTGAGGCCCCTTCCTGTTTTCTCCTGACACATTCGACTTTGACCACGCCATGGTTGGCCAGCTCTAAGGTTATTCTTCTATGGAGTAGTCCACGAGTTCCCTCGGATAAAAAATTCCTTTAACAAAGTTTAGGGTTAAGTGCGGCATCACACACACACACCAACAAGAATTAATGGTCTGAAAGGCAATTATCATGGCCTCGTCAGAGGGATCTGACGCATTAACCAGAAGGCTCCCGTCTGAGAAACGGGTCACCTTCAGCTCTCTACCAATTAAGCTTGCATATGATCTCCTCTGATGGATCATGATGACCTTGGCCAACATGCTGACATCAATGGAGAAAATAATCAGAAAGCTTTTGAAGCCAGGGGGCTAAAAATCTTGAGGTTGTCTCTCAATGACGGGCCTGAACATAATCGAGGTTCCGCTAAGGTAACGCGACTTTGGTAGTGATCTGGGCACCCCACCTGAGGGCGCCTCAGGGCCATACGTACCGATCTTGGCCTGGTCACTTGCAAAAATGGCACCAGACCTGTCATCCCAGGAGCTACCGCGGAGTGAGAGGAACCTTTAGTCCTCTTCTTACTTTCTTTTTTTAAAATTTAGGACCCCATCTGGCGGCCACTGCCTACTTGAGGCATAAGTCACTGTATTCACCAAAGTCTACTACTAGGCTATATTAAAAAATAAATAACAATAAAAACAAAGGCTACCCCCCCCCCTGGCAAAAATAAAGGAAAACAAAGCAAAATGGCAACAAGGAAGTGGGCTTCGGGGTAGGCCCACCTTCCCCCGGTGCAGGAAGTGTCAAATAAAGTTGAAGAGGCTGGCCTCCTCCAAAAAATCATATAGTGGTGCACCTGTCCTGAGTACAAGGGAGAGGCGAAGATCATGCAGACTGGGAAATTCAAGAAGAATGTGCCTGAACAGTCTGGGGGACAAGGCAGTCGTCGCAATAAGATGCAGGCGAGGGCTCCATCAAATGGAGGTGCGTCCACGGGTGTGTCCGATTCAGAGATGACAAAATGCAACCTGAAGCCATCACGGCATTGGGGGGTAGGTCCATAGGATGTCACGACACAATGACACATAACTCTAAGTTCCCCTCGACTGTCTCCCATCTTCTTTGCCAAGCTGCCCGGAGGTCATCCTGTATTCCTGCCATGTAATTGGTGTGGAGAAAGAGCGAAACACTGGTCAGGTCACTCAGTCCTCGTGGACTATGGCGCACTCATTCCTACATGTCCAGGAACTGATCAGAAGATAATTTAGACATCCGCCCGGCTCGCAAAAACCGTGGCATCATGGATATCATGAACAAGGGGATGCGGAGATTCCAATGCCTTGAGAGCACTCAGGGCGCTTCGTGAGTCACTATAAATCACAATACGGTATCCGAAATGGGCACATTGCGTTATCTCCCATACCGAGCAGTGTATTGCAACTAGCTCGGCCATGAAGACAGACTCAGCGCCTGGTAGAGCCCCACTGACTTCAAACAGAGGGGGACACAGTGTGAAAACCCACCTCATCCTCTTTTTACTTCTTTTCTTTTGGGGAAGGAGGTGGGGAATGAACATGCTTCTCTCCACTGCAGGAACGAGCCTCTAGGTTGGATGGACTGGTCTCAGCTAGATTCTTCTCCGAGATATAGAAGGTCTCGGATGTCTCTTCAGGCAGCCCAAGCATTCTGAGAAGCTTGCACAAGGGTAGACTCAGGTTTGGTGTTTGGCACTAAGCTTGGGCTAAAACCCATGGAAGATCGTGCCCTCTGGAACTATATCAATCTCAGGGGAGGGGTGGGGGCTCAAGGCATCACAAATCCCATTATGTACTTTTTTTCCTGTTGTCTTTGGTTGATTGATCGATTGGTTTTAAGTGGCGCAACTAATAGGTTATTGCCTCCAGCTAAAGCTTTTTATGTAGTTTGTGTATATATTAGCGGTAGTGAATTAAGATGGATAGATGACGGATGGTCAGAATTCTAAAATGGTTTAAGATTTACAATTATGATTCAATAACAGTGGTCAACACACTTTTTGCTGACTTATGTCTTATGGTTGTTTTGAACTAATTCTGAGGTGCTGATTTCAAATATGGCATCTATTTTTTTTGTAACATCAGGTTTTCATTCTACATCATATTCCTATTTTACAATGTACTGCATGTATTTACTTAGTAAGGATAGTTTCCTAAGTGTTATAGCTTAAACCATAACATAACATGTCAACAGAATTTCAAAGGATAAATGCATTGTAAGATAACATCATATATTACTAAATACATACAGGTTATTTTTCTAATATAATGGAGAAATTACAAGCAATCGTAGACATACCTATACATTTATGGAAGAAATTTTCACTTGCGAGAGTGCCTGGAGTGTTTGATGTCTACACAGTTTTGCTGAATACTCAACAGTAGTCTGCCATCATGTTTGTGTTCCAGTGGCCGTGATATCTCTCCTCCATAATCTTGATATCTTGATGAAAATGCTCTCTATATTCATCACAAACGTTGCTAAGATTAGCAGGAAATTCATCAAGATGGCTCTTGTGGAAATGAACCTTTATGCTCATGTTGCAGCCTAAACAATGAAGAAATTTTCCGATAAAAAAGTTACATTTGTTTTTTTCTGCAACAAATTCTTCTCTTTAAGTCTAGAAGCTAACACTTCTGCTAACTCTTTTGACAGGCCTAGGTTTCTAAAAAAATCATTCAGTTCTAATTGGCTGAAGTTTCCACATTTTTGGGTTGATGTATGTACAAAGTCTGAATCACTGTCAAGTTCATTGCTTACATCAGATTCACGTATATCATTTACATCGTCCAGTGAAGGAAGTTCCTTGAATACAGGTACTGGAATTTCATCTGAATGAAACACTGGACGAATTGCTGATCAAGATTTGGGCAACTTATTTTATGGCACATTTTCTTGCTATAACCAGAAGTCTTTGTGAGACAAAAGTAGCAATCGTTTATATGTTTTTTTTTGGCTCACGCCACACCATAGGAATGCCAAATCCTAGTTGTTTCCCTGTGCCCTTTGTCCATCGGCATTGATTTTTTACACATGGTTTACAAACTTTATGTGGGGCTCACGGTTTATCCTGATCACCTAATTTTATCTTAAAGTAAGCCAAGTATGCTCTTTTCACAAAGATACTAATGTTCATTCTTTGAGTTGGTGCGGTAAAACAAGCCCATATATATAGGAAGACGAGTCAGGGAAATTCAAACATTTCCTTCGTAATAGGGCCATACTACTGAATGTTATTTCATAAAAAAAATCTGAAAAAACACAAAATTATATTATTCACAATTGCTTTCTTTATATATCTAGATGTGCATAAAGAGAAATCACACAAAATAAAATAATACCAAATGCCTCCACTTCCGTTCACTTGGGCGTAGGATAGCCTGCTACTATGAGTGGGGTCAATATGGACCAGTCCATAAATAAAAAACTTGACATGATAGAAGAAAACTATTGCCATTTTAAAACTCAGTGACTCCAAATTTCCCAAGAACAGGTCTCAAACTTAAGTCAGCAGAAAAAAAAAGGTTAAAATTTGTTGACCAGTGTAATTGTTAAATTTCTTTGGTAAATTTGAAACAATGAGTATTTACACATGTAGTGGGAAGCTATGGATGAATGAGGGTGAATGGATGAGTAATGATTTATGAATGGATGTGTGAGAGATGGTGGGGGGGATATTTTCAGAATAGTGCTTTGATGGATGCATAAGGAGGATGAGGATGAGTGGGTGAAAGATGATCAGTAAATGGATGAAGGATAAAATATATGGAATATACAAGTATATTAGAATTTATTCTAATTAAGACTATTCATATTGTTTTAAAATAGAATACTTGGAATAAAGTATTTTTGAATTATATATATGTTAGAGGAGGCCAGTCTCTTTCAAAAATATGATCACATCCCGATCCACTCCACCAGACTGGCCAAGCATGGAGAGTAAGTAGGGAGTAGGCACCATCTGCCCCCCCGGTACCTCACAAGATAGGCATTGTGGAGATCTCCCAGGCTGGGACGCTCCACAATCATGTGGAACACTGTGAGTGGCACCAACAATCATCACAATAAGGGGGGGGGGCCCCTCTCCATAAGGTGCCTACGAGTGATTTTGGTGTGGCCCACCCAAAGACATGTAACCACCACCTGCAGGTGGCATGGCGGATCACTCTACTCTTATCTCTCCACACTTTCATGAATCAATCTTAGTTTGTTTCTCTCTAATGAGGTGCACTGTTCTTTCCATGCCTGAACTATGGTATAGTGGAAGGCGGCAGGTGGTTGATATGAAAACAATCTATTGCTTTAAGGGCACTTGGAGAGTCTAAATAAATTACATCAGTCTTCAGGAAAATAAGGCTGAGGGCAGTCAAGATTGCAGTAAGTTCTGCAGTGAATATAGAGGCAGCTCTAGGACCTAGTATGGACTGCTCCTGTGGGATTATTTGCACAGTCAGGTTAAGGTGAGCGTCAAGCAACACCTGGGCTCATGCACCAAATGCCTTTGGATTTGAGTCTCTACCAGGATGTTGGGTGGCTTTGGCATCAGCCCACATGCTTTGGCTAGCCAGAGAATCAGGCAGGCTCTGCAGGTGGCACCAGCACCTCAGTGCTGAATGCCTGCAGAGATCCAAGAGAAGTTCTCCTCCATTCACTAGAAGGCTAGGAAGGGGGATGACCTAAATGCCCCAGTTGCAAGGCACACTTCATGGTGGATGGAATCTAGCGCCTTTAGTCGGGCTTGGGTTGCGGAAGAGTACAGCTCACAACCATATTCTAATTTTGGCAATATTATTGCATTGTACAGCCTCAACATGATGTCACAGTCTGCACTCCAAAGACAACCCCCAAAACTGAGCCTCATCCCTACACGGGATCCGCTTGC
Source organism: Ceratothoa steindachneri (assembly GCA_963969495.1). Taxonomy (NCBI): domain Eukaryota; kingdom Metazoa; phylum Arthropoda; class Malacostraca; order Isopoda; family Cymothoidae; genus Ceratothoa; species Ceratothoa steindachneri. The sequence continues at coordinate 188,689,825 of OZ018321.1, read as the reverse complement.
CATAAAGATACAGATTGGGGTTGGGATATATGCCCCAGTTCCTGCAAAAATGTACTGCAATGGTCTTTTTCTGCGAGAAGTAGAAACCCCTGAGGGTAGCCCACTCAGGCTTTCTCTATGGCAAACTGGACCCGTCTTTTGGCTGCTGACATCTGTGAGGCTGCAAATGATATTGACAGGTCATCCAATAAGTTTTGCAATTCGGATATAAGGAAACGAGATATGAGGAAAAGTGTTTTATTATTTTTCAATATAACTACCCTCGACTTCAATGCACTTGCGCCACTTGTCCCTGAGGCTTCGAATTCCAGACAACCAGAAATCTCTAGACTGCTGTTCAATCCACTTCTGGACGGCGAGCTGGACTTCTTCATCGTCCCCAAACCGGCGTCCATGCAGTGCAGCCTTGAGCTGGCGGAATAAAAAGTAGTCACTAGGGGATCCTAGTGATGGACCCACATTTCATCATCTGTCACTATGCATGACTCGAATCACGCCGGGTCTTGGTTGTACAGGAGCAGCAGCTCCTCCGAACTTTGACGACGTTGAAATCGATGATGGGGCGTGAGGTTTCTAGGGACTCAACGGGCAGAGACCTTGGTCATGGTCAAATTGTTGTGGATCATGTTGATAACACTTCCATGTGATATTCCAAATTCTCGCTCAATTTCTTTGACCTTTACCCGCCGATTTTTGAGGATCCTCCTCTCCACACAGGCCACATTGTCCTTGTTGGTCACGTCTGACGGGCGTCCTGGACGGGGATAATCTTCAAGGGACTCACCTCACAACTATGGCGGAGCTCCCTATTCCAGCGAGCAATGGTTGCATAGGAAGGGGCAGTGTCAGTGTACACTGCAACCATGCGTTCATGGATCTCTTTTGCATTCTTGCCTTCCTTGGTCAAAAATTTGATCACTGCGCAGTGCTCAACCTTCTCCATTGTTGAAAAATTTGTGACTGACGATCTGCAATCAGTTACTGCTTCTTAAATAGACGAGGCAGGAGCGTGTAGCTAAAGGCCCTGACTTGTCATAAGTTGTCCTAACACCCCCACAAACAGCCATCCCCCTTCCTCTGTTTTGCCCTACCGATTCGCAAAACTTATTGACTGCCCCTCGTATAAGGTGCTGATCACTCCATTTGGGAGCACATCCATTATGTCATTGATTGCATTAGCAAATAGAGTTACACTCAAGACAGCGCCTTGTGGAACTCCACCTTTGAGTTGATAGGGGGAGGAGAGGACTCTCCTATTGGGCATGAAGGCCTTTAAGAAACATCGCAATCTCCATCTTAGATCAGCTCTGTAGTGTGTTTGGAGAATGCAGTGATGCTGCTGCAATCTAAATGCCCTGCAGATTGACAACTCCAGTTTCAGGAGAGCATCTGACATGAAATGAAGCTCGAAGAACTTTTTGCATTCCAGGATCCACATCAGTCAGACATCGACCATCTTCTCAAGCAGCTTGTACACACACAGTATGAGTGAGATTGGATGGAAGTTGGTAGGCTGTGAGTGATCCTTTCATGGCTTCGGAATTGGAATCACCACCACCATGCTCAGGAATGCTTCCTCTGTCTAGATTTGGTTGTAGAGGCCTAGCAGAAAGGACATCCTCACTTATGGAAGATGTCGAAGCATAGCATAGGGGATGTCATCATGCACTGGGGAGCTGTCTTTACAGATTTTCAAGGCCTTAATTCACCTATGGTGAAGAGCACATTGTACGACACTCCACCTCTGGATGCGAAGTCAATGTACTTCTGTCCCTCTCAGAGTCGTTGTATAGCCGAAGGGAAAGTAGTGTCTCACTGGGCTACTGAAGTGATAAAGGTGCAAAGGCCTCTGCCACATCAGCAGGAGCAGCCACTGTGTTTCCATTCAGTGACAGAATGCGACATAGGGGAACGTACCTCCCTTTCATTTTATGGACTTGTTGCCATATATTTGACATTGGTGTGGACAGCAAGATGGAGCTCACATAGGATTTCAGGAGGAGCGTTGAGCTGACTTCATAGTCCAGTGATAGTGAGCCCTAGTTCTGTGGAAGACAATCTTACGAGTTAAGCTGCAATCTGTAGCTCGTCTCAGCTAGTTGAGGCCCTTCTGGCAGCTGCACAGTCCTGGTTACAACAGGGAACTGGAAGTCGTGGGAAATTCCCAGATGTGCAGGGGATGCTCACAGATGTGGCAAAGTGGAGGCGGGATATGATGTATTCCATGGCCGCATTGACAGTTCCAAAGTCTTCTGCGTGGCTGTCAAAGTTGCAGGATTCCGCAAACTTCAGCCAATCTGCATGGGAAAGAGACCACTTTGGGAGGCAAGTAGTAAGAGGGGATACCTCAGTCTTTAGAATTATATGATAGGGGTCACTGCACCTAAATCTTCGTCCACCATCCACATAAAATCCACTGCTATACTTGAGTTGCAGAGCGAAAGGTATCCGTTTGAGTATGGAAATGGGTGGGCTCACCGGTGTTGAGGACAACTAAGTAATGCCCATCAATAAAGGTGAGGAGGGAGTCACCCCTACTATTGAAGATTGAATCCTCCCACAACAAATGATGACAATTTAAGTCTCTGAACAGTAATAATGGGGGAGGGAGCTGCCCCACAAGGTTTGCTAGGTGCTGGGGTACAATGTCATCACTTGGTGGTAGATAAATGAAGCAAACTGTGTAGTCTGCACCTAGGTAGACGTGTCCTGCCACAGCCTACAGGGGGGATTGTAATTTTATTTCATGGAAGGGAAGATCACGACGGTGGTATAAACAACGCCGCCGCGATGTCCTCCATCATCGGGAGTAGAGGTTTGCATGACCTCATATCCCGTGGGGCAGAGTCAATTTCCCTGCCTCATCATGGTGTCTTGAAGGCAGATAACTGGTGGGGAGGAGTCTGCCAAGGGGGCAAGTTCCTCCCAGTTTGCTCTTAGACATGAATGTTCCACTGCAGGATCGTGGCCAGGTTTATTTCGATCGTGGTTTAAGGGCCACTGGCCTGGCTTTTTGGCCGATGTTCCCATAGTGGAACTTAACTTCTTTTTTTTAACCTCTCCCCGAGGTGAATAGAGGGGGGAAGCCCCCTTTCTCTTTTCTTTTCCACCACCCATTCTTTATAGGAAGCTTGATGTTTTTTTTGTGCAGTCCCAGTGGTCCCTTTGTGAGGGGATCCACTGATAGCTTCATGTCACCTGTGTACTTAAGAAATTCTTGGGGACTTTACCTACCCAGGGCGCGACAAGACGTCGTCCTCCTTATGGGGTGCCGGGCGGAGCTTCATGTCGGAGCTAGTGGCAGTGTTGCTCTTCCACTCCTCTATGTCACCGTTGTCAGCATATTTTTCCACTGGGGCTTCTGGAGTTGTGGAGGCAGAACATACTGCCTCCGGCTACTGTACCTCCGCTGCCAAGATGACTTTAGCTGGTGGTGGCACCTCCATAGAGTCCAAAGATTCTGAAGAGAAGTGGCATCTCTTCTGGTGAGAATTTTGTAGACAGGTCCCTCTTAGGCTTTGCTCTGGAGCCTGGACTGAGTTGACCGGTGGTGACTAGTTGAGTTGGCATGTGTTGACTCTGCTTCATTTTCTAAGGCATCAAATCTGCTCCTCACTGCCGCCGCAACAGATGCACCTTCTGGGGGTGGGACTGTGGCATTCTGTTTTGGGAGGGCAGATTTTGTTTCTTTGGCAGGGTAGCCAGCCATGGTGGAGGAGGTCTGCACTCCTCCCTCCTTTCCCTGCCGAAACATCAGCTCTTTCCTAGCACTCCCTAGGTTGATTTTCTGTGAGTTGGCCAGATGTAGGATGTCCTGCTCTAATTTCTACGTTTTGCATTGCTGGGAGTTCACAGGATGATCTTGCCTACATTCCACCGTGACATGATTATCTAGGGTGGAGCAGTTGCCGCATCATGGTGCATCTTTACAATGCTTCCTCCCATGCCTATAATTGAAGTGCCAGTAGCATAGGAAGGGCCTTTCTGTGGAAGGTTTCACTTTCATTGATTGAGGGCTGATCTTGATCCTGTTGGGTGCAAAGTATCCAAAGACAAACAAGATTATCAGGTTTTTTGACTCCATATTTGTGACATGGCTCACATTGTCAGAGCACATCTCAACTATCTCTTCTTCTGAGAAGTCGAAGAGATCATAGCTGTATATGAACCCCTTACTGAAGTTAAAGGTCTTGTGAGGCTTAATGGTTTCAAACATGCCATCAGATGGGCATCAGAGGTTGAAGAGCATTTTCGCCTGGGTGACATCTTTGGTATGTATGAGGACTCTTTTTCCCTACTTTTTTAGATGGTTTTATGGATGAGTCTTATCTCTCTCTCTCCAGAGAGAGAGAGAGAGTAACAACAAGGAGTAACAACAAGGAAAAAAGGTACCCTAGGAGACCTTACGGTCCATTCAAAGAGGGTACCATTGGACTTGCAATCGAGCGGGCACAAGGCTGCTCAATTGTTTTGCGTCCCTAAACGGCCACTTTTCAAGACCTTGTCTAGTCTTGACTTGAACTGGTCAACAGATTCACTGTTGACAACTTCCACTGGAAGTGCGTTCCACTTACCGCAGATACTGTAGGTGAAAAAGTTTCCACACAGATTGCGGTTGTAACGCTTCAGTTCAAGTTTGAAGCCATGATTGCGCGTTCTGTTCTCACTCAGTGTGAAAATATCCCGGTAGTCAACATTGTCGAACCCTCGAAGTATTTTGAAGACTTCGATGAGCTGACCACGCAGTCTACGGGTTTCCAGTGAGAACAGATCTAACTCCCTTAGTCTATCCTCATAACTTTTATGTCGGATAGAGGGAATCAGCTTGGTTGCCCTGGCTTGTACGCGTTCCAATCTCTCGATGTCCTTTCGCAATGAAGGACTCCAAAATTGTACGGCATACTCCAGGTGCAGTCGGACAAGTGAGTTGTACAGGCACAGTACAATCTCCTGGTTCCGATAACCAAACTGGCGCTTAATATAGCCTAGCATCCTTTGGGCCTTTTTCTCCGCCTCAATGCACTGTTTCGAGAACTTGAGGTCACTAGTGATTGTTACACCCAAGTCCTTCTCAGTGTCGGTGGATTCAATAGCAGTGCCCTTAAGGATATACTGGGATTGGGGGTTTCTGTGGCCGATATGCATCACTTTGCATTTCCCCACGTTAAAAGGCATTTGCCACGTGTCCGACCACTCCCCAATCTTCCCAAGATCTTCTTGCAGGCGGGCAGTATTTCCATCCTTTGCAACGTTCATACCAAGCTTGGTATCGTCGGCAAATTTGGAAATCTTGGCAACCATGTCACCGACCATGTCGTTGACATAGATGATGAATAGTAGTGGTCCCAGGACAGAACCTTGAGGCACCCCGCTAGTAACGGGCACCCACTCAGAAGACTGTCCATTCACCACCACCCATTGCCGTCTGCCACTTAGCCAGTTCTCGATCCAGCCGGCTACCTTTCCGTCTATGCCAAGCGCTCGCACTTTCCGGAGAAGGCGGCGGTGTGGTACCTTATCAAAGGCTTTATGAAAGTCTAGGTAGACCACATCGACCGCCTTGTCCCGATCGTGCTCGCTGAAAACGAAGTGGAAGAATTCTACAAGGTTCGTCAGGCATGACCGTTGCCTTCGGAAGCCGTGCTGGGAACTCCTCAGTAGCAGGTTTGACTCTAAATACGACGTCACTTTGTCCACCATGATGCTTTCCATGAGTTTACCGACTATCGAAGTCAGACTGATTGGTCGGTAGTTCGACGGTTGGTTACGGTCTCCTTTCTTGAAGATCGGAGTCACCTCCGCCTCACGCCAGTCTCTAGGAACGCATTTGGTCCGGATTGACATGTTAAAGATAGCGCACAGATGTCGTGATACTTCATCGCACACTTCCTTCAACACCTTGGATAGAAACCCGTCCGGTCCAGGGGACTTATTCGTCTTTAGGTCAGCGATCTTTTTCTTTATTTCTCCTTCAGTGAAGTCCATTGCCTCCAGCTTTTCCCCCGAGTAGGAATCCGTCGGCTGGGGAATGGGACCACACTCTTCAGTAAACACTGAAGAGAAGTAGTCGTTGAGGAGGTTAGCATTTTCTGCATCTGAATGCTTTAATGTCCCTTCCTCATTCCTCAAAGGGCCAATCCTTCGACGGATTGGTTTACAGCTGTTCACATATCCAAAAAACTCCTTGGGATTCTCTTTACAGAGTCTCGCCACTCGGAGTTCCTCAGACCGCTTAGCCGCCCGTATGCTGGACTTCACTCTTCTGGATAGCCTCCGGTATTCGTCAAAGTCACCCGAGATCTTTGATTGCCGGTACACATTCATCTTCTCCCTAAGCAGTTGCCCGATTTCTCGATTAAACCACTTTGGTTGAACAGAGGACCGACGGGGGCATTTCAGAGGGATGAAACGCGATTGAAGACTCATGAATGTGGTTTTGAAACTGTTCCAAGAGTCTTCAACAACCTCGCACTCTTCTAGCCTCGCGTCAGTCAGTCCCGCGCGTAGACCTGCAAAGTCTGCTCTTCTCAAATCGAGTTTCCTTGATTTACTAGTTGCAGGCTCTGCCTTGGGGATTTTGACTACGAATCTAATTATTCGGTGGTCACTGCCACCGAGCTCTTCGCAAACAGAGAGGTCCTCAACGATGTCATCCTCAGAGGTGAAAACCAAGTCGAGGATATTGTCTCCTCTCGTTGGCTCTCTCACCCATTGAGTGAGGAACTCGTTGTTCGTGAACTCCAGGAGTAGTGCGTTCTCGCCACAGGGTTCTCTGGTTTCCCAGTCAACTTGTGTGTTGAAATCACCCATGACGATACACACTCTGTCTTCGACAAGTTCTCCTAGTAGCTGGTACAGATCTCTGTCCTTTTCAACGAGTTGGGCAGGAGGTCTATAAAGCACCAGGGTCCTGTATTTGGCAGGACCTATCTCTAGGTCAACACCTAGTAGTTCATGGTCGGATACGATGTTGCAATCCGTCGAGTTGAGAGTATCCTTGACATACAACATCACACCGCCACCCTCTCTGTCTGGCCTATCTTTCTGGAAGAGCTGGTAACCGGGAATCGTGAATTCACCTTCAAAATCTCGGCTTGAGGTTTTAATCCACGTCTCCGTTATGGCCACCATCTCAGGTTCCTCTGTTGCTACGAGGCCACGGAGCTCAAGAAACTTATTCCTGATTGACCTCGCGTTGAACAGGAGAACTTTGAGGGAGTCCCCCAGTGTAGGACTCCCTACGCTCTTCCGTTTCCCGGCTTCTTTTGTGTGGCAGTACCCCTCTTTGCCACATCTAAGAACGTCGTTCCAGGAGTGACACGGGCATACTGTCTTATGTCCGCCTTCACTCTGGGTCGGACGCTCCTCTGCGTCCGCTCTACGACATCCTGGATTAAGTTACAGAGTACAGCCTTTCCCTTGAATGAAAGGTGCACTCCGTCCCTTTGGTAAAGGTCGTTTCGACCGTAAAAGGTGCGGTAAGGGTCCAGAAAGAAGACCCCTTCTGCCGTACAGAGGTCGGACAGGCGCTGGTTCAGGGTCACGTTCCTAGAGTGAGCTGTCCGGCTAGGACCTCTTCTTGGGAGCATCCCTACAACGACCCGTTTGCGAGTTCTCAATCCACAGTCGTCCACGGCTCCCATGACCGTGTTGAGAATTTTCTCGCTGGGGCCGACTTTGCCTCCTCGGAGGTAGAGGTCATTCCCACTCACCATCAGGGCAACGACTGAATTCTCGGAGATCTGAGATTTCTCAGCCTCTACCCTGATGTGGTGGTTTCCCCGTCCTGGCTGGCAGCATACCTCCACACTAGTGCGAAGGCGGGCCGCTAGCAGGGGCTGCAAACCTTGTGCTTGGGAGTCGCCCACGAGGGTAACCCTCGGACATTTCCGTGCAGAGGTTTGAGGCTTTCCTTGCGGAAGCGAACTCTTGGTTCGCTCTTTCTTCTCCATCTTATTTTTCTTGTTCTTCTTTTTCTTATTCGTCTCTTCCCCCTTATCTTCCTTTGTTACATACTCTTCTGTTTTTCTCTTTTCTTCCTCTGCTTCAACTTTCTCTTTTTCAGCTTCTACTTTATCTTCTGTTTCAACTTTCTCTTCTTCCTGTTTCTTTCCCTTCCTTTTCCTTTTCTTTGAGGGTTTATCCATAGCATGCGGACCTAGCTCTGGGGGTAATACTGCAGATGTAGTGTTTAGTACAGGGCTTGACGTTAGCTCTGCTATTCTCACCTCAAGCCTGCGAATCAGTCCGGCGTGTTCTAATTCGAGGCTGCTTATTTTTTCCTCCAACTTCCTGGATCTTTCCTCGGAAACCCTGCATGTTTCCTTTAGCTCCTTGATTTGGCCGTTTAAAATACAGTCGGTGCAGGAACTGGCCGGGTGGCATTTCGAAAAACACCCCTCCGGAAAGTCCACGCACCACTTATCTATGTGGCATATTGCGCACGTGTATTTTAGAGCTCCTGGTCCTTTCTTGCCGGTCATTCTGAACACTTTCTCTCTTTAAATACTTTGCGACCAATCAATGATAAAAAAGGGGGGGGTGAGTTCTCCCCGCGTGAGTCGCTCCCGCCTATCGATCGGAGACGTTTCGGATCTTTCAGAAGGCACGCTCCATGTGCTACTGTTCGTCCGACCGAGTCGTCAAGCCTCGGCGTGCCGTGGCTCCCAACCAAGCAGCACAGACGGTCCCCGAAGGGGCCATCGATTTGTCACCAGGTGAACAGCAACGAAGCACGCCCCTTACTAAACTCCTACTAGTTCCCTTCACAACGGCCAGGATCTCGGAGCAGCGTTCAATGGATATCCCGCCCCACCAAGAGACTCGACCCAAGGCTTTTTATTGGCCTGGCAACCAACCTGGGAACAAAGGGCCGTCACCTCTGACTGATGCTACCAGAGGCACCCGTCAACGGGCACTGGGAACGGTCAATAATTACGCGCCAGGGAAGGGGTTAACGGGGCACTACCCTCATCCCATTCATCGTGCCCCAACGCCTAGGACACCTCTAGTCCTAGTCTCTCGCAACCAGTGAACGTCGATTGGCGTTGTTTATAGAGGTTCCAAAGCCTCTCTTCTGACGCGTGAGGTAGCTGCCAGGTCCTTATATGTAGATAGAGAGATAGAGGGAAAAAAGGGAAAGAGTGACATGATAGGAGTAGGCTTTTTTTTTGTTTTTTTCTTTTTGTATAAGTGGGAGAGATAGGATAAAAGTTAAAAAGGAGAAGGATAGAGGAGAAAAAGGAATGAATGACGCACTTAGTCTGGAACCTGGTTTGCGACCAAATCGACAAGGGAAGCCCTACCAGGGGTACCCAGAAGAGGTACCCCCGCCGACATAGCTCGAAAAGTCAAAGGTACACACAAGCTCTCTTCCCGCGACAAGGGGGCGTCACCTCTCCCTCTACTTTCTTTAAGAGAGAGAGAGAGAGAGCAATGACCCAGTACGGAGTGCGTACTTTTCGTGGCCTTGTTGCATTCTCTGCCAGATGCTCTTCAAATATATTTGGATAGTAGTCCTGCTCTGTCTCTTCGAGATTACTTGATCTTACGAGTCAGACAGAGTTCTTGTCACATATGGGTAAGGAGGTTGCATGTTCAAGGGCCTCCTTACCGGCCTCTTTTGTCAGGAAGACCACATGACATCTGTTGGTGGTATCATTATTCTCATCGATGATTCGGATTCTCGTTAGGGTACCAAACTTCTTCATGATAGTGTGTATTGCATTGTGAGGCTTTGTAGGATATCAGTCATCATAAGTGTGTCTCCGTTATGTGGTGTAGAGGACCCAGCAGGTGTCCTGTTACCAACTTTCCCATTATGGATTTCTGAAGCAGTAGGAGGTGTTCCCATCTGCTTCTCTTCAGCAGCACAACAGCCAGTAGATGATGTCTCGGGGGCCAGTTGGTTTTTTTCTTTTCTTTACACCCATATGCATGTTAATCACTTGTTTGGCCCTAGGAGCAAAGAACTACCGCCTACTGGGTCTGCACAGGAAGTTGGCACTAGCCAACGAGGATTGGGTACCTCGTCCCCAGGGAGGCTACTTGTTTTAAATAGCAGACCCTGTGAAGTTTGTCCTCACCAGAGCTGACCCCACCCCCACCTAGAGATTCTCCAGTTGGTTTGTGCTTTTATTTATGAATTAGTTCCTCAATACTTCTCTTTTAATTTTATGATTGTATCATGGTGAAAACCAACAAGGGCATGGCCACCGCAACACTTAAATATTAATGTTAATCTAGTAAGTCAGAGACAAAAATAAAAGCCTAAAAATATTTTAAAAATCATACCTGTAAGCGGAGCAGGAAGATTACCCATACCAACCTACAGAGTGCGTTGTAGGAGGCGACTAAGGTTGGATATGGGGCCATTGGACTGAGAAGAAGGGTACCGGAAACTTTGATTCTATGAGCACAACAGACAATGACAGTAATGGGTGGGGCTGTCAAGTACCCTACCCAATCAGACTAGTTTCAACACATCAATGATGGATCGAGTGGGTGCTTTTTTTTCTTCTTGTTTTTTTTATTTAGCATGCTCTTAAGGAAGGGGGGGCAACTTCTTTTTTTTTAATTAAATTTTAGGAGCCTACCTGGCACCTACCCACTTGGGCATAAGTCGCTGCAATCATGACAGCCTAGCACTAGACTACTTTAAAATAAGAATATGAAAAAAACAACAACAATAAAAAGGGAAAATGGCAACAATTAGGAAGCAAGCTCCAGCGTCGGGAAGAAGTCTGCCTCCCCCCCGGCACAGGAGCATACGACCTACAAAGAAAACAAAAACAAAACCTAGTTAAGTAAAGGGGAGAAGGCCGACCTCCCCCCACAAGTCTATAAGTCCACCAGGCAATTTGTACAAACTCGTCCCGAGTACAAGTGACAAGCGTTAGTGACCCCACCCATCCCGGTACACAATCTTGACCCCCACCTTCCTCACATTGCCTTGAAGTAACCGTGACATCATGAATAATCCAAATGGGGGGGGATTCCAATATATTAAAAGCACTTAGCACACTGTGAATCACTATGGATTAGAAAACTGTCTCCAAACAGGGCATGGCGCCTAAACTCATGCACCAATTGGTTTATTGCAACCAGCTCATCTGTGAAGATGTAGTAAGTGCTAGGAGAGCCCTACTCCCATTTATATGTACTTGGAGCCATCTGTATATGTTGGTATGGCTCGACTGTGACATGATGCTTCAAAAATTGGAATACAGAACTCCTGATGCTGTGAAAGCTTCAAGAGGAAAACATTCAATGAAGGTAGAACCATTGGCCGCACTGATCTAAGAATTTACCCTAGGTGTTGCAGAGGTTTCCTAACACTGAACCCCAAAAGTGCAAGGGGCAATTGGCATCTTTCATCAATATAGACTGTCAAGATCAGACGCGTACAAGATGAGAGCCTAAAAGCACCTAAGACACACTGTAAAATGAGTGGCATCTCCTCTGGGTAGACAAGGAAGCTGTTTATAGGAAACATGGAAAAGACACTACTCGACAGCTGGTGACCAGTGTGGTGGATCTAATACAGTAGGCTTGCAGATACAGTGGAATAAAAGTTGAAACTGTGGTCAAGCCTCAAGTGAACAAAGGAATGATAAAAAAAAAGAAGTAAAGTAACTCCATCAATACCAAATGCACTGAATGTCATAGACTGGAGAATCTTCATGGCTGCAAATGTGCGCCTTGGAGGAGAGGCATTGGTTGAAAACCTGACCAAGAGATCAGCGAGTTTAACATATCTAGGCGAACCCCATTTAAGAAATGTTCCAATTTAGGGTGAGTGATGCCCAATGGAGCAACATAAGTAAACACCTTTTGGTCTTAGGGGGGGCAAACTGCAGTGGTTATGACTTCACGAAGAATGGGGGAAGGGCGTATTAAGGGCACTCTTCTGGTGACTGCCTACAAAAAAAAATCTTTTAGCCTACCTATAGGCTAAATAAATCTAAGATAAAAATTTAAAGCCACAGAAAGAACCAAACAAACAGCAAAAACGAACTAGGAATTTTAAAAAAACACATGCCTGCGTATGCACCCCAAAATGCAAAATAAAACTATACACAAATGAGGAGGCCAATTTCCTCCCCATCCATGAGTGCACTAATCTGCACCAAGTACAGGGGACAAGAGTTAGCGACCCTGCATGTCATGGTACCAAGAGAGGTAACGTACAAGAAGATCCCCCAGATTGGGGCATTAACAAGAAAATGCAGGGCACCATGAAGGCTTGGAAGAGGCCATCGCCCTGAGGAGAGTGCTCCATCCTGCGAGTGAGTTCAATTAGAAGACAGAAAATGACACGAAGCCATGCAACAGATTAGGGGATAATGTTGTTGCCTTGCTACCCAGGAGCAGATGATCTCTGTTCATTCCCACTCCTTGCGATATTAAGGGAGGAGGCATTTGATCGTACAGGCTGCTGTAGGCCCCATCAAAGTTTTCACAACTAAGTGGAGCCAGATTAGAATGGAAGGACGTTGTTGCATGGTTTGGGAAATTTTTACCCCCTCACCTCCTATGCTAGCAGTTCATTTTTAAAAATTTGAAGAGCCCATTTGGTGACAGCTTACTCGGGCAAAAGTCACCATACTCACGCTACAGCCTAATACTAGGCTAGATTAACAAACAAGTAAAAACATGTAAAAAAAATAAATAAAGATGAAATAACAAGAACAAAAACAAAAGCTAATTGCATATGATTGCATCCCAGTGGAGTGGTCCCACACCAGGACTGCATCCAGGTGGGGTGGTGGTGTCATATCCACTTGGGAATGATGTCACCACTCTTGCCATCCAAGGTGGCTAGTTTAAAAATCACAGCCTTGCCTAGTGGGCAGTCGGCACCAGGTTATCCCAAGAGGATGTGCAATCCCTCCAGGAACCATGGGTAGCAAACTACAGAGGGTATCACCCCCTGCACGAGTTGGGGGATAAGTTCATGGGAAAGTTGTGGCATGAAAACATGTAATTGGGTGGTAAAGCTTGTAATAAGACCCACATGAATACGTTCTTTAATGATAAAATCTATGAAAAATATACCCTACTATTAATTAATACTCTAGGAATAATAGTACAAATGATAAAATGTGAGAACCAATGTGGAAATCTCCACCAGTATGTTTGAGAAGAGGTTAAAGTGATGGACTAAGGGTAAATCAAATGAGTATACAAAAATGATAACTTCTTGCAGCCCATAGAGGCATGAGAGTGCAACCTAACCAGCTTCACCTGTAATGAGGGCAAGTCCCCTTGTATTGGAATAGAAAAAAAACTGATGGTTCACTCACCTCCACACACAATAATTTTATCAGATTTGATGTTTGGAAACTTGCTTCGGTTCACATCATAATAATTGGAGAAGTGTGGATTTGGATCAATGACAGTTAAATTGGTTCCATCTGGATAATACTGGAAGTTTGCTCCTAATGACAAAGAAAACTAGGCATCAGATCTTTTACCTAAAATATCAAAATAAAGATGTTTCCACTTCAAAAAATGTTTTAAAGCGAAAAGACAAACATACAGTGAGTGCAATAAATATCTGATACATCATCAAAAGTTTATTTACCATAGTTACACAACAGCAAAGTATCGAAAATTGAACATCTTATGTATTTTGTGCGTCGAATACAAATTGGTATCATATTGCAAAAATAGTAAAACATTACTATGATTACGGCAAAAATATCAAACGAACATTTCAAAAAGTATCCGATACATCTATGAAGACCAGTTAGTATTTGATGATATGTCCATTTGTTGCTAGTACAGCTTCCAACCGTTTCGGATATTTACTTATGAGGTTCTTACAAATATTTGTAGGTATCTTGGCCCATTCTTCTTAAATCTGTTAGATTTCTTGGGTCGCTCTTCTGAATCTTTAGTTTTAATTCTCATCACAGGTTCTCGATAGGATTTAGAGGTCTGGCAACTGACTTGGCCATCCCATAACCTTTATTTTCTTCTGCTGAAACTATGCTGCAATGCCTTTGGCTGTATGTTTTGGATCGTTGTCCTGCTGGAATGTCCATCCTCCCTGCAACTTCAAGTCATCTGCAGACTGTAAGAGATTATCATCCAGAATCCTGCGATACATCTGAGCATTCATTTTTCCCTTCAATAATATGGAGTCTTCCAGGACCTGCAGAGGAGAAGCAGCCCCATACCATTATGCTGCCTCTCCAAACTTCACTGTTGGGATTGTATTTTTAGGATCATGTGCTGAGTTTCTCTGCCTCTAAACGTGACTAACATTATTCTGCCCAAATAACTCAATCTTCGTCTCGTCAGACCATAGGACAGCGTCCCCAAAACTTAGCTGTTGTGTAACTATGGTAAATAAACTTTTGATCATGTATCAGATATTTATTGCACCCACTGTACATCCATCACTTTATCCACTTTCTATAAAACTGATTCTAAATTTTTATATTTATATAAGCTTCTTGGAATGAGCAAATTCATCAAATTCCTTCCTCTCCTGAAAATATCTCAACTTAAAAAAAGAATTGATACTGAAAGGGATGAAAATAGGTATTTTTTGAGAATGAAATTTACTGTGAATAAGAGGTGAATGTGACTGATGTTCAATTGAAGGAAAAAAGACAAAACAGATGATGAATAATGAGCGTAATATAATTGCAAACTTGTTAAGCCATAAAAAGTGCTGAAGAGGCAAATTTTGAATTGAAACAACAGGATCTCACAGATGGGGATTTCCTATTGACATATGAATTTATTTGTTTCACTGCTACCCCAACCTAACAGCCCATAATGAGATAGTAAAAGAAAATAAAAACATAAGACATTAATCCCTTATTAATAAGTATCTGAGTTACACCAAAATGACAAAAAGTGTCATTAACTTCCTCTCTGATAGACAAGTCAGAATTTTCCAAAATACATGCCTCTCTACAATGGTGATCCCCAAGGAGCAATTCTCTCCCCTCACCCTTTTGCACCTATTTACGCACAACTTCCATCACCCTTACAGCCCCTCCAATGCCATTCAATCCTACGCTGATGACTTAACCATCACCTCACAACATAGCCACAAGAAACATACCTTTTCAGACTTGAGCAGTGGTTAGTGAAAACAGAATGACCATGTCACCTTCAAAATCTTCCATACCCTGCTTGCCTCACACACACAAAAAAGAAAAGAAAAAAGAATCCCACATGTACCAGGCCACCATACTTAACATTGGTATCCCAATCAACAAAATCACCACAATTCTTGGCCTCAATGAGTCATGCAGCAAGGGATAAAAAAAAATCAATACAATGCATGCACTCACTGGTCCCAACTACAGAAAGAAATGCACATCATACTATAGAAGCAATTCAACCACTTCACACTTAACTATGCTTCCCCAGTCTGGCATCCAACACTGACAAACTCCAATGCAAGCAAAACAAAGCCTTCTGCAAAATCACAATAAAACCATTCCACCCCAATAAATTGTCAGCGTGCAGAAACAAAAATACTCCCCATTGATACACACACAAACATGCTCCATGAGCAATTCTATAAAAGAACAAACAATCCTTCCCAACCTCAGAACATACTACCACCCAGGAACAAGAAGTGCACACTCTCCTTGCCCATCACAGCAGAGAGAACACACAAGCAAATCATTGCATGCAGCTTTCCATACACGCCAAGGTGTACCTCTCCAGGCTCAGTTAGGTCTGGCCACTACCAATCCATCCAATATTATAAGCACCTAACAAAGCAAGTCAGCAATGCAACCTGTCCTAGGCAAATAAGTACCGTGTACCAAACCAAGCTTCTCAGCAGTTACAAGTGTTTTGGTGAACGTAATCCAAATGTTGAGTAGTATCAGATTACATAAAAAATGCATATAAATTTTTTACCAATAAACTTACAATAATTATTAGGATAATAGGGGATGAGGAGAAACCCTGGGTGTGTCTCCTCCTTGCAGGAGAGAGGTAGGAGGAAAAGGTGCCATTGAAAGGGTAGAAAGAGGACAGTTTTAGTTAAAAGGGTGCAAGAAGGGATCAGGAAAATGAACAGCTTCCCCAGAACTGGACAGAGTTGGAAGATCATTCGAGGATCCAGGGCTTCTTTGGTGTTGGGGCCAGGAGGGCATACATTCCTCCAGGTACCTGATGACACTCCTTAGCAGGTGAAAAATAGATTAGAAGAGATTTGTAAGTTAACTGGTGAAAGTGAGATAAAATTAAGATGTCTGGAGGGATAAGGGACTCAGTAGTTTTCAACTACTAGAGTAGAGGTCCAAGGGCCAGGTTAGTTACCTGCTTGCAGAGAAGATGAGCTGCATAGTTTTAAAAAAGTTGAAGTGGTCAAAAAATGGAAGGCAAGGGAGCTGCAATAGTCAAGGTGGAAGGAAATCAAAGTGTGGATGACAGCCTAAAAAATTCTATGATCAAAATGTTTTTGGATGTGGAAGATTTTAAAAAGAAGGAGAAAGAAGACATGAATTATGAACAAAGCCTGAGTATTGATACCCAGGTTTTTAACATGATCAGAAAAGTGTTGTTTTTTTAATCATCACTCTCATGTGCTGGCAAGTCAAAAAAAGGGAACTGGGGACCCGGCAAGATTTAGAAAAGGTACCGTATTCTCAAATGGAATTCCCAGATAGAAAGAAAAGGTAATGATCCTCAGTATTGCTTAACTATTACAAAAAGAACAATAAGACATATCAACTTTTCATAGAACTCTGCCATCTTAAATGGGCAAGAACTTGTAGCCAATTTACTAATCTTCTCTCTTCTTATGAATGCAGGTTTTAGAAAGCAACCCTTTGAAAATGCAATTAAAGCAGCATGATAGTGGATCAAAACAAAAAGTAGATTTGATTGCTAAACACCTAAAAATAAGCAATGAATAAATATTAAAGGACAAAAGAAGCTTTATACTAATAAAAGAAATTAACGAACCTGTTCCAACCCCAATTTCAAGAATACGAAGCTCCTTGTTTTTCCGAAGTTCTGGGTCATGGGAGACAAGAGTGTGCATATGTTGAAAGTGATCTTTTTTTAATTCAATGTACTTTGGATCCAAGTTCTTGGTAAACTCTTCCATAAATGAGGCAAACCGTCTGAGAAATAAATATGAGTAACATTCTAATGCGTTATATCATGGCTGGATGAGGCAAACAGGAATGCATCCTGTGGTGAACAAATCACCAAACTTATTTTTTCATAGCCAATTTGTACTTAAAAATAACTATATACATATATTATTAAATTAACAAGGAAACAAGTCAAAACAGGCAAACCTATTTGGGACAGAATTTCATTGCTGCCACACAGTTAACACCTCTATAAACTATCTTCTTCCAGCCTAGTTTCACTCCTATATATTAAAGTTGACATGAAAATACTCTCAAGCAGAGTACTTATACCTGTACCATTTTACAAGAGCTCTGATAGCCTATGCTATCTTCCAAACTTATAGGTTTCCAGTGAGCTTTGGTCTCTCTATACAATTACCATCCCTAAAGAAAAAAATTCACCATGCATATTCATATACAGAAGAGTTGCAGCATGGTTGGTAATAATAAAAATCATCTAAGCATTATCCTAATACAGCATAATTATATTTTTCTTGCCAATTGTTGTATATTTTTTCATTACAATTGTGAAATACATCTAACACCAAAGAGAGACAAAATGTTCAACCTTTTAACCTCATCATCTGTGAACTGTACGGAGTTATCCAATTTCAGAATAAAACTTGAAATGCTTAAAATCCATCACCATAATCTTTAAACTAAAACAATTGAATTAAATATTTAAAAAAATATAAATAAATAAATGGGATTAACTCAAATTAGAGCATAAATGTCGCTTCATTACAAAAATACATTTTTTTTTTAAAGGAAAACTAATGAAGAAAGAGTAATTGAGAAGATAACTGCTTGGGAGATTAAGGACATAGCTTTGATCCTACAGCCCGTGTTGAAGGCCCATCAATGTTACCACTATTAAGTAGCACTCTACTTCCTGTGAAGCTATCCTGAGGAGCCCCGGTTGGAGTAGATGGCGGCTGTTGCAGGCTGTGGGAATTTTATAACCGTCCATGCGACAGTTAGGAAGTGGGAGTTCTATTGCAACTTAACTTCACATGGAAAACACCAAAGTGGAGTGGTCCCAGCCAGGTTGGGTAGTAGTGTCCAGGGCTGTGGAGTCGATACCCAAAACCTTTGACTCCTCTATTTTTGATACCATGACTGACTCCTCTATTATGCAATAATGACAAAGTTTTTATTATCCTAAAAAGGCATAGCTATGGCTATAGTGCTGCAGTTTTTTAATGTTACGGCATTAAAAAGGTTTCAACAAGTAACGAGTAGGCAGAGTAACACACTGACACTAGTCACTAACCACATAAATTAAGATAAAGATGGATTGGTTGTCTCTATCAATATAAGTAATTAGTATATTTGAAGGCTATAAAAGAAATAGACTATAGGAACTCCTAAAAAAAAGAGCATACACTCACGCATATTGAACACTATTAAGAAAACTATGTAGCACCTTACATGTTTAAAAAATCAGTATTTGTATCTGCATCTTGATCCTACCACAATTCAATAGTTTTCTGTAGGTAATAAACACTGCAGTTGATTTTGTAAGGAAACAAGAAATGATCACACATCTTTTTTTAAAGTTTCTTTACATTTTTAAAACTGAAAATTCAAATAGACATTTTTTCTTTTCTATTATGAAGTGGCTTTATTTTGAGTTTGCTAAAATAAAGTGGGAGTTTAAAGGCTTATTTAAAAAAATAAATACTGAACACTTATTAAAATGAAAAATAAAGAAAACTACTGTAGTCTTTTAATGGACTCTTCAAATTTTCATTCTTAGGGACAAAATTGTATGGGTCAGACCCTCCTTCATAGAAGCCCTTAAATCTGATTATTTTCAGTGCAGAAAACACTCTTTCTGCACTGATTTAGGTGGGTGGCATTGCTGTCACAGTTCTAGATGGATAAGCAGGGATGGCTTCTTCTACTGTTACTTTCGAAGATTGGTCAAACTTTTCCACTTCTTCCAAAGCATCAAAAAAATCTTGCTGGAATTTCTTCATTTTAATGTCTGGTACATTTTCTCTCTGAAGTCACTTTACATTTGCTTGTTCTAATTTGTCAAAGTAAGAACCAAAGTTTAATTCTTTGTTTGAATATGCCGACTCTGAGCTAGCTAACTAGCCATTATCACTACCAGTGCTTCTAGCTTCTTTTTCTGCGGTTCATGAATTTCATTTTGTACCTGTAGCTCTTTCATGCATGTTGCTAGTTCATAAAGTGCCTCTTTTCCTTTTGCAGTTTGCACTGTCCAACAATATTCAATTCATTGGATTGATGTAAACAGCAGCTAACAGAATTTCGATATCCAGCGAGACATTCTCTCTTTTTTTTTATCAAAGATACAATGCCATCAGCAATTAATCCGACACTTAGATTCATTTGATATAACAAACTTTTCCACTCCAACAAAATGTACCAGGCGTTAGATCCTCAGACTGCACTTCTTGGTAATAACAAAAAGGTGAGAAAGCAGAATTCCTAACTGTGTCACTTGCTCCCACTCACTTTCAGTTAGTGAAACACTTTCATTATCTAGATCTTCAAGAAAGCTTCTTAGCTCAAGCAAACACTTGATCATCAAGTATGTACAACCACAGCATGTTGCCTGATCCAAAATGCCCCCCCTTTTCCTGCAAGTCCCTTCAAAATAGCATCTATTTTAGGCATCCTGGCTGCAACTGCTACTTACCTCAACTTTGCAATGAAAGTAGCTGCGTGATGATCTTGCAATCCATCTCTTATTGGTAGTTGCAATGTATGCACAGCACAACGCATATGTTCAATAGGAAAGAGTTTAGCTGTTTTTTCAACGATATCATCTATAATTTGGATTTCAGTGTTCTCTTCTGGTTGTGCCGTTTCTTTATCACCTACAATATCATCATCAACTTCTTCCATGAACTGTAGCTGTATATTCTCTTTGGTAACTTTATTAATTTTCCCAATTGTGCTTAACATGTTTGAAGCATTATCTGTCACAATACAAAGAACTTGGTCTTTTTTAATTTCAAAATCTTCTACAAGAGTTCCTCCACTAACTTCTGAAGATATGTGATGGTGTGACGTGTCTGGGTGTCCTTTACTGCCAATGTCTGAGTAACAGTTCTCATCAACAAATCAAACATTAATGGCAAAATAGTTGACTCTGACAAGTGCATCCACCCATTTTAATAAACACAAATCTTCACTTCAATATATTTCAAAGTTCTTCCTTCTCATGCTTGGCTTGTGCAATTACCAGTTTCCTTATATTTTTTCTTTCCAGAGAATCTCCTATAGTTTTATAGCCATTTTTCCATTTAAGCATAAAAAGGCTGGTTGTGTAAAAAGAGAGAGAGGTACAATATTCTTCACCACCATTTCAACGATGTGACTTTTGAATTTTTCTGGTGTCATTGTTATTGTAATATTGTCAGTAGTGAAGAATTTTGAAAATTGTGTTTGATTTCCACAAGATTTCTAATCTTTTTTGGCTGAAGTAGATGGAATGCTTGTATTATCCTTTTCAAATACAGCTTTGAACACTTTAGGATGAAAGTGCTGCAGATGTCTCTTTAAATTTGAACCTCTTGAAGGTACATTTTTCTCAGATACAATGAAACCACTGAATTTTGCATCACATACTTTTTCACCATCATCATTCTATACAATACACTGACACTGAGATTTCCCATCTGTTGTAACTGAAAAGTGTAAAAAAAATGCCGACTTTAGATTTATTGAAACTCCCTTTGCCATTATGAATTTGTACAAAGGGTGTTTAATGGTCCATAATAAATATAAGCAATATTTTTAAAATCTGCAAATTGTAAGTTACAAATCTGTGATTTAATCAGTTTTCACTCATCAGTGTAAAATACAATTCCTGAAAAGAAAAGAAAAGGGTTAACTAAATAAGTATCTGGAATACATATTATATGAATGAGAGTAATACAGCCTTGGCGTGTCATCATCCCACTTGTCTCATCACTATCAATTTGCACATTTGTCTCAAGGAGGAGGAGCATAGCAGCAGAGAACCTTACAGACCATAACAGTGTTGAGAAAATGAAGGTTAAATTTAGCTAACCTCTGTGACTTAGTTTTATCATTAAACCTAACATTATTGTGGGTAAATTTTTACTTTTATTCAGTCTTGCAATTCTGGAAGTTTTGGCTTATACAGTACAGTACGCATTTAGATAGTTTAAGTTTCAACAATTATAATAATCACTCTAAGTTTCATGAAGATATATATTTTAAGTTTTTATGAATGTTTACATAATTGATTATCTAAATTTTACACAATATTAACTTTAAATAGTCGATAGCAGGTTTTGGTTTTTTAGCCGCTTCATCCATAATTATGCCATTTTCTCATCACTAACAAACCTTCCACATGCACTCCTTAAATGTGGTATCCATGCCATTCATTCTAGGTAAGTCTCTAAACACCACAAAATGATGAGAAAATATGGTACACCTTTGCATTTCACAAAGCAAAGTTGAACTGACAAAATGGTTGGTGTGGGCAGGAACCTGACGTGTGCAAGCCTAGGCCCTTGGGACTGGACACATTCACCATTGAGTCCCTGACACCAGTTATCATTTTGTTTCCCCAGTATTTAGCTACTTCACTCATTTTGATGCTAATGCATCAAAATGTAATCGTCTACAACAGAGGTTTTGACATGATAAGAGTCAAACAACTTTTTAAAATTTGCCAAAAATAAAGTTTCTTATAGAATCTTGCCAAAATTGGGTGAGTCAAAGACCCAAACAAGACCTATCAAATAAACTACTTGCCAACGTCAGTTGTATGGGTGAGGAATGAATAACGCACATTTTTCAGTCTCCCCCCCACCAGGCAAGCCAGAAGCACCAGTTTTTTTTCTATTTTCTTGAGAACTATTAGTCCTGTAAAAATTATGATGGTGGCATTGGGAAGCTCATAAAATTCTGCTTTTTGTAATATATAACAAACAAAAGTTTGTGAGCTATGAGGTGGTGAATGCACCCAATTTTAAATTTCGGCAGTGTTCATTTGGAACAATGAAAGGTCATTATATATTTGCATTTCTTTCTTCTTTTTTTCTTAATCTTGTGGTGTATAATTATGCCAAGAAAAGAAATATTCATGGGGGAAAAATTGACAACATAAAATTATTTTTGGTACACGCTCTCAGGCCTTCCTGGCAAGCCTCACAGTTGTCGCAGTGGGGGGGGAAAAACCAACAACTTTGGATGCACGAGTGTTAGTATTACTGTGACAAAGCAATCTAAAATCAGTCAGAGTCAAAGTCAGGACAGTTTCACCCACTCCGACTCCACTGATCCAAATTTTTTTGACTCCTTGACTCCGACTCCACAGCCCCGGTAGTGTCCTATCCACTTGGAAATGACCCACCACTCCTAAATTCCTTTTCTCCTGGCTTACAGGGTGGATAGAGTTTAAAAGATACAGCCTTGCCTGCTGGACTCCATGAAGAGGGGATGCACTTACAAACTAGGTAACCAAGAGAAAAAAAACGAAAAAAAAACTACAGACACTAAAATAATGAACTTGAGCCTTCACAAACCCTGATATTGGCAATGGCCAAAGGAATAATACACTTATTGAAACAACCTTATGACTTTCTTTGCATTATGTTTGAACAATGGCAATTTCTATAAACTTTATCAAAAATATGTAAATACCTGTCCTATATATTAATAATGGGCAAAAATGCTCTCTACTTACCTATGTCTGAAATCCTTTCCCCAAAAGTGATAAATTAAATATATTGCAATGAAAAGAAGAGCAATATAATAATACATGATGCAAATATTGAAAATTAAATCACATTAATTTTTATGAGTCTATTTTCAATGCAGCGCCCCTGAAAGAAATGGCAATTAAAAAAAAAATATATATATATAATATACAGAAACAATAATAAACACCATCCCTCAAAACCAATTCAGGACTAAGATTAATTAGTAGTATGTGACTAGTATGATGAATCTAGTAACCATCAGTGTGTTTGCTATCTGTGGACATTGGAATTGGTAGATTCTGAATCTAAAGATTCTTTATTCGCGCAAAAAGATTTTAATTTTCATAAAGCACCCTATCTGAAAACTGGCACAGAGGCCATAAGTTGTTGTGTTTAAAAATTCTGTCAACTACTACACTTAAAAATTCACATTAAAAATTACATACACTAAAACAAATGAAACAAAAGCGAGAATGAAGCATGTGCCAACAACAGAGTCAAATAAAATGGAAAGTCCATGGGTCTATGTGTACAAACTTATCTGAAGCACAAGGGGTAAGTGGTAGCGACTCCACACATACCCAGTACTGAAACGTGTGATGTGTGCAAAGATTCTGTATTAAGAGATTCAACAAGAAAGTGCCAAACACTCCTAGGAACAATGCAGTTGTACTAAAGTGCAGGGGATCATTCCATCAAATGGAGCTATGTCCCATAATTTATTTATTTTATTTTTAAATTTTAGGAACCCATCTGGCGACTACCCACTTGGGCACAGGTCGTCGCACTTCTATGTCCTATAAGTGGGACATAAAGCAACTTAAAGCATCTGAGGAATTGGAGAGTAGGTCCCTGGGAGGTCATTGCACGATGGCATGCAGCTTTAAGTTCCAATCAACTCTCTCTTCTTCTTTGCTATGCAGGTTGACTTGATTCCCGCTATGTAGTCAGTGTGAGGAAGAGCAACATGCTAGTCAGGTCACTCAGTCCTCACAGAGTCTTTGGCACCCTCAATCCAAACATGTCCAAGAAAACAGCAGTAGATAATCTCAACATCTGTCCAGGTAGCAGCAGCCGTGGTTTTTGTGGGGGTTTTTATAGGCCATTTAGCACCTGCTTACTAGGGCAAAAGTCTCTTTAATTACATTATAGCCTAATTCTAGGCTAGATGAAAACAAAACAAAAAACAAATAATAGAAAAAAAGGAGGGGCAAAGAAAGAAGAAGAAGAAGGAAGCAGGCTCCTGCATCACAGGGAGGCCCACCTGCCTCTCCCGGGCACAAGAACATGCAACCAAAAACAGAGTCAAATAAAATGGAGGAGGTCGGATTCCCCCCAAAAGTCAGATAGTCCATAATCTGTATAAAAGAAACAAGTGGTAGCAACCCCGCTCATCCTGATACTGTGAAAAAGAGTGTGGAGATTCCAATGCCCATGAGAGCACTCTGGGCACTTTGTGAGTAACAGAAGATCACAATCCAGTCATTGAACCAGGGCCAATGTGTTATCTCCTTACCGAGTGGTGTATTGCACCTGCTCTACTGTGACTTCAAATAGAGGAGATACATTATGGAATTGCCCCTTCCTGGGACTTGAGGGAGCCATCCATGCACACTAGCGGGGAGCCAGCATTACACAGAGTGAGCTACATAAAGAATGAACGTAATACTTCCAATGTATGTAAACTTTGGAAGCAGAGGCTAGGTGACAAATAGTCAAAGGTGGCATCCTAGGCAGAACTAGAGACACTACCGGCTCAAGAGCTACACAGAACTCTCAGTTTCCTAGCCTGAAGGACAAAGGGCTTAAGGTATGATGGGAGTGTCTCCATGGCATAGGCACTTTTAAGATCAGATGCAGTGAGAGCAGTTGATGACTAAGGGAGATGCCGCGCTCACACGTACAGGCACATAATGCACTGCACAAAGTGAGTGGCATCTCCTCAGCATCGACAAGTAGGCTCTCAGTGGGTGACATGTGGAATGCACCAGTCACCAGGCAAAGACTGGTGTGGCGGATCAACTCCATCTTCCACAATATACAGTTGTACTCCCTGGATTCTGCTGATGTAGGTTCGCTGAGGAACTTTTAGGGCAGCTATTCCTGTATCTTGTATGGAGAAAAGAGTTGACAGCAGTATTCAAGTCTTGAAAGTACAAGGGATTTCCACAGGGTCTTCATGCAATGCTCTTTCCTTATGGTGAAGGTTCTCAATACCCATCCACTCAATTGTTTTGCAGAGTCAATCGTTTGGTTGGTGTGGTGGGTGAAGGTAGCATCACAGCTCATTTGGACTCCCAGATCTTTGACATGGTCTTTGCTAATTATTGGTTGGTCATTGTAGTGGTAACTGGTTGCCATTTTCAGGTCGTTGTTCCTGCCATAGTGCAGTAATTCAAATTTCTCCCCATTTAGAGCCACGTTGTTTAATGATGCCCACTGCAACACTTTGTTTAGGTCCTCTTGGGGTTGTTCTGTGTCTCCTGTGCAGGATATTTGCTTCTTGATTCTGGTGTCATCTGCAAATGAGGATGCTACCGAGTGTTCCAAGTTTGTGTCTATGTCTCCTATGTGGATAATAAACAGTAGTGGGCCCAGTACTGACCCCTGTGGTACCCCACTTAACACATTACTTGGTTCTGACAGCACTCCTTGGACTGCCACTTGTTGGGTTCTACCCGTCAGGAAACTGTCAGGCCATCTTCCGAGTGAACCCTTGATGCCGTGGTCTCGTAACTTGTTTAGAAGAATACCGTGATCAACCTTGTCAAAGTCTAAATAGATGACATCCAGGTTTTGCCCATCTTGGATGTTTTCTAGGACTTTCCCATAGTGTGTCAATAACTGGGATAGACATGAATGTCCTTGCCTAAAGCCGTGTTGACCATCATTAAAAGCTGCATTTTTCTCCAGGAAGTCGACCATCTTTCTGCAAATGACTCTCACAGATCTTGATAAGGTAAGATGTGAGTGCCACTGACCTGTACTTGCTGGCTTGTCCTTTATTACCTCCCTTATGTATTGGGGTGATGATGGCAGTCTTCAGTGATTCAGGTACAGTACTGGCTTGCAATGAGCGTGTCCAGAGGATCTGAAGTGGCTTGGCAAGTTCTTTTTTGCATTTTTTTAGCAGTTGGGCATGAAAGCGATGTGGTCCAGCTGCTACATCAGGAGATATGGTGTCAATTGCTGCTATTATTTCTTCATCACTTATAGTTATTGTAGATAGCTGTTGGGGGGTACCAGTATCCATAGTGAAGAAGGTCTCATATTGACTTTTAAGGATGGCTGCCATTTCCTTTGGGTCATCTATTGTCTTCCCATTTTCTTCAATGAGGGGGCCTACTGCTGTTCTGTTCTTCAGTTTCCTCTTGGCATATGAGAAAAAGTATTTGAGTCCTCTTTAATGCGAGACACTGTTTCTCTTTCTTCTCTCCGGTGTTGTTCCTCATGGGATTGTTTGATTTGCCTATGTTTTCCATTTAGGCTTTGATCCTCTCTTGTACAGGTTGGAATGTGGTCTTCAATAGTTTTCTTTTTAGCATGCGCCTCCTCCTCATTAAGATTTTTTGGTCTCAGGGTATTTGGTTTCTAGTGTTCTTATTTGTCTTTCTGGGCACATGTCAGAGGCAAATTTGTTGTTAGGGTGTTAGCTATGGTTCTCTTGCCTAGGTTTCTTTCCCAGTGTATTTCTTGAAATTCTGACTGGATCTGCTCCCAATTTATGTTTGGGCTGTAGAAGTTCAGGCTTCCCAGTGTGTCTTCCAATCTTCTTTTGTCTCCCTGTTGTTCAGTCAACTGGTTTGTGCATGTCTTAACTTGGATTAGCCTATGATCAGACATGATGGTTTCGTTGGTCTCATAAGAGTGAATTAGGCTGTGGCTGTTGGTGAGTAGGAGATCCATTATATTATTGCCACTTGTGGGTTGACTTATGCACTGAGTGAGGAAGTGTTCGTTTACAAACTTTTTTAATTCCCTCATTTGTTGCTTCTCATCGAGAGTACCTCTGTTTACTGCCATATTTGACCAGTTGAGGTGTGGGAAGTTAAAGTCACCCAATATGATTATTTCTGTGGTTTGCTTTGGAAGATTGCTCAATGCCACATTGAGTTTGGTAAGAACTTCATGAAACTGTTCTGCTGTGGTGTTTGGGGGTCTGTACACTGGGATGACTATCAGGTCTAACTTCTTTATGTAGATTGATAAAAGTTCTATTGTGCCATTGGAGAAAGTTTCATTTTCTGTACTGGTTGCTAAGTCATCCCGGATATAGTTGACTACCCCTCCATGGCTTCTGTTCTGCCTGTCGGCCCTGAAGATGGGGTAATTTTCTATGTTGATCTCGGCATTCAGGTGGTCTCTAGTCAAGTGAGTTTCAGTAAATGCCAGGAATACCATGTTTTCTTCTTGAGCTGTCTCCTTCAGCATTGGAATTTTGGCCTGGTTCGTCTTTGGATAGAAACCCCTAATATTGCTGAACAGGAAAGTGCTTAGTGTTGATTGTTGCACCCTGGGCCCACTTCCAGTCTGTCCATGAGGTAGTCCATTGTTTCCCTGGACTTCCTCCCTATCACCAGTATCTTCTCCATGAACTTCTCTAAAAAAGAAGTCTCCTGAGTATTATTGTTATTAGGGTTAGGCCTGTATCTTTCTTCCACAGTTTTCCTGGACTGATGCCATTGTGGTATTCCTCAGTTAAGGTTAGGTATCTTAGGTCTAGTTGACTGGTTCCTGTGATGCTGTGTAGGTCCGGTGAGGTCCTCTTCCTTGTTCCTTTGATATGGGGATAGGAAGAGTGCATTTTGAAACATTTCCGGGTCCGGAGGGCATTCCGGCATAGTGTGGGATGGAATTCAGGGCATCTTCTGCTGAGTGTGCAGCCTAGCTGTTGGTCCAAACCATGGTTCATTAGTGTTATGCATGACTTGGGATGGTTATGGCTGCATTCCTCTCCTTTAACCCCATATATGCATTTGTTCTGAGCATAGTATTTACATATCTTGGTTTTACTTCCTGTGGGAGCAAGATTGATATACTTCAGTTAAAGCGGAGGGTGTAGCTGTGGGTGGAGATGTTTGCACTCTTGTGGGTGGTGTTTGTGTAGTGGGCAGAGGTGTCAGTGCTGTGGGTTGTATTTTTTGGTCTCCGGTGGATGGTGGTATATGTGTATGTTTGACTGCATCTAAGTACTGGTAATTGTGTATATCTCCTAGGCTGACTGTCTTCACTAGCCTATCTGACTTTGGGAGGGTCTGTGGTGAAAGTAGCTGGCTGGTCTCATGTTTGTATGTGGTGGGAGGAGACTAGTTTATCTTGGAGAATGCTCCAGTATTTTTTAGTACTTCCTTATGTTTCTGGATAGCAGCTTCTGCCAGGCGCATTCACTGACTTATCTTTGTATTTCTCCTCGCAGCAGCCCCTACAAGTGAATTTCCTGTTTGTTTTTTGCATAGCTCATTATTTGGAATGTGCCTAGTTCACTACAATAATAGTGTAGCCACTGGAGGCAGTCGTCACAGTGAATTGTATATTCTTCATTTTCTGCTGTGAATTTCAGTCCACATTTGCGCCATTATTCGTAGTTTTGGGCGTTTGTTTACGTTTTGCTGTCCCGCCATTTTTTAGTATCCGCTGTTTTGTCATTTATATCTTATTATCACTGCAATCCTATATTGTTCAGCTGTATTTCTTAGTTATTATATTTTATCTTGCGTTATGAGACAAATTTTGAATAATTAAATTGTAATCTACACCGTATGGATAGAATAAAGTACAAGGTAGACGACATAATATAACAACATAACCGAACACAATATCTTAGATCTGGTTTTTGATAAAAGATTTTAAAGATTATAAAGAGGAGGGGGCCCAGGAAAGAGCCTAGAGGCACCCGGCTAGTCACAGGTTAGGGAATACTTTGAATGCCACTGATGACAGCACTCATTTTTCTGTTAGTAAGGAAGCTTTTAATCCATTGGTATAAGCTTCCAGATGGCAATGTTGTTTAATTTGGTTAGGAGTGTCTGATGGCAGACCCTGTCGAAGGTAGCCAAATAAGATTAAATCCACAGTGATTTTTTTTTTTTTTTAATTAAGGGGCTATCTGGCGATAGCCGACTTAGGCATAAGTCGCCGTAAACAAACAGCCTAGTTCTAGGCTACTTTAACAAATTGAACAGGAAACAACAATAAAAAGAAATAACAATAACAAAGCAATAAAAAAATAACAAAAAAAACAACAACAACAATTAAACCTGGTTAAATAAAAGGGAGAAGGCCAGCCTCCCCCAAAAAGTCAATAAGTCCACCAGTCAAAGTGCACGCACTCATCCTGAGTGCAAGGGACAGGCGGTAGCGACCCCGCCCATCCCGGTACCGGGACAGGTGTCGTGCGCGAAGATCACCCAGACTGGAACATTCGACAAGAATGTGCTGAACAGTCTGGGGGACGACGCAGTCGTTGCAATAGGGCGCAGGCGAGCGCTCCATCAAATAGCGATGCGTCACACGAGTGTGCCCGATTCGGAGACGACAGAAAGCAACCTGAAGCCGCCGCGGCATTGGGGGATAGGTCCATGGGAACAGTCGCGGCGCAATGGCACGCAACTTTAAGTTCCCTGCGACCGTCTCCCATCTTCTTTGCCAAGCAGTCCGAAGAGTTGCCCGTATTCCTGCCATGTAGTGAGTGTGAGGAAGAGCGAAACGCTGGTCAGGTCGCAGAGTCCTCGCGGACTCTTTGGCGCGCTCATTCCCCGCAATTCCTACATGTCCAGGAACCCAGAAGATAATCTCGACATCTGCCCGGCTCACCAAAACCGTGGCGTCACGGATTTCACGAACCAGGGGATGCGGAGATTCCAATGCCCCGAGAGCACTCAGGGCGCTTTGTGAGTCGCTATAGATCACAATCCAGTCTCCGAACCGGGCACGTCGCGTAATCTCCCGTACCGAGTGGTGTATTGCCACCAGCTCGGCCGTGAAGACAGACGCAGCGCCTGGTAGAGCCCCGCTGACTTCAAACAGAGGGGATACGGCGTGGAAGCCAACCCCCTCTTGGGACTTGGAGCCATCCGTATACACTGGCATGGTTCCAGCGTGACACGATGTGTGCTCCAAAAAGGTCGAACGCAATACTCCCGGCGCAGTACAAGCTTTGGGAGCAGAGGCGTGGCGACAAATAGCCAAATGTGGTACCCTCCAGGGTGGCGTCCTGGGCAGAACCAGGGGCGCCACCGGCCCGAGAGCTATATCTAGCTCTCGAAGGAGTTTCCTGGCCCTAAACCCAAAGGGCTTAGGGTATGACTGGCCTCTCTCGGCGGCATAGGCACCATCGAGATCAGCTGCGGATGCAGTGAGAGCTGTTGGCGACTGAGGGAGGCGCCGGGCTCACGCGTACAAGCAAGTGATGCATTGCACGCGGCGCAGAGCGAGTGGCATCTCCCCAGCATCGACCAACAGTCTCTCAATGGGGGAAGTGCGGAAGGCACCGGTCGCAAGGCGAAGGCCGGTGTGGTGGATCGAATCCACCTTCCGCAATAAACGCTCGGCTGCGGATGCATAAAACTCGCATCCGTAGTCGAGCTTCGAGCGAACAAAGGATCGATAAAAAAGTAAGGCAGTAGCCCTATCAGCGCCCCATGGCGCGGGTACAAGAGACCCTAAGGCTGCAAATATGAGCCTCCCAGGTGAGGCGTCGGTCGAATACAAGACCAAGGAAACGGTGCGACTCAACCACATCCAGGCGCAACCCATTAAGAAACAAATCTGGGTCGGGGTGAAGCCGGGGATGGCGGCAGAAGTGCACCACCTTAGTTTTGTCCAAAGAAAACCGAAACCTGTGCACTTCAGCATAGCGAGAGACGCGGTTCAATGCCTGTTGGAGTCGACGCTCCAGAGTTGGCATCTGGGCCGCGCCAAAAGAGATCGAAAGGTCGTCCACGTAGCGAGAACATCTTCCGGCAGCACCGAGGTGATGCCGTTGATGCTCAGGGCAAAGAGTGTGACACTGAAGACACTTCCCTCCGGGACACCCTCTTCCTGCTCCTTTGGGCCGGAGAGGGTTCTCCACCTCTGGAGGTAAAGTCCAGCCGGCGGCCTTCCGCAACATCACGACGTGCATTGAATGCTGGCGGAGCAGCATCACGGCTAGAGAATGCGGAAAAAGCGGTCGCTAAGGATTCCACCACGGAAGCGGGGTCCAAGATTGCGGTTCCATTCTCCTTGGAGAACGGGAGGGGGGGTCCTGCGAGAAGTTGCCCTGAATCCTTTTGACTCGCCTCCACACCTCAGCTAAAGGGGTCTTACCGTTAAGTGAAGACACGTATGCCCGCCAAGAAGAGCGGCGGGCGTGCTTCGAAAATACCGGAACCTAGCCCTAGCCCGACGAAATTCAGCAACAGTGAAATCGTTCGGACGGCGCTTATAGCGCATGTAGGCATAACGCTTCTGTTTGAGGGCCGTCTCAAACTCGGCCGACCACCATGGGAGTGGTCGGCATGCAAAATGGCTACGCGTCCTAGAGATAGTAGTCAGGCCCACGGCGATGAGGTTGCCGGAGAAGAACTCAACGGCCTCATCTACTGACCTAAACTCCTCGACTGAGATAGAGAATTCAGTCATTTCCTGAAATGCAGGCCACCGCGCCCGTGCCAAGCACCACCGAGGTGGTCTCTCAGGCGGCAGTTGCCCTGAAAATGATATTTGAATGGGAAAGTGATCACTACCATGGAAGTCATCGACCACCTCCCAATCAAAATCAGGCTGTGCATCCGAAGAGCACAAAGATAGATCAAGGCAAGAAAATGAAGCGGTTCTCGGACAGTGATGCGTAAACTCATCCACGTTTAGGACACCCATCTCAAGCTCTTCGATCAGATCGGCAAGGACTTGTCCCCTGGGATTTATGGAGTAATCTCCCCAAAGAGGATGCCTGCCGTTCAGATCTCCAAGCAAGAGATAGGGCCTCGGCAACCGTGCCACGACGCGGCGGAAGTCCCCCGCGTCGAAGTCAGCTGACGGTGGAATGTACGCAGAAATCATAGTATACCTCCTATCCAGGTGCAGCTGCACAGCTACTGCCTGAAAGGAGGTATCTAAAGAGAAAGGAAGAACGGAGACATCATGCCGGGTGTAAACCCTGCATCCCCCAGCCCGGCCATCCTGCGGCGGTGGGGTCGCAAGACCCTTATACCCCGGAAGGGCGGGCAGGGGGCACGCGCCTAGCATGGTCTCCTGCAAAACGATAGCCAACGGGGAACGGGATGAGATGAGCCTCTGCAGCTCCTCCCA
Source organism: Ceratothoa steindachneri (assembly GCA_963969495.1). Taxonomy (NCBI): domain Eukaryota; kingdom Metazoa; phylum Arthropoda; class Malacostraca; order Isopoda; family Cymothoidae; genus Ceratothoa; species Ceratothoa steindachneri. Next base: position 188,657,694 of record OZ018321.1, on the reverse strand, counting down.
GTTGGCCTGGAGTCCACGGCAATTCCATTAAAGGAATATGCCCTCCAGGCCTAGCTCGGAGGAGACGTGGGGGCCGTCCTTGAACTGAAGACCCTCACAGGAATGGCCGTACGCTTCCCGGGGGCAGAACCCTGGGTGCTGTTGGCCGGACAAAGCGCTGAAGGCACTGTCGCCTTCGAGGACTTATTGGGGAAGGTTGGGCTCACCACGCAAGTCTTTTCCTCCCTTAACCTTAGGCGGGCGTTGCGGCTTCAAAGGCGGGGGGCCATCTTTTCGAGGAACCACCGTCTCCGAGCCACTCGCTCCACCTCGGGGCGTGGGCGACCATCTTCAGGGGTGTTGCCTCCTGTGAGTCTAACGACTTGGTGGAGGCGCGTGGCCGTTTCGCCTTACGGGAAACGGTCATGCTGGGGGAAGAGGGGAAAGCCCTGGTTTTAGCCGGGGCAGGGTATGAACCCTTTTTGCCGCCAGCTTTACCAGGGGAGCGCCCGGGTTGGGTAGAGCCTGCAGAAGGGCTCCGAATGGGCGCGGAAACAACCGTGCTCGTTGGCCTGGATGAGCCAGGAGCAGAGGGTGCCTTTCTAACTATTGAGGCATATGATATCCCAGGCAGAGCCGGGCGCGCCAGGACCAAGTCCTTTGCCTCGCGGAATGAGAGTCGATCCTGGGCCTGAACGGCAAGGATTTCTTTCTCAAGGAGATATGCACCACATTGCTTCGAAGTGGTGACAGTAATAGCACCGCCGCGGCAGTGGCACGAATGCCTTCACGCGGTAGCGGTACCAACCGGCACGCACCGACTCAGGGAGCTTGTCACAGTCGAACGTGACGAAGAGTGTAGGGGTGAGTCTCGAGGCCCCTCCCTCTTTTCTCATCACACGTTCGACCTTGACTGCCCCACGGTCGGCCAGCTCTAGGGTGATGTCCTCAATGGAGTAGTCAACGAGTTCCCTCACATAAACTACTCCTTTCACAAAGTTCATGGTAGAGTGCGGCGTCACACTCACCGGGGTGCCATGAAGTGTCCTGAAGAGCACTTATCTTGGCCGCCTCGGCGGGATTCGCCGCATTTGCCAGAAGGCTCCCATCCGAGAAACGGGTTACCTTCGGCTCTCTACCAATTGCACTAGCTAATCCTCTCCTCTGATGGATCATGTTGCCCTTGGACAACATGCTGCCATCAGGGGTGCGAATAACAAGGAAGCGTTTGAAGCCAGAGGGCTCGAAAACGCCAGGTAACCTCTGAATCAGGGGCCCCGATGTCATTGAGGCTCCGCCCTTTGCACTTTTGGTCTTTGTCATGGTCAGGAGCTCCGTACCCGGGGGGGCAGAGGGGCCGGATGTGCCGATCTTGGCTTGGTCGCTTGCAAAAGTGGCAGCAGACCCATCCGTCCCTGTAGCCCCCGCGGATGGAGAGGAGCCCCGAGTTTTCTTTGTCTTTTTGGTCTTTTTCGTCCTTTTCTTTTTTGGAGAGTAGGGCGGGGAATGAACCCGCTTCTCACCCCCGCCGGTAGAAGCCCCCTTCTACCGAAATGGAGAAGGTCCTGGTGGTCGCAGGGGCATCATCCGGAGGAGATCCCTCCCCTCCTTGTACTGCCTGAGAATCCCCAGCTGTTTGAGGAGGACCTTGCATCAGGGCGGATTCGGTGCTTGGCGCCGAGCCAGGATTCCCCCCCATGGAAGGCCCTACCATCTGAGGCTGGGTTTCCTCAAGGACCATGTCTATCTCAGGGGGGGCCTCCAGTTGGCCATCCCCCCCCCCCAAGACATCGCAGGTCCCGTTGGCAGTATCGTCACTAGTCTTCTTAGGGGAGGCATGGGCCTTGACCCCGGCAAGGTTCAGTATTCTTGCCAGCAGGTCTTTTGAGGGAAGCGACTGAAGGGGCCTGGATTCCCTCTTCCCCCTAAGGGGGTTTGCCCTACCGAGCCGCTTCAATGTGGAGCGGCTGGCTAAGGGCTGCCTGCTGGCTTTCCTGGCAGTCCCCTTGGAAAGAACAGAAGGGACTGCTGCTGGTAAAAGGGAGGCGCCCGAAAGCACCTCCAGAGAAGGGGGTGAGGGGGAGTCCCCTACACCTGTAAGCGAAGGAGAGGAGTAAGCCTCCTCTCCAGTTAGAGATATATGGAGGGTCCCCTGAGCAAGCACAAGGGGGGGGATCTCCATTTTTTTGCTGGAGCTGCCCAAGGGCGGCTCCATCGATGTTATAGGGGAAGTTGGGGGTTGGGGTTTTTTTTTAAACTCCTCATTGGGCATGGTGACCCTCTTTTTGACACGGGATGCAATCACGCATCACCTCTCGCAGTAGCCCGCACTGCGATAGGTGCTTACAAGCCTGGCAGAGCCAGGCGCCGCCATTTAAGACCACCCCTCCCGCCTAGTGGCTTGGCAGTCCATCAGCATGGTGGCTCCACCTTGAACACGGAGTAAAAAATATATAGATTGTGAAGAGGAGAGGAAAAGGGATGTGAGGAAGGTATGGGTGGGGATAAAGCAGGTTGTTAAAAACCAACCACCCCAGACCAGAGCTCAGGGGTTAGGGAACATTGTCCCCTTCCCCTCAGCCCCGATCCGGGATGGTTGACTGAGAAGAAGGTCAGCATCTACCCTGTGAAATTAGAGGCTGACCATTGAAAGTTGTGAGAGAGGTTGTATGAAAAGCGAGGAAACAAGTGTTTTGAAGGAAGGAGAAGAGGCTATGCTGGGGTCGGACGGGGTGCAAAGTCCCATAAGCACGGCGGCTGGGATGGCAAATCACCGCGCCCCTTACCGGGAAATCCACAGTGAGTCCCCGATCATACCACAAGGTTATTTGGGTCAACATGTAGATTGGCGGCTCGGACGAAAAAGTGGATTTTGTTTATATTTCATTCACCCCTGCCTGAATATTCATGCGCGTTTGAGTCTGTGATAGAACGGTCTGAGGCTGCTTAAATTCACCCGCTATCACATGTTTAGAAACACATGCTACCCACGTGCATCTGCGAGAGGAAGCAGAGCACATTATCTCCCAACTTAGCCAATATTTAATCAAGGAGGTTCATTGGCCCATTTCGCCTCCAAACGTCAATCTCGCCAGATTGAGTTAGGCTTATGGACAGATAAGGTATTTTCCCAGGCACGACCGGGGCATTTCCCCAAAGTGCCCCACCCCCACTCAATTATCCCCTATGCCATGTAGACGGCTCCAGGTACTTATACATAGCTTTCCCCGATTGAAGCAGATCAGATCCAGATTACCACGCCGATCCAGTCTCCCTTGTGCACCATAGGAGCTCTCTACCTCGAGAACCACCTTATTGTCCAGAAGAGGACAATATCCCTTGAGTGCCAAGGTTTGTGCCTTCGAGATGCCAAGTCAATAAGCCCCCCCTCCCCTGTTGTTCAGAAAGAGAACAACGTTAGAACAGCCATTGTTCTTTGAGCCCGTTGACAAGAAACGATTCTCACCCTCGCCCCGTTGTTCAGAAAGAGAACATTAGAAAAGCCATTGTTCTTTGAGGTCGTTGACAAGAAACGGTTCTGACCCCCCCCTTTTTGTTCAGAAAGAGAACGTTAGAACAGCCATTGTTCTTCAAGCCTGTTCGTCAAGAAACGGTTCTCATTCCCAAGACATCACGTCAGGATAATTTAATTCCCCCCTTTTTAACGTTCTTCAAGAGAACACTTGGTTTCAACAATAACCTCCATTGTTCATCTAGAACATCCCCGATTTGCTGTCACAAAGATCGCTCGTACCTCTGAGCCCCACTTCGGTCTCACTCTTCGAAGACGGTCCTTACCCTTCGCTAAGGACAACCCCCTAAAGAACCCTTCTGCTGGAAATCGCCAGTGGACCGAAGATTCCTTCGCATCGTCTTCCTCTGCACAACAACTTTGTAATTACGTAAGCTGAGCATTACCTTAATCATCTAACCTTTTGTCAATGCTACCCTGTGCTTTAAATGGTTTAGCGAACCATCTCCCCCCCCCCTTCATTTTTATTTGTTTACCTTTTTAAATCTTTCCAAATCTTAATCCTCGGATTAGTCAGATATTCCCACGACCCTTTCCATTCTCTGTTTATGTAAACATTTTCTTTTTGTGTGCTGTTGATAGTTTAATTAATAAAACTATTTTATTAATGATAGCCATATTATTATCCTTGAGCTCCGTTCCACTTCTTAAGCATATTGAAGATAAATAACCTCGGTCAATCAGATTACTACGCACTCGAAATATTAGAATAATTCTCTCAACAAATAGTTATATATGGTATATCGTCAAGAGCCTATTCTACGACAGAGTCCTATTTGAAATATACCCAAAGCGCTCAACAAAAGTAGTTCCTTTAAACAATCTGGCTAAGTATATTTAAATGTATAAAAAAGTAATAAAAATAGTAAAATGGGAAGAAATATATTGACAAATAAAAATGACTCCAAATGAGGATAATAAAAAGATATTAAGTGAAAAACAAAATAAAAATTCAATTCAGTTATTTCTGACGTCAGACCCCACCCTCATTATAATTTGCAAAAATGATTTGGTTAAATCATTCACTTCTGTAAAGTTAGAACATTATTCTATAAACAATTAGGATTATATACTGAGGGACTGTGCCCCCAGACCCCCCCCCCCAATTGATTGAAACTCAGGATCATCATAGGGTGGTCCCCCCATTATGTTTACCCCCATACGAGCTATCCCCTTAAATTTACTCCAAAAATGTGAAACATATTGGAACACAGACAAAATAGTTTACATCCCATCGTTCGAGCCGCCAATCAACATATTTACAGTTCTTTGGTTATAAGTTAAGAGGAATTAATTTAAGGGGTCAGAGCAATTAATTACAGGTCAGATGATTAACATTCCATATAAGGAGATTAGGACTAAAAATAATGACCCAAAATGGATGACAGATAAAATTAAGAATTATATTGGCATTAAAAAAGGCATTTATAGGAAATTAAAAAATGGAGAGGATCACTTAAGGCAGAAATATAATGAACTAGCAAGAGATGTTAAAAAGTTAGTTAGAGTAGCAAGGAGAAATTATGAAATTAAAGTGGCAAATAGGACAAAAGAAGATCCTAAAAGTTTTTATCAATTATACAAAACTAAGGTTAGAGATAAAATAGGCCCACTTATAGATTCCAATGGAGAATTAGTGAGTGATAGGGACTCAATGGCTGGAATGCTAAATGACTTTTTTCTCTCAGTATTTACACAGGAGGATACTCTAAATATACCTGAGGTGTCAATGATCTTTCGGGGTAATGATGAAGAGAAATTAAAGGATATCTTGATCACAAACGAGATAGTGACAAAGGAAATTGATAAAATCAAAAGTAGTAAAGCACCCGGTCCTGATGAGATCTTTCCTAGAATTTTGAAAGAATGTAAGGATGTGTTAAGTGAGCCCCTAGCATGCATCTTTAGAAAATCATTGGAAAGTGGCATTGTGCCAGTGGCATGGAAGAAAGCCAATGTGATACCTATATTTAAGAAAGGGGATAAAACAAATATGGCTAATTACAGACCAGTAAGTTTGACATCAGTGGTAGGGAAAATGATGGAATCTATTATAACAAGGAATATTAGAGATCACTTGGATAAGCATAAGTTGATAAAAGAATCACAGCAGGCTTTAGTAAGGGTAAATCCTGCCTGACTAATTTGCTTTCTTTTTATAGTAAGGTGTATGAAGCAGCAGATAATGATGAAAACTATGATATTTTATACTTGGACTTTAGTAAGGCTTTTGATTGAGTGCCACACTTACGGCTTCTGAGCAAAGTTAAAGCACATGGGATCGATGGCAGTATATTTAGGTGGATTCAGTCATGGCTTGGTGACAGACAGCAAAGAGTTAGTATAGATGGAGTTAAATCTGAGTGGGGGTGTGTTAGCAGTGGAGTTCCCCATGATCTGTTTTGGGTCCCTTGCTATTCTTAATTTATATTAATGATCTTGACATAGAACATAAGAACATAAGAAAAGAAGGAGACTGCAAAAGACCATTCATGGCCTACACTTGGCAGCTCCTGTTCCAGTCAACACACAAAAGATTTCTTACCAGAGAAAAGTCATCAACATTGTCACCCTTAACAGGAGTTCGTCAGATCAAATCTACAATATACATGAAATGCATCCAGAGGATTATGTCCATTCATGCAACCGCAAAATATAATCTCCCCACTCCTTAGAAAAGTATATACATATGTATAAAAAAAAAAATAAAAAAATCAGTCCCATCTAGCAGCTTCATCCATATATTTATCTAATTAATTCTTAAAACTACCCAGAGAGGAGGCTTCTATCACATGTCTAGTGAGCCTATTCCATTCATCTACCACACGATTTGTAAACCAATTCCTCCCAATCTCCTTCCTAAACCTATACTTATCAAGCTTAAACCCATTGCTACGTGTCCTGTCATGTTCACTAAGTATAAGAACCTTACCCAGATCCCCTTTATTATATCCTTTTACCCATTTGAAGACTTCAATCAATTCCCCTCTGACTCTTCTCCTTTCCAATGTATGTAGATTTAGTTTTCTGAGCCTTTCACCATAAGGTAAGTTCCTTAGCCCACCAATCATCTTTGTCATCCTTCTCTGCACAGACTCAAGCAAATCAATATCCTTCCTATAATATGGTGACCAAAATTGTACTGCATAGTCTAGATGAGGCCTAACTAGCGCCAGATACAGTTTTAGAATGACTTCAGCACTCTTATTGCTTACACTCCTCCTAATGAATCCCAATATCCTATTAGCTTTATTCTTAGCATTTAGGCATTGCTTTCTAGGACGAAGGTCTGAACTTACCAAAATACCCAAGGCCCTCTCACAATCGGTCCTCCCTAAATTTCTCCCATTTAATTTATAACTATTCAGTGGATTATTTCTACCTATACTAAGTACACTACATTTGTCTATGTTAAACTTCATTTGCCATTTCTCAGCCCAATTGGACAGAATGGTCAATTCCTCCTGCATTACAACAGCATCAGAATCAGCCCTAATGGCCCTACCTAGCTTAGTATCATCAGCAAATTTACTCAGGTCACTACTTATACCTATGTCAAGATCATTAATATAAATTAAGAATAGCAAGGGACCCAAAACAGATCCTTGCGGAACTCCACTGCTAACACACCCCCACTCAGATTTAACTCCATCTATACTAACTCTTTGCTGTCTGTCACTAAGCCATGACTGAATCCACCTAAATATACTGCCATCGATCCCGTGACCTGAGTAAATTTGCTGATGATACTAAGCTAGGTAGGGCCATTAGGGCTCATTCTGATGCTGTTGTAATAAGAACATAAGAAAAGAAGGAGACTGCAAAAGACCACTCATAGCCTACACTTGGCAGCTCCTGTTCCAGTCAACACACAAAAGATTTCTTACCAGAGAAAAGTTATCAACATTGTCACCCTTTAAGGAGTTCGTCAGATCTAATCTACAGTATACATAAAATGCATCCAGAGGATTATGTCCATTCATGCAACCGCAAAATATAATCTCCCCACTCCTTAGAAAAGTATATACATATGTATAAAAAAAAAATTAAAAAAATCAGTCCCATCTAGCAGCTTCATCCATATATTTATCTAATCTATTCTTAAAACTACCCAGAGAGGAGGCTTCTATCACATGTCTAGTGAGCCTATTCCATTCATCTCCACACGATTTGTAAACCAATTCCTCCCAATCTCCTTCCTAAACCTATACTTATCAAGCTTAAACCCATTGCTACGTGTCCTGTCATGTTCACTAAGTATAAGAACCTTACCCAGATCCCCTTTATTATATCCTTTTACCCATTTAAAGACTTCAATCAATTCCCCTCTGACTCTTCTCCTTTCCAATGTATGTAGATTTAGTTTTCTGAGCTTTTCACCATAAGGTAAGTTCCTTAGCCCACCAATCATCTTTGTCATCCTTCTCTGCACAGACTCAAGCAAATCAATATCCTTCCTATAATATGGTGACCAAAATTGTATATACTTTTCTAAGGAGTGGGGAGATTATATTTTATGTATACTGTAGATTAGATCTGACGAACTCCTTAAAGGGTGACAATGTTGATGACTTTTCTCTGGTAAGAAATCTTTTGTGAGTTGACTGGAACAGGAGCTGCCAAGTGTAGGCCATGAGTGGTCTTTTGCAGTCTCCTTTTCTTATGTTCTTTCTTGAATATTGGTGTGACATTGGAATGTTTCCATGCACTGGGGACAGTGCCGGAAGTTAGGGATTTTTGAAAGATCGGGTAGAATGGATAGGCTAATGATGAGGAGCAATTCTTCAGAAACAACGGATGTAAATTATCGGGGCCCATGGCACTGTCAGTGTTTAGATAATTAATGTGTGTCTTGACATCGTCAATGGTGAGGTCTGTATCAGAAACTTGATGTGGATTTTGTTGGTGGGGCCTAGGGTCAATAGGTTCCTCACTGATGAAAACTGGCAAATGCTTAGACAAATTATTTGCCATTAAGTAGGCATAATCACAGGGCTCGTCTTTATCAGGAGGGGGACTAACAGAAGGGTGTGCAGTTTTCTGATTTCTGCTATATGAGTGGAAGAGTTTGGGTTTTGTTTTGCGTTGGTTAATTAGGTGGTGTTCATACTCTAACTGTTAGTGGATAACAGCTTGTCAGAGTGCAGCATTCGCTGCGTGAAATTTTAAAAGGTTTTGAAGGGTTAAGTGGGACCTGCACCTGTTAACCCTTCTGCTATTAAGGTATTCGTTCCATGTTCGACACTTACTTCTATGTAGGTTCCTGGGGGTGTGTTTGTACCATGGGGTTTAGTTTTGCAAGAAAAAGATTTTATGGGGACATGACATTTGGCTAGATTGGTCAGTGTGGTGGTAAATATGTTCTCATTTGAGAGATGTGCGAGGGGAGATATGATTGAGCTTTTTAAAATCTGTTCTGGGATGGATAAGTTGGATTTTAGCAAGTTATTGGAGTTGGAAGGTAGTAATAGGACTAGGGGTCACCACTTAAAAGAAAATATTTCTTTACCAATAGAGTAAGTAGTAGATTACTGGAATAGTTTGCCATCTGAGATGGTAGACAGTCCAAACTTGAATGTATTCAAATGCAGATTAGATGATTTTATGGGAAGGGAGGGTTAACTTTTGGGGGGTATTCTGGACTCATTCCTGTGGATGCAGTTTTTTATTAGGTAAATATGTAGATTATCGGCGCGAACAATGGGACATACTATTTCGTCCGTGTTCCAAAATGTTTCACGTTTTTGGAGTACATTAAGTTGACAGCTCGTGTGGGGGTAAACACAATGGGGAGACTACACTACGATGATCCTGAGTTTCATTAAATTAGGGGGGGTCTGGGGGGCACAGCCCCCCAGTATATAATCCTAATTGTTTATAGAATAATAATTCGAAATGGACTCAAACCCGCATGAATATTCCGACACGAGTGAACGATAATATTTACACACAAATTTTTTTTCGGCCGGGCCGCTAATCTACATATTTACCTTCTTGTGTATGGTTCGAATTGTATATTGCAGATGCATGATCTGACACAATCCTATGGATGCATTTTGTGGGTGGGTTTTGACAGATGCGGATGACCTTTGATAGGCCCTTGTGGCTTTTGTCATCCGTGAAATTATGTTATGTTAAAGCAACGGCTATACTGAGAAACTTTTCAAAATATAATTAAAAATTCCTTTAGTATTATGTATAATACTCAAAGTTAACTATTTTCTTGAACTTAAATATATTACACCGAAAAATCCAAAAAACGTCACTGAATAGAGCTCTCCGAGATCACATCTGATTGCAAACGCTGATTCATTAATATGGAATACAAATTACAAATTAGGTTAAAGTGGTGAAATTGTGTGGTAGGTATATAAAGGTGTGAATAAGTTTTCTAGTTTGCCCTGGTGTTAGGGCATCACTAGCATTCTTCATGTTGTGTATTTAAAAAATTTTTATTTCCTCCGTCAAAAAGTAGCTGGCTGTCATTGACAGCCAGTTTCCTCCGTCATAATATTTGTATTTCTTTTTAGGTATTTCCGCCTTCGAAGCATTCAAGCCTTTCAAGGTTGACTTTCTTGCTGAATGATTCTCAGTGTTGATTGCTTTGTAGTATCTTAATATGGGCATTTAGCCTCTTTTCTTAGTTTGAATTTTGTTGACTTTTAGTTAATTTATTAACAGTTGGGTATTGGGAGTTGGGCACTTCGCCTCTTTTTATTCTTGACTTTTGATTATTATTAGTTTTTAGTTTTGGGCACTTCGCCTCTTTTATATTTAAATTTAGTTTTATTTTATTAATTTTTTACTATATTTATTTATATTTGGGGGGGGGGGACTTTTAACGTGGGCACTACGCCTCTTTTTTCAATATGTTTCTTAAAATTTGTCAACTTGGTTGTCCAATCATCAAACTTTTTAGTCTTGGTATCATAGGGTCACATAATTTAAGAGAAGTGGACTAGTACTACGTAAATATAGGTAGTACCACTTCTCTCGCGCAGGTTCTACTGCTTGGGAACAAAGCAGTTCTACCTATAGCGCGTCTCCGGTTTGCACGAATGGTTAAGTTTAGGTTCAAATTCGGGAGTATAGTTAGATCTATCTTGTCCCATGTCTTTCTCCCTAGCCTTTGGATCTCCGTATTGATCGGCTTTAGACCGATTCTCTGGTGAAGAGTCGATTGCCGAATACGGTCGATCCTTCGCGTGCCTGTAATCAGCAGCGTGGCTTTATTCTGCACTCTCTGCATCATTCTGAGAGAGGTACAGCTTGCCATCTGCGTGATCACGGCCGGGTACACCAGGACTGGGCGTACCAGGGCCATATACAGTTTCTTGCTGTTAGGCACGCTGAGGCCTCTGAAGCGGTAAAGTTTCTTCAGCTCTCGTTTGGCTAGGGAGACTCTGGTATTTATGTGGGTCTTATATCCAGATTTAAAGAGTCGTAAGCCCAGGACATTACCCTCATTGGAGTACGGATAGTGTTCATTATTGACGACAACGTCATCAGTTTTTCGGCGGTTCATTGGAACGATCGTGAACTTCTGGCGGTTGGTTTTTATTTTCCACTTTCTTTCATATCTATTGATATTTTCTATTTCGACAGCTGTCGCCCTCGCCTGGCTTCCAGCGTTCCTGAATGGACTCAGGACGATTTGTGTGATGTCGTCTGCGTATTGCAGATACATCGAATCGTACCTCACTGGAGCAGGCAGGTCTATTGTGTACACGAGGTACAGCAGAGGGCTGAGACAGCTGCCTTGTGGAACTCCCGCTTCTAGTTCGAATTCGGGTCCTTTGCAGCCCTCGATTGAAATTTGGGCTCTCCTATCGGAGATGTAATTACAAAGGATCCTTTCCAGGAGTGGGTTAAGCTGGAGGTTGAGGATCTTGTATTGTAATCCTCTCAGCCAAACCTTATCGAAGGCCTTCTTAACATCACGCAGCACCACGTCTACGTACCGCCTCTCAGCTTTACTGCAAGCGAGTTTCTCCGCAAGAAGGGCGAGGGCTGTTTCCGTCCCTCGTCCCTTGCGGAACCCGTGCTGCTGAGGGTTGTGGGCTCCCAGCTCGGCTAGTTGTTGTTGAAGCCTGTCAGCTAGGAGTCTCTCGTAGACTTTTGCAATGAACTCCAGCAGGGCGATTGGCCTGTAGTTTACCAGTTGATCAGGGGGTTTACCTCCCTTGGGTATGAAGATCATCTTCGCAATCTTGAGACCTTCCGGGAAGTAGCCCGTGTTCAGGGAAGCGTTGAAGATATTAACGATTCCTTGAATGATCTGCTGTGGGGCGTTAACCAAGTTGTTTCTGGTAATACCCGTCCAGCCTGGTGCCTTTTGTCGAAAGGCTTTTACAGTGGCCTTGACGTCCTCTGATGTTATGGGACGTCCGTGACCCGCCATCTCCCTGCCTTCGTTGACTTGCTGTAGTGGGTGTGTGCGATGCGTTTCCTGATTAAGTTGTTCAATCAGTTGGCCTTCGAATTCCTGGTCGAACTCAACGTTTTCTTCGGGTGTAATCCTGAAAACGTTTTTCCAGAAGTTCCTGAACATATCCTCGAGAACCACCGGGTTCTCAATGTGGTCTCCGTTCTCCATTATCCGAGTCTTGAGTCTTGGTGTAAGTCCCTTTAAGTTCCTGACTTGGCGCCAGAACTTGGCCGGGCTAAGTTCGCTGTCGACTTTGGCTATCAAGTTATTCCATATTTCCCCCTGTTGGAGGTTGATAGCCTCTCTAAGCTCTGAGCTTAGGCGTCGGAGCAGCAAGCTCCTTTCCCGGCTGGGACCCTCCCGTCGTACTTCTTCGAACACTTCCCTGTGAACGCGAGCGATATCTCTCATCTCCTCTGTCCATCTGGGCTGAGGAGGTGTTTTATACCCTGTAACGGGTATGCTCTCGCGGTCCGCGTTTAGTATGGACGTTGTTATCCTCTCCAACTCCCTGTCGATCTCCTCTAACGACGCCGTGCTGAGGTCAGCTGGCGCATAGTCACTGAGTCGTTGCTTGTAACGATCCCAGTTGGCCATGGCGTAATTTTTCCGGAGAGGGGCTGGGAGCTGGATTGGTGCGAGAGATATTGTGGTGAGAATCGCTATGTGATCACTAGGGACTGTCGGGCCTGGCTCACTATGGTAGTTGAAAGGAAAGCCTTCACTTGTTAAGATTATGTCAGGCTTAGTTGCTGACCGGGAAGTGATATAGGTCGGAAAATCCGGCCCTATCCTTTGAATGTTCTTTCTTCCCATAATCAATTCCAAGTTTCGGCCTCTATCGTTGGTGTTACCATAGCCTGCCGCACGGCATCTGGCATTGAGGTCTCCCCCTAAGAATGCCATTCTGCGGTGCCCGAACAGTGTGTAGAAGTTGCATAACGGGAGATATGCTCGTCGAGGGGGTTGATATGCCGCAGCTATCACGAGGTCTCCGACCAGGGTGTGTACCTCGATTGCCACAAAGGACTCATCGAGTTCTGGCAGTTGTTTGAAGGAGATGTTCCTCTTGACAGCTATTGCAGCACCATCAAACCTTTCCTGGGAATGGTTCTTCATGATCACTCTGTAGCCCGGTATTTTAATGCGACCAGCTGTAGTGTCGATACCGTGCTCCGTGATGAGGGAGGAAAATTTTAAAAGGTAAGAGTTTGTACTTCTCACATTTATTTGTTATTTCAAAAGATCTCCATTGAACTTGTTTTTCATGCCTCATCAATTTATGCGTATTAGAATTGCAAATGGCAAATTCATTCAATCTTGCATTCTATAAGGGTTAGACATGAATTTTGTTTGCCTTCTGTAAGTTTAATACCTACATTTTCCTTTAAAACATGTATATGTGTCTATTTAATGCTAGGTCATTTACACTACAGCATAACCGGAGTGAAAACTGGTTCTGATTATAGCGAAATTAAGCAACATCGTGTTTGGTTAGTCGTCAATAGATTCCCGAATCCGGATGACTTCACATCCGTTGCCACACGGTGCACATAGTTTTTTTTAAACTTTTGCGTCACCCATGATTCGGATCAAACCGAGAAATCTTAAATAAATATAGGTTGGTGAGATAACATAATTATTTATTTTATACTATAATATGTATATACATGATGGTCCGAAAGTCTTGTCACCCCATACCGAAAAGTAATAAGAACAATAGAGGAAGAATATCATAATATCAAACACATGTACTGGTTTTAAGTGTATTCACTTTTCAGTGACGCTGTCACACATCCAGAAGGTATGTATGAACACCATAATTTTCGTGGCACAAAATGATGCATTGCCATGTGTTGTATCTCTTCCCATCTGTAGGAGCTCGTGTCAACCATCTGAAATAAAAAAAAATAAATAAAAACGTTAGAACATTATTCTATGAACAATTATGATTATATACTGGGGTATGTGCCCCCAGACCCCCCCCCCAAAAAAAAAAAATGATTGAAACTCAGGATGATCGTAGGGGAGGGGGGGGCAGTGATAACCCCCCTCCCACGAGCAGTCCCCTTGAATTTACTCTAAAAACGTGAAACATATTGGAACAGGGACGAAATATTTTGCGTTCCATCGTTCGCGCCGCCGATCGTAATGTTTACCCCCCAAAAAATATTAACCTTGTGAGACAAGACTTTCGGTCATCTGAAATATAAAATTAAGAAAAAAGTTAAAGTTCGCTGGTTTCAGTCCTCCTCTCAAGCTGCTGTGTTGCTGCTTAATAAGCCGACGTCAGCCAGGGCAAGCCCCAATTCCTCACCGTGAGTCTGTGATGTCCCGTCACGGTGGTAACCTCCTAGTAAATAGTGTCAGCTTAAAAAGAATCCAGAAGGAGATTCGAACTGCCGACCTAGCGATTGTCGGGCAAACACGCTAACCAGTATCGAAAATTAAAACAATACATATAAGGGTGACAAAACTTTCGGACAACCTTGTACTGATAATATTAATATAAAAATTATACAAGTATGTTATGTAAACGCTCTCGTAGGTGGTGACATTTTTCAAATATTTAAACCACTTGCATTTATAACAAGTTGAATGCTAACTTGGATTAAAAGTCGTCATTAGTCATACTGATCTTCATGTGAATTTCATTATTTGATTTCATGTACATAAGCAATGCGAGTATATTTAAAACTAATCTAAGAATTTAAGATTTTAGAAAATTAAAGGATTCATTTCAATTCACTAGACCCATCACATCACCATTCACAACCCATGACTATTATTCACGCTTTTAAATTTTAATCACTATAAAATACCGTGCCTGTTTAGACCCATAAATGGGTGGAAGAGGGCATAAAATGTTTTTTTTTTTAAAGGCAATGGCTTCGCTACTAAGATTAAAATTTAAAATCTAAAAAAAAGCAGCCATGGTTAAATTTTTATAATTTTCTGAACTTCGCCAATTATTATAATTTTAAAAAAGAAATCTAAACTAAATTTCCCCCCTTTCAAAATATCACGCTGCTAAAATATAGTAATAGAAGAAGATATATCAAAATAAATTTTCTGAACTTCACCCTTTGTAATTCTTTGGGTTTTAAAAAAATCCCCAAAATTTCGATACCTTTATTTATTTCTGAACTTCACCATTTTATTTTATGATATTATAAAATAATTATTAGAAATAACCAAACTAAGATGAAATTATTATTCAAATATTCAAAAAAATTCCCTTCTTATATTATAGAGAAGTGATGATGATGATGATGATTACAGGAAAGCTCCTCCAATTTCATTTGTCGGATTTTGGTCAACTGTAGTATGTACTGAGGTGACACTCAGATTTCACACTGTGTTCAGTAAATCTCCAAAATGTTCAAGTTTTTGAAATACTAAGCTTCAACTTCATTAAAACAAAGCTTGTCTAGAGGTTTAAAATGATTCATATTTAATTTAACTTATTATTTACAATTTATAATGCAAAGGGGCCTCTATATGACATTAAATGTTTTCTCAGGTTTACACGATCATAAATGTGAGCCGAAATTCAAGTTCAATCTTAGGGGTTGTATTTTGAATATACGTCGAGTCTTTCATGCAATATATATATATATATATATATATATATATATATATATATATATATATATATATATATATATATATATATATATATATATATATATATATATATTTTGCATGAAAGACTCGACGTATAGGTGAGAATGGATGGGGAGAAAGAAAAGTCCAGATACTTGTAGTGTCTGGACTTTTCTTTCTCCCCATCCATTCTCACATATATATATATATATATATATATATATATATATATATATATATATATATATATATATATATATATATATATATATATTGGCTACGTTTTGTGCCTTCTTGGTCATATTTGTTGGAAGAATTCTGGAAGCTTAACTACAATCCATTCTTTTCAGTCCTAGCTTGATACTTGGGACCATCATCTTTCCGTGCAATCCACGTAAAAACATTCTTAATGATCCTATGAGAATTGGATGCAGTTGCAGTTTTTTTAGGATGAAAGAGATATGCTAACATTTATGAACATATTTTTATTAATTCAAGTTACTGTCAATGTTTTAAATTTAATCCAATTCAGCTTAAGTCCAAGTGAAAATAAGGAAAATACCAAATTGGTTGTTGTCGTAGAATTCTATTTTGTTGTTTTAAGGAAGAGCTGTCTCAAAAACTTAAGGATTTAGTGAAACGCCCAGGAATTATCCGAAAATAAACATATATTTTAAATTTAACGATACAGTAAAAAAAAAACAGTAAAAATATTTATATTCACCTCATAAGTTAACCGAGGCTAAACAAGCATGCAACTGGTCCTATTACAATATCTATTCATGACAAAAATAAAAAAAATAGGCTCCACGTAAACAAACTAATTGGCGATTAGCTATTTTATCGTGACCCTTTTAGATTAGCGTTAAACATCAAATTAAATTACACTCTTCTATGTACTAGTAAATACGACGGGATTCACGCACAATTGTTTTTTACTTCATTTAAATCGAGTACCGTAATAAACTCATACTAACGCAATACAAATATAAATGGTCATTCTAACTTACATGACAGATAAGATCAGGAATTGCCGGATGTCACTGGAGGGCTTTTCTCGCGCTTCGGAGAGTTGGAGTGGCCGATGGTAGATTTTCTTCGAGATGGGATGGAGGTAAGGAAATCTGATTTCTAATTCTTCGGTCTTAAGATAGCAATCTGAGAGTCACTCGAGGGTGACTGGTTCTTCTATTATCTTACTTGCAAAATTCCTGTTTGACACTAGGAATATTGGTCCTGTTAAGCTTCTTACTAAACCTGTGCAGGATGCTTCGGGCTGGCACCGAAATAATCCTTCTTCTCTTGCTGCCAAAATTCCTGGCTTGGCACTAGGAATGGTAATCCAGTCAGACTTCTTCTAAGTCTGTACCGGATGGTTCGGTCTGATACCGATACCAAAACGTGACGTTTTAAGTTAATTCGACGCTGGGTGAAGGATCGATCTTCTCGAACTGATCCTTTATCGTCTCTCCTTGAATAATTTTCTAGTTATATCGAAAGTGGGCGAAGGATAGATCTTCTCGAACTGGTCCTCTATCGTCTCTCACCGAATAATCTTTACTGGGGGAAGGATCGATCTTCTCGAACTGATTCTTTCTCGTCTCTCCTCGAATAATCTTTCTCTTTTCTTCAGGGGCTTATTTATAGACGGGCGACCGCCCCATCTAAGGAAGAAGGGGCGAGGCCGCATCGGGGAAAGCGAGGGGTGAGGAGGTTGGCCCCGCGGTGCCCAAGTCGGCATTTTAATTAGAGACACCACCAACTGTCACCATCTTTGATGTATCTTTTGACTAGCACTGCTTTTTGGTAATTTGACCACGGGCCTACGGATCTTTTGAGCGCTGTTTAGGGGCCTTTGGTGGTTACCTTAACACAGATGGTCGCTCCAACCACCTATGCGGCGGGGAGATCAAACAGAGTAGGCAGTTAGACTGTTATTCGCAGGCTAACGTTCCCACGAGTCTCCTCATTTGGTTCGATTCTCCTGCTTTCTCCGTAAGGGGCGGGGGGACTTTAATGTATACGTCTGCCTGGACCTCCGGGAGGCTTTATGTTGTAATTCCTCTACAGCTGTAAGGAAATGCCTAAATAATTCACAATCGCCATCCCCTCCGAATTTATTAAATAGATGTTATTAGTTATACGACGAAACTATTTTGTTTCCTCCAATGGTTGCTAGTCCACTAAGTGATAAGGTAAAATGAAGAAGTGCGTATACTGAATAAGAAAAACAGAAAAGGGGGAAGAATAGGGCAATTTTTTCTCAGTTTAAAGTCAGGGACTGGGGAAATATATCTTAAAACATTCGGGGAAAGTTCGGACATGGGTCGCATTCGTTCACTTTGACGCCTTGAAATGAAAACAAACACATTATGAGATTCATTAATTAGTACAATCGTAAAGACAGGCACTAGTAGAGCGTGCTCGAAATGTGACGTAGAAAATAATTTTGCCGAAATGTATGGTAACGAATATGAAAATAATACAAGATTTTCAATCAACAAGAATGATTGCAATCTGGATGTAATGGTTAAAATTAATGTATTTTATTTTTCAATTTATCACACAGTCTATGGAAGGAAGATGGACCGCGTCGAATGTTATCTTTAAAGACCGTGAGGAAATCAGGGCTCATGCACAAGAACAACGCAAACCCCCGAATGGTAATAAAAACTCAATAAGTTTACCGCTGTAGAAGACAAACGATCGAAGATTAAAGAGGTGCGAACTTGCCATTTGGATCAAGTGCAAAGATTGAGGATGAACACCTTTGAGAATTTAAAGAGCTCATCATGATGACAACAGGGGCATAAAGTAACATCTTGAAGACTGCCATCTCTTCGATGTTGAATTGTTGTTGTTTTTATTATTATTTTTCCCTGATAGAAAGCTATCACTATCATTGTTATATAATAAAGACCGATATATATATATATATATATATATATATATATATATATATATATATATATATATATATATATATATATATATATATATATATATATATATATATATATATATATATATATATAACAGGTGTGCCATTAAGACGGATCGAAGTTAGCAGTAAATAAAACAGTGTTATTGGTGAAAATGTATTAATTTCACTATTGAATCATGTTATTTGAGTCATGGCAATTATGTGTGAAAAATAAAATCGCCTAAATGTCCGCCAAGGCTTCGGCGGCACACCTCCAATCGATGGTCAAAATTTTGATGACGTATCTGCATAGTTGCTCCTCGATCTCAACAATATGCCTTATTATCTCATCCTTTAGCTGTTGAATTGTTGTTGGCTTGTTGGCATAGACCTTACTTTTGAGATGACCTCAAAAGAAGAAATCTAAAGGCGTCAAGTCACACGATCGTGGTGGCCAATTGACTACGCTGTTTTGAGAGATGATGCGACCTGGGAACTTCCCATTCAATAAGGCCATTGTTGTATTGGCTGTGTGGCATCTGGCGCCGTCCTGTTGAAACCACAAATCTTCGATATCCATAGAATTCAATTCAGGCCATAAAAAGCTGGTTATCTTGGCACGGTATCGCTCGCCTGTCACCGTAACAGAATTCCCAGCATCATTTTCATAGAAATACGGGCCAATGATTCCGCTAGCAAAAAAATACACACTAAACAGTGACATTTTGTGGATGCAGCGTTTTTCAACAATCTTCCTGGGATTTTCAACAGCCCGAATGCGACAATTCTGCTTATTAACGAATCCACCAAGATGAAAATAGGCTTGTTTTTGCTCGTGCACCCAATTGACGATTGTACGGTGCTTCAAATGGTCAGCAGTCTTCAGTTCTTGTGTCAATTGAATTTTGTAAGCGTGTAGAGACAAATCTTGTGTCAAAATTCTATGTAACGTTGTTGTGGAGAGGTTTAATTCCTGCGCGCGATGACAAATAGAGGTGTCTGGATCTTCGGCCACATTCTCGCGCACTGCAGCAATGTTTTCAGCTGAACGACGTAAACAAGCAC
The DNA here is from genome assembly GCA_963969495.1 of Ceratothoa steindachneri. Classification (NCBI taxonomy): domain Eukaryota; kingdom Metazoa; phylum Arthropoda; class Malacostraca; order Isopoda; family Cymothoidae; genus Ceratothoa; species Ceratothoa steindachneri. Next base: position 188,638,161 of record OZ018321.1, on the reverse strand, counting down.
GCAATGGCGTTTTCATATCTGGCACCGACCCCGTTTGTTTGAATTTAAAAACAATTTTCCCAATTGCACTCTTGGTTGGTCGATTATTTTGACCCCCAAAATCGCGAAGTGCCCGAAATGCGTTTCTTTTTGAACGTCCATTTTCGTAATAGGCTTCGATAACTTTAACATGTTCAATTATTAATCTCTCCATGGTTGAAATTGCCAAAGACAAGTTGTTAAATCTGAAAGAAAAAGACAAAAGCCTTAGTAAGAGAGGCGCACAAGCTTCGTAAAGGAACGGGAAATCACAATAACGCATGTCACGGTAGATGGTCAGTAACCCATAGAAAATAAGGAAATTTGACACACAAGCGATTTCGTATTTTTATAACACCTTTCATTTACGAAGCTCATGTCTCTTCCTTACTGACGTTTTTGTCTTCAACATAGAGCGACTTACCTACACTGCTCTCCTTTTAAGCTGACTTGAAGCATCTTTTGGGGATTGGACGGGGGATAGTAACCTTGTGGTTAACGCATTGGCCTGAAAAGCGAAGAGTGCTCGATGGCATAGGTTTGAACCCTACCTATTATTTCACTTTCTTTAATGGGTAAAAAATTTATATTATTTTATTCCGTTTTCTCTCTCTCTCTCTAGTTCTCTTACTTCTTTCTCTATCCTTGTTTATTCTTATAAAAAGACGAAATCGCTTGTGTATCATATGAGTGAAAATTTGGTGAAATCGATGCCACGAAGAAATATGGCTCTAATTAAACCAAAAATCTTCCTTTTAATTCAATGATAAGGGAGAAGTGTTGCAGGAAGGTCCCCCCTCCCAATTGGGTAACATACGTCAGCAACTAAGAACAGTCACGTTGGAGACCGTCCGGGAAAGATAGCGATTGAAAGGATTTTTTTTAGATAGACCGGTATAGGCTGAACTGAGATATTTTGGAGTGAGGAGACCATCAAAGGTCGACTTCTGACTTGAGGTGAAGCCGGAAGAATGGAAACGGTGGACCTGCTCTCAACAAGGAAGTTTAATCCCTTGTCTGGATCTCGGATGAAAAGGCAGTGGTTTGAGCCCTGCATTGCTCCCAATGTGAGCGCGTGGGCATGCTGATGGAGTCCCCGGATGTGGAGCTGGTTGCGCGCCCGTAGAGCGCCGAATATTGGGTGTGGGGAAGAGAATGACAATTCTGACAAGATATGTGTGTGTGTTTTTTGTTGTTCTTTTTTCCTGAAATACGATTGTCATTTCTCTTAGATTTATCGACCGATGAAGTTAAGGTGTGCAAATCTCTGTGTGGTGTTCGGAATGAGGTGCAGTGAAACTGAGACTGGTAGGTGTTGAAATGTTTGAGGCTTAAACAAGAGCTCTAGGGTATGTTCCGACAGCGAAATGGGGGGGGGGGGGTAGGTTTGAGGCGGGCCTAGGTTCCTCCTTGTAGGGAGCAGGAGAAAATACTCATTGGCTTCTCTTCACACGAAAGACACAGGGTGAGAGCAGCAATGAGCCTCACCTCTGAATTACTGATGATACCAGTTAGTGGGCTCACTCTTTGGATCTTCCGTCGAAGAGAAGAGTCAGCGTAGTCAGAAACCAGGACTCTAACCTCAGAACGAGCTTTTTCCCCGCATTTCTTTGATCAGATTTTGGACCACCTCGATGAACTTGTCAATCTTTGCTTCTAACGATGGGCGGCGGAAGAGCTTCCAGAACCTCGGTAGGTAGGACCATCGTAGGCGGCTGCATTAACCAGATCCTGATCGCCTAACGCATCCCGAGCTAAGACGCGATCGGCTTTCTCTGTCAAACTATCGATGGGTTGAACTTCACCGAACACCTCCTAGATGTGTAGTACGTGAATGGGGAGACGGCTGAGGAAGGCTTGTTTCAGATGTACCGCCATAAATTTGTCACCCGTGGCATCCCGGAGCTGCCGAAGGAGAGTTGTGGGCTTCTGCTTCATCAGGGTGATGTCTCTGGTGAGGTTCTGCCATCATTGCTGATCCGAGGGCTCGTAGTGCCGAAGGACGATATTTTTGAAAAACTCGTGGACGTGAGAGATTTTGAGTCTTAAATGCCAGTTCGCAGAGACGGAGCCAGTAATTCGGCCTACTTAGTAAATATTGAGGCACTTAAATCGCCGAACAATTTACCGTGTCCATGGTAGAAGATCGCTGGTTATTCTATTGTTAGGCCATGACGAGTAGGTGAAGAATCCTGTTGAGTGATGAGGTTGCTTGATGCAGGCTTTAAGAGAGTGTAGATGTTTCATGGCGGGTCACCAATGGAACGTTTGGTTATGCAAACACACTTAAATTATGTAAAATATTATTTATTATTGAAAATGTCAGGCAGGAATTCTTCTCGATTGCTTATATCAAGTGTCTGCAGCTCGTGTGAATGAAGAGCTTAGGGGTTGACGGTGAGGGTGAGGGTGGCCGCGAATGGCGAGACGATGAAAGCACAATTTATGATTCGCATACTTCTCAGGGCAGTAAATAGAGTCGCATTGCGTGAGGTTGTCAGGTTTAGCCATCATGGGTATGCCAGAGGTCGCCGGCTACGCCACCCTCCAAAAGGATGTTTCAAGTCAGCTTAGAGGTAGAGCAGTGTAGGTAAGTTCCTATATGTTGAAGACGAAGGCCTTAGTAAAAGAGGCACATGGGCTTCGTAAAAGAAGCCCGTGTCAATAACCCATAGGAAATAAGGAAAGATGTACTCATAGTACATCTTTATGTACTATCATATGTACTCATAGTGTTCTTGTAGAAGATTTTTATTTTGTTTTCTTTGTTTATATTTCGGGGGGTTTTTGAGGCTCCTTAAGGTACGAGTACCATCGGTCCATTTTATTCCTTATAGTTGTCTGTACTTCGTAGCCTTTTCAAGTTCATTATGTGCAGTGTCGGATCCAGCAAAAGCGAAGGGGGGGGGGGGTATATCAGGATTTTTATGAGCGGAAATTTGTTAAAACTGCTTACTATGGCACATACATATTTTTACGAGTAATACATGTATGATCGTACAAATAATTAGTGCTGAATACATACTAATAAGTTATAGGCATAAATGATGAATATATGCAGTGAAGACTATAATGATGTAATTTACTTGCAGGTCATTTTGCTTATTAAAGTAACAAGGCACATAATAGAAAAAAGTATTTTAATTTTCCAGGACTAGGCTCTCTCAAAATCGTAGGCCTATGCCCAATGTTCCCCTTCATTTGTCTAAGCGAAGAGGAGACGGCGGTTTTTCTCCGCAAACTTGTCAATCACTTGATCATTCGAAACTTGAATGTCATTGTGGACGGCGAGTAGTGTGAGGCCATTGAGGCGATCCTAGCCAATGGTGCTCCCCATGAACGTCTTTTGCCGTTTCAAGGCTGAGAATGAGCGTTCGGCCTCTGCATTTGAAACCGACAGTCATTAAGATGGTCAGGGGCTTCGCAATGTTCGGGAACATATGGGTCTCGGCGTACTCCTTCGCATTCTTGACAGTCCCAAAGACCGGAGCGGAATTTGTCTACCGCTGTGCCTCCGCCTGCACGAGCACTAGTGATTCAACATCGCTCTCGTAGAGCTTAACGGCATTAAAGATGACATCCACGTCTGCTTTTGAACCCTTGAGAAGCTCCTTCAACCGGAGAGCAACTGGCATTGTCTTCAATTCTTCTCTTCAGCTCGGCGATCACTTGGTCAACGAACGGAATATAGACTGAGCGTCGATAGTAATCCTCAGCAGTCCTGGCCGGGATATTCGAGCGCTGACTATCATGCACAGACTCGGGGAACAGGGATGTCATCGTGAGCTGACTACACTTCAATCAGGAGATCCTTGCCTTTTGCAAATACAGTGTGGAAGTGCTCTTCGACATTCTTTCTGAACTTGGCGAAAACAGTCTCGATCTCACGAATCAGTACGTACGCAGATTTCAAGTCATCATACTTCTTCTGCAGGGTCCTGCTCGGTTCAAGTGTGTGGTCCAAAACTGATTCCGCCACAACCCACCCAATGAGAAAGCGAGGATTCCCTAATCGCGGCGAGTAAGATGCCAGCAGTGACATCCAGCTTCATTTCCTCTTCCATGAAGACCGCGATGTGAGGCAGATACTCGATGAACACGAGGACTACATATGCCGCTCAACCCATCTGGCGGGACATAAGGGCACCAACTTCTCCCGCATAGCTGAGGAAAGCTTCACGATTTTGGAGAACAGGAACGTTCATATGTTGCTAGAGTAAATGAAGTTATGGACATCGTTGAGCACCTGAAGGGCGAGTTTCACTTCTTTTACATCGCAGGTCAGCACCAGATTCAGTCGGTGATAAAAACTGTGGATTGGCTTGGAGAGGAGGTATGGCTCCATGATGATGGTGGCACAACCTCTGAACTTCCCCATCATGACACTCGCTCCGTCGAAGCCGAGGCCTCGGCAGTTTGACATGTCCAAATCAAGGCCATTTACGGTACGAATGAGCAGTTGGGCCAGGCCTTCACCGGGGAATTTCACAACATGAACGAAAGTGGGAAAGTCCTCCTTGATGTCCTCTTCGACGTGTCGAAGGATAACGTTGGCTTTCTCATTTCCTGAGACGTCCGTGGTCTCGTCCATTAGCACTGCGAATACCCCTGATACTTCGGCTAAGACTCCTTTCCAGCACCAATCGACCTGTAAATCGAAATATGATTATGGTGACACCTGCTCATAAGGTCAAAATAGCATGAATTCTATTTTTGGAATAAAAGACCTATTTTTCGGACAGAAGTTGCAGTGTCACCCACCTGTGATATCGATCAGCTCGTCCTGAATGGTTTTGGTAATGAGGGTGGAGTTGGCTCGGCTGACCAAGCTGGTGAGGAGGCGGTTGACGTCGGCATCTCCTCCCTGGGCTCGATAACGCAGAAGCGCTTTAAAAACTCTTTCTCCAGTTTTGCTCGGAACAGAGAGGTCCAATGGACCGTCATCTCGATGCCCACGGAGAGGCAGCATATTTTGTCCGCAGAAGAGGATGCTCTCAATGATCGGAACAAACAGGCGCCGGTTAGTCTCGATTTGCCCATTTTTCTTCGCCTGTAGCATGGGTCGACAACCCTCGTCGGGTTTTGCAGTGTCGACAAACCCCTCCATATTCATTGTACGAGTAGCTGTCGCGTGATATCCGTGGTTATTGTGACTGCTGAGTAGTTCGGTAGCTTTTTTGTACCTGCACATCAGCCTGTACACCAAGGTGCCCAGTCTTTGCTCTCCAACTGCGCCCGTATTTCCGCCGAACAGCACACATGCATCGCAGTATCTACCTTCGTTCAGCAAGGAGTACTTCAGCCAGGGGTATGTGATGCACCAGCTTGGTTAGAATCGCCTCTTATGACCGCTTTCTTCAATGAAGGGTAGCGATTTGACAGACGGGGAAGTCTGGTTGATTAAGGCCACTTTCTCGGAGTCTGTGGCCGCCTTGTTCCCAATGAAGTTGGCAACGTTCACTGGAGCTGCGGGGAGTGTCAGTGTGCCATGCGAAAAAAGAGAGGTGAGTTCCTTGCCCTCTGCTCCTCATGGTGAGATTCGGCTTCGCTGTCGGATCATTGGCATCACGCTCACGATCACCACTCGTCTTGGCCACTTTGGTCTTGAAGAACGAGATGATCTTCATATCGCAGGCTCGCTTCATGGTACACGCCCTGTGAATGAGAGGGAACTAATGCATTACATGGAAAAGCCCAGCCACTCACATTACCCCATGTCCGTAACAATATATAATAAAAAATCACTTACTTTGCACTGCTGTGTTTCAAAGAGAGGATGACGCGGAGATGATGCTGGTGTAGTCGTGAGGAGAACTACATAACTACAGAAATAGGAACCAGCAAAGACCCTAAGGTCCGCTCAAGGCCAGTCCGCTTACACATTCTAACGTTAGTGTATCATGCTCTTTTTTTCATGCTGTTTTTTTGTTATATATATATATATATATATATATATATATATATATATATATATATATATATATATATATAACTAATTTAACTCTACGGTACACACTTATCTACATGTGTGTGTACCCTTGACATGCAGGTTAGCTATCCCTCAAATACACTAACATAACACGATTTTTCGAACCAGGAGGGGGGAGGGGGGAATAGGACAGTACTCTCTTCTCCCGCAGGCGTCGCCTGCTAGTGATGAAAATTATATACTTATAGGACAGACAGAAAAAGAAAAGGGGAATTCACATTCACTCCATGCATGGAGGCGTCGCTGGCATCTTTCTATTCATCATTTTATTTTAATCCTCAACTCCTTATAATATATGACGTTTTAATCTGTGCTCCTACTTCGTTATATTTACGCTATTGAAGTACTCATCAAGTCAGTTTTTGAACATATTAACTGACGTGCTTTCAACTACACGGTTGGGAAGGCCATTCCACGTTAGCGTGATTTTAAACGTGAAGTAATTTTGGGCTATAGTTGAGTTAAAACGCTTGTTCACTAATTTTAAACCATTTTGGCGTGTGTTGGCCCTTTCGTCCAGCTCGAACAATAGTCTGTAATCAATATTAGTAAATCCTTTTAAGATTTTGAATAATTCTATCAATTGTCCACGTAATCGTCTACTTTCGAGTGATAGTAGGTTTAATAAGCGTAGTCTATCTTCGTACAGTTTGTTTCGGATTTCAGGAATTAGTTTCGTAGCCCGACGTTGCACTCTTTCTAACTGCGCTATATCCTTATTTAGGGAGGGACACCAAAATTGGACCGCGTATTCGAGGTGTGGGCGCACGAGCGATTTGTATAGTGGCATGATTATATCTTTCGATTTGAAAGTAAAATTCTGAGCAATATTTCCTAGTATTCGGTTTGCTTTTTTGCAAGCTTCTGCGCATTGCTTTGATACTTTAAGGTCCTCCGAAATTAAAATCCCCAGGTCTTTTTTTAAGTTAACGGATTCGAGAATTTGGTCTTTCATATGGTATTCTACTTTTAAGTTCTGACATCCTAAATGCATGACCTTGCATTTACCTATGTTGAAGCCCATTTGCCATTTATCCGCCCATTCCACAATTTTATTAAGGTCCCTTTGCATTTGCTCTACATCGGGTCTCGCAAGGGCACGGCTTCCTAGCTTTGTGTCATCTGCAAATTTAGAGATCCTACTAAACTCTCCATTATCCAAGTCATTAATGTACACAATAAATAATAATGAGAGAGAGAGAGAGAGAGAGATGATACTGGAATTAGTTCCGAAAGTGAAAGATGGCATCGAGCACATGCACAGCTAAGTCAGCTGACAAAGAGCGGAGGGCCATGCGTGTGAATCAGGGTGCGCGATCCGACTGGTCAGTGAGTCAAGCGCACGCGCCGTGTGTCCGCCGTGACTCAAGACACGAGGTGCCGACTCGAAAAGTGATGCAAGTCAGGCATACTGTGTGGAATTTCTCCCTAGTCATGGGGGAGCCTGGACCCTCCCATCCTTCGAATCCGTCGTTGATTATGTGTTTCCTTCCATGTGGTTCAGTGTGTTAAGGCATGGTTGATCTACGATGTAATTATGCTTTTCTTATAGCGTTTCTCAACCTTTTTCTTACTATCGCGTCATTTTCACTATTTTTAAAGCAATCGCCGATTACTGTATCCACTTGCAATAATATATATTAAAAAGAACGGCTTCAAGCTAAAGAATTTCAAGAATAATTAAGCTGAAAACTGGTTTAGAAAGTCTTTTTTCCCCCAAATTATTAAAAGGATAATTTACCTACGTTATTTAATCTTGATGTGATCCTTGTGATTGGTTCTTTGCTTCTAGTATCTAATATCTGGAGTTAAATTGGTAAGTTTTAGCCTTATGTCTCTTCGCAGGCACATAGCAATTCTGCTGCTTTCTTTTGTCATGATTTTATTGACTGCACATCTTGAATCCACATAAAGCCACGTGCGATGTTGGAAAGCATAACAGTATTTTGGCCTTTTGAGACTACATGTTCGGATACATCTGTATAGCTGTTTTTGACAGCCATAATTCAGTTATTCCAGTTATTTCAAATATGTACTTGCATTCATCATTGCATTTTAGTTCAATAAGCTCTTCTTGTATATTTCCGCTGACGGATTCCATATCACAACCAAAAGGGTCGATTATCCATGGCTGAACTTCTAATGCAAATAAATCTGAAAATCTTATACTTACTTTTTCCTTCAATTTCAATAAATATTCACCATATTGTTTAATATTTTCGTCTGATAAAAATCTCCCCCTCCTTCTGTTAACTCGGGCATGCTATTGAGATTGTTTTTGCCTAGCTTTATAATTGCAATTGAAGCTACTTTATAACTTCATCAAGAGTACAGAGATATATTTATCTATACTCTATGATGAAATTTCTAAGATATAGTGAGGTAAAAGATGCAAAAAAGAATATTGCAAAACACTCGTTTAGATATTTTATCTAAGATGCTAACTAGCATTTCAATGCACAATGTGAATTGTAGTCAACATTGTGCAGTCAATGAAGCACTAATTTATCGCCCTCATTGAGAATGGTTGGTTTAGGGCATTCACTTTCTGCATTCATGCAAAGGCGCGATGGGTGGCTTTGACATATGCTTTGGTGGTTATCGTGTCTTTAAGGTTTGTAGTTAAGGTGGCTAAAATTGTAATTGATTATCTTGGCAATGTTCAATGGTGTGGTTTAGGGAAGAACCGTCTTTAAAGACTTTCTCCAGTTTATATGTTACGTTTTCGGATTGTACATTTCTGTAAATATATCAATGTAACTGCACTATATGTGGGGCTTGGGTAACCTTGAGAAACTTCTTCTCCAACAGCTCCCATATTATAAGTTAGCAAAGAGAAATCCGAGAGGAAAACCCATAGCAATTCCGTTAACTTAAAGGTACACATATCTCCGTTCGGTCCAAGGAGAGGGACTTCAGAAGTGCAAGCTTGTAGTTTTTTCATAATTGCCCTTGGTAGGCTAATGAGGAAAGAGAGGGTGGTCATTTTGGTCATAGACGCATTTTAATATTATGTTTATCATTTCGGCAATTGTTGCATTCGTAAAAAGTGATTCTCTATCCATGGAGGCTATTGTCTTTTTAGGAATTGTGGATCAAATCATTGTTACAGTCTATACCGCTACAATTGGAAATATTTAATCATAACAGTATATATATATATATATATATATATATATATATATATATATATATATATATATATATATATATATATATATATATATATATATATATATATATAGTTTCAACAAGGGTTGGTAACCATAACTTAAATCGTGTGATTGGTACGCCCGATCTCTCAAGCGTCTTCAAATAAAATCAGACGGGGCTCATTCATTCACTTTGTTCGGCTCATCCGAATAAGGTCTGTAATATTAAAATTGTAATATTTAGCTAAATATGTCCCAAAAGAATCTCGAATTAATGCGTGGTTCTTCTCTCATTTACAGACTCCCCCCAACTCCGTTGTAATCTATTTATTTAATTTATTTATGTATCCAAAGTACAATCTATTTAAGTATCCAATTTAATCCATACAATCTATTTATACATATCAATCTATATTAATATCTAACCAATCCATTTAACTATATAATCTATTTGCTCATATAATCTATTTATCAATCTATATAAATATTTATCATACATTTATAATATTTAATCATTTAACATTCAACTATAATCTAATTAATATTTGTCAATCTAATTATCAATCATCATATGTGTACTCTAATTCTCATTAACTCGTGCAAAGTTAATTCAACAGCGTAAAATTCGATCCAATTATAAACTGTATAATTTCACTTTTTAATCATATTGTTCTTTCCATAATATATATTTTTCGTATCTCTTTGTTTTAATACACGTATTCCCACGACGTTGCCGATTTAGGCCTAATGAAATTTCGTCTGCAAATTCGGACTTCCCGTTAGCAATTAACTTCATTCCCCTTGTATAACAAAAATATAGGTTTGGGGGTTTATTGTGACCAGAGCTATCTAGTGTATTGGTGCAATAACTACCTAACAACCTATAAATGGTGCCCAGACTAGTTTAATTATCTCCCATCCATTCATTCATTCGTAATAATAAATTAATTTTTACCGTCACGTGTTACATTTTTTCGGACGTGGACTTTCATTTTCGACACGTCCTCGTTTCTCAATCCCAAGTTTGCCTTAACATTCTTAAGTTCTCCCTTAGCAATTCTATAGGATTAATTATCAATACAGTAGTAGGGACAAAGAGTGATCAAAATTCGATAATATTTTTTTTCAATTTTTTACCTTCAAGCGGGTGAATTGGATTTGTGCATATACGTACACACACTTTTAATATTTTATAAATGGATTATGACGGAGCTCAATGCTACGCCCCAACTTCGGGTACAATTACGACGACCCAAGCATCTCTCCCAGGAACAAAGATGACCTATTCGGCCACTTTCGCCCCCAAGCAAGCATTCTCTCGCATTCGCCTCCCACTCCCTCTATGGTTCAGCTGCCACCATTCAACTCACAAAATCCCATTGGCTGGTGGAAAATGGTGGAGCTCATCCTTCAACACCAGGCAGTTCCTGAGGACCATAGAACGATCGACATAGCCCAGAAATTACCTCTGAGTATCTTTTCTGTTTTTAAGACTATTTTGCTGGATGGGATAATTGCTGTTTCTTGGGTTAAGTTCAAGAGGGCGTTCAAGGAGCAATTTGGGAGATCGCAAATAGAGGATCTGCGGATCCTTCTCGATACACAGGAAATGGGGGACAGGCGTCCCACGCATTTTTTTAACCATCTCAAAGCTCTTGCACATGTCAAAGGAGCACAGCTCGACCAACTCGAGCCATTCATAACTGAGTTATTCATGCGTGGGATGCCAGAACAAATCAAGCCCCTTCTTTTAATGTCCTCCCCATCGAACGTGGAGAAAATGGCAGAGGCAACTGACGCCCTGTATAATAATCCTTTCATCAAATGGGGAAATGCAGGCCATGGGTCGTTTAGCGATGTAAATAAACACACATGTATCCATTTCTCAGGTTAAGTCACTGGCCGGAGCTCCTTACTACCGGCCAGGACTCCCTCAGGATGAATCTTCCCAGGTTTAGGGTCTTTTTATCCGTTCTAGAGAGGATTGAAATGGATATTCGTTCCCTAAAGGTGCGAACGGATCTTCACCGAGAGCAACATCGTGAGCAGGACGGAGGAGTCAGACGTCGTTCCTCCTCCCAAAAAGTCAAATACAACGAGGGAACCAGCACAAGAGGTGAGGCAAGGCAGTTTCATTTTCAACCTTTGTCTAATTCTCCCTATCCTGACAACTCTCAGGGTAGCTGCTGTTAGCACTCTAATTATGGGAGTACAGCCTTGCAATTTTTACCATGCATCAATTCATGCCACCAACTTTAACCCTCATACTGGTCGTGCTGCTCATACTACTATATTTCAACCTTCAGGCTTTTGATGGTACCACCTCAAATCGGGTGCAAGAGCAGAAAAATGCTCAAAGCCATGCTCGTACCATCAAAATATTAAATCTCAACCTACCCTAACTTCTCCACCTCAAATCCTACAAAACTCTACGGGTTCACTTACCCAAATTTCACCTTCAGCGCAGGGAACTTTAAACTGAATTCGCAAGTGATACGTGGGTCTGTTACCTCTGCAACCTCATCCCTTGATCAGGTCGTTCTTCCCTTTAGCGTTCATGACCCACTCTCTAGTTTCTCCTTCCTGGTTGACACTGTGGCTCAATGCAGTGTCATTCCAGCCTCTTCAGTCGAGGAAGCTTGCACCCCTTCTGATCTGGTCCTTAAAGTTGCCAATTCATCCGACATAAGGACTTATGGGAGGCATATCCTCTCTCTCTCTCTCTCTCTCTCTCTCTCTCTCTCTCTCTCTCTCTCTCTCTCTCTCGGGTTACGTCGTGTTTTACCATGGACCTTCATCTTTGCCGACGTCGACATGCCAATTTTAGGCCTCAACTTTCTTTCCGCTCATGACCTCTTGTTAGATTCTCGTCACCGCAAGCTCGTCGACAGAACCACGACACTAACTGTTGATGGTTCATTCGTCCCTTTCATCAGCTCTCTCCTCTTTGTTCGTCTCTCTGCAACTGCTCCCCCCTTCCAGCAACTTCTGTAGGAGTTCCCAAGCCTCAGTCTGCCTCCTTCTAAGGACATGCCCATCAAGCACAATGTAGTGCATAGAATAGAAACGACAGGAGGGCCAGTTTTCTCACGCCCCCGTCGACTGGCTCCGGATAGACTTGCCCTAATGAAGCAAGAATTTAAATACATGATGGAGGCCGGGATCGCTTCCCCATCCACCTCCCCATGGGCTTCACCGCTTCTGGTAGTATCTAAGTCTACTCCGGGGGAATTCAGAGCTGTAAGTGACTACAGACGACTCAATGCCTGTACAGTTCCGGATAGATATCTTTTGCCTTTCTTATCATATTTTAACTCCTCTCTCTTCGGTTGTTTCATTTTTTCTCGGCTTGATTTGGTTCGCGCTTTCAACCAAATCCCGATTCACCCTGATGATATCTGTAAGACGGCTATCATCACTCCATTCGGTTCCTTCCTCATGAACCGAATGCCTTACGGACTTCGTAACAGTAGTCAAACCTTCCAACGCTTCATGAATCAGGTTCTAAGAAGTCTTCCCTTTGTATTTTGTTATATAGACGACATCCTGATAGCATCTTCGTCTTTAGAGGAGCATTTTTCTCACCTTCGCCAGATTTTTGCACGTTTAGATGAGTATGGTATCGTATTCAACACTTCTAAGTGTATCTTTGGTGTCACACAGCTCTCCTTTTTGGGACACCACATTTCCCCTGAGGTAATTCGTCCTCTCGAGGACAAAGTTGAAGTTATCCGGGCTTTTCCTCGACCTTCTTCGCTAAAGCAGCTTCGTAGATTCTGTGGGATGGTAAACTTTTACCATAGGTTCATTTCCAACATCTCTCACATTATGCAACCTCTCTACAAATTGCTTTCCAAGTCCAAGAAAAACCTTCCTCTTTCCTGGTCCCCCGAAGCTTGCGAGGCTTTCTCTCGCACCAAAGAAGCTATGGCTTCCACTGTCGCCCTGGCTCATCCTTGCCCAGGAGCTCCCATAAGCGTTGCTTCGGCCACGTCCGCTACTCAGAAGGTTGGTGACTCTTGGCAACTCCTCGCCTTCTTCTCTAAGGCTCTTCTTCCCTCCCAACAGAGGTACAGTACGTTTTCCCGCGAATTACTGAGCATATACCTCGCCATCCGTTACTTCCAACAATACTTGGAAGGGTGTGAATTCACTGTCTTTATCGACCACAAGCCATTGGTTGGTGCGCTCGCCTCTAGTACTACCTCCTCTGTGCACTCTGCAGTTGATACTCGTCATCTTGACTTCATCCTGCAAATGACAAACGATATTAGCTACGTTCCTGGTTCTTCGAACGTCGTACCAGATGCGCTCTCTCGCATTTCATCGATTTCGGGCACGCAACTCTCCCATTTGAGCCCATCGATCACGCGACAATAGCGCTTGCCCAGGAACAAGGTGAAGACACGCCAACACTGCGTCACTCTTCTCATCTCGTCATTCGCAAGATTGACTTGCCAGACAGTCCTTCCAGGCGCATCCTGGTTGACTATTCAATTCCTGACTGTCCTCGTCCTCTTATTCCTCTCGCTTACCGTCAGGACATATTTGACCAGACTCACGGTCTTTCTCATACTGTCATTTGAGCAACTCGGAAGCTCATCACACAAAGTTATGTGTCGCCAGGTATGAACGCTGACGTGGTCAAATGAACCTGCGCATGTCTCCCTTGTCAACGTGTAAAGGTTCAACGCCACACAAAGTCCCCTCTGGCTGCTTTTTCACTCCCATCGGCACCTTTTGACGCCGTTCACATCGATCTGGTTGGTCCTCTTCCCTTTTTGCGTGGTTGCCCTTACCTTCTCACCATGATCGATTGCTTTACATCTTGGCCAGAAGCAGTTCCTATCCTCGACATCAGAGTTTCCACTGCAACTCGAGCCTTCGTCTCAGCATGGGTTGCTCGTTTTGGTGTCCCATCAACGATCATGACTGATCGAGGTAGCCAATTTGAATCCCACCAATGGGATGCACTCATGGCAGTGCGTGGGTCCTTTCGTCTCCGTACCACGAGCTACCATCCCCAGAGTAACGCTAAGGTGGAACATTTTCACAGGACTCTCAAGAGAAGCTTACGCTCCACTGACCCCATCACTTGGGTGGACAAGCTACACTTAATTCTCCTGGGAATTCGTGCCACCTTTATAGAGGATTTGAATTGCTCTGCTGCGGAACTCGTCTATGGTACGCAACTTCGTCTTCCAGGTCAATTCTTTCCTTCGACTGACTGTCATCTTCCTTCCGACATACATCCTGCTGCATACGTACGCTATTTAGTACGGGCGATGTCTGAGGTAAAGCCGATCGCCACAAGAGTGCCTGCTAATCATAAACCTTTCGTGCCAAAGGAGATGGCAACTTGCTCTCATGTGTTTGTCCGTGGGGATTCCACTCGCACATCCTTGCAACCTGTCTACGGCGGACCCTTTCTCATCGTCTCCAGGAAGCTGAAATTCTTTGTACTGCAGCTTGGCACCAAGCAGGATACGGTTTCCATTGATCGCCTGAAACCAACTTTTATAGAGGCTGTTCATCTGGAACAGCTACTACCTTTCTCTTCCACTAATATAGGTCCAGTGGTAATCCAGGACTACCGAACTATTCCTTCAACACTTCCGAAACAACTAACTCCACTTCCTAACCCCTCTTCGGCTCTTTAAAATCAAATTGCAACTTTTCCTCCCACCTCTGTACTCGCAAACCCTCCGCCAACCATCTATACACCCCTCAATTCTTCTTCACAACTGCTGCCGCCTTACTTTTTGTTGCAGGACCACTCGACAGCAGCTGGAGAACATCAAGCGACCAACGCGCAACTCCCGACTGTCGCCTTTTCGGGAGGTCCAGAACAATCGTCACCCGACGCTCTGGTCCTCGCTCGCGACAATCTCCCGCATCAATCGAGTGGCACTTATAATCGCCACCTGAGCCACAATCCGAGTCAGCCAATTGGCACTATAACCCGTTCTGGACGCGTTGTAAGGAGGCCTCGCCGCTATATAGTCTAAGATTTTTTGTAAACACCTTGTGCGAACTTTTCCCTCGGTGGGGTAGTATTGTAGCGGTCTATACCCCTACAAGTGGAAATATTTAATTCCTCATCTTCTCTTGCGATATTGCATTAATTTTCATCATCATCATCATATATATATATATATATATATATATATATATATATATATATATATATATATATATATATATATATATATATATATATAGTTTCAACAAAGGCTGGCAAACATAACTTAAATCGTGTGATTGGTACGCCCGATCTCTCGAGCGTCTTCAAATAAAATCAGACGGGGCTCATTCATTCACTTTGTTCGGCTCATCCGAATAAGGTCTGTAATATTAAAATTGTAATATTTAGCTAAATATGTCCCAAAAGAATCTCGAATTAATGCGTGGTTCTTCTCTAATTTACAGACCCTCCCAACTCCATTGTAATCTATTTATTTAATCTATTTATTTATCCAAAGTACAATCTATTTATGTATCCAATTTAATCCCTACATCTATTTATATATATCAATCTATATTAATATTTACCCAATCCATTTAACTATATAATCTATTTGCTCATATAATCTATTTATCAATCAATATAAATATTTATCATACATTTTTAATATTTAATCATTTAACATTCAACTATAATCTAATTAATATTTGTCAATCTAATTATCAATCATCATATGTGTACTCTAATTCCCATTATCTCGTGCAAAGTTAATTCAACCGCGTAAAATTCGATCCAATTATAAACTGTATAATTTCACTTTTTAATCATATCGTTCATTTCATAATATATATTTTTCGTATCTCTTTGTTTTAATACACGGATTCCCACGACGTTGCCGATTTAGGCCTAAGGAAATTTCGTCTGCAAATTCGGACCTCCTGTTAGCAATTAACTTCATTCCCTTTGTATAGCAAAAATATAGGTTTTGAGGTTTATTATGACCAGAGCTATCTAATGTATTGGCGCAATTACCACCTAACAACCTATATCATATTGATAAAGTCGTTTCGGGATTTGAAGCTGTATTTATTTGGCACGTAGAGAGTTAATGTTTTGTTTAAGAATTCACTCAATTTATGCGTAGGGATAGGAATTTAACTAATTATGGGCCTGAAAAGGTTTCCAACCTTGTAGATCTTCGCGGTTCCGTAGGCGTATCAAAGGCTGAAATCACTAATTATTTTCTTCATTTTGATATTTCCTGGCTCTTTATTACTCACTTCTAATTTTTTATGTCGTAGGTTCTTCGTAATTTTTAGAAATTTAGTTTGGTCGTTTATCATAGTGTCCATTTTCACAAGTACTATTCTGCAGATATGATGATAAATATGCCGGTTTTGTCCGATTTTCTGATAGTAATCTCTGTTATTTCTAAGTTCTTTAGTACTCTCTTTGAGCCGAGGGTTGTGTAGATCTCCGTTCACTGCTAGGATATGAACTCTGCTGCTAGCATGGGTGCGGTAGTAACTTTTCTATAATTTTCCAGCGTGTGTATGGCACAATGAATGATTTCCTTAAGTCGTTTTTATGTTTCCTCAGCTTACCAATGTAGTGGCAATTATTCTCAAGGTTGGGGATCTTTTCTTGTTCCTGGGTTAAGGGAAACTACGAGAGGTTGATGCATCCCTTAACTCTCAACAACTTAAGATTGATAGTGGAATACATTGTTGATGTGTACTACTATGGCAATGAGGTAAAGGTAACCATCACCAGTTTATGGGAGAATGAGGAAACCCAGTTTAGGGGAGAGGAAAGACGTCACCAGTTTGAAGGTTAGAATGACGCGGATATTTTGGAGAGGTCTCTCAAGTCCCACGAGTGAGGTGATAGGTGGCGTTAATCTTGTATCTGACTCTAAAGATACTTAAATAATATTCCGGCTTTGCTGGGCTTACCGAAGGCTTGTGATCGAGAAAGGACTGAGAAGAATCACATGAAAAATAAATGTTTAATTCCAACAAACAAAACAAGCAAAGCTAAAAGGAGGCTCGCGTTTACACGATTACGGTCAGGAAAGCGAGTGTTACGAGAACAAGACTTAGGCGGGTACAACGGGGGCTTCACTACGCTAAATGAACTCTAATTAGTTCTTTACTATCGATCGTCTATCTGACTTAATTCTCTACCCAAGTGTAAATGATCTCTTTTTCTTGAATTCTCCATTTTTCTTCTATGAATAGTATAGTAGGCTTAGCATCTGGGATCACAATGTTTTTAGCTTCGCCTACTGGGTGGGATATTCCTTATCTCATGTCTCCTAAGGTTATCGATTAATGGCGCCTACAAATTTGCACCTCTCGATATAAAATTTTCATTCCTAAGACGCAGACAGCTGTCTCGGCTTAATTCTATTTCCAGACGTAAAATGTTCATTTTTATTACATTATCGCCAAATTTTACTGTTATCTGGATTCTCGTCTTCCCGCTTACTTCCTTGATCGGTTTACAAACAGATATATATATATATGTATATCCGCGAGGACATTTGTTACAATTCTTCCTATTCCTGCGAGACACTTTGCTGGTGCAATTTTAGTGCCAAGGCCATGCTCTCCACACTGCTCCTGTTGGTTCAACATCAACATAAAACATTTTTGGGTGGAAGGCCCGTGTCACATCTTGTTTAAGGTGCAGCTACTTAAGCTGCATAAGAAAGCTCTACTGGATGTTGTTTTGCCAACTATTAAGCGCTTAGCAATGTATTTATTCAGCGAATGACAATGCGGAGAGGGGAGCTGCTGTCCAAAAGGTTGTTAGCGTGATGGGTGGAGATGATCACACACCTGCAGATCTTTCTGTACGTCCCAGCAAGACACCTTCCATCGACCTCAATGCTTCTTCCCTGTTGGAGCTGATAGACTGGTTTGAAGGAGTATTCGAAATTCCTTTGACATGTAAATTGACTACATCGGAAGTAAAGAAGTTCCTTGCCAAATCTATACAAGTTCTACAGTTGCCCTGTCCCCTCAATAGAGAGGCGTGTAAAACAAGTCACAGAGGCAGCAGGCATGGTGTATACACTTAGAAAACGTGACTGCTATATCAGAGGCCAAGAAACAAGTCACCGACTAATGTCCAACAACGAATCAAAGCAAGAGGATGAAATTTGTTTAATTATTTTTTTACTGATGACATTACTTACAAATGTTGTAGGTATTATCACAATGATATGTTTTATTATTACTGGGATATGTTTTATTTAGAGAGTAACTAAATGTCTATAGTATTTACCTGCCATTTTGAGAAGCTAAAATTAATAAAAAAAATTTTAAACATACGTAGATTTTCCAAGCTAAATGTTTAGCAATCCCAAAAATAATAGCAGATTTGAATTTTATGATTACCAGGATATGTTTTTTTTATTACTGGGATATGTTTTATGAAGGGAAACTAAAACGTGATCGTTTTCAGAAGCCTTTGGGGAGACGCTGTTCATATTTTTTTTTTAAAAGTCTGAAATGACTTAGTTACGTTATGCGCTTACGATAAAAATCTTTCGCCTCATTGAATCACCATATCTTCACAATAGTAGCGTGCCCCTTGCGGGCCCTATGCAGACTAAATGGGGCGAAGAATTGCTATTGTAGCTGAATATGTATTGTCATGGTATTCGTGAGCGGATACCTTCGCTGCAGAGAATGCAGTCTACTTACTTTGCAGGCGGCCAGATGGATAGACCAGCTGCACAGGGCTATTAAGAGGTGAGTGCGTGAGGAGATTAATGGTTGGCTGAAGGGAAGATTTAAATACCAGGTTTCATTCAAGGTTATTGAAAGATTAAAAACAAAAATAAACTTTAATTACACTAATAATGCTAATTATGGAAGTGTCTACAAAGGCAAAGGAATGGGAGAATAATGTCGCTCCCAATGAAATAATAACCAAATACTAATCAGTTTAACGGAGATCAACATATGGGACTTGTTCAGACAGGAAAAATGTTGGTAAACTCTGGGGAATCCAATTAAAGGCTCGGGGGGAGGATATCAGGTGGCGAGGACAAAAGGGGGGGATTATCATCGAAAAGGAGTAAAAGGGTTTTCCCTTGACGGCTTGACTCTTGGTGAGAGGAGCAATTCTTACGAGGTGAGCTAGTCTTATGGATCGAGGGGCGTTGTACTCTTGACAGAGGGGTCGGAATTACCTAGTGCACGACTAAGGTAATTTCCAGGCTGGGTGAGACACTTTCGAATTGGAATGAGTAATCTCAGACGAGGGGGCGAGGTTTCCTGGGCGGGATGAGAGGAGTGGTTCGTGCAATTCTCCAAAGAAAAAGTTGTTTCACGAATTTGCCGATTGACTGTGGCCAAACTCACGACAATCTGTCTAGCCGACGAGACCTAACTCCGAGGTTCGACTCGAGGCGAGGGGATGTATCTTCGCGAAAGGGCGGGTGGTACTCTCTGCCGACTAACGTTGACCTTAGGTTAAATACTCTGCTGGCTTCCTCTCTAGAAAACCTCCAGGCTACTGTTCTGTCGGTATGATGACAAAGATGCCTGCTTTATCTGCTTTCCTGATAGTGATATCTGTTGTTTTTACGCTGTTTGCACTCTCTTTGATGCGTGGTGTCAGGAATTTAGACGTGTAGTGTCTTCTGCAAGGAGTTCAGCTGTGAGAGTGGGTGTGGTAGTGATTTTCTTGTCATCTAGCTTGTGTATGTCGTTAAGAAGCATTTATATGTGAAGGCGTTTTTGATGCTTCTTCGGCTTACTAATATAGTGGCAATTAATTCCAAGGTTGAGTTCTTCTTGTTCCTGGGTTAATGGGTACTCTGATAGGTTGATGTATGCCTTAGTGGTTTCTGGAACCTTGATGCGGCTTCCATTTATATCCGCTAGTTTCCCAAAGTAAATTTCTGAAAATTTCGAAGAACCTCACCAGTGATATCAAGAAAAAAGTGAACCAAATTATAGAAGGGATCAACAAATAAACAAATGAAGAAAATCATTGGTGATCTCAGTCCTGGATACGCCTACGAGACTTTGAAGACCCACAAGGCTAGAAACCCCCTTAGGCCAATAATTAGTCAAATTACGATCCCTACGTATTTGCTGGGTAAATTTCTAAACAAAATATTGACTCCATGCGTGCCTACCAAATACAATCTCAAATCCTCGGCCGATTTTATCGATATCATTCGATCCACTACCCCTAAAAAAATAATAGCCTCCATTGACGTAGAATCATTCTTCACGAATGTACCAATCGCCGAAACGATAGACAAAACATTAGAACAGGTCTATGACCAAAATGCTCGCCCTCCAGTTGGAAAACCAAGGGCGGACATGAGAAATCTCCTACAAATCTGCACTTCAGAAGCCCCTTTCTATGGATCTAATGGAAGTATGTACCGCCAAGTTGATGAAGTAGTTATCGGTTCTCCCTTGTGACTTCTCTTTCCTAACTTCTATATGGGAGCGGTCGAAGAAAGCGTTTTCTCAAGAGTCGCCAAGCCCCACATCTACTGAATGTCATTAACAACATTTACATTATGGTACAAACAGAAAAGGAAATACATAACCTGGAAATAGCCTTTAAAGAATGTTTTTTCCTCAACTACACCATCGAAGAAAGCCAAAACAACCGATTAACATTTTTAGACATCCTAACTACCAATATAAATGAAAGAATAACGACCAAAGTACATGTTAAAGCCACCAATTTGGGACTTTGTATGAAGGCAGACAGCAATGCCCTAAACGCTACCGAACAAGAGTGATCACATCTTATATTAACCGTGCGCCTTTACCCACTGTACTCCATCGAAGGATACACACAATGAACTTGAGAGAACCACCCAGGTACTCGTTAACAGCAGATTCTTCAATAAAGAAATAGAGATAGCTATAAGAATTAAAATGGACCGATAGTACCTGTCAGAACCCCAGAAAAAAACGAAATACAAACAAAGAAAACATTATAGAACTCTTTTACAAGAACTCTATGAACACAGAACACCTTGCAGACGAGAGAGCAATCAAGGACATTATTAACTGAGGAATAAAATCCACGAATGCCAAAAAAAAGATCGCACTAACCATCTACTATCAAAATAGACGGACATTAAATCTTTCCATGAAAAATAAACAAAAACCTCCTCCTTAACCCAAATAAAGGACCCATCTGATATATGAGTACACATGCACTTTAGGAGACTGTGAGCTTTACTACTTAACTCGTATATTGGAAGGACCGAAGACACACTCTCAAGAAGAATACCATACCACCTCAACAATGATGCACCTAAAAATATACATACGAAATACATGGATCTTGCCTTAACAGAAACATGATGAAAGAAAACACAAAATTTTAGACTATGCTCCCATCAGACGCCAATTACTCCTCTCTGAAGCAATATATATTCAAAGAAACCAACCAAGTCTAAATATACAATCTAACTTCCATGAAATATAGCCAACTGCAAGATGAGGAAATCGAGGGACCAAGTATATTTAAGACAGCTGCCTCTAGCCGTTAATCACTTCTGGCAAGCAGCTTACCCCCCCCCCCCTCCCCCCACCTCCGGTCCGGCCAATCACTTACACTTCCTTGACCAGTCCCTACCTGCACCTCCTCAGCTTGCTAGTTTGCCTACTCGTGTCTATATTCCGTTCGTCAGTTTGTTAACACATTTTTAATAATATATCAACTGGAATACATGTATTAATTTCTCATTCTACCTCTGAAGATGATACTTGTCGTATCGAAACGCGTCAGTATAATAAAAGAAAGTGCTAAAGTGCATTAATTTCCTTCTACCTTTTTGAATTAATAAATATCAGTCTCTAATGAACTTCGGTAGGCTTATTCACGGGTTGAACAATGAAGAAAGGGCGAAAATTAGACAAATCGAGAAGATTGAAAAAAATTTATTAATACGAGACTAGCGGTTGCTTTTAATAAAACCTGCCATAATGAAAATATACCTCCCAAATTCACACACACACACACACACACACACACACACACATATATATATATATATATATATATATATATATATATATATATATATATATATATATATATATATATATATATATCCCAGCACAAAGGCGAAAAATGTAAATATAAACCTCGGTTGGTTTTCCTTAGACCCAGTTATACCGTTCTTTCTTGAATCCAACTTATCAGAGATCATAAAAATCTGACCTCATAGGGAACCTTGCTCTGTATAAATCAGTGTATCTCTATCTTGTAAACCATTGTAAGTATCAAAATATCAAGAAGACGGAAGTACTAACTCTAACCAGTCTTTCATTTCTCCTTACGTGGTACAAACAAATATTTATACTTATCACGCGTTACTTTTCGTGACCACAATAACGATGACAGACTGGATTGGGTCACGCGTAAATTGGTCTCAGCGCCTCGGGGTATGTGTTCGCATCTCCCCAATACTCTAAATGCGTTCCTTAATTTTCATTATTCCTACACCCCTCTATCTGCACTGGTGACCAGACCCGGAATCGGAAGGTGCCTTATCCCTCGGCTAACGTTTCCAAGCGGCGTTCGGCTTTATTTCGATACCCTCCGTTTCTAAATTATTATATTACTATATTGTTGTAAACATAAAAAAAATCGCGAAACATTACTCACATTTACGCATGGAAATAATTCCAATTAAATTGTCATTTAATGAGAATTAAACCACAAAATACTAAAATTTGTTTTAATAGCCTGAAAAACATAACGTTTCGTTTCTCTCGTCCATGGTTGAGTTGTTGTTTCAGGGTTGTAACTAAATTCTATGTTGAGGGAATTCAAGATCACTTCTGAGTCACAACCTTGTAGAGAGACGAGAGTGAGGTCTCAGCCTAAATAATTAGGCTGGGGTTTTATCTTGTGCTTGGCAAGAGCTCTCTGCACGAATTCAGTAAGTAGACTCGAATCTCCCCTCTTGAAACGCAGGTTTAATAGAAGAAACTTACAAGACTATTTAATATTAAAATAATATTCAACAACTTAACAATGATCAGACCAGTACACAGAGGAATACTTGGTAAAATAAAAAAAATGAATGGATTCAGGAGGATCTATTTTCTGAGCTGGTTGGACGAAGCGTAGTGAACTGATTGAGATCGTGAATAACAAGAGTTTTCTATGAACTCAGGTCAAATAATCACATGCGAAGAGAGTTTTTTATGAGCATCAATATGTGGTAGGGCTTGTTTAATTGTCTGCGTGTACATATTTGTGATACGAGAGCGGGTGCATGTTCTTTAAATCAAGAGGAAGTATGTAATTCATTCGTTATACAACGGAGAATGTGAGAAAGTATTAAGTTTGGCTTTCGAGTGTCAACTTTAATATGGATGCATTCAGAAACTGTCCAATTCTTCGTACCAAATCATAGCCTCGGTCACGCGATACTGTCATTTAACCATTTTCGTCTATCCCCATAAAATATTGCGAACTTTTTCCTGAATTATTATCAATCCTTTTCTCAGCAGTTATCTTTAATCTCAAATAAATGATTTGGTAACAATTCAGATAATTTCTGCTCTCTCTGCCCAAAGGAAACGCACAAATAAACATTCACTTTCAGACAAAGTCCATCCTGCGAGAAAACCGATTGGATCTCAAAACTGGTCACGCCCACTTTCTCTACACATAAATACTCGAGAAACATAGTACATTACACCACAGTCATTCATATCATTTTAAAAAGCATAACTCTCTTTCATTCGTTTTCACATATTGCTCCATCCACTAAGGAAAGACATTTAACTCAACTAAAGTCCACCCATTTACTTCCTCAAGCAGTTCTCGGTGGATAGGATTAACAAGTTCACGACTCGGCATCACATCAGGAAAAACGTCTTTCCATCCGCGTTCACATTCACTCCTTCAACCCCAAAAGGAGTTATACTAACCGACTCCACTCATTTATCTTACCAAAATACGATTTTATTTGGTGAACATCCCCACAAACGAACTCCAATCCCGAATTTGGATTCATACGCAGGAGAAGAAATATTTGTTCCTAAGGAACTCGTGACCCCGCCCCAATGGAAGAGAATCACCTTCTCTGACCACAAGTACCTTCTCTGAAACACACACACTTATATATATATATATATATATATATATATATATATATATATATATATATATATATATATATATATATATATGCGGTTAAGATAATGGCATAATTAGACAACTGCTCTGCTTCAGGTCCAGCAGGTGATCCTATCCTCCTCGAACTGGAAGACAACACTTAGGGATGGCCCATCCATCAGCCCTAAGTGTTGTCTTCCAGTTCAAGGAGGATAGGATAACCTGCTGGACCTGAAGCAGAGCAGTTGTCTAATTATACCATTATCTTAACCGCACCAATTTGTCTTGGTTATTTTTCCATATATATATATATATATATATATATATATATATATATATATATATATATATCGGCCAGTTGTAGTTGGCATGCAAAACAAGCAAGCATCTACCACATTCAGACCTATGCTGACTAGTAAAGGAAGTGTGTCAAAGGTTATATATTTACCTTTTTAAATATTGAACTACTTTTTAATTCCATCTCTAAGGATAGCGGCGAGGGCTGGGAGGGCAAAGGAACTGTTAAGGTAATGCAATAAAGAAGGAATATGGAAATAAGCAAACAAATAAAAGAGCGAGAAACATCGAAATAAATCAGCAAATAAAAATGAGAGTAAGGAATAAAAATAAGTATAGAAATAAACGAAAAGAGAAAGAAGTAGTGTGTGTGTGGGGGGAGGGGGGCTAGAAAGCGCAGCTGGGCAGGCTTGTGCCTAATGATCATAAAAAGGATCCCGGCGATCCTTTTGACTTTATCTTACGTCTAACTTTTGATGCCTCTTAATCTCTGATTAGGATCTCGAGTTTGGGCGCTCCGTGTACACTACCGCAAACTGGCATTTACTCCAAAATCATGTGCATACACGAAAAACGTACACGCTGGTGTGCTTTTTCCTACTTTCGCTTCTCCTGCATCTCAGGTTCCAGATGTGAAGTAGGCCATTAAATTTTTTATTATCATTCTTATTTTTCTACTATTCCTCTCCGTTGTGTTTATTTCCTCTCTCACTCTTCTTTTTCTTTACTAAGTAAAAATATCCTCTTATTTAATTTTAGATTTAAATAGGTGACACGTTTGAAAGTAGCAAGAATAATTACAATGGTTAACCTTTTAATCTAATGCATTCATTTATTTTGTAAAAATTATGGTCTAAAAATCTGAGTAGTTTATTTAATTTAGAAAGGATAACTAATTGACATTTAGAGCCATCCTGTTTTTTATGGCGTTAAGACCTGTCGATCCTGGTGACTCTAAACTACCATGGTCTTTAAATCTGCTTATTATTTGAGTTCCATCGATAATATAAATCTTCACATGGAGCTCTTTTCGAGGAATGAAATCCAGGTATTTCCTGCCATGCACATAAATTTCATCAACGAGCCGAGACACATTTAACTGAATGCCAAAGATGGATGGTCAGTTAAGTTTTTGTTTGAAGCGACTAATAACGTTGGATACTGATATACATTACTTAAATAACTTTTATTTAAATATTTCATTGGACTTTTGCTACAGTTGTTATAACATCCAACATAATTATAGCTTGTTTTCAGTCAAGTTTCCTTATGATTTCACAAAGGACATAGGAAGAAAGAAGACAGTGAATCGACAGCACTTCACAACATACATTTGAATGAATTATATCCATAAATGAGTCAATTAATATTCTTTCTACAAAGTACTAAAATTGAACAAAGTGTAACTAAGAGAAAATTTACAAAATATACAAATATTTATGTATATATATATATATATTTAGATATTTAATATAAAAATAATTATCTGAGATAACAAAAGTACAATAGAAAATATCCTTAATAATAACGCCAAAATCCTGGAAGCCTACATTATAATGTAAAAAACAAGATTATGTAACAATAAATCAAGTGCATTTAAGGGGAATATAAGCCATGCACAATTCCATAAAATCCACAATTTTTCCCATATAATTTTCTACTACATACCACATATACCACTTATGATGCCAAAGAGTGAACAGCAGGCAAAATTTCCCCTTGTTTTATTTCAGGTTATCCTTACTAGCAGATAGGGCAATATTTTCCATTGATATTCTAAAACAACGTTGTAAAATTACAGTCATACAACTTAGTATATTTAATAACTGTATAAAATATTCCCTTCATCGCTAAATAATCAATTATACACACTGTCATGTATAATGAATGTTATAATTGTGATTAGGTAAGATGACTTAAGCTGTAATTATATAAACACGAAATACAATGTTTATTCCCTAGATCCACGCAAATCTAAGTTATTCAAATACGTATATAGTTTCTTTTAAGAATTACATAAAAGCAAAGGGCTAAATTAGTTAAAAGGGATATGTAACTTCATCATCTTATACATGGCAAAGTAAATATGAATTGAAAGAAGCGGTTAGCAACAGGCAGGAGGTTCTTTTAAATTAAAAAAAAAGGCGGGAAGGGGCAGACAAAAGAAGGAAAATATATATAAGAAATGGATAACGAAAAGGGATAGGGATGACAGACTGAAGTAGCAACCCGTTCAATCTAGATTTAAGGGAGGTAGGAATTGGAAAGGGGTTTACTAGTGGGGAAATCAGAGATTTATTGTAAACCGTTAGGAATAAGTTATTACAAAGAGTAACCCGATTTGGACGTTCGAACTCGATTTCCCTAGCGGTGATGGGCAAGTCAATTATAAAGCCAAACTGGCAACTCGATCAGAATACAGCTACCTATGAATAAGGTTAGATAATTTCTTTTCGCATTATAGATACCCATATGAGACATGGGAATAATTGATTTTAAATTAAATAATACTCAAATCCAAATTTTGTCGTGAATTGGAAAACTATGACATATATCTTTCATTTAACTTTCATGCTTATACGGTCTGCATATGTTGCAGATATTGCAATTATTCATGATGCCTCGTACTATACTGAGGACAATAATGGCACTAGAAACAAATTCCTTTATAGCAGTGGAAGCCTTAAGGGGAGAGATCGGGGTGGAGTAGGTTTGAAGAGAGAGTTGCAA
This sequence comes from Ceratothoa steindachneri, assembly GCA_963969495.1. Taxonomy (NCBI): domain Eukaryota; kingdom Metazoa; phylum Arthropoda; class Malacostraca; order Isopoda; family Cymothoidae; genus Ceratothoa; species Ceratothoa steindachneri. The sequence continues at coordinate 188,610,881 of OZ018321.1, read as the reverse complement.
AGATGAAAGCAATTTATAAAAGGAGGCTGCGAAGATGGGACTGGAGACGTGGGCAAGCTATGTATATGCTGTCAATAATACATCATAGTGGCATATGAATATGAGTCAAGTAGATAGGCAGTATGAATTGGGAGCATTATATGTATCATGTATGAGGAAGGGTCATAGAATAGTAGAGAATGGACAGACGATCTGGAGAAGGGAAGTATATGATAAAAGAAGTATGAATATCTATAGGTGCAAAAGAGAGCCTTGCATGAATGTGTGATGGAAGCTAGCGTTTGTTCAAAGAACAAACGGGATCTTTTGAGGTAACGGGAAGCACTTATAGATGGAATGGGGGAGATGACACTGAGTGGTGCCCATATGGGCTGAGAGAAACGGTAAAACATCTGATGGTACAATGCGAAGGACACAATGCCAAGAGAGCGAGACTGAAAGAAGAGTTGGCAACACTGTTAGGACAAGAGCAGTGGGGTTAGGTGAGGAGTAGAGAGGACCATAAACGTAGTGTGGTTTCTGGGCTTAATTATAGATACAATGAAATATATGACAATGAAATAGGAACAGTTGGAGCGACTAAGAGATTTTTATTGAGTGTTTGGTAGAGGAGAGGATAATCAATATCCAGAGTTCATGCTAGCCGAGTGGATACAGCGTTGGCCTCCCAACGTCGCGGTACTGCGGTACATATTGGGGGATGCGCTGTGCTCACCCCTTTTTCGGGTGGGTAGATCTTACACCTCTCAGCTCACACATAACCAATCACAACACTGCTTTCTTTCCTCTCCCGCCTTCACAACACAACGCACACGCACTCTCTGTTCCAAAGAATCCACGTACCTCTGACGCACCACTCCCTCTCCCCCCGAAGTGACGAAGGCTTCCACCTGAGCGTTGTTTGGTCTCAAAAACATAATACTTCCTGGCAACTTTCCCTAAAAAGAGGACCCCCTCCTGAGGCCCTCGGGCCAACCAGAGATTGTCATACTGACCTTATATAAATTTCATTATCCAGTTGGGGGTCCTTCCAGTATCATGAAAGGATTGGTGCTGACTAGCTAACTAACATAATCAATATCTCTTCCTACATAGATAACTACCATATCCCGTTACAAAGGGTGGCATAACAACTTGAACCTGAGCCTGGACACCTAATTCCAAGACTATCGAACATAAACTAGCCCCACCCCTTCCCCAAACTATATGCAATTTTTTTTTTGTATTCGATAATAATTTACTTCAGTTCGAATCATATTTTGTAATCCTTGTGGTTAGGTCCTGGGGGAAAATCTTAGGTTGTTCAAAATTAGCTGCATAATTAGGTACTCTATCATAAAATAAGGTCTATGTTTACGTTGATTTTTGAATTGTGCAGTTGATTTCAATGTATCAATATAAGGCTTCATAGTGTTATTACTAAAATAACACCAGTTTCTTTCTACAACTTTTTGGGGGTTAAATTAGAAAAGAAACATTCCAGATATACTCGTATATCGATCTTCAAGAGAACATCTATGAATAGGGTAGTTAAAATTACCAAGGCTATTAAAAAAAGCGATATCTTTAGTTTAACATAATTTTGCTTTAATTTGAAAATATAGTGAAATTAAGCTAAATTAAAGAATTTATATAATTTTACGACTATTATAGAATCTATTTTTTAGAAGAGACCTGTGTCGAAATTTCATATTTTTAGTAAGCTACATACTCAAATAGTCTGGGTAACACCAATATATATATATATATATATATATATATATATATATATATATATATGTGTGTGTGTGTGTGTGTGTAGAAAATTTTTGAAAGCTTGAATTTCAACTAAGAAATAACAGGACAGAAATAAGCAATATTTAACAATCCATTCAATTTTATTGCCTAGGTAACAAAAATAATTGCTTAATCCATGCCTCGTAGTCCTCGATTTGACGTTAAAACAAGCAACTAAAATTAGCATAATAGGCTTCCTTCTCATGGCATAAATTAGGGAAAATAAGGTTTGGTTAACTTTCCTCAGGAATTTTTTTCCTTCAAATTGAATTACTATATCCGTCTGTGCGGTAAATGCTAATTTACATTTAATCTTTGAATATTCATTAGAGGGCGGGACAAAGATTCGAAAATAAAGAAAAATATAATCACAATAAAAAAGGGGTGAAACTTCAGAAGACCTACTCCGTATTTTTAGTATTAAAAACAGTACTAATGGTGTTTTTTTAGGCATTGTAGTCGTTATTTACAGCTTCGGCTAGGCGCGGAAAGCACTTATTTTTTTTTAAGATACTAGCAATCTGAGTACGGTTCTAATTGCACTGAAACTATCTTAAAAACAAGGTCTGCTGACCAAAGTCACGTACTCGCAATTATTCTGATATATGACCTTACGACCTTCAAAACTTTTAATAATTCCCGGACTAGCCTTGGGAGGACATTGACAATTATGTCATTCAAAAGAGAATGTAAAACAACATAAGGGTTTCAAATTTCGTTAGAATCAGCCAAATAGTTATGATGTTATTGCCAAATAATTCCAGGGCTAACATTAGGAGGACCTTGCCGATTATTATCTCATTCGAAAGAGAATGTAAAACAACATAGGGGTTCAATTTTCGTTAGAATCGACCGAATAGTTACAATATTATTATAAAAGAAGCAAACGGGGATCGGACCAACCGACATAGTGAGATATAGAATCGCACGCGACTAATAATTGCTTCCGCGCCAAAACGAAACCGTAAATGGTTTCTGAAATGCCTAAAACACCATTAGTATTGTTTTGTACTACTAAAAACACGGCGTTTGGTTACTGGAAGTCGTTATCGAGCCGTGCTTTGAGTTGCCATTATCGGGGGGGGGGCCTCAGTCCCCACTCCGTTCGCGGCTCAGGAACAAGTAGTACACAATTTGAAAGCCTAGCAAAACTAAATACGCATAAAGCACACAACACCATCATCACGAACGCTTGACAAAGGGGTTTTGGCATTCCAATCGAAAGCAGCGCTGTTATAAGTTCTTGCATCCAGGTTGACAATGTGTGAATTAAGTTTGAATTTCATGTTAGCAATCTGTGAAGTTCATGGTTTCTGGTCACATCGGGAGAAGGTAACTCGGACTTATTTTAATTTCAATATTAACCCCATCAATGCGTAGTATCTAAAAAAATATGTACTTTCCGTGCCAAAACCCAACCCTATGTGACGACTGGAATGCCTAAAATTACTATTAGTACTTTTTTTTAATACTAAAAATACGGCATAGGTTTTCTGAAGTTTGACCCCAAAAGTTGGCTGTCGGTTAACCTTCTTTATCCTCAATCTAACTAAAATCTTTATTGCCAACGAAATTAATACTTTTTTTATTTTCAATAAACTTTTAGCCCTAAGATTTCTGAACAAGCTTACAACAGTCAGTCTTTCAATCTGTGGATTCTTATAAATATTAACTTTTTATTAGGTGAACTTCCAAGACAATGAAACGAAAAGAACTTCAGATGTGACTACCTAAAATTAATTCCTTGTTTTAAAGTATATATTCTGTTTTGTGAGTGAGTATATTACTACATATTAACTAGTTTAGTATACTACACTAGACATAAACTTAGATCAGAGTAATTTATTTTTATTAAATCTAACTCCACTTCTGCTAGATATAGATTACTAAAGCTGGAATATCGAGGCCACTGGTGGTTTTAGCGGATACTAGTATTTTGTAATTTGTATTATAAAACCATATATTTTTTCAGTTGAAGAAGTATAATAAAAAAGATTATGTTTTCGTATATGAAATAATATAAATTATTAGAATAAAAAGCAAAGGTTGGTGCGAATTTAAAATGTCTGCCATCGAAGAGATAGAAAACAAAATAAAAAGAAAGAAGAATAAATGGAAGGGAGACTATGATTAAAAGACACTGAGGTAATGGTTAGAAAATATACTTCAGCCCCATGAGATTGTATGTATGCTTATTTTATTGTAGATTTTTTGTTTAAAGAATTGATTTATCTCTTTGATCGAAGCAGTTCTTAAAAAGAAGACAAGCCATTTTTATATTTCTAATTGCTAGTCGCATTGTTGGTCCATTAATTTAGCATTATAACAAATTGACGTATTGTATGAAAGTTGTTCTGTAAATTTATATAATTTGCAAAAGGAAATAAAAATACACATTTTTTTTGTTTAATTTAGACTAATATTCAAAATATTTCTTGTAATCATGCAAAGTATTCGTTCCCTTTTCTGGATATGTATATCCAGAAAGGATTACTTTTACGGATTTTGATTTAAAATCGTTTTTGTATCTCCCAATTATACTCCAGAATAACTCGGGAGGGCAAAGGGCAAAGAAAGGAAAAATAATGAAAAATTTAGGAAAGAAAAAAGGGACAAACAATCTTTCCCCTACAGGGTTCTTATTTACGTATGTTTTTAAAAGTTAAAAATGACTACATCAATTTTTTCCTTTTGTTTATTTCGCGCTCATGTTGCGTCTAAAGATTATCGATAACTATAACGGTCTGCCTAAATTACGTAAGGAAAACAAACTTAAAAGGGACAATATCTCGTACTGTAAACTCATACTCCATTATCATGGGCAATATACCATAATATATAGTACTTGCAAATACTGGTGAACTATATAAATAATTTTATGATTTAAGCCATAATTTAAGGCATATGTATATTTTATGTAATATACAGTTGCATAAAATAATCTTGGTTTCCTTTTTCTATCGGAAGATTTACGAACAACCTCTGTTCCCTTTGAGAAAGGCATTTAACTGAAATATGACGTCATAACTAGCCTAAAACGGTGCACTCGGTTTTATTAAAATCACTCACTAAAATTAGGAAGGCATTAATTGCCTCCGTAGCCACTTCATAGCATCTACCTTTAAAATATAAAATAGGGTTATTAAAACTCCACTTTTAATTATTTCCCATTGTTCATTGTTTTCATCCTAAAAGTGGATTTAACACGATAGATAGTGAGTTATTCAATCCAGTACCATTGGTCAGAATATCAAAAGGACTACGTGGGGACTTCACAGTTTAAGTCCCTTTAAATCATATTTGCCTTAATGTTTATATGGTAATTGAAACCCATTTAAAACCTAGAACAACAAATTGTGTTTTATATATATATATACAATGGATACGCTAGACGCATTTAAACCTTTTAGTTACATCACTTTCTTTAATATAATGCTAATTAATTTTTAAATATTAGTCAAAACTTTGGCACGATTCCTTAGTAAACTACTGGATGTCAGCGGCTCTAAAAAACACATTCATTCGTAGGTACATATCAAAGTTTGAAAAAGTTACATACAAATGTACATTCTGAAGAGTACTTACTCTTCTAAATGAGAATAACGACGTCGAATAAACTAGACATCGATAAATTAGACATGTCTTGAAAAATGTACCCTCTCATTTAGTTACGTCACTTCTTCACACACATACAAAAACAAATAATGCACACATGGAATGCAAGATTCGAAGTACTGAAGCAAGCTTGTTAACAAAATGTTTGACAAGGTTATGGAATCTGTTGGTCTTTTCGCTCATTATAAAATTTGATTTCATAAGCTTTTCAGTATGAAAACCATGGAGCAGCAAAGTTTGTTGGAAAGAGATGCAAATGAATCCGGTATTATAATTATCGAATATTTTGAAGATACATAATATCGAGTTCATATCATCAATGCAGCTTTTGTTATGTAAGATAGAGGATAAGCTTGAATCTAGTAAGTGTTAATAATTTAGTCCACCACATAAAGCTTGATCAAACAATTCCACAGCATTCACGAAGAAATATCGACAGTGTAGATTCATGCAGCAGAAATAATGTATTATATATACTTAGTAAATTATGGATATATTTTTATTTATTTCTTTAATGACACTGTCCACTATAAAAACAATCACCACTGAGTTGTAGAAATGCACAAGTGTTATCATATTCTTCACCTCTGTGTTGTAATGGTAAAGTCTCTTTCCAAATTACTGATCTCGTAGATTCGGGATATATCATTCACTTCTATCTAATAGCACCATTTTTGTTTCACATATACATAAAATTATTCATTCAGCACGGAAGAAAATCGAATCCGCTACTTTCCTAGCCTTTAATATGTTAATTGTATTTTTAGTATCACAATTGAACAAATAGCTCTCCGTGACGAAAGAGACTCACCGTAGGCGTTGCTCTCTACGATCACAAGAGTTTAAACCTAATACCGAAAAAGTACAGGAGAAGGAAACAGTTTTGGTGGATCGGAGTGGATAGGTAGCCCTTGAAAGCTTGTGACGGAGAAGCAGTTTCTTGATATAATACCAAAATGCTCGATAGGCAAATAAAAGGGTATGCCCACATGGAAGCAGTGATTTTGGCTAAATGGTAATGTTAGCTTTGCTCTAGAGTTACTTTCAACTAACTCCTGCGAAAAAGCGCCATTTCCAGTGTGTTTACCTCACTAAGACATTTGTCCAAATGGATTTACATTTTTCGTAAACGTCTGTTTCATTCACGAAGAGTGAAAACGTGAGCATAAGTAGTTATATTCATATATATATATATATATATATATATATATATATATATATATATATATATATATATTATTACTGTGAGTAATAATGATTCGGAGGTGGAAATGTAACTGTGAGAGAAGTGTCGGTCGGTCGGTAACTCTTTACCTCTTAGGCGGCAGTGCGCAGCCCAGTCAACTTGCCATCCATCTCTCTATAACGTTTTAAACGCAAAAAAAAACAATAACAAAAAAACACAACTACATTCTTAAACTTATGATCACAGTTCAGACTATGTCGAAACCCTCGTTCCGAGGAACTTCTGGCATTGGCCAAGGCCTCATACTGCCATCACAGTCAGCCATCACAAGAGTGGCATTTAGGCGCACCCACAATCTTCCACTACCATCCCAGGCACATGCCGCATTATAATGTTCGATGATTCATCCAAGTAAATTAGTGACATAGGAGAGAGTCTCGTGGGAACACAACACTGCGATAGTGTTTCTACGAGCATATTACGTCGCAACTCTTCTGCAACGTGTGAGTAAAAAGTACTGAAAGAATCCAGAGTTCTATAAATGCTTGAGCAGGAACCTTTGCAATAGTTGGCATGGTAGCCCTTCGGAGCCATTATCCAGTCATCCCAACCAAGATCCTTAAATGAAACAAACAAGTTCTGTTTGCAGCACATTTTCGTATTTTTGTCGCATTGCAGTGCCCTCCTTGCGAGGCGTCGAGTAGGGCTTGGGCTGGTCCTAATCACTAGAAATGGTCTATGGGCTGATTCGTATCGGCGAGACCCCGGTTTGTGAGCACCTTTATGCTTTCGAGATGTAAAGAGCTCTGCCTTCACCTCTCCACTGCAACTACTGCAGTCAACTAGAAGTTGCAGCTGCTCCCCAGGTCGAGTGAACCACCACTGAATTGCTTCTGTAACATCTAAACGTCGCCATCCAACGTCTTCGGGAGTTACGTGAAGGGATGATACAAGTTTTCCAGATGGATTCTGAAAGAAAAGAAAGTTTAATTCAGATTTCCTGATGAAGTAGACAGAAACAATTAAAAGCTCTAAGGAATAAATAGAGACGCCAGATTTTGGGTAATAACTTTATTTAGAATTATATAGGCCGAATAAAATTTGGACCTATTTTTATTTAGATATTGATGTTTTGACCTTTTCATAGCTATTTTAAAGAGACCAAAGCACCTAGTTCCAGATTTACAGCGTAACGAATTTTAAGGTATTGCGGACCACGAGGGCGTACAATATTCAAATTCAAACCATGTCAGTGTTAATTGGACCTTGCATAATATTAATCATCTTAGATTGTTCGTACGTGTTCTATGAGGAGGGGGAGACTTGGCTACGGAAATAGTTTGATAGCATTTTGGCACTTTTATTCTTTCCTCTTTTGCACAGTGACAACTCTATTTCCTAATTTTCATGTGTTTTTGTTAGTTTGAATACTTACGAATATGTATTAGTTCTTCTTCAACAGTAGATATCTACTATTTTGAATGTATTTTACCAGAATATTCGACCCAGTTTCTCCATCCAATGCATCAAATAACTCTCTAAACCATTGTAAACACCACATGCCTATAGCAAACTCACGATTGCGTAATTTACAGACCGATAAGCGTCAACTGCATGAAACAGCAAATTTCAACTAGTCGGGGACTTGATGCCATCTCGCTATCCAACTCAATCTTCTTCTTAACAGAAGGGGTATTCAGGGTATTTTTCCTATTTGCATACCCATCCCTTACCATGCTGAAGAAGAGAGTTTAATATAGGAGCTCTAGGGTGGGTCTAAATAATTTTTAAAATATTTCTAATGCTTTCAAAACAAAGCTGTCACCAATGTATCTTCAAACAGCAGGAATAAATGTCAGAAAGCAAATGTCTTTCATATTATGATATTTTTGTTTAATAATTCGTACACCATGCATGTTAGAAATTTCTTCATGATTTGCATGGATGACATATTCTAGGCTCACGTAGATTGCAGTTTGAACAATTGGAAACGAATACTATTGTAATAATAAAAAAAGAGCATATTATTAGAAAAAGAAGTTTTTAAAGAAAATGATCACATTAGATGAAGTGAAAATATGTTGAAAGTATATATTCCGAGTAGCTACATTTGAGAGCCTTTCAAATGCTAAAGATTGGTAGAGGGCATCTAAATGATTAAGTTAACGAGCATTAAATGAGAGGAAGCTTTGTTCCTAACTTGAGTAGAAGATAAAGAGTATAAACGAGGAAATAAGTAAGTTTACAGAGTGATCTTTATTTTGAGACCGAAGTGCTTGCAGGGTGCCTTGGATCGTGTGCTAAAGATCGGGTGACCGCCGACCGTGTTTGTCGTAGACCCTCTTGTACGTAAGTTGTGCCATTCGTCGTTTGCATCGTGGAAAAAATCCCCAGACTGGGTAGTGAAATTCATATAAAGATTAGATTGACCATCGCTGATGAGCCCTCGTTGGACAGGGGGTCGTTGGTTTCCAGGTAGTATTGGGTGTTTTTTTTGTATACCAACCACCGATCGTTCCGCGCTAGGAGTATATGAATATAGGTATCAAATCGGCAGGCCCCCTGAACGTAGCAAAGGCTAGAGATTTTGTTATATGAAGGTGGGAAGGGACCGAGAGCGAGGTTGTGATTGCCTCTGTACTGATGACGTGAGTAGGAATTACCTACCCACTTATGGACAAGTCTAGCGCTTCCTCCCAATTGACGGCCAGTCCTTCGCATACTATGACGTTTTATGTCCTGGCCTGCTGGGATTGAGCTCCGTACCTTGACGCCAGAAATCCAACGGCGTATCCACTAGACTAGCGAACTTCAGCTCCGAAGTTGGTTTGCTAAATGTTGTGCCTGCATGGATTTATGGCGTGAACAGATGAGAGAGGCGATTGCAGGGCGGGAGTCTCTACTTGGAGGAAAGTTGCAGAAGTGGACTTAGAGTGTGTTGTAAGTACAATTTTTTAGTGGTTCAAAAATTACGAATTGGTAGTTCTGTGGTGTGGCGAGTAATGAAAGAAGTGGATTGTCTTTCCTACAAGACTAAGATTGGCTTTAATACGGTAGGACAAAATATTGTCTTCTTGAATCTTCTGTAATGGAGTGTGAGTTTAGTAACGAGGCTGAGTTAATAAGGGAAACAGAAAGATGATTATTGCTAAGGATTGTTTTAATTAGCGTTCTTCTCATTGAATGTGAAAGTGATGGTAGGCTTGTCTGGCATGGAGTTGTTCTTCATCGGATAGTTTTTGTTTGAGTAGGTGTGCTGGTTTTATCTTTTCTCTGTGGCCCCAGATGAATTCTGCGTTGAGTTACTCAAGTCTCTCACATCTCTAGTAAAGTTAAACTATGCTCAAATGAGTCATTAAAAATGAAAACAAATTTATTTTATATTTCTCTGACTTGAATTTGTTAAAAAAATAGAGGCAATTGAACTTATCTTTTACAAAACATTTAATGCAAATGATACAATTTCAAGAATCACTGCGAAAAGAAAACATTGTTTACTATTTTTTGCGAATCATTGTTTCTATTGTTTTCTCCTACAAACTCAGTTAATTTTCTTTTCTTATCGTCTATCAAGTCCTATTCATTTAGGTTAGTATAGAGTGGGTTGATTTTCTTGTCTCTCCTCTAAATATTGTTTTAATTTTATATTTCATATGTGTTTGATATTATTATATTGTTTCTCTATTGCAAGTGATACAACAAAACCAATAGATGTGTTTGATATTATTTTATTGTTTCTCTATTGTTATTATTACTTATTGGTAAGGGTGACAAGATTTTCGGACCACCCTGTAGTTTGAGCTGAGGTTGCCTAAACTCAGCCCTTTGGTAGTTTTTATTTGTATTAAAACTATCGGTACTTTCATGTTATCGTGGGTTCATAGTTACTAATTTAACTTAACCAAACCACACTAACAAGAAAGAACATCTAAATCAGATGATGTGGTCTTAGCTTCAGATTGTGTACCGAATTTCCTGATTCTTCAGTCTCCAAAATTACCTCCCATTTGAAAGTAAACCATTTACCTACAAAGTAGAATAATAGGATATCGGATCCCATTTGCCTTTAAAAAGTTATATCTTCTCTGGAATAGATTCCTACAATTTTTGAATGGTTCCAACTAAGATGTTGTGTTATTATTACTTCAGGACATTTGCCACTGCATTCCTAGACTTTGTAGGACTTTATCATCTCTCTTCTCTCCCAATTTTCTTGCAGTAGTTAAATACTATTCATGCCATATGATTGCCATCATAATTTTAGGTGGTTCGTGCAAGGGCTATCATAATACAAAGTGATGTCATTATTATGAAACAACAAGGGTGAACATTATAACCACAAATAAAAACAAATTGCTTTCATCATTCCATATTAGACAGAACCAAGTAGTTTTGATTACTGGATTTATTGAAGTATCTACGAGCAAAATATTGATCTACTATTTGGAATAATGTAAACTATGCGAAGAGAGTGCGATGGTAGGGGTAATACGTGCCGTTGAGTCGTTTTGATCGTTGAAAACGGCCATATTTCCGGTCTACAACGTAATAATGAAACTGCTATATTTCCTGCCAAACAGAAGTTCTCCACTCCCAACCAGATAACTGTCCTAAGTAATTAGGTAAACTCGCTATAAATCCACAGGATTAGAGACATTCTAGATCCAATTTGTTTTTCTTACTTTTTTCCTTCTATTATATATAATATATCCTCTGACTTTTTATGAATTACATTATAAAGAACCGTCCAAAAAGAATCAGGACGCCTGTATTTCTTCTATCACAACATCTTCCATAGCATTTGACAAAAGAAAATTCAGCTTTTCAAAGTTTGTCTACAATATTATCGATAAATAAACGACGTATGAGTAAAGGTTATGTAAATTTTGAAGAATAAGACAAAAGTTATCAGCAGATACGCAATTGACTAGAAAAATTAAAGTGACAAGAATAATCCTTTCGACAACCGAAACAAATCTCTATTGGAATTATCACTGGGAAACATTTATACAAGTTATAGGTAATGAATATTTAGTGTGGAAGCCTTTATTCTCCATGATGCTTTGACATCTGCCACAGGAAAGAACCCACTAGTAATACTCTTGCTTAGTTATCTGGCTAAATTCCTCTGAAAAAGTTTTCTAGAGTTCTTGAACTGTTTTCGCATTCTTTGCCTAACAGCAAGTGTCTTTAAAAATTTTCAATGGGATTCAGGTCAGGGCTCTGTGCAGGAAAGTTCGTAACAGTGATCTGCTTGCCATCCATGGAAGATCTCACCGATTTAGACTGTCCTTCAGACTGATCAATCAATGGCTTAACAGCGGGTATGCGAGCATGAAGAGGGTCATTCTCTTATCGATGTAACAGACTGTCTGGATATATTGCTTGTCAAAATCTCACTAATCTCTCAAGAAATTACAGCAACTATCTTAAAATGGTCCTTCTTCATAACTTGGCTAATGGTTTAGTCTTCCATCCTTCATGCCTTACTTGCCCTACTGGTTAATTTACCAGCCTTACATAAACTTGTTTTGTCATAAGTTGACAAGAAAATTATGAACTATACCTTTGGAGTGCATAACAATCTAAAATGGCTCTAGTTGAAAGAGCACCTTGGTAGCGGATCTTTAGGACCATCTCACGGGCAGAAAGAAGCGTAACAGATTTCTTAGATATGTTACTTGGACGGCAGCTGACAAGAGAATCACCTCATGTATACAAGATTGAACTGAAGTTGGTTGCTATGTAAACAATGTCAGTTCTTACTACAAAAACATAAGCATCCGGATCATTTTGAACACTTCCATTTTTCTAGTCTATTGCTTATCTGCCAATCAATTTTTGTTTTATTCTTCCAAATTTGCATAACCTTCATCGATTCATAGTTTATACTTGTTGATTATTGTACACCAATTTTGAAAGCCTAAGAATTTGTTTGAAAAAGTTATAGAAGGTATGATAGAAATACAGTCGTTCTGATCTCTTTGAACAGTATTAAAAAGGAGTGAGGATGAAACTCATTTCACCCAGTGAGGAAATTAACAAATAATACTGAAATAATTGATAGGAGACTTATAGTCGCTCAACATGAAGCTGCAATCCTTTGATCACCGCAGGCTTTCACTGCCTGTCTATTCTCTTACCGAAGACCATTCAATGGTGAAGCCTTATGTATAAATCTTCCTTCCGTGTTTTATAGCCTTGTAATTTCCTCATGACCTGCGATTCTATTTTGTCCCACATCTAATCCATGTTGACGCCGAGCTTCATGACACACTCTTTAATTCAATCTTTGCTGGCGTTTGTTGTCTGCCAATGCCACGCTTTTTCTTTCTACAACAGTGTGTGATTGCAAAACCTCAACACAGCACCAATTTTCGTTTTTCGCCTGCCAATAACTACGTTCTCTCATGATGATAGATCGTTCGGCCTATCATCTCCGCTTTCCAGTTGTCGTCACCAGTGATTCGACTCGAAGTGTCCCGCGGTCTCGTAAGAGTTTCACCTCCTATTCACGTACAGTCCATCGTAGTCACGTTGTGCGAGTTTATACTCTATTTTGGTTCTCTTACTTCAATTACTCCCCTAGTAGGTCAACCGAATTCACCCTTGGAATCTATAGCATCGCCACTCGATCTAAATTCCCACTAATTCGTTGTGGTCAAATACTAATTTATTACTAAACTGAATTGTAAAACAATTGCAAAAATCTTATCCATTTACTGCCCAAGATTATAGCTGTAGGTTTTCGTCTTATGTCATCCATTTAACTTTGGATCCTAAACTCTGCACCTCGGGTCATTGTCAATCCGAAATTGTTCGTAACCATCATTTCATTCTATGCTTCACATTTAAAATGATTCTTTTCCTAGTAATGCACATTAACTGTCTATAATTAATGAATTCTGATTGTGTTAGACCTTTCAGATCAATTATTTTCTCTCACCCACCTACTTTTATTTTATCTTCTCTTTAACGGAGCCCTAAATTTTTGGTGCGTTCATTTAACGTTGGAAAGATGGTCTTACTTTTTATGAGGTGAACAACTCAGTATCATTTCTTTTCACTGATGCAAGAGTCGATTCTAATTACAGAAAACCACAGTGAGTAATTGAGAATAGTACTTTGGAGTAAATGTTCAGAGTCTTCAAAGTTGGGCTTGAGTTCTAACGCCTCTTTTACTCAACTAGTTTTAAATTTATTTGGATACAATTGTTTTCAGTGGTTAACAGTCCTTGTCATTCAATATCAGTCTTCTCCGCTATGTTTTTATGTCAATAAAGTTCTTACTTGATTTCTGTATGTAAACGCTATAGTAGAGAACGCTGCTATGGAAACAATAAACAATTATTTGACTCGTATACAACCACTAATGCTAAACGAGAAGCAACGATTCGTTCTCTGTTGAAGTCTGAGAGATCATCCATATTTCCTTTCCCTTCTACTAAGCTCTGCTGCATACTTATTTAATTATCTCCAGAAAACAATCATATATTACATACTACAGAGTAAAACGAAAGTAAAATATATGATAAAAGATGATGAGACTAATAATTAATCAATGTGACCGCCTTTTGCGTCGATGACACGACGAAGTCTTGGTGTAACTTGAGCACAAATTGCGCGCAGGGATTCAGCTGATATTTTCTCTCGCCATTTTTCCAGATTGTACTTCAGAACTCTAACATTTTCATGAGATTTTATACAATCCTTCTACTGAAACATCGACTATACTTCAATGTCCATGGGGTTCAAATATGGCAAACAGGGAGGCTGAAGTTCTTAAGCTAAAACCCCTTAGAATTTGCCTGATACCAGTCTTGATTTTTTTTTTTGGGGGGGGGGGGGCTGTGTCTAGGTTGGTCCATATTGTTAAAGGATTACAACGGCATTGTTTATGGTGGCATCCACCCAGGGGATGATTTTCTCCTTCAACATGTCCAAATAAACATGTTTATTGATATTAATCCCTCTTCAGAGAAGATGAGAGGTGTTCGTTGGCCCGAAGATGTTACGTCCTCCCACACTATCAACAAAGCTAGCTTATTTCTCACTGTTCAACTGGAATCTTTTTTTATTTTGTATCCAAACACGATAATTTTTTGTGTTGTGGGTGGCCTGAACAGTGAGAAACTTCTCATCGATCTTAGAACTGGAGGCAGCGAATCATCAAGAAACCATTGGAGCAACAACTTTATTCTTCCGACTTTTCTTTTTTGGTGCTGTTGGAAAGATGTCATTTAGCTATCTTGGATGAGCAATGTTTCAGATCATCTCTCAGAAATTTTGGAATGGTCACATGTCTCACTTTGGCCTCCAAAGCAAGGTATGTGCTACTCCCCCTTGGATTTTGTTTAAATTTTGTTCATCGTGCCCTTAATGATGGTTGGGATCCTCACTGATCGGGCCGGGTGATCCTCACTCTTAAAAGACAACTGCATGTCTCTTTAAGCCGTTTGAAAGCTTTACAAAACACAGATCTGCTCATAATGTTATTCAACATTATGAACATATCGCTCGCTGTCTTCCCGCTTATATGCAGGTATTCGAGTGCTTCACATTTCCAGTCATATTTGTAAACCAGTGTTGTTTTTTATTAATTTACAATTTCATCAGGCAATTCACTAATTCCTGCAACAATCCGCAAGAAAGTAATTAATTAATCGTATGTGGACATATGTAAAATGACTTGTAAAAAGCAGTCTCCACTTCGTGTTTCCACCCTGTACATAGAACCTAGAGAACAAGAAAAAAAAGAAACTTTCTAAGAAGATAGAATCTTTTAGGTTTTCATAACCGAAAAGTGGCTTCTATAATAGTGGTACTTCCGATATTTTGCATACCCCCATATACTTTCGCATTCTATTCTATTATAATAAAATTAATCCAGCGATTATGTGGTAAACTATAACCGTAATTACCTGTTGAAAGGTATTAATTTTTCATAATAAAATAATTACTCCTTTGAACTTTAAATACTCACTTCGTTAAATATTGGGTCAGAAGGAAGCTTGAAAACCCAAAGTTTGGTCGGTGGACGATGGACATTTGAATTACTCCTAGAAGCAGCGGGGAGTCTGCGAATGAAGACCCACAGAGAGGCTTCTCTCACCCTCAGAGAGCTGACGTCTTCACTGCTTTGAGTGAACTTGAGTAAAGTGTGGTTATTGAGCTGGGTACCTGTGCAGAAGAAAAAATACTTTTACTCTACTGGTGCAATTAAACTTTCGTAGTGGGATGTAATTTAATGGCGGTTTTTATTCGCCTAAACGATACTCTATAAGCTATTATGTCGGTCGGATTGTCACCATTTTACTTTTCAATGGATTTTTGAAAGTTTTGAAAGTTGTAAGGTTAGATGATAAGTTTGTTAATTGATAATATGTTTGTTAATTATTATTTTTATTTTTTTAAATAATTGTGAGCACGCGACTTAGGACTTCAAAAGTTTTTCACAAAGAAATGATAAAAAACCTTATGGGATGACAAGTTCCTAACCCTTATTGTACAAAGATGTAGCTCCCTGTAAAAATATCATTGTCAGAAAGCAACTGATTATTCCTCAACGGTTTTGAATATTGAAATTCTTGATAATTTGAACAAATTTTACAATCGGATCCTAAATTCTCACATTGGTCTTCTAGATAATTTTACAATCGGATCTTAAATTCTCACATTGGTCTTCTAGATAATTTTACAATCGGATCCTAAATTCTCACATTGGTCTTCTAAATAAATTTACAATGGGATCCTAAATTCTCACATTGGTCTTCAAGATAATTTAACAATCGGATCCTAAATTCTCACATTGGTCTTCTAGATAATTTTACAATCGGATCCTAAATTCTCACATTGGTCTTCTAGATAATTTTACAATCAGGTCCTAGATTCTCACATTGGTCTTCTAGATAATTTTACAATCAGATCTTAAATTCTCACATTGGTCTTCTAGATAATTTTACAATCGGATCCTAAATTCTCACATTGGTCTTCTAAATAATTTTACAATCGGATCCTAAATTCTCACATTGGTCTTCTAAATAATTTTACAATGGGATCCTAAATTCTCACATTGGTCTTCAAGATAATTTTACAATCGGATCCTGAATTCTCACATTGGTCTTCTAGATAATTTTACAATCGGATCCTAAATTCTCACATTGGTCTTCTAGATAATTTTACAATCAGGTCCTAGATTCTCACATTGGTCTTCTAGATAATTTTACAATCGGATCTTAAATTCTCACATTGGTCTTCTAGATAATTTTACAATCAGATCCTAAATTCTCACATTGGTCTTCTAAATAATTTTACAATGTGATCCTAAATTCTCACATTGGTCTTCCAGATAATTTTACAATCGGATCCTAAATTCTCACATTGGTCTTCTAAATAATTTTACAATGGGATCCTTAATTCTCACATTGGTCTTCTAAATAATTTTACAATGGGATCCTAAATTCTCACATTAGTCTTCTAGATAATTTTACAATGGGATCCTAAATTCTCACATTAGTCTTCTAAATAATTTTACAATGGGATCCTAAATTCTCACATTGGTCTTCAAGATAATTTTACAATCGGATCCTAAATTGTCACATTGGTCTTTTAGATAATTTTACAATCGGATCCTAAATTCTCACATTGGTCTTCTAGATAATTTTACAATGGGATCTTAAATTCTCACATTAGTCTTCCAGATAATTTTACAATCGGATCCTAAATTATCACATAAGTCTTCTAAATAATTTTACAATTGGATCCTAAATTCTCACATTGGTCTTCTAGATAATTTTACAATCAGGTCCTAGATTCTCACATTGGTCTTCTAGATAATTTTACAATCGGATCTTAAATTCTCACATTGGTCTTCTAGATAATTTTACAATCGGATCCTAAATTCTCACATTGGTCTTCTAAATAATTTTACAATCGGATCCTAAATTCTCACATTGTTCTTCTAAATAATTTTACAATGGGATACTAAATTCTCACATTGGTCTTCAAGATAATTTTACAATGGGATCCTAAATTCTCACATTGGTCTTCTAGATAATTTTACAATCGGATCCTAAATTCTCACATTGGTCTTCTAGATAATTTTACAATCAGGTCCTAGATTCTCACATTGGTCTTCTAGATAATTTTACAATCGGATCTTAAATTCTCACATTGGTCTTCTAGATAATTTTACAATCGGATCCTAAATTCTCACATTGGTCTTCTAAATAATTTTACAATGAGATCCTAAATTCTCACATTGGTCTTCCAGATAATTTTACAATTGGATCCTAAATTCTCACATTAGTCTTCTAAATAATTTTACAATGGGATCCTAAATTCTCACATTGGTCTTCCAGATAATTTTACAATCGGATCCTAAATTCTCACATTGGTCTACTAGATAATTTTACAATGGGATTCTAAATTCTCACATTGGTCTTCTAAATAATTTTACAATGGGATCCTAAATTCTCACATTAGTCTTCTAGATAGTTTTACAATGGGATCCTAAATTCTCACATTAGTCTTCTAGATAATTTTACAATGGGATCCTAAATTCTCACATTGGTCTTCAAGATAATTTTACAATGGGATCCTAAATTCTCACATTGGTCTTTTAGATAATTTTACAATCGGATCCTAAATTCTCACATTGGTCTTCTAGATAATTTTACAATGGGATCTTAAATTCTCACATTGGTCTTCCAGATAATTTTACAATCGGATCCTAAATTCTCACATTGGTCTTCTAAATAATTTTACAATGGGATCCTAAATTCTCACATTGGTATTTTAGATAATTTTACAATCGGATCCTAAATTCTCACATTAGTCTTTTGGGTAATTTTACAATTGGATCCTAAATTCTCACATTGGTCTTTTAGATAATTTTACAATCTGATCCTAAATTCTCACATTGGTCTTTTAGATAATTTTACAATCGGATCCTAAATTCTCACATTAGTCTTCTAGATAATTTTACAATGGGACCCTAAATTCTCACATTGGTCTTCAAGATAATTTTACAATGGGATCCTAACTTCTCACATTGGTCTTCTAAATAATTTTACAATGGGATCCTAAATTCTCAAATTGGTTTTCTAGATAATTTTACAATCGGATCCTAAATTCTCACATTGGTCTTCTAAATAATTTTACAATGGGATCCTAAATTCTCACATTGGTCTTCCAGATAATTTTACAATGGGATCCTAAATTCTCACATTGGTCTTTTAGATAATTTTACAATGGGATCCTAAAATAATTTTACAATGGGATCCTAAATTCTCACATCAGTCTCCTAGATAATTTTACAATGGGATCCTAAATTCTCACATTGGTCTTCTAGATCATTTTACAATGGGATCCTAAATTCTCCCATTGGTCTTCTAAATAATTTTACAATGGGATCCTAACTTCTCACATTGGTCTTCTAGATAATTTTACAATGGGATCCTAAATTCTCACATTGGTCTTCTAGATAATTTTACAATGGGATCCTAAATTATCACATTAGTCTTCTAGATAATTTTACAATGTGATCCTAAATTCTCACATTAGTCTTTTAGATAATTTTACAATGGGATCTTAAATTCTCACATTGGTCTTCTAAATAATTTTATAATGGGATTCTAAATTCTCACATTAGTCTTCTAGATAATTTTACAATGGGATCCTAAATTCTCACATTGGTCTTCTAGATAATTTTACAATGGAATCCTAAATTCTCACATTGGTCTTCTAAATAATTTTACAATGGGATCCTAAATTCTCAAATTGGTTTTCTAGATAATTTTACAATCGGATCCTAAATTCTCACATTGGTCTTCTAGATAATTTTACAATGGGATCCTAAATTATCACATTGGTCTTCTAGATAATTTTACAATGGGATCCTAAATTATCACATTGGTCTTTTAGATAATTTTACAATGTGATCCTAAATTATCACACTGGTCTTTTAGATAATTTTACAATGTGATCCTAAATTCTCACATTGGCCTTTTAGATAATTTTACAATGGGATCCTAAATTATCACATTGGTCTTTTAGATAATTTTACAATGTGATCCTAAATTCTCACATTGGTCTTCTAGATAATTTTACAATCGAATTCTAAATCCTCACATTGGTCTTCTAGATAATTTTACTTTTCGCTCTTATTTTGGATCAGATCTGACGTTACACTATTCATCCTTCGATGGAAAGGGGTGAAGGAGAGTTTGAATTTTGCTCTGTAGCCTCAGATGCCCTTCCATTAAATTTGTAATAATTTTGCTTCTTTGGAATCGATCCAGTAAAACACTAACACACTTTCCCTAACAAGGTTTTCAGTTGCGGCTGCCTAATATACTTGGAAATTTAGCCAATTTCTGCTAAGATGTTCAACGATATACCACCAAATATACTATTTGTTATCCAACCCAGTCATGCTTAACTACAGCTGACTCAAAGATGAGAGACTTATAATTATCTACAGAGACGTAGGAAATATGCAACCACATCGTCAGTCGACCACGCACTTGTGTAATGGCTTAAGACTATTCTCTGGTTGTACAAATTATTGATTTCATTTTTACTCCTAAGATCTTTCGACCTGATTAGTTTGTTTAGCTCTTCTACGACCCATTCCCTTTCGAGGATGAGTGTTGAACATTGATCTCGATACTTCACTACACAAATGAAGAGTACCTAGCGCTCTGAGAAAATAGCAGAATGATAACAAATAATCAAAAAGTGTTGTTCAAGATGTCGTTTTCTACAGGGTGTTGTCACTGTAAAGAAAGAGGACGTTTCATTTACGAGACCTGTTTAGTTCTAAATCTGAAGTATTATTTTAACTCGTGCTATTCAATGAAATTTTCCATGAATAAATCTACATAAGGATTGAAGTTCGTACCTTTGGCTACTAGTGTTCGTTGTACGAACGTGTCTCTCCACCCATTAGCCCGGCTACTCCCTGAAATTTCTTCGCAGATAAGATCACTAACCTCTGTGCTTCCCTTTCTCAGCCTTCTGTCCCGGCTCCTGCCATTCTCCCTGACTTCCCGCCTCAGCCACTTATCGTTTTCCCCGCTGTGACCGCGTAGGAGCTTACAGCCCTGCTCTCGCGTTCTAAGAAATCGGGCTCCCCAAAGGACATTTTTCCACCTAAACTGTTATGTAAACTTCTGCCTGCTATCCTCCCAACGCTTCTTCACCTGTTTAACACTTCACTTGCAACTGGTTTTGTTCCCTCTTCCTTCTAACGTGCCCACATCCGTCCGATTCTTACAAAGCCTCAACTTAACCCCACGGACCCTTCTAATTATCACCCGATTTCGCAACTTACTTTCCTCTCTAAGGTTCTGGAGAGAGTGGTTGCTTCACGCATCAACAGTCACATGATGGCCTGTAACATTGATGAAACCTATTAATCTGGTTTCAAGTCAGGTCACTCCACAGAAACCGCCCTTCTCAATGTGTCCGATTGCTTACGAAGAGCCGCGGACAGGGGTTGTGTCTCCATCCTCGTTCTACTCGACCTCTCCTCTGCCTTCGATACTATTGACCATACTGTCCTACTTGATCGTCTCCACTCTTCCCTCAGCATATCAGGCACCGTGCTTGACTGATTCCGCTCTTACCTCTCGTCTCGTACCCAATCCGTTGTGTTGACGACGTTTCATCCGACTCTATCCTCATTCGATTTGGAGTAAAAACAAGGCTCTGTCCTTGGTCCTCTACTATTTCGTATCTACCTTCTCCCTCTTAGTTCCCTTCTCCGTAATCTTAGTCTATCATTCCACCTCTATGCTGATGACACTCAAATTTTCGTTGCCTCATCCCCCGCACCTCTTGCCTACTCTATCACTGACCTCCTGGCTGCCTACTCCTCCATTCTGACTTGCTCTCTACCAACTTCCGCAGGCTTAATCACTCCAAAACTGAGGTCCTCCTCGTCGGCACCCCTGCTCTTGTCAAAAAATCTAAATCTCTCTTTCCCTCGCTTACTCTGGGCGGTAATACTACCATTTTCTCTGACTGCGTTAGGAATCTGGGTGTTGTTTTTGATGAGCATCTCTCCTTTAAGCCTCATATCCGCAATGTCAGCAAATCCTCTCTATTTTTCCTTCGTAACTTCTCTCGCATTCGCTCTCACTTTGATCGCCAAAGTCTTGAGACTGCTGTTCATGCCTTCATCACTTCACGCATTGACTACTGTAACTCTCTGCTTGTGAATCTGCCATCCTCCTCTCTCCGCCCCCTTCAACTTGTACAGAACTATGCAGCCCGGCTTCTCCTCCGTGGCCCTCGCTTCTCCCCCTCGAAACCCTTGCTGCATGAACTGCACTGGCTCCGTGTCAGATCCCGTACTCACTTTAAGATACTTCTCTTCACATTTAAGGCCCTAAACAACAAGGCCCCGTCTTACCTCTCTTCTGCCCTCTCACCACGCCATGTCTCTCGGGCCCTTCGGTCATCACATGCACCTCTTTCGAATATTCCTCGTTCATCCCTCTGCTCAATGGGGGACTGCACCTTCTCAATCTGCGCCCCTAAGTTGTGGAATGCTCTTCCTGCTGAAATCAGGTCTTCTCCCTCTCTTACCACATTTAAGCGTTTCCTAAAAACGCATCTTTTCAGAATTGTCTTCTCCCCCCTCTTGAATTTCCATTGAATTTCCATTCTCATCTCAGCACAACGTGCGCTCTGGGAAGGCCTCAGGCCTTGAAGAGCGCATTACAAAAGACTTATTATTATTATATGGCCTCTAGCAAAAGTATCTAGATTTGATATTTGCTTTTATTGTCGTTAACCTTTTCACTATTTTTCTTATTTATATCAGCCATTTAACCAATGAATATTTATAAAATAATAATAATAATAATAGAGGTTTTATGTGGCGCCCTTCAAGGAAGGATAGAAAACGCCTTTACAGCAAATTAGTTCGCCCACTTTTATAAACTGTCCAATCCATCCTTTGTTCCCTTGTTAACCATTTTCTCTCATTTTATTATTGGTTGATTTTAGGAAGTTATTCAAGCCGATGTAAGTGACAGAAATTAAGATTCTTTCATTCATTAGTCACGCTAAATTCAGTCCTTTATTGAATCATAAGCGTTGACTCTCAAAGCTATTGGTCAGTTATAAGTAATTTTAGTTGATAATTAAAGAGTTTAATTTTATACTAAATTACTAGAATTTATAAGTATAAATTGTCCTGCTTATTCGAGAGAGACGAAAATCAACTAATCCTCAGAAAAGCTGCGAACACTCCAGGACAATTCAGTGGTATGTGGTCTGGAGCAACTATATTTCGACCTTGATCGGACCATGACAAAATCCAGTTGACATCAGTGTTCGAACACTACCTTACCATGTTATCGACAGTGCTTCACTCATCCAAGGCGTCGAGAAGAACCCCTGTACTTAAACATATCTCAAAGCCTTAGGACTTGAACGCCACTCCCTCACAGTTACCAAGAAGTTGGAAATGCTGTTCAGAACTACGAAACTCTCCTACGTGCACCTTCTAGACCTAGTTAAGAAACTGCGG
The DNA here is from genome assembly GCA_963969495.1 of Ceratothoa steindachneri. Taxonomy (NCBI): domain Eukaryota; kingdom Metazoa; phylum Arthropoda; class Malacostraca; order Isopoda; family Cymothoidae; genus Ceratothoa; species Ceratothoa steindachneri. Next base: position 188,587,761 of record OZ018321.1, on the reverse strand, counting down.
GATACTTTTGATCACAGTTTCAATCATAATTTCTTTAGGGAGTCGTTTATATGGTAGCCACCTACGCAAATGCAGCAAGCTCTGGAAGTTCTGTCTCCCGAAACTGTCATTGACCAACTCGAAACAGTAGCAGCCCGCGCCATTGAAAGCGGTAATCACATAGCAGTCGCCTCCTTTGAAGAAAGCTCATTACACAGTTTCGTTAATTTTTTTCGAACTGATTAATTTCCACTGACGGTTTGTAAACAAAACTCCGGGACCATATTTGTCCCATTAACTATAATTTTAAATGGCATGAACAAAATATGAGCTTACTCTTTACAATAGGATGACTCTGCCATATATGCCTTTCAGCAAATCGAAGGAGACTTAGCACAAGCTATTATTTTGTCAGAACCCCAAAAAGCAGTTCCCCTCCGACTCACAATTGATGCTTCGAATATTAAAGTGGGACTAATCTACCATGCAGCAGGGATTGGGAATGAATAGGTTCGCACAGTTATGCATTCAAGGGAGCAGAAATCAATTATTTAACACAGAGCAAAGAGCTATTAAGCATATTTTTTAGCAGTCAAACATTTCAAAACATGTTTGAAGGAACGGAATTCCATGTATATACAGATTGTTGTGCAGTATTAGCTGCATTCCGTTCCCATGTAATTAATAATTCCTCAAGAGGGGCACGCGCCCTTGAATACATAAACCGATTCCCTAGTGACATAAGACATATTTCGGGCAAGGAAAATCAGAGCGATGCCCACTCATGAGCTTCAATTATAAAGGAGGACGCGCAACTTCCCTCTCTTCAATTACACGCCTCATCCTGCGTTGCACAAAGTGACAACCATACCTCTTCAGTCTGCCCATTTTTACCAGCTATCCAATGGTTTGCGACGCTGGATTAAGAAGTCCTTGTCAATTCACAATCTACAGACGAGGAGATGATTAATTTGCAAGAAGATTCTTCAACTTCGCTTAATCTAGAAAAAAAATAGCTTTACGCTCGTCTCAAATCGCTATTATTTGCGATATTTCCAAGGTTCAGTGCGACCATAACTCATCCCTCAATTCCGAAAGCTGGTGTTTCATCAGTTATACGATTTGGGTAATTTAGGAACCCATTCTACTCTAAAGTCGATTTCGGACCATTTGGACTGGAAAGGCAAGCATAAGCAAGTTTGAGATTGACTTCGGATTCGTTCCTCATGACTGAAGGCAAAAGTACACTGCCCCACGAAAGTCCCTTATACACAACTTAAAATTGATGTTCATAACTTAAAACATGCCATCACACCCACGTCCACTTCAGACATAAGTACAGACGTAATATTCTCCCAGACGCATTCAAAAAAATTCCAAAAATAGAACTTGCAATCTCACTCAATTTATTACATCCCACTGAGAGATCAGAACTAAGACGCCGTATCAATGTCCTGATCTTTATTAGCCTTCCCTTTTCTCAGTTCAATATTTTCTTCGTCAGAAACAGTCGAAAAATAACAAAATCCCAACTATCATTGTTGTATTTTTCTTTTATTGCTACCATTGGATCGTCTAATGTCTTTGCGTTGTATACGATTGGAACAATCAAGTTAAGCTAGCCTTTCAATTTACTCATGTAAGCAACATAGACAACCATTCTCAAAGACTGAGTGTTTGTGGCAGAAAGAATCTAATTTCCATTGTTTTGATTATAATGCTGGACGATTAATCGGCAAATCTTCCTTCCAGTCGTTCTTTAATGACAGCCGAATACTTTGTCTCCTCATCTTAGCTCAGAGAAATTGCAGCTCATTAACGCAAACCAAGTATGCAGACGAATTTACCTTTTATCCACAGAAATAATTAGGGCAGTTTGTTCTACACTTCCCTAAGGAACCGCAGATGTTTAATATGACACTTGCTTAGTATATTGAAATGCGAACTAATATTATGTATGGGCTATATCATATCAGCCATTTAACTAATGAATGTATATTAACGGACAGAAAGCACCTGTATAAAAATTTACTCATTCACCTTTTATAAATTGCCCAATTCATTTTATGTTCCCATTGTAATAATTTTCTGGCAATTTATGATTGGTTAATTTTGTGCATCCATTGTTAACATCCCATTTTATTCATGCCTATTCAAGCCGATGTCACTGACAAAAATAAAGATTCCCTAATATTTATTTATTCATTAGTATTCATTTATTAACTTTTATACCATGTACGCTCAACTCAATTCTTTAGTAAATCCTAAGCGTTGAGTCTTAATGCCAATGTTCAGGTATAAGGGAATTTAGTTGGTAATTAAAAAGGTTACTTTTCTAACACTTTTAGGAATGAAAATTTTGAACAGTTTAAATAGAAAAAATCTCTTATTTCGAATGTGACTTTATATTTGATTGTAATTCATAACTACTATATTTTAGGAATGCCATTTTTTTTTAACAGTTTAAATTTTAGTTTGTAAGTCACCTAGGAATATTTGAAACTTTTACCCAAGTTCTTTCTAAGTTTTTATTTACAGTTCGAAAAACAGCTCGTTGGGCTGTTTTTGTATATTTAAAGCTTTTATCAAAGTTTTCTCTAAAAGTGAGTCCATAAAAACTACATATGATTATCGAATGTTTGGGAATTTTTTAAAACAAAAATAATTACAAATCACGTTCAGAAAATGCATTAAAATTAAGGCATGGATGTTTTTTTCTCGTATATAAAAGCAAACTTAGATGAGAATAAAAAGCTCTGAGAATGAAAAACATGAAAGAGAAAGATAATGTAAGAGGGGGAAGAGTTTGGAAGAGAGGATGGAGAGTAATAGTGAAAAAAGGAAGGAAGTAGTAGTTAGATATACGAGTATGTGCTAGTGCCGGTGAACGGGGCCATCTCCATTTGTTATTTTGTTTACTTTTTCGTATTTATTATTAATGTTGTCCCACTGCGGGATCTTTTATTATTTTCTACTTGTTACTGACATACTATTTTGTCCTATTGCGGGTTGTTTGGTCTGCCCGATAGTAGTTTCTTGAAGAAGGATGGCTCATAGAGCTTGAAGTTGTCGTCGTACAGCCTTACTTTGCATTTCAGTAAAGCTGTCTTGACTGACTCTTCGTTATCGAGTGAGTCATAGCACCACTTGATGTGGCCTCTTTTGACTCCTGAGACCAACCGCCTTGGTGGCTATCTCTCTTTGTTGAGTGGTGTTTATGTTGAGGGTGATGGTGATGTGAGTTCGATATCTCTTCCGCCGAGCTCGTGTTCTTCCTGTTGTGGTAGTCGTTCTGCTTCTTCTTCTTCTTCTTATTGTTTTCTAGGTTCTTCTTGGTTTCTTGTTTCTCTTTTTGTTCTTTTTCTGTCTGGACAAGGCAGGCAGAAGTGTTTGGTCAGCTGTAGGCTCATGTCCGGTCGTTGTAGGTACATCTTCGTGGGTTTTTGTTTCTTTTGTTGGCTTGGCTGGTTCTGATTGTGCTCCCTTGCTGCATGTTGCCGAGAGAACTTTGTCTGACTGTGGGTTGTCCAGAAACGTGATAGATTCCAGGCCATTTGCAGCCATCATCTTGTTCATCTCAGTATTGAATACCCGGGCAGGCTAGGTTCATCACATGCGCATGGAGAATGCATGCTAGCATTTTCGGAGGGGTCTCATCGGTGAGCTGTAGGACTATTTGAGGTTGTGCCGGCGTTGTGTTAGTTTGTGGTGAGATCTTGGCGGCTGTTGTGTAAGAGATGTTCGGTTTGTCAGCCGCTACTCTCTTCTTTCTTATGTGTTACTTCCTGACTGGGTACTGCATGCTCAAGGTACGGCGGGGACCAGCGCAGTTAACGCACATCTTCGTATCGTTAACGGAGTGCATCCAGTCGTGGCTGGTTTGTGCGCACTCTTTGAGCAGATCTTAACGTTCTCCTTGTCTTGGCAGGCACTAGTAGGGTGTTCTTCGACCTTGTAGCAGGAGAAGCAAGTTAGCAAATCGAAGGATCTCTCCATTTCAATCTACTCTGGGGAGATTATCATGGAGAATAACTTCAGTCCTTCTTACTTCGCCTTGGCCGCCATTTCGATTTCTCTGAACACGATTTTAAACGCGTGTTTGAGGTTCTGAAATTTAATCCCTTCGGTCACCTCTGCCCATTCTTGATTTCTCTCGATTTCTTGTTTGATGTGTTTGGCTGATCTTTCGCCTACCCATGGGTCAACTTGTTCGCATACGATAGCCTTCCTTGCCGCTAGGGCTGGGAAAGGTTTGGGCTCTAGTCCTATGGCGTCTAGTTCTTTTATGCCGGTTTTTGAGGTCAGCTTCACCAGGTCCGTCTGTGTGTGGCAAAATCGCGGCGTATCCTCTGGTAGCCTCGAGTAGTCTTTTAAGTCCGATAGCCAGTTTCCAAAAGATAGTCTCAAAGGTCTTCCCTTTGTTGAGTTTCTCAGACTCCCCCGCTCCGTTTATTGCTGGGGCGTCTTTTCATTGGTGTGTGTGTGTGTGTGTGTTGGGGGGGGGGGTCCCACTCCGATTCTGTAAAGTATCACTTTACTTCTCCACAGGCGAGACAGAAACAGGAGGTATCTCCAATCCGTCTAAGCTTCAGAAAACTAGTTCTCAGCCTTCGGAAAGTTCTTCAACTTTTTATTATTCGTCTATTTCACCTTCCAAATCCTTATAGCTTTAGATTTGTGTTTTCTCTTGGATTCGTTTTGAGGAAGGTTTCTGAAGAGTTTGGTGATCTAATGATTCATTTTGCCTGCTAACCTTTTTCTTTTTTATTTCTAAAGAATTCCAATGAAAGTCTTTTCTTGAATTTAAGCCTAGAAAATAAGCATGGATCTAAAAAATAATAGAGGAGTAAATTTTTAGGAGATATATACTGGGAACCTTTTATTTTTAGAAAAAAAACCCTTTGCGAGAGCAAAATAGGCCGTAGGCCACATACCGAATTATTGTCTGCAAAGTGCAAATTCTTCCTCTAAGCAGCAATGGCGAAGCCGCTCCTTTTGCTCGTTAAAAAAATAAATGTATGTAAAAATAGACCAATAGCCAATTTCATGGCCAAATGTTTTGACATTAGTTTATCGATAAGAGTACATTTGAAATTTGTAATTTTTTAAAACAAAATGGTCAAGTTCAGAAAAAATAAATAGGATTATCGAATGTTTTTTTTTTAAACAAAAAGAATTAAAAATGGTGAATTTCAGGAAAAAAAAGATTATCGAATGTTTTTTAATTTTTGAAAACAAAAAGAATTGCAAAGGTAAAGTTCAGATAATTTATTAAAATTAACACATGGCTGTTTTCTTTGTGTATATTCGAAGGTTTTAAAAAAGATATTTCTAAAAAAAGGAAATTGTTAAATCAAATTTAGCTTTGAGGATTAAATTATTAGGAGACCAGCCAATGGCTTCGCCCCTCCCCCCTACAGGGGGAGCTTGTGCTTTGCTACTAAGATTAAAATTTAAAATCTAAAGAAAAAGCAGCCATGGTTAAATTTTTATACATTTTCTGAACTTCGCCAATTATAATAATTTTAAAAAGAAACTCTAAACTAAATTTCCCTGCTTCCAAAATATCACCTTGCTAAAATATAGTTATAGAAGAAGATATATAAAAATAAATTTCCTGAACTTCACCATTTTGTTTGTTGATATTATAAAAGAATTATTAGAAATACTTTGATAAAAAAACATAAGTCATAACCAAACTAAGATGAAATTATTATTTCAAATACTCAAATATAATCCCCTTTTTTAATTATAGAGTTAGTGATGATGATGATGATGATATATACTGGAATGGCAAAACCTTTCCTCTTATATATATATATATATATATATATATATATATATATATATATATATATATATATATATATATATATATATATATATATATGTGTGTGTGTGTTTATTCTTTACTCTATAACGGTTAAATTTATGTAGAAACTAAAACAATGATTCAGAGGCTAAAGTTTATTAGGAGGGGACTATATTCGATATATAGTTTTTCATATCAACTTTAGCTGTAAACTGAAAATTACCATCTAAAACCATACAACTATCGAGCAACGGATCGCAATCATTAATCTGGAGTCGGTAACTTAAGGTCATTAACAACATCTTTTAGGATTACTTTTAAGATATTAGGGCTAACTTTAAACTGCCCTTCTGAGAGATTAAAATCCGGAATTTATGTAATTAATGTGAGTAAATAATTTTCCTTTTATTAAAATGATTACATTTGTAAATTATTTGCGCACCAGAGAAATCTATGACATGTTAGCAATTTTAACATGATTAAACATACTTGAAGCATTTCTTGCTTTCCTAATATCTCTCATATGTTTATTAATGTGCCTATGTAATGACATCCTCTTTTCTCCCCCTAAAACAACCCTTAATTTTTAAATATTTCTATTATCTCTGTTTTTTACAATGAAGACACCCAAAACTATTTAATCTCAGTTTTATTTAAAAACAAAAACATATTTCCTCTTCCCTAATAGTTAAAAGCCCTGCATTTTTATAATTTGAATATTACCACCTCTGCTGCTTCCCATTTCCCATTTCATTAATTTATAAATATCTGATGACTTATCAGATATTTATAATCTCTCATATCCTTGAGAATGGGTTCCTAGCCGTAACGTCGGTACCAAGAAGTTATAATATAATAATGAACTACCTAAATTTAGCCTGCTTATTTATCCTAAAAATACGTATATCTATATATATATATATATATATATATATATATATATATATATATATATATATATATATATATATATGTATATTCATAACCCTATATTTTAAGCACGAGATTTTTTGAAGGTTTGAATAAGATTTTTTCTTGTTCTTCTTCTTCTCTTGTTGTTGTTGTTGTTGTTCTTGTTGTTCTTCTTTTTTATTGTTCTTGTTCTTTTTTGTCTTGTTGTTGTTCTTGTTCTTCTTCTTATTATAAAGGAATTATTAGAAATAACTTTGATAAAAAAATTAAATCTACTTAGGTGACAACCGAACTAAAAGAAAAAATCTTATTCAAACACCTTCAAAAAATCTCGTTCTTAAAATATAGGGTTATGGATTAATTAACCCAGAATGGCAAGATACAGCAAAGAACAGCGAGCAAGAATTGTGACTACTGATTTAAAACATAATGGATCAATTGTTACTGCACAGAGGGACTTTAGAACAGCATTTAATCAAGGAAACAGTCCCTCGTGTCATTGTATTCTTGCAATGGTATCAAGGTTCAGAGAATCCGGGTCTAAAGGTGATAAAGAACGCTCTGGTAGACCGAGATCTGTGCGAAATTCAGGTGTCATTCAGCGTGTGTTAACCAGTGTTCAACAACAGCCACAAACGTCAACTAGGATACGTTCCAGTCAACTAGGAATTTCTCGAACATCATTGCAACGCATCGTAACAAAAGAATTGAAACTTCATCCATACAAAATTCAAATAACTCAACAATTAAATATTGCAGACCATCAAAAAAGAATAAACTTTGCACGCGCATTTTTGGGACTAATCATTGCCGATGAAGCCCATTTTCACATTACTGGATACGTCAATAAACAGAATTGCCGATTATGGTGTGCTGAAACCCCATGATAATTCACGACCGGCCTCTTCATGCACAGAAAGTTACGGTCTGGTGCGGCATAACCAGTTCGAGAGTCATTGGTCCCTAACATAACATAACATAATTACACGGATGACAAAAGCCACAAGGGCCTATCAAAGGTCATCCGCATCCGTCAAACCCACCCACAAAAAGCACCATCACCAGGGGAAGACAAAAAATAGTAGGAGTAACAGGGAACACTTACAGAAAAATGATATAAGATTATTTATTGCCAGAACTGAAAGATTTGGATATGCACGATATGTGGTTTCAACAAGATGGGGCGACACCACACACAGCGAGAGAAACCATGGCAATACTAAGAGCAGCCTTTCCTGGTGGGTTAATTTCACGTTTAGGTGACGTTTCTTGGCCACCACGATCACCTGATTTTACCCCTCCAGATTGTTTCCTTCGGGGATACCTTAAAGAAAAGGTATACGTATAATAAACCTAATAATCTTCAAGAATTGAAACAAAACCTCATTGAAGAAATAGACAAAATCACTCATGATGTTTTGCAAAATGTCATGGAAAATATGGTGCAAAGAATCCGCCTTTGTTTTAACAATAATGGAGAACATTTGAAGGATATGATCTTTTAATAATAATAATCCTAGATCTCCTCTTTCATTTTATATATCACCCACTTTTATAACTTAATTAGTTTTTGTGTTATTAATTTTAAAAAAAATGTGAAGTAACTTTTGTGCCACCCGTTATATATATATATACGAGGGGCGGTCAATAAGTTTTGCGAATCGGTAGGGCAAAACAGAGGAAGGGGGATGGATGTGTTAGGACAGGTTATGACAAGACAGGACCTGCAGCCGCACGCTTCTGCCTCGTCTATTTAAGAAGCAGTAGCTGATCGCAGATCGTCAGTCACAAATTTTTCAACAATGGAGAAGGTTGAGCACCGCGCAGTGATCAAATTTTTGATCAAGGAAGGCAAGAATGCAAAAGAGATCCATGAACGCATGGTTGCAGTGTACACCGACACCGCCCATTCCTATGCAACCATTGCTCGCTGGAATAGGGAGTTCCACCATGGTCGTGAGTCCCTTGAAGATGACTCCCGTCCAGGACGCCCGTCAGACGTGACCAACGAGGACAATGTGGCTCGTGTGGAGAGGATCATACTAGACGGGTGAAGGTCGAAGAAATCGAGCGAGAACTTGGAATATCACATGGAAGTGCTATGAACATCATCCACGACAATTTGACCATGGCCAAATTGTCGTGGGTCCCTAGAAACCTCACGCCCCATGATCGACTTCAACGTGGTCAAAGTCCACAAGTGCGCGATTGCGGATTCAAGGAGCTCAACCATCCCCCCTACAGTCCAGATTTGGCCCCCAGCGACTCCTTTTTATTCCGCCAGCTTAAGGCTGCATTGCGTGGACGCCGGTTTGGGAACGATGAAGATGTCCAGCTCGCCGTCCAGGAGTGGATTGAACAGCAGTCGGTAGATTTCTGGCTGTCGAGAATTTGAAGCCTCAGGGACAAGTGGCGCAAGTGCATTGAAGTCGAGGGTAGTTATATTGAAAAATAATAAAACACTTTTCCTCGTATCTCGTTTCTTTATATCCGAATTGCAAAACTTATTGACCGCCCCTCGTGTATATATATATATATATATATATATATATATATATATATATATATATATATATATATAAATATTGTGTGTGGGTGGGCCATTAGAAACCACTTTAGAGGACCATAATATTTATTTGCGAGACTAGTTTCGATATGAAGTTTACCATACCATCTTCGGTCATATAGTGATTGGTGATAGACATCCACACATAAATATCTCAAACAAAACAATGTTACTAATCTGGAAGATGTGTGTGATTCTAAGGTCATTAGTCATATCATTAAATTTATATATTGGACGAAAGAGCTACATTTTAATTGCCCTTCCAAAAGGTTAATGTTAGTTATTTTTAGAATTAGGAAGATTGAACACTTTTTTGTCTTTCACGAAAAACATTACAAGTGTAAATTATCTGAGACCGAAGCTAATTAATTAGATTGTTTAATTTTTTTATGTAATTAAAATACTCGATGCGACACTGGCTCGTCTGATATCATCTATGTGTTCAAACCTTTGTTGTAAAGATCTTCCTGTCTCTTTTACATGAAAGTAGGGGCAATTATTAGATTTGTAGGCAATTAAATATACTTCTGTTTCATTGGTTTTCTTTTGGGGGTTTTGTGGAAGGGAAATATTTAAAGATTGTAGAAGGGTATTTAAAGGATGGTGTGGCGGGAGAGTGGACGTTGCTTAATCGTTTAAGTAAGGGTCCGAATGGAAGTGATAGACAGATTTAAGTGTTTTTAACATTGGGTCAGTAAATTATTGGCGTGGCTTTAGATAAATTTACGTTAATGAGATGGATGGGATAGTTCAGGTCAATAAATATACAGGTCGTATATGTAATTTTATCTTGCAAAAACCAGGATCACATATTTTAAATACTCTTTAGAACATCCATATTGAAACGGCTTTTTGATATTATTAATGACCTTAGAATCACTGCTACAGATTAACAAATCTCACACACACTCACACACACACACACACATATATATATATATATATATATATATATATATATATATATATATATATATATATGTATTGTAGGGGAATGGTCACCCCTTCCCCACACCCCCCACCCCCACCCACCCCGTTCACTCTTGGTGCAGTTTCAAGGCGGTTACCGCAAAGACATCCGTCGAAGGCATCGGCGGGTTCAGTGCTTAACCGCAGTGTGGCACAACTCGGTGCCATGAAAGACCCTAAAGGTCAAAATGTAAGATCTCCCCCAGGAGAGTGAGATCCAGTTTCACGTCAAATAAGAAATTGGAGACGTGTTTCTCCAAATCTCGAAGGCTAACGAGGAGCCGATGTTTGACCTCGTGTGAAAAACCGTTGGTCAAAATAACTCTCCTGGGGCCGTCCTCAAGCCCCTGTCCCCCTTACCACTCCCCCAGTGGGGTGACGAGGTATAAATGAGGAACTCTGAGGAAAATCGGGGTAGTATACGTCAGTCTCTAGGTGACGAAGTCTTCGGATCAAACCGAACTACCGAGACTAGAGAGGTAGAGTAATTGGATCACCAGACCAAGAAGTACCCTGCAAGAGAGGCAGGGCTACCTACCTTAAGGGGCTAAGAAGAAGCTCATCCTCGAGCTAAGTCCCTGGTTATCAAACCAAACGATAAGTTAACTTTGGTAAGTTCAACTTACTCTCGCCAGAGAGACTCCTCATATCCTGGTGCACCTTAAACACCAGGGGTATTCCTCGTCCTTGAGGAATTAAGAAAAGAAGAAGTAAAAGGCTCCCCCTCGAGCCCGTTATTCGGTGGCCACACCGAACTCCTAAGTTAACTTGGTAAGGAATCAAGTTCAAATTATTCTCGCCAGAGAAATCCCCCTCCGTTATACTCGCCCTTGAAGAAGGCTGGAACTAAGAAAAAGCTCATCCTCGAGCTAGTTCCCGGTTATCAAACCGAACTTTAAGTAACTTATTCTCGCCAGAGAAACCCCCCTCCGTTATCCTCGCCCTTGAAGAAGACCCTTCCCGAGTTCAGTCCTCGTTCATAAGGAAATAAGTAACGAAGGAGAAAAGCTCCTCCTCGAGCTCGTTACTCGGTGATCACACCGCACTCCAAGTTAACTTGATTTAAGAACCAAGTTCGACTCACTCTCGCCAGAGAGACCACGACTGCCTAGGTGTTGCATAAAGCACCGTATTGGTTCTCGTCCTTGAAGAACCCCCCCTTCCCCCCGGAAGAACGTGTGAACCCCCCAGTTGCTACCCTCGCCAAAACGACCATGGAATTTCGCCCATCTACATCTGGACACACGGCACGCGTCATGAGTCAATAACATTTCTGAGGCCTTTTAAACTCCAGATGAGTCCGTAAGCCTAATTCTTATATTATTGTTGTGTGTAGAGAAAACGTTAACCAATTTTAGTGGGTAACTAATTTAATTAATTCTTGTTTAGGATAATATTCAGAGTATTGCTGTAATTAATGTTTAGATGTTATGTATTCAATTGATAAAGGTAAAATATAAGTTTATTTTGTGAATTAGTGGGCGTTTCTTTTATATCCTTACGTGCTTCGTAACGGCTCTGTTCGTTAAGATATTCTTATAATATCAATATATTAGACATACTAAGCACTCTTACAGATAGAACAAAAAGGGGGGGAATTCTACGACATGTATATTTCTCTCAAAGTAGCACGAGAGAATGATGAAAATGAATCCATTAAACCACATTGAAAGAGAAAACGGAATAATTTTTCCTTGCAGTAATATTTTTATTGCCTTTTTTTTCGAAAAATCCGTGCAGGGAAGCGATTCGAACCAGGCTACGCGTAGCGTAGTGTACTGACGGCATACTTTTAACTGAGATCAAAGCGGTGCTCGCTGCCTCAGTGTGCCTGGTTCGAATCGCTTCCCTGCACGGATTTTTCGAAAAAAAAGGCAATAAAAATATTACTGCAAGGAAAAATTATTCCGTTTTCTCTTTCAATGTGGTTTAATGGATTCATATATATATATATATATATATATATATATATATATATATATATACTACTACTACTGACATTTCTCTCCTCTTTCATTAAGAATGATGTTGCCTCTGGCATGTGGCATCAAATTCTTTATAGCCAGCCGAGTGCCATTACATAGCTTTGTTGGATCCAAATTTCGCAACAACAGTATTCGGAGTTACTACTCTCAGTTCAAGTTAGTTAGGAGGTATACTATGTGAGGAGTTTCTAGGGAGTTTAGAAACTCTGTGGAATAATCGAATATTTGATCATGATCCGAAATTGTATCAACTGACTTGTAAATTTGTGGAGTTCTTGAGAGGGAAAGCAGGGGATGTTTAATGATTCTGCAGACTTTTGTTCTTCGGAGCCAATATAGCTCCTTCACGCAGCCAGTTGTAGTTTTACTGAAGATTATCAATAGTATTAATAACTATACAGACAGGAGATATTTCTATTCCACCATCAGCATCAAGAAGTATTTTACAAACACTGGAAGTGTCTGCATGAAATCACCTTACAGCAAAAGAGTGACACCTCCTATAGGAGCCTCACAATCCCTGATGTCTCACATCGTCCTGCCTAGTGCTTCTAAGGCTCCCTCATGAGCCACTGAATCAGGGAACCCGGCGTCGCCCGGGTAAAAAAAACATAAATAAAATACAGTTTTAAATTCTTTCATTGTTTTCCTTGGAAAAGTTTACATAAAAATACACTTCATTTTTATTATATAGTTATAGACATTTTATGGACAGAGAGACACACACACACACACACATATATATATATATATATATATATATATATATATATATATATATATATATATATATATATATATATATATATATAAGATTTTATTAAAGACCAGGCCTAGCTGAACCTTGATTAGCTTTTTTCGTCTTGCGAAAGCTTATAGATAAGTGTTTGACCATCTTCGGAGCGAATTAATTTTGATAATGAAAAGAAGGCGGAATGTGGTTGACAGGAATTAGTTAGAAAAGGTACATTTGGGAATCGGATTTCGGTCATTATTGACCGTTAATTCGTAAAGAGTTGTAAGGTTCGCTGGGTGGCGGTCAATTGGGCATTAATCTTCAGTTTTTTTTTCTTGGATTAGGATCGCTTCCAGAATATGAAGGCGTGTGCGGTCACTTTTCCTCTTGATAATGGTGTTTTGTGCTAAAATTTCTGGTGCTAGTTGAATTCCATGTTGCATGTAGTGGTTCTTGATGGCGCCGTTTTGCAAATGCATGGTGAGTCTACGAGATAGAGATGTGGTTGTGATTCCAATGTATTTATTTGAATTATGAAGCTTCCAATCTTCATGCGGACAGGTGAATTGATGAATTACATTGGAAGTTTTCAATTCTTTTTTCGTACTTGTGTCGCTGATAATGAGGTGATTACTTATTTTGGGGGGTTTTTTAATATATTGTGACTTGTCGCGTTTCTTCTGGATTCGTGCATTTTGTACTTTGGTGTATAATATTTTTGATTGTTCTTTCGTCGATTTTATACGATTCACTCATTTGGTTCATATAGAAGATATTTATTGGGTGTTTCTTATTGTCTTCATTTTTATTATTGTAATTTTCATGTAAGTTTTACAGGAATGTATTTGTTTCTTTGTCCGCCATAGTGTTGGAGAAACCATTATTTGTATGCGCGTCTAATGTATGTTCTTATGACACTTTTTTTATCTTTCTGGACATTCGCCATCTCCATTGAGACAATTCCTAGAATTCGTTGGTTTAGTATATACAACCCAGGTATATACCTGAGTTGTGTATTTATTTTCACTTTCTGTCACTTCAATATCAAGGAAGGGTAATTTTCCTTTAGAATTGAGTTCATACGTAAATTTTTGTACAGAGTGCTCTATCATTCTTGTTTTAAGTCTTTTCAGTTGATTTTTTCTTTAATTACAAGATGTATATCGTCAACGAAACGACAGTAGGTTAAAGGTTAAAAGATGATTCTCCTTCAATATTTCTTTTTCTAAGCGACCCATGTAGAAGTTTGCAAAAGTGGGTCCGAGTGGTGAGCCCATTGCAACTCCGTTAATTTGTTTGTAGAGTTTTCCGTTAGGTGCGCGAAATGGTGCTTCCATTGTGCACACCTTCAAAAGATTCTTCAATATGTTGGGGTCTAATTTAGGAGCAGGTTTGTTCGAGTTTTTATATACTTCGTCAATTATTATGTTTATTGTTTCTTCGGTGCGTATGTTTGTAAAGAGGCTTTCTACGTCCAGTGAGGCGATGATTCCATCTGGTTTTGTAGTGTGAATTATATCAATAAATTCATCTGTTGATTTAATAGAATATTCATTTGGGATGTAGTCACTGATAATTTTGTTGATTTCTTTTGAAATTTTGGATGTTGGCATGGGAATTTGCGAGATTATCGGTCTTAAGTGGTTGTTATTTTTATGTGTTTTAACATTACTATACATGTATCCTAGAGTAAACTCGCCTGTGAGTTTTGAAAATGTACACCTCCTTTCACTTTATCTTTTTGGAGAGTTTCCGTAGGGTCCCTTTGGATTTGTCTGAATTTGGACATGTCTTCCAGTATGTGTTGTATTTTTGAGATATAGTCTTCTTTCTTCAGTATAACGTAAACTTTGATTCATCTGCTCTGCGCATGACTATATCCTGGTTGTTTTCAAGTTGTTTGATTGCATCGCCGGCTGTTTTTGTGGAGTCTTGAAGGGCCAAAGTTTCCTTCTTTTTGTTGATTCTGAACGTAGTTGTTCCTTTATATTTAGATTTATCTCTATTTTGTTTTCATTTTGTAATTTGACGAGGGACTGGTATAGTAATTCAATTTTGGTTTTCTTCATGGTTTGGTCAAACTTTGACTGTGTGTGACAGTCAAGTCCAAGGTTTAATACTGTCTCTTGATCGGTTGTTAATTGAAAGTTAGATAGATTTACGAAGGAGTTCTGTTTTCTGGTAGGAAAACGTTTCCATTGTAAATTTTGTTCAATTTCTTGGTTTTCTTTGTCCTTTCCGAATTCGTTGTTTGCATTGACATATCGGTAAGTGCTATCTCGATACGGGTTTTCAATTGATGGTCGATGTTAAGATGGTTGAAGTTGGACTCTAATTCTTTTTAAGTTCTTGTTTTAATTTTGGGATGCTACGCTGTTGTAGCATAATTTGTCGCTCTACGAGACTTTCTCTGAGAGTGATGGTGTTAGGTTCTGCTCTCGCTACCGGGTCATGTGTTTTAATATTTGTATATTTAGGTAGGAGTTTTTCTTCTATGCATGTTTTATTAAAGACCAGGTCTAGTTGAGCCTTAATTAGCTTCTTTCTCTGCTTTTATAATTTTCTTATTATTCTTTTTCGTCAACTAACACGAGAATATTTAGTACAAAACACAATTATCAAAAGGAGAAGTGACCACACACGCCTTCATATCCTGGAAGCGATCCTAATCCACGAAGATAAACCGAAGATTAATGCCCAATTGACCGCCACCCAGCGAACCTTAAAACTCTTTACGGATTAACGGTCAATAATGACCGAAATTCCATTCCCAAATGTACCTTTTTTACTCGTAACTCTTCCTGTCAACCATATTTCCTCTTCTTTTCATTATCTAAATTATCTTTAGTATATAAATGTAATGCCTTTAAATGTTTAACCAGTGTAAAATTAATTCACTCCGAAGATGGTCAAACGTGACCGAAAGCTCAGCTAGCTAAAATAAATCCTGAATATCGGAGCACTTATCTATAACCTTTCGCAAGACGAAAAAAGAATAATAAGGAAATTAGAAAAGCAAGGAAAGAAGCTAATCAAGGCTCAACTAGACCTGGTCTTTAATAAAACATGCATAAAAGAAAAACTCCTACCTAAATATACCAATATATATATATATATATATATATATATATATATATATATATATATATATATATATATATATATATATATATATATATATATATATATATATATATATATATATATATATATATATATATATATATATAATTTTCTATTTCTTTCTTAGTCCCCGTTTGAGCTTGCGAAAGTGTTCCTTAAAAGTTATTCTATTCAGAGATTTTTTTTGGTTCTCTGCGTAGCATAGTGCACTAAAGGCATACTTTTAACTGTTATGAAAGCGGTGCTCGCTGCCTCAGGAGGCATGGTTCGAATCGCTTCCCTGCACGGATATTTCCGAAAAAAGGTAATAAAAATATTACTGCAAAGAAAAACTATTCCGTTTTCTCTTTCTATGTGGTTTAATGGATTCATTTTCATTGTTCTCTCGCGCTACTTTGATATATATATATATATATATATATATATATATATATATATATATATATATATATATATATATATATATATATATATATATATAACCTTCCTTTTAGCGGAGGCGGGCCTCCCTCGATGTTGGAGGGGCTTTCTCCTTCTCCCTTTTTTTTTCTTTGTGTATAGGTATTTTTGGCTTGTTTTTGGGCTGTATTTTGTTTATGTTGTGTTTTGAATCTTCCCTCCCAGCATTAGGCTGGGAAGTGATTGCGGGGAAGTACAAGAAGTCGTTAGATGCACGTTATGAAAAATATAATTGGGGACCTTTAAATGATTTTGAGCTCCTCAACCGAATTAAGATCATAGGGTTATTATACAAAAAAGGGCGTCTCTTCCTCATCACCTCCGGTCACTTTGGGCATGAGTGCGGTCACCTGTAGCCTTTACGATGTGCACTCACACCACGGCGAGCTTGCTCACACTCCCACACTACAGATCTAGCGAGGAAGCTTCGAATAGGGGTGTTTCAAATTGGATAGCTGAGTGGCTGAAAGACAGGAAGCAAAGGGTAGTGCTAAATGGTGTAAAGTCAGAGTGGAGGGATGTTATCAGTGGGGTTCCTCAGGGATCAGTTCTCGGGCCATTATTATTTGTCATCTATATAAACGATCTTGGGGAGGCAGTTAATAATAAAGTGTCAATTTTTGCGGATGATACCAAATTAGCAGCTGTAGTTAAAAATATTGATGATAATTTTAAAGTGCAGGGGGATTTAAATAAATTGTTATCCTGGGCACATAAGTGGCAAATGACTTTCAACCTTGATAAGTGCAAAGTTATTAACATGGGAAAAGATAATAGAGAATTTAACTATGAAATGGATGGGCATTGGCTGAGCTCAGTAGAGGATGAGAAAGATCTAGGAGTAGTTATAGATAAGTCATTAAGGTTTTCTAAGCAGTGTATTGAAGCAAGAAATAGGGCAAATAGAGTGCTGGGTTTTATTAAGAGAAATGTCAGTTACAAAAGTAAGGAGGTTATTCTTAAACTCTATAACTCTTATGTTAGGCCACATCTAGAGTACTGTATACAGGCATGGTCCCCACATTTTAGACACGATATTAACCTTCTTGAGTCAGTGCAACGGAGGGCAACAAAGATTATTCCTTCCCTGAGGCACCTTGAATATATAGATAGACTGAGGGTATTAAATATGTTCTCGTTCGAAAGGATGTGTGTGAGAGGGGATATGATTGAGCTCTTTAAAATTTTTTCCGGGATAGATAAATTGGATGTTAGCAAGTTTTTTGAGTTAGATGATGGAAATCGGACTAGAGGTCACCACTTGAAAATTAAAAAGCAAGGGTGTAGGTTGGATTTAAGAAAATATTTTTTCACCAATAGAGTGGTAGACTTCTGGAACAAATTGCCGCAGAGGGTAGTAGGTAGTCTAAATCTAAATGTATTTAAGAGCAGGTTGGATGAGTTTATGGGAAGGGAAAGTTGTGATGGTTCCTAAGTTTTGTATATATTAATATTGTTTGTATATATCTATAGCTGCATGATTTAGTTCTTGACAAGCCTTGATTGGTGATACCCTTGTTTCTGGATGCAATCCTCTGGATGTAGTTTTCCTGGGAGTTTGGGTGCCTTAAAAAAGAGGCCATTTGACTCGGATGACCTATGATGAGCCCTTGTGGCTTTTGTCATCTGTTATATTATATTGTGGGGGACTTTGATTTTGTCTTCCCCTGGTGATGGTGCTTTTTGTGGGTGGGTTTTGACGGAGGCGGATGACCTTTGATAGGCCCTTGTGGCTTTTGTCATCCGTGTAATTATGTTATGTATGTTATGTTATGTTAATAGAGTAAATAATCTACTGATCCTTTTTTTATTATAAATTTTATGCTATGCCTTCCTGCCCGTAGATTTTCATACCCACTCTCGTACCCCAAATTCTTCATCCTTCTTTTCCTCCCTACATACATTCCCATCACTTTTTTGGGACGCTTCTCTCATCTCTCCTCGTGATATGGCCTTACCATTCGAACCTCATCCCCTATACTTATGTGACCCCACATAGATGTGTAAGGTTAACATAGAAAACAATAGCGTAGCTGACATTTGGAAGATTGCATGCCCAAAACAATCAGCTGATATCTTGCAGTATCTAGCTCTCCTTATCCTATTTAAAACAATAAAACACAAAAATTAATGCAATTTAGAGAAGGGAAACAAATGTAATATAAACCGATATTGTCATTCAACGACGGGCAACTGAACTAATTCCCTCGATTAGAAATAAGTCCTATATCGAAAGATTAAATATATTAAAACCACATACTCTTGAAACTAGGCGGCGCGAGGCGTACTTATCTCCGACAAGAGTGGCCGAGCTGTTGGACGGACTATGTATGGCCCGCGAGGAGATATCGACTGGAGTGGCCGCTGCTGTCCGATCCCGCTCTAAGCTTAGTTGAGTCTTGAGTAGACGCGAGGCACTCAATGATGGTCTCCTGACTGGAAATATGACTATCTTCTACTTCAGGGATGGATCTTATCTTGCTTTTCTTCTTTCTCTTCTCTTTCTTGTGCGTGCTCCAAAGGGGCTTGGACAGGCCGGAGTCTCGTTCCAATCTGCCTATTGCTCATCCCCGGGAACTCAAAGAGTGCCGGGAAGTTTTACAACCATAGCATCACACGTAACAACGGCTTTAAACTGAAGGGACGGAGGTTACAAAAACAGAGCTAAAAATGGCTTTAAACTGAAAGGACGAAGGTTTCAAACGACAGACCTAAAAATGGCTTTAAACTTAAATGACGAGGGTTTCAAACGAACAGAGCTAAAAATGAATTTAAACTGAAAGGACGAAGGTTTCATTGAACAGACCTAAAAATGGCTTTAAACTTGAATGACGAAGGTTTCATCAAACAGAGCTAAAAATGGCTTTAAACTTAAATGACAAGGATTTCAAACGAACAGAGCCAAAAATGAATTTAAACTGAAAGGACGAAGGTTTCATCGAATAGACCTAAAAATGGCTTTAAACTTGAATGTCGAAGGTTTCATCGAACAGACCTAAAAATGGCTTTAAACTTAAATGACGAGGGTTTCAAACGAACAGAGCTAAAAATGAATTTAAACTAAAAAGACGAAGGTTTCATCGAACAAACCTAAAAATAGCTTTAAACTTGAATGACGAAGGTTTCATCGAACAGAGCTAAAAATGGTTTTAAACTAAAAGGACGAAGGTTTCAAACGAACAGAGCTAAAAATGGCTTTAAACTAAAAGGACGAAGGTTTCAAACGACAGACCTAAAAATGGCTTTAAACTTGAATGACGAAGGTTTCATCGAACAGAGCTAAAAATGAATTTAAACTGAAAAGACGAAGATTTCATCGAACAGAGCTAAAAATGGTTTTAAACTGAAAGGACGAAGGTTTCAAACGAACAGAGCTAAAAATGAATTTAAACTGAAAGGACGAAGGTTTCAAACGAACAGAGCTAAAAATTTGTTCACCTTTAAAATCATTGATAAATGGAACGTACTCCCCGCGGAGATAGTAAATGGTAGTAGTGAGAATATTTTTAAAAACAAAATTAAAAGTTATTTTACGAATAATTATTATATTGTTTAAATAGAGGGCCCCTTTTGTGGATTCATTGTTGCGTAATTGAGCATCGTGGCGACATTCTCCAAAGGAGGACTACTAGCATAGAATGGGACTGGCGTTTGAGTGGACTAAGTAGTCATTGTTTGCGCTCTGTAACTATGTAACTATTAAATATCAATTTCTATTTTTTAGCCATTCCAAAATTTATGCCACTAAAAATTCTCTTTTCCTCTTAACTCATTTTTAACATTTGCATATTTTTACATTTAACTCAGTGTTTCAATATGTTATGCAGCTAAGAATAGAGGTCGCAAAAGAGAACCTTGTGGCATACCATAATTTTTGCTAGAGGTTTCTGATGCAAGACCATTGCTAGGGAGGTGTGAGGGAGGATACATTAGAGGGGGGTGGGGCAAAGGGCTTTAATGGTCAACGCGTCGTTGCCAGCTCTATTTATTTTTTTATACATGGAGAAGATTATGTTAACTTAGGTTAGGTTATTACCCACATCGCTTTAGCCAGTTCAGTTCAGTACAACAGCCGTTGGTAGTTGTTCTAAACAATATTAGAGACTGTTTGCTTTAGAAGTATGTGGATTAGTAGAATTATTTGTACTCATTAAAATAATAATGATGGTCCCTCCATGAAAAAATATATTAAATTAAGTTCGTAAGGTAGGAAAGTTAGGAGGGAAAATGTTTAGAAGGTAGGTAGTCTGGATCTTTTGCAGTTCCTCTTCTCCGGCTCTTTTATAGTTGCTGTTTCATGTCGGATGAGTTTTATGGTTTAGATAGTCAAGTATAGTTTAATTTAACCAAACAGTGTCCAAACGAGCCTTAATAATCATATAAAACCTCCTATTTTATAAAGAAAAGGCAACTCATAGAACAACGGAGAGGGGAGGTGGGGTGCTCTGGAAGAGATCCGGGAGCATGAATTAAGAAGTAAATAGCTTTTGAGACTTCCTGCTTTCCATTTCGCTGAGATGATCAAGCTTCATTTAGGTGGTATTTTTAAATGTTCTGGGGCCGTTTGTGGCAACTTTGCATTCATCAGAACCAGCTTCGTATAGTTTTGATACATTTCATTACTATTGCGGTCACATGTAGCGTAATTACAGCGCTCGGTTCAGTTTGTGGTCGACATTTGGCAGCACTAAAAACTGGTTTTAAACTTTGACTTTCTACGATTCGTACATTTCTATTCTTTTTTCTATTCTCGAACGTTATTTGCTTTGCCCTTCCATTAATTTTCTTCTTTTAGCTTTTTTCGTATCATTTCTCTTCCTTTATTGAATTTTCAAGCTTCTCTAGTGATTCAAATAACATCCTTATTTAACTATCAGGTCAATCTACTTTCAACACATTTTACCTTCTACCGTCTTTACTTTCACGAATCTTTTTTTCTACCCATAAAAACTTTCTGGCATAGATATCTAAATTAATTAATAAAAATAAATAAATATCTTCTTTCGCTTCTTAATTCATTTTTTCCCCTTTCTTTCTCACCAGAAACCTCGGCAACAACCATTTCCCTGAAATTCCATCAGTCGGGCTGGAGAAATTGTTTCTTTACAAATGCTCGTAGTCTTAGAAACAAGAAGGATGAGCTATTTAGTTATATTAGCAATGAGGATATAGATATATTATGCGTTACTGAATCATGGGTTAATGAAATAGAATTTAGTGACACTATAAGTGAATTTGATTTACAGGGCTATAATATGTACATTAGTCAAAGGACAGGTAGGATTGGTGGAGGAATAATTATCTATATAAAAAACAACATTGTTTCAAGTTTAAATACTTCAATAAAGCAGGATGGAGTTGAGTCACTTTGGATAGATATTAGGTTCAGTAAAAATAGAATGGTGCATTTGGGAGCTTTTTACAGGCCACCTGGGCAGACTGATGATATAGATGAACTAATGATAAGGGAAATAAGTAAGGGATGTGAAACAGATGCAGTTATTATTGGGGACTTCAACTTAAACTCTGTGGACTGGGAAAATATGATAGGTAGGGATAGAACAAGTGGCAGGTTCATAGAATGCTTTGAGGATAATTTTTTGAATCAATTTGTTAATGAGCCAACGAGGGGGGACAATATATTAGATTTAGTACTTTCTAACAGTGATCATTTAGTTCAAGAATTGACTGTTGGGGAAGCATTGGGAAATAGTGACCATCAGATAGTTCGTTTTAACTTGGGAATTGAGAAGGGTAAAATAACTGAGAATGCTGAAAAAGTTCCAAATTTTCATAAGGGAGATTATGTAAAACTTCGAAGCTTGCTAAATTTGGTAGACTGGGATATAGAATTCAGAGGTAAAAATGCTTATGGGATGTGGGATACTTTCAAGCATATAATAAATGTAGTCCAAGAACAATGTATCCCAATGAAGACCATTAGGAACAAAAGTAGGAAACCATTATGGTGGAATCAGGAGATAGCTAGAAAAATTTCAGAGAAGAAAAGGGCATATAAAAAATTACAGGTACAAAATAATATTCAAAATTTAAGTGATTATAGAATGGCTAGGAATGAGTTAAATAAGATTATAAAGAAGAACAAAAGGGTGTCAGAAATTAAATTAGCTCAGGATAGCAACAAAGATCCTAGAAAGTTCTTTAGTTACTATAAAATTAATAACAAGTGTGGCAGAGTTAAAATAGGACCTATCAAATATGAAGGGTTTGTGAGAGAAACTGATGAGGAAATAGTTGAGGTACTAAATGGTCATTTTGCATCAGTATTTACAAAAGAGAAACTAAATAGTCCTATGTATAGTACTCATAGGTCAGGAAAAGAGGTGTTTACTAACATTTGTGTGGATCGGAGGATGATAAAAGGACTAATAGGTGATTTAGATACTACCAAGGCCTCCGGCCCTGATAATATTCATTCTAGGATACTTAAAGAAGGGCTAGAAAGTATCTCAATAGCTCTGGACAAGTTATATACTAGGTCATTGGAATATGGAGAAATACCCGATGATTGGAAGAGAGCAAATGTAGTCCCCATTTTCAAGAAGGGTAGTAAAGAGGATCCAAATAACTTTAGACCGGTTAGCCTAACTCCTGTAGTCTGTAAAATTCTTGAGAAAATAGTTAAAAAAGGGATTTGCCAACATCTAGAGAGGGAGGGGTTAATCAGCGATGCTCAGCATGGGTTTAGATCAGGTAGATCATGTTTGACTAACTTACTAGACTTTCTGGAGTTTGTAACAGATCAAGTAGATAAGGGAGAGAATGTAGATATAATTTACTTAGATTTTAGTAAAGCATTTGATAAGGTACCACATAGGAGACTAGTTCATAAATTAAAAATGATTGGGATATGTGGGGGTGTTTCAAATTGGATAGCTGAGTGGCTGAAAGACAGGAAGCAAAGGGTAGTGCTAAATGGTGTAAAGTCAGAGTGGAGGGATGTTATCAGTGGGGTTCCTCAGGGATCAGTTCTCGGTCCATTATTATTTGTCATCCATATAAACGATCTTGGGGAGGCAGTTAATAATAAAGTGTCAATTTTTGCGGATGATACCAAATTAGCAGCTGTAGTTAAAGATATTGATGATAATTTTAAAGTGCAGGGGGACTTAAATAAATTGTTATCCTGGGCACATAAGTGGCAAATGACTTTCAACCTTGATAAGTGCAAAGTTATTAACATGGGAAAAGATAATAGAGAATTTAACTATGAAATGGATGAGCATTGGCTGAGCTCAGTAGAGGATGAGAAAGATCTAGGAGTAGTAATAGATAAGTCATTAAGGTTTTCTAAGCAGTGTATTGAAGCAAGAAATAGGGCAATTAGAGTGCTGGGTTTTATTAAGAGAAATGTCAGTTACAAAAGTAAGGAGGTTATTCTTAAACTCTATAACTCTTATGTTAGGCCACATCTAGAGTACTGTATACAGGCATGGTCCCCACATTTTAGACACGATATTAACCTTCTTGAGTCAGTGCAACGGAGGGCAACAAAGATTATTCCTTCCCTGAGGCACCTTGAATATGAAGATAGACTGAGGGTATTAAATATGTTCTCGTTCGAAAGGAGGTGTGTGAGAGGGGATATGATTGAGCTGTTTAAAATTTTTTCCGGGATAGATAAATTGGATGTTAGCAAGTTTTTTGAGTTAGATGATGGAAATCGGACTAGAGGTCACCACTTGAAAATTAAAAAGCAAGGGTGTAGGTTGGATTTAAGAAAATATTTTTTCACCAATAGAGTGGTAGACTTTTGGAACAAATTGCCGCAGAGGGTAGTAGGTAGTCCAAATCTAAATGTATTTAAGAGTAGGTTGGATGAGTTTATGGGAAGGGAAGGTTGTAATGGTTCCTAAGTTTTGTATATATTAATATTGTTTGTATATATCTATAGCTGCATGATTTAGTTCTTGACAAGCCTTGATTGGTGATACCCTTGTTTCTGGATGCAATCCTCTGGATGTAGTTTTCCTGGGAGTTTGGGTGCCTTGAAAAAGAGGCCGCTTGACTCGGATGACCTATGATGAGCCCTTGTGGCTTTTGTCATCCGTTATATTATATTGTGGGGGACTTTGATTTTGTCTTCCCCTGGTGATGGTGCTTTTTGTGGGTGGGTTTTGACGGAGTCGGATGACCTTTGATAGGCCCTTGTGGCTTTTGTCATCCGTGTAATTATGTTATGTTATGTTATGTTCACAATAACCACTACTTGAGGGTGTTTCCAGGACCCGAGAGTTTCCCCGCTGTTCACTCTCTTATACTCTCGTATGCTTATCACTGCTGTCCGTTCCTCAGGTAGGAAACACGAGCCCAATTACCGTGTCGGGTAAATGCATGTATTTCATCCCTGTAATCATCGATAAATGGATCACACCCCTCAGAGGTAGTAAATGGTAGTAGCAGAGCCGTTGCAATATCTAGTGCTTCCCTCCAAATCAAGATTGTGGGGCCCCTATAACAATATATCATACATTTACAAGTAGTGCCAGGCACGACAAATACTATTCTCAGCAGTGCCAAAGCTGCGGAATACTTACAGAAAATGGGTATTCAAAAATTTTACATTTTCATTACTAAAATAAATTTATTTGGCCACATTGGGGCCCGTTCAAGAGCCTCCCCCCAGAGGGGGGGCGGACGGTTGATACGGCTCTGGTTAGTACTGTGAATAGTTTTAAAAATAAAATTGACAGTTATTTAACGAATAATGACATTGCTTAAATACGGTGCCCCTTTTGTGGATTGAATGTCGCGTGAGTGAACATCGTGGCGACAATCTCCAAAGGAGGACTACTAGCATAGAATGGGACTGGCCTTTGAGTGGACTAAGTAGTCCTTGCTGGCTCCCTGTAACGATGGGACTGGCCTTTGAGTGGACAAAGTAGTCCTTGCTGGCTCCCTGTAACGTTTGGACTGGCCTTTGAGTGGACTAAGTAGTCCTTGCTGGCTCCATGTAACGATGGAACTATCTTATACATGATATAATATGATTCTTTATTCAACTGCCAAATAATGAAGCTATGATGAGAGGATGCTTCCATTGCATTCTTCATGCTGGAAATATGCAAACGATATGAAAAAAGTCAAGTAAAAACATCCTTGGTTGCGGTGATATTTTTAGTTGCGGTTTTATTTTTAGTTGCGGTATTATTTCTAGTTGCGTCTCTTCAACTCGATAAGTTACTAGGTCCGTTCTTAGGTCTGTTTGTCGGCTGGTAACCATTTTACTTTTCAATGAGTTTTTTGGCAATAACATCGTAACTATTTGCTCGATTCTAACGAAATTTGAAATCTATATGTTGTTTTATATTCTCTTTCGAATGATATAATTGCCAAGGCCTCCCAAAGTTAGTCCTGGAATTATTGAAAGTTTTGAAGGTGATAAGTCAGAATGATTGAAAGCACGCGACTTATGTCTGTTTCCCTTGTTATCCATAACCCTATATTTTAAGAACGAGATTTTTTGAAGGTTTGAATAAGATTTTTTCTTTTAGTTCGGTTGTCACCTAAGTAGATTTAATTTTTTTATCAAAGTTAATAATTCCTTTATAAGAAGAAGAACTACAGAACTACAGAATCTAGGACCAGCAAAGACCCTAAGGTCCGCTCGAGGCTAGTCCGCTACACTACATCCATAAATACGATACACACTTATCTACGAGTGTATCTCTAACATGCTATATATTTATTTATTATTTTTTTTATTTATTATTTTTTATTATTTTATTTTTTTTTTATTTTTATATATGATCTACTGTACACACTTATCTACATGTGTACAATGTCATGCATATTAACTACTTCAACCTAGGGGTGGGGGGGTGATAGAAAGTTTTTCTTCTCAACTTCCGCAGCCCTCGACTGCTAGTGGTGAAAATATAATTTTAGGATAGTAACACTATTTATAGGATAGGCGGAAAAGAAAATGGATATCTAAACTACACATGCAAGAGAAATCGCTGGCATCATTTTTAGTCATCATTTTTACTCTCGTTGTTCCTCCGCTCCAAACTCCTTTTGCAAAGACGTTTTTATTTACTGTGCTCAGACTAAGTTATATTTATACTATTTAAGTGCACGTTGAGACGGTTTTTAAACATATTTACCGACGTACTATCTACTACGCGGGTGGGTAGCCTATTCCAAATTTGAGTAATTTTAAACGTAAAATAGTTTTGGCCTATACTAGTGTTAAATCGCTTGTTCACTAATTTTAATCCGTGTTGGCGAGTGTTTCCCCTATGATCCAATTCGAACAAATTCCTATAATCATCGTTTGAAAATCCTTTCAATATTTTAAATAGTTCTATTAGCTGGCCACGTAATCTTCTGCCTTCGAGAAATGGCAAATCTAACGCCCTGAGTCTTTCCTCGTAGGGCCTGTTTCTCAGCTCGTGAATTAATTTTGTAGCCCTATGCTGCACTCTTTCTAATTGCGCGATATCTTTGTTTAAGTATGGAGACCAAAATTGAACCGCATATTCGAGCAGTGGACGCACAAGTGATTTATATAACGGTAAAATTATATCTTTGGATTTGAACGTGAAATTACGCGCGATATAACCCAGCACACCATTTGCTTTTTTACATGCATCCGCGCATTGTTTCGTGACTTTGAAGTCATCCGAGACTAAAACTCCGAGGTCTTTTTCCAATTCAACCACGTCGAGGACCTGGCCTTTCATGGTATACTCTACCCTAAAATTATGGCAACCCAAATGCATCACCTTACATTTACTTAAATTAAACTGCATTTGCCACTTATCCGCCCATCTAACAATCAAGTTTAGGTCCTTTTGTAATTTTTCTACATCCGATCTTACATAGGCACGGTTGCCCAGCTTCGTGTCGTCAGCAAATTAAATTTAGAAATCGTACTAAATACGACATTATCCAAATCGTTTATATATATTAGAAACAATAATGGGCCAAGAACCGAGCCTTGTGGCATTCCACTACTGACGTTGACCCAATCAGAACATTCACCATTTATAACTACCCGCTGCGAACGATCCTTCAGCCAATTTCTAATCCAATTTAATATCTTACCCTTCACACCGATTGCTTTAACTTTCATTAATAATCTCTTGGGCGGAACGGTGTCAAACGCCTTTTTAAAGTCTAGATAGATTACATCTAGAGCTTTGCTTTCGTCGTAAACGCAAATCATTTTATGGAAGAATTCGAGCAAATTTGTCAAGCACGATCTCGCCCGCCTAAACCCATGTTGGGAATCTTTAATCAGATTATTTAGCTCGAGGTGGCTCACTATTCTATCTCTAATTACCGATTCTAAAAGCTTTCCAACTACCAAAGTTAGACTAATAGGACGAAAATTCGTTGCTTCGTATCTATTCCCATTCTTAAATATTGGTGTAACGTTTGCACGCTTGAAGTCTAAAGGGACTACGCCATCTTCTAATGAGCGATTGAAAATTGCACGCAACGGCTTCGCAAGCTCATTCTTAAGTTCCTTTAAATGAGTGGGGTAAACGCCATCGGGCCCGGGTGATTTTGACTTTTCATCAGGTTAATATATTTAAGAATTTCCTCTTCATTAACTGTTATATCGGATATGCAAATATCACTATTATGTACTTCTTCGACTAACGATCCTAATTCGGACGAATCTTTAACAGTGAAGACGCTTGTGAAATGTTCAGAAGAAGAAGAAGAAGAATAAGACGAAGAAGAAGAAGAAGATGAAGATGAAAATTAAGATGAAGATGAAGATGAAGATTAAGATGAAGAAAAGGGTGTTCAGGGTGTTAAAATAAAGAGTCTATAAAGGGGATTAAAAAAGGCGGTTAAGATTAGCAAATAAGGCCGTAGGCCACACCCCCGCAGGGTTGTCTGTGTAACCAAGCTCTTCCTGTTAAGGAAGAGAACAGCGGCTTGTCTTTTTATATTTGCAACGTTGGTGAATTTCAGATTACGGACTCTGAAATCAACGTATTTTCAAATTATGCGACATTTATATTATTAAATGTTACGCTCAACCTAGGCGGAATAAATATCCCCTAAAAATCCTTTTCTTTCATTCTGTCAGATCCTCACTCCACTCATTACACTGTAAAGGATGCAAGAACATATCAAAAAGCTCCGAAGATGATCGGATAAGATCGAAAGCTCAGTAATTTAGTTTGTTTTCTACCAAACACATTAATTTAAAAAAACGATGAATACAGGACAAGTGATCCACCATCTACAAGATGGAATAAAAAAGATAGAAGAAGAGAAAGATGCCAAAGGAAATTAATTAAGGCAAAATACACAATGGTCTTCAACAAAATTTGCATTATTAATTGAGTAAACATCAAATACTTTCCAAATGGGAATTGACGAAGGGTTCTGTGTATAGAATGTAATTCATGGCATGACATAATTACCACACTACAAACAAAATCTGTGTAAAGAAACAAAATTTATAACAATACGTTCAGCATCTGTGATTAAAAACGCCCGCTTAACAACATGGTAACATATGAAGGTTAGTACGGATGAGGAAACATTGCAAGTAGCAAAATGTAGGCCCAAAATTGCCATCAATCTCGGGAACGTTGATTATAGATACATACACACCCAAAGCTTAGATAAGTCCAGACAACACAGAAACCACTTAAATGTCTAAACTTTATCTCTCATAAACAATTTATACCGACAAAAGCAAGTTATGGATTAAATATCTCTTTCAAATCGACATATCTCTTCATATTACAAGTTTTATGAGCGCCATCTACTTATAAATCATATTACGAATATTTTGCCTTTAGTATCTAGTTATGAGTTGTACAGGCAAGAACTCGCTGAATATTAATGATAGTAAAAATGTCCGTTACAGTCTCTCTTTTAACATTTACCCAATAAAACATAGCTAAACTTTAAGTTCTCTTTTTATATATTTTTTCAAAAATAATTACTGAATATATGAACTTTTTACTCGACTTTTATATGTGAACTTTTCGAGAGCTAATAAAATAGTTCATAAAAATGTAGATTTATTGCAAAATATAAGAAATTCCTGCATGAAAGGAATAGCTCACAGATAACATCGGTTCCTGTGCTGAATCTGTGACCGTTGGGTTGATTAAGTTTATCCAATGTTTACTTGACTGCTCGCGTTCGGAATCTTTTGCGCTTGTGTAATGAATAATGGCGTAGGAGAACAAATATGGCACATTCTGCATGGTTGAATTGGAAATGTGACTTTGTTTTGCCATTGCCCAAAATCCGGAAGATCAAGAATACTTTATTATTTATTTGCTATCTCTTCAGGTGGCTATAAGCGAGGGCAGAGCTACCTAAATTACCCCCTAAAGCTAGTCATTAGACCAAAATATAAAATCGAAAAAAGGCACCAAATAAATATCTACATGGTACGCTCAAGTGCAGGATTAAATAGGAGCTGTTAGTGATCCGATGAGATGATAGACTCATCGTACGTGCGTATGGAAAGCACCACTCTTTAACTGTTGTGTATCGAATTCATCATCCGAGATAAATGTTTTCATGCAGGAAAAGACATCTCGCAGAACTCTAATTTTGAACAAACAAAATAGTAGTTAAATAAGAAAAGGTACGCCTATCAGCTCCTACGTACTAAACGCCAAAGAATGAATAATTTTCTTGGCATCGGGATAAGAGACACTAATCCTTCGGAATTTGCCCTCTCTGGTTAGGCACCAGTTGAAAACAAGGCTTAAGTAATGCAAATCTATCACGCCAAAACGAACCCCATTGAAATTTAAGTTCACAAATACGAGTTGTCTACGACGTCGGCAAAACTGCACTAGGAAAAGAAAACTGAATCGCTTGCGTTTCACCACAAGGCCAGAGGTAGTTTGAGTTCGTTAGGGTCGGTGATATAAGTGTACATCAGATTCGAGTCGAAAGAAATCAAATCCAAATAGAGCGTATACAGAATTTTCTTAATAACGCCCATCTGGCGACTGCTCCAAATGGAATAAGTTACCGTAATTACATTTCATCCTCATACTAGGATACATTATAAAACAAACAAAAAATAATAAAAAAAAACAACAGAAAAGCTCACACAAAACAAATCAAAACCAACTCAAACAAAACAAAAGCAAGGAGAAGAAAGAAGTACGCCTCGGTGAGCGGGAGGACACCCACTAGCGCCAAAGCATGTTACCGATGCCAACAAGAGTGAAATAAAATGAAGAAGGCCAGCTACATCCAAGAAGTCAAAAAGTCCAGAAGTCTGTGTGCATGAACTCTTCCCGAGTACAGAGAAAAGCTCTTTCCCTACTGGGAGCGCGAAAATCACCTGCCACCCCCCTCTCCGACTGGACCATTCAACAAAAATGGGCTGACCAGTTTGGAGAATAATTTATTCGTGGCAGTAAGATGAATGTGAGAACTGTATCAAAAGGCGGTATTGTCTAAGTCAAAGAAAAAAGAAAAATACATGAAACCGCCGTGGTATTGAAGGGTTGTTTCACTGTAACAATCGCAGCCTGATATCACTCAACTTTAAGTTCCCATCGACCATCTCTTCTTCGCCTGGCAACCCGGAGTGCTGACCTAATTCATTTTCTATAGTGAGTGTGAGGAAGAGCGAAACGCAATATGATTCCCTATTCCTCGCAGACTTTTTGGGGCCCTCATCGGCGCGCTCATTCCCCGCGATCCATACATTTCTAAAAACCCAGCATAATATAATCTCTATATCTACTCGGTTCATGGCAACCATGGCGTCACTGAGATCATAAACTAGGTGATGCAGAGATTACAATGACTCGAGAGCACTCAGGGCACTGTGTGAGTCGCTTTAGATCACAATCCGGTCTCAAAACCTAGCATGACGCGTTATCTCTAGCATCGAGCGGTGTAATGCGACCAGCTCGGTCGGGAAGACATACGCAGTGCCCAGTAGAGCGACGATGACTTCAAATAAAGGCGATAGGGAGTGGTAGCTGACCGCTTATTTGGACTTGGAGCCATCCGTGTATCGAGAGCTAGGTATAGCTCTCGGGCCAGGGGCGCCCCTGGTTATGCCCAGGGCGCCACCCTGGAGGGTACCACCTCTCACTATTTGTCGCCACGCATCTGCTCCCAAAGTTTCTACAGTACCGGGAGTATTGCGTTTAGACATTTTGGAGCACACTGGATCCGTGCCAGTGCATACAGATGGCTGCAAGTCCCAAGAGGGGGTCGGTTTCCACACCGTATCCCCTCTGTTTGAAGTAAGTGGGGCTCTGCTAGGCGCCGCGTCTGTCTTCACGGCCGAGCTGGTTGCAATACTCCGCTCGGTACGGTAGATAACGAAAAGTGCCCGGTTCGGAGACCGGATTGTGATTTATAGCGACTCACAAAGCGCCCTGAGGGCTCTCGGGGCATTAGAATCTATGCATCCCCTGGTTCACGATATCCGTGACGCCACGGTTTTGGCGAGCCGAGCGGATGTCGAGATTATCTTCTGCTGGGTTCCTGGACATGTAGAAATTGCAGAGAATGATGAATGCGCCAAAGAGTCCGCAAGGTCTAGGCAACGAGTTAGCGTTTTGCTCTTTCTCACAACGATTACATGTTAGGAAATACGGGCAGCTCTCCGGGCTGCTTGGCAAAGAAGATGGGAGAAGGTCTAGGGGAAATTAAAGTTGCGTGCCATTGCGCCGCGACTCTTCCCATGGACCTATCCTCCAATGACGCGACGGCTCCATGTTGCTTTCTGTCGACTCCGCATTGGATACACTCGCGGGACGCACCAACTGCGTTATACTATGAAGACTGTATTGTCTCCTAGACTGTCCGGCACATTCTGGTTGAATTCTCAGTCTGAGTGATCTTTGCACACGTTACCTGTACTGGTACCGGAACGAGCGGGATCGCTATCGCTTGTCCCTTGTACTCGGGACATGTTCGTGCACACCGACTTGTGGACTGTAGGACTTTTGATAGGAGGCTGGCTTCCTCGACTTTATTTGAACTTTTATGTGTGTTTCTTTTTTGTTGGTCACATTTTACTGCACCGGGGGTAGGCGGGCATACTCGAGCGTCCGGAGCACGCTTCCTTCTTGCCTTTTTGTTTTTCCTCGTTGTTCTTATTTTCAGCATTTCTCCTTTTTATCGTTGTTATTTTTATTTACACATTGTTATTTTTTTATATAGCCTAGTAGTAGGCTGTACGGCGACTTATGCCCAAGCCATTCGTGTAAATTAACACGGATCAGGCGTGACGAGAAGTGTCCTCCATAAAGGTCGAAATCAATACTCCGGCATTGTGGAAACTTTGGGAGCAGAGACGTGGCGACAAATTGTGAAAGGTGTTACCCCCAGAATGGAGTTTTGGGTAGAACCAGAGGCGCCCCGATCCAAGAGCTTCACCCACTTCTCGAAGGGGTTTCCTTGTGCTAAATACAAAGGGCTTAGGATAGGACTGGCGTGTTTCGGCGGTATAGAGACCGTCGAGATCGGTGACAGACGAAGTGAAACGCTGGGCCCGCCCTTTAGATAAAAAATGCATTGTGTATGGCGTAAAGCGAATTGCATCTCCCAGGCACCGATAAGTAGGCTCTCAATTGGGAAAGTGCAGAAAGCACCGTTCGCTAGACGGAGACCGGTGTGGTGTATTTAGTCCACCTTCTTCACTACTCGTGAGAGGTGCGTAAATCTCTCTTACATAGTCAAGTTTGGAATTAAAAATGGATTTGTAATATATTAAGGTAGCAGACCTACGGGCACTCCAAGTGATGAACTTCACGGAATGAAGAAAGTTCATTGTGTGGCTACAATTGACCATAATATTGAGAATATCGGTCTCCCCCAAGTGAGACATTAGTAGAAAACAAGATCAAGGAAGGGGTTTTAATCCATGACTTCTAGGTAAATCCTGTTTAGGGGTGGAGCCCTGGTTGGTGGGATAGGTACACTAAATTAGTATTGGCCAAGGAAAACCGCAACCTGTGCGCCTCGGAGTAGCGAGAGAGGCGGTTCAATGTTGGACTCGATCCTCCAGAGTTGGCATCTGGGCCGCATCAAAAGAGATAGAAATGTCATCTAAGTAGATCATAGCAAGTACATTTTCCAGTAGCACGTATGCGATACCGTTGAAGCTCAGGGACTAAGAGTGTGACATTGTGCACACTTCACTGCAAGACGTCCTCTCCCTGTCCTATTGGGCCGGAAGAGGGCTCTCTTCCAGCTCATGCGGAATCGATGATGGAAAAGTTTAGAAATTACAATTGGGAGGCGTCTAATACTGCCTTCGCCCCCATCGCGTGGAGGATCTCTATGATATTGTATCACCATGGGGTGTCATAGGCGTTCTCCACTTCGGGAAACGCCGTGGCGTACTGCTGTCTACTAGGGAAAGTCTCACAGATAGCATTTGCAAGTTGTAGCAGAATGTCCGACGTGTTGTGGAAGTTGCAGAAGCCGCGCTATGCAGAAAACAGTCAGCCTTCGCTACGCAGGAAGAAGGCTTATCTAAAATTTACCTATTCCTTCATCAACTGGGATGCGAAGTTGGTTAGAGAATTTGAGCGAAAGTGGAACGGTTCGCCTAAAGCGAAAATAGTACACATTTGACAGGAGTCTGGTAGGATACAATCTCTCCAGGTTCTGCTGAAGAAATCTATCAGAATTGTCGCGCCTCACTCACCTTGCTTGTTGCGAGCGTGGTTCTAAACATGCAGGAACCTATCCATTGCTCGATGAAATGAAATTCATTGTCGGTGAAATCGTTCAGGCGGTGCTTATAGCGCATTTAGGTATATTGCATTTATCTGAGGGCCGTTTCACACTCAGCCAACCACCAAGAAAGCTGACAGCGTGCAAAAAGGCCAGAGGTTCTGTGAATCATATTTATGTAGGCTCACTACAGTGAGTTTGCCGGGAAGAACTCAACGGCCTCATCCACCGTCCTAAACTCCTCGACTGGAATAGAGAAATCATTCATTTCCTGAAATGCGGAC
This sequence comes from Ceratothoa steindachneri, assembly GCA_963969495.1. Lineage (NCBI taxonomy): Eukaryota > Metazoa > Arthropoda > Malacostraca > Isopoda > Cymothoidae > Ceratothoa > Ceratothoa steindachneri. The sequence continues at coordinate 188,553,260 of OZ018321.1, read as the reverse complement.
CTCCACGCCTCCTATAACCACCAAATACGCAGTTTTTGATGGGATTGTAGGCCCAGGAAATGATAGTTTAATTGGTAAAGTAGTAACTAGCATGAAGGTCATCGAACATCTCCTAACTAAAATCAGGCTATGCTTTCGGAGAGTACAGGGACAGATCGATACAGGAAAATGAAGTCGTTTTCGGGCAGCAATGCACAAACTTATCCACATTTAGGATAACTATTTCCAACTCGTCGATCAGGTCGGCAAGGAGCTGATCTTTGGGATCGATCGTGTAGTCACCCCAAAGAAGGTGCCTACCATTCAAATCTCTAAGTTTGAGAATGGACCTCGGTAACCCTGCTATGACGCGGCGGAAGTCTCCAGCGCCGAAGTCGGTTGACTACTAAGTAGCTGCACTGGTACTGCTTGAAAAGAAGTATTTTAGCAAAAAGAGGAACGGAAATAATATAGTGGGCATAAATTGCTCATCCTCCTGCAGGAAATCATTTATACTCCGTGAGAGTGGGCAGAAGGTAGACACTCAGTATCTGTTCATGCAAACAAATAGCTAACGGCGAATGGGAGGAGACGAGCCTCCGGGGCTCCTCCCAATTGGCCATTGAAGGAATATGCCCTCCAGGCCTAGCTCGGAGGAGATACGGGGCCCATCTTCGAAGAGAAGACCCTCACGGGAACGGCCGTACGCTTACCGGAGGCAGAACTCCGGGGGCTGTTGGCCGTACAAGACGCTAAAGGTGCTGTCGCCTTCGAGGACCTATTCGGGGAAGTTGGAATTACCATGCGTCTTTTACTCCCACGCCTCTAAATCTTTGGCAGGAGGCGTTATTATTATAAAAACTATATGCAAATGCGGCTTAGGGAGTGTAAAGATAGATTTACATTGTCTTCTATTCGCAGCCATCCTTGAGGGCGCGGGTGCCACCCCAAAAGAAAAAAAAGAAGCTTACCAATCTAAATAAATATAACAACAACAATTAATAACATAATGTAAATTAACAACTAATGGGCATGTACACGTGACCCATTAATGAAATTCCCCAACTTCCTCATTAATGGAATTGTTCAAGAATCCGCCCCATTAATGGGGAACTAGAGCATGTGTTCAATGGCTGCTGGGCTGTATGGGTATGAGTAGGCAGGTTTGTAGAGTTGGATGATGGTTCGTTTAGATCCCCCGTGTGCTCTCTGACATGTGAAAAGATTATCGAGAAGAAACGCGTGATGAATAAATGTTTATCGGTTAGAAAAGTAATAAAAAGTGTATAATAAAATTTAGAAGGATAAGAAAGAGGTAGGTAGACCTGGAGCGAACAAGGTCTGCTCACCAAAAGTCGCGTGCTCTCACTTATTCTGATTTATGACCTTACGACCTTCAAAACTTTCAATAATTCCCGGAGTAACCTTGGGAGGACCTTGGTATAGCCACATACTTTAGCCTAGAATAGTAGAGAATAGTCCAACCTAGCATAGCGTAGTATTGTCTAGCATAGCCTAGCCTAAATTTGCCTAGTATAGCATAGCATATCATAACCAAGCATAGCATAGCATAGTATAACTTACCCTGTTTTAGCCGAGTATAGCCAATCCTAGCCAAAAATAGGATAGCCTAACCTAACATAGAATAGCCTAGCTTTGTCTGGCCTAACTTAGCCTTAGCTTAATATAGCCTAGCCTATCATATCCTAGTATAGCTTAGCCTAGCTTAGTAGACCCTATTATAACCGAGCATATTATAGTATAGCCTAGCTTAGTCTTACCTAGTATAGCCTTACCTAGCGTAGCATTGCCTAGTGTAGCCTACCTTACTATAACCTAGCTTACTATAGCCTAGCCTAGCGTCGCCTAGAGTAGTTTAGCCTAGTATAGAAAGCCAGTATAGGCTACTATAGCTTAGCCAATATATCTTTGAATACGATAGCCCAGCCTAACCTAGCATACGATAGGCTAGCTTGGTATAGCCTATCCTAGCATAACCACTCTTAACATAATATAGCTAAGCGTATCATATTATAGCTTAGTCTGGTATATCCTAGAATAATATAGAATACCATAGACTAGAATAACCTTGCATAGCTTAGCATATTATAGCATTGGCTAGCTAGCCTATCGTAGCCTAACATAGTATTTCATAGCATAGCCTAGCATAGGAGAGCATAGCCCCTCTAGCCTATTATACTTTAGCTTACCATAGAATAGCATAGTATAGCCCTATCTAGCCGAATATAGCTTAGAATAGCTTAGCTTAGCCTAGTATAGTGTAACCTAGCCTAGCATTAACTATCTTAGACAAGTATAGTATAGCCTATACTATCCTATAATACCCTAGTCAAGCATAGCTTAGTATTGTCTAGCTTAGCATACCATTTTATGGCCTAAATTATCATAGTAAATCATACCCTTGTACATTATATCTTAGCATAGCTCAGCATAGTATATCGTAGCCTATAATGGCCTATTCTAGGCTTACCTAGCAGAGTATAGCATATTATAGCCTAGTCTAGTGTCGCAGAGTATCAGCCGAATAGTTATGATGTTATTACCAAAACAAAATAATTCCCGGGCTAATCTTAGGAGGAGTTTGTCATTTCATTCGAAAGAGAATGTAAAACAACATAAGGGTTTCAAGTTTTGTTAGAATCAGCCAAATAGTTATGGTTATTATAAAAAACAAAAACATAACAAAACGGGGACCGACTGACCGACGACATAATGAGATGTAGAGTCGCTCGAGACTAGACTCGCACGCGACTATAAATGTATTGACTTATGAGGAATTGTGCGCCAGCAGTAAAGGATGTGACACGTTAGGAATGATACCAAGGGACGTATTTGTAAACGGTTAAGGAGGTTTTAGTGAGGGACGTATTTGTAAACTCCTAATAAACCCCTAATATGGGGAGATCCTTAAATCTGGGTACCATGACCGATATCCACGAGTATAAGAAAGTATAAAGAAGAGCCAAGTTGGTTGCCATATTTTGTTTTCTTCGTTTTTCTATGGCAATGGTACGTGCCCATTGCCCATTCTATGGGCTCGGTGGTGGATGGGGATTTTTTTATTATTTTAGTCCCTTGAACGTCGCTCATGAACGTTCTGATGGGTACGCAAAAAAGAGGAATAAGTCAAGTGGATGAAATACGCGCCTTTATGATAGTACAGGGAAGATAATATCCAGTCACTTTTTCATATATCAATCTATATATCTATCTAATCAACAATCAATCCAACCATATATCCTTATACAGTATTCATCTATCCATCCTGCCATTTACCTATATATTATCAATCCATCCATCCGTTCATCAATCCACCTATACATCACGCGTCAATCCCTCAATCGGTCAATCCATAAATCCACTCATGTATCTATCCACTTATTTTCCGACTATCCTTAAATCTCACCCTCCAGCCATACCTTACCGGAGGGTGGGCTTGGAGACCGACACTAAGGCAAACAGAAGTAACCAGACACTTGTCCGTGTGTAAACTCGGGTAGAGAGTAAGGGTGTGTACACATGTATTGGATGTGAGATTAATCCCTTCTCTTCACTAATTAGGGGGGGAGGGAGGTGTGTACACATGTATTGGATGTGAGATTAATCCCTTCTCTTCACTAATTAGGGGGGGAGGGAGGTGTGTACACATGTATTGGATGTGAGATTAATCCCTTCTCTTCACTAATTAGGGGGGGAGGGAGGTGTGTACACATGTATTGGATGTGAGATTAATCCCTTCTCTTCACTAATTAGGGGGGGAGGGAGGTGTGTTCTACACTTCAGTTCCCACCAAAGGTACGTTTCGAATTACCCAGACACCTCGGCGAAACCACACAAAATGAGCGGATAGTTTCAACCCGCAACACTCTCCTGAATAAAAGGCTGAATGAAAGGGCGTTGGGGAGGAAGGGAAAGGAATTTAGGTAGAATAGGACTCAACTCGCATGGAAGAGGGATAGAGCAGTCACAAAAAGAAAATGAAACGGCAGGAATAATGTGATGAGGTATTATTTAAATCTCAGTGATTCAGATTTCGACGAATAAATCCACGAAGGACATCAAACGTGGTTAGGAGAGTTGCGTGACTTCCGCTTCCTAGCGCCGATAGTAATCTTCACTATTTGGCAACTCAGGTTCTATACGACTCTCTTTTTAAAAGATTTTAGTAGAGATGAATTATATAGGGATAATTTCGTGCCCTCCGAGCCTCAATGCCTTCAGATGTGTCTCTTACCGGTCTTAACATCTGATGGAGGATCTGCGGATAGGTATCTTTCACACATTTTCACTTATCCCATATTTACCACTTTCTTTACACATCTCTCCTTATAAATTTTCTGTGAGAGATGCCCTCGTTGGTTTTCGTTTGAAGTCGGAATAAATATGTCCCATTCCGTTGGTTTTGAGCTAAGAGGTGGTTAGGATGTCGTTTGCCCAATGCATTCGGAGGATTTTTTAGCCTTCTATTTTCTATTCTTTTTATCTATCCATGTTTTTCTTTATCCGTATTTCCTTTCCAGTCTCCAAGGAAGAATATGACATCGTTGGTTATTTAAACTTTTTCTCAGCTTAGATACTTCTAGGATTATCCCGAGATAACTCGTTTTAGATTAAACAGATTTTCCGAACTTCACGAGATATCTGGCCCATTTATATGAAAACCTTTGACATGCCTAGTTAAACACGAGCTTTAGGGGCTATCTCAAGCTTGGAAACCGACGGCCGGGGTTTATTTTATCGGTTATTCTGTATAATGTAAAAGATATCCGTTATTAATGTTTTCGAGATAATGTGTTAAGGAAGAGGTTAAAACAACTATACCTTCACACCCTAGTATTTATGTAGGGTTGGTGAAATTTTGAATCGCTCTCTGGGTCATCATAACATAACATAACATAACATAACATAACATAACATAATTTTACGGATGACAAAAGCCACAAGGGACTATCAAAGGTCATCCGCATCCGTCAAAACCCCCCGAATAGGACTATATCAGATCATGCAACTACTTTATAAACAATCCATACGATTGTGTCAGATCACGCGCCCATAATATACAATTTAAACAATCCATACGATTGTGTCAGATCACGCGCTCACAATATACAATTGAAACCAGCCACACGAGCGGATCAAAAACAAAAAGCACCATCGCCAGGGAAGGACAAAATCAAAGTCCCCCACAATATAATATAACAGATGACAAAAGCCACAAGGGCCCATCATAGGTCATCCGAGTCAAACGGCCTCCTTTTTAAGGCACCCAAACTCCCAAGAAAACTACATCAAGAGGATTGCGTCCAGAAACAAGGGTATCACCAATCAAGGCTTGTCGAGAACTAAATCATGCAGCTATAAATATATACAAACGATATTAATATATACAAAACTTAGGAACCATCACAACCTTCCCTCCCCATAAACTCATCCAACCTACTCTTAAATACATTTAAATTTGGACTACCTACTACCCCCCGCGACAATTTGTTCCACAATTCTACCACTCTATTGGTGAAAATATATTTTCTTAAATCCAACCTACACCCTTGCTTTTTAATTTTCAAGTGGTGACCTCTAGTCCGATTTCCATCATCTAACTCAAAAAACTTGCTAACATCCAATTTATCTATCCCGGAAAAAATTTTAAAGAGCTCAATCATATCCCCTCTCACACACATCCTTTCGAACGAAAACATATTTAATACCCTCAGTCTATCTATATATTCAAGGTGCCTCAGGGAAGGAATAATCTTTGTTGCCCTCCGTTGCACTGACTCAAGAAGGTTAATATCGTGTCTAAAATGTGGGGACCATGCCTGTATACAGTACTCTAGATGTGGCCTAACATAAGAGTTATAGAGTTTAAGAATAACCTCCTTACTTTTGTAACTGACATTTCTCTTAATAAAACCCAGCACTCTATTTGCCCTATTTCTTGCTTCAATACACTGCTTAGAAAACCTTAATGACTTATCTATAACTACTCCTAGATCTTTCTCATCCTCTACTGAGCTCAGCCAATGCCCATCCATTTCATAGTTAAATTCTCTATTATCTTTTCCGATGTTAATAACTTTGCACTTATCAAGGTTGAAAGTCATTTGCCACTTATGTGCACAGGATAACAATTTATTTAAATCCCCCTGAACTTTAAAATTATCATCAATATCTTTAACCACAGCTGCTAATTTGGTATCATGCGCAAAAATTGACACTTTATTATTAACTGCCTCCGCAAGATCGTTTATATAGATGACAAATAATAATGGACCGAGAACTGATCCCTGAGGAACCCCACTGATAACATCCCTCCACTCTGACTTTACACCATTTAGCACTACCCTTTGCTTCCTGTCTTTCAGCCACTCAGCTATTCAATTTGAAATACCCCCACATATCCCAATCATTTTTAATTTATGAACTAGTCTCCTATGTGGTACTTTATCAAATGCTTTACTAAAATCCAAGTAAATTACATCTACATTCTCTCCCTTATCTACTTGATTTGTTACGAACTCCAGAAAGTCTAGTATCATTAAACCCTATTTTCTATTTCTGCTATATTTATCAACCGATTTTGTTCATCTCTACCAGGTTTTGTAAAAGTTCTGCTACACTCGTATTTTTTTATCTTTCGAGAGGTTTGCTTGTGTGATAGAAAAAATTCCGTCAAACAAACTTAAAGTTCTACTTTTCCAGCACCTGTGATTAAAACGTCTTTTCCATTGTGCGCAGGTGTATTCAGATGGAAGTGAAAAGAATCGAGATCTCTGCTCTACTGCGCGCGGACCACAAAACTTCCGACATCGTCAAGTGGCTCAACGTGAGCCGGATGACTGTTCACAGACTCGTAAAGAGGTTCAATAACGGGTAAGGCCTCAAAGATAGATTTTGTTCACACATTCCTCAAATTTTAAAACGTTTGGCTATGAGAAAGGCCATCGAAAGTGTTCAGAAGCTCAAAATGACTGCGCGTGCGAAAAAGAAGAAAATCTTGGTGGCCATGGTGTCCAGGGCCGTCAAGGAGGAGGTCGGCAAGAGCTTGAGATGCTGGGAAAAACCTCTGCTCATTGACCGTGTGCGAAGACAACGTTGATAGCGCTGTTTTCACCTACTCAACGACTTGTAGATTCATGGCAATCGAATTCTCCTTTACAGGGAATCCGGTTATCAACAGGCAGATCGCCCGTCTTGTAAGCTTTGTCCAGGACGTATTTGAGGTAAACTACGCGTTTACGACCAAGAACCCGGCATCGTGGTGTCAAATGGCGAGAAGATGCCGGTGCTGCTGTTCTTGGCCGACGAACTCATTCTTTATGCTGACCCACACGCAGTTGATTGCGGTGGCCAAAAGTCTTTCAACCATAGTTCATGTTCGAATCCAACCATTCCTACATGGTCTTAGCCGTGTGGTTCGGAGCGCCAACCTGCTGAAATCAATAGTCCGCCTTGCGAGCAAGAAAAAACACGAAGAAAGTGGACTACGTCATTTGGCTTTGCGTTATATATAAAGTACACACTTAATCGCCCCGTCCTCCGTGGCTCTCTAGGGGATTCAAACCAATCAGATCCTCTTGTATCTATTGGAGCATGTCTTGTAAGACGAAAGTTCTTTCACTGCTCCACCTTACTCCGGTGACTTTATCACACTCACTCCGAAGGTTTATCTTTTAGTTCTCTTTTTATCATTATCTTAAATATATTTCTTCGCTTTTCCCCCAATAATCTTTCCTTCTCTCTAAGCGATTAGGAGTCAGCGGACTGAAGACAGTTTCTATTTTCTTAATTTTGATTCCACATAAAATACGCCTCTTTCCGCAACACACCGTGAAATACACTGCTATATCTCAATCCCGATGGCCTTTGGTACTTTGTTTTCAGTTGGGAAGATTTCCCGATGTTTGGAAATGTAACTTGTGTAAAGGGATTTTTATGCGGAGAAAAACGATCACGTTGTAAAGATTAAGAAATCCTATATTAAACTTTATGATTCATGAATGGGAAGTTGTAGCTATGGAAAGGCTAAATATGAATAGTGTTTGGTTATCTTGCGTAACGGAACGAAACGGAATTTATGCCAGTAATTAGACTGCTAACATTAAAAATTAGTGCAGGAAAGGATATAAATATGGGAATCGAGGAAACCTAAATAAGCTTCATAATTAATAGATATATAAATAGCTTATAGAAGAAAATGAAAGATATAAATCTGCAGATGGAAGGATAAAGAAGAAGATTTATGGTTCATAATATTTGAGATAAATCGTATGGAGAGAATATACAAAGGGTTTTAAACTTCTGAAAAGATTGAGGAATGAGACTGTGCCTTCCGATGCAATGGTGTATAATTTCTAAAGATTATTTTTCAGTTAATGCTTTGATGATAGTATAAGGTCACCCCATTTAATGCGGCATTTTTTACCCTTTATAATTATTTAATGGATATAATTATTCGAAAGTAGATTTTTTATACTACCCAAGTGCACTAAACTCAAAGCTTAATCCAAGCCATACATTTCGACATACCTTGGTCGTCATTTTCTAGGCTACTAATTTTGTACCATTATTATTATCATTTTTAATTTAATGTTAATCCAAGCAATACATTTCGACATACCTTAGTCGTCATTTTCTTGGCTATTAATTTTGTACCATTATTATTATCATTTTTAATTTAATGTGCCTTATCGTTTGTGATAGAACGGTCTAAGGCCGCTTAAATTCAACCGCTATCACATGTTGTTTAGAAACACGTTGCTACCCACGTGCATCTTCGCGTCGAAGACGGGCGCCTTATCGCCACCCGAGTCAATATTTAACCAAGGAGGTCATTCCCCCCCCCCCCTTCCCCGTTTCGCCTCCATTCGTCGATCTCGCCAGATTGAGTTAGGCTTATGGGCAGATAAGGTATGTTCCAAGGCGCGGCTGGGGTAGTCCCTCGAAGCCCCCACTCCATTGTCCCCCTACGCTAAGGGGATGGCTCCGACTATTTATATGGAAACTTTACCGATTAGATCAGATCAGATCCAGATTATCTTTGCGAGACATCACGCCGATCCGGTCTCACCTTGTGCACCAGGGGCCCTCTACCTCGAGATCCACTATTTTTGTCCAGAAGAGGACAATATCCCTTAAGTCCTAAGGTTCGAGCCTTCAAGACGCCAAGTCCACAAGGCCCCCCCCCTGTTGTTCAGAAAGAGAACAACGTTAGAACAGCCATTGTTCTTTGAGCCCGTAGACAAGAGACGGTTCTCACCCCTCCCCTGTTGTTCAGAAAGAGAACAACGTTAAAAACAGCCATTGTTCTTTGAGCCCGTTGACAAGAGACGGTTCTCACCCTCCCCCTCTGTTGTACAGAAAGAGAAGAACGTTAGAACAGACATTGTTCTTTGAGCCCGTTTACAAGAAACGGTTCTCACCCTCCCCCCCTGTTGTTCAGAAAGAGAACAACGTTAGAACAACCATTGTTCTTTGAGCCCGTAGACAAGAGATGGTTCTCACCCCCCTGTTGTTCACAAGAGAACAACGTTAGTACAGCCATTGTTCTTCGAGCCCGTTCGTCAAGAAACGGTTCTCATTCCCAAGACGTCACGTAAGGATAATTTAATCCCCCCCTTTCGGCTGGAACTCGCCAGCGGACCGAAGATTCCTTCGCGTTACCTTCCTCTGCACAACAACTTGTAATTACGTAAGCTGAGCATTACCTTTGAGTATCTAACCTTTCGTCGACCCTACCCTGTGCTTTAAATGGTTTAGCGATCCATCCCATCCCTTTAATTTTTATTTGTTTACCTTTTTAAATCTCTCCCAAATCTTAATCCTCGGATTAGCCAGATATTCCCACGACCCTTTCCATTCTCTGTTTATGTAAACATTTTCCGTTTTGTGTGTTGTTGATAGTTTAATTAATAAAACTCTATTTTATTAATGATAGTCATATTATTATCCTTGAGCTCAGTTTCACTTCTTAAGCATATTGAAGATAAATAACATCGGTCAACCAGATAACCACACACTCGAAATATAAGAATAGTTCCCTCAACGAATAGTTATATATGGTATATCGTCGAGAGTCTATTCTACGACATATATATATATATATATATATATATATATATATATATATATATATATATATATATATATATTATTTAAATTTGGTATCAAGTGTGTAAGGTTTAACGCTATATTTTTGCAAACACTGGTCTTAGTCGAGTAAAGCATAGTGTTTTTCGTTATAGGAATAGAGTATAGTAGTTCCCTTTTGTTTTAACGATTGGTTCCCCTTTGTTTTGAAACTTAAGAAGCTGGAGTAGCTCAAGGAACTGTTATAATAATTTGTTTGTGTGATTTTAGTTATTGGTTATCTAGGTCGAGAAACCAATTACGAATAGGTCAGTGCCCATATTTAGGTAGGGTAACTCTCTAGAAGGCATAATTCTTATTGCAAGGAATTTAGTTGGTTGACTATTGCGCCTCCAAGTGCAAAGATGACTCAGTTCGAAATCTTCAAAGCGCAAGGAGAATTCTGGGACTTTCCGGAGAGAATTGATTGAGTACGTTCAAGAGGAGCAACGAACGCAAAAAGAAAAAAAAATCCAACGAGAAGAAAGAGAAAGAGAAATCTAACGAGAAGAAAGAGAAATCCAACCAGAAAAAAGAGAAAGAGAGGAACGGAAAAGACAAGCTGAGCTTCACCATCAGATTGAAATGGCTCGTGTAGAAGCTGAAATACAATCAGCGAGTTCACGTTCAGAAGCCCCACCCAATCTCCCACTTAAGCTTCCCAATTTTAGGGATGGAGAGGATTTTGGAGCATTTTTAGCCCACTTCGAAAAGATCCTCGAGATCAATAACCTGGATCTGTAGGCTGAAGGTGTAGTAAGATTACTTCCCCTGTTAAATTGTAAATTGCGCGAAATTTTTATATCTTTACCATCTGAATGTACAATTAACTACAGCACCTTGAAAGCTGAGTTATTGGCCGCTCATAATATGACTCCCGATTTCTACCGACAAGAATTTCGAGGAGGTCGTATTAAACCCGGACAGACGTTCCGTCAATTCGGATACATTCTTCAGAGGAATTTTAAATTATGGTTAGAATCCTCAAAGGTTGATCCCAACTACGAGTCCTTAACAGACTTCGTGTTGCGAAATCAATTTTTGGCGTCTCTTCCGACGGAGATCCGCACGTTCGTTAAGGATCGTCGGTGCCAGACCTTTAAAGAGTGTACGGAAGAAGCGGATGTCTATGCTGCAAGCCATAATTTTTACCCCAAGGAGAATCAAACTTCTCAGCAATCCCCCAAACCAAGAAAGAAGGAAGGATTCGCGCCTCTTCCCAGGAAAGCCGACAATGTTTCCGGGCCCCGTAAAACCCCAAAACTTATCCCCCCCCCCAAAACAACAACGGGACACCAAACCTCCTGTTAAGATTTCTCCTCCATCACTCTTCCCGAAGCGACCAATCATATGCTTCACCTGCGGTGTAGAAAACCCAATGAGCTGGAATTGCCCCCCAAATTCTAGGCTTAAAAGCAGACCAGCCCACCAAGTTCACCAGATTAATTCCACCCCGGCTCCCCCGGTGGTGCAGACCCAAGCATCAACTTCTCCCCCTCCGTCAGGCCACCAGGTAAATTTTATTTTTGACAAAAGTTCACCGGGAACTTTGAAATTTGAGGAGGGCAGCGTGAACGGCTGCCGTGTATCGAATCTCGTCAGGGACACAGGGTGCACGTGTTTCATCGTGTACGACGAGCTTCTTCCCCCAGTGGACCCTAACCACGAAAAATTTGCGGTGGTACATGACTACCTTCGGCGGGCGAACCAATTCCCCGTCGTTAGATGTTACCTGCAGTGTCAGTATTATGATGGCTGGGCTGAAGTCATTTCAGCACCCATACAATTCTGTTCTGTACTTATAGGACAGAGCCCTCAAGTAAGTTCCGACCCTAAGTCCCAGGCCGCCCTTCCTCGAGGCCGAGCTAAAAAAGAAGCCCAGGAGCCCGTCCCCATCAGAACCCCGATACCGTTCGAATTCTCGAAGATCCTTAACCAGGACTTTAGGTCGGCACAAAAGGAGTGTGAAGTACTAACACCCTTATGGGATAAGGCCCAAAACAAGGATACGGAGACTGTCCGTGGACCCAAAGAAAAAAGTACCCCCAACGCGCCCATGGAGATACGTTCGTAGCACTGGACGAAACATCGGCACTTGAAGAGGATTACCCCACGGAGTCCCTTAATGTAATACAGACAGTGTGCATGCAATTTGATGCCGATTACCCTCTTCCTTCCCTACCAGGCGAGTCATTTGAACCCTCTGACCTGGATATCGACGCGCAGCTGACACCACATCAAAAGAGTCAGCTACAAGAATTATTATGTGAGTTCGACGACGTTATTTCAGAGAAGCCTGGATGCGCTACTAGTTTCGAGCATGATATTAAATTAACAACCTTAGAACCCGTCCGTTCAAAACCCTATCCCATGCCGATTCATTTACGCCAAGTTTTTAACGCCGAAGTTGATAATTGAATTAGTTTAGACATAATAGAACCGTCCACCTCTAGTTATTGTTCCCCAATCTTCCTGGTCAAGAAACCTGATGGCTCTTATCGGATGTGCATCGACTTCCGGAAGTTAAATTCGGTAACTGTGTTCGACGCCGAGCCCATCCCGTTGGTAGACCAAAACCTCCACCTTTTTGAAAATGCCAAGTTCATCTCAGAACTCGATTTGTGCAAGGCGTATTATCAAATTCCCCTCCGGCCCGATGTGAAAGCATATACCGCCTTTGCAGCTGAGAAAGGCTTAATGCAATTTAAGCGCCTTCCTTTTAGCCTCGTGACCACTTGTAGCAACTATAACCGTCTCATGAGAATGTTGTTAGATGGACTTCCGAATGTCTCCTTTTACTTCGATAACGTCTACGTCGCTACACGTGAATAGAGTCACCATTTAACCATCCTATTAGCCCTCTTCGAGCGACTGCGCGAAAATAGCCTCACCATTGGCCCCAACAAATGCCATTTTGCCCACGAAACCATAAAATACTTGGGTTTCAAAATAGGACAAAGCCAGTTAGGTCCCCAAGAGGACAAGATTAAGGCAATCGCCGACATGCCTCTCCCGAATACTAAGAAATAATTAAGATCATTCCTAGGATCAGCTTCTTACTATCGGCGATTTGTCCCGAATTTCGCTGCAGTTTCGGCGCCCTTCAGCTCCCTTTTAAAAAAGAATTCCCCCGATCGTCTACGTTGGAATGATGTCGCTGTTTACCATTTTAATCAGCTCAAGAGTAAGCTCATTTCTGCCCCCATTTTATAGTTGCCCAACCCGGAAAAATCCTTTGGGATTAAGACCGACGCGAGCAACGAGGGCATTGGAGGTGTACTTCTTCAATATGAGGATGACGGAACGAGTCATCCAGTTGCATATGCTAGTCGCCAATTATTACCACGCGAAAAGAGATATGCTACTATAGAGAAGGAAGTCTAGCAATTATCTGGGTTATTGACAGGTTTAAAATGTACTTGATAGGAAAAGAATTTCAGATTGGAACTGACCACCGCCCGTTGGCCTATATTCGGAATGTACGACACTCCAACGGCCGAATTATGCGCTGGAGTTTACTCTTGCAAGAGTATCAATTTGAGATAAATTATATAAAAGGTTCCGATAACCAGGTCGCTGACGCACTTAGTAGGAAGGCGTTACCAAATAGCGTAGATTAATTGTAATTCGTAGGATAAAGATCTCCATGTATGTATATACCGTCTTGTACGACTTAAATTAGATTATCTTGTAATATAATTAGTTAATGTATATGTCTGAATTTTGTGGCACAATGTCTATTTTTTTCGTATGTGTATATATTTGTACCCATTAAATTACGTATAAATTATTTTGTCCCATATGTACTGATTTTATGTCATTTCATTGCTCCATGTCTCTTTTATGGTTAAGTTTGTATTAAAGATTAGTTTCCCCTATAATCAAAAGATCAAAATAATCATATGTATTAAGGTAATACTAGCTAGGTGCATGAAGGTACGGTCGTTACAAGAAAACGAGTTCTCCACAACGGAGCTCTATGGTTTTCCCTTCTTTCTTTTTTTTCAAAGTGACAACTTCCCTTGGAATGAAGGGGTGTGATAGAACGGTCTAAGGCCGATTAAATTCAACCGCAATCACAAATGTTGTTTAGAAACACGTTGCTACCCACGTGCATCTTCGCGTCGAAGCCGGGCGCCTTATCACCACCCGAGTCAATATTTAACCAAGGAGGTCATTCCCCCCCCCCCCTTCCCCGTTTCGCCTCCATTCGTCGATCTCGCCAGATTGAGTTAGGCTTATGGGCAGATAAGGTATGTTCCAAGGCGCGGCTGGGGCAGTCCCTCGAAGCCCCCACTCCATTGTCCCCTACGCCAAGGGGATGGCTCCGACTATTTATATGGAAACTTTACCGAATATATCAGATCAGATCCAGATTATCTTTGCAAGACATCACGCCGATCCGGTCTCAACTTGTGCACCAGGGGCTCTCTACCTCGAGATCCACTATTTTTGTCCAGAAGAGGAAAATATCCCTTGAGTGCCAAGGTTCGAGCCTTTAAGACGCCAAGAACACAAGGCCCCCCCCTGTTGTTCAGAAAGAGAACAACGTTAAAACAGCCATTGTTCTTTGAGCCCGTAGACAAGAGACGGTTCTCCCCATCCCCCTCTGTTGTTCAGAAAGAGAACAACGTTAGAACAGCCATTGTTCTTTGAGCCCGTTGACAAGAGACGGTTCTCACCCTCCCCCTCTGTTGTTCAGAAAGAGAACAACGTTAGAACAACCATTGTTCTGTGAGCCAGTAGACAAGAGACGGTTCTCACCCACCCCCTGTTGTTCACAAGAGAACAACGTTAGAACAGCCATTGTTCTTCGAGCCCGTTCGTCAAGAAACGGTTCACATTCCCAAGACGTCACGTAAGGATAATTTAATCTCCCCCTTTCGGCTGGAACTCGCCAGCGGACCGAAGATTTCTTCGCGTCATCTTCCTCTGCACAACAACTTGTAATTACGTAAGCTGAGCATTACCTTTGATTATCTTACCTTTTCGTCAACCCTACCCTGTGCTTTAAATGGTTTAGCGATCCATCCCATCCCTTTAATTTTTATTTGTTTACCTTTTTAAATCTCTTGCAAATCTTAATCCTCGGATTTGCCAGATATTCCCACGACTCTTTCTATTCTCTGTTCATGTAAACATTTTCCGTTTTGTGTGTTGTTGATAGTTTGAAAAATAAAACTCTATTTTATTAATGATAGCTATATTATTATCCTTGAGCTCAGTTCCCCTTCTTAAGCATATTGAAGATAAATAACATCGGTCAACCAGATAACCGCGCACTCGAAATATAAGAATAGTTCCCTCAACGAATAGTTATATATGGTATATCCTCGAGAGTCTATTCTACGACATCGTTAAATAATTAATATTATGGAACTGTCAAAAGAGTAGATTCACAACGTTATTATCTGAGATGGTAGAAAAGGCAACAATGTTAAATTAACAACAGTAAATGTATTTCACGTATACGGTTAAGGAACAATTAGTGTTAGACAATGTGAAAGATAGTTTAAGAAATTTCTTTCAGAAGACGTTAATCTCAAAGAAGAACCTCGTTCACGATGAACAGTGGAATTTAAACACGATCCTTTTTTAAAATAACAATTGAAGAAAATTAGATTGTAACTGTTGAACGCTGAAAAACTACATTCAATTCACTTCACTTCACTTCGTTAAACATTGAGATAGGCAAGGTTTAACGATTGGGGTAATGGAGATGCACTTGCAAAAAAAGAATCGACATTTGTTCATCTCTCTTTTCTCGAATAAGTGAACGATTTTTAATGTGATTGTTACAGGAGGCAAAAAGTGTGTTATGTACAATAATATTAAGCGTTCTAGACAATGGAAGAGTTGTGAGCAAAAACAATACCCCAAGAGAAACAGGCCTCATACACGAAAGATTCTCTTGCGCGTTTGGTGGGATATCATCTAATTTTGAACTTCTTAGACTGAATCAGAGTATCACTAAAAAGGTTTAGTCTGTTCAGTTGGACCGTTTACATATCGCGAGAGATACAATACAAAAGCAGCTTAACAATTTTGATTGGGACATAATGAGTCATCCTCTTTACATATCCGACTTAGCCCCATCAGATTACTATAATTTTAGTAGTTTAGCGAATCACCTGAAGAGAATGAAGATGCCAACAACATAAGAGATCGAAACTACCTTAAAGAACTTTAAAAATAAAAATCAAACAATTCCTACGAACGTGGTATTGAAAAGAAAGTATAAAGATGTAGACTACTAGTAGAAAACGTTTTATTAAATTAATAAATAAATATTTATTTAATTATAAATAAACATAGACACGAAAAAACGCCGTATTGGTGTTGAGGATGGTAACTCAGTCGATGAGCGTTTGATGACATAGGTTCGAATCAAACTTTTTTATTCATTTTCCTATAACGGTTAAAAATATTTGTCCTTATTTTCTCAGTTTCTATATCTCCCATTTTCTTTCTTAAGTTTTCAATGGCTCACGTAATATTTTCCTTAGCTTTCTTCCGGATTGTGATACCAGTTTTCATTTCTGTAGCCCTTCAAATAGGGCCTATACCACCACGTGTCTCTGTTGTGACTGTGGATTAACTCTTAGCCCTAAATGTTTTCCTCTAATGATAATCCTTTAAAATGTTTTTTTCACCCACCATATTCCATTCATATACATGGCGTTGTTGTATGTATATCGTTTTAGGGATGCATATGTCTGTTTTTAGTTGCCTATTGTTCTTTTTATTGGTATTTTTCTGTCTTGTTATTGTGTTTTTCCATTGATTTGTACTATGTGATTTGCGTTCCCTTCGTATCTTTGTGCCCTATATGAGGTTGTCTTCTCCATTTTTATGCTATTCCTTGAAAATGAACTTGCAAATATAGTTTAAAAGTGCTTGGATTCATCTTTTCATTCTCCTGTGAGTTAATTTTCATATTATTGCTTTCCTCACGTGCCATTTTGTCAGTTTTTTCATTATATCTCTCTTTTAAAAACAAACTAAATTGCTGAGTTTTCGACCTTATTCGATCATCTTCGGAGTGTTTTGATATATTCTTTCCTCCTTTACCAATGAAATGTGGAGTCGGAATCAGAGTGAATGAAAGAAAACGATTTTTATGAGGTATTTATTCCGCCTGGTTGATCATAACGTTAGAGGAAACTTTAATGTTCGATTTCAGTTTAACGCTTGACTATTGATGGTCGGCTTCTCTTCGTTTACTAAGATGGCTTCTAAGATGTTCAGCCTAGCTATATTTCCTTCTTTCCTTTTAATTATGGTATTGTCAACTAGAATATCTCTCGTTAGATTGATGTTATGTGCGCTCTTCATATATATATATATATATATATATATATATATATATATATATATATATATATATATATATGGTACAGTTAATGTAGTGGCATAATTAGACAACTGATCTACTTAATGTGCAGCGTGACATCCTTTCGTCCTCGAACTGGGAGATCACATTATAGGATAGCTGGTGGTTGAGCTATCCTATAATGTGGTCTCCCAGTAAAAATCCTGTTACACTCGTTACGAAACCATTAACAAAGGACACAATGATAGTTTTGATGCAGTTAGATAAGTTATTATTTCCTTAACAAATATATATTATATGAGTACCAGCTCCAGGCGAAACCTGAAGACCGCGCTCACGTTGCGGACGAAGCTATTCCTTATGCTGACCCACACGCAGTTGATTGCAGCGTCCAAAAGTCTTTTAACCATAGTTCATGTTCGAACCCAACCATTTCTACATGGTCTTGACCGTGTGGTCCGGAGCGCAGACCTGCTGAAATACATATTCCGCCTTTTTCTTGATCTTTATCAACCAGCGCATGACGTTCTGGGCCAAGCTGTCTCTGTAATCGGCCACGGTGAACATGCAACCGTCCGCGAACGACTCCTGTGGCATCTTTCTACCATTTGAAGCCACGATGGCTAGTATCAGCATGAAAGCCGAGTGCTTGCTCTTTGAAACCTAGTGGGCCTCTAAGATATCCTCGCTAAAACTTAACAAACGGTCGTTCTGCCTGTTAATGACCGGATATATCGTGAAGATCTTTCACCAGAAATAAAGAAAGAAGAATTCGATTGCCAAGACTCTTCGAGTCGTAGATTGAAAGACAACCGCACTTCCGACGTTATTCTTACATACAGTAGGTAAGCAGAAAAATATTCCTGTATCTAAGGATACTGCTACCCCTCCTTGAGGCCCGTGGATACTGGGCCACCGAAATGTTCTTATTCGCTCAAGAGCGCCGTCATTTTGAACTTTGGAGCACTTTCGATGGCCTTTCTTACAGCCAAATGGTTGACAACTTGAGATCTGTCTAAAGGAAGTCTATCTTTGAGGTCTTCTTCGTTATCTGCTCCTTAGTGGATGGTCATCTTGCTGACGTTAAGCCGCTTCGCAATGTCGGACTTAGTTAGTGTGGCCCGCGCGCAGGAGAGCAGATATTTCGATTCTTTTCACTCCATTCTCTACACAGTTGCGCACAATCCAAAAGACGTTTAAATAACACGTGCTGAAAAAGGAGAACTTTAGATTTGTTTGACGGAACTTTTTATAGGTAAAGCTCTCGAAAGATAAAAAAAACCCCGAGTGTAACAGAACTATTGCAGTACGCAGGATCTTGGAGTAAGTGAAATAATGTATCAATCCTCCGTAGACATTTTCAGGAACTGCCAATTTGATCCCGAATGAAAATGACATGTTTGCTCTTCATGGATAATGGATATCGAAGAACTCCATATATATATATATATATATATATATATATATATATATATATATATATATATATATATATATATATATATATTGTCGCGACGTTATTCGTTCTAAAAAAACACCAAATTTATGGAATACGCATTGTGTCCTCCCTGCAATCTACGCCGAAGGAAAAGCAAGGAGAATTCAGACTTCCTCAACTTCAGCAGAAGTATGGCGGAAAAGGTCCGATAGGAGCTACAAGATTCAGGATTCGACTACGAGGCGACAAAAAAAGGAAATACCACGGTGAACTATCTGACGCCATCAAAACTCCGGAATTCGTCGCTCTAATCCAGGTGATCCTCGACAATAATCTCCAAAAGGTCAATGCGTGCCAGTGCAGAGGGCGAAAGGTGTGAATGAAAATCTCATCAGGCTGGTGCTGCATTAAGACATTCGCTACTTTTCATATATGACAAAAAAGAGACATTCTTTGTCCAACCTGATGAATTAAAAGCGACTCAACCACACTAAGAAGCTGAACAACAAGTTGTAACATCCTTTGAAGCCAGACATGCTGTGATATTTCCTCCACGAGAAGAATCTCGGTCAGGAACAGAAGATCAACTTGCAGAACAACAGGTGGCTTGCTGTCGCACCCAAGGACGTGCCCATAGTCATGTAGATGAGTTTTCCAGTAACATTATGATATCTGCTGTCGTTAGGAGTGAAGGTGACATCATACCACCCCACCTCTTCCCTGAGGGCCCCAGGATAAATACTGACGTTACACCCTGGTTCTGAGCTGCGTGCTAAAGCCTTAGATTGATCGGGTAGCTGAAGGGAGGCCTTACGTGTGGCAACAAGACTGCACCCTTACACCCCCCACAAGACCCAAGCCTGGCTGTCTGAGAATTTCTTTGATAGCACAATACCTACTTGACTTTTGGTATCTCAACTCACTTGACTGCAATCCACTCGGTTTCTTACTGTGGGGCGCGTTAAAACGAGAGGCCAACAAATCTCGCCTAAAACAGGAGAGAGTGAAGAAAGCCTGTGGCCCGTTCCGAGGTCACCTGGAGGCCTTTATTGACGCCACAGGCGGATTCCTCGAGTAAGATCGACGGAATATGCTATGAAGACAAACTGACACAAATTTGACGGATAAATCTAAAAAAATAAAGAGTTTTATTTTTTTCTAAGACAGTCATCATGCGAAAGAATACTGTCCTCACCCTGTATATAAATACGTATAATAATTTAAAATCAAATGACACGTGAGATATATTATATGTACTTTAAAGACCCAAAGAAATGAAAACTGGTAACACAACCCGGAAAAACCCTAAGGAAATTATTATTACGTGTACCATTAAAGCTTAAGAATGAAAATGGGAGATGTAGTAACAGAAAATAGGGGCAACTATTTTAACCGTTATAAGAAAATAAATAAAGGAGTTGGATTCGAACCTGTGTCATTAAGCGCTCTTCGCTAAAATGACCACGGCGCTGATCGCCAGAGCTACCATCCTCAACCCGAAGAAAGGTTGATTCAAAAAGCCCTTTGAATAACGAAGTGTTGGTTTTTATCCAGTGAGAGACAAGACAAGTGTTTATCTAGTAGGAGGGGGCACGGGCTTTTTGTTTTTAATAATTGAAAATCACATGCCACGTGATATATAATAGATGTATTTATAAATGGAAGAGGAGAATAGTGTTTTCTTGTATTCTTTTAATAACCTTCAGTTTAGTAAATCTTCTTCAATCATAGAGAAAACCCAAATCAGGCAATTATAACTCTTTATGGTCAAAAATCATGCAAATATCTTTCAGGCTTAAAGGTGGTTAGAAGAGAACTTTTCAGATTGTACAACCATAAATGCCAAATAATTCAAGAGAAAGGTTTTTTGATCTACTTCTCTTTGGACTTGACTCTCAAGCAGACTCATCATCCCGTCAAAAGAGTGGCAAGACTTCGCAACACTGCTACGACGTAAACAGACGACTAGATTGGAGTTGAGAATATCCCAAACAAGTGACCAAGACATTGACATTAGGCGGTTAGTATAATAAGTTGATGCGACGCTAATTACACAGAGTTGAAGTTTTAATATTGCCATGCATACAAATCTGACAAAACAGGCCTTTCACATGTCTTCAAGTGATAATTATTTGTTTCGTACACAGGAAACACCCAGACATATCAACTTCTTCCTCAATTATGTTGACTGTGTTTAGTTAAATATCAAAAACTAGATAAACGGAGCAGCCCCCCCAAGGGAGGAATTTTATTGGATATCACCCTACACCAAATAGAGAATTTTATGGTGATACGTCCTGGTCCCAAAATATAGGAAACAAATAACTAGAATAAAAGAACATGTGATTTTAATTGTCAGATATATTGATAAAACGAGGAGTCCAATTCTGTGGGCTATTACGGTAACAGGTCTCTAAGCAGCGACTGGCAAACAGTGACTTCAAATTATAGTCTTGACTCTTAATGCCCGTTGATAGGATTAGTTATACCCTCCTGGCATAAGCATTTTACATGTAAAATTTTACAGCTGATAATTCAAGCAGTTTTTAATCCTCTTATTATTTATCTCGTTCACATTTTTAATTTGTGACTATCTATGCGTTTCCTTTGGTGTACCCTTGACGGATTGTATTTGTCTACTTTTTTCTTTGACCTAATTTTAAAAATTGGTTAATTTCCTATTGGTAACAAAATGCTTTTTAACCAAATGTTGTGAGCAAGGTTACAATATCCACTAGACAAAAGCTAAATAGATGAAAAGTTGAGACACTTTATCTGGATAATAGAAGTTATAGGAAATTGCCTATAAATATAATAATTACCTTGTCAGAACTTTCTAAATATACTGTGGAATCAGAGTGACAGTATTTTAGTCAAATATTCGTATCTTTCGTGAACTATTCAATATGTTCCTGTAACCAGGCGACTATTAATCTTTATAATAAAAATAACATCAACAAATTTATATAAAAAAAATAAATATTTAACGATGAAACAGAACTTTGAGTCCTTTTTGCAGTTCGCTCAGTATGATTAGTTTTTGCAGACGAAGGTCCTTTGAGAAGATCGTTTACTTTGAATTAATTTAATTTTTGAAAACTACACAAATATTATCATGCGAAAAACAATTGATGTAATATAACATAAGAAAATAGGAAAAGAAAATATATAAGAATAGGTCAAGAGAAAGAGATTGAATAACAAAATATAAAAAACAAACAAATATTCGAATAGTATTATATATTGAAGCTGAGAAGTCCTGGTACTCAGCTTTGCCAGATAAGATTCTAGAGAACTCGTAAGCAGTTCCGTATTAAGTACCAAATTCAGTTATACAGTAGTCATATATAATAAACAATAAAAGAAATAAGAGGAGAAAGTAACAAACAAGTCAAAAATGGGTAACAAGGTTCTTTAGAAAGTCATTACTTTGACGTCAATCTGATAGCCTCGTTGATACTAAAGTGTTTTTAAATCTAAGAGGCAGACGTTCGCGCAAAGAATAAAAGTATTCATAAGATTGTGCATCTGATAAGACCTATAGACATTAATGTTCAACAAATGAATAATGAATGAGAGATAGTATCAAAATAACTTGTTTAATATGGGAATCTATCCAAACGAATAAAGCAGAATCAAAATAGGTAGTTGAATTAAGCTATTATCTTGCATAACATCTATTGCCCAATTCTTTTTTCTTTATGTTGGGAATTTTTTTCAGCTTTGGGAAAAGAAATATAGTGAAATAATAAATGCCTTCATTTATTATTGCCATCCTTCCCCGTTGATGAACAGAGACAATTAGGAAATTGTTGAAGGTCATTCGTTCCATCTGTTACTAAGTAATTTCAATTTTAAACGCTCTGGTTATGCAGCTTTTGCACATTTTTACTTCCTTGAAACCCTTCACTGTATCTCTCTACGTTATTCAGAACTTTAGGGCGAGATATTTCTGCTGTTTTCGTATTTATTGAAAAAACAAACACTAAATTATTTATCAAATAATTGGCTGCTTATTCTGCTTTGATCAGTCAAGTTTGTTTTAGTTGCATTCGGTGATACGGAAGACAGGACTTTACTGAAGGTCCCCTTGGGGATAAGTGCACCGTGATCTTCTTTGCTAGTTGAATTTTGTTTAAAATGTGATTGAGGCCATTCTTCAATCTGGTTATATTTGTTTGCAGTCAGAAAATCTTTGTAAATTTCTCTCACTCAAGACGAATAATAACCTAAGCACACCTGATAAAACGGCCTCTCTGCTTCGCAAAAGGTTGTGAATAAGGGTTCTTCAAATAAATGATAATCTCCATTCTTACCTCGTATAACTGCCTTATTTTACCAAAAGAAATATAAAAAAATGAGTAATCAATGTCTTTATATTTCAATTTTGTGTTTTAGAGTTTAGTTCTTTCTGCCTGACTTTCTTTTTATGATCAAAGGCATATTTCCTTCTTAATTCTCATCAAAGGCAAATTTTCTCACTCTTTGCGATCGACGGCATATTTTCTGCCTCCTTATGATCATAGGCATATTTCGTTCTTCCTTATGGTCCAGGGCATATTTCCTTCCTCCTTGTGATCAAAGGCATATTTACTCTCTCTCTTCTGATCATTGTTCATATTTCCTTCTTCCTTGTAATCAAAGGCATATTTTCTTCCTCCTTGTGATCAAAGGCATATTTGCTTCTTTCTTGTAATCATAGGCATATTTTCTTTCTCCTTGTGATCAAAGGCATATTTCCTTTCTCCTTGTGATCAAAGGCATATTTCATTTTTCTTTGTGATCAAACGCATATTCACTCCCTCCACTTGATCAAAGGCATATTTCCTTCTTCCTTGTAATCAAAAGCATATTTCGTTTCTCCTTGTGATCAAAGGCATATTTCATTCTTCTTTGTGATCAAACGCATATTCGCTACCCCCTTGTGATCAAAGGCATATTTCATTCTTCCTTGTAATCAAAGGCATATTTCCTTATTCCTTGTGATCAAAAGCATATTTTCTCTCTTCTGATCATTGTGCATATTTCCTTCTTCCTTGTAATCAAAGGCATATTTCCTTCCTCCTTGTGATCAAAAGCATATTTTCTCTCTTCTGATCATTAGACATATTTCCTTCTTCCTTATAATCAAAGGCATATTACATCCCTCTTTACTTATCTGTAATCACATTTTCTCTCTTTATACCGTGACCTAACCTTTTGTACTTCTTTTCTTGTTATCCCATTTTTAATATTAAATTTATTTGAGCCTCCAATGATTAAGAAATTATATCTACTCTATCTACTTAATCAAACATTATACTTTCACTCGCATCACTCATCTGATAAATGAATGCGCAGAAAAAGTTAAACAATAAAACAGGATGTCTACAAAAACAGATATGGAGGAATATTGATTAGTTGCATCACTGATGCAATCAAACAGGCTCGTAAAACTATTAAATATCGTGAGCGAGAAAAATATAAAATATTTATTCATATTTCATTAATTTTCCACAAAATTGTGAAAAGAGATATTTCAAACATTATGTTTTTTGGATATTTAGATTAGAATGAGCATTAGATTGCTTTTACGCCCTTTAAGTTACTATGTCAGCTTGTCGGTCGATCGGTAATCATTTTAATTTTCAATGAGTTTTTGAATCTTTTGAAGGTCGTAAGGTCAGTTGGTATGTTTGGGAATTAATTTTTTTTTCTCAAATTTATTGGAATAATTGAGAGCACGCGACTTAAGTCTGTTGACCTCGTTTAGACACGAAATTTTGAATAAAAAGTAAAATAGTTTATATTCTTTTACTTAAGAATCCTTTGCCATGTGAACTGAAAATATAAACGTGGTCTCCAACTTTGCGCTGGAAATTGAGAAAAAGGGGAGAAGGTAATAAACGAAAAATGAGATGGAATGGAAGGATGCTCCAAAAATGTGTTTAACTTACGTCTTACGAGGAAAAAAAACTCCAGGAAATTAATGAACATATAATAATTCTCTAATGACAAACACTTAAAAAAAAAAACTTACTGAAATTAATGAATTACGATGCGATACTCGAAAGGTAGCAATTATCACCATTAAAAGAAAAGCATTAAAAAATATCATCCAGAAAATTATAAGTTTTGTTAATAAGAAAGAAAGAAATAATACTAGTGATGAAGTACAATAATTAACACGGATTTATGATCGCGAAAAGTACAGAACCAAATAAATATGACGCATCAACCGTTTTATAAAAGATACGGAGGCTTAGAACACTCTTCTGTTTACAAGATAATTAAAGTAGAAAATAACATTATCATGGTCCAACATTATAGTAATAGTTAGTTTTTAAAAATACACAAGCAAAAGTTAAGAATTAAATAACTAAATCCAATTAAACCTGTTCTCTGCACCATACACATCGAAATGTGATACCCAAAATGCCAAAATAAACGCACAACTGCAAACATCCGCATTGGTGATTCATAAATTTATATATTGCATACGACTATGATCATCTCAGGTGACCAATTATTGCAGTGACCTAATAACTGAAATTTCTGTCTATATATCCTTTGTAGGCTATTAGGAAGCTTTTGATTCAGTTGTAAAATCAATATAGAAAAAGGAGTTAGACCTTCATATATTGCCATGATTTTCTATGTATACCGTTACGCCACATCTTCATCTAGGTTGCCCTCGGGCGGTAGAAGAAGAGATATTTGAAACGAGTGAGTCATTTAAACTCGATTTCTTCCAAGGGCTTAGAGTGGTAATTAGACTGATTTTCAGGACTTATGAGTAGCAAAAAAGGAATCATAATTATTCTTTTTCTAAATTCCAGATGAATTCCAGTGGAAAAGGATGACGAATACTGTGAATCAAGATTGACTTATTAGAAGTGATGATTAATTATAATTTATGGAGTCTTGAAAAGAATGATGCAAGAGTTTAGGAATTGAATTAAGAGCCAATCCATCATTAATCGTTTAAGTTAAAAAAATAAATGAAACAGATTTTGCAGATGTCCGAAATGGGATTACGTGCATGTTTCCAGGTTAAACATAACAAAGAGTGTCAAGGTGGGTCTCGAAACCTCCTCCTCATCCTTACAATTCGCTGAAAGTTGAGCTCTCTCTGGTCAGCTAGCTGTTAATTAATTTCCCGAAGAGCCTTGTCGAATAATTGTTGTGCAAAAACTACCTCTTTACAAAGTTGCAATAATTATATTTTATTTAAAGACTTAAATTGAAAGCAATGTCTCTGAGATATATAAAAAATAACTATTATTTTAGTCCTGAATTATTCAAAATTCAAGTACCCGAAGCACTCTATTGTTTCTTGAAGGTTTGCCAGTAAAGCAGAAACCATTTAAGGCCTAAGAAAATTTGGGGAAAACTTTAGTAAGAAAAAAAAGCTTTTGAAGGTTAAACAAATCAAGACTAATGTGAAAAGTTTGCTTTCAATTCTGAGTTTTTAAAAGCTCCATAAATAGTCTTTTTGCCTTTGGTCGATGAATTATCGAAACAGAATATTCTTCCCTATGAATCGTTTTAATCCAATTTGAGATCCAACAAAATCTTGGTCCATAGCGTCTAAAATTTGGCCCAATGGGATGAAGCGAAGGAGCTTTGTCGTTACTTCTTTCGTCAATGATGAATTTGCTCGGCTGATCATTTGCTGGTTTCTATCATTTTGAAACTACTTGGTACCATCCCATTGTGGTACATTGGATGTATAAGTGTATTCGTGCAACTATTCTACCAGTAAAGCGGCTGTTGTCGCCGTGTGAAAGATTGGCATAAAAATATAACCGTTGGCAAAGTGAGATAATGAGAGAGAATGAGAGAGAAAGAGAGAGAGAAAAAGAGAGAGAGAGAAACAGAGAAAGAGAGAGGGAGAGAGAACTCTGCTGCTGCTCCTGGTGGTAGTAGTAGTGTAGTACTCGTGGTGGCGGTGGTGTAATAATAATGATAGTAGTAGTGGTGAAGGTGGTAGTATAGTCGTAGTAGTGGTGTAGTATTAATGGTGGTGGCGGAAGTGGTGAAGTATTAGTAGTGGTAGTAATGTTAGTGGTGGTGTAGAAGTGATGGTGATAGTGGTAGTAGTTGTGGTGGTGTAGTAGTTAGGGGTGTAGTGGTGGTGGTAGTGGTGGTAGTAGTGATGTAGTAATAATAGTGGTGGTGGTGTAGTATTAATGGTGGTGGCGGAAATGGTGAAATAGTAGTAGTGGTGGTAACAAGGAGTAACAAGGAAAGTAAGTACCCTAGGAGACCTTACGGTCCATTCAAAGAGGGTACCTTTGCACTAGCAATCGAACAAGCACATGGCTGCTCAATTTTTTTGCGTCCCTGAATGGCCACTTTTCAAGACTTTATCTAGTCTTGACTTGAACTGGTCAACAGATTCACTGTTGACAACTTCCACTGGAAGTGCGTTCCACTTACCGCAGATACTATAGGTGAAAAAATTTCCACACAGATCGCGGTTGTAACGCTTCAGTTTAAGTTTGAAGCCGTGATTGCGCGTTCTGTTCTCACTCAGTGTGAAAATATCCCGGTAGTCAACATTGTCGAACCCTCGAAGTATTTTGAAAACTTCGATGAGCTGACCACGCAGTCTACGGGTTTCGAGCGAGAACAGATTTAATTCCCTTAGTCTATCCTCATAACTTTTATGTCGGATAGAGGGAATCAGCTTGGTTGCCCTGGCTTGTACGCGTTCCAATCTCGCGATGTCCTTTCGCAATGAAGGACTCCAAGATTGTACGGCATACTCCAGGTGCGGTCGGACAAGTGAGTTGTACAGGCACAGTACAATCTCCTGGTTCCGATAACCAAACCGGCGCTTAATATAGCCTAGCATCCTTTGGGCCTTTTTTCTCCGCCTTAATGCACTGTTTTGAGAACTTGAGGTCACTAGTGATTGTTACACCCAAGTCCTTCTCAGTGTCACTCGATTCAAGAGCAGTGCCCTTAAGGATATACTGAGATTGGAGGTTTCTGTGGCCGATATGCATTACTTTGCATTTGTTCACGTTAAAAGGCATTTGCCACGTGTCCGACCACTCCCCAATCTTCCCAAGATCTTCCTGCAGGCGGGCAGTATTTCCATCCTTTGCAACGTTCATACCAAGCTTGGTATCGTCGGCAAATTTGGAAATCTTGGCAACCATGTCACCGTCCATGTCTTTGACGTAGATGATGAATAGTAGTGGTCCCAGGACAGAACCTTGAGGCACCCCGCTAGTAACGGGCACCCAATCAGAAGACTGTCCATTCACCACCACTTGTTGCCGTCTGCCTCTTAGCCAGTTCTCGATCCAGCCGGCTACCTTTCCGTCTATGCCAAGCACTCACACTTTCCAGAGAAGGCGGCGGTGTGGTACCTTATCAAAGGCTTTCTGAAAGTCTAAGTACACCACATCTACCGCCTTGTCCCGATCGTGTAAATACCCTCTCATTATTTTTGTACGAGGCGCCATTTTTATATACATCGAAAAAATTCCTAGACCTGCGTTTCAGGGCCAGACCTCAACGCCATAGACGAAACATTGCTATAATCACGTTCTTTGGAAAGGAATGCTAAACTTGTTCCCTTGCTCCTCGGAAATTGCTTAGAGGGACTAGCCAGTACCTTATAAAGAAAAGAGCGAGCTCTGCCTTAAGTTGCAACCCGAATGGTAGGGTTCATAACTTGTTACCAAGTACGCCCTAAACGTGATGCCGGATTGGAAAATAAAAAAAATGGTCTATGGCCGTCGTAAACGACGAGGTTAGGAAATTTTCTTTTTATCAATTGGCGACCGTCATACCGAGAGTAACCCACGCATTATGCATGTAAAGTTAGACTGCTTCCCTTTAGTCCCTTCGAGCGAAAATTAATATGATGCATCGAATAGGGAAACTAAAACCCTACCCTCCTTCGCCGTAGTCAGCTAGCGAAGCGAAACGCTCGCAGCGACCGAACAAAAAAATATATATTTTATTGGCGGCAGACTTCGGGTTTTAGACCGAGGGTTCGGTCCACATCGCGTGTATATACATATCATCAAAATCAGGCGATTGGCCGGGGACTTAGGTCCGATTAACTCTCGTACAACTGCAGTTGACGAGAAACCCTTCCCATAGTAAATCCTAGGCCAAGGGTGCTTATATCTCAGCCGAGTGAATACTACTACCACCAAGATCTGTACCGCCGGCGGCTCCAGTCAGACTCGCGGCAAAACCTTCTTTGCACACCGGCGCACCCTTCTACTCGTTGGAGCCTCGAGACGACACATTCGCCATTACTGCTACCGACGGCAGAGTATAGGGATGTATTGGCTGAGCGCCATCCATTTTCAGGGCTTCTCGCTTCTGCAGGTGAGTTGTTACACACTCCTTAGCGGATGTCAACTTTCATGACCACCGAACTGCTGTCCTAAGCGACAAACACCTTTTGTGGTCTCTTATAGGCCACATTGATAGGGCCCCGTAACTCTGCGTTTGGTTCATCCCACAGCACCAGTTCTGCTTACCAAAAATGGTCCACTAAAAACTTTGAATCGTAGCCGAAATTTCCGTATGGAAAATTCTGGCATCTCACCCCTTTAGAGTTTGAAAATGGGTTGAGGACTAGAAGTACCCCAAGACCCCTAATCATTCTCTTTACAGGATGAATCTCGTGTAAATCAGCTCTAGCTATCCTAAGGGAAACTTCGAAGGGAACCAGCTACTAGACGGTTCGATTGGTCTTTTGCCCCTATACCCAGCTCTGAAGATCGATTTGCACGTCAGAAGCTGGGAGGACTTCCACCTGACTTTCGTCCGGCTTTGTCCTTTCCAGGCATAGATCACCATCTTTCGGGTCTTATCATATACGCTAAGGGTGCACGTCAACAGAACTTAAGTTAAGTTTGCAACTCTGTAAAAAAAATTAACGCGAAGCGTCTTTTTTAAAAATAAGGTCGCAATTATAAGCATAATAGACTCGATCATACGACGTACCCCGGACCTACGCCGAAGAGTGTATAGTGATGTATAGTGTAGTAGTGATGTAGTAATAATAGTGGTGGTGGTGTAGTATTAATGTTGGTGGCGGAAGTGGTGAAGTAGTAGTAGTGGTGGTGGCGGAAGTGGTGAAGTAGTAGTAGTGTTGGTGTAGTAGAAGTGGTAGTAGTGGTGTAGTAGTAATGGTTTTTGGGGTGACGGTGGTGTCGTAGTAGTTGTGGTGGTTGTGTAGTAATAGTGGTAGTGTAGTAGAAGTGGTTGTAGTGGTAGTGGTGGTGTAGAAGTGGAGGTGTATTAGTAGTGGCAGGAGTGGTGTTGATATAGTAGTAATAGTGGTGGTGGTGTAGAAGTGGAGGTGTATTAGTAGTGGCAGGAGTGGTGTTGATATAGTAGTAATGGTGGTAGTGGTGTATTAGTAGTGGTAGGAATAGTGTAGATATAGTAGTAATGGTGGTGGTGTAGTAGTAGTAGTAATAGTGTTGATATAGTAGTAATGGTGGTGGTTGTGTAGTAGCAGCGGTGTTGTTGGTGGTGACCTAGTAGTAGTGGTGGTGGAGGTAGTATAGTAGTAGTGGTGGTGTAGTAGTATTATTGTCGTTGGTGGTAGCCTCTAACCCAAAACACGAACTCTTGGAGCAAACAAGAATCCAATGATCAAATCTGAACTTCAAAAAAATGATGTCAAAAATCGTCGCGGCGAAACTGAAGAAGTGAGAGACTTCTTCCGTTTTGGTCTCATTCAATCATCAAACCTTTTTTTGGCTCAAAGGGAGCCTCAGAATGCGCCGATTTCCCCAACATTTATGAAAGGCCGCGAATGAAAAAGGAAAACGGGTTTTTTTCCACCGGGACAAAAATCGGCAAAAGACAAGTTATCTCTTTTCGGCCGATTTTTCTGATAATTTCTTCGTTCAACACTTTCATTTGTACTTTACACTTATAAAGTTTAGATGGCCGGCTTTCATAGTCGTAAGATATACGAGTAATTACTCCATCTGACAAAGGTTTCAAATAAATTGTTAAAATGGCTAACTGAGAAATTATTTCTCTGCTATGAAATTTATATATTAGATTTTGCTCTAAGGGGTAGCTTATTCCCAGGGTGATTTTGTCTTCCCAATAAAAGTCTTTTTGGAGTCAAGAAACTTTGGCCATCCCCGATGTCTGACATGTTAACTCCCAGCCAGAGCCACGAAGGAGTGGTTTCCTCCTCGCTCTCCCGGCACCGACCAGGTATGAGTGGGCTAAAGCTGGTCAGCTTTGGCTTGGAGGCTTTCTATGGAGGAAGAAAGAAAGCGGAATGTTATTTACGTCTCTTCAAAGAAGTGACAAAATTTCCTCAGAGCGTAGTTTTTGTTGGCTGCATATTTGAAATTAGAAAATTCCGCTTAATTTTCATTTACTCCAGAACAATGGTTGATTGAAATATATATTCATTGTTTTAGTGAGTCATCTAGAGAATATAAACACCAGAAGTAGAAGCAATTTAACTTTTCGGCACGATGCAGCATATGCTCAATGATTTTACCAGAAAATTGCGTATCTTAGCGGCCAGGGTGTAAATCCTCCGGGTCCATTAATTGGTCATCAAACAGCCTTGACGTTACACCAAATGAATATGGAATTTGAGAAGCTTTACCTTCAAAGTTTACATACTAATGATTGTATTGAATGAGTTAAAAAGTAAGCTCAGGAATGGTTGCGAAGACCTTTTGAAAAACCTTGTAAACTAGTATGTAAACGAGTGGCAACCACATGTGAATGATTGTATAGAAGAATCTGTACTCCTCTTTGGAAATACTTTAGATCAATTTAAAATTGTATATTTATTTACTAAAATATTAATGATATATTACACGAAAATATGGGCCTTATTCCAGAAATAAACAGAGGGTGGAAGGAAAATATAAATATCTTATATATTATAGAAAAAAACGGGTCAGAAACAAACTTTATTACCATACTGTCAGTCCTATTTGGTGATTTGATGTGGTTGTTGCTAAAAAGTCGAGAGGAAATAATTCATATTGAAATGGGTGAAGGGATGCTTTACAATGAGACGTTCTAGAATGTTTCTAGAGACATTTGCTAGAATGCAGGTGCTCTTTAACACTGTCACCGTAAATGACATGATTATTTGTTGGCCAGAATGCCCTGACTCACTTAGGAAGCTGAAAGAAAACAACACAATTTTATGGAGCAACACAACATTAGGTTAAGTTAGCCTTACTCATTCGACTACAATAGGTTAGGCTAACCTTACTCATTTGACTACATTATGTTAGGTAAACCTTACTTATTCGACTACATTAGGTTAGGTTAGCATTACTCATTCGACTACATTATGTTAGGTAAACCTTACTCATTCGACTACATTAGGTTAGGCTAACCTTACTCATTCGACTACATTATGTTAGGTAAACCTTACTCATTCGACTACATTAGGTTAGGCTAAACTTACTCATTCAACTACATTAGGTTAGGTAAACCTTACTCATTCGACTACATTAGGTTAGGTTAGCATTACTCATTCAACTACAATAGGTTAGGTTAGCCTTACTCATTCGACTACATTATGTTATGTAAACCTTACTCATTTGACTACATTAGGTTAGGCTAACCTTACACATTCGACTACCAACCTCTGTAAAATGATGCTGTTTGTCGCTCCTGCGCAGTTTATTTCTCTTTCTATAAACCCCAACTGACAGAAATGAGTTTGGAAGAAAGTGGAATTAGAGTTTTGATTCGCTACTGTTACAAGCGAAAACTTTCTACAACAATTGTGGGGAAGGAAATTTGCTGTACTAAAAGAGGAGGCACAGTCAGTCAGGCGAAGGTCTCGAGGTGATAGACGTTTCAACTCCGGACACCACGTTTTAGCCGACCATCAACCTGGTATTTGGAACAGATTCGGATGCTGGCTGATTGCTGGAAGACCATCGTAGAGAATGATGGACTTTACTTGGAAGAATAATTCTTGGTGTTGCTCCCTAAAATTTTGTTGTTTTCTTTTCGCTTCCTAAGGGAGTCAGAACTTTCTGGACAACCTAGCAGAAAGGATCATGCACAAATAAAGAACTTTTCTCACTGCAACGGCGAAAAATAGATTAATGCCATTTTATTCTTACCTTGAGTTCTTTGACTGTCTCTGTAATTTTCACGGCAATTCCTGCGTACGATTTGATAAATAACACCTTGTTTAGGGAGTTCTTTTTAAAAGAGTCAGAATAAAAAAATATTCGTACTTATAATAAAATATTAATGTTAAATTGAATGAATATATTCCATGTTGTACCTGCTTCTTTTCAACCACTCCCGAACCCAAATGATATTTATAACATTTTAATCTATGCCTTGTCGTGAGAGGTACATTAGACTGATAGGCACAAAACTCAATGTAAGAATATAACAGACTCAATTCAATGTCTGCCTCTACAGTGAAGCATGTTGAACATAATGATGGTAAACATCATCGACACTGATTCGAGTACGCATTGGGGGGGAGGGGTGCACCTTATCCACTCCAAACAAGTTGCTTTATTTCTAGACCAATCTAGCCTTCTCCAAAAGAACTAACACAATTGGTTCTTTTAACATTCACTCTTGCTGTCATAGGTCACTGTGTCGATTTCTCTTACGCGCGGCGGCACACTATAGTGATGTCACATAACACAGAATTGTTTTCATCCACCCGCGGTCGCACGCTATACTGTTGTCACATAACACAGAATTGTTTTCACGCATTTGCGTGGCCACACTATATTATGTAACTTTTAAGATTAAACTCGTTTATTTGAACCCGACCATTGTTTGGCGTGATTGATGAGGGTTCCTCATGCAGGGGTGCCCTATGCAGTCCCGAAGAGGCTTAGCATTGTTATAGCAACCGCTTTCCATCGCTGCGTTCTTTGCACTTTATTTTAAAAAAGATGTTTGTTTAATAAATGCGAAAGCATTCGCGATTTTTCTTTCCCATGCAGATTATTTGCACAATACACACACACACACACACTACTGACTACTCCGAATATTAAATAAAACACAATCTAAAAAACGAAAAGAAATGTGAATGAAAGAGTAAAGTTTTTATAGAGGAACATTAATGTAAATATGAAGAACATAGACTGATTTTGGCGACTATATCTCTGCAGACTAAATGAGTGTTCTTCATTGAAAAATGAACAAAATAAAAACCCACAAAAAAAAACATTAAATTTTGGCTTCATCAAAACTTCCTCCCTTTGATTTAATAACTGCACACCCTATTCTTGGCATCCTATTTACCAAAGAAACCCAATATTCTTGTTGAGTTTCATTCCAACATTCAATCAAACAGTGCCATAGTGTTTGTGCTTCTTTATCCTCTTCATATAATTCCACAACAATTGAACAGGATTACAATCAGGAGACTGGGGTCAAAAAGCCATGGTTATCAAAGTGAAGCATTAAAAGCTAACGAAAGAAAATAGGACAGTTAGAAACGGAAAAAATAGGGAAAACTATTTTAACCGCTATATGAAGGTGAATAAAGGAGTTGGATTCGAACCTATGTCCCTAAGCTCTCATCGCTATCAGAGCCACGCCGCTCATCGACTGAGGATGGTTAGCTCAGTCGATGATCGTCGTGGTTCTGATAGCGATGAGCGCTTGGCGACACAGGTTAGAATCAACTCTTTTATTATCATCCTGAAGGATGATAATAAAAGATAGCGGTTACAATTGGTTTCCCTATTTTCTCAGTTTTCAAATTTCCCTTTTTTTTTCTTAAGCTTTTCATTTTTCTGGGCTGTTAATTAATTATATATATATATATATATATATATATATATATATATATATATATATATATATATATATATCCATATATATATATATGATTAAAAGCCCATAAAGTACCACGTGAGTTACAATTATGTCCTTCCACCCCCCCAAAAAAAACAAGAAAAAGGAAAGCAGATTTAGAGCACTTCTGTATTTATTAACGCAGACCTTTTTAAGGAATGAAAAAGGGTAAAAAAACATTAGCTTAAGCTTATATAGAAAAGGAGAAGGACTCTCCTTCTTCCCAACTCTTAAGTTAGTAGGACAAAGTCAACGAGAGTCCTAAATTGAGACCTGACGTATGAAGTGATGATAATGGGATCTAAAGAAAATAACCCTGGGTTCAAAATTTTGAGCCTCTGCAGTAAAGAGATGGTTTTAAGATTCGGAAATTATTTTTTTATAAATGACCATCACAAAACACATCTCAACCACAAATGAAATGTGTGGATGAATTTCAAAAAAAGGCCTCCACCCTAAAGAAACACAACGAATAAGGAGTTGGTAAAGTACTAGATGTAAGAAGAAGTAAAGGATAATTTCAAATAAAGACTACTTAACGTCTTTACTTTTGAATGCTATAATTGCCAACCAATTTTATGCCACAAAATATTAATTATTAGTTTTCCTATGTGTAGTTAAACCTTTATTCTCTGTTCATCTTTCTTTATTTTTATGAAATATGTACTATTTTATAGGATTATATTCATACAAATCAATGAATTTTCTATTGGTTCTCATATTTAGTGAGCACCAGACACTTCCTCTTGTGTGAACACTTTGCTAACAGGAAGATACAGCGTTTTCATGTGTCCCAAATCCATTCCCTACTTCCTTTTCAGCAGTGTCGAGGGCAACGGATTATGTTCCATTTCTATTTCCATTTACATTCGGCGATTAAATCTTCTTCGGACTATCACTAAATGGGTCATTTTGGTGTGAGCATAGAGCAACTACAGGGTTAAGCTTGGTCTGGTGTACCTTGCGGAAAACTGGAATAAATTTGGGAAAAGATCCGACGGAACTTTGACAAGAGATTTATATCTTGACGTGTTTATGCATTGATAGATAGGTAGTTTGACAGCATCACATACACACTGTCAGAAGCGGCAGAAAGAAACAATACAGTTTGGAAGATAGGAGTGTACGGTAGTTAAACTAACAGAGGGATAGATATATAAATAAAGAATGAAAACTGAGAGCGGGAAGAAGCGTGGGGCAAATGTCTCCAAATCCATCTGCCCCTTATGGCCATTAAAGGAAACAGCGAAAATAGTGGCCACGGAGCATTATGTCTTTTACATATTCTCTTTCTTTCTGTTACCCCCGATTGGATGTTTTTTTTATCATGCTTCTCTATCAGCTATTTTGAATCTTTTGAATCGATTGGATAAATGGAGATTTGTTGGCTGTCTAGGACTGAGAAACGATCTCATTCATCATACAACCACGCACGAATGCATAAAACAATTTATCAGCCACAGAAAAGGGAAGAAGCGAGGCAAACAACCGGATAGATAGATACACTAGACGAGGGAATAGTTACAGTAAAAAGAAACCCGAATCTGAATTGCGAAGAAACATTTTGAAGAAATTATTATTAATATTCGACTTCATAACAAATATAAGAGACTATTTATTAAAATTAAACTCATGATAATAGCACGGAAAAGGAAATGAGATGGAGAACAGAATTACTCAAGAAGGCGGTGAGACCCGGACTACATGTCTAGATACACTATGGATATACCCTTAAAACCAAAGTATTACATAGGTTGTCAAGAAATTAATATCGTGTTTTTAAAAATAAAAGTAAAATAATTTTAATATATAAATTAAACCAAAACATATAATCAAACTAAGTATTTTCCATCATTTTTATTAATGTTCTGCCAAGTTTAACTTTGCCGTGTATACATTTCTTGAAGAATTTATTCGATTTTGATGAAATGTAGGATATAATATCCCTTTCCTTCATTTAGGTGTTGTTGTAATGACTTAAATGAATCATAATCAGTCGTATGGTGCAAGGTCAGGTGAATAGGGACAGTGGGGATGAGCTTCCCATCCCAACACATTAATTTTTTTGTTGGGTCAAACGTGCCACGTGTGGTGGGCGTTATTGTCATGAAAGAGGAAGATGCCATTTTGATTGACCAGTTGCACTCATTAAACCTATTTATTCAGAGGCATGTAATAAATAATCGCTTATTATTGAGAAGCTCGTAATGAATAACTCTTTTCATATCCCACAAATGCAAAACTTAGCCTACTGCTGTTTGAGACCACTTTTAGGAGTAGGAATGTTTTTTTCTTGAATTAAGTCATTGGTCTTGCATTCGATACTAACCAAAAAACACCCAATTTTAATTTTACGTAACAATTCTGTCCAGAAATGGCCAAATGGTATTTCGAGGTAATACCTAGAAATGCACTAAAATTCCCACTTTGTATACGTCGTCCTTCAGACAGCCCGTGTGGCACCCATACACCATTCCTGTAGACTGTGCACCGTTTCATGACTGATATATATATATATATATATATATATATATATATATATATATATATATATATATATATATATATATATATATATATATATATATATATATATATATATATATATATATATATATATATATATATATATATATATATATATATATATATATATATATATATATATATATATATATATATATATATATATATATATATATGCCATTTTACGAGTGTCTTGTCGAGGATTAGACTCCATGAAGGTCTTAAGACCATTAAGACCAAAGGACGTATGGCGGCGTCTACCCTCGGATTTTTTTAGTCCGAAATGGCCTGGACTGAATTTCTTTAACCAACGATGACATTTAGGAATATTCAAGACACTTCCATAGACTTCTGTAATGTTTTTTACTGCTAATTTGTCACTATTCTCTTTCCTGGTATGCTTTATGTGTGTTTCGATTGCCGCCATTATTAAAAAACAGTTCTGACAAAATGTACCTTAAAAGAGGCTTAGCTATACATTATTCCATGCTCAAAAATTCCTGTGTCAATAGAGCTTAAGTAAGGCATTATTAGAGTTAGTCTTAATTACAAGAAGAATATTGTATGTCTTCTAAATACGACACCTTATTAATTGACGACCTAATACTTTCCACAAAACGAAGATCCAAAACATATGGACTTTGTAGCGAAGAAATAGTTCGAAAATTCTGAAATTAATGTTTGGAAATGGGCATTTTCAAATCCCAGAGCTAAAATCCCATAGAAAATATCTGGTAGCAATTAAAAATACGCTTATTTCGAAGAACCCCAAGCAATAACGACGAAATATAGATGTTTTGAAATGAGGGATGTCGCAAAAATTCCTAGTGATTCTCTTACAAGTTAAAAGAAAAATATGACATACGTTTGCTTGCTGGGAGTGCTAACAAATTATGTAAATGCGAGAAATTATATTATTTTCCCTTAAAAGTGTTAGCAGACCTTTGTTTCTGTGTTAAATTTTGTAATGTCTAAATAAATTCTTGTCAGAGTTCAAGTCACCTATAATTTGGAATTTTGCATTCTCTTTTAAATGGATAGGAAATATTTAATATATCAGCGAAGTTATTCAAATGTTATTCGAGTAAATAATTAAAACAATTACTCCACTTGTGTGATTAAACTTCTGCTACAAATGGAAGAAGGGAAGCGATAGGAGCAAAAGGTTTGCGGAAAACTGCGAATTAGCATGGCACGATTTGATGTTACGATTTGATAAACTTTTGCAAAAATGAAACTGGTCATTTAAATTTAACGGCGTCTACGCAAAATGGGTTAATTTTCAAAAATCTATGGTCTGATTGCTCAAAAATCTGGTATTTTTGACTTTTATGTTATAAAATAAGATATAATTCTTGGTAAAGGTTGTTAAACTTGACTCATTGGGTGCCATTAAAACTCTCGAAATTATTTTTCTGTTTAATTGATTTTTAATTTTTTTATTTAAAAACAAGGAAGGGGAGTTGTGCAAATAAATAATTGAAAATAAATCGGAAAAAGAACGTGTAGAAGATGTATGGCTTGAAGAGGCAATAAAGAAGGAAAAGGAACAGGTATTTAATTCGGCGGTAAGGTCATTTGAATCGGCTTCTCTTAGTAGGGCTTTGTGGACGCAAGTCATCAAATGGTTTGCTCACGTAGAGAAATACGTGTGGAGGACGCAGAGACTGGCTGGATATGGATCACGAAGCACGAAAGTCTTTCTCTAAAGCGCAGGCTCTAGGATCAAATGATTTATCCCTTATTCTCTCAAGCTGTCGGACGCAACAGAGGTCATTTGACCCTGGGCAGCTATAAACAACATTAGACTTGAGTTTCGAAATTTTTTGGATCTTCTTTGTACGATCAGTTTTATCGTGACTCATGATATATGTTGCGACATATATATATATATATATGGTAAGGTTAGTATATAGCAAAAATTGACAACAGACACTGTATCAGGTACTGGGCGCCGGAAATCTTTCCTAGCCAGAGAGTTTTCAAAAAATCTAACACACCGCCAGAATGATTGTATCAATCGATTCCCTTCAAGGTCGTCTTCTGGATATTTTTATTCATACCACTGTCTAGTTTAGGATTTATTTTATTCATCTTCTGTCGGTACTTTTAGAAATATGTTCGGTCCATTTCTACACCTAAACTTTTATTCCTATTTTCTACACTCTTCTTTCAAAGTATAAAGTACCCTATGGAATCATTCATATAATGTAATTAGGCATGTGTTGTAACTGAATTCTGTATATTTATTACATGCTTATTTGTTTTTAATTATCTTAATACTTAGTTTGAGCCCCTTTTGATTTAATTACAGCCATATTTCTTTGTGGCATGAATTCCACAAAATCTCCACAAATTTCTGACCCTATCTTTTCTAACTCAGCCTTTTATTTTTCATTTAGTTCTGTTTTATTTTTACTCGTAGTCTTAAAGTTAATAGCAATAAGACGAAAGTTATGGTCATTTCAAAGTCAGAGGTCCCTCCAGCTTGTCAACTATGGCATGGAAATACACCAATCGAACAGGTCAACTCCTTTAATTACCTCAGAGCCCTGGTAACACCTGACGCCCAATGCAAGAAAGAGATCAGAAGAAGAATCGGACTCACCGAAGATGCATTTACAAGGCTAATAACAATTTATGAGGATAGAAAACTGCCAATCAGAGTCAAGATTCGCGTTTTCAAAGCCTATGTCTGGTCAACTCTCCTTTATGGCTGCGGTTCACGGACACTCATGGTTGAGGCCCGATGTAACATCTAGGCAGCAGAGTTTTGGTTCTACCGAAGGATGCTGCGGATCTCATATGTAGACAGGGTCAGGAATGAGAAGGTTTTGACTCGATTCGGTGTGGAGAGGGAACTGAACATTATCATGGACCGTCAAAAACAATCCCTTGGACACTCAATCAGAAAGAGGGCACTCGAAGACCTTTGCCTCAGTGGGAAAATCCCTGGATAGCGGGCCAGAGGAAAACCTTCCTCGACAATTTTGACATCGCCACGAGCACGCTTTGGAAACAAGCAAGGGACAGAGAAGCATGGAAGCGCACCATAGTTCATCCAACGCCGCATCGGTGAAGGCACTGAGAGAGAGAGAGAGAGAGAGAGAGAGAGAGAGAGAGAGAGAGAGAGAGAGAGGGAGAGAGAGCGAGAAAGAGAGAGAGAGAGAGAGTACTTGTCGTCTTGTGGTACTCCTTATTGCTTTTCTAAGCACTCCCCACAAAGCTTCTATTGGATTTAAGTCTGGGTTCTATGGTTGGTTGCCACTACATAAGGGTGATCTTCATTTCTCCAAACAGATTCTTGTGGCGTGGCTGGATTTATGGAATGGGGCATTATCATGCTGAAATATGACTTAATTTCGTGCGATGTAATTTATGACAGATGGCTCTAAAACGGGTAACAACATGGTGGTATAATTTGTGAAGTTTATTCTTCCCTGCCATAAAAAGATCTCCTCCTTGACCTTACGAAAGCATGTAGCTACATGCCATAATAAATCCCCCTCCATGTTTCACAGATGATACCGCATAAGCAGGGCGAAATCCCTCTCCAACTCTTTGTCTCACAAAGGGAGCCCCAGAAGTGATGATAATCTACAAAAATTGTTACAAAAAATGTTTTAAAATAAATTTCTCCAAAGATAAATTCAAATGGAACTACATACCTGATAATTATTTTCATCTAACCAGATAACTTTAAACCATCGTTAATTTATTCAAATATTGTGATCTTTAGCCCAATTTGACGTTTTTTTCTGTTGTCTTCAAATATCCATGGCTTTTTTTGCGCCCTATATTCTGTTAGCCTTTGACCTTAAGTCTCATTCTAACTGTCATGGGTGATATTTATGAACTCACCAGTAAGTTCGGTAGATGTTTTTCTACGATTTTGGAGGGAAGCTTGAATGATACATAAATATGTTTTCTCTATGAGTTGTTCGACGTTTTATGTCACCTTTCTTTGACGAAACAATCCTCTTCTCTTAATATCGTTTTAAGGTGGTTTGGAAGCATATCTTGAATATTTATTAAATAAATCAATCTATGTTGGGTGCTTAATAACTATAGCCAATGGTTATGTCATGTGCCGTGTTCTTATTCCTTTATTACATGTTTCCAGTTGGTTATTCGTAACATTTATTGGTACATTGTATCTCTAATTTGTCCTTATCTACTGTCTGCCCTTTGTGTTTAGGTCCAACCTTTCCTTACATGAGTTAAACTGTTAAGATGCATTGGTTAAATACTTTGCGTTTGAAGAACAGATGCCAGCCGCCTCTGAAGATGCAGTAAAGCTTTCCTATCGCTCGCTTTCCGGCCTAATTTTGTTCTTTAGCTAATTTAACTTTACATGATCCCATCCTATCTTACAAGCTGTCCTAAGTATACTTATTATTGTACGTCTTCTAAAGTTTTATCATCAATATAATTGCTTTTTCTTCTGCCAAAGTATTGAACATTATTTTTCTCTTTGAAAAGTTTCCTTTTCAGTCCGACAGAGGCACTGGGTCGTGTTAAATTTGTTAAGGTTAATACTTTTTATTTTGGGTAAAGCATTTTACTAACAATTCGCTCCGAAAGATGTCTATCATAGTGAAGGCGTAGAGTTTTATTTTGGTTCCGTAACATCTATTCGAAGATAGAACCAATCTATCGAACTTTAAACAAGAGGATAAAAAAGATGTTTGGCTTCTTGCCAGTTTATTGTATGAAAAAAAGAAATATGGGGGAATTTTGACCGACTCAAAAATAGAATACATAATGGAAATATCCATGATTAAGTTACCGATCGGGATAAACGATGAATTTATTTTTATTATTCAATTAATATCCAGAAAAAAATAGTCTCCAAAATGGAATTCTTGAATAAAATTAAAATACTGTAAAAATGATATAATTTCACCAAATCACTGAACATTTCAGTCAAAATAAAAATTATTGGACTCTAAACAATTTGTACCCCAGACCAATGCCATTAAAAGTTTCTTCTATCTATAAGTCACTATCAGAGTTGTGAACAAAGGGGCCACATGAGATGTTTACTATCCAAAATGACAGACATGAACAACATGTCTGTCATTTTGGATAGTTTTCGTTTCTTTATAAGTCACTAGCTGGCTCATCATCCAACTACCCAAAAAAGGGAGGCCAAATTAAAAGACAGTAAGGAGAGTAGTAAAATCAATTTAAGGTTTGTTTTACAAGTTGAATGACTGGAAGCAGTATTATTGAAGTTGATTTTCCTGTATATGATGGCATCATATCTAAATTCATCGACTCATCTTTAAAATTCTTTCCTTTATTCATCCATTTTTGGGAGAATAACATCTACCTAAACATGGGAAGCGCCGGCATCCACTTCAATTTCCCGTGTTACCGTGCAAAATCCTAACTGCACATACTAGAGAAACCCAACAACGTCTCATAGTCTGCCTCACCATTAAACCAGTGCAAGCACGAAGTTTTATCTCACTGAAGAAGTAGGGGGTACTCCCAACATTTCCATCGGCAACTACACCCTAGGAGCGATGGAAGATTTTATCTACCTTGGTTCTATTAAATCCATCAAGCTCTCTTTAGATGCTGTACTGAACATTCAGACTCCCAAGGCATCAACAACGAAGGCTACACTAGCAAAGCGAGCCAAAGACAATTCAATGCT
The DNA here is from genome assembly GCA_963969495.1 of Ceratothoa steindachneri. NCBI lineage: Eukaryota > Metazoa > Arthropoda > Malacostraca > Isopoda > Cymothoidae > Ceratothoa > Ceratothoa steindachneri. The sequence continues at coordinate 188,510,360 of OZ018321.1, read as the reverse complement.
GATAATTCACACAAATATCAATCCAAGCCTGCGTGCTCAGCGCAATGTTGTATGGTAGTCAGGAAAGCAGACTCAATGCCTTCGACGTAAGCTGTTTCTGAAGATTCCTTGGCATAGATTGGCAGTACTAGGGTCCAAGCAAGGACGTTCTCGGCCGGGCATCATTAAGTAATGTATTAATTTTTCTCTCCAAAATCGCGTGTGATGGCTTGGATACGCTACCGCAGGCAGAAGAGCAGAATCTCCAAAGATAGTCTGTATAGTGAACTTGACATCAGCTTCAGACCTACAAGAAGACTCGATATCGATATAAAATACTTTTTAAACGTAAAGGAAAGGAGGTGACATCAACCAAAAACACTGGAAAGTTGTAGTTGCAGGCCGCAGTGGATGGAGACTTTCTGTCATAGTCGTCGTTTAGATCTTCGGTAAGTCAAGAGATAGGAACAAGGTAAAGAGAAGATAAAGCCCAGAAGATATCGGGTGGAATCATTAGTTGAATCAAATCGGGGAGTGAATATAACTGCAAGAGAACCAGTCATTCAAGAATCGGGTTGTGTGACCACAAAAGACTATACAAAGTAACTATTGAGTGATCTATGCTATGTGCTATATCAAATGTGTTCTAGAGATAAAAACATTGCTCAACTTAACCTGTAGCTTCTTTATTTTCCTGACGAGATCTTTCGCTGAATTTACAAAGCGCAAAAATACTTGGAGAAAAAAAGTTTAAACACTCACGAAAGACAAAATCATGGAGAGAGACATGATATATTCCAAGAAGTCTTAAGACAATGGACCAGGTTTATTTATTTAATTTATTATTGTACAAAAGGGGGGAATTAAAGTTTGGCTTGTTTTGTACTACTACAAGATCTTTTAATTTTACTCATTTTCTATTTATGATGTTACGTTGTTTCAATTCTTATCTTTTATGTTACATATTTTGATGTTAGTCTCTTTTGAGATCTTTTGAATTACCTCATTCATCCATTTGAACCTTGGTTTAGGGCTATGGTTTTCTCGCGTTTTGCAGGTAGCCTTTGAATCTACCTCCATTTGCCTCTGGGTAAAGACCTGTCAGCCTTTTTCTGGGGAGAATCCCACCAATCTTGGCCTATATATCCCGAATACTTCTATAAAGGAAGATGTTGATGGGTTTTAGCCGAGTTTGCTCATGTAGCTTATTAGAGGTCGGGAACTTTTGCCACCTTGTGTCGGTGATGAACCAGAGTCCTCTCTTCTGTACCCTTTGTAACTTGGTCATGTTGAATTTAGAAGTTGCGTGATTAGTATGGTAGAGTAAAAGAGTTTTTTTCTAATTAAAAATATGTACAGTTTTATCTTGTTTATCTGTGGACAGGTATTTAAATCGGTTGAGTTTGTCGAGTTCGGTCCGTGCGAATACTATCCTTGTGCTAAGGTGTCCTTTCGCGACAAGACTACCTAGGCGGAAGCTCAGAACTAACACACTTAGCGAGTAGTTAATCTCCGTATCCAGAAAAAGGGAGATGATTAATAGTGAAGTGGAAAAGACATTCACTAAGAACAAGAGAAGGGGGAACCAAACCTACGAAGGTGCAGTGAAAAGAATTCTAGCAGAACTAATTAGAATGAAAGTACGAGGGGCGGTCAATAAGATTTGCGAATTTGTAGGGCAAAACAGAGAAAGGGGGATAGCTGTTTGTGGGAGTGTTAAGACAAGTTATGATAAATCAGGACCTGCAGCCGCACGCTCCTGCCTCATTTATTCAAAAAGCAGTAGCTGATCGCAGATCGTCAGTCACAATTTTTTCAACAATGGAGAAGGTTGAGCACCGCGCAGTGATCAAACTTTTGACCAAGGAAGGCAAGAATGCAAAAGAGATCCATGAACGCATGGTTGCAGTGTACACCGACACCGCCCCTTCCTATGCAATCCTTGCTCGCTGGAATAGGGAGTTCCGCCATGGTCGTGAGTCCCTTGAATATAACCCCCGTCCAGGATGCCCGTCAGATGTGACCAACGAGGACAATGTGGCCCGTGTGGAGTGGATGATCCTCGGGAATCGACGGGTAGAGGTCAAAGAAATCAAGCGACAACTTAGAATATCACATGGAAGTGTTATTAACATCATCCGAGACAATTTGGCCATGACCAAGGTCTCTGCCCGTTGGGTCCCTAGAAACCTCACTCCCTATGATCGACTTCAACGTCGTCAAAGTCCACAACGCCAGAGTTGCACAAGCTGCCCTGCACGAGTGTGGATTCGAGGAGCTCAACCATCCCCCTACAGTCCAGATCTGGCCTCTAGCGACTACTTTTTATTCCGCCAGCCCAAGGCTGCACTGCGTGAAAGCCGGTTTGGGGACGATGAAGATTTCCAGCTCGCCGTCCAGGAGTGGATTGAACAGCAGTCAGGAGATTTCTGGTTGTCAGGAATTCGAAGCCTCAGGAACAAGTGGCGCAAGTGCATTGAAGTCGAGGGTAGTTATATTGAAAAATAATAAAACACTTTTCCTCATATCTCGTTTCCTTTTATCCGAATTGCAAATCTTATTGACCGCCCCTCGTATTAGGCAGAAATACCCCGCTGATATTCCTCGGCGACCTGAATGCGCGCACGAGACATTGGGGATATACTCGGAGACCATCAATGGGAAAAAACTTGCTCTACTAATCTAAAGAAGAATATTCACTGATAGAGCCACCAATAAGCCAGACATTCTCCTAACTAGGACTGGCTTCCCAGAAAACATGTATGTTAAGCCCGGCCCCATGTTCCAAACGGGCCACAACTACAGCATGGTCACAATAGCACTTAGCTTAATACAAGTGTCTAGTCAGGTCAGGAAACAGTACTCAAAGGCTGGGTGGAACAAATATCAGAACGAACTGAGGGATTACCGGCCGCCAGCTTTGGAAGAGAAATCAATATGGGACATTAGCCGGGAAATATAGGGTCTTTCAATAAGGTCGCTAGATTTTTAACTGTAAATAAAACAAGTTGTGTGTGATATATGCACTGAATTTATTTTTAATTTGAAAGTACATTTTATTGCATTAAGTGTGGAATATGACGTCGTTCAAATGTCTGCTACGGCTTCGCTTGGTGGAACGTATTCGGGAGGCCCAATTTTTGATGACTTTGTCGCATAAATCTGGCTGAATTTGCTGGATGGTGTTCGTTTCGTTATGACCCTGCCCTGAAATCGCTGGTGCAAAATTTCTATCGTAGCGTGCGCAGTGTGGCACGTAGCGCCGTCCTGTTGGAACCACATGTCGTCAGTATCCATTTTAGGCTTATAATCCAGTTGATGCCACAAGACGTTGCTTATCATCGATCTGTAGGTCTCGCCGTTGACGGTTATGGCAATCTCATCTTCGTTCTAAAAAAAATACGGACCGATGATTCCGTTATACGAAAATCCGCACCAAACAGGGACTTTGTTGGGATTCAATTGGTGCTGGTGTATCTTATGTGGATTGATTTCCTCCCAAATCCAACAATTTTGCTTGTTCACAAATCAATTCGTCCAAAAATGGGCCTCGTCGCTGAAGAGGATAGAAATGACGTAATGCACGGAACGTTTGTCGAACGGAGCATTGATTTTGATAATAACATTTGATGATTTTTACACGCTGTTCAATGCTATAGCCTTACGTCGTGACTTGCTAAGTACTACTAAACAGTTCACAGTAAGGTTGCTAGATGTCACTTTAACAACATGGCCACTATCGCCTGACAAAGCTCGAGCGTCCTTGTTGAAAGACCATTTATCATAGGATTGTGAAAAGCTAATAGATGCGGTAGAGAAGAGTATACCTAAAATGGCGAGAAGAACCCGCCCAGCTCTAAGATGGTAGCCTGAGATAACAACAAGAATACGAGAAATACAGCTTATTTACCAAATCACAAATGAAAAGACCAAACAGCTAAACTATGCAAAAAGAGAAGTGAACTGCAAACGGAAGTCAAGGACCTCATGATAGAGGGGAAGAAAGGTTACGGAAAGAAGTGTTTGACCGCTTGGCCAAGGAAATGAATATAAGGTTGTTTTGTCAATATATTAAAAACAAATCAAAGTAATCCTCAAACGAAGAAGATGAGATTTAAGGGTGTGAATGATTTTGTGAAAAGAGAAGCAGAAATAAAAGAACACTTTAGCGATCACTAGAGCAAAGTATTTTACATCACCAGGGAGGTAATACAAGGATATTGAAGGAACTGAATGCACAGTTGGAAAGAACGTACCAGCTGGAGGTACGTTCAACCAGAAAGGCCCAAACTCGTCTGGACTAACGAGGGGTTGATTGGGATATTTAATGTATGCTATAACATCAGATACTGTACGAATAGGCTCAAGGTGGCGAGAATGGTTTTTGTACCTAAACGGGGTAAACCCAAAACAAGAATGAACGGGTACAGACTGATCTCGCTATTAAATATTATTGCAAAGGTACTGGAGAAACTTGATTCCGGGAGATTGGTGGACCATCTAAAGAGTAACCCTAAGTGCAACTACTAACAATACGAATTCCGAAAGAAGAATGGAACTAGATGGACCTGGCCCTAATAACTTAGAGCCTGGCTAAAGCTAAGAGCGAGGGGAAGAAGGTCGACCTGGTGGCGCGAGATGTGCATCAGGCTTTTGATAAGCTTTTAAGGGGCGGAGTTAAGTATAATATGGCAAAGATGGAATTAGGGGAGAGGATAACCAGACTGATTTGCAGCTTCATTAGTGATCGGTAACTATGAAGGTCCCTTGTTAAAACCATTGAGGGGATTCCGCAATGAAGCTATCTTTCCCTTGTCCGATATGCTATTTATTATAATGATATGCAATCCACGTTAAGCCGACATCACCCATATTTATCGCGAACTCATCTAAAACACCTAAGAAAGTTGCTCGCAACACAGCCAAAGAAATTCTGAACCTTAATAAGCTTCGAAGAAAATGGAAAGTCAAAACGAATATACGAGTATATAAGATTTTAGGGATACTCATCATCAGAGAAAGGTAGATGAGATGTTTGTTGGGTGAAAAAGATATGAATATGCAAATGAAGGTAAAATAATGGGGCTTAAGTTCTCGATCACAGGATACAGGGAAGGATGCAACGGAAAGGATAAGATTATCGAAAGTAAAGTTAGAACAGCTAGTGAGGTTAGAGAGCCTGTTGCTTAGAAACAAAAGGAAACTTTACCTGGTGATAATTAGAGCCACTTTACTGCGCTCGAGAGTTCCTCTTCATGTTGCACTGAAGAGTTGTATGTTAGATATCCAAAATGGTGCAAAACGAAGCAGTCCGCTGGAGGCCAGGCACCAGTAAAAGAGACATGAGGACACAAGAGGAACTACATAGAATAGTGAAAATGAAACCATATATGTGGTGTTCTCCAAAGGAGTGAATAATATATGATGGAAAAACACAGCAGAGTTGGGGAATGGATGTGAACATAGGGCGAGATTAAGAGAGAGTTGAGATGAAACTTTAATTGGCAAGTAGCATGAAAAAAATAGGAAGTGGAATTATTGGATACATCAGTTTTACCCTGACCAATTGTATAATTTCCTTTGGTTTTATCGTCGAGGGTTCGAAATCTCTAGTTTGTCCAGCTCGGTGTTATCTAAGCCAATTCTTTTGTTTTTGTGTCCTTTTGTTCTTAAATTAGCAATGCTGAAGTTAAAAACGGATATACTTGAGAACAATGAAGTTGCAAGTTGTAGAATCCAAAGGGTATCACCCGATTGCCGCCGCGGTGAACTTTTCCAAGTGGATCTGGATTTTCTGGTGTTTTCGTATCTAGAGATCCTTTCCACTGCGATAGCCTTTCCCTGAGACATCATTCTTCCAGAGTTTATCTGTCAGAACACAACCTGTGTGACATTGTCCACGCAATGGATATTTATGATTTGTAGATTTAATGGTTTTCGCGGGTGTCTCGTGTAGATGGTGAAGAGAGTGCGACTGAGATACCTCCCTTGTGAGACTCAAAAGAGATATTTTAAACCTTTCCTTCATGCTTCCTAAAAGCAACAACAACTCACCTGTTATTTAAGTGGCTACAAATGATTTTTGGCAGTGGGACGCAAGTGTTATCCTCGACGTTTCTCTTTCGGTAGTCGATCAAGGGTTTGTCGAAGGAATTCTTTACAGCTGTGCAGACGAACTAATTTTTGCGCTCAATTGTAAGCCTTGTTGGCATTATTGCTATATTAGGGGCATAACCATCTCTGTTCTTCTTTGTTTTCGAAATTGATGTTGTTTCTCATTTAACTTAGAGTGGGCCGTGACGGAGGCAGTCAGTCTGTTTTTAAATACTTTCTAAAGGACACTTCCAACGGTTTCTATGCTTCGGATTGAAAATATTTTCGAACCTTTTATGCCATCAGGGAAATATCCCATTTCCAGAAACGCGTTGAACGGGTTCTGCAGCATACCTAGAAATCTTTCTGGTGCCTCTTTTAGGTGTCTGATGGTGATTTGACTGATAGCAGAAGTTTAGGGTGGAACGAAGAGATCGCAGTCACAATTTTTCACTAGTATTGAGAGTGACTTACCATAGAGTCGAGTGAGGTTTGCGGGTCTATAATTTGAGAACTTGTCCTATCTCATCTGCATCTATTCAAGGACCTGATCCTCGAAGCTTGAAACTTTTTCTCCTCTTCGGAAATTTTGAAAACTTCCTTCCAGATATCTTGAAGGACCCTTTCTTTTTGAAAGGGGGAGTTCGTTGTCACCCCGTTGCGCACAATGGCAGTTTGATTTTGCTCTCTTATTTGCCCTTTCAGTCTATTGATGACTGTTTATAAAGATTCTGGGTTCTTTTTGACCTTAATTCTTTCAATTAATTGGTCCCATTTTTTTATTTTTTCTTGCGCCAGTTTTAATTTAAGCCTGAGCTGTTGTATAACTCGGAAGTCCATGAGATCTGCATAATCAATATTGAATAACTGGTTGTAGATCAGGGATAACCACTGTTGTAACACTACTCTCTTAAGTGTAGGGAGGGTTTGGAGTATATAATATTATGGGAGGTTTGTGGGAAGGTTATTGCATCTGCACTAGAAATGCAGCTGTTGATGGCAGCCAATTCTTCGTCGAAGCCGTTAGCGGCTGTGTTATTCAGGTGTGGGAGTTCCTACACGACCGCTCATTTGTACGGCTTCCAGTCAGCGTACCAGTAACAGTTCTTGGGTATCCTAGTTCCTGGGATGTGAGCAGCTCCTGCAGTTATAATCATGGAAATGTGATTCTCTGGTGTTAGTGGCTCGGGCCTAATATGGTAGTATAAAAGAAAGTTTGTATGAGTGAGAACGACATTAGGTTTGGTAACTATCCTTTGGTAAAGGGACATAGGGAAATCTGGCCCAATTCGTTCGGTGACGCGTAGTCCTCGCGGTTTTTCCTGAATAAGGAGATCATATCAAGGATCGCTAAGTAGTGAGGGTGGAGAGATTGGTTGGTTGATAGACTGTGCCTATCTCCAAAAGATCTACTCAATATAATGGGCAAGAAGGACTGATACATAGCTCTTCTTTATCTGGACTGCATATCTTTCTTGACTGTTCTCAGGGCTGCGTCGAAACTCTCTCTCTCGTCACGTTTTTCTGTCAAACGTTGTATCCAAATATCGCCTGTTCGTCATCACTGACACCAGTTTCTGGTATAAGGAGGATATCTGGGTTGATTTCTCTTTATATGTTGTATAGATTATCATTTTTATTCTACCAACCCTGCGAACTTTGCGCTAGTATTTTTAGTGTGCTTCTAGTGACAATTATTTTGTATTTGTTTTGCTCGTGGGTTTTTTGGAATTACGGAGGGTTGTGTGGCTTTCCAGAACAAAGCTCTTAAAGAGGGATGGTTCATATAATTTTATGGAACAATCGTACAACTTGATATTTTTCTTCACAAGAGATTTTTTTATTGCAACTAGGGGCAAGTCGTAGAACCATTTAAAGTCTTTTCTGAACTCCTGTTGCTCAGTCCTTGATTGTGATGGACCCTGTCTGAGTTATAATTTTATTGAGGGCAATCGTCAAATTACTTTTTTTGTCAGCTAAGGTGCATCCATTTGTGTGCATAGTTTTTGTATGGGATCTCATCTGCGGTGTTTTCAGGTTACCTTGCTTCCTCCTCATTGATTTTGAGTGGAGGTGTCTTAGACTGCGCAAGTGTGCTTTTTTGGCCACCCTCGATGTCTTGTTAATCCTCCATGTTCTCTTGTTCAGATGGTTTGATGATTTCGTGTCTGGTGCTGGCTTAGCTTGCACTCAGGTGGTAGAGAGGACTTTTTCTCACAGCAGATTGGATAGAGAGCGGTCTCTCTTACCTTGTCCGCCATTTGTATTTCTTAAAATACTACTTTGAAAACGTGGGGGAGAGATCGAAACTTAATCGAAACTTATATATATATATATATATATATATATATATATATATATATATATATATATATATATATATATATATATATATATATATATATATATATACAAGGTGTCCCATAAAAAGTTAACCGTACTTTGAATTTGTATAACTCAAAACCTATCAGATATTTTTGAGTCTTGCAACAAGAAACAAATTTAACAACTATTTATCTGTCGATTGTGGTAATTTCATAAAATTCCCTTTTACGATATTGATACACTAATGGGTTTAGTAGAGGATTAAAATTATGTTTGCGCAAAGAAGTAAAATATGGAAACTTCGAAGTTTAAACTCAACAAATATATTTAAATCCATTTTTAACAAAAACACCTCTTCATATGAGTAATACAAATTTATTTTTAAATTTTCTAAGCACCGTTTCCTTCCAGATGTCCTCCATTTCTTTACGAACACAGTTGCGCCTTTGATGGCATTGATTGAACAACTTTTAGGATTAACTTGTGATTTTCCTTAAGTCTATTGACTCCACGTGTGATACTATCTCTTAACTGGTTGATGCTTTGTGGTGGAGTAGAATACACTTTATTCTTTATATATCGCCATAAGAAATAATCGCACGGTGTTAAGTCAGGGGATCTTGGGGGCCATTCAATTGCATGATTTAGCGTGCCAATGCGGTTGTCAAACGTTTCTTTTAGTTTTGTTCTTACAGCAAGCTGTCTATAAGCTGGTGCGCCGTTATGAATCCACCAAAGTCTATTGAATTAATTAACATAAATCTGGCGGAGTTCCCGGAAGATCCTTTCGTTGATCATGCTCAGGTAGGCAGCACCATTCAAGTTATTCTCGTAAAACAATGGGCCGACAAAATAGCCATTCCCGCATATTCCGATCCGCAGAGACACTTTCTGCTGACAAATACGTGCGTCAAAGTTGATTGCTGGGGGGGGGGGGGCGGGGAGGGGGGCAGCGGTGCATATTGCCGAATATTATAGCTGATTACCTTTCCATTCATGAAAAAGGCTGCCTTGCATCAATCACAATGTTTTCGAGAAACGAGCAAGTTTATGGCGAACCCATTCGACAAATTGTCTACGACGAGGAACATCAGTTCCAAGAAGCTGGTTCTTGCATGCATCTTATAGGGATGCCATTTTAAGTCATGTTTATTAATGCGTTTTTTTTGATGACTTTAACAATTGTAACCCATTCTTTCTGAGTGATACATGTCGATTTTGAAGAAGCGTCATCTGAACATTTTCGATATTTTCTGTTGTTCTTATGGTTCTCATACGACCTGAACGACCTTTATTTAAATTTAAGCATGTTCCTTCATGTTGGTATTTGCGAACATTTTTTCAAATTGTGGGCTTGCTTGGTGGGTGCCTACCTGGAAAACGTTGTAAATGAATCTTGTACTTGTTTAATACTGCCAGTCTTAATAAAGTTTGTGACTACAAATACGGTTTGATCTTTTGTTAATTGCATGATTAAAAAGGTTCTATGGAAGTAAACTTTACCCATAAACGCTCTGATTTGCTTAGTAAGCAGTAATAATGAGACCATACCACAGCGTGGCTGAAAAACCACTGTAAAATGGCCTAGGCTTTGCTTGAAGAATGGCACAGTAGCCTAGGCTACCTAGGCTCCCTACGCTTCTCTTGAAAGTGCACGGTGGCCTAGCCTTCGTAGGCTTCGTTTCATTATTTTACTTCCTTGCGCAAACATATTTTTGATAGCCTCCACTAAACTAATTAGTGTATAAAAATCAGAATAGGGAATTTAATGAAATTCCAGGATCGACAGATAAATAGTTGTTAAATAAAACACTTTTTGCAGGACCCCAAAATCTCCAATTAGTGTTTGAGTTATACTAATTCAAAGTACCGTTAACTTTTTTTCTGGGACACCCGGTATATATATATATATATATATATATATATATATATATATATATATATATATATATATATATATATATATGATAGACTTCTTATAATGAGAGCGGGTGATGATTTTGCTTCTAGAACAATTGCTCCAAGCTCCTGGATGACAGCAGTTAATGTTAGTTTGGCTTGATCCTCTTGAGTATGTTAGATGGGGTCATAACCCCTAGCCACTTCAATTAGCTTCTTGTGCCCGATCTCCAAATTTACATAGATTATTTTGAACACTTTATTTTTGTTGGCCCTATGTTCCATTTAGCCTCATGGGGGGTTGGGCAAATAACAATGGATTATACTGCGCCGTTCATTTGGTTAGGGCCTATTGAAGCAGGGACACTTTCTTCTTTCTGGTTCCCTTTTCTTCTTTCCTTCCTCACAAGCGAAGTAATTACAGGGTCTCCAATCAATCCACCTCAGTTTGTCTGGTCCCTGTCAGAGTCGTCGGACGAGCGTAGATCAGTGACAGTAGGGTAAAAACCGGTAGGATGTCGAGTTCTCGTAACCTTTTCACTCCCAAGCAAGGCGAAAACCGGAGAGATCTCCTTTACGTTCGTATTTGCTTGTATTATTTCCACAGGTAATGACAGAAACAGGAGGAATCTTCAATTAGTCTGTAACTCACTGGTGAGAAGTTGATGGTAGAATCAGCGTCAAGTGTCTTCCAGATCCTCCGGACGAAAGTGATGATTGCGGGGGGGTATTAGTATATAGTTCTAGTTGGCTGTGGTATGCTACCAGCTAGGGAGGTTAAAGCGTAGTCTAAAAATATCCTGATTAAGATAAAGTAGACTTCTAATTCCTTGCCTTGCCTCCTTTACTACTGAGCAGGATGAGAGTTGTGCAGAGAGCGAAGACAAATTCTAATTCAAGATTAATTCCAATTCCATTGTTGGTATCTTTTTTATCTACTGCTTATTCGATATTTATGAGTTCCCTTTTAGTACTATTGCGCATAATTCTGCTATTCGGCGATTGATCCATTTTCTTTACTTAAGTTCATTCGAAAACCTATGTATACATTATTTTGTAAACCTCATCGAATTAGTGGTTTTTGACGCCTTTGTGTGTGCATGCTTCTTAACGCATAATCTTTTCAACAATAAGAAGGAAGAATATAAGAAATTTCTTTTAATATCGCTGAATCTAAGGGGAGATTCAAGTTAAACCCGTCTAAAGCAAGATAAATGACAGTCAGTGAAAGATATTATTATTACTGTAATTCAGTCTCGGATGAATATTGGAGTGCCTAGTTTTCTTTAATCGTCTCCCGGACGACGGTGTCAAGGCATAATTAGAGGCAGGGGAGGATGCTGCTTTGAGGATTAGCTCACTACGGAGCGTAGTGACAGGGGGAATCAATCTCTGTATGTGTATGCTGAGAGCTACTATGATAATCAAGCTAGTGAAGGGGTGTCACCCGGTTATTGGCAGTGAAGATTCAGTCACTACTCTTCATAAAATTTACTATGCGTCATTCCTATAGAGGAAACTTATTGGATCCACCCATCCATCTATCATCTTTCATCGCTAAAGTACTTGACGATAGGAACATCGAGCAGAAGGGAGGTGGAGACCTATAACCATTTCCTAAAAGAAAAATACAGTAAGTGCAGCATAGAAGGCCACCGCTACAAAGAATGCAGTGCAAAGACCAAGAAATTCCTGAACTACCAAGGTGACCATCACATCATGGTCCTCAAATGCCCAACGAGAAATCTAATAAATAATAAGAAAAGAAATAGAAATAAGAAATATGAAGACACAAACGTATACAAGATTAGCAAAAACGAATGAAGACGAACAAAGAGAGCAATCAGGCACAGTTCCAAGGAGGGGGGTTAAGGGGGCTCAAGATCCCCAAATTTCAAACCTGTTTATGATTATATTTCTTTTCTAAGCCATACTTGTATTATACTATTCAGAAAGAGTTATATAATAAAGAGTAATGTAATAATATAAACTATCCTTCAACTTAAATTAAATTTACTTGAAAAAAGCCTCTGCGATTACCTAATGGAGAGGAAGGGGTATATCAGTATAAGGGGATGGCTATTGGGCTAAAAATTATCTCTAGCCAGGGCTACAGCAAGGAGGTTGCCTTAGACTTACCCTTTATTTGATATACGCAACAGACATCTTATAACCAAGTAACCCCACTAGCCTTAACATATAGATGGCCGACGTCTTGAGCGAGCTCATAAATGTCCATATAAGAATGCAGCCATGCAAGCTCGAATATCTGCTGAGGAAATCCGGAAAATAAGTGAATATGAAGAAAAATGGAAGATCCTATACAATGATAACAATTTTAAAATAGTATCATTAAGAAGAAGAAAACTATCAGATATAAAAGTGGAAGAAACGCGATATCTTTACAACATAAAGTGCAATGTACTCGACTCGGTATGAAAATCACAACTACTGGGTATTCGAAGCACGTTACAGATCGGATCCAAAGAGCGAATATCGCAGTCTGAACTTTATCCCGAATAAGATAAAAATCAGAGAAAGCAACAGAAGAAGGTTTTATATTACACCAATAAGAGAAACGATGATTTATACAGCCTCTAAAGATTACTGCAATTCAGAGAGCACAGAGCAAGAGCACGTACCTAACTACCAGAATACGCAAGAAAGAAAGAGAGAGAGAGAGAGAGTGAGAGACAAAAGAACTCCATAGATTAGCGAAATGCCTCCAATAAACATAGCGCTCCAAGATCAGATCATATTAATAAAGACGCCCCACTGATTTGGAAAACAATCCCGATTAGACAAACCCACCTAATTTGATAACTAAAATCTGAGGGACTTTACCTACCGAACATGACATGCCTACACAAAAGGCGCCACTAAATAATGACTAAATATAATATACCCCCACACGAATAAAAACTAAAGTGAAAGGAAAAAACAAGGAAGTGAAAACTGCCTAACAAAAACAAAACAAACATATCAACAATAAAATTAACAGTTTATGAATTCAAAAGTTAGTAAATCAATACTGTATGCACAAAAAAACACAAATTAAACCCCAAATTTAAAAAAAAATCAAAACGACAAGTGACACTCATAATTTAGGAACAAAAATTCAAAGGCTTCATTGCCTAACAAGCATAAATGAAGACATTAATTAAAACAATTACGTATAACAATTAAACATAAATGCCGCTTAGCCCGACCTCCAGGCACCTTGCATCTCTCTGCAAATCTTCTACTTTCTTCTCTCTTCTCCACTTGTTCTTACTTCCACTATTCACTGTCCAGACTCCCTTTACACACAAACCACTTAGAAAAATACAATACTTAATCGGATTGCTATCTATTCTTGTGAATTTTCAAAGATTTCGCCCCTGACAGAGACATAGAATTAATTTCAGAACATGAAATTAATACGACACACAGATAAATACAGATATTTCCATATACATTACCAGCGATCAGCAACAGTCAAGAACCATTCAACGGTGCTCCACTGCAGTCATAATAGGACTTGACTACAAGATTTAAACTACGTTGGGGTCTCTGGCCATGTCCACAGTAAATCAACTATCAAGACGCGACTAACTAACACTCTACAACTTCCTATAACTCTGCAGCCACGTAAGAAAGTCATGTTTGAATGAGACCTCAACGCAATATGTCAGACTACCGACTAGACCAGAAATATCATCATAAAAGGCAAGTGCTTGTTCAAGGCAAACTAGTACAAGACCCTTCTCAGCTGGTATACCCCCTATCCTTTGAGTACGCCACGGCAGAAGAAATTGACGAAGCACTTGAGTAAATAACAAACGGAATGATAGATCACGATCCAATAACCATTACGCAAATAAAATCCTATAAACCTATAAACCACAACATAAAAACAATAAATGTACGACCTGACTGGCGAGTACAGGAATCTCTATTAAGTCTTGGAGGAACAGACATGGACAAACCAAGGAGACTAAGAACACGCAGAATACAAATGCTAGACAATAACACTTAATTGCAGGAAACCATGTGAAACGACATAATTGGAAAACTTTACGCATAAACCAACCAACTCCACACGTTCTTTAATAGGGTGCAGAGATTAAAGGGAAAACCTGAAGGCCAAGAAATGAAGCTCATGTACAATGAATGAAGAAGGATGTAATAAGAAACGGAGGTTGAAGAGAAGGCTCAGAAACTTCTGGAAAAAAAGGGGTCACTATACACAGAAAAAAAACGCTCGATACGACCTCGAATTTAGAGACCATATCATCGAATGACTAAGCAATACACTTACAATAACTTAGCCTCTGAGAGAGAAATGGAAGACTATGGTAGAAGAATAACGACCAGAGAAATAACAGAGACAATACGTTCCTCAGACAAAGAGGAGCAGGAAAAACAGAAATTTCCAAAATGAACTCCGTAAACACCCTCCAAACATCATCGAAGGACTATTAAACGTCATTAATGCGTGCCCCAGAGCCAGTTACTTTATAGGTGTTAAGGGGATGACCGGGGCGAGATTTGAGATGGCGGACTCTTCATTTTTGATAGGAAAATTCGATAGTCTTCTTCTACTCCATCATTTAAGGGGCCACCGTTCATGTAGTCTACCTCCTTTGGAGAGGAGCCCCCCATAACCGGTGACAAGGCTTACTTCTTCAGGTCTACTTAATGTTTAGGCTGAAGGATGTCCTTGTGGCGACCTAGCTGTCTGTCTGTGGGTGGTTCCTTTGATGTGATACTAATAATAATAAAACGAATGATATTATTACACTAATCAGAATGAAAATAATCATCATAAGAAGCGGTGGGCAGTATTTAAATATTTTGTATTTAAATATTCTATTTAAATTCATTTATGTATTTAAAATTGTAATCGTAAATACATTTGAAATCATGTATTTAAATACTATCGAAAGTATTTAAATACTTTTCAAATACTTTACTGATAATATATTTATATAGCTGTTAAGAACGTGTAATGCATGTTTTAGCTTGTCGCAACTTGTATAGCATAAACGGTTGACTGCGTGCACTGGTGAGGGAAGATTGCTTGCATCAGTTCAAATTCAGTTACCAGATGGTCACAGTTGTGTTCGGTTGTATAGTGAGAGCGCTCAGCGTTATTTCAACTGCTGCATGGCAACTTCAGCTTGTTCAAAAGAGTGTGAAATGGAGGGATTAGACAATAATAAAGACGAGGAAGATAAAGAATCATGTAATTATAGTCATCCTTTACTAGATTGTAACTTTTTTAGAGTGAAATCTCCTGATGGAAAATAGTCAAGTGTGTATGTACATCATGCAATGGCGAAGTCTCTGCGGCGAGCAATGCTAATTCCAATCTACGCATTCATTTGAAGGTAAGAATTTATTAAAGCTAATTATATGATACTTAATTAAATTGACATCCCCTATCAACCATGGAGCAACCAGCTTTTGTGGGATTAATTAAAGGTGAGTTCTGCGTTACAAATGTTGTTTACAATTATAGTATTAGTAGTACAGGTTAAGCTCTTATAACGGCTGAATACTAAAGCGTTTGGATCATTGGTCACTACGTAGGCTATATAACGAAGTTAAATAAAGGAAGACATGTAAAAACAACATAAGTTAATATATATTGCAATAATTTCATGAGAATCCACATACATATATACTTAAAGCACGCTATCATTTACTTGAAGATATTATTGAATACAAATTTCTCATGAATAATTAGTACAATTATTGATCGATTATATGTAGTTATTAGATTAATTCTTATAGCGATGTATTTCATTATAGTAGCAATACCTGTATATTATTATGTCAAAACTAGCATGTCCGCCCGTCAAAAATGTAGGAAATAAAGCTTGATAATGTATATATTCCTAACAATACTGAAAGTCAATATTTTACCATGTAATTCTGAATATCAAGGACTGATAATATATTTATGAATTAATGTACCAGTCCTGTATGGCTATAGGATATTCATATAGCTACATTTTATATATATAATTTAATATAAATACCATATATTCTCTGACCTGTCTAAATTCTTCAGTTGACGTCATTTCAAGGTGGGCGCTAGGCCGAAATCTTATAGAAGAAGAGAAAGTGACAAGAGCTCTACTGAAGAATAAACTAGACAGCACCTCTTACTTATGTCTTACTGCAGATATTTGGTCAACTCGTCACCGTAGTTTTTTAGGCGTTACAGTTCAATGGGTATGTTAAGATTTTGCTCTTTATGAAATTGAAAATGTCTTTACAGTTAGGGAGTTATCAGCTTTTGGCTGAAAACAGACCTATTTGTTGGTGGAATTTATCTCAATTATATTAATATGTAAAATTCATGGAAACATTTATGAGACAAACATTGGAATGTTATTTCATTTTTTCAGCTTAAGGAAGTTGCCCTTGTCCGTTACAGCGGAATATTGGCATGCTGTCGCTTCAAAGGAGAACATAACTAAATCAAGATTGCTGAACATATGGAGAATATCATCAATGAATACGATATCCCCCTGCAGTCACTGCTGCAAATGTGTCCACAGATTCAGAAGATGGAATCCAGGTAGGCGAAGAATATCAGGGTGAGTACGAGCTGAAGGATAGTTTCTTAATCTGAAGTACCTTAGATGAAGAAGAAGACCTTTCGTCTGACCCATGCAGCTTCAGCCTACCTAAGCATGTTAGCTGGGCCTCACACAAACTCAGTCTCTTCGCAACAACTGATGTAAAACATGCACTGAAAATATCTTCTTTTGCAAATATCAATCATGCTCCGATGAGGAAATGCTCAGTATTATGGAACAAAAGCAGTCATCCCAAATCAGCAGAGATTATCAAAACTATTATCAACTGCTCTTTAAAAGTACCTTGCATTACAAGGTGGAACTCTCTGTTTGATACATTGTCATTTCTTTTAAAACACAAGGACAAATTACATCAACTCATGACGTCCCTTAAACTTGCAATGTTCAGAATTCACGAAATTGAATTTATTGTGGAGTATGTCTCAGTTTTGGCTCCTTTTACAGTGGCACTTGATCGCTTACAGGGAGAACAAAACTGTTTTATGGAAAATTGTTCCCTACCTTGCTCACTGTGGAGAAAAGGTTGAAGAGCCTTCAGTCACGTTCTCTGAAATTTTGCCAACCTCTTCTAAGTGCAGTCAATAAGGGCTTTGGAAAGCGCTACCAATATTATTTGACCTTGGCAAATGAAACCAGCGTTACAGATGCCATTATTGCATCAACAAGCCAACCATTCTTCAAACTACGCTGGTTAGATATAAGTATATCATGGGACAGTTCAAGCCACCAAAACTCTGTTAAAAATATTATGATTCAAGTGATTGAGAATTTAGCAGAGGGACCCGAAGCTGAATAATCCAGTGGTGTATCGGACAGTGAAGATTATTTTGGATTTACAAAACCCACTCAAACACGATCAACCATAGATTTAGAATTGTTCAGTTACCTTTAGGATTCAAATAAATCTTCAAAGTTTAGATAGATATCCAAACATAAAACTTTATTTATTAAATACAACACCACCCTTCCGTCGTCAGCTACTGTGGAACGGTTCTTCTCTTTAGAAGGATTGACCTTATCTCCCAAACGGAGTTCTTTATCTGACGAAACATTTCAGCAGCTGATATTACTTTAATGTAATGCTGATATAAATGCTGATATAAATTTAGATACTAAATACTAAATACATTTCCAAAATGTATTTAGTATTTAGTATCTAAATACATTTTATCATGTATTAATATTTAGTATTTAAATACTTTAAATGTATTTAGTGACCACCTCTGATCATAAGATGTTTCATCCCGTATATTTATACCAATTCAAAATAAGGGGTCGTGACTTTTCTTCTCTTAATCTGAACGCGGGGCGGAGTTTATCGGGGTGTTTTCTACTAAGACTGCTGGGCGGAGTAAAGGGTGTGTGCATGTTCAGTGAAGACACCTGTGCAATAAGACAGTATTTGCATTTGGCCACCTGACTGGGCTTATCGAGCCGGAATTCATAACAAGATTGATTTCGTCCTTTTACAAGTTCATGTAAACTCTGGCTGGTAAGATCAGATTTTGTTATATGGATGTCCAGCTGTTTTCCACTGCCTCCGTTATCTGTATCCAGACCTTTGGCTCACATTTTTTCCCTAATGTGTGTATGTTTATACATTCGCGTGGGAACGCAACGATTTTGCTTGCATCATTACAACATATTTTGTTTTGTATTGATACATATTAAATTGCGATTTAACATTATTTACAAGTATTTGCTTTGTTCTACCTTAGTTTATTGTTATAACATGGCATATTATTTTAGTGTTTAATTTGCGTGCCTGGTACAAACCTTCATAGGACTCACATGATACTCACTTGTGAAGCTTCATTGTTGAACCTATTCTGCCTTGCAATGCACTTTAGTCTTATTATTTACATGGACGAAAGCTATACATTATTACTTAAAAAGATGTTATATATTATTTACACAAAGAATTATTCTTATTTATGGAGATTTCTCTACACTTTAGATTATTTGTATGTTCCAATTATTCGCGTGCCCATCTCAAGACTTCATAGGATTTATATGACACTCATTTGTAAGGCTTCATTGGTGATCCTAATCCACCTTGCAATGGACGCTACAACTTCCTAGACGTTTGGAAAATTGCAATTATGATATTCCTCGCAAAATATGGAAAGCCACCAGACAGGATGGTGATCTTCAAACCTATTTCTCTCCTCGAGTTTGCCATCAAGTTCTTGGAAAAAGTGCTTGCCAACAGGGGTCTGAATTTATGAAGAAGGAGGACATGCATAAAGATAAGCATCACGTGTTTAGAATAAAAGAGGAACGAACACAGCGCTAGCAATCATTACCGAGAAAGTAGCGGAAATAAGTAATCACACCTGTTTCTCAGAGGAGGTTAATAAGCATTTGACAAAATATGGAAGACAGGCCTCCAGTACAAAAAAGTAAGTGTAGGACTAAACTTATGACTCGAAAAAAATATTATGCGACTATACTGTGGAGCGCAAAGCTTACATACAGTTAAAAACTACTCTGGACCAGACTTCGAGTTGAAGGTTGGCGTACCACAGGGGACATGCTTAAGTTTCCTTTTGTACATTATCTTTACTATTGACCTGACCAAGTCCTGTCAGGGAAAACTCAGTGTAAATTCGAAAATATACAACGAAATTATTATTCAACATGGTGTACCAAATGGGCATCGTCTTGTAGGTCAAGGGTTTTACTATCAACAAGACAATAATCCTAAACACACCTCAAAGCTCTGCAAAAGGTATCTAGCAAAAAGGTAGCGAATAAAAAACTTAACATCTTTCATTGGCCTCCACAAAGCCCATACTTTAATCCTATTGAACCTATGTGCGATCTTATAGATCAGGAACTTGATAAGCCAAAAGTTATCTCACAAGAAATGCTTTTAGAAGAAATACAAGATGCTTGCAGTAAAATTCCATAAGAAACTTTAAAGAATTTACTCTCATCAATGCCAAATTTAATAAGTGCTGTGATAAAAACAAAACGATTTCATACTAAATATTGATTTTCTTGCTATTTTGCTGTTTATTTGACTAAAATTGTTTTTTATTGCTTAAATGGAATTGATCATGGAACTAATTCTGAACACCTTGGGCGAGATGCTAAGGTGCATAATCCTGCTGGGATATCACATCGTTGGTAGAGTACTTGAAGTCCATGAATAGATGCAAATGTTCACCGAGTAGTTCAAAGTAGCGGTCATGGCTTAATGATGTATTTAGAAGGACCAACGGACCTAACCCATACCACGCGAAAACACCTCACACTAATATGTTCTCACCACCAGCCTACTACGTGTTTTTTTAATAATTGGGCTCCATGCACTAATGACATCTGAGCCTCACACGAACCCTATAATCAGCATGAATTGTAAAAGTGACTCATCAAAAAATGCCATATACATATTGCTAGTCATCAATGGTTGAATTAACGACTTCACGAGCCCAGGTGATGTGTCTGGTGTAGTGGTGTTAACAAGGAAACTCTCGGGGTTTTCTGCTCCCATCTACCAGGAATGTAAAGCATGACACCTTATTTATGATGGATAGTGCAGCATACCACAGCCAGAAAGACCAAGGACTAACAGTAAAAAATGGATCAGATGACTTGCTTGGCTAAGTCAGTCTCCTGAATATGAACCCTATTAAACAGCTTTGAGAACTACGCGATAGAGTAGTGCTAAAAAAGCCACGAGACAATTTCTGAACTCATTAATGCGAAAGGGTTAGTCCATTAAAAACTGAACAGGCCAATCTTATTTGCCCATTCGTATCTCCTTTGGATATTTCCTGGACCACAAAAAGTTATCGTACGAGTTGGCAGCCATAGTAGTTTAATTAATGGAGATACCTCAGAGCAGTACTCAGACTCACTTGGAGTTGCTCTGCAAAATCAGCTGGATTACAACGAGCATTTTAAAAATTTGTTTGTCAGTGCAAAGACACCTGTAAGAGGTCCCAGGTCGACCTGAACTGGATGCTTTTGAGACCTACCTATGCTGGAGAATTGAGCAAACACCCTGTTGACTGTGCTAAGAGGAGTCCCAAGTTTTTATGCAATCTGATGCTCTCTAAGATTCCCCCACAATGCTCCATCTTTGAAAATTAAAAAGGTCCTTTGCTGCTGGCGTACACAGCATAGCTGTTTGCTATTAAATATTAACATAGTGTAAACTAAAATGCAAAAATAATAATCTATTAAAAGTTATTAAAAGTGTTATTAGATTAGATAATTTTAAACAGGAGAGAGAAAGAGAGAAAGAGGATATATATATATATATATATATATATATAAATATATATATATATATATATATATATATATATATATATATATATATATGATGAAACTAATGCAATATCGGAAGAAAAGATGAGGAATTAAACCACATTCTCCGAAGACAATTTAATTCAGAACAGTTTCGGTGTATCTCACATCCTTTTTCAACTGACACTGGATAGAAAATATTAGAAAAGTGCTTACAAACATAACATGAGGTCAGGTCGTGAAAGATCCCCTCTTTTTTTCCCCAATCCTCTACTTGTGGCTAATCAGGGGGATGGGGGTAGGCCTAAACATATTGAAGGGCTGACATTTTACTATTTTATTTATTTGCTTTGGTATAACAGGATTAAAAGAAAATTGACCCTCAGATAGATTTAAATTAGGAACTGACGATATCAAGCTCGATTCTACGATTCTTTTCTTAATATAGTTAGCCGATTTAAATTCCATTTTACTTCCATTGGAATCAATCGAATGATTCAAGTCTCTAACATGGCAAAATATTCCACTGCTTTGGCTGCCCACTCTAATATCTCTTTTGTGTTCGTACAATCTCTTGTCTAGATTTCTCCCCGTTTCCCCTATATAAACTTTATGGCAATCGTTGCATGGTATTGCATATACTCCTATGTTATGTCTCTCTGACAATGTGTTTCGAGTAAATAATGAGTTTTATAGACAAATATTTGGCCTTAGCATGGAAAATAGTTTATCTCCGATATTGGCATGTCTCTTCATGGAATATTTTGAAACTGAACTTCTTCCCACAATTTCTTCCCCTAACTTTATATGGTTAAGGGACATTGACGATGTATTTTCTGTATGGCCTAATGGCCATGATTTTGATAACTTTTTTAATAATTTGAATAATTTGCATGTCTCCATCAAATTTAAATATGAATGGAAATATGATAATAGATTACCATTTTTAGATGTCTTCATTAATAAAGATCACCATGAATTAAAACTTGACGTTTATAGGAAACTAACCCACTCAAATGCCTATATACATTATTTTTCATTTCACGATAATACTGTTAAAAAATCGGTAATTTCTAACCTTTTCCTTAGAGCATACAAAATATGTCATCCTTCCTATTTAGATGAAGAAATTGTCATTATCAGGACCATTTTTTCTAATTTGTATTACCCCGATTGGTTCATATCGTCTGCCCATTTTGCAGCTAGGAAAACATTCTATGGTAATAAGCCTTCCCGCCATTTAATAATAAATTTAATAATTAAAGGACATATTTGGAAAAGCGGGTATTAATCTATCCTTCAAATATAATAATTCCTTAAACCAATTGATGATTGCCAGGAAACCCAAAGAACATCATAACATAGGAGTATATGCAATACCATGCAACGATTGCCATAAAGTTTATATAGGGGAAACAAGGAGAAATCTAGACAAGAAATTGTACGAACGCAAAAGAGATATTAGAGTGGGCAGCCAAAGCAGTGGAATATTTTGCCATGTTAGAGACAAGAATCATTCGATCGATTTCAATGGAAGTAAAATGGTATTTAAATCGGCTAACTATGTTAAGATATATATATATATATATATATATATATATATATATATATATATATATATATATATATATATATATATATATTAACATTTCAGGTTTTGTACACTTCAATACACATATTTCAAAGGTGGAAAAAGTTTTTTTTGAAATATTTGGAACACCCCTTTTTCTAGCTCAATTTTTTTATTTTTGATATTTTTGAGCCAGAAAGATATACACCATCAGAGTCGTTGGTTTGTTATTATAAGGCTTATAAATACATTAGATATGAGTTTAAACTGAAGGATAATGACAAGGAAGTGAGGAGTTCAACTTTTATTATCTAACTGATACTTTTTTTTTGTCAAGTAATACATTAAAATCATGATTTGTTTCAAACGATGGCATGGAGCCACGCGATTTGAGTACCTCCCGAATGTAGCCATCTCTTGCTTCTTTTCCATAAACCTCGCCAGAAGCTTCTATCCCCATTCGCACACATCCCTCCACACCTTGAGAATGCCAAGGAATGTCAATAGAGAGTGGCTCATCGACAATATTTTGCAGGTCCGCATTAGATAGATGCATTGTAATTGGGAGCTTAAACCTGCACGCCTTTTCAGGGGTAAGTAGATCTGTTAGGTTCTTATCTTAGCAGTCTAATCTATTTTTGTTGTCCTGAAATCACGTATCTCTTCCTCATACATAGCAACTTCTCGGA
This sequence comes from Ceratothoa steindachneri, assembly GCA_963969495.1. NCBI lineage: Eukaryota > Metazoa > Arthropoda > Malacostraca > Isopoda > Cymothoidae > Ceratothoa > Ceratothoa steindachneri. Next base: position 188,486,952 of record OZ018321.1, on the reverse strand, counting down.
TCTTCTTGATTCTGTCAATAGTTAATTTCCTGTTCTTCTAATCAACGTCTGCCAGCATTGCACAAAGGACGCTCTCCGGATGGGTCCAGTAGGAATTCCTTTTGACTGTTTGCCATGCTATGGCTTCACTGGCAGTTTAGAGTAATTGCAGAAGACTGATTTGTTCCAGAAGATGTTTAGATCCCTCCGTGTATTTCGGAGAGAATTTGATATGAAACCAGATAGCCCCTAGTGACAGTGGTGAGCCATCTTGCATGAGATATTGGCCCTGGTTTTACGAGTATATGTAGGAGATCATCGTCAATTAAACCACTCCACTTCTAATAGCGATGATAATTGCGTACAGGCAAGCTTGGTCCCGACTAAACTTATTTATATCTACATCTGGAAGGGAGCGACTATAGCATTACATTGAAAGCCATTTGGTGATACTGGTAAAGTTTCACAAGTGGTTAAGGCTTTACCAAGTGGTCCTTTCCACTGAGTTCCACTTTCTGTTGGACCAATATATTACCTGCGCAGGTGCCTCAAAGGAAGCTCATTTAGATGCAAGCTGCAGATCATCCACTGTAAAGGGCGATGTACTTGACATTCCAGTCCTCTTATGGCTCCATTCTTGTAGCCAGTATTAGTTGCCGTACTGTCAGCTCCCACTGACTTTATATCATCTTTAATATCATTTTCAACAAGACATTTCATCAGTCCGTCTGCAATCCCTACACCTGTTACTCGTTCAATAGTTATATGATCTGAATAAACAGTACCAAATTCTCCTACAAGCACATAGTGATCTTGAATTTCTTTGGCTCCATATCATTTGTTCCCTTTCTTCTTTATAGTTAGTGTTGTGTCTCTCCTCCCATCATAAAACCAAGCAGTAATTTTCTTATCTCCCAAACATTCAGATTCGGTGAAATTCCTCCTTAACCTCTGCCGTGCCCTCCAGACATTATGATGGTCAGTTACATGGGAGCGGTCTTCTGAATTAAAAATGCCATAGTCGAATAGGGCTGCACTACTAATAGCAGCAGCAGCAGTTCTATTTGACACATAATACCGAGCTGCTTCCATGGCAATTTTTGGTAGTGGTATAATGTTGTTTTCTGTTATTGCAAAGACTTTCTTCCATTCATCATTAGAAATATCAGGAGATAAGGTTTCTTCTTCTAAGGCTTCGCCTGAAATTTTAGTTTTCTCTTCTCTCTTTTTCCTTTTTTTAATCAATTGACTTGTTTTTACATCCATTCCTCCAATTTTGATGGTACGCCCAGTTCTTTAGTCAATAAGAAATTCATGCTCTCAACGTGACACTTTCCTGTTCTTTTCACACTTGCAATCCAAGAGATCAGCACACTGGCAGCCTGCTATGTCAAAGAGTTGACCCAATCTTGAGATAACCCTCTTACTCTAAGTGGTATTCATTCCTTGTTTTGATACCACAGACGCTTATTCCATGAATCAAAGCAATTTGGTTTTAACATTCTTGATCGGCTGAACTGAAATACTGGCTTTTTTCCAAATCTCAGTAAGGGCCTCGGATACTTCAGGAATAACATCCTTGGTCCTCTTGTATTTATTGTCTTTTACATACTGAATATATCTTCCAAACTGTTGTTTTGTTGGCAGCTCATAGTGAGAAAGTCCTGGAGTTGGGGAGCCAGAGACACTGTGACTTGTTAATGTTTTAGTTATTTTTCTTATCTTAGCCCTGAAAATGAATAAAACAGAAATAATACATGTGATGAGGGAATCTATAACATACTTTCAAAAAGGTTAAGCAATATCCCTCCATAGCAAATACTGTGTAAATATCTCATAAATTCGTCTCAGAACGATTAATTTATAGTTCCCTCCGAATAGTTTAAAAACAAGGAATTCCTCAATCTAAAATTGCCTAAACCTTAGATATATAAGGAGGTAGAGTGCAAATTTTCTTCCTGTTCGAAAATTACCCATTTCTAGCTTCAGAGACAAGAACTATGATAACTGAATGCAGCCAGCCTCACCATATACAAAAGACAATCTTTAAGAAAAATTTGGCCCCCCAAAAAAGGGAGGTTAACATTTTTTCAGATCTTTTTCGTCTTCATTTCCACTTTTGGATGGTCTGCTCTACAAAACCTGAAATGTGCCTTAAAATTAGTTGCAACACTACGCCCTAATATATATATATATATATATATATATATATATATATATATATATATATATATATATATATATATATATATATATATATATATATATATATATATATATATATATATATATTAGGGTGATGCATAAAACTCGAAGTAAACTATCAATGAATGCTTCTCTATTATTTGTTTACTCATTGATTTTATTGTTCTTGCATCACAGGTATATTTTAAGTGTCACAAACATTTTTAATTCACATAGATTATATAATATAAATTTAAGTTCTTTTTGACTAAAAAAAAATAGAAGCCGAACAATTGTTGAGGAAGGGTAAATGATGCACGTCACATGTCTTATTACGCTGCTTGCACTATGAAGAAGAGGTTGTGCGACAATGTTCCTGATTTACCTAATTACAAGAATTTCAACTGCATTCACTATAAAAAAACAAGAGTTCAACTGAAGTTTGGTTAATTGGTCAACCAATAACACCCCTGAGCCATAGCAAGTTACCACCAAAGAGAGAAGTTATCCGTTTAGTGATGGATCGTAGAAGTGTTAAACAAGAGAGAGAAGCTTTAAACGTAACTATCAGTGATGTATTAGATGTGTGGAAAAAAAGGTCGGATACCAACCACTTAAAAATGTAATGCAGTAAAGAAACTTAATAGATTATGTGATGACTGGAAACAGCTTAGAAAGAACAAAGACAAAATTTCCTTGCATGCGAGACGAAAAGAAAAAAAAAGAAAGGAAAGTCTAGATGAGCTATTTGATACTGCTCATCTAAATGCTAAACAAATAATGACCAATGAAGATGATAGAAACTTTCTTCGTCTACAGAGAGCGGGAAGGAAAGGGATAATGATTGGAATTGATAAGAAGGAACAACAGCGTAAACTTGAAGTACAAGTGCAGCAAGAGAAAATGGAGCTAAAAAAGGGAGGACAAGCAGTTTCATTCAATGAAACAGTTGCTAATGTTTATAACACTACTTCCAGCAATTCAAGTGAAACAGAAGTAGAAAATTTATACCATGAACCAAAACCCTCAACACTGAAGGTCCTCCATAGAAAAAGCCTACAATATTGAACGAAAATATTTTTTCCTTCTTGGATGTTGCCAAGATAAGTAACCGCTCAGCTCCTCTTGTTATTATTCCTACCATTTCGAGTGTAGAGAAAAAACCCTGAAGACTATAATATCAGTTACTCTACTATCGGTCCAGCTCGACAAAAATCAAGAAAGAGATTCAGTGAGAACTTGAAAAAACATTTTCAACCTGAGAAGTAATTGATAGTTCATTGGGATGGAAAACTTCTTAAAAAATATATCAGGAGAAGAAGTCGTGGATCGCTTGCCAATTTTAATATCAGGCAGTAGTTCAGAACAGCTACTTTGAGTATCAAAAATTCCTCAAGGCATTAGCAAACGTATGGCTGAAGCAGTTCATCAAATGACGCTTGACTGTGAAATCACACATAAAGTAAAAGGTTAATGTTTTGACACAAACGCTTCAAATACAGGTCGTAGAGGAGGGGCTTGCACAATAATTGAGCAAAGATTATTGAGAGACTTATTGTGGCTCGGAATTTTCAATCTAGAATAATTATTGCATTACGTGAAAACAGAAAACACATAACAGAGTGATTTACTACTATTCAAAATGAGAAGAGCATTTGTGAATCTCTTGGATTTAAGAAAATTTTGGAAGATGAAGAATTTATTTTCTTTTTAGAATTTTTTATATGTTCAAACATGTTGATATTCCTTTGGAATCTTACATTATAGAAAAAAACAACAACATCACTTCTGAAGAAGCTCTCAAGAATTTTGAAATGGCTATTATCCACCTGTGTGAAAATGTATCCGAATAGTCCAATAATAGTGACCAATCAAAACGAATAACAGAAAATTTAACCTCACAGCAAAGAAAAATGCATAAAAGGGAAACATCTTATCCTTCTTTTTCTTATTTGGAATCATGTGCAGCAGAAGCGTGCAATAAAATAAATGCATTGAAAGTTCAGATATGTTTTATTCATTTACCATAGTAAATCCAGGTGATTTTAAACTCTACAGAAACTCTTTTCCTACCGATCATATTGAAGCAATTTCTGCGAATTCTTCAATACTTAATAAAGATAAATTAAAATGTGAATTATACGCTTTGTATGCAAATGATACCTTCGCTAAAATTCCAAACATTAGTAACTTACGGAAATTCATAAATGAAAACAGCCTTAATGAAACATTCACAGAAGTATCAAAATTGCTCGAAATTGTCCTTGTGACACCAATTTCAACTGCTGATTCAGAAGCAATAAAGACAATTCTACGAAATACCATGTCACAAGATAGATTGAACAGTCTCACCTGCCTATCCATTCATAAGGAATATATAAGCGAAATCGGAGATTACAACAGCAGAGTAATTAATACCTTTGCTCAGATGAAGAGCTGATTACTTATACAACTAAATAAAGGTTAGTATGTGAGATTTATTTAAAAATTTGAATTATACAACTTAAATAGCTAGGGAGCCTATATACAAAAATTGTTGGTACCTTAACTAACTAATAATATCTTCTCCTGGCCCCACCCTTATTGATACCCACGAGCCGCCATTGTATATGGAGAAGGGGAGGTTATATGGGGCAAATCAATATATATGAGAAACTGGCTCACCAACATCCCTCCCCCTCGCGTGTGTGCCTGTGTGCGGGCGTACACATGCATGTTGGTGTCTGCTCTATTTCTGTACTCCTCTCTCGGGTGGCGACAGTGGCTCATTTCCAGCGGTCTTGCACTTGAGCCGGCATCTAGCCCATCTTGGCCCTTTGCCATTGGCGCCAACCACCTGCCATTCTCCTCTTTCCTCTCTCCTTCTCTTTCCATCGCATACACTTATACATACACACACACACGCACATATATATATATATATATATATATATATATATATATATATATATATATATATATATATATCTCCCTCTCTCTCTCTCTCTCTCTATATATATATATATATATATATATATATATATATATATATATATCAATAATCATATGGGTTATACCACCGGTATCATCTACGTGTATTAAAAGAACTTTGGGAATGAAGACGAGAGTTATTTCACCAATCCAAAGAATTTGTTCTTGCTGTTGTATCTCGGTGACGACATAAGAGCTTCTCTGAGGTACCAGAAGCGATTTCCCGAATTCCTTTGACTAAAACTGTCAGTAAAAAATCCAGGAAGTATTTTGAGTTCGCCAAGGCTGGAGATTGTGGCATTAAATGGCTAAGCCACCGAAGAGCGATCTCTAAATTGAGGATCCCCTCGTGTTTTCTGATAATCTTGAGGAATGGATAGCAGACGATTTCCTTCACTTCAATGTTAGTGATTATTTTTTTGTTTGTTTCCATAAAACAAAATTCTCAGAATGACCAGATGACAAAATGTTTCGAGAAATAGTAAAGAATTAAGCATGCAGAGGTGTTTTTCCCCTCTTCCCTTTTTTCAAACTCATCTGAGTTATCAGAACAAGAAGAAGCAGTTGGGATGAGCCTAATCTCCGAACCGAAACCTTCACCCATCTCACGATTCCATTTTTGAAAGACTGCTGGTTTGGGTGGTGAAGAGTCGGCCTATCTGATCGAACCCCAATAAATGCTTAATTAAAGACAATAGAGTTCACATTTGCGGAAACGAATAATGGCTAGACAATTCATTCGATTTTAGTGTCTGTGAGTATATCGATCAATCATCAAAGATCGAGTGGAGTCGTTAATGTTGACAGAACAAATTCAGAATCAATGAAAATCAAATTTCAACGATGTTCTCGGAAAGCTGAGTCATGGCAGACGTCTGAGGAACTCCTTCGATCTTACCTACGTCGATTAATGGCCGCCAGAGCTATAAAACTCTGCAATGCCAGATATTAATTAAATATCCCTTATTCGAAATTTAATGCTCCCTCCCATGGTTTTGTCTTTTTTTATTCATACCTTTCACTTTTTTCTCTCTCTTTTATCCAGGTGTTATACCTATTTCCACTTAAGAAGTTATTCTTTATACTATAACCCTCAATAGTGTTTGTGTTCTAATCTTGGAAATTCTTTAATGATCCTGCGGGTAATTCCTAACATGGGTATTTTCGTATGTCTTTGAGTTTTCCTGAGTTTCTGAAGGTTTCTTTGTATTCAGTGTTCAAGTTTCTCTGCACCAAAGTTAAAGCTGGTAATATCCTTGATTAGAGAGATGGCGTTTAATGGACACAATGCCTCCATCAGGAGTCACAACATATTGTTGTCGTTGTGCGAAATATTCTTGTATCTGCTCTCGAATTATGTCGTCAATTCTATTTGCTCTACTTCTATTTTCGCAAAGAGCAGTGGTCATAATTTCACCTTTAAAAGATTAATTTTCAGTCCAAATCTGAGACTGGCTTGTTATCATTCTATTATCATTGTAATTCTTATTTAATAGAATAAATAATAATAAGCAAAGGGGAATACGACTTAAATATCTTGCATTATTTCTGATTCTCTTTTGGTCCGACTCCAAAATCCCCCAAATCTCCTCAATCACTGCTGTAAACAGATATGGTCAAATAAGAGCCTTCTCTCTCACTCCTTACTTTCCATTTGTATTTTATCACTAACACAATGCAGCGCAAGTGACGAAGATAAATGACTATATAAAGGAGATTATATCATTCTAGGTTCTATTCAGTTTCGTTTCCTGAGTGCTCTTAAAACTAAATCTATGTTTACCCAGTCAAAGATGTTACTCTGGGTGAAGAATCCTATGTACAAAGGTACAGATTTCGTATTAAAAATTATTGGTCGTTTTTAGTGAGGATTCTGTTCATCGCCCTTTAAACGCTCATTAAATTGCTTTCTCGATAGAAAAATCCAAGAAACCTATCAAAGTCGGTACATCATCAGATGAAGGCATTAGAGTTGCTAAAAGGCTTGCTAGAGTCTATGTAACCAAATTTGCACCTGACTATACAGAAGAAGAACTCAAAAGTTATATTTAAAAGAAGACAAACATAGATACGAAATGCACCAAAATGCCATCAAAATTTCCTGAAAATTACAGTAGTTTTAAAGTGGAAGCTCAATGTGAAGACCCTTCAATCTTTATAGACCCATCAACATGGACAAAAGGAATCTATTTCAATTGGTTCAGACCACAACGTACAAGTAATACTACAGCTCATAATGGAGAGTAAATTAAATGTAGTTAGTTACAACTGCAGGGGTCTGCGAACAAATGAAATTGGTTTAAATAAGATAATAAATAATTTTGATATAGTTTTACTACAGGAGACATGGATATCAAAAACGGAATGTAAACAGATTAATACACTTTTTTTAAATCATAGGGGTGTAGCAAACTCTCCAAATGATGATAGTAACTGTTTATTAGTAGGTAGGACAAATAAAAAAGAAGGTGTAGCAATAATATGGAATTCAAAATTAGAACATTATATAAGTGGATTAACTTTTGATTATGATTGGGTTGTTGGTATAAAAATAGTGCTTAACTGTCAAGTAATGTATATTTTTAATGTATACCTACCATGTGAGTGAGTAGAAAATGAGGAATTATATATAGATAGACTATATAAGTTAGGTACTTTGTTAGAAGTGTTAGATAGTACATGTTATTGTGTATATGGCGATTTCAATAGTAACATATTAGGTAATGACTCAGAGTTTTCTAAACACTTAAAATTTTTTGGTGAAGCCTATAAACTTAAATGGTCAAGCAGACTAAGCCTGCCGAGAGACACTTTCACATATGTCAGTGATGCATGAGGTTCAAAATCTTGGTTGGACCACTGCATTTCATCTGAGGATGGTCATAAATTAATTTCAGATATGTATGTATTATATGATTCTTTTGAGTCTGATCATCTTCCATTTGTGTCAAAATTGACTGTTAAATTAATACCTAAAGTCTCAACAAAAAATTCTTTTGAGAACTTAGCTAACTATAACAGGATATTTTGGGATGTGGTGCCACAAAATAAAAAAGATGAATACACTGACATGATTGGGGTGTTCCTCGAGAATGTGGAAATTCCAAGCGAGGCCTTTAGTTGTAAAAGTTTGAACTGTAGAAATAATGAACATATGGAAAAAGTCACTTCTTTCTATGATAACATAATTTTTGCACTCTCTGAGACATCAAAAACCGTATTTGAGAGTGCATCAGATAAAAATAAGAAGTACAATCGGCCTGGTTGGAATGACCACTGTCAGGAATTGTATGAGAGATCCAGAGAGGCTTATGCTCTGTGGTTAGAAGTAAACAAACCTAGGAGTGGTCCAATTTTCCATCTAAAAAATTCCACAAAAGCCAGATTTAAAGGGGCACTTAAATTTATTAAATTAAATAAAGAAAATGTAAAAAAGAAATCCTTAGCCCGCAAGCTCTTTAATATGAAAGTAGATAAAAGAGAATTTTGGAAAGAAATTAAAGTGCATAACAACAAAAACTAAGTCCACCTGATGAAATTGAAGGTAATTCAGGAGCTGAAAATATTTGTAACATGTGGAAAACACACTATCGGGAACTGTTTAATTGTTTACACGATAGTTCACTAAGCTTAGACAACAATTATGCAGTCTCTGATAACTATAAAAAGGTTTTAGTATCCTGCAAAGAGGTGGCAACCATGATAAGAAAACTTCATGTAAATAAAAGTTGTGGATTGGATGGAATTCAAGCTGAACATTTTAAATTTAGCAGTGCCAAAATTATTCCATTATTAGCTATGTGTCTCACTGGATGTCTCGTACATGGAGTCTTACCTGAAAGCATGTTGTCTGTTGTGTTAATACCTATTATTAAAAACACAAGTCAAAGTATAACTATAAAATCCAATTATAGGCCAATTGCGTTAGCTAGTATCTGTAGTAAAATTTTAGAAAGAATCATACTTAGTAGAATAGAATTATTTATCTTAACAACGGACAACCAATTTGGATTTAAGAAAAATCAGGGTACAGATTTGTGTATTTACTCATTAAAAGAAATGATATTAAAATATAATAGTCTTAATAGCAATATATATTCCTGTGTTTTGGATGCGTCAAAGGCTTTTGACAGAGTAAATCACAGAGTTCTAATAGATAAGTTAAGTAAATTTAAGGTTCCATCATATATTATAAGAATAATTAGTTACTGGTATGCTACTCAAAAAATGTGTGTAAGATGGTCAAATACCATATCTGACTTCTTTACCGTAAGTAATGGTGTTCGACAGGAAGGAATTCTTTCTCCTTACCTATTCTGTATGTATATAAATGATTTATCCATAGAATTAGGCAAAATTAAAGTAGGTTGTATAATAGGTAATGCAAAAACGAATCATTTTATGTATGCAGATGACATTGCACTAATTGCACCATCTGCAAGTGGTCTAAATAAATTAATTAACGTTTGTAATGATTTTGGGATAAAAAATTATATAAAATTTAATAGTTCTAAAAGTGCGGTGCTAGTTTTTAAGTCTAAATTTCTTAAATGTTGTAAATATGATAGTTTTAAGCTAGGTAATGATACAATTCCAATAGTGAGCAATATAAAGTATTTAGGGCATATAATTAGTGATGATCTCAAAGACATTAGATATATAACGCCAGCGTAACAAGCTGTATAGACAAAGTAACATGATTAAAAGACATTTCGGACATTGTACTGAAAGTGTAAAAATTAAACTGTTTAGGTCTTATTGTGAGTCAGTTTACGCAGCTCATCTATGGTGGAATTATACAAACGCTACCCATAGTAGATTTATTGTTGCTTATAACAATTGTCTCAGAATTCTGTGTGGTGAACCTAAGTATTGTAGAGCTAGTCCGATCTATGTATGTAGAAATATACCTTCGCCTAAAGAAGTAATCAGAAAACTTGTAATTAATTTTGTAAATAGGTTAGAAAGCAGCTAAAATAAAATTGTCTGGTATTTTTCACTCAGACTGTAGGTATCTTTCTGAAATTACTACTCACATGATAAATATTACCCATTGCATTAATCCAGCAATATTAAGTATTAGTAGATTGACAGTTCATTTAAATAGGTGAATAAGTATTAGCAGTAAGATAGTGGTAATTTTAGTTTTTAAGGTAAATATAATCTTTTGGTTCCTTTTGGATAAGTAATATCGAAATTTTATACTTCAAAATTGTAATGTATTTTTATTTTTTTATGGATCACCGAAATCCGCAATAAAGTTGTTTGTTTGTTTGTTTAGATGATATTCATATTATTCTGGGTGTCGGATTTCAGTAGTTTTGTTCTTTCTCACGAGTTTGGCTCTTGTTTTACGCCTATATTTATCTCCCACCTGAGTAAATCAGTGATTGTTACTTGTTTTGGAGGCGTTAATAACCGACTATTCCTTAGATTTTTTTTCGTTTAAAGAACATGAAATCGATTGTTTTTTTTAACTCTTTGGCCTTATCTTAATCATCTGCCATGCCTCTTTTGAAAATATATTTTGAACAATTACTATACATTATTAATACTGTGTGCACTTCCCTTTAGCGGCATTTAATGCTGCAACTCGCCTGAGGGTTTTTCCCATTGGATCTTCGAACAGCACCAAGCCTCCAAACCAGACTTCGGTGATGTTTTAACCATTTTTTAAAGAGTGAATTATAATTCTATTAGAAGAAGGTAGGAGTATTCCAATATTCCTAGCAAATTATCAAGAATGTATCCTTTTTGAAAATCTGCAATTTCTTTCGTAGTTTGCTTTCTATGCCTATTTAATAATTGTAATATTGTACTCTAAAAATAAATATTAGTTATAATAATGGAAAAAAATGGAATAGAAACATTTTATCATAATCTTAGATCTCTCTTTACTTCTGGCCTAATGACGCTACATTATTTTCACTCTCTAAATTTATGAAATAAACTTTGGCCCATTCTGCCCACTTTCTTCTCGACTTTAGGCTATCCTGTTGCCAAGATAACACCTCTTCCCTTCTTTTTTGCGTGCTGATATAACTATTCTTTACAGAAAAGAAATAAGCAAATAAATAATGGGAGCGAACGGCCCCCTCCCGATGCCAACATTCTGGTGCCCTCTGGCAATAATCCATGATTCTTTCCATAAATTTCCACATTTTATCACAAGTTCAAATAATAAACATCCTATTTTTTTGCAGCCACTTACCTTTTTAAATTGAATGGTGATATGCATTTTATATTATATTTCTTAAAAAATAAAAGGTAACATTTATGTATAAAAATTATAATATGCCATAAATGCTTCGTAAAAAATATTTAGTAATAACAGGAATTACAGTCTTCACATCGTATCCTTTTACCCCCATTTTAGGGATTTATAGCATAGTCGATTCTTGTCAGTTAAGAGTTGTATGTGAATCACATACCTATACCATACATGATACCCAAATAGCTTACATAAAACTTTCCTCTATTTGACGTAGAGAAGAAAGTTCAGCCAGGCCACGAATGCTTCAAGTTTTAGTGTTATATTACAGAAAATATAAAATTGGAATGTGAATGAGATTAAAAATAACTAATCATGGCAATAAAAACATGGATTAATAAGTAAAGAGGCAAGTGAGTACAAGTTAAATTCTCTCATCGGACGAAACACAAATAGATGAATTGAATGGTCACAAACAGATGAACAATCTCCCTTCTGCCAGCACACTTGACCCGGCAGCTATAGCTGGAGCCGACGAGTTGTCAATAAACGACGAATCGAGACAAAAAATAATGACTGGAATAATTTACAGAATCCTTCTTTTAAATATGTGTTTAGTATCTCACTTTCATTCTTCTATAGTGTTTTTTTCTTTTTCTCCTCTCTTCCAGTTTTTGGTCATCCACCCTTCTTAATTATTTTTCGGCACTCTTTTGGTAGGGGAATGGCACTACGGTGCAAATAGATCAAGGATACGAGTTTCTTATTAAAGACAGCAGCGAAAAAATGTAACTCACAATTTATTACACTGGTCTGCGTCAAAAATGTACTTTAGGTTTTCGGTAGTATTTCTTAAGAAAATTGACCTCCTAAATCCGAATTTGGCATCCGTTTTCTCTATCAGGTCCAGTTCTGCGATCCAGGGGGTGATAATAATTTTATAGTTTATACATGTCCTATATTACATCAAAATTTCAATAGTTTTTGCACTACTGTATTCGCAGTAAATTTTGTGTGCATTTTAAGTAATTATGTTAATAAGTTTATATTTTTGCAGGTTAGAAATTGCTTAGCATTATAATAATAATAAGAATAATAATAATAATGGTTCAGTTAAAAATGAACAGAAAATGTAAGAATAGCTCCGACAGATCTTGCTATGTTTGCGGCAAAGTGACTTTTTCCGAGCAGCAATGTACAATCTCTCTTGTAATTAAATCTTTGTATCATGTATATTTTGGAGTAAGGCTACGAGATCAAGATAAAAGTTTTGCACCACATATCTGCTGCAAGGGATGCTACATAAGTTTAAGACGCTGGAGTCCGGACGAACAAAAGTCTCTCTCTTTTGGTGTTCCCATGGTGTAGAGAGAGGGCAAAGACCGCACTACAGACTGCTATTTTTGCATGACGAATCTTAAAGGTGAGCACTGTATCAAGTATTTAAGCTTTCTGTATTATACTGACTCATGAAAGAGTCATTATTATGCATAGACTTAGCATAAAATTAAAAACTAACATAGTTCACTTCAGCATTAACATATCTTTTACTAAACATTTATGTACTATCTGCAACTCCAAATCAATTCCTTTATGTAATATGCAATTATATTTTCCACAGTTATGAATAAGAAGAATAATCATAGTGTGGCGTATCCGGATGTTCATTCTGCCATCAAACCCCTGCCCCATGGTCCAGAAATTCCTATACCTTCTCCCCCTGAACATATAGAGGTCCATGAAGAGATTAATATGGAAGTTGATTAAGATTATGACACATCTGAGTCTTATCAGGTTTCCACACATGATATGGTCGCAAGATCATTCACTCAAGTTCAGTTAAATGACCTGACCATGTATCTGGGGCTTTCAAAGGGAAATGCACAACTTCGTGGCTCTCGACTTCGTGAAAGTAATCTTCTCGCTAAAGAAACAACAATTTTGGGGGGTCCAGAAATAAAGAACACGAGTTTTTACAGCATTCTTCCAGCTCATTAGTATACTGCGCCAATATTAAAGGACGTGTTGAAGCCCTTGGAATTCCTAACAACCCATTAGAATGGAGACTTTTCATAGATTCCTCCAGTACAAGTTTAAAAGTTGTGTTACTGAATATTAGTAATAAGATAGCTTTCGTTCATATAGGCCATTCAATCCAACTTACTGAAAGTTATGAAAATATGAAAAAATTGCTGGATGCAATCAATTACTCTACCCACAATTGGAGGATATGTGGTGACTTAAAGGTGAGATCATTTTACACTTGGCATTTCTAACCTCTTTGATATTGACATTTTATTTTTAATTGTTAATAATTGTATACACCTTTTGGTCAACTTACATTTACAAGAATGCAAATATGGAAATCATGAGTCATTTTTGTGTTATATTTCTTTGTTGAAGTGTGTCCCTATTGGTTAATGCATCTTTTGTGGGTAGGGGGGAATTTATACTAATTGAGAAGGTATCCAACATAACTCCATTAACCTTAAAATAAGATGTACATATATCCAATTAGTTCCAATATAATGATTTAATGCATCGGCATACAGGATTTTTCAGTACATATTCATATTCTTATTGTTTTAAGAAATATTACTTTGAATTTGTTTTTAGAAATATTACACTTTGAATTTACATACCCTGCTAAATTTATTTTCAGGTAATGTCTCTTATACTTGGGATGCAAACAGGCTACAAGAAGTATGTCTGTTTCCTATGTTTATGGGACAGTCATGCAGATAGTATGCCCTATGAGATGAAGGTTTGGCCTCAACGAGAAGCATTTAGAATTGGATCAAACAATGTGATAGCTGAACCTTTAGTGTCTCCTCACAAAATACTGCTTCTTCCACTGTATATAAAGCTTGTCATAATGAAAGATTATGTCAAAATCCTTAATAAAGAAGGCCAAGCTTTTTAATTTCTTCTTTAAAATTTTCCACAAATCAGTAACGCTAAGCTCCATGCGGAAATTTTGATGGACCTCAGATCAGGAACTTGATGAGAGATCAGCAGTTTGAGGCATCAATGACGGACATAGAAATCGATGACTGGAAAGCTTTCAAAGCTCTAGTTAACAATTTTCTAGGCAATAAAAGAAGCCCAGAATATGTTGCCCTGGTCAATAAACTCCTAACAAGTCTCAAACATTTGGGAGCTCGAATGTCTATAAAGAAACACTTTTTACAGTCCCATCTGGATTATTTTCATGGCAACTGCGGGAATTGCAGTGAAAAACAGGGAGAAAGATTCCATCGGGACATAAAAACAATGGAATCCAGGTACCAGGGTAAATGCTCACTACTTTTAGTGTTTGAAGCGTGATGCACCAGATGAGAGGCACCAACGAAAATCGTCAAGGGCGTCTTTTCTTGGAAATTAGAATTATTTTCTTTATTATGTTGCATTCTTTATTTTTTTGTTTTATTAAAAGGATTATAGTTTACATAGGTTTATTCCTGTTTATATGATATAACAATAATAATGCATTATTAGATAGTGAAAGGTTTTTTAAACAAAATTTTCAGGAATAATTAGGTAATCTCAATGAAAATAGTGTATGCTGTACTGAGAAAATCTGACCTGATTGAACAAAAATATATTCATTTTTGAGCTCAGGAGGTTGGATTCATTAAGAAACCACAAAGAAATCCTGAGGAACATAAAATTCTTTTTCAAACGCAGGCCTGTGTTATCCGTCTTAGATCCCGGGGTCAGAAGGGCGTGCTACTTTTTGTTCTAATAGAATACGTACAAAGAGTACAGACACTCAAATGTACAAATCTGTGAATGTGTAGCATAGGGAACGCGAATGAGAAGGTCTGTTGGAAGAGGGATCGAATAGGGTATCCCTTGAAAAACCAGAGACTCGGAAGGTCCTCCTTAAGGGCAACTCGTGCGAGAAACATGAAAAGGTCGACATAGAAACAAGTCGAGGAAGGGAGGAAAATGTCCGGGGGGCAAGGCCGGGAACTATGTGTTGGGAGGAAGGGGGAGTGATATTTAGATGCCGTGGGGATATGGAGGGAGGGAAAGGGGTTCAAGATGATTCGCAAATCGACAAAACCAATAACTTACGCAGTCAGAACACGGCCCTTAAGCGGGAATTAAGGCAGAAACATTCATATACGTACATGTAGGGATATTAATTTATTCTCAAAATAAATTGTGAATTTATTTCTACCAATCTGCCTTAAATCATTATATCAAGCTGAATTATTTATTTTCTTTCGCAAAATGCTCGAAAGAAATTTAACTAAATCTCCCATCATTAAATTATTTTAATAAATCACTTTCAATTTAAGCGAAGGTTTATTTAAATTAGATAACTTCATAATTAATAAAATGTGTTCTCAGTATAGTTCTAATCTATTGACCTACTTTCATTTTCTTTCAAATTATTAATTATTTATTATTTTTTCTGTTATGTGTGTTCTTACATTTATTATGACCTAATAGGTTTGTTTGAATGCCGTTAGGGGGCCAGGATTAAATACACCTTTGCACGGAAAAGAAGAGATAAAGAAAAAGTTATAAAAATATTAGGTTTAAGAAAATAAGAAGTAAATCAAGGTGAAGGTACAGCATGAGAAAGGGAGAGAACGAAAGAGCATAAAAGAAAGAAAGAGAAAATAAATGCACAAAATAAAAATGAAGCCAACACCTAATAATGAGCTAAGATTACATTATTGTATATTGGAGCAAAGTTCTTTTACTATGTTTCTTGATTATAGGATTGAGTTTAAATAAATCTGAAGAAATATTCATATTAGGAAAACAATTAAATTATGACGAATCTACGAGAGTTCTTTGTATAAATCTTACGAACGGCAGATGCATTCAGTTGAATTGAAATTAATTGATGATTATTATTAAAAATGTGGGCAAAGAAAGGATTGTTTTTTTACCCCATTAATCTTACGAGTTATCGATGTTGATTTATTCGACAGATGACGATTTTTCTGTTTCGGCAAAGTACCCTAATTGGCAATTTGAACATTCTATAGAATAAAATCTCCTGTCTTTTTTGTATTATTGTGAACTAATAGTTTCTGCGATGAGAATTTTTTATAATTAAAAGTGTGTTTCTTTTTGTTTTTTTTTGTAAAACGGTTTTAGCATAACTTCAAAATATTGTTCGAAAGGAACATATTCCAAAGAATCGTTCGAGATTTTCTTATGTACATCAACGGCAATGCTGCTACAAAACCAGATGTCTCATTAAACAGCTAATACATGCGATACAACATTCAAAATGCACATCCCATAAATAATACATGTAGTGACCATGGGGGAACACTAACGAGATAAATCAGAACTCGAAACAGGTATCTGTACCTGAAAGGAAGAGCTACGGCCGAGTGAACTGGGGCGAGTAAAAAGAGGATCTTAGAAGCCTCTTCCCACCTGATATTAAAGAAGCTCACCTGGAAGAAATAGATTAAAAAAAATGAGCGTATAAAATCAGGTCTCTATGAGGGAGAAACCAAAATATACCGAGGGCGAAACACCACATACTACCGCATCCAAAATAGACAGAATGGATTTAGGGAGAGAAACAAACAACTAAGCGATACTCGGACAATGAAAGGAAGATAAACGACGCTCAGAAAAAGGAAACAAGAAATAAGACTTCTCAAGAAAGAACAACAAGGAAATATATGAGATAGCCTAATTGGAAAGATTGACCTAGAGAAAATTCAGAAAATGCAAACTAAAGACTTAATAGAATCAAAAAATGACATCCAAGGAGCAAAATATCGCTACGAAAAGAACAAGAGGATAAAGAAGAGAAAACAGAACCACCGAACAAAAATTCAAATCGCTCTAGAGCCTGTTGTTGAAGAACAAGGGGAAGAGAATCTGGGATCCGGTTCCACAATAACTAACGAAGAAATAAAGAACGCTATACATTGATTTCAACAGAAAGTGACAGGCGCGTGAAGGAATACTAGATTCACACTTATTGAGACACTGGACATCATTGAATCGGTTAGTAACATATTTAATATGTGTCTAATACCGAATACTTCCCAGATGACTTCAAAGTAGGCAAAATATCTTCATTCCAAAACCAGACAAACCAATGGATTTCCTCTCCAGCTGCAGACCTAGATCACTTCTGAATTTCATTGGAAAAGTCTTCAAGAATATCTTCGCCAGAAGACAGAATATATCATGGAAAACAATCTCTAAAACGAATACGTTCGGATTTCGTAGAGACAGAGACACCACAATGGCACTAGGCATCGTCACAAAAAAAAATCGCCAAAGTACAAAGGAGAAATAAAATACATCGATATTGTCGTAAAAGATATAGAAAATGCCTGTGATAAAGTCTGGGTCAGAGACATCCAATACAAGGGCTTGGACCTCCAGATAAATATTAATCTCGAAAGAATTCTCTGCAACTAAAAGGGAACCGGGTACGAATTGGAAGCTGTTTTCCCACATAGATGCTCTCTCAGCCCCACGCTATATTTGATGTATACAGCAGACCCGTCAACACCTTGATTGTCTGAATGCCTCAATACTCTAAAAGAAGAGGTTCACCTCACATCAACTTTTTAGAACGATACTTTCCTGTTCACTCTCATTCATCTCCTTCTTGTCCTATCCTCCATCCTTGGCCCCCGACGTTCCTTCTTCCACCAGCCTACTTGGGGAGAGAGGGCTGCGGAGGACCACGAAGGGTCGACCATGGGTCTTCCCACCCCTCCCGCCCCATCAGAGGCTGAAGGGAGGGGGACCTGTGTCCAATTCATCTATTACTCCCACATTTGCACTCAGTTTGCTCCGAAGAAGGCTCAGAAATAGGTTGAAAGACGGTGACCGGCTAATAGAGAAATGGCACAGGCCATCATTTTTCCCACCTTTTGATTTAGGAGAAAAATAGTTGGAAAAATAAAAAGGCTGCGACCTAAACTCAACCAACAAGCTGTTGCTGTTCATTTCAAAGAATCATCTATCCGCATAGACACCTCCCACAATATATATATATATATATATATGCAACAAAACCCACAGGAAAAATTAATACGAGGATTCCAAGTACTTTCAAAGTTTATTTCGAGTTCTTTATTAAGGAATAACAAGAGTATTGAATATATATATATATATATATATATATATATATATATATATATATATATATATATATATATATATATATATATATATATATATATATATATACAGGGTATCCAGTATCCATAAAGTCTCATTACAATTTTAAAAGATTATTACAAAGGCAATTGATAAGATATCTCAATCAGACTTGTTCTATTGTACTCAGTGGGTTTCAAAGTGTATTAAATGAGGTAGAAAAAAGACTTTGATATCAACTGAGTACAATAGAACAAGTCTGATTAAGATATCTTATCAATTGTCTTTGTAATAATCTTTTAAAATTGTAATGAGACTTTATGGACACCCTGTATATATATATATATATATATATATATATATATATATATATATATATATATATATATATATATATATATATATATATATATATATATATATATATACGCGTGTAAGTTCAAGTAACGTTTGTGTTTTGGATCGATTTAAATACAAATTGAGACAGCTGAAATTTAAGCCCTCTCGAAAGTTTAGACTACAAAGAAGGCAAATTTCTTGGAGTAATACATTTTATTTTCATATCATATAACCCTTCTGTCACACTCAGTGAATTACATTCGAACATTTAGTCAAGCATATGAAGTTGTCATATATATGAGCTTGTCAGAGTAAAATCAATGTCTATATGCAAATGGATAAGCAAAAATAAAACCCCAAAAAACCTCTCGTCCCTGCTATGAGTGGAGAAGACTGGATGGCTGAGAATGTTAACCAGGCCCAGGGTTTCTCCTCACGCCAGTAATTCCTCATTCAAGGAACTTTTGTAACTGAAAGATATAAATCATATTATTTTATCTATTTCCCTAAAATATTATTAATTTTCTACATATTTTAGCATATAAGACCATTATTTCCACTGATTTTAACTGAGATTTTCAACTTTACCACTAGTTTCACTACACTTCAACAATTTTACCACTGATTTTACTAGAGCTGTAGACTTTTTAGCATTTGTTTACGAGTCTTTTCACGGTAAGGCTCCAATTTAAATGGAATTAGAACCACGGGGCAACGTACATATAAATGCAAGAAAGAAACCACAGTGTTAGGGTCCATTTATTTGCGAAAACAGGTGTTTTTTTTTCAGCGATTGAGGATGATGGATGTCAAAGCTTTTGCATCCATAAAATATAAACATAAATTATTATTATTAGTACTACCTGCAAGTAATTTTCTCGCATATAAATATTAGGGATGTTACCTATATTCTGGCTATTTTGAAGCTGGATGCGCAGGCTAAAATTATGGTCGTAGAGCAAAACGGTTTTAAAAACAAATTTTCTCTCACCAATTCGCACCTTTTCCGCACTACCCATCAAAGAGATCCGAAAAAAGTGGAAAATTGCCCCACCCTAATATATATATATATATATATATATATATATATATATATATATATATATATATATATATATATATATATACAGGAAACTATAATTGTAAATTATTTATTATCTGCCCGAGGTACCTTTCGATCAGACTCGTCATCTTCTGGGGCTACACTGATAAATATAATGAAACTAAGCTATATAAATATAAAATATGTGTAGATATTACACAGAATTTTAGAGGAGCAAAAATTAATGTAGAGTTAAATAGAAAAAAATCAAATTAAAATCAAATTTTTTTTGACAGAACATACGTTGAAAAACAACACTCAAAATACACCTACTCTCACTATTTTCTTCTTATTCAATTATTTCTATCATGTGCCTCTATCAATGTTTCTAATAGTTATCCCCAAATTTATGCGTGATTTTTCTATTTGGTGTATAGTCGGAATATAATGAGTTTAAACTAGTATGATATATTGAATAACTATAAAGTCAACTCCTTCGGTATTTTTTATCATTGTTTTTGGACTGAAAATGATGCCAGTCGCTACCGAAACCAGCCTCCTGAATGAAGATTATCCATTGAACTGCCTCTTTTTTTGCCTATAATTCCTTCGCTCTGTACACCTCCCTGTCGTATTAGCATTTATCTCTCTCTCGGTATTTCTATATCTCTCCTCTCTCTCTCCCCATTTCTCTTTCTCTCTTAATCTCTCTCTCTCTCTAAAGAGAACCCCAAGGAGTTCTTTGCGTACGTGAACAGCCGAAAACCAGTTCACCAACGCATCGGACCCCTGAGGGACGCGGACGGCGTTCTCCAGGATTCAGATGAGGAAATAGCTGGCACACTAAACGACTACTTCTCGGTTTTCCCAAGGGAAAGGGGTGGAGAGATACCCCGACCGCCGATAGTGATAGATCATGAGTTAGAATCACTAGAAGCAATAACTACAACTACCGAAGAGGTTGCTAGGAGGCTAGGTCAGTTAAATGCGTATAGATCTCCAGGTCCTGACGGCTTCCTGCCAAGAGTGCTGCGTGAGGTGAAAGATCAGGTGAGCACTCATCTTTCTGAGATCTTCAACTCATCGCTCGACAGTGGCGAAGTACCTGCAGACTGGCGTATGACTAATGTCACCCTGATCCACAAAAAGGGGAACCGTAGCACCGCAGGAAACTACCAACCAATAAGTCTCACTTCAATCGTGGGCAAAGTACTGGAAAACATCATAGGGGATAGGATAATGAATCATTTAGAGTATCACGAACTGTTGAGAGACATCCAGTATGGCTTCCAAAGAAAACACTCGTGCCTCACGAACTTGCTTGAATTCTTCCACGGGATAATGAGTGAGTTTGACAGAAGTCGAGCGGTGGACATACTTTATTTGGATTTCCAAAAGGCTTTCGATAAAGTCCCCCACCGCCGACTGATGGCGAAAGTACGTGCCCTGGGAATACAAGGAAAAGGTCGCAAAATGGTTAAAAAGTTGGTTGTCGGAGAGGCGACAGAGGGTTACCTTTGGAGGCCACACCTTTCGGTGGTCGTCAGTAACGAGCGGAGTCCCTCAGGGTTCCGTGCTAGGTCCTCTATTATTCATCATCTACATCAACGATATAGATGAAGGACTGGGGGGTCGTCTAGCGAAATTTGCCGACGACACAAAACTTGGAACTAACGTAGCGAATTCCGAAAACATCGAGATGTTGAGGGGTGACCTACGTATGATCGGCGAGTGGGCTGACAAGTGGCAGATGCCTTTCAACTTAGAGAAGTGTAAGGTGATGCACATCGGGTATGCGAACCCCCGGTCAAGCTACAAGGTATGCGTCTTGAGTCTACTGATGTCGAGAAGGACTTAGGTGTGCTGATTAGCAGCGATCTCAAATTCTCGAAGCAGTGCTTATAGGTGGAGAAAAAGGCTCAGCGCCTTTTGGGTTACAAAAAGGAGGCAATTCAGCTTTCGAACAAAAGAGGTTGTTTTGCCTTTGTACAACTTGCTGGTGAGGCCTCGCCTAGAGTACGCTGTTTAGTTCTTGTCTCCTCATTATCGAAAAGACCGATCGCCTGGAAAAGGTGCAAGCCAGGGCCACAAAACTGATCCCATCGCTAAGGAACAAGTCATACCAAGAAAGACTGCAAGAGCTCGATCTCTATTCGTTAGAGACTCGAAGACTGCGCGGTCGTCTAATAGAGACTCTTAAAATCTTGAAAGCAGTTGAAAATGTCGACTCCACCAAGTTCTTTACCCTCAACCAGAATATGACTCGAAATCACGGATGGAAGGTGGAGCTGCGTAGATTCAATACCATTCCAGTGGGTAAGTCATTCACATATGACATTTGCGACACATAGAATAAACTACCAGCGGGAGTTGTTGAGAGTAGCAGTGTCGAACAGTTCAAGAGTAGACTTGACAAATTATATTTGAAAACTTGATGATCTCACCAAGTAATTAGTACGTGCTAAGAATCGAAACCGCAAAAAGTGCCACCTCGACATGGGTCGCAAGGCCTTTGAGGTACTTCTTTTCCTTGTTATTCCTTGTAACTCTCTCTCTCCCTTCAGTGGTTTGTGAATTATCAACAAAAGGCTGAGTTTTCCTAATCCCACATGCAGATCTTGTATTCGTTCAGATATAACTTTTTACCATTAAGATTTAAACATAATTTGCCTGAAGCAACATAAATCTACATTATCTTAGCCACATATTGTTGACAGTTCTATGTTTCTATTTCTCATCCTTACTGTACTGCGGCTCCGTAATTTTGTTATCACAGATCCGAATCCGGATCAAATTGTGTATGTTTTGATACTAGGAACAAATCAGAAAATGCTCTATATCGCAATGTTAATGGAAGTGAAGAAAATGCTCTATATCGCAATGTTAAAGGAAGTGAATAAAATTTTCTATATCGCAATGTTAATAGAAGTGAATAAAATGCTCTATATCGCAATGTTAATGGAAGTGAAGAAAATGATCTATATCTCAATGCTAATGGAAGTGAAAAAGTGATCTTAAATCAGTATCTAGATATAAACACTCTTGAAAATCCAGTCAAATCTTACTTGGATCGAAGCCAACGTATCAGCAAAATCATTTTGAAACTCGTCCATAACTATTCGAAATAGATTGTTCACAAACAGACAAACAAACACCAATAATCTCATAACCTCGCCCAAATATTTTGGTGGAGGTAGATTTAGGAATAATTAATAACAAACTTAAAATATTTATAAGCAAAAAACAGCAAGAACTACATAAGAAGAATTAAAAGTCATGACTATGTCCCACTTGGGACACTTGCCTCCTTTAGACACCAAAGCGGGTTGCCAATAACTAAAAAGGAATAAATAGTATGAAGGAGGCGAGCTGCCTCTAGAAACTCTATCACATCATAATCTAGTGCACATGGGCCAACCCACAGCAACAGGGGCACTAGGTGGCTACCCTGCTTATCACACTACTATGACAGGTACCATAATGTAGTGTACATTATGGGTGACCAAACAGTCTTCGCAGGATTGTTCAGAAGAGTGTTGCATCCGATTGCTTTGCGTCCTAATGATGTGTCCGATTTGGAACGACATATAATTATTTGATGCCATCGAGGAATTGGAGATAAATATACAGGAACAGTCTGGGAGCAATGGCATGCAACTTTAAATCCTCGAACGTCGTCTCCCATCTTCTTTACAATGCATGAAGTCGGGGAAGAAAAAGGCCATTTCGATTACTCAGTCTGTTCAAACAGCTCGTACATGCCCAGGCATCTAGCATAAGAATGTATCGGCCTCCTTCTGACTCGTTATAACCATGATGTTACGGATACTACGAATCAGTGGATATGGAGTTTAAAAAGAGCCTTTAGCGCTCTCTGTGAGGTTTTATAGTTTGCAAAACTTTCTTCGACCGGTCACACCACTTAATTTCCTTCACTGACTGGTATATTGCAACGAGCTTGGCCATGAAATCCGATGCAGCTCCCGGAAGAGTCTTGTTGGCTTCAAACAAGGCGTGGGGGCGGGTAACTTGGGTGCGATCCGGCACAATTCACACTGGCTGTGCACGGAACAGATTTATTGTGCAAGGTCTTTACGACAGGTCAATAATATTTAGGGATTTGCCCTTCTTTGTTCGTTGACTCGATTTAATGGTTTGGCCGAAGTTACGAATGCCTTGATAATGTCACCAATGCCTATACTCGGTAGTTATACCAGCCATCATGTCACGACTCAGGGAACCTATTTAGGTCAGACATGACGAAAATGGTCGGGGTAGAACTTATATTCATCCTTCCTTCCTTATTACACGCTTAACCATAACCACCGCCTGGTTAGGCTATTCTTCAGTGATTCATTCAGGAGGATAGTCTAGCAGTTCACTGGCGCAGAAAAACACTTTATAAAGTTCATGGTAGAATGTGCAGACACTGGTACATGTGTGCAATTGAGTGGTGTCGGAATATCACTCAGTATGTCAATCTCGGCGATATTGGCAACCTTATCCAAAAGGGCCCATCCGATAAATAACCCAACTATGGCTCCTTTCCAAGACAAAGCAAGACTCTGACACAGGTGAAAAAAGAGTCCATCGATCAGTCTTGCTCCATCATTTTCGCGGATAACTTGAAAGCACCTGAAGCAGTGTTCCGATGAGCGACCCCGAGGTCTTTGAGGCTTCGATCTCCTTCTCACATTTACCACAAGAGTCGAGCCAAGTTGAATGCGACACGTAGGTGTTTTGCTACTTCTGCTTTTCTTAACTAAAAAAAAGTCCCTCCGTGAATTATTTTTTTTCATATCCTGATCTATCGGCCATATTTTATGTTGGAACGCAAACGCGGTTGCCTAATCCAGAATGGATGCATGAGGGTACAGTTGGGACTGGTCTTGGTACCTGAAAAGGGTAGGCCTTCGTATTCCTATGCTTTCACTTTCTCATCATAGTTTACGGTGTTTATCGCAGGTCGACCCGCTTTGAGGCTACCCTTTTTGGCCTAAACTTCTGTAACTTACCATCCTAATTTGCGTAGGGGAAGCGACTCATTCCCCTCCCATTGTGCCCCACTTCCCTTTTTCCCCTTCAGACTGAAGGATATAATTGGGGTCGTGAGGCCTTTTATTTTATTCTGCTGCAAGGATTCTGCCTTGATTGCTTCGCTGAATCGTTTTCCGTCACTTACCTTTGACGTATATTTTTGGAGACCCGTTCTGGATTCCTTCGTGCAGCGAGGATTTTTTGTCATTGATTCCTCTTAGCGTTGTCGATGCTCCTCTGGCGGCCGCATCGAATTGTGCTCTTCCAGTTACGTTTGCAAGTGTTCTCTTTTGGGAAGCCGTTCACATCGGGTACGTGAAAGCTATCCCTTAGTCACCTCGCCATCTCCTCTTTGGGGAATTCTGTCATCTCGAATTTCTTCTCTCGGATCGTTGGGCCTTCCAATCATCGTTCGCCGTAGTTTCAACGCCTTTCGCCACGATATCGCCGTCTGTGGATTTCTCCGCGCCGAAGACCGTCATCGCATTTACTCCTGTGAACTTGGGTCGAATTCACTCATCGTCACCGAGCCTCTGGGTTTCCGACGTGGGTTATTGCTTCACTGCTCTGGTATCAGGTATTTTGGAGTATCTCTTTCTTCTTACGTTCCTTTTAAATTAATTAGTTTTATTCATGTAACTTTTGGCCTTCGGGTAAGGGACGTAAGACAGGGAGGTTATTGCGGGAACACCTGTCACTAGAGTAGCGTAGCCTATTCCATCTTCAACGGTGCGTGTCGTTTCGGCTTTAAGCCTATTATTCATAGAACCCAATTTTGTATGCGCGAATATCTATTTTGGTTAGAGCGACTTGTGGTCGTTAGATGGTGATAAGCATTTGTGACTTTTATATTATTTTATGTACCCCCGTATAATTTGTCGGCAGTCAATTTATTTCATTTTAATTTTGATGTAAATAATACTGTAGATACTTTTATATGTGTATTCATTTAACCCCTTGCGGATACCTCGTAATTTAGCACCATCCTGAACAATTCTGGTGAATTTCTGGTAGGCCTTTAGATCCCTGGTCTTCTATAAATTTTATGGGTGTACTCTCTTTCGGCGGTGTGAACCGGGTTCCGCAATAGCCTTTACAGTACCATCCATGACCACCTGTCTCGCCTGCTGGCCAAATATTGCCCAGAAGGCGCAGCATCGGGACTAAGTCGCCACCGGTACTAAGGGACAAAATGATAGAATTATGAAAGTATGAGGCAGTGGATGATGTAAAAGGTGAATAAAGTGAAAGCATATCGGTCCCCTCCCCCAACCAGAATAAGCCATCCCCGAACAGGGATTAAAATTTAGCCGAAGGTCAAAAGTGATATGAAAGAAGAGGATTGTAATGAAAGTGGCGAAGGATAAGAATTGATATATCAAAGAGGAATAAAACGCAGGTAGGCTTAATCTAGTTTGAGACTGGCATGGAACACTGGGGCCGCAATGGCTTGCCGCTCCTCAAAGTTGAAGGTGCATCAGTCGCTTCTCAAGATACATGTAGCTTAACTTTCCTACACCTCTCTAGCCATTTTTTCTCTTCTAGGGAATTTATTTTCGATGCTCCCATAAGGAATAACAAGCACCTAAGTATTGTAGCACCTGCGCCAAAATGCGGTCGTCATTTATAATTGCTCTATCTTTCTTTCTCAAATGTATTGATCATTATTTTTGTATTTAAAAAGTTGAGGTTTAGTCCCAATGCGAGACTGGTCTCTTATTGTTCTCTCATCAGTTACTCTAATTCTTCCTTTGAGGAAAATAATACAATGTGAGCATTAAAGCGAAGAAGGCTTAGATAACTACATCAATTCCGATTCCCTTTTGTTCCTACTTCAAAGTCCTGAAAAGTCTTGCACTGCTCTAAAGAGGCTTGGGGATGTCGGATCCCGCCCCCCTTTCTTACTGTCTTTTAAAAATGCATATTATTACTGACTGAGTGTAGTTCAAATAGCGAGGATTATATACATATGTAAGAGCGTATGCCAATGTAGGTTTTGTTAATTTCTTGTGTCTGTAATGCTCTTAGAACTGAATCGGTGCTTATTGAGTAGATGACTTTTTCATAGTCCACGAACACCATGTGTTTGGCATTCATTGGTTCGCTGCAATAACTGTTAAACAGCCAGTAGATGATCATAATTACGCAATTTGTTTCTGAGCCCCGCCTTTTCTAGTAGATGACTGTAGTTGAGTATTTGATTTACTTTAATATTTACAACTTTTGCAAGTAATTTATATGTTGTTGATAAGGATCTGAATAGCCTTCAGTTCTTTACTTCTTTCGCATCGCATTTTTCAAAAAGATGCATGACAATAATGATGGACTAATTAATAGTGGTGCGAGTCATTCACTTTAAGCGTATATAGGGTTGATTGCTATCTCATTCCTATAAATTGACTGTAAAGTTTCTTCCTTTATTGGTGATGCTACTTCCTTATTTACTCAGAAGTGGTGATCTGGTGTATGGTAGCACTTGTTCTCTTGAAAATATCTAAACTTTTCTTGCCTGAAAATACCCCGAATATGTTCCAACTCTCTTCATACCCTAAGTTCCGACATTTCGAGAATGAATTTCGTAGCTAAACGAATCGAGCGTATACAAAACTCATCATGTGATAATACTTAAACTTAAGAACTGTATAATCTTTTAATAACTGATTTTATACTTAGCGTCCTATAGATCTTATTTATGGAAATTTAGCATTGAGCCATATGAATATTGTCGCGATAAAAATATTAATAATAAATCAAGCAACGCGAATACCACTTTAGGGATTGTCTCGAGTAGCGTATGCAATCTCTGCTTAAATGCCACATTTCGGTCTGGCGTTGCTTAAGCAACTCAGTCCGTTCCCACCCTTTTACTATTTTTTCTCAACGCTCTACTCTATGACCCCAGTTGTCTCCTTCCCTCCCCCTCCTGTCGCCTTTGATGGAAACTTGATCCTAAGAGACCCCCGAAGGGCGCGATAAAGTCTAAAGAGGAAATGTGAGAAGGGAGAGAAGAGGGAAAATTGTGCGAAGGACATGACGTATCGCCAGGTCCCTGATTCATGAGTCTGATTCAAGAACGATATCGTGTCCATCTGGCCCAGGCTGTTGGGTTGAGACATGATTTTTCTTTCTTGTCTGGAATTCCCTCAAGCATTCCCACCCTGGCTACAGCTTAGATTAAACTCAAATGTCACAGTTAACGTATCGATCATTTTAAATTGCCCCATTTTCGATCCTCTGCATGTGTTTCTTTCTAACTTTTAAAGCTCTGTGAGAAGTTTAGTCAATCTTCGGATACTTATTTTAGAACCAACCAGATTTTATATTTTAGTCAATTTTCTCATCTTCAATTCTTTCACTCGTGCCGACTTTTCTAAATATTTTCTGTTTGTTTCTCTTTTATACCCAAGATTTACGTCGTGCTCTCAGCATAGCGCCCCTCTCCCATCTCCAACAGAAAATTAGCACGAGGAAAGGTCCTATGCTTCCTAATTTATGTCAGTCAAGAAGAACGTTTTATTAGTTCTTTAACTCACTCTACTCCAAACTCAGAGGAGGCTTACGATTTGCATGAGCCTCACAAGCCAGAATACATACGTATAACACATTTGCCATAGCAACAGACGTAAATGGTAGAACGATGAACTAACAACTGAACGTGATTAATAACGAACGCAGTAACACTCTTTTTTTCCCCCGTCCTCAATTTATTTCCAAACCAACGCATCTCACTGCTTTTAATATTATCAATTTTAGAAGCATAAATTCTTTGGATTCTTTACCATGAAAAATGGTTCAGGGGACGTCGACCTGAACAATGTAAAAGGTCGAGCATAGAAACGGGCGTAGCAACGGACGCATCGAGATGGGCGAAGCCCGATTTCGAGCTCCGATTCGGCCTCTGTTTTTGTTTCTTATAGACGTCAACAACAAAGGCGAATTTTTTTGTCACGGTTTTTTATGCTCCACCTCATTTGTCATCTTTCATTTAGGGATGGACAAGGTATTGCTCTTTTGTTCTTAGTTTTTATGCTCCTGGACGGGATTAAGAATTGAGAAAAACCTTTCCTTATGGATAAAAAAAAAAACCCTCACTGAAATAAGAAAACCTTTCCCTTCTTTTGGAGAATGGCGGAGGCAAAGGGACTCGCGAACCATCTAGACCCCATGGACTTCAAGCATAGTCCTCTATTTTGGTTAATCAGGATATCCCAAGGTAGTAGCCTCTTTTTAATTAATCAAACTATCCACCATGTACATATCTTTGCTGACCTTAACTCTCCACTTTCTTTACGAGATGCCTTCGAGTGCTATCCTTAGACGAGCGATGGTCATTACAGGAATTAAGAACCACAGGACCCTTGCCCCGTGGAGCAGAGGAACATTTATTCTCTCCACTGGGAAATAAGAGTTTTTTTCAACTGAAATTAAAATTGTGGGACCAAGTGAAGCAAAGCACCCACAAAAACACAATCATACAGCCATTCGGTGTGATTGAGGAGCATCCATAGACAGGACCGTTGTATACTTAGTGCATAGCATACCGAGGTAGTGTGCAGAGGAATAACATATTTGTACATATATATATATAAAGGTCTTGCAGTGTGCCAGTCATTTACATTTGTATTATTTTTTTCCGCACCGATGACCTTTGCTCTTTGTTCATAAATAGCATCTTATGGGAGGGTGGGGCTATAGGAACTCCCATAAGGTACCATATTAAGTAATTTATCCTATTTGAACTCAGGTACACTGTAATCTTACTGCTAATTGGTACATACCCCCCCTTCCCCCCGCTTATCACACACACCTGAAGTTTCGTTTCGAGGTAGATTCTGAATTTAATTTTTATGTGTATCGCGACTTTCTCATTTTAAAATGGGCGTCTCTATGTAAATTTACCTTCTACCTTATATTATGAGTTTATCAATTCACATATCTCTCTCTCTTCATATATATATATATATATATATATATATATATATATATATATATATATATATATGTATATATATATATATATATATATATATATATATATATATATATATATATATATATATATATATATATATATATATATTGAGGGAAATGATATGCACGACTGAGCTTTTAGGGTTTATTTCTGAGCTTTCCGACCCAAACTAAGGTCCTTCTTCAGAGAAGTATTGAGCGGAGTTGGAATCCAAACTAGGAATGGCTTAGGTTGGGAAAGGTCACGTGATTAATAGTTTGTATCTGAAACTCAGAAAAAAACCCTCAAAGCTCAGTCGTGCATATCATTTTCCTCAACCTGTTTCCTGAGCTACAAATTTTTCGTGATATATATATCCGCAAGTATGTTTGTATATCTATCTCTCTGCCTCTGTCTGTCTGTCTGTCTCTCTCTCTCTCTCTCTCTCTCTCTCTCTATATATATATATATATATATATATATGTATATATATATATATATATATATATATATATATATATATATATATATTTATATATATATATATATATATATATATATATATATAACCGCTATAGAGGATAACTTAGAGCGACCTTGAAGGCCAACAAAGGTCACCATTGGGGTAACTAACCCGAGGAGTAACATAGGTCACTCAGATTTGGCCAAAATGGCGCCACTTGGTTGTTAGGTTAGGTTATATAAATTTGAAGAATGTCTTTATTATATCTTTAAAATGTAATAAATAATCGTTTATTATTAATATTGGTCTCTCAATTGTCCATTGTGTACTCTACAACCGAGTGATATTCCTGGATTTTTAACTATGGATTGCTATAATTGAGCTGTCCCTTGCTCTCTTTGCTTTGACGTGTCTTTCAATGTCTCTTTTTCTTGCCTTTAAAGCTCCGGTTTATTGCTAATTCGTTCATCCAAATATAAATTTCTTTTTCTCTACCTAATTTACCTATACGTCATAGAATCCAACAAACTATATATATATATATATATATATATATATATATATATATATAGAGGGTCTTTCAATAAGTTCGCTCGATTTTTGAATGTAAATAAAACAAGTTGTGTGTGATTTATGCACTCAATTTATTTTAAAATTGAAAATACATTTTATGTCATTAAGTGTAGAATATGATCTCGTTCAAATGTCCGCCGCTGCTTCGCTTGGTGGAACATATTCGGGAGGCCTAATTTTCGATGACTTTGTCGCATAAATCTGGCTGAATTTGCTGGATGGTGTTCGTTATGTTGACCTTGAGGACATCAATTTTTTGCCGATTATTCACATAGACCTGCGATTTAAGGTAGCCCCGAAGAAAGTAGTCTAATGGTGTTAAATCGCATGATCTCTGTGGTCAGTTGACGACGCCGCCGCGCGAGATGACCCTGCTCTGAAATCGCTGGTGCTAAATGTCTATCGTGGCGTGCGCAGTGTGGCACGTAACGCCGTCCTGTTGGAACCACATGTCGTCAGTATCCATATCAGGCATATAATCCAGTTCAGGCCACAAGAAGTTGCTTATCATCGATCTGTAGGTCTCGCTGTTGACGGTTATGGCAATCCCATCTTCGTTCTCAAAAAAATACGGAACGATGATTCCGTTAGACGAAAATCCGCACCAGACCATGACTTTGTTGGGATGCAATTGGTGCTGGTGTATCTCATGTGGATTGTTTTCGTCCGAGATCCGACAATTTTGCTTGTTCACAAATCCATTCATCCAAAAAATGGGCCTCGTCGCTGAAGATGATTTTTTGGGGGAAATTTGGGGCAACTTCCAACTGCTCTAGAGCCCAATCAGCGAACACACGGCGTTGTCTATAGTCGTTTACCTTAAGTTCCTGGGTAAGTTGAATTTTGTACGGGTGCAGACCCAAGTCCTTACGCATAATTTGCCAAACTGAAGTCGCAGAAAGGCCAAGTTCTTGTGAACGACGAGAAATTGACTGCCTCGGATTTTCCCGTACACTCTCATTTACGGCAGAGATGTTTTCAGCAGACCTTGGCATTCGGCGAACTACGG
The DNA here is from genome assembly GCA_963969495.1 of Ceratothoa steindachneri. Classification (NCBI taxonomy): domain Eukaryota; kingdom Metazoa; phylum Arthropoda; class Malacostraca; order Isopoda; family Cymothoidae; genus Ceratothoa; species Ceratothoa steindachneri. The sequence goes on along the minus strand of OZ018321.1, from coordinate 188,455,087 downwards.
GTGTTGGCTGATTGTTGATCGACCCTTTTGCTTCGAATTTGGCCACTAAGCGTCGAACATTGGACTCGGCGGGACGATTGTGACGAGGATAGAAATCATGTAATGCGCGGAACGTTTGTCGAACAGAGCACTGATTTTGATAACATTTGATGATTTGCACACGCTATTCAACGCTATAACCTTCCATCGTGAGACTTGCCAAGTACTACTGAACAGTTCACAGTGAGGTTGCCAGATGTCGCTTTAACAACATGGCCACTATCGCCTGACAAAGCTCGAGTGTCCTTGTTAAAAGACCCTTTATATATATATATATATATATATATATATATATATATATATATATATATATATATATATATATATATATATATATATATATATATATATATACATATATATATATATATATATATATATATATATATATATATATATATATATATTGTTGGACTCCACGATGTATAGGTGAGAATGGGTGGAGAAAGTTAAAATCCGGAAACACTCTGGAACTCTTTATTAACATTTCGCCTTACAGTTTCATCAAAACAGAACTACAGAGGAAAAGAAATCACTGTCTAGGTTTATACGCAGATGTCATCCCGGGTTATGACTGCCCGTCATCGGTCGGGTCCTTCGAGCTGGTCGGTTGATGTAATTAGACCCCGCCCCTTCCCTATCATTTGCTATGACCCTAGCTACACAAACACTAACTGGAAGAATCCATTTCAGCGATTGGTTGACCTCTGGATATAATGTGCGTTGATTCCACTCCATTTAGGGAATAAAGTAGTCATTGATATGTTCTACCATTCCGTTTGATGTTTTATATGCTCCAATATTTATATCCGCTTTATGCTCATTAATCCTAGTCTTAATATATTGTCCTGATTCACCCTGATAGGTGCGGTTGCATCCGTCAGAAGGTATTTGATAAATAATACCTTTGTCTTTTTTGGTTGGCAAATTCATATGTTTTACCATATCCACAACTTTGTGAGTTTTGGTGCTTTAAAAAAGAGGCCGTTTGACTCGGATGACCTATGATGGGCCCTTGTGGCTTTTGTCATCCGGGATCTTATATTGTGGGGGACTTTGATTTTGTCTTCCCCTGGCGATTATTGATATAGTCCTATGTGGGTGGGTTTTGACGGATGCGGATGACCTTTGATAGGCCCTTGTGGCTTTTGTTATCCGTGAAATTATGTTATGTTATGTTATGTTAATATACCTCTTTTCCTAAGATACCTGTTTAATATCGCCGTTGCCACAGAGCGCTGAGCTGACAAGTACTTACTCAATCCTTATTAATCCTTTACCGGCGGGCTCATTATATTCATCCGTTTCCCCAAGTCGCGCCTACCTACTTTTCTCCGCTATCTATCTATCTATATCTCTGTCTGTCTATTTCTCTCTCTCTCTCTCTCTTTATTGGATCAATAAGAGATCCAAAAAAGTTAATCAAATCTCATTTTATTATGGGCTGCAACCAAATATATATATATATATATATATATATATATATATATATATATATATATATATATATTTATATATATATATATATATTTGGTTGCAGCCGATAATAAAATGAGATTTGATTAACTTCTTTGGATATCTTATTGATCCCTCTTCTGCCCCGGCGTTTTTCGCATTGCATTTTCCTTAAGAAAGATGAGTTTCTTAGGCTAAATTAAGTTAGATTGAAAAGTATGTACAACATTAGAGAAACTAATTTTGATTATTTTAAACTACCAAACTCATTAAACTAAACAAAATGAAATTCAAAATAGGCAGAGAAGGGGCAGGGGAGTACGAATGATCCATTTCTTTCTTTGTTTTTGCATATTTCCTATTTCTCTCTCCTCTGTTGCCAGAGGTTTGGAATTAACCTTACAATGTTTAGTCTTATTTTCAGCTGAGCTTTCGGCCTTATGCGACCATCTTCGGGGAAACTTTTCTTAGCATTCGTGAAATATTACATAAGTCATTTTTATATTAAAATAATGTAAATGATTTAATGTATGGTGAAAAGTACAGTTTGGTATGAAATATATAATTAATATTGGGTGTTAATTTACTATCCCATGTAAGAGGAAAATAGAGTAATAAGAGAGAGATAAACAAAAAAGAAGTTAATCAATTGATTTATTAAATGATCTGAATTTGTAATTGCACAACTGCGGTGCAAGTCTTATGAAAGAAAAATATGTGTATTATTTGGACATTCATGGACAAGTTTTTCCTCTCTAGGCATAATATTGGCCATGGAGAGCTATCTCAATTTCCAACTCTTGATCGATTAGAAAATGTTTACGAGGCTCATAACTCCATATTAGATGATTGCAACTCTTTGCACTCACGAGGATAGAAACTGTAAATATCAGGATCTCATTAATATGAAAATACCTAAATGGCTGATAATCCCCTTTAATGATACTTGCACAGGTAAAACCGACTATGCAATGAAAGCAGAGTTAATTGCTCTCTAACAGGAACGTCGAATTTAAATCCCTCTTCAAACATTAATACCAAAAATTTTGGCTACAATTGTATTTTCTGAAAGGTATCTAAAGATATGGAAAGCTATCAAACTTTTTTTTAATTGCTTTTCCAATATTTTATATCGCTGAACATGGTTTTAAATTAGTAACTCGGCTTCTTACTAAACAAACAAGGTCTGCTGACCGAAAGTCGCGTGCTCTCACTTATTCTTACGACCTTCAAAACTTTTAATAATTCCCGGACTAACATTGCGAGGACCTTGGAAATTATATCGCTCGAAAGAGAATGTAAAATAAAAATAGGGTTTCAAATTTCGTTAGAATCGGCCGAATAGTTATGATGTTATTGCCAAAACAAAATAATTTCCGGAATAACCTTGGGAGGACCTTGGCAATCATATCATTCGAAAGAGAATGTAAAAGAACATAAGGGTCTAAAATTTCGTTAGAATCAGCGGAATAGTTGCAATGTTATGACCAAAACAAAAGAAAAAAACAAAACGGGGATCGACTGAACGATGTCTTGAGATATAGAGTTGGACGCAACTAAGCGCACGTGACTAAAAATAAAAGTTGAGAAAGACTACTCTAGGCAAAGATTGTGACATTGAGGACACTTCCTTGCAAGGCGCCCTCTTCCTGACTTATTTGACGGGAGAGGGCTTCACTATTTGCAGGCAGACTCAAGTATCTAGCAAGAAATCACATATGAAGATTCGGAGGCATTCCCTCACCCTCATAGTGTGAAGGATCTTCACGATCTCGAATCACTATGCGATAGTCCTTCTCACGATCGTAAAACACCGTGGCGTAGTTCTATCTACGAAGGAAGCCAACGCTGATAGCATTAGCATCTGACGTGGAGTGGAACTTGCAAAGCTTCACTGGGTATAAGAAAGGTGGCCTCCGCTGTCCAGGGAAAAGGCAATCTAACATTTACCAATTTACCCACTAGATTGCACAGGCAAGGGCTTATCGAAATTAGGAGATATAAAACCAGGTAGAGTGATCTCCCTCCGGTTTGTGAGAAGAGAGCACAGTATCCATTCACGAGGAGTCTGGGAGAATACATTAAGTCCAGATTCTGTTAAACAAATCTAAAGAAAACGCAATGCATCGTTTACATAGGTGTGAAAGCATGATATACTAGATATTGTCCGGACCGATGAGGTTGGTGTCCGCGCATGAAGCGAGAACATGTCGTTGAAGTGTTCTTTGCCTCTGAAGGTATATAGAGAAAGAGGAACCCCTAGTCTTCTTTGGCTTTTTGCCCTTTTTATTTTCTTTTTAGGAAAGAAATGCGGGGCGTTAGCCCTGTTCTCCCCACCGCTGAAAGGGGCTCTAGTGCCGGCTGAGCAACACTCAGCCTTATTCTTTTCCGAAATGAGGAAGTCTTTGGCCAAAAACGAAGTACCATGCAAGGGAAGAGGTCCCTCTTCTTTTTGTGAGCCCGCAGGGACCCGTGCTATCGCAGGTACATATTGTATAGCAACGGACGCTTGTTCGGGAGTGTCTCCCACCGAATCAATGTTCGACTTCACTATCTGGGAAGGGAGCACCTCCGGAGGATCTTTCAAATGGTAATTCCTACAAAGTGTCTGGGATCCCGACCGGGACACCTCATTGGGGCCTACATAAGGACCTCCATTGGGAAAAGTGGGGAGCGGCATGTAGGCTCGCATTAAATTCACGAGCCTCGGGTCGATCAATAGGAGAGGGGAAAACGCTCACTCTGCTAAATGATTCTTGGAAGGGCTCCTGAGAAAGCACCGGGGGGATGGGTACCTCCTTAAACGAGGTTTAGATAACGAGGGTGGCTCAAATGAGTTAAACAGGATACCCCTTACCAATGGAGAGTGGTGAGAGAAAAGCCATTCCACCAGTTAGAAGCTTGTCATCACATTCTTCACCCATTTTAACAGCAAGGTTGGGCCAGGATTTTCAATGGGGATATAATCACTCATTGCCTGAAGAAAATGTTCACTACCTCTGCCCGCTGTGGTCCCACTCTGACCCCCACATAAGATCAGCCTAGTGGGGTCTCTTACATGACCCGTCCAATACTGCTAAACGAGCAGTACACGCCTTCTCCACCGCACGTCTGGTACTCCAGATCAAATCCCTCACATGTCGTGGCAGGCATGTCGGAGAGACGGATCTGGCATGGTGACTGGCCTTGGAGAGGCAAGGGTCACCCTGCCCTAGATTCAGTCGAAAAAAAACCCACAGAGGCAAGTTCAAAAAGAAACGTGTGGTAGAAAAGGTCATTGATAGGGAAAAAGGGACAATTGTAGTGGAAATTGTGCTTAAAAGGACAGGGTAAAAACACAAGCTTCCTTAGACCTGGACCAAGAGTAGAGGTCCACTCTGTGGTCGAGTCTTTTTTTGTGGACACTCGGGCCGTGAGGACCTGCTTCTCCTCAAAGTACTAACGGCAGAAGTTTACACAGAGCACCTCCCTGCGCGGTATTTGGAAAGAGAGGTCGTGTTTGTTCTCCTGGTTTCAGTTGTAGCAGAGTTTTTGCCACTGGCTAACACATCCACCTTTTATCGGAGAGAGAAAATAAAAAGAAGTAGTTGTAGAAGGAAGTGGTTGCATGCAGGGGCAAAGAGGAAAGCACAAGCTTCTCCATGCCTCGTCCAGCAAGGTCTTCACTATTTTCACTCGGACTGTGAAGACGTACAACTCTCTTGATATGGGGTTTAGCATTCTACATAGGGTACTCCCACTACTGGGATTCGGACCGTGGGGCCGTGCTTGATCTCCAGGTTTTAATTGTAATAGGGGCGTTCTATTCGGTTACATCGTCCACCCTCCTTCAGGTAGAGAAAATAAAGAGGAGATAATGGTAAGAAAAAAACTGATCGAATAGAGGTGTAAGGGAAAAGGCACCATCTTCCCCAGCCCTTGCCAAAGAAATCAAGTCAACCAAGTGACGGGGTGTTCCTGATTTGCACTCTGGCTGAGAGTTCGTGCGCTACTCCAGGTATGTCTACCTGCGGGGGACTGCGTAAGAACGGATAAAGAGTGTTGTCAATGGAAATAGTTCATTATGGGCAAAAGTCACTCGCGGCGAAAAGTGACTGTGAAAATTTGCCAAAAGGACTTGGATAGAGTAGTAAAATGGTGAGAAAGATAGCAGGTGCATTTTAATGTTAACAAGTATAACGCAATGCACATAGGTCATCATAATCTACGTAGAGATTATTACACCCTGGGTGCTTAAATTTTAAGCACAGTCAACATGCAAAAGGACTTGGGTGTCTTAATCTCGAATGATATAAATATTTCAAAACAACACACTGGGATATCCTAAAAGGCGAATATGGTTCTAGGAAAGACAGATAGACAAACATTTAAAATTTAAATAGAAAGATATTATTCTTCCCTCATATAAAGGATTTGTAAAGTCTCATTTGGAGCAAGCGGTACAATCATGGTCATAATACATGCAGAAAGATATTGTAATGTTGGAACGAGTCCAGCGTCGAAGGTCGAAATCAATTCCTGAACTTAAAAATAGACCGTACGAAGAGAGAAGGCTGAAACACCTCAATTTACTTTCACTGGTTGATCGGCCTCTGCGCGGCCAGTCAATTTATTGAAGCCTCTAAAATACTAAACTGATTCTCTATTATAAATTATGAATTCATATTTGATCTAGATAACCAAGCGGCAACTAGAAATAGCAGTTTCAAACTAGTAAATGAAAAAATATCACTGATATAGCGCAAAATTTCTTCTCTTATTAAATAACAGATTTGGAATGTCTTGTCTAGAAATGTCGTCATAAACACTACTGTAAATATGTTTAAGAATAGAATGAATAAATATTACTTTAAAATATAATCTTAGAAAACTGAGTTGCGAAATGTTTGATTCACATCCTCTCTCCCCTTTACCTTTCCTTTCCCTCCTTTTTCTAAACTTTCTTTTTGTTTTAGTTTGCTTCGAGTAAATCAGGACTTTGCTGGTTCGTACTTCAGTATTTAATGCAGATACATCATTATTAAACCAAACTTTATATGAAAATTTTACTATTTAAAGAGGATTTTATTAGACAAAAGTGCATTTATGAATAAAAAAAAAAATCAGTGAGTGTTTAGTTATGACCATTTACATTTCATAACGGAATTCAATTTCGTAATTTTGAGTACTCCACTCTATACGGCATTTTTGTACAAGCGAGCAAGGCCTCCGAGGATTACGCAAGTTTCCATTATTTTCGATAATTGCTATTAAAATTCTTCTTTACCCATTTGGTAAATAAACGATAACCCGGCTGGTCATTTTCGTGTTCAGATCTTCATGTACCCGAGAGTTCAAAAGGTTCGCGGAATTATTTTTTAGCTTGAAAGCAATCGAGTTAAAACTGTATAAAGCATGTCAAAACGTCACTTGCAATCAGTTATGCAGAGATTATTTTGGAGTACATACCCTCTTTAGAAAAAATCATTTTTAGACCCATGAAAGATAGAAATTTTGAAATATGATCAAACATTAAATTTTTGGTAAAATTTCAATGAAAAGGGACAAAGATTATGGCGGATGTACACAAAGTTTATGGTATTATTGCCATAAACATCTTTTAAAAAAATGAAGAAAACATTGGAGTTGTTCAAAAATCTCAGGGAAGAAGATCGAAGAATAACAGTTATTCAGATAACTACTAAGTCTTAGGCATTTCATATGTTTCAGTAAATTCAATCTTGCATGATGAGTTGGGACTCAGCACGCTTTCAGCGCGATGGATTCCAAAAGCGTTGCGCCCAGATCAACTTGTTCTTCGAAGTGATCTGTCCTTGGCGATAGTGAAAAAAATTTAGGTTGAGGAAAAACAGTTTCTAATCGAATCATCCCAGAAGATGAAACCAGTATAATCCTGAAACCAAGTTCAAATCGGAAAAGTTAACTAAAAACATGATGGGCACCATTTTCTAGGATTAAGAAGAAGTGATATTGAAGGTAAAGAACTCCTACAGGAGCTTACAATACATAAGTTTTACGGATACTCAGAGGCGCATTGGTCAAACAATGACTAGGGAAACTCCAAGGTGAAATTCTTTTTCACCATGACAATGTACCAGCGCCTTCTGCGGAGGTTGTGAAGGATGTTCTCCGAGAATTTTGATGATAAGTTCGACCTAGCCCGCCTTATTGCCTAGACTTAGCCCTATTAGACTTCTTCCTCTTTCCAAAGCTCAAAGAAATGCTATAAGGAACGAATTTCAGAAGCAAAGAAGAAACTAAAAATACTGTCAACACGTAGTTTCGAACGAAGCCAAATACGTTCTTCAGAAAAGGCGTAAGAACCTAGAAAAATCGTCTAGAAAAGTGTAATAATGAATAGGATGGCAATAATTTTGTGAAAAATCCCCCTCTTTTTGTTTTGGTAATCGCTATGGATTCCTAGCAGGTCTCTTTCCATGTTTTTATGTATTGTGTTGAGTTTCTGCGTGATTTTTTGTGTTTATTGTCCAAGTTTCACTTCATTATTAAGTTTGTAATAGAGTCAGGACTAACTGTAGCTGGTTCGGATCAAAACTAGGTTTCCTGTGTCAATTTATTTTCTCTTTTCTTGCACAAAATCTATATAACGAATCATTAAAAGTAGCTCCCGTGCCAAGATAAATTAAAGAATTCTTGGCCCAAGGGATCTTGTTTCCTCGAATCGACATTTTTTAAAGGTCAATCTTCGATAAGACGCAGGGCTGATTATATGTGGGCGGTAGAGAAGAAGATAAAATGAGAAGAAAGTTGTGAGAGAAAAATTAAAAGTACAGTAAGAGATAATGAACAAAACTATCTTAGACAAATAGATATTTATGTTGTCTTCGTATCAAGCGAATTTTAGCTCCAAAATGTGTAGTAATTTATTTAGTAGTTGCTGGGCTAAATTTGACTTGCATGAAAGTGATAAGTGATAAATAATTTAAATAATTATCAGATCATGTCTGATAAATGGGATAACCTTTAACCAACTTTTAAAATAAACCGTTATTTTTCAATAGTTACCAAGGTTCCTTAATAAAAAAGATAAAATTAACTATTTTAATCGAATTTACCTCTGATTTGCATACACCAAACGTATAAACTAATTAACCCAAATTCGATGAATAGTTACAAAAGAAATTTGGTAACTAGTGGAAAATATCGGTTCATTTGAAAAAATGGCCACCAAATTTTGTCGCATTTACCAACATGCTGGTAATTATTCAAAATTAACGCGATAATTATTAACATTTTCATCTCATTACATTTATCTCGTCATTTATAGATACAAATTACAGGAATAGGTATAATTAGGGCAACTCGAGGCTCCTGATGGCAGCGTGGAAAAGGAAATCAGTAAAAAAACAAAATTAAGAGGTTGAGTGGCAGAAAAAAAACCCGCCTCCTTTTCAAGATGCTGAGCTCCATGGTATTTTTTTTTGTAGGGTCTATTTAGCAACTCCCTACGAAGGCATAAGTCACCCACCTTAATATCAAGCCTTATATGAGGTTACATTAAAATAAAAATATGTATAAAGCACCAAACCTCCCAAAATAAATAAATATAAATCAAACCCAAGAAAATAAAAGCAAAAAATAAAAACAAGAAAAAAAGCAAAAGCGAGAAGAAGGAAGCATCTTCCGGCGTCGGGAGGAAAGACCGCCTCCCCCGGTGAAGAAACATGCGACCACCGCCAAAGATAGTAAAATAAAATGGAGGAAGTCACCCTCCTTCAAAAAGTCATATATTCTAGAATTCTGTGTCCAGGACCTCGTCCTTAGTAGTAAGGACAAGCGGTAACGAACACGATCGTCCAGGTTCAGGCATAGGTCACGCGTGTAAAATCACCCAGACAGGGACATTATGTAAGAATGGGATAAACAGTCTGGAGCTAAACGCAGTCTTCGCAGTAGGTGACCAGTCTATCAAATGGCGCTGCAGCCCGCGAGTGTTGAGCCCAATTCGAAGACGATAGAAAGCGACCTGAAGCCGTAGATACAATGGGTGTAGGTTGGTGAGAGCTGTCGCGGGGCAATGACACGAAGTTTTAAATTCCTCTCGTCCGTCTTCCATATTTTTTATCAAGCAGTCCAGAGGGCTACCAAGATTCCTGCCTTATACTCACTGTGAGTAAGAGACAAGTGCTGGACGGGTTGCGAAGTCCTCGCGGACTCTTTGGCACCCTCATCGGCGCGCTCATTTCCCAAAATTCCCACATGTCCAAGAACCCAGCAGAAGATAATCTAGACATCCACCCGGTTCGCGGCAATCGTGACGTCATGCATATTGCGAACCAGGCGCCCTGGAGATTCCAATGCCACCGGCCCGAGCTATACTGAGCTGCCGAAGGAATTTCCAAGCATAAAAGCTAAAGGGCTTAGGGTATGACTGGAGTCTCTCGGCGGCATAGACACCGTTAAAATCAGCTACGGATGCAGTGAGCGCCGTTATCGGCTGAGGAAAACGCCGGGCCCCGTCTACAAACGCCTAATGCAAAGGACACGGCGAAAAGGGAGTGACATCTCTCCGGCATTGACAAGTAGGCTCTCAATGGAAGAAGTGGGGAAGGCACCGGTAGCCAGGCGCAGAACGGTGTTGTAGATCGAGTCCTCCTTCCGTAATACACGCTTGGCTTCGGATGCATAAACTCGCATTCGTAGTCGAGCTTCGAACGACCAAAGTATCAGTAGAAAAGTAAGACAGTAGGCCTATTAGCACCACAGGTGCTGAATGTCACGGGACGAAAAATGTCCATGGCGTGGGTACAAGAGCCCCTAAAGCTGTGAATATGAGCATCCACTTCCAAGGTGAGGCGTCGGTGAGGCAGGGCTTTTAACTATTAGAGAATAGGAAATATGTTTTTGTTTTTAAAATAAAAACGGAGATTAATTAGTTTTGGATGCCTTCGTTGTAAAAAAGGGAGATAATAGAAATATTTGAAAAATATTGGTTGTTTTCGGAAGGATTGGATTTGCCGTGTGCAATTCGTAGGTGATTATAATTGTAGTAAAAGTGGAAATGAGCTTGTGTCGGAGATTAAAGTAGGATTTATAAATCTAATATAAAGGGATTTTAGTGTACGTAGTTTTTTTTCGGCGTTTGCTGTATCTTGAAGTGAAAAATTATTTAAGTTGGGTTTATGGTGTGGATGCCTGTTTTCGTAGGCGAGAACTCGGGAGTAGTGATTGCGGCTCACGACGTACACTGGAGTTTTCGTAGGCGAGAACTCGGGAGTAGTGATTGCGGCTCACGACGTACACTGGAGTCTCTTTATATTAGATTTACAAACCCAACTTTAAACTCCGAGACAAGCTCATTTCCACTTTTAATACAACTATAAATAATCACAAACGAATTACACACGCCAAATCCACTCCCTCCGAAAACCACCCATATTTTTCAAATATTTCTATTATCTCCCTTTTTTTACAACGAAGACACCCAAAACTAATTAATCTCCGTTTTTATTTTAAAAACGAAAACATATTTCCCATTCCCTAATAGTTAAAAGTCCAGCATTTTTATAATTTGAATATTATCACCTCTGCTGCTTCCAATTTCCCATATAATTGGCCGCCGGAAGTATTCAAGTTGGGAATATCTTTTATAAGTGCCGATTCAATTAGGCGTCGATGTATATAATTGTGAGACATAAACTATTTTAGCATTATCAATATCAATTTGATGATTTTCATTGGACTTATGTAGAAATAAACTCGAGGAGAGTTTATAAGTCTCACAATTATATACATCGACGCTTAATTGAATCGGCACTTATAAAAGATATTCCCAACTTTAATACTTCCGACGGCCAATTCAATACTAATACCTTAATAAGCAAGAAACTAATACTTCCGCTTCTCAAAAATGCCGACACATTCTCGCATACTCCACCTTAGCGCCACTGATTTGTGTGTTTGTACATTAAGCAACTTCTGTATCTCATTTGTTCACTATTACTGTGGTTTATTCCTATAGTTACACGTACGCTACTGTACTTTTTTGGATATATATATATATATATATATATATATATATATATATATATATATATATATATATATATATATATAAGAGAAAGAGAAAATTGGACGCGAATGAGCAATAAGACAAGAAACCGGAATTTTTTAGAGGCAAGAGAAAGGGACATTAGAAGAACCCAGAATCAAGGAGAGCAGAGGGCGGCACAATGAAGGCGATCCTTTACCAAGAAGACAGAAATGAAGGATCGCCTTCATTGTGCCGCCCTCTGTTCTCTTTGATTTTAGGTTCTTCTAATGTCCCTTTCTCTTGCCTCTAAAAAACTCCGGTTTCTTTTCTTATTGTTCATTTGCGTCCAATTCTCTCTTTCTATTGTAGTATATGTATTTATAGTCAGCTATACAAGGTTTCTGATTCCTTCTTTCTGTCTTCAAATTTAATTGAAAGGCAGAAAATAAAAATATGGCGAAAGCCCTGTGGTGGTTGTTGTTATCACCAGCAGAACTTGTATTTGCTCTTTCTTTGTATATATATATTTATATATATGCAAATTTTGTTGAAGACCATTGTGTATTTTGCCTTAATTAATTTCCTTTGGCAACTTTCTCTTCTTTTTTATTCCATCTTGTAGATGGTGGATTACTTGTCCAGTATTCATCTCTTTTTTAAATGAATGTGTTTGGTAAAAACCAAACTAAATTGCTAAGCTTTCGATCTTATTCGACCATCTTGGGAGCGTTTTGAAATGTTCTTGCCTCCTTTACCGATGTAATGAGGGGAGTGAGGATCTGGCAGAAAGATGAAAAAAATGATTATGATTATGATTGATTATGATTAAGTTAAAGTGGGTGCATGTAAGGACGGACGATAGGGTGTGTGGGTAGATAGAGAAAATAGACAAGCGGAGAAAAGAGAAAGAATTGTGTTAGGGTGCAAAGAAATGCCTAGAGTCTGGTGATCAGACCTATCACTTTTATTATTTTTTTGGTAGCGTGTGGTCTTTGTTGTTACTGTAGATTTTTAAAAAGTAAAAAATTATTTATGGCCTTAAAGCCATTTGTCCTAATAATTTTTAGTTTAATTTTGTGTGTGTTATGCATTGCTTATATGTTTGTGTTTTGTTATTACATTAGGGCGCGTGCTTATTGTTGTTGGTATCATTTGTATTCGTGTGTATTTTAGTTTTTTTTGTTTCTTCATCTTTAGTAGGGTTCTTGTCGTAATCGGGTTTTTTTTCACAATCTTGGTTTAAAGTTGTCTTCATCGGTGGTTTGTTGTCTTAGTTTTGAGTTTCTTGTCTTGTCCGGTTTTCTTCTTCTTTAGGTTCAGGTTTTAAATCTCATTATGCATAGAACGGCACTTCGTCCCCGCCAGCCACTCAGTTGGCGGAGCTGGAAAATCTGGCGCGACACTCAGCTCTTCTGTTCTGGTTAATCATCTGGGTGATTTCATCACTCAGTTCCCGATTAACCAGATCCTGCATTTTCTGGGTCCGTTCTTCTATTACTTTGTTAATGGGAGTTATTTCCGCCTTTCCGTGCAGATCTTCTTGCCGTCTTCTTTCTTGCCTGCGTGTACCCGTGATTAGGTACATGCATTTATTTTGCACTACTTGAAGTCGCCTCTTCCGTGTTTTTTGAGACACATGAGAGGGTGGAGGCGGGGTAAAGCAACGTTGATCTTACAAGGGCATTGTAGATCTTTCTTCTTGTTGCTTTCACGTAGATTTCTAAATGTATATAGAGTTCTGACAGCGGCCGAGGCTCTAGAAATTCTTTCTTCGACGTGCTTCTTGTACCCGGTAGAGGTGATTTTCATGCCAAGTACATTGCATTCGTTGGTGTAGGGGTATCGCGTATCCTCCACACGCACGTCTGCTCTTAGGGTGCGTCCAATGGGGACCACCTTGAACTTCTCTTGGTTTGTTCTTATCTTCCACTGAGCCTCGTAGTTGTTCAAGTTCGCGATTTCCATCGCTGTCATGCGAGCTTGCCACGGCGCATTCCTCCATGGAGATACGATTATCTGGCTGAAATCATCGGCGTACTGAATATTGAGGGAAGAGGGGTACACAGGACTGGGACATCCGCGGTGTATATCGAGTAAAGGGTGAGGGACAGACCCCCCCCCCCTGCGGAGGCCAGCAGTGAGCGAAAACTTTGGTCCGTCCGTGCACCCTAGACTGACATACGCCGCTCTCTCCATGACATAGTCACAGAGAGTTCTTTCTAAGTTTTCACTTAGACCCAGCCGTAAGATCTTATACTGCATGCCCCGCTGCCACACCTTATCAAACGCCTTTGATACATCCCGACAAACGATATCCACATAACTCCTGTCCCGTTTGGCTTGGGAAAGCTTTTCCGTTATGACATTGATTGCCATTTTCGTAATTCGCTTCTTTCTAAACCCGAATTGACATGGGTTGTAGAGGGAGTTTTCTTTCAGGTGAAACACCAGTCTCCCGTTGAGAATCTCGTCAAAGATTTTCCCGCCAAATTCCAGGAGTGAAATTGGACGGTAGCTCTCTCTCAACGTTGGGTCCTTTCCATGCTTGGGCAAGAAGATCATCTTCGCCGTCTTATAAGCATCTGGAAAGTACCCTGTATTTATACATGCGTTAAAAATACGTCTCATTCTTTCGATGATGTTAGCTGGTGCCTTTTCGAAGTTTACCTTCGTAAGCCCCGATTGGCCTGGGTCTTTTTGTCGGAATGAGCGGAGTGCGCCAAGGATCTCTTCTTCGGTGATCTTGGCGTTCCGTCACGCAGTCTATCCACCTGGGGATGAGGATGCGCTCGGTGTATTTCCGTGTTTGAATTCGTGTATGTGAGAGTATGCAGGTGAGGGGATAGAAAGGGTGTGTGAATAGATAGCGGAAAGTATACCGGTGGTGAAAAGAGAAAGAAGTGTGGTAAGGTGCAAAGTGATGCTAGAGCCTGGTGATCAGGCTTATCGCTTTCAAATTTTTTTGATTTGTGATTCCGTTGTTGTTTTTTTGTTTGTTTATACATATATATATATACAGGTATATATATTACATATAATTTGGTGTTCAAGCCATTTGTCTTCATTGTTAATATTTTTGGTTTTGCTGTGCGCGTTAGCTGTTGTTTTGGTAAGTCGTTAATAAAACTTACTGTGCTTGTATTAGTCTCTTTGTTTCTTGGTACTTTTGTCGTGTGTGTATTTCGTGTATAATGTTTCTTCCTGTTGTCTTGTACGGTGAGTATAATCTTCTTGAGTGTGTATCCTTCTTCGGTATTTTTTTTATAGTTGGTTTGGTTTGTCACTATCGGTGAGTTTTGTCGAATTCGGTTGGTTTCATAGTTGGTGTTTCTAGTCTTGTTCTGGGGTAAATTTGGCTCATCTAGCGTAGAACGGTACTTCTGCTCCGCCAGCTAAAATCCCAGCGGAGCTTGGAAATCTGGCGCGACATACTGCTCTTCTGTTTTAGTCAATCATTTGTAAGATATCCTCGTCCAATAAGCGATTGACCTTTTCCAGCATATTCCTTGTCCGTTCTTCGATGACAACGTTAATGGGAGTTAACCCCGCCTCCTGGTGCAGCTCTTCTTGGGATCTTCTTTCCATTCTGCGTGTACCTGTAATTAGGTACACGCATTTATTCTGCACCACTTGTAGTCTCCTCTTCTGTTTCTTTGAGACACATGAGAGGGCGGAAGCGGGGTATAGCAACGTTGATCTAACTAGTGCAGTATAGATCTTCTTTTTGTTGCTTTGACGAAGATTTCTGAACCTGTACAGAGTCTTGACTGCAGCAGTGGCCTTGGTGATTCGTTCTTGGACGTGCTTTGCGTACCCGGTTGAGGTGAACTTCATGCCGAGTACGTTGCATTAATTGGTGTAGGGATATCGTCTATCCCCCACCATGACGTCATCAAGTAGTCTCCTGCCTATGGGGACTACTTTGAACTTATCCTGGTTGGTACGGATTTTCCACTGGGCCTCGTAGGTGTTCAGGTTTTCGATTTCTGCTGCTGTCATGCGAGCTTACATAGGCGCATTCCTCCATAGACAAGTGATTATCTGGGTGAAATCATCGGCGAATTGTAAGTTGAGGCGAGTGGGGTTTACAGGGACTGGGACATCCACGGTGTAAATCAAGTAGAGAGTGGGAGACAGGCACCCCCCTTGCGGGAGGCCCGCATTGAGTGGAAACTTTGGCCCGTCCGTGCACCCTAAACTGATGTACGCCGCTCTCTCCATGACATAGTCACAGAGAGTTCTTTCTAAGCTTTCACTTAGTCCCAGTCGTAAGATCTTGTACTGCATTCCCCGTTGCCACACCTTATCGAACGCCTTTGATACATCCCGACAAACAATGTCCACGTAACTCTTTTTCCGTTTTGCTTGGGCTAGCTTTTCCGTAATGACGTTAATCGCCACTTCCGTACTTCGCTTACTCCTAAACCCGAATTGGTGTGGGTTGTAGAGCGAGTTATCTTCCAGGTGAGACACCAGTCTTTTGTTGAGGATCTTCTCGAAGAGCTTTCCACCAAATTCCAGTAGTGAAATTGGTCGGTAGCTCTCCTTCGACTTGGGGTTCTTTCAGGCTTAGGCAAGAAAATCATTTTCGCCGTGTTAAGCTCGTCTACGATGTCGTTTTCGAACTCTATATCGAAATCTTCGTTTTCTTAGTTAAAGAAAACGATTTTTAAGGAGTATTTATTCCGCCTTGGTTAAACGTAACATTAGAGGAAATGAGCCACTCCTGTGAGTGGAATTTTTTAAATAGTTTTAATGTGCGATTCCAGCTTGTCGCTTGACTGTTGATGGTCGGCTTATCTTCATTTTTTAATATGGCTTCTAAGATGTATGTTAAACCGTGCTTTATTAACCTCTTTTCTTTTAATAATGGTGTTATTAACCAGCATATCTCTCGTTAGGTTAATATTATGGACACTCTCCATATGGTTCTTAGGCCCTTCGCTTTGTAAATGTATAGGTAACCGTCTCGAAAGTGTGGTAGTTATCATACCAATCTATTTAGCGTTTTTATAAAGCTTACAGTCTTTATCGGGGCAGATGAACTCGTAAACTATGTTGGTTGACTTGAGATTCGAGGAGTTTATGCAGATGTTATTTTTCATCAGAAGATTTCTGGCTTTTGTAGCTTTATAATAGATGATCAGTTGGATTTTATTCGTTTGATTTTTAACCTTGATTTTACGGTTAATAATCTCATTGATGTTTTTTCATCTATTTTATAGGCCGTGGAAATCTCGTTTCTGTAATACACTTTGATGTTATTTACTTTTCCATGACTACTTTCAGTTTTATCCGCATGTTTGTAATCGTTATTTAAAATGATTGGAGTTGTTTGTCAATCATGCTGTTTGAGAAACTATTATTCACAAGTATTTGCTTTACTCGTGCAATCTCTTGGTGGAAAATAACAGTGCGTTTTTTGTGCATATGTCGAAAAATAACCACTTAAATAATTGGAATTCAGCAAATTTTATTTTTCCGCTCAAATGACTCAATTAAAAGAAACCTTGTTGAATATTCATGTATAAGCCGATTTAATAACTTTACCATTTCCCCTGGCCTTTTTAAAATTTATGTTGTTAATAAAAAAAATCATTCTTAAAGAAATTAACTTTGAGTTATGTTGTTAATTTTTTTTCTTCCAATTTTCATTTTAATGGGAACCCGATGTGTCAATTTAATTATTGCATTGAATTTGTATTAACATTATTTTATTTCTCTTCCTCTCTACTTGTCCCTCTCCCCTTCGTTTAATTTTACTTCTCTTGTCTCTCCTAGTCTCCCTCTTTAGACTATCGCTTTATCCGTTAATCATTTTAACCCTTTCGGTTTGACCTTGCTACCTGTTATAGCTAAATCTTAATGTGAATTTACCATCCCTCTCCTACTTCCTCATTGGTGATTTTTTGTTTCAGAAGCGGTCCTCTATCTTTTACTAGCTTATATATACCCTTATTATATCCTTTTCTCTTGGTGTAATCCTTGAGAATAAACTGAATAAAGTTCGAAAGTACTTGGAAAAGCACCTTTTCATTTTTCATATATATATATATATATATATATATATATATATATATATATATATATATATATATATATATATATATATATATATATATATATATATATATATATACATATATACATATATATATATATATATATATATATATATATATATATATATATATAAATATATATATATATATATATATATATATATATATATATATATATATATATATATATATATATATATATATATATATTTATATATATATATATAAATATATATATATATATATATATATATATATATATATATATATATATATATATATATATATATATATATATATATATATATATATATATATATATATATATATATATATATATATATATATGCATATATATACATATATATATATATATACACATACACGGAAAACAGTTATTTTTTATGATAAGGGTGTGAGTTAAAAATTCGGGAATAAAGGCCTTCATTAATAGAGCCTTTTCTCATTCTTGAAACTTGATGTCGGTTGATAGATGAATAAAGAGTAATTAAGCTACTCGTAAGTAATGGCTACCCACAAATATCAAAAGACAATCTCATAAAACATAAGATGGATTCCTACCACAACCTAAAACAAAATAACCCCCCATCCCAAATACATTAGACCTTTATTACAAAGGCTTTATGAACACCAGATACGAGTATAATGAGGATGAAAAAGCCCTCAGAGCCATTGTTGTACACCGAAATGTTACCCCCACCAATCACACAAACCAAATTAATAATTTATTACAGATCAAAGAAAACGCGCACCCTTATCTTAAAAAATAACTGCCTTCGTTTGCAGACCATTTGCGAAGGAGTAATCTCTTGTACGAATCTAAATGCAGCATCGGTGACTGTGAGCATCGCACTTCCTCGTAAGTGAGATGACTTCTTCAACCGTGTCTCGGCCGCTAACAGCGCATCTCCAAGACGGAGCCATCAAACGCCACACTGCA
Source organism: Ceratothoa steindachneri (assembly GCA_963969495.1). Lineage (NCBI taxonomy): Eukaryota > Metazoa > Arthropoda > Malacostraca > Isopoda > Cymothoidae > Ceratothoa > Ceratothoa steindachneri. The sequence continues at coordinate 188,436,576 of OZ018321.1, read as the reverse complement.
AATCATCGGACGACTCTCACGCGAGAAATGTTAAAAAAATACAACTCTCATTCTGCGGGAAAGTGATCGATGACGATTGCGTATGCCAGAGGAAGTAACAAAGTAGAAACGAGAACCATAATTAATACCCAGCTCAAGTCAGAAACTAGTTTACCAACCACGCGAAGTCTCAATACCGGCCGCATTACTCCATAGCCCCTTCTGTTTTTTTCTTGTTGTTTTTTCTAGTATATTTGGGATCAAGATTATCGTATTTTAAACTTAAAAAATTGTATTTTAATCTCAAATTTATTTTTTTCTATTTAAATATTAAATTAAATGTCGCTCTTCTAAATTTGTATAAAGTTTATACAAATTTTGTATTTATTAGACTGAATCTTCTTTATCAGAAACTACAATAGACTCATCTTTTTCCCTTTCTTACTTTACTATACAATCTCTATCCACTCAACTTCTAGTATACACTTTACTTTTTCTTACTTTTTTAAAACTCCTGACTCAATATTCATCAGTATAGCCCCAGATGATGACCATTAAGTCGAAAGGTTCCTCGGGCAAATAATAAATTACGAGGATTTTCTACAATCCCTTTTTCCGATCAAGAAATAGTCACTTATGAAAATTGAAAGATGAAAAAGTTAAAACAATGCCATTTTCCAGCATTTATTCTAATCTTTCGCTTTTTGAAAAGATGAGTATTAAAAAAGTTCAAAAGTTACAACGTAAACTTAATGAAGCAGCCATCGCTGTCGACTTAACAAATCATGTATACAATTTGGCCTCCTACAACGTTATATATATATATATATATATATATATATATATATATATATATATATATATATATATATATATATATATATATATATATATATATATATATTTTTTTTTTATATGTATTCACTTACATTTCTTCTACAAAGCTTGAGTCTTATATTCAGTAAGAAGGACAAAACGAAGAAGGCGGGTCCCATCTTTAATTCCAACGTTTCGGGTTATTACAAAACCCATCTTCAGGAGCTTCTTTAACTTCCTTCGGGAATTCTCGTAGCAACGGTAAGTTTGTAGACCTTCAAACTTACCGTTGCTACGAGAATTCCCGAAGGAAGTTAAAGAAGCTCCTGAAGATGGGTTTTGTAATAACCCGAAACGTTGGAATTAATGATTGGACCCGCCTTCTTTGTTTTGTCCTTCTTACTGAATATATATATATATATATATATATATATATATATATATATATATATATATATATATATATATATATATATGTATACCACCTTACTTCTGATATAGACCAAAAAATCTCATCCTTGCACCGTTTAGAGGGTCTCTTCCGATCCTCCGTATGCATAGAGGTGCACAGCTTACGATTTATTAATCTTTGTTAATCTTGTGTCATTTGTTGTAGCAAAATGCCTTTCACTTATCCTTTTCAGAACTTTGTCTCGTAACTATGTATCTGCGTGCTCAATCTACTTTTGTCTTATCGTTAATTTCACTTTAGATGATCCTATCAGGAGTGACGACCTCTCTATAAAATACGTATTCTAGTACTTGATCTAAAATCTGATCGTCAATCCTAATTGTGTATTTAAGAGATTATGCCATACTAGTGGCCATTAATTTCGTTTGTGAAAAGTCGGTTTTTCACCTAACGCTGAAACTAGATTGCGATAATTCTGTTGTTATTGACTCTATTTCTTTTGGAATTGAAGCAAACAATACTATGTTATAAGAGAAGCGAAAGCGACTTAAAACTGTCTCATTATTTCTAATTCTCTTTTGTTCCAACTCCAAACTCCTGAAAATCTCATCAAACACTGCTCCAGACAGGTTTGATGAGATGGGATCTTCTTGTCATCTCCTTTTTCATTTGTATTTTACTAGTACCCAAGTGCAGTCTAAATGACCATGTTACATGAATATATGTATATTTAAGAGATTATGTCAATGTTGTTAATTCCTTGTTTGTGTCGTGGGCTCAGAACTCCATTGTTTATCGAGTTAAAGGCATTTTCATAGTCTACGGAACGCCACGCAGTAATGAAGTATTTCATATTAATTTGTTCTCTGCAATAAAAGTGACCAGCCTGTAAATAATTCCGAAACATACAGGTGACTTATTAAGGTTTAGAATTTGTGTTAGTCTTTGGTTATGTTTTTTGTAAATTATGTGTTGCTGATAATTAAAGATTGATTTGTAGTTCGTCAGATCTTCCCTATCATCTTTGTCGAAAGAAATATCCCAAAAGTCTTGAACCATGTCATTGGTATCTTAATTTCCTTTAAGAATTCAGTAAAAAGTCTTGAACGTAGTTCAGCAAGATATTCTCTCCCTGCTTCTATTAGGTCGCCTATAACCTCATCCTCCTTAGGTGCTTTTATTATAGTTGCAGTTGTATTTGTTTAAGTAATTTATGTTTTCAATAATTTGTCCCACTAGATTACGTTATATCATTTTGAATTCTGTACATACGATTCCTCTTATTTGTTCTATCTCCTTTCATTTTTTGCCTACGGTCTAAAAATATTTTCGTAGCATTGGCTATTTTACGTTAAATGACCTTCATTGTCTCGTTCCTATTTGCCGAAGTAGCAGTTTGAAAAATAATTTTTCTTATATTAATAATTATTGTTCGAGTTTTATCCTGAGGATTTTGTCATTTCTCCCTTAAGTTCATCAAACTGGTTTGCTCCAGTAATTTGGATGATATTCATTTTATTATGGGTGTCGAGTTTTAGCTGATTTGTAATGAGTTTGGTTCTGGTTTTGGATCAATTTTGGTCTTGCACCTGATTAATTTGTGGTCGCTATCTGCGTTGAAGAAGCTGATGACTGTTATGACTTTAATCATTTAAGGAGCTTTTATGAGGGCTACATAAAAGTGTTTGAACTCTTCATCTGAATGAGAGAATGTAAGAGCATATGCATGAATTACAAGTAGAGAAAGTGTCTTTGATATTTTAATTACTATTTTGATTAATTTATCTGGTTTTCCTACTATGCCTCGGTGCATAAGAAATCCTATTTTTGTTATTTACTTATTTTTTTCACTAAAGCCAACTGTGTCCTTTTCTGTCATCTGTAGTTCTTCTTGTTCGTAGACCTTTTTGCCGTATGAGTGTGTCCAAAGTTCGCAAGAAGAAAGAGTCGTCAACTGTTGGCAGCTAGTTTCGTACATCCTCCTATTCCTAGGACTATCTGCCCCTGAGCTTACCTACTCGCTTCCATGGGCATGGCCTTATTCCACTTGAACGGGGAATGAGGGCCGTGTCCTCGGAGATTTAACATCACGAAGGTCAGTGCCCAGAGATTTCACTTCCTCGGCTCATTTCTTCCGCTCAATGATTTGAGTCACATCCAGAGAAGAAAACAATCTTGGAGAAGAAGAGAGATCTAAAACAATGCACGTCTGGTCCGTCACCTGGACACGCACCTGGTATATGTTTTCTCTCATTTAGGTTACAAAGAAAGGGAAATTTGATGGAAATGAGCAATGAGACCAGAAACAGGAGGTTTTTTTCGAAAGTATTCGATGAACACTAGGATCAAAGAAAGCAAAGGACGGCACAATGAAGGCAATCGATACTGAGAATTAGAAATAACGCCAGGGAAAAAAGTTTGAATAATCCTAGCTGAAACTCGAACCCGGTCTGGTGATTGCCGGTCGAATGCTCTACCGTTAAACTAACAGGTACAGTAAGTAAATCCCACCCAAACATAGTATCTCCCTAGGCTAGGAACGTCCAAGTATTTTTATACCAGATCATTGTGCCATCCTTTGCTCTCTTTGACCCTAGTGTTCTTCCAATGTCCCTTTCTCTTGCCTACAAAACCCCCCCTGTTTCTTGTTTCATTGCTCATTTCCATCAAAATTCTCTTTCTTTGTACTGTATTGTTCTATAATCTGCAAAACAAGGTTTCTTCATCTTTCTTTCTGTCTTCAAAAGGTTTTTAAAAGGAAGAAATTAAATATGACGAAGGCTCTGTGATCGTTCTTACCACTCGCAGAACTTGTATTTGTCATTTTCCATATATATATATATATATATATATATATATATATATATATTTATATATGATAAATTAATAATAAGGTTCCTTAATCTGCTAGATAAGTCTCCTGGAGTTCCTCAACCCTCTTCAGGGGCGTTACATATACGACAAGGTAACTATATACTTCCCTCCCCCCCCCCAAAAAAGAGGAAATTTCAAGAAGCCTTTTGTTTAAGTTAACGTTAGACTTCAAAGGAAAACAGAGAAAACAAGAATTTTAGCCGTGGATCTTCGCCCTTTCAATTTTTTTTTATAAATGAATAATAACCGCATTGTTCATTTATCAATATATATGCAGGAAAGAAACCACAGTGGCCACCACACAGCAATTATTCGGACACCCTATATGATACCTAAGGTGTCAAAAATTAAACCTCAAGTCACTTTCTCATGAATAGCAGCGTACTCTTTTACTGAATGGTTACAAGTCCTGCCTTAACGCTGCCCAATCTCAACGTTGTATCAAACAAGTACTTGGAGAAGGCAACTTTTTTGGGTTTAAAAAGTTTCAGCGTAGCCAATTCGATCTTCAAGATGAGCCAAGATGTGGTCGACTCTCACTTATTACCAATGACCGTTTGGCGCCTGTGTCAAAACCCCTCCTCATTCTGCAAAAAGTATATTATTTCCTCTTTTTTTTTAATTAGCTAATGCGCGGAGACATTTAGAGGATGAACCCATTACAATTTAACTCATCAGATCGGACCTCGCTAGTCTTAGTGAGTTTTTTTTTTAAGTTTAGTCAATAACTTAATTAAAAGACTCGAAAAGTTCATTCCATTTGGATTAACTTTCAACTGAATACTGAGAACACTAGCCAGAGAAGTGCTTCTCCCTGCCTGAGGATAAGTTGGGGACTCAACCCGGTTAAGTCACAGTAGACCACCGGATAGCGACCCGTCAGTGCCAACAAGGATGATCCGAGGTAGCATGATTCATGTCCGTTGCCTTCAAGAAAACCGTTGCGTGAACAAGTGTTGTGATTTCCAACACTTTAAATAATTAACCATCAACCTATCGGACCTTAAGAAAGGGTCCACACAGCACCGATATATATATATATATATATATATATATATATATATATATATATATATTGTGTGTGTGTGTGCGTGCGAGTGTGTGTTTATGTTTTTAAATAAATTTTAATTTTTCATGATGTAAACTATTTTAAAATTTATGTTTATTTATTTTTTATTTATTTCCCAGAGACCAAATTGAATGTAAACAATCGATACAACCCGGAATTAACAGTACAGAACAAGATGAATGTTATTGCTGTTTTGCAAGCCAACGAAATTAATATTTTACTCAATATTTTAGAAAAACCGACGTATCTTCTAAATGGACGGAAGTCGAAACAACTTAACTACAGATATGACTACATATATATATATATATATATATATATATATATATATATATATATATATATATATATATATATATATAATGAAAATTAATGCAATATCGCAAGAAAATATGAGGAATTAAACCACATTCTCCGAAGACAATTTAATTCAGAACAGTTTCGGTGTATCTCACACCCTTTTTCAACTGACACTGGATAGAAAATATTAGAAAAGTGCTTACAAAGATAACACGGGGTCAAGTCGTGAAAGATCCCCTTTTTTTCCGCAATCCCCTGCTTGTGGCTAATCAGGGAGGGGGGGTTAGGCCTAAACATATTGAAGGGCTGACATTTTACTATTTTGTTTATTTGCTTTCGTATTACAGGATTAAAAGAAAATTGACCCTCAGATAGATTTAAATTAGGAACTGACGATATCAAGCTCGATTCTACGATTCTTCTCTTAATATAGTTAGCCGATTTAAATACCATTTTACTTCCATTGAAATCGATCGAATGATTCAAATCTCTAACATGGCAAAATATTCCACTGCTTTAGCTGCCCACTCTAATATCTCTTTTGTGTTCGTACAATCTCTTGTCTAGATTTCTCCCCGTTTCCCCTATATAAACTTTATGGCAATCGTTGCATGGTATTGCATATACTCCTATGTTATGATGTTCTTTGGGTTTCCTGGCAATCGTCAATTGGTTTAAGGAATTATTATATTTAAAGGCTAGATTAATACCCGCTTTTCCATATATGTCCTTTAAACTATTTAATTTATTATTAAATGGCAATGTTATACATTTGTTGAAGTCATTCGTGCGGGAAGGCTTATTACCATAGAATGTTTTCCTAGCTGCAAAATGGGCAGACGGTATGAACCAATCGGGGTGATACAAATTAGAAAAAAATTCCCCATCTAAATAGGAAGGATGACATATTTTATATGCTCTAAGGAAAAGGTTAGAAATTACCGATTTTTTAACAGTATTATCGTGAAACGAAAAATAATGTATATAGGCATTCGAGTGGGTTGGTTTCCTATAAACGTCAAGTTTTAATTCATGGTGATCTTTATTAATGAGGACATCTAAAAAGGGTAATCTATTATCATATTCCCATTCATATTTAAATTTGATGGAGACATGCAAATTATTCAAATTATTAAATAGGTATCAAAATCATGGCCATTAGGCCATACAGAAAATACATCGTCAATGTACCTTAACCATATAAAGTTAGGGGAGAAATTGTGGGAAGGAGTTCAGTCTCAAAATATTCCATGAAGAGACATGCCAATATCGGAGATAAACTATTTCCCATGCTAAGGCCGAATATTTGTCTATAAAACTCATTATTTACTCGAAACACATTGTCAGAGAGACATAATTCAACTAAATCGATAAATTTACTCGTAGAAATGGGAAGATCCAAATTAACTCTAGGCATGATTTCCCGCAGAAGGCCCATGGTTTGGTCAACCGGAACTTTAGGAAACAAAGAGTTTACATCAAAGCTCACAAGTTTTCCATCCGGTAATTGCAAGTGGTTGAGGCGGTCAACGAAATTTTGAGTGTTCATAATGTGTGCAGATGAGATTCTTCCAACTGCTGGAGATAAATGCTTGGCGAGCCATTTGGACAGCTTATAAGTGGGAGAATTAATATTGGAAATGATTGGGGTTTAGGCCTAACCCCCCTTTCCTGATTAGCCACAAGCAGGGGATTGGGGGAAAAAAGAGGGAATCTTTCACGACCTGACCCCGTGTTATGTTTGTAAGAACTTTTCTAATATTTTCTATCCAGTGTCAGTTGAAAAAGGGTGTGAGATACACCGAAACTGTTCTGAATTAAATTGTCTTCGGAGAATGTGGTTCAACTCCTCATATATATATATATATATATATATATATATATATATATATATATATATATATATATATATATATATATATATATATATATATATTTATATATATATATATTTATATATATATATATATATATATATATATATATATATATATATATATATATATATATATATATATATATATATATATATATATATATATATATATATATGTATATATATATATATATATATATATATATACTACCGACCAAAAAAATAAGAGAACGATTATCCTTATTGAAATATTTTCAAAAATATGATAAGTAGGTACATGAATGCAAACATTTAATATATTATATGAAGATTTCATATGAGACAATCGTATATTCAAGAAATAATACTAAATAAACTAACAAATAAAATATTGGCACGTGCAAAATAAGAGGTCCAAGAGTGTGATTTCGCGCGTTCTGAAGTTATACAATGAAAAAAGACCTATAAACTTCGTGCAAAAGTTGGTCAAGCAACCTCGGATAACCACCACCATGCTTTGTTTCTATTGTATTTGCAGTCTCAAATGATCGCTTCGAGACTACAGCAGAAATTTCTCGAATAAGTAAGCCCAATAGTGGCAAAGAAGTGATCCGTTTCATAGTTTCCCGCCGCCTCAAGGAATCTGGTCTAAAAGCTAGTTCTCCCGCAACCGAACCAATCATCAGTAAGTAGAACCAGAAAGCGAGACTCGATTATGCTGAAGCTCATGTTATTTAGAGGTGGGGGGGGATTCATTTCAGGGACGAAAGTAAATTTAATTTACTTGGATCTGGTGTCAGACGCTTTGTTAGACGCACTGCAGATAACAGATAACTCTAAATGTGTTAAAAAGTCTGCCCATTATGTAGAAGGTCCGCTAGTGCCAATAATTGGAACGGTAAATGCGAATGTGTACCTAAACCTTGTACAAGAACATTTGTACATTCACTCTGAGCATCTCTAAACCAGCCAACAGTATTTTTGGAGAACAAAGCGCCATGCCATACTGCAAATCGAGTAAAATACTATTTCGAACAAGAAGATATCAAAATAATGAAGTAGCCAGCTTAGAGTCCGGACCTTAATCCAATTGAGAAATTCAAGGTTGATCATTTGAGACAAAGTTCGAGAGTAGCAGCCTTCAACTGTGTCTGATTCATGGAGGAAAATTGATCAAGAATGGAACAAAATAACACAGGAAATTTGCAAGAAACTGGTGAAGTCCTGTGATCGTCGCTGCGCCGAAGTAATAGAAAACAAAGGCTTCATCACCACATATTAAGTGCTTTAAGTTTCATCGTTGTCAAATTTTGCTTAGTTTCTATCGTATTTGTTTGCTAAGCAATTCTGTGAATGAGCGTTGTCTTATTTTGCACGTGTCAATATTTTATTTTGTCAGTTTATTTAGTATAATCTCTTGAATATACGATTGTATTATATGAAATCTTCATATAATATATTAAAAGACCCCTCTTTTGTACATAAATTCCATTTATGTACAATATATATATATATATATATATATATATATATATATATATATATATATATATATATATATATACAACTTATATGTAATTTTTATTATCTCTAAAAGTTTCAACATTATAACTATAATAGTATTGCTACAATTAAAAAATAACATAATCACTCAAATATTTGGTGGCCGATTGCTCCCGACAAAGGATAATGTCTAAAACAAATCAAAATCGATATACCTTTATTGAAATAAATGATCAATATGTCGACCTTCTTGGTCACATACAGCCTTTAATCGAGTTTTAAGGAAGAAATACATTTTCTGATCTCAGATAACTTTATGTTTTTCCATGCAAGAAGATTTTTCATTAAGTTCAGATTCACCTAATGTATTTTTTCTATTGCTGCAAACTTTTTCTTGGAATAAATTCTATAAGTAATAGTCCATTGGCTTACAGTCAAGGAATTGAGGAAGCCATTCAGCCTTTTTGATAAAACTAGGACAATTTTCTTCTAAAAGATTCTGTCTTGTTTTGTTAATGTGAGGGGAGGCACCGTCTTGCTGGAAAATGAAGTCTCCATGACACGTACAGAAACCATTGTTTGTTTGTTTTGCTAAGTGTTGAAGATTCATGATAATGATGAGATGGATAGATGGATAGCCTTTATCTTTAAGCCATAAACTCTGTTATTTTGACAATTTGTTGACAAAGTGAAATCTTTTTCGTCGGTAAACACAAAATTTCTTGTATCATGAGATGAATAGCTATCGTAGACCAGCTTACAACGTGTTTTTCTACGTTGTTTTACATTAATATCTCGACAAGAAATGTGCATTTTTACTCGCGTGTGACTCTACATCTAACTATGTGAGTCGGTCGGCCGGTCGGTCCCCATTTTGCTTTTTATTGTTTTTGTAATAACATTGTAACTATTCGGCCGATTCTAACGATATGTGAACCCCGTATGTTGTTTTACATTCCCTTTCGAATGATATATTTGCCAAAGTGCTCTCAAGGTTAGCCATGGAATTATGTTGTTTGGCGATACCATCATAACTATTTAGTCGATTCTAACGAAATTTGAAACCCTTATGTTGTTTTACATTTTCTTTCGAATGATATAATTGACAAAGTCCTCTCAAGGTTAGCCCGGAAATTATTTCGTTTTGGCAATAAACACCATAACTATTCGTCCGATTCTAATGAAGTCTCAAACCCATATGTTGTTTCACATTCTCTTTCGAATGATAAAATTGCCAAACTCCTTCCAAGGTTAGCTCGGGAATTATTTTGTTTGTGCAATAACATCATAACTATTCGGCCGATTCTAACGAAATATGAAGCCCTTATGTTGTTTTATATTCTCTTTCGAATGATATAATTGTCAAAGTCTTCCCAAGGTTAGCCGGGAATTATTTTGTTTTGGGAATAACATCATAACTATTCGGCCGATTCTAACAAAATTTGAAACCTTTATGTTGTTTTACATTCTCTTTCGAATGGTGGAATTGAAAATGTCCTCCCAAGCTTAGTCAAGGAATTATATAAAGTTCTGTATGTCGTAAGGTCATAAATCAGAATAAGTGAGAGCACGTGACCCTTTGGTCAGCAAACCTCGTTTTTGCAAGCTTTCAATTTTTCTCGTTTTAAATCCGTTGCACAGAAGAACAGGAAATACCTAAAGAGTGGAGATCTTCCTTTGGGATAAATGAGTTACAGGTTTTTCCTCTTGAGATAAAACAACCTTTTCTACTTTAATCATTTTATTCTCTGTCATATCAGTTTTATTATGGCCCCCACTGCCTTTCTTTCGAGTTATCGAACCAGTAGTTTTTATCTTTTCAATTAAGTTATAAACACTTCTAAGATACAATTTCTATCTTGAAATTGACGAAAAATTTTATTTCCATTCCAATCGTTTTCTTTAAAATATGCTTCTATTATAATTTTATCATTTAAACTTAACCATTGTAATAGGGGGTATAATAACACATCTTATTGGTTTAGTTTAAATGATAAGTGAAAGAGAGAGAAAAAAACAAGGCTAATTATAACCTAATAGCCTATGCATGCAGACTTCGTATTTCCTACGTACAAATATCGTACGTTTTTTAATTCGGCAAGTAAATTTATGGGTAATTATTTTATTTTTTAATTGTAATCTTATTAGTATATTAATATCGTTACAATTTTAAGGGATAATAAAAAATACAGATAAGTAGTATACGGATTTTCATTTATATCAAATTATATTTGACTGAGATATTCATGTTTGAAATTAGTGAAATTTTTGCTGTGGCCCACGATCATCATTTGGGTATTCTGCTGTTCACTTCCCCTTTTTTTCCTTAATAAAAGATATTTATCTTAAAAAAAAATTCCTATAGATCAGGGACAATAAAAAATATTTAGTCATTAAAGAAGATCTTTAAAAAAAAATATGCCTTCGTGGTCCTTTATCGGTCTGCTCTTCTCCCTATCTCTGCCTATAAAAATACATAGAAGTCTAATATAAATAGAGATCCTTCCCCCCTCCTCCGCTCTCCATATAACTATGCATTTCTTATGAGCAGTGAGAATGTCGTAACAATTTCAAATGTTCATTACATGATATGTAAATCGATAACATCAACGAACATTCACATATATGATGACCCATTCGAAAAAAATGGTCATATCATTATCATGTATTTAACAAGTTTCTATGAATATTAAAGAAGCGCTGAAATATAAAAAAAGATGAGTAAATATCGCATAGGTGTGATTCATTTCTGTTAAGTCAACTCAATTTTTCTTTAAATACCGGTGATAAACCGAGAAATGTTGGATAAAAAGTGCTGCTATTATTCAGTGGATAAGAGTACAAACTGCATTTGAGGGATTTGTAAGTCGAGGCCACGGACAAGATGCAGAAGGGCGATAAATGGGCCTCATGCTGATCTTATCCTTGTTGGGCACTGTTTCCATCATTGATTTCCAATGTCCAAGGCTTATCTCATTTGGGGACCTGCAGTACAAAGTGGGATTCGAATCCTGTGGGTTCGAATGGCAGCCTAGGTACAATTCCACCCCAATCGAAACTCATCTGGTTACAAAATATATACAACGTGGTCCTAACTATAAAATGGCAAACCTAACGAAGGCATCTTCCCCAAAATTTAGAAAAGTGGCTCGTAAGGAGATAGCAAAGATAGGGAAATGAAAATGCTTTTTAGCAGAATTATAGAACATATAAGGAAAAGATTTTCAGGAAATTTTGTGGAATGATCAATCATCTGCCATAAAATGATGGATTATATTTTGCTGTTAATGGTGTGAAATGGTGTAAGTTGGGAGTAGTTGTGTGCCCTGTCGTTAATACCAAACCAGGATGATGTCAAGCTATATAATTTACATGCATTTTCACTCCATTTAACTACACCTATTTCTTTACAAACAAGTTTTCTTACATTTATTTTATGGTTGATGTTCTCGTTAAATTTAACCTTGTTTTTTTTTTAATAATTTCTTGCTTTGTAAGTCCACTATCGACCTTTTGCAGAGCGGTGATTTTCTTTCATCAGTGCAGAATTCACGAAATCTTGTGCATGAAATTGGGGGAACTTTTCTGTACATGTTTCCCACGTTCCAATACCTTTGTTGTTGTTGGTATCAGCATCAAGAATGTTATTCTCGTTAGTTAGTTAGTCGACGCCAATCCTTCCTTGATCCAGGAAGATTCCCGAACGGATAATGAAAATCTACTTAAAGGTCAGTATGGCAATCGCTGGTCGGCCCGAGGGACCCAGGAAGGGGTGTTCTCTTTTTAAGGAGAGCTACCAGGAAGTATTATGTTTTTGAGACCAAACAGCGTTCAGGTGGAAGCTTTCGTCACCTCGGGGGAGAGGGACCTGTTCCGCATCAGAGGTACGTGGATATAGATACCCATTGGCAGGATTCCTTGGAACAGAGAATGTGTTTGTGTGTGTGTGTTGTGCTATGAAGACGGGATAGGAAAGAAAGTAGTGTTGTGATTGGCTATGTGTGAGGTGTAAGATCTACCCACCCGAAAACGGGGGGGGGGGAGAACAGCGCGTTCACCAATAGGTAGCCAGATCTCTACGAGCGCTGACGTTTGTGTCCTCTCTTCCCGAGATTCGGATCGAACCCAGTACCGCGACGTTTGGAGGCCAACGCCGTATCCACTCGGCTAGCATGAACTCTGATGTTACTGTTCTTATTATCAGCATCAATACTGTTTTGCTGTTGTTTTCATCGGCATTAAGCTAGTGACTGAATCTTTTAGATCAATATAATAGACCAAACAAGGGCAGCTTGGTTTTGGAATTTTACTTCCCACTTTTGCCAACCTAATACACAATGAGTATTTCTAATAATAATAAAGGTTTCATATGGCACCCTTCAAGACTTTGAAGCCTTCGAAAGGTGCCTGTCCACCGACTAGGAAAAGGCTTAAGAGAAGAGGTGGGTTTTCAGAGCGCGCTTGAACGCGCCAGGTGAAGAAGAGGAGCGTATACAACTGGCAGAACATTCCACAGCCTAGGAGCAACTACAGAGAGATGTGCGAGGAACAAAAAGCAAGAGGGCCTTTCCAGAGCGATGGGGTCTTTGTTGTCTGGACACATCCATTAGGGAGGAAAAATAAGAGTGGAGTTGCAGTGTTTAAGATTTTAAATGTGAGAAGGGTGACTTTAAAAATAATTCGAAATTTAATAGGCAGCCAGTGAAGTTGACGGAGCAGGTGTGTAGCACGAGAGAACTGTCGTAGAGGGAGGAGAACTCGACCGCAAAGTTCTGGGTAAGTTGAAGCTGACGAATTGTAGTGTTGGGGGGCTTCAGTGAGAAGAGAGTTACTGTAATCAAGGCGAGAGGTGAGCAAGGAGATCAGTTCCTTTTCGATGAGTGGAGTATTGAGGCAAGGCTCTTTAGGAAAGACTGGGATGGGTGAAGTAAGATGAAGAGGTGGGGCAAGGGGAAGGGGGTATAGTGTGACGGAGGGTAGACGAAGGCAGGATCTCAGAGCGAATATTAAATGCCTTTTCGCAGAAACAGGCACAGGAGCCGGATGGAAATATTGGGGGAGGAGTTTGGGGTATCCTGTGAGACGAGGGAAGAGTTTAAAAAGTCCACTAGGATTTTGTATATTTTCGTCAAGGATTTTACACGTATGGGCCTCACGGGAGGATAGCAGGGGGGTTGTGTACACATGTGTCGCAAGAGAATAAGCGAGAGAAGTTTGTTACGTCCCCACGCCACGGGTGCGGACGAAACGAAGGCGCCTCTCACATACTTTTCTGTGGTTTGGGCGGCAAAAGAGTGCGTTGGTGAACCAACGGGCGCGGGATATGCGAGAGGAAGCAGAACGAAGGTGAGTGTCTAGGCAGGAGCAGAGTGACTGCGGAAAGGAGCAGAGGGATAGATTGTGGTTAGAAGACTAATTCCCCCAAATAAAGAAACAATAACAACAACAAAAACACGAATAAACACAAAATCAGGAATTAAAAAGCCAGATACAAAAACTTTTCACCAGCAGTAGGGGCCAAAAACCCCTCTGCTACAAAGGCTTGAATGCCTTTCGTATGCGTATATATATATATATATATATATATATATATATATATATATATATATATATATATATATATATATATATATATATATATATATATATATATATTTATATATTATATTATATATACTCAATAGAAAAAGACCAAAACGCAAAGAAAGCCAGAGCTACCCTATTACCAGGGATCTGTCTTTCATCCTACTTTTCATTTTGACTTTTCTATAATTTTCTCTATTTTTCCCCACTATTTTCTCCTACTAAAACCCTCTACTACTATATTCCCCACTTTTATATGTCCAATGTCCAAAGTGAGACAGTGTGGCTATCCGGGAGAAGTGAGGCGAGATCCCGTGACACCAGCTTACGGTCAATGGAGGAGAATCTACGCGGGGGTGACCGTACGGCAGTATCATTAGGAAAGGTAATTTGAGAAGGTAGAGTTAAACCAAATCGAATAATAAAGTGATCAAAAATGGCATTTGAAATGTCCGTGAACAGTGTATTGTGAGAAAACGAGACCAAGAATGTTGGCCTGGGTGTTGGTGGAGGAAGTGACGAATGGGAGAGAGAGAAAAAGGTTCGAAGGCTTCAAGGATTCGTTGATGTGAGATAGAGTTTATGGAACATAAGAACATAAGAAAAGAAGGAGACTGCAAAAGACCATTCATGGCCTAAGCAAAAGACCATTCATGACCATTCATGGAGATACTGAAGTCGCCGATTACCACCACGATGAAGGAGGAATTTGAAAAGGTGTCATTGAGGAGATCCCCCAGTTCTCTAAAGATGAAATGCGATGAGTAGCCAGGTAGTCTGTATTTTAAAAATGAATTTAGACAGTATAGATAAAACCAAGAATAAAGACAAAATATGTTGAAAAATACCGGGGTTTGGAGATCTTACGATAAAAGTTCATGAGCGAGTTTGCAAAGCGAGAACAGCGACTCAGAACTACAAACTTGAATCGAGTTGGTGGTTCAGGCTATTGTCACAAGGCAAGAGAAATTGCTCTGGAGCAGAGGCAACGCACGGTCTTTTTGCCAATCACGACTCCATTAACTAGAAGAGGGGGGGGGGGGATATGTAGCTAGCTATCGGCCAGAAATCTTCCTCTCCAATCCCTCCATCAAAAGTGTGATAACTCAAAGCTTTGATGATGATGATGACATGACTTAATGCTAGAGGATGAAAAGTTAGAAGCCTCCGTCAATCAGAGCTGACAAGGACACCGACCTAGTTTTTTTTTAAAGCCCAGCTGGGCGACTGCCTCCTAGGACAAAAGTCACCGTAATCACGCTACAGCCTTATACTAAACTATATTAACAAAGATTAAAAGCATGGAAAAACAAAATGCCAAAAATAGAAAAAAAACGAGAGAGCAAAGAAACGAGCAAAAAACCTCGCATATGTAGGTAGTCGAGATTGTACAACAGAGTGTGTTTGCATTACGACCATTTCACCCATGAATGCAGCATTATATGGTTAGCCTTTACGAGGTGGATTTATCTCACCCGCGCCTGGCTCCCTCATCAAAACTAATAATAATGTTAATTATATTCAAATTAGTTCTATTAAAAATAATAGTATCAATAATATTGATAATGCCAATTATAATAATAATATCAATAAAAACACCCGTACTACTAGTACTCCTGATAATAATTATAATAATAATAATATTGACGCGTAAATTTATGTCGATATTTAGAACCGAAGCAAAACTATTTCTGAACCAGAAAGGACCATAGAGCGCCTGCCTCGGCCAAAGGACAGCAAACGCCTTTTCTCCCATCATTAATATCCGGATCTGGATCCACCAACAAGGTTTAATTAACTCTTTCCAGGATCTGTAGGAGGATCTCGAACCCTCCCCAAATATAATCAATTCTTCAGTGGATTAAGCTCCGCCTTTCACCAAAATGTCATCCAAGTCCCTCAATAACATTTTGAAACCCCTTGGTGAATAAGTGATCCGGAATCCGTATTCGGATCTGAATCCTCACCCGAATCGAATCAACTCTTTCTCTAGAATCAGGTTTCGCCATTTCTCAACGAAATCCGCCAATGGCCATTAGGGAAAATTCCCCTGATGAGTGGCGCGGAATGAGTGCTTGGAAAAAAGGGTCGGGAGAGTTGCGTGAAATTGGCCAATTTAGGTGTGCGAATAATTAGGGGCTTAGGGAAATCATTCATTGGGGAGGGGGGGCGCTGGGGCCTGTCATTTTGACCCACATCCGAATCCCCTTCCTCTTGCAGGCCCTGAGGCACCGTGCCAGTTAATTAGAGGCACAAAGGGCGATGCTAATAGAGAGGCAGAGGCACCTGTGCTGCGGTCGGTGGTGGCGCGCGAAGCCAGCTCAGGCCCCAGACGCTCTCATGGGCACAACACGAACGCGCGCACACAAACATTCATATACACAATCGAATTTCTACATCTGTCGTGAAAGAGTTTTTGCCGTATATGGAGCGTGTCTGTCTGTCTGTCTCTCTCTCTCTCTCTCTCTCTCTCTCTCTTAAATTTACTATTTCTGCCTAGTTTTACTCTTCTTTCTTTCGTTCAGGAGTAAATATGGGGAAGTTAAATTATTTTCTTTCTTAATCTATCACTTTATTTAATTATTTGTGAGATATCGCTGTTGCCGCTCTCGTGTTGTCGTTATCCTCATGTCGTCGCTGTTTGGGACACGCCTATGCCACAGTCAGTGCCTGCCCTACCACAACATTTACGCCCCCTCTGGGGAAACATAAAGGGGAGGAGCCCTGTCCCGAAACGGGTATTCTTCCTTGGCGACAGCGCCACGCAGCCACTCCGCCCCATATATATATATATATATATATATATATATATATATATATATATATATATATATATATATATATATGAAAGATAATGGTAACCACAACATTTGAATTAAGATTTTATTTATAACTATCAGATTAGTTTAGGCAAGATGCCATTTTAAACTAATAATGAAGAAACTAAGCAAGGAACACAGTTTATATAAGGTAAGACACATCCTAAACAAAATGAAACAGCAGGAAACAATCTGGGAACAGCTCGAGTGAATTTGGCGCAAATTACAAGCTAAACAAAATGAAATAGAGCCGGAAACAATCTGCAGAGTTGCTAATCTCCGAGACCCATTGCATCCGGGGGTTTATAAATACGATTGGCGACTTTATTCCATATATATTTGTTAAATTTGTATTTCCCTTCAGATAAATTGAAATTATCCACTTTGTTGATGATGATGGTTTCCGCAATTCTCCTCTCAATATAATTATTTGATTTATAAATGATTTTTGCATGGTTAAAATCAATTCTATGGTCGTGCTTTTGCATGTGCGTAAAGAGACTTGAAGAGTTCTTACACTTTCTGATATCAGCTAGATGTTCTTTCATCCTCTTATTAAAGTGACCCGACTCTCCGATGTATGTTAATTTACAATTATAGCATAGTATGCTGTTGATTGATTGGACGCAGTCTAGTCAAAGATTTTAGAATGGTATTAGAATATTTGAATGTAATATTTATGTTATTTCCATTCGCATATGATTTTAAGGGGGCCAAGACTGAAGCATATGGGAAACTAATACATTCTTTTAAAATCGTCCCTTCGTGGTGTAGAGATGGCATAGAAGTTTTTTCGTGCTTTGGAATGGCATCTATTTATGAGGTGCATTGGGTATTTTAATTCAATGAAATTGTAGATAATGTGGTTAATTTCATCCTGAAGGAAGATTGGGTCGCACGTTCTATAGGCTCGGAGAAAGAGGGAAGAAATAACAGATATCTTAAATAACAGATAATACATATTGAAAAATATTAACTTTAATACATAGTAACTTTAACAGTGCCACATTTTCGTATTGGCTCAAACCTTTTCAAACTATAAGTTTATTTGATGATTCATTACCTGAATGGCTTTTCAAATACTTCTATGTCTGTCCAACTACTTCTGTTGTATTTTATATTATTGCGCATAGTTTTCTTTCAAAAAATCAACTATTGCTTTGCTAGATGACTGCGTGCAAAGTGTAAGAAGGTGGCCTGGAGAAGAATTTACGGCTGAATGGCTGAGGAAAACAGTAAAATTCCCAACGAACATCATGTTGTGAGGAGC
The DNA here is from genome assembly GCA_963969495.1 of Ceratothoa steindachneri. Classification (NCBI taxonomy): domain Eukaryota; kingdom Metazoa; phylum Arthropoda; class Malacostraca; order Isopoda; family Cymothoidae; genus Ceratothoa; species Ceratothoa steindachneri. The sequence goes on along the minus strand of OZ018321.1, from coordinate 188,418,096 downwards.
CATTTCGGTGCATAGAACAAGTCGTTTGCACATAGTTCACAAAAGTATGAATTAAGAAAAGTGTATAGAAGTTCTTAAAGGTCATTTACTGTCTCAAATAAGGGGATGGTATGGCGACAGTGAAGGCATGGTGTGCACAAAATGGAGTTCATCTGCTTCCATGGCCCGGAAATTCCCTGGACATGAATCCGATTGAGAGTTTATGGTGTGTGTTAAAAGATGAAATACACATAGAGCCCATTACGACTAAACAGCAACTCATGTGCCGTTTCATTGAAGTGTGATTCAGATCTAAGCGAATCCACGCAATGTGCAAAACATTGATCACTACCATGCCAAGACGTGTTAAAGTGCTCATGGTCGCTAAGTGTGGCCGTACTGCTTACTAATGAATGTAGAACACTGTGCCAATGTGTCCAAATAAATCTATTTGCAATCAATAAAATTAGTTTTAAGAGCATTTTTGTAGAAAAATTTCAATTTTTAGAAAAATCTATAATAATTCCGCTAGTAATATATATATATATATATATATATATATATATATATATATATATATATATATATATATATATATATATATACATATATATGAGTATATGGAATTATAATTAACTCTAGTTAGGTAGTTGCACAAACAACTATCGAGAGTTAAGGACAAGATCCTCGACCACGACAAGTCGGATGTAGTCTATGAAGTCTAGTGTTGCAGAGGCGGGGATAAATATGTCGGTCAAACGTCAAAGAAGCTCCACTGTTATCGGTCTTGTACCGTTATCTAAGCCACAAACACGAGATGAATTGATAGCAGGCAAAATACTTAGCTCAAGCAAGTACCAAGAAAAGCTTGGAGTTCTTAGAAGCATGGATATCTATCGGCGGCTGCATCAACCGACACATTAAAGTCAGTCCCTGTTACGAACCCTGGTTCTAGAAACTTTAATTGTTATTTGGATCTGTCATTCCAGATTTATTTAATTTCTTATTTTATACCTATGGATATGTTAATTTTTAATTGATTTTTCTTTCCTTTCTACCTCCCTCTCATACCTTTGCTTCCTTTACAGCCGACAGAGATGAGGTGAGAGAAGTAAGGGAGATGATAGGGAGAAATTACATGAGAGGTGTTGTTTTTTGAAGGGGGGAGGGGAATTAAAAGTATGAATATGTGTTGGACTATGTGCCAAGATACTGGCTGATCTCTTTCAAGTGATTGTTTCTAAGAAGTCTTCTCTTTGATTATTTCTAGTTTGGTTTACCTTTTGTTCGAATAAGTCAGTGCTACTTATTTTAATAATACATTCTTCTATGTATATGTGGTTTATTTGAGTTTTTGTTCTACCTTATTCAGGTCAGTTAGTTCTAATTTGTTTGGTAATTTATTCTTATATGAATATATGTTTATATAAATCTGTATTTATCTATACGTTTCTTCTATTTTTCCTTTTCTTCTGATTTGTATTTCCTCGCGTTTTATTACTTCTACTTAAGGCATTCATGCCTTTGTTTTATATATTGTGATTGCTTGAGGTTCTTCTTATTCTTTTCAGTGTTTATGTACATTCATGTAAATATCGCACGTTTCCTTTGCCTTGGGTAGAGACAACTGCTTAAGAACCGCTTTCCTGGATAGTTTCGGTTTTGGGTTCTTAGCATCCTACTTATCTCAGGGTGATTCTCCTCTATTTTTCCAAGATTTTCTTTGCCCTGTTTGTTAGGGTTATATTTATTGGTTCTATTTCAGCTGTTTTTATAATGCCCTTTATCTTTTTACTTTCTCTCCTTTTGATGCCCGTTATGAAGTATATCGCTTTGTTTTGTACTCCTTAGAGTTTCTTTTTTTCGACTTTAAGATCGTGAGCCGACAGCTCTATTATTCCCTCTGTATTTAACTTTCTGTCTTGCTTCGGTATTATACTAATTTACCAGGCGCACAACAACTATAAATAGAGTGGTAGGTCTCCGGTCGGATTATTCACCCTTTTGACTTTCTATGAAGATCGACTTTTGCTTAAGTGTGAAAAGTTATGAAATAACACTTCAAATTCAGTAGTACCGCCTCAGTATATATATATATATATATATATATATATATATATATATATATATATATATATATATATATATTAATATAGTACATGAAAGAGAAATTGGACGCGAATGAGCAATGAGACAAGAAACAGGAGTTTTTTAGAGGTAAGAGAAAGGGACATTAGAAGAAGACTAGAATCAAAGAGAGCAGAGGGCGGCACAATGAAGGCAATCCTTTACCGAGAAGAGAGAGATAACGCCAGGGGAAAAAAGTTTGAAATTCCTGGCCGGGACTCGAACCCGGGTCTGCTGATTGCCGGTCAGATGCTCTACCGCTGAGCTACCAGGCACAGTGACTCTACTTCGCCCATGAAGAGACATGCCAATATCGGAGATAAACTATTTCCCATGCTAAGGCCAAATAGTTTATCTCCGATATTGGCATGTCTCTTCATGGAATATTTTGAGACTGAACTCCTTCCCACAATTTATCCCCCTAACTTTATATGGTTAAGGTACATTGACGATGTATTTTCTGTATGGCCTAATGGCCATGATTTTGATACTTTTTTTAATAATTTGAATAATTTGCATGTCTCCATAAAATTTAAATATCAATAGGAATATGATAATAGATTACCCTTTTTAGATGTCCTCATTAATAAAGATCACCATGAATTAAAACTGGACGTGTATAGGAAACCAACCCACTCGAATGCCTATATACATTATTTTTCGTTTCACGATAATACAGTTAAAAAATCGGTAATTTCTAACCTTTTCCTTAGAGCATACAAAATATGTCATCCTTCCTATTTAGATGAAGAAATTGTCATTATCAGGACCATTTTTTCTAATTTGTATTACTCCGATTGGTTCATATCGTCTGCCCATTTTGCAGCTAGGAAAACATTCTATGGTAATAAGCCTTCTCGCACTAATGACTTCAACAAATGTATAACATTGCCATTAAATAATAAATTAAATAGTTTAAAGGACATATATGGAAAAGCGGGTATTAATCTAGCCTTTAAATATAATAATTCCTTAAACCAATTGATGATTGCCAGGAAACCCAAAGAACATCATAACATAGGAGTATATGCAATACCATGCAACGATTGCCATAAAGTTTATATAAGGAAAACGGGGAGAAATCTAGACAAGAGATTGTATGAACACAAAAGAGATATTAGAGTGGGCAGCGAAAGCAGTGGAATATTTTGCCATGTTAGAGACTCGAATCATTCGATCGATTTCAATGGAAGTAAAATGGTATTTAAATCGGCTAACTATGTTTAGAGAAGAATCGTAGAATCGAGCTTGATATCGTCAGTTCCTAATTTAAATCTATTTGAGGGTCAATTTTCTTTTAATCCTGTAATACGAAAGCAAATAAACAAAATAGTAAAATGTTAGCCCTTCAATATGTTAAGGCCTAACCCCTCCCCCCTGATTAGCCCCAAGTAGGGGATTGGGGCAAAAAAGAGGGAATCTTTCACGACCTGACCCTGTGTTATGTTTGAAAGTACTTTTCTTATATTTTCTATCCAGTGTAATTTGAAAAAGGGTGTGAGATACACCGAAACTGTTCTGAATTAAATTGTCTTCGGAGAATGTGGTCTAATTTTTTATATATATATATATATATATATATATATATATATATATATATATATATATAGGGTGTTCGAAAACTAATGGTACATACTTTGACAGTAGGTATAAAAAAACCCAAAACCCAAATGAAAAAATTTTACAAGAATAAGTAAATGTCTAAAAATCGATAATTTTCGCGTTATCAAATCGTAAAGTTGAATATCATATAACTAACTGGTGGGGGCAGTTCCTAGAGTACTAGGTGAGGAAAACACATTTGAGTACATACTTTATTATGGAAATGAAATTGCAATAGGTGTACGTCAATGCAGGTCTGGTACCTACGCAGAAGCGTTTCCCGAACACGATCAAACACTCGTGGATTTACTGCAATGAGTCCTGCAGTGTCCACTATCCTTCCAACAAGACCCATCTCCGTCTCCACTGGGGTTTCATAAATTAAACTCTTCATGTGGATCCACAGGTAGAAGTCCAAAGGTGTTATATCTGGAGACCTCGCTGTCCATGGCACTGGTCCAAAGCGTCCTATCCATCTGTTGGCAAAAGTACGGTCTAGATATTGTCTCACATTCCTTGAGCCATGATGCGCTGGAGTGCCGTCATGTTGGAACCACATTTATCGTCGAATACCCAAAGGCAACATCGTGTAGAAGGTCAGGCAATACTTCCCGTACAAATACTGCATAGTGATCTCCTGTTAAATGCGTTGGAAGCACATAGGGCCCAACCAAATTGGTACCAATAATACCAGCCCACACATTAACACTGAACCGGTGTTGGTGGTTGCTCTGATGCACAGCGTGAGGGTTTTAATTCTGCCACATGTGTAAGTTGTGTGTGTTATACACACCATCGCGCGTAAAAGTAGCTTCATTAGTGAAGAACACATACTTTGGAAACTCATTATCTTCAATGGTCTTATTCAAGAACCAACCGTTCACAAGGATTAAAATCGGCTGGAAGGCGCTCTTCCACACTCTCTTGAAATGTTACGGGTAGAGGCTGTTAGCATGGTGTGTTTGCCATACTATTGAGTGATAACGCATTCCAAGTGCATTTGCTGCGCCTCGAGTGTTTGTACGTGGGTTTGTATTAAAATGTTGTAGTATTCGCTCTTCGTTCGTTCTCAGCGCCAACTCGCCCACGACGACCACCCACTTCTCTTGTGTTTACCTGAAAAGTGTCAGTTTCTCACAGCCGTTGGTGCACACTGGTGAAAACGCGATGATCAGACAAATGACGGTTGGGAAAACGCTCTCTATACAATCGAAAAGCCAATCTAGCATTGCCATTCGCCGAAACAGATGCCATTCATATTGTCGGAACTATTTTACAGTGTTCACTGATAGCAGACGGCCATTAAAGTTAACAACTGGTGCCTTATTTGCGGATATAGGATAATGCGGAAAGTAAGAAATATCCCTAGAGGCCTCCAATCTTTACGATTCGATATCTCGAAAACAATGGATCTTTGGACTTTTACGTATTATTGTAAAAGTCGTTCTTTGGGGTTTTTATACCTACCGTCAAAGTATGTACCATTAGTTTTCGAACACCCTGTATATATATATATATATATATATATATATATATATATATATATATATATATATATATATATATATAAACCTTGGGATTCCTATAAACCTAGGAGTGCTAGTACAAAAAGGTGTTCAGAAGACTTCCTTGGTCAAGCCAATCTCCTGATATTAACCCCATCGAAAACCTTTGGGGCAAACCGGACATAGGAGTGCGAAAGGCAGATTGATCCACACGGTTTGTGAGGCCTGGGAGGAAATTTCGCACGAAACAATTTCTGAACTCATCAGTTCGTTGCCTAAACGGGAAAAAATAAAATTAAAGCTGAGCAAAGTTTCAATTAATAAAACTTAGGCAATATTAAGGAAAAATCTAACCTCAAACCAGACATTTGGTTTTAATGAGAAAAAACACCAAATACGGGAATAAACCATTTATTTACTCTTAAGAAATAATCACACATTTGTAGTCCCCCTCCCCCTCTGTTGGAATGCCTGAACGGGGTTCGGATTGCCCGAGCTGCAAGTAATTCGATAGTTAAATCCAATAATTCCTTTAAGGGGAAACTGAGAGATTAACGAGCAAGAGGAGAAACGAGCCCGCCGCCGTCGAAGATAAATCATTAATAAGCTCCAGCCGCTGATTTACGTACATTGCCCTGATAACCACAGGCCGGCAGAGAAATTCAAAGCGTCGGTAAGTCACGCCCTCATATATATATATATATATATATATATATATATATATATATATATATATATATATATATATATATATATATATATACAGAAAATCTCGCAGAAAAATGAAAAGCAGATTCCAAGTACTTTCGAACTTTTTTCAGTTCATTTAAGTACTTGGAATCTGCTTCTCATTTTTCCTGAGGGATTTTCTGGAATTATTGCTCTACTCACGCGCTACTTTGTGAGTTTCTCATATCGATATATATGAAAAAGGCTCTCAAAGTGCACGTGATTTAAAGTTATGTAGATACACCCAAAAAGGAAAAGTGAGAAACGATTCCGAGCGCTTTCGTCTTTATTCCTAAAGACCTTTTCAAGGAATGAACAGGAGGAAGGACATACATTGCCTTAAATAGTGGAAGGGGGGATTAGACTACCTACCTCTGAACCCTAATTAGGGGTACAAAATCCTGAAACAACTTTATTTGAAATTTTATGTATATAGTGATAAATGGGTCTAAAATGAACAAATCAGGGCTAAGGTTGAAATTTGGGAACACGTTAATGGAGATACATTCTAATATATTTCTCGAAATATAATTACTGCATTTTATGATTGGTTTGGCAATGTTCCAGTTAATGCTATGGTTAAGATTGTACATATGTAGAAAAAGCGCAGATTGTTAAGTGTGATTACGTACATTGGCTCGATGTTGCTTAACCCGGACATTTAGTTCTTTCCCGGTTTGTCCATAATAACATTTTTGGCAGTTGTTGCAGCCTATCGATTAAACAATACCAGGGCGGGGGCGGGGGATGAATTTTTGACAAGGATGCAATAAATTGTAGTCTCGTACATAACATTTATGTTCAGAGGCCTAAGTAAACGAGGTAATTTAATGAAAATATGGTTATAGGGCAAAAATAATAAGTTTTTGGCCTGAAATTTAGGGATATTAACATTAGCTTGATAATAGGAACGCTTGGCGGACATATAACAATTGTCGAAAAAATACAGAGGGAAGCACAAATTTATCCCTAATTTATATATTCTATCGACTTCTTTGCCTACGTATTCTGGTGAAACAATTCTAAGGGCGCGCAAAAACATAGAGGAGTCAACACTTTGTTTGATGCTATTATGGTGGTTGGAATAAAAGAGTATATAAGAGTCTATGGCTGTGGGTTTTCTATAAATTTCATATTTGAAACAATGGTTTGTCCGATGAATTACAATATCTAGGAAACGGAGTGTGCGATCTTATTCAACTTCTAAAGTAAATTTAATCGAGGGCACTAAGGTGTTAATTTTAGGTACAAATGTATTAATATTTAAATTTTTAGGTCAAAGGCAAAGAATGTCATCAAAATATTGCATCCAAGCTATAAGGGTTTCATTAATTTGGGAAAGTATTCTAGATTCTAAGAATTCCATGCATAGGTTGGCGAGTATGGGGGACAAACAATTCCCCACTGCCATTCCAAAGGTTTGGCGATAAAAGTTTACATTAAAGGTAAATTTGCAATTGTTGATGCAAAGAGCAATGAGTTTAATTAGGTTAGAAGCAGGTATTGGGAGAGCAACTGTGTCGAGATGTTCTTCAAGGAAATTCAAGAGATCGGGTACGGGAACTTTATTAAAGAGGTAACAAACATCGAAACTAACCAGGCTAAAATTATCAGGGTAGGGGAGCTCATAAAGTTTGCTAATGAGGTGCATATTATTGATAATATGCGAATTGAAAATGGTCCCAACCAAAGGGCTTAGGAGAAAGGCTAACCAATTTGATAGGGTATAGGAAACACACCCAACAGAGCTAATGATGGGGCGCATTGGATTATCAGGTTTATGGGTTTTAATAACACCGTAAAGGTAGGGAAAGAAAGCACTTAAAGATTTAAATTTGGTAATAAGGTCAGGGGATCATTTAAGTAGAGAGCGAACAGTTGAGTTAAATTCTCTGTTTACCTGGTCAATAGGATTCCTTCTAAGGGTCTCATAGGTGGAGGTATCCGAAGTCAGGTATTCATCTTATCAAAATATAGGGATTTGTCAAATAGTACAACGGCGGCAGATTTATCGTCTTTGACGGACTATCAAAGTGAGCTTACGGATTTATTTAAATGTGTAGAATCAGGTTGCTAGACTTATAAATCAAATTTCCATTCACGGGTTTTAGTAGGTTGTTATTTTTTGCGTTAGTTGACAGTTTTCTTTATAAATTAGAACCTTATTTAAGATGGTTTTGAAGATTATGCATCTGATTTACGACCCACTCATTGTTTTTCTAATGGACTCCATTTTTTAGAGTTTTTTGTAATAGTTTATTTAGTGGCTGAGAGGTTGCTAAATCTTCGACGGTCGCGGGTACTTCCAGTTCCTCAATTCCTTTATGATATCTCAGGTATATTCTAATAGATCGTGTTGATGGATTATTATTTTTTAACAGAACAGAAAATTTATTATATAGATTTATTTTGAAAATCTTGTTGACCGTTCAATATTAAATCTTTGGAAACCTATGCTATTGCTGTCAGTTGCCAGAAAAGATCTTGAAAGGAAAATAAAATATTGATGTGAAAATTCCCGTATCTTTCCTTCTCATCATTTTTATTTTCGTTTTTTTTTTAAATTCTAAATGGAAACTACAAATATTTCGATTAGTTATGTAACATCTATTAATCTATAATGCTCAGAGGATATATACAATTCCCATATTCAAGAATTTCCGCTGGAGTTTGGTGCCAACCGGATTTAGGGAAAGATTTTGGCGGATTCTTTACCCCACGAAAGAAATTGGGATGATGCCAAAGATTCGTGCTTAAATTTGGGTGGCTATCTTCGATCTAAATATGGATAGATCTTGTCCATAAATGAGCATTCGTCTGTATATTTTAACTCCAGCAACTGTTTTACTTGTAACTATAATTTCTGGTTATTTAACTCTTTGTAAATTAATTAGGTTATTTATTTTCAATATCACCGTGTCTTCTCTCTCTTCTTAGGGTAGGGACAGCGTTTTGGAGTTAAAGTTAGCAATTCAAATTCCATTTTTTTTGGTATAAGACAACAGAAGACGTTTTGCTCTATACAGGGTGGTCGAAAAGTGACAAACCATTGGATAAACATAATTTTCCTATGGTGCATGATCCTTTGTACCCATGGTAGTTATATTAAACCAGGAACTCTGTCTTGAGATACTAAAGTTTCAGGAGCTTCGAGATTTCTATCACCGAGATTTGTGTTGTGGTAACATACAATCGCAGGAAAAAAAAGAGTGTCGGAAGAATCTCACAATAAAAAGCTTTATAGGAAAATGTATGAAGCTAAGGGAAGGTAAAAGGTGTAAGAAAGATGTAATTCGAGTAAATAAATTGGAATTTATTATTCATAAAAAAAACCCGCAGAAATTATCCCGAAAGAAAATTTCTTATATGTTCATAAAAAGTGGGAAATGAGGTGAAGGGGAGAATGTGTGGAAATTAAACAGAACGATTAGTCAAAAGACTACATGGGACACACACGCAAACACACTCTCTGTGTCTCTCTTAACTTTGCACAGGGCGTTCAACGATACGAAAAAGATACCAACGATACAACCACGTCATAAACATGAAAGAAACAGCAAAGGTAAAAATACAGGGAACAGCTGATTAATTTAAAGTCTGCAGGAATATATTCAAATGAAGACCACACTCAAACCTACGTGTCTCTCTCGTTAAAATGCTATCACTGATTAAATCTGGCTCCATAGACTACCGATCAAAACTAATACCCGAACGCTACCATAAACAACTTCCATCCGACAACTTTTCCTGAAAGAAGTTAGGATAAAACAACAACAACAATTGTCTCTTCAGCACAACTTCTTCATAATATATCGTCGAGTTGCCATAAAATAAAAATAACAAGTGGATGTAACACATATACCGGGTTATTTCGCTATATAAATTTTAATAAATTGGAAAGGGGAAGTGTATATATATAAGAGAAAGAGAGATCTTGACGGAAATGAGCAATGAGACAAGAATCAGAAGGGATTTTTTGAAGGCAAGAGAGAGAGAGAGAGACATCGGAAAAACACATGGATAAAAGAGAGCAAAGGACGCCTCAATGAAGGCAATCCATACTGACAAGACAGAAAAAGTTTGAATAATCTTGGCCGGGACTTGAACCTGGGTCGTCTGATTGACGGTCAAATGCTATACCACTAAGCTACCACGCATAGTGACTCAATTCCAACCATAACGTTATCTTATTAAACACATTAGTTCCTTACGCTAGGAACCTCCAAGGATTTTTAGACCATACGAGTATCTTCAAAAGGTTTTTGAAAGGCAGAAATTAAATATGGCCAAGCTCTGTGGTGGTTGTTACCACCCGCATAACTTGTATTTGCTATTTCTTTCTTAATATATATATATATATATATATATATATATATATATATATATATATATATATATATATATATATATATATATATATACTAAATTCTACTGCGCAAAATAGGAGAACAATTCTCCTTCAATAAAATATTTTCAAAAATATGATGACTAGGTAGATGAAATTTCCATGGTACATAAAGGGATGCATTTAATGTATCTTATGAAGATTTCATATTATACAATCGTATATTCAAGAAATTATACTAAATAAAATAACAAAATATAATATTAAGACCTACAAAATAACAGAGGGATTTTTTCCTAAATATTCTACAAGTTTCTTGAAATCATCTGGCCACATTTTGCTTACTAGATAAGAACTTTACTTTCTCCAGTGTTGTCTTATTCACTTTGCATAGGTGCCATCACACGTGAAAGTGCTTCCTGAGATCTGCTACAGAATTGTTTACTTTACCACTTCTTTGAGGACACTTTCTGCGATTTCAAGAGAGGTAGAAAGGTCCAAGTGTGTGATTTCGCGCGTTCTGAAGCTATACAATTATAAAACTATAAATATCCTGTAAAAGGCGCTCGACCCCTAAAAATTACCTTCCGAGAAGATAGAGCTGTTAGGCGCTTCTCTATGAAGGACCCTTTCGAGACAGCAGCGAGAGTTCTCGACAAATTAAGAACAATAGTAGCAAAGAAGTTAAACGTTTCAGAGTCCCCAATGCTGTCTCTTGAATGCATCAGGTTTAACAGGTCATTCTCCCGCAACCAAACCAATCATCAGTAAGAAGAACCAGAAAGCGAGACTCGATTATGCTTAAGCTCATGTAGTTTAGAGTGATGAAGATTGGGAGAGAATTCATTTCAACGACGAAAGTAAGTACAATTTAGTTTGATCTGATGGCAGACGCTTTGTTAGAGGCACTCCAGGTGACAAACTTAACCCTAAATGTATTAAAAAAATTGTTAATCATGGAGGAGGCTTCATCATGGTATGGAAGATATTTTTGTCTGAAGGAGTTGGTCCGCTAATGCGCTTAATTGGAACGGTAAATGCGAATGTGTACCTAAACATCGTACAAAACATGTTATACAATTCACTTCGAGCATCTCTAAACCAGCAAGCAGTATTTATGCAGGGCAACGAGCCATGTCCTTCAAAGCGAGTAAAATACTATTTTGGTTGTAAAGTTATCACCTTCTGAGCAAAATGTTTCCAGATGATTTCAAGAAACTTTTAGAATGTTCCTAAAACAATCGTTCTTTTATTTTGCACTTGTCAATATTTTATGTTGTTGTTTTATTTAGTATAATTTCTTGAATATACGATTGTATCATATGAAATCTTCAAAAAATATATCAAATGCATGTCATTAAGTACCATGGAAATTTCATTTAACTACGCATATTTTTAAAAGTATTTTATTAAAGGAAAATCGTTCTCTTATTTTGCTCGGTAATATATATATATATATATATATATATATATATATATATATATATATATATATATATATATATATATATATACAGGGTGGGGGAGAGAGGACGGACGTTTTTTAAATGTCTATTACTTCAAAAACGTCCGTCCTTCTACCCTGTACTATATATATATATATATATATATATATATATCAAGTAATAGGCCATGTTGAATACATCTACTGTTAAAGTCTAAAAAAATTAAAGTCTCGAAAATTTACGAGGTAACCAGTAGACTCTCTGTATCACTTATTATCTTTTAATTTGTTATTTTTCCTTTCTCCGTAGATAATTGTCCTTGAAGGAGGTAAAAGTCGAACTGAGAATTGCGAAAGGCATCTATATTCAAGCGCCTCGCCTATAGGAGGCCTTGTATGCCATTAAGAGGTGCCTATGCGTATGTCTCTTCGATCACCATTGGCGGGAAATTGTGTCAGAACGCCCAGCCTCTCAATATTTACATGGCTGCGCCAGTGTGCATTCGTTTGTATGAGCCGTGTATGTACAGACGGAAGGAGCTGGGAGAGCTGGCAAGGAACTAATAAGGAAAATAATAATTTTGTCTACATTATACAGTTGCAGAAGAAGGAGACTTGTATAATGTTGTAGCTTGGTACCTTTTTTGTAGTCTAATGCACGTCTCTGAGATTTTCACTCTTCTTCTCTTTTATGTTTTACACGTTTTTCATTTATTTCCCTATCTCTCACTACATATTTCGCTGATGAGTGTGAATACATTCGTTGGTTACACAAAGTTCCTTTCTTTTCCCAATTAAGAAAATATATACCTAATATATATATATTTCTGGTGCCGCAACTTGTCCTCTCTCTCTTTCTCTCTCTCTCTTTTAAAGAAAGTAGAGGGAGAGGTGACGCCCCCTTGTCGCGGGAAGAGAGCTTGTGTGTACCTTTGACTTTTCGAGCTATGTCGGTGGGGGTACCTCTTCTGGGTACCCCTGGTACGGCTTCCCTTGTCGATTTGGTCGGAAACGAGGTTCCAGACTAAGTGCGTCATTCCTTCCTTTTTCTTCTCTATCCTTCTCCTTTTTAACTTTTATCCTATCTCTCCCACTTATACAAAAAACAACAACAACAAAAACAAAGCCTACTCCTATCATGTCACTCTTTCCCTCTTTCCCTCTATCTACATATGAGGACCTGGCAGCTACCTCACGCGTCAGAAGAGAGGCTTTGGAATCTCTATAAACAACGCCAATCGACGCTCACTGGTTGCGAGAGACTAGGACTGGAGGTGTCCTAGGCGTTGGGGCACGATGAATGGGATGAGGGTAGTGCCCCGTTAACCCCTTCCCTGGCGCGTAATTATTGACCGTTCCCAGTGCCCGTTGACGGGTGCCTCTGGTAGCATCGGTCCGAGGTGACGGCCCTTTGTTCCCAGGTTGGTTGCCAGGCCAATAAAAAGCCTTGGGTCGAGTCTCTTGGTGGGGCGGGATATCCATTGAACGCTGCTCCGAGATCCTGGCCGTTGTGAAGGGAACTAGTAGAGTTTAGTAAGGGGCGTGCTTCGCTGTTGTTCACCTGGTGACAAATCGATGGCCCCTTCGGGGACCGTCTGTGCTGCTTGGTTGGAAGCCACGGCACGCCGAGGCTTGACGACTCTGTTGGACGAACAGCAGCACATGGAGCCTGCCTTCTGGAAGACTCCGAAACGACTTCGATCAATAGGCGGGAGCAACTCACGCGGGGAGAACTCACCAAACCCCCTTTTTATATATTGATTGGTCACAAGCTTAAGAAATATAGTGTTCAAAATGGCAGGCAAGAAAGGTCCAGCAGCTTTAAAATTCCCGTGTGCCACATGTAAGAAGGACAAGTGGTGCGTTGACTTCCCGGAGGGCTGCTATGCGAAATGCCACCCAGGCAGTGTATGCACCACTTGCATCTTAAAGAAGGAAGTGGAGGAAGTAGTGACCTACTACAGGGAAAGAACTACAGACCTCAAAAATAAAATCGAGAGGCTCAAGGAGGAGCACTCCCACCAGATCCGCAGGCTCGAAGAGAAGGTAAACGAGCTCTCGAGTCCTGTGGCAAACACCACCTCTGCAGAGAGGCCGAGCCCGAATGTGGCAGAAACGCCAAAAGGAAAAGAGAAAAAGAGAAAAAAGACGAAAAAGGGAAAGAAGAAAGAGGAAGAGAGAGAAATAGAAGAATAAAAGGTAGAAGAAGTTAATGAAAAGGATGACAGGGGGGAAAGATGATAGAGAAGAAGAAGAAGAGGAAGAAGAAAAAAAAGCCTGAAAAGACCATGACGGGAAAGAGGGAGGAATCGGAGAGCTTGCCTCAGGAAATAAAGACTCCGAGCTCAGCAGGCAAATGTGCCAGGATCAGCCTTGTGGGTGATTCCCAGGCACGGGGCCTGCAGCCCCTGCTAGCGGCCCGCCTTCACACAAGCGTTAAGGTGAGCTGCCTTCCAGGCTGTGGGAATAAGCAGGTAAGAGCTGAGGCCAAGAAGTCTCAGATTTCTGAGACTTCAGTCGTCTTCCTTATGGTAAGTGGCAACGACCTCTACCTCAGAGGAGGTAGAGTAGGCCCTACAGGCGAGATTTTAAAGACGGTTATGGGCACTGTCGACGACTGTGGATTAAAAACCCGCAGACGCGTCGTGGTGGGGTCCAAGCCGGACTGCCCACGTGAGGAACATGTCGCTAAACCAGCACCTTGCAGACCTCTGTACGGCGGAGGGTGTCTTTTTTGTCGACCCCTACGCCGTATTCTATGGTAGAAAAGACCTCTACCAAAGGGATGGGGTGCACCTCTCCTTTAAGGGCAAGGCTTTCCTAGCCAACCTCATCCAGGATGTCGTGGAGCGCACCTAAAGGAGTGTCCGGCCTATTGGGAAGGTGGACGTACGCCAGTACGCCCAAGTCACTCCCCAAACAACCTTCTCGGAGGTTGTCAAAAATGGTGCCACCGCGACAACCAAGAAGCCGGGAAACGGAAGAGTATAGGGGGTCCTACATTAGGGGACTCCCTGAAAGTTCTTCTGTTCAATGCGAGGTCCATCAAGAACAAGTTTCCTGAGCTCCGTGGCCTCGTAGCGACGGAAGAACCCGAAATGATAGCAATAACAGAATCGTGGATAAAAACCTCAAACCGAGACTTTGAAGGCGAATTCACGGTTTCCGGCTACCAACTCTTCCACAAAAATAGGCCAGACAGAGAGGGTGGCGGCTTTATGTTGTATGTCAAGGATACAATCAAATCTACGAATTCCAACATTATATCTGATCACGAGCTCTTAGGCCTTGACCTAGAGATAGGTCCTGTCAGATACATGACCCTGCTGCTTTACAGACCCCCTTCCCAACCCGTTGAGAAGGAAAGGGAACTGTACCAGCTGCTGGGTGAGCTTGTTCAAGGCAGAGTGTGCATCGTTATAGGCGAATTCAACAGACAAGTTGACTGGGAAACCAGAGCAGCCTGTGGCGAGAGCGCGCTACTCCTGGAGTTCGCCAACAACGAGTTCCTCACTCAATGGGTCAGAGAACCGACGAGAGGAGACAATATGCTCGACTTGGTCTTCACCTCTGAGGATGATATCGTTGACGATCTCTCTTTAGGCGAAGAGCTCGGTGGCAGTGATCACCAGCTAATTAGATTTACCGTCAAGATCCCGAAGGTAAGGTCTGTTGCCAGTCAATCAAGGAAACTTGACTTGAGAAGAGCAGACTTTGCAAGCCTTCGTGCTGGGTTGACTGATGTAAGGCTAGCGGTATGCGAAGAGGTTGAGGATTCGTGGAACAATTTCAAAAATAAGTTCATGAGTCTTTAATCAAGTTGCATCCCTCTGAAATGCCTCCGTTGGTCTTCTGTTCAACCAAAGTGGTTTAATCGAGAAATCGGCCAACTGCTTAGGGAGAAGAGAAATGCGTACCGGCGGTCGAAGATCTCGGGTGCCTTTGACGAGTACCGGAGGCTAGCCAGGAAAGTGAAGTCCAGCATAAGGGCGGCTAAGCGTACTGAGGAACTCCGAGTGGTGAGACTCTGCAAGGAGAATCCCAAGGAGTTCTCCGGCTATGTTAATAGCTGTAAACCAATCCATCGTAGGATTGGGCCCTTAGTGGACGAGGAGGGTGCATTAACTCACTCAGATGCAGAAAATGCTAACCTGCTCAATGACTACTTCTCTTCAGTGTTTACTAAAGAGTGTGGTCCCATCCCACAGCCCACGGATTCCTACTCGGGGAAAAAGCTGGAGGTAATAGACTTCACCGAAGGTGAAATAAAGAAAAAGATCGCTGACCTAAAGACGAATAAGTTCCCCGGACCGGACGGGTTTCTATCCAAGGTGTTGAAGGAAGTGTGCGATGAAGTATCACGGCATCTGTGCGCTATCTTTAACATGTCAATCCGGACCGGATGCGTTCCTAGAGACTGGCGTGAAGCGGAGGTGACTCCGATCTTCAAGAAAGGAGACCTCAGCCATAGCCATCCGTCAAACTACCGACCCATCAGTCTGACTTCGATAGTCGGTAAACTCATGGAAAGCATGATAGTGGACAAGATAACGTCTTGTTTAGAGTCAAACCTGCTACTAAAGAATTCCCAGCACGGCTTCCGAAGGCAACGGTCATGCCTGACGAACCTTGTGGAATTCTTCCCCTTCGTCTTCAGTGAGCACGATCGGGACAAGGCGGGGGATGTTGTGTGCCTTAACTTCTAAAAGGCCTTTGAAAAGGTACCACACCGTCGCCTTCTCCAGAAAGTGCGTGCGCAGGGCATAGGTGGCAAGGTAGCAGGTTGGATAGAGAGCTGGCTAAGTGACAGATGGCAACGCGTAGTGGTGAATGGTCGAGCCTCTGAATGGGCGTCCGTATCTAGCAGTGTCCCTCAAGGTTCCGTCCTGGGCCACTACTGTTTAATATCTATGTCAACGACATGGACGGAGACATGGTTGCCAAAATCTCCAAATTTGCCGACGACACCAAGCTTGGTATCATTGTGGCAAAGGAGGGGAACACTCCAAGAGGACCTTCAAAGTATTGGGGAGTGGTCGGACACGTGGCAAATGCAAAGTAATGCATATTGGCCACCGAAACCCCAAATCTCAGTATATCCTTAAGGGCACTGCTATTAAATCCACCGACACTGAGAAGGACTTGGGTGTTACTATCACTAGCGACATCAAGTTCTCGAAACAGTGCATTGAGGCAGAGATGAAAGCCCAAAGGATGTTAGGCTACATATAGCGCCAGTTTGGATACCGTAACAAGGAGATAGTACTTTGTCTGTACAACTCCCTCGTTCGGCCGTACCTGGAGTATGCCGTTCAATTTTGGAGTCTTCGTTTCAAAAGGACATCACAAGGTTGGAACACGTACAAGCTAGGGCAACCAAACTTATTCCCTCTATCCAACATAAAAGTTATGAGGATAGACTAAGGGAATTAGATCTGTTCTCGCTGGAAACCTGTAGACTGCGTGGTCAGCTCATCGAGGTTTTCAAAATACTTCGAGGGTTCGACAATGTTGACTACCGGGATAGTTTCACACTGAGTGAGAACAGAACGCGCAATCATGGCTTCAAACTTGAACTGAAGCGATATAACCGCAATCTGTGTGGAAATATTTCACCTATAGTATCTGCGGTAAGTGGAACGCACTTCCAGTGAAAGTTGTCAACAGTGAATCTGTTGACCAGTTCAAGTCAAGACTAGACAAAGTCTTGAAAAATGGCAGTTTAGGGACGCAAAACAATTAAGCAACCATGTACCTGTTCGATTGCTAGTTCAAAGGTACCCTCTTTGAATGGACCGTAAGGTCTCCTAGGGTACTTCCTTTCCTTGTTACTCCTTGTTACTCTCTCTCTCTATTTTCACCCTTCTTGGCAACATGAACTACATATCTACCGCACATCTTCACTACCCATTATTTCATGATTTTTATTACAAACTTTTTCATGTCTGGGTTAGATGCCCTCGTTGGTCTTTCTCTTTTATAGTATATAACCAACCGCCTCATTTTGACATAATTCCATTTACTTTAATATACTCCCCGCAAATTTTCTTCTGGAGCTTTTCAATTTGTCTGCGAGTAATAAATTTATGGGTGAGGAGAGAAGCGCAAAATATGGCTGACGAAGAGCTAGATATTCTTCAAAGGGGGCGTCGTTTCGGAAAGCGCTAAGCCCAAAACCAAGGGAGAAGAGGATAAACAGTAACTAAATGTACAAACAAGAGCTAAAGAGGATAACCAAAGGTAAAAGATCAAAGGGCTAATAGCAAACCGAGAGCTGAGAGTACAACTAGGAGATAATAGTCTAAACAAGGCCTAAGAATTCAAGAAAGTACTGAGAGTACAACCGAAGGCTAAGATTCAATACAAAAGAGCAAAGAATAAAACCACAGCTAAGAATGCGTCCAAATGCTAAGAATAAACCCGAGGGCTCCGAGCACAAGCTAGGGCAGCTAAAACCTATGAGTGCAATGACCACCTAAGAATACAACCCCAAATTAAGAGTACAACCAAAACTTGAGAGTACAAACAAGACCTCAGAGTAGTACCCGCCCTCAAAAATAATAGTACAGATAAGAACAAAAACGCACAAAAGGGAAAAGAATACACATCCAAGACCTAAAAATACCACCAATGGCTAAGAAAAAAAAGCAAGGGCTAAGAGTACAACAAAAACCTATAATTAATGGTTTTGAGTACAAGTAAGAGAGTATAACGATGAGCTATGAACATAAAAAGGGGATATAACTACTACCACAAGCAATGAGAACAACCTAATATTAGATTAACAATATGGTGTTCGACAAAGAGCTACCAATTCCACATGCTGAACACTCTAATCTTATTTAGCAATTCTGTTCTGTATCGAGCCATCATGCACCATAGTAGGGCCAATCCTCAGTTAACGAAGAACAGTTTTATAAGTCAGACTTTTAAATGTTCCAACTATTCTGTCATTCGAGAGCACTCTAATTCTTGTAAAATCACGGTAGGTTTAGATTGCTTTTGTATACTTTATTCAGCACGCTATATAACTTAACTCAGATTTTCGGGATCCCTTTTAATTCATAAACTAATAAAACCTTTGCTAAATGACTATTCATCTTCTAGTCCACTGAATATTGTCCCTTAAAAAATTGGTGTATAAATACAATTTTGATCATTTTCTAAAGTGTCCGTTTTGATAATTGTGCTCCCTCCATTTCTGTTTCACAGTTACTTTGATGATAAAACTCAATCTCAAAACGTTGATACATTAATAAAGCTGAATTTTTCACATCGGGCTTGGTCTTAATATATATATATATATATATATATATATATATATATATATATATATATATATATATATATGAAAGATAATGGTAAACCACAATATTTGAATCAAAACTTTATTTGTAACTATTTGACTAATTTCGGCAAGATACCATTTTAAACTAATAATGAAGCAACTAAGCAGGAAACACAGTATATATAAGGTAAGACACATCCTAAACAAAATGAAACAGCAAGAAACAATCTGGGAACAACTCAAGTGAATTTGGCGCAAATGACAAGCTAAACAAAATGAAATGGAGCCGGAAACAATCTGCAAAGTTGCTAATCTCCGAGACCCATTGCATCCGGGAGTTTATAAATACGATTGGCGACTTTATTCCATATATATTTGTTGAATTTCTATTGCCCTTCAGATAAATTGAAATTATCAACTTTGTTGATTTTTCATTGGTTAAAATCAATTCTATGGTCGTGCTTTTGCATATGCATAAAGAGACTTGAAGGGTTCGTACATTTTCTGATATCAGCTAAATGTTCTTTCATCCTCTTATTAAAGTGACCCGACTCTCCGATGTATGTTAATTTGCAATTATAGCATAGTATGCTGTATACTCCAGCATCGAGATTCATTGGACGCAGTCTAGTCAAGGATTTTAGAATATTATTAGAATATTTGAATGTAATATTTATGTTATTTCCGTTCGCATATGAATTTAGGGGGGGGGGGCAAGGCTATAACATATGGGAAACAAATGCATTTTTTAAATTCGTCCCTTCATGGTGTGGAGATGGCATAGAAGTTTTTTTCGTGCTTTGGAATGGCATCTATTTATGAGGTAAATTGGGTATTTTAGTTCAATGAAATTGTAGATAAGGTGGTTAATTTCATCCTGAAGGAAGATTGGGTCGCACGTTCTATAGGCTCGGAGAAAGAGGGAAGTAATAATAGATATCTTATCGGATTTGTCATGTAATGAGAAAAAAAGATATGTAAGCATTTCAATGTGTAGGCTTTCGATAGACTGAGCACTGGCTATGATTATTTAGACGGTGGATATTTACGTCTAGAAACGGTAGAGAATTGGTATGTTCCCATTCTACTTGGAATTTTATCGATGGGTGTAACGAATTCAGGTTGTGGAAAAATTTCTTGAAATTTTTATTGTCTATGGGCCATGCCGATAAGATGTCGTCTACATATCGGAACTAGATAAGAGGTTGGGAATGGATCCTAGCAAGGAGGGTTATTTCGTAGTTTTCCATAAATAGATTGCATAGGATGGGGGAAAAGGGGGTTACCCATACTTAGGCCATACTTTTGACGAAAAAACTTATCTTCAGTTGAAAATACATTATTCGTTACACATAAGCGCAATAATTTAATAATTTTAGGGATCGGTAAAGGTAGGTTAATATCTAAATGGGAAGAAATCTCGATAACACGTCAAGCGCTTCATCGAACGGGACTTTTGTAAACAAACGATTTACTTCAAAGCTTAACAGTTTTTCCCACTGAAGGTCAAGATTTTCATTTTTGGAAATAAGGTCCGATGAGTGGGTAGGTAATATGTGAGTGAGAGATTTTACCCACCGTATTTGATAAGATCCCAGCCAGCCATTTGGATAGCTTATAACTATGGGAACCAATGCAAGAGATAATTGGGCGTAATGGGATACCTTCTTTGTGGGTTTTCGGAACCGGTACATGTAGGGAAGGGAGCGATTGATTGTTTCAAAAATTTTGGTTAATTCAGATTTGGAACCTAAGATTTTCCGGATGGCGCATTAAAGGATTTCGTCTTGTTGTTCAGAGGATTGGAATTTAAAATTTCATAGGTAGTGTTGTCACTTAAGAGATCAATTAATTTGTGCGAATATTGAGTTTTATCCATCACAATAATTTGGTTAGTTTTATCGGATTTAGTAATTACTATGTTTTGGTCTTTCTGTAAAAGTTTTAAAGCGTTAAGTAACCTTTTAGGTATATTTTGATATTTAACATTAGCATTTGAATTAAAAACTACGCAAAGATAACCACTGAGAAATTCACAATTAATCTCCAGATTTTCGCTACATTTACAAAAGGACGCTAAATGTTGTAAGTTTAATAAATCACTCTTAGAAAATGAGAACGAAAGTCCATATTCAAGAATAATTTGGTCATCGTATGTTAATTTACGGGAAGAGAGATTCACGTTTTTCTCGGAGATGATGAGGTGTACCATGGGCTTTGTTTGAAGAGAAGGTCAAGTTTCTTTTTTAGTTTGGAAGATTTTCTAACGTACGCGTGGTGGAGATGTTTTTGACTTAGACGAAAAAAATGAGAAAGATTTTCAAGATCGGAGCAAGTTTCTCTCAATGTTCCTTCCGGATGAAATTAACCACCTTAACTGCCATTTCATTGAACTAAAACTCAATTCACCTTATAAATAGATGCCATTCCAAAGCACGAAAAAACTTCAAGGCCATCTAAATACCACGAAGAGAAGATTTTTAAAAATGTATTAGTTTCCCATATGCTCCAGCCTTGGCCCCCTTAAAATCATATGCCAACGGAAATAACATGAATATTACATTCAAATATTCTAATACCATTCTAAAATCCTTGACTAGACTGCGTCCAATCAATCTCGATGCTGGAGTATACAGCATACTATGCTATAATTGCAAATTAACATACATCGGAGAGTCGGGTCACTTTAATAAGAGGATGAAAGAACATTTAGCTGATATAAGAAAATGTACGAACCCTTCAAGTCTCTTTATGCATATGTAAAAGCACGACGATAGAATTGATTTTAACCAATGAAAAATCATTTATAAATCAAAACAATTATATTGAGAGGAGAATTGCGGAATCCATTATCATCAACAAAGTTGATAATTTAAATTTATCTGAAGGGCAATACAAATTTAACAAATATATATGGAATAAAGTCGATAATCGTATTTATAAACCCCCGGATGCAATGGGTCTCGGAGATTAGCAACTCTCTAGATTGTTTCCGGTTCCGTTTCATTTTGATTAGCTTGTCATTCGCGCCAGCTAAAAATGTCATCTTGCCGAAACTAGTACGATAGTTAAAAATAAAGTTTTAATTCAAATATTGTGGTTTACCATTATCTTTCACTGATATACCTCACGCCAATCTGATATCTCCCATTATATATATATATATATATATATATATATATATATATATATATATATATATATATATATATATATATATATATACAGGGGGCGGCAGAACCGATTGAGCAGTTTTAAGGAGTTATAAAAAAGTAAGGGGTATATAGAGACGGTACGCCATACTTGTGGGATACATTCCCGAGGGGAGCCCTGGATGGCTTTGCCAAGGGGAGCGATCCACGGAAACCGGCAAGGGGACACCCTCTCCCCCCTCTCCCCTCCCCCCCCGATCATTGACTCCTCAAAACTGCTCAATCGGTTCAGCCGCCCCTTGTATATATATATATATATATATATATATTCCTTTAGTTTAAATCTGGTTTTGTGCTTACATATATTGTATCAGGAAAAGTCTCTTCCTTGTATAGTATATTAAATTAATTTAGAACAGGATATTATATTAAATAAACGCTAGTTTAATATTACGAGTCACTATTATGCGAGTGAAAAAGTAGAAACATTATGGCTAATTTTTGTTTAAATGATTTTATACGTATCTTTTCATATAAACCGACACTCTGTGAGTTTATAAACGCTTTCTAATTAATTTTAGAGTAAACCAAAACGCTTGGGGAGGAGGGGTTAGCTGCTAAATTAAGTGCGAGATTTGTCATTTGTTGTCACCTTTTCGCCGAGGAAAACTTTTTGAAAGCGCAATAGTGAAGATCTCTGAGCATATAAAATGTAGAAGAAACCATATTATTAAACTGCACACGGCCGATTATTGTCCCCCCAAATTCTCACATTCTGAATAGTCCAATTTCTTCTGTCTGGAACAATATTGTGAAGTCTAAATCTAATGCCATCACAGTAAATCATCTACTTGAAAGTCAACCAAAGAAATTGAACCCTAAAGATGGTCAGTCTCTGATGAAGGCAAAAACAATCATAAGACTTGATCAAATGAGTTACAAGATGTCTTGCAGCACGCGTCCTAGATATACACCTTCCACAGTAGAAGAAAGCCTCCGTTGAAAGAGCTCTTAAAAAGGCCAAAATTAGGTAAAAAAAACTATGAACAGATGAAACAAAAATCGAAGTCTTTGGTAGAAACGATGAACGGTACGTTTGGTGGAGACCTAGCGGATCCGTCATAGAAAAGAAGCCCATCGTTATTATCAAACATGGACGAGGTTCGATTATGTTATGGGGATGCTTCGCTGCTGCTGGCGCTGGTACATTAAAAGAGATAGATGCGACCTCATATGAATTCTGAAAACTATCAGCACATACTTAATGATCACGTGAAACAATCGGCAAGGAAATTGGAACTTAGATGGCATTTCACCTTTCAACAAGAGAACAATCTTAAACATACCAGCAAATCTACTCAGAAAGACCTTGCACACCACCACATTACTGTACTCATGTGGCATTATTAAAACCCGATTTTGAACCCCATCAAACATCCTTTGAATTGCACAAGAGAGGCCCTCGCAACATTGCCAAATTGCAAATGCATGATGAAGAAGAGGGGGAGAAAATAACTCCAGAAACGTGCACGAATCTCATACATTCTTATAAGAGACGACTTACTGCTGTTATTGATACTAAAGTGGGTCTTATCAGTTATTAATTTCATTTTGCAATATTTATATTTTTCCTGTTTACAGATAAATAAATCTTTTCATTATTATACCCACTTTTATTTTACGATTTTTTTTATTGATATATAGTCGCAATGGAGTAGCGAGCTTATGTAATACTTATACTCGTACACTATGCAAATGAAGTCTAAACCTGAAACTATTTTAAAAATATAACTTATATACATATAAGTGTCACGTATTTATACTTATCCACGAATATATATATATATATATATATATATATATATATATATATATATATATATATATATATATATATATATATATCAGGACTTTTAGCCTTGGCTGCATCTATAAAATGATTGGAAGGGAGTTGAATAGAGGACAAGCCTTGATCCATCTTGGGACAGAAATGGTGATTTCTGCATTCGGCAAAATACCCCGCCTGTCTCCCACTCTGGGCTTGGATGAAGAGAAAGAAGATATTCTTTATGTACAATTAGGTCATAGGTATTAAGAGGGTGGGTTTCAGTTTCCATAAAGCGAAAATAAGATTATCGATCGCAAGTTGAAGAAAACATGCTTGACGCGTGTCCATATTCAGCTCTTCAAGACATAAAATGAAACCGTGCTTTAGTAATAATATTTTGCTATTAGTATTTATAATACCGTGATACTGTAATCGTATGTTAAGATAATTTCAAAATTACAAATTAGATGAATACATCATCATTATATGCACTTTAGGCACAGAGTCGGATAGGTGAAGATCTACGCCACTAAAAGACTACTCCTTCTCCTCCACTTAAAAAAAAACACCCATCACAGTTCCCATGACAAATGGCCCTTTATATGGCTGAGGGGCCATATGCAGTCCTATTTCGTCCCTCGGGACATCTGTTTTACAAAATATAATTCACTTAATCCACTTCCAGCTCTTTCTCTCACAAACACATTCACTAACCAAGCCCTTAAATACCCTGACACTCATGGCGTGAGATGACTAATATTTATCACATCCATTCTTTCCTTCAGTTATTTTGTTTGTCCATTCATGCATAATTTTAAATTAAATCTTTAATAACAGTCTTATTTTTTTAGTTGAGTATTGCAAGAATTTAGTATTTATTTTTTAAAAAGTATTACGAACAACCAGTTAATTTTACCTTAATGAAAAAAAATGCTGCAAAGATAGGGATAGAAAGGACAGAAATCATTCAAAAAGTGACAACGAAAATTACAAATAGGACAACTACCCACGGCATCCCCTAAGTAATCTCTAATTCTTAAATCCAGGTCAATATCATATATCTTCATTGCCCATATCTTCGCCATATAGCGAAGATCTCACCTTCCTGCGAGGGAATATGCTCCCGATAGTGTTAATCACATTTTATAGATGAACTAGAACAGGTCCCCGGCGTTGCCCGTTATCAAAGGACCTGTCGCAAACATACACAGATTCATCTATTTTAAAATCTCTACTTTCAATATAATTTCAGGAATTATATTATCGCCCCATCATACCTACACATGGAACTCACAGCGAACACGGTGGACAGGGGTAACGAAATAGCAATTAAAGTAAAATAGTTAACATACTACACATCCTAGTTAGGATATCAAATTAAGTTACAAGGAAAGAAAGTACCCTAGGAGACCTTACGGTCCATTCAAAGAGGGTACATTTGGACTATCACTCGAGCAGGCACATGACTGCTCAATTGTTTTGCGTCCCTAAACGGCCACTTTTCTAAGACTTTGTCTAGTCTTGACTCGAACTGGTCAACAGATTCACTGTTTACAACTTCCACTGGAAGTGCGTTGCACTTACCGCAGATACTGTAGGTGAAAAAATTTCCACACAGATTGCGGTTGTAACGCTTCAGTTCAAGTTTGAAGCCGTGATTGCGCGTTCTGTTCTCACTCAGTGTGAATATATCCCGGTAGTCAACATTGTCGATCCCTCGAAGTATTTTGAAAACCTCGATGAGCTGACCACGCAGTCTACGGGTTTCCAGCGAGAACAGATTTAATTCCCTTAGTCTATCCTCATAACTTTTATGTAAGATAGAGGGAATCAGCTTGGTTGCCCTGGCTTGTACGCGTTCCAATCTCGCGATTTCCTTACGGAATGAAGGACTCCAAAATTGAACGGCATACTCCAGGTGCAGTCGGACAAGTGAATTGTACAAACACAGTAAAATTTCCTTGGTCCGATATCCAAACTGGCGCTTTATATAACCTAGCATCCTTTGGGCCTTTTTCTCCGCCTCAATGCACTGTTTCGAGAACTTGAGGTCACTAGTGATTGTTACACCCAAGTCCTTCTTAGTGTCACTCGATTCAAGAGCAGTGCCCTTAAGGATATAATGAGATTGGGGGTTTCTGTGGCCGATATGCATCACTTTGCATTTCCTCACGTTAAAAGGCATTTGCCACGTCTCCGAACACTCCCCAATCTTCCCAAGATCTTCCTGCAGGCGGGCAGTATTTCCATCCTTTGCAACGTTCATACCAAGCTTGGTATCGTCGGCAAATTTGGAAATCTTGGCAACCATGTAAGCGTCCATGTCATTGACGTAGATGATGAATAGTAGTGGTCCCAGGACAGAACCTTGAGGCACCCCGCTAGTAACGGGCACCCACTCAGAAGCCTGTCCATTCACCACCACCCGTTGCCGTCTGCCACTTAGCCAGTTCTCGATCCAGCCGGCTACTTTTCCGTCTATGCCCAGCGCTCGCACTTTCCGGAGTAGGCGGCGGTGTGGTACCTTATCAAAGGCTTTTTGAAAGTCTAAGTACCCCACATCCACGGCCTTGTCCCGATCGTGCTCACTGAACACGAAGTGGAAGAATTCCACAAGGTTCCTCAGGCATGGCCGTTGCTTTCGGAAGCCGTGATGGGAACTCCTCAGTAGCAGGTTTGACTCTAAATACGACGTCATTTTGTCCACCATGATGCTTTCCATGAGTTTACCGACTATCGAGGTCAGACTGATAGGTCGGTAGTTTGACGGTTGGCTTCGGTCTCCTTTCTTGAAGATAGGAGTCACCTCCGCTTCACGCCAGTCTCGTGGAACGCATTCGGTCCGGATTGACATGTTGAAGATTGCGCTCAGGTGTCGTGACACTTGATCGCGCACTTCTTTTAACACTTTAGGTAGAAACCCCTATAAGTCCCATGACTAACTTAATTTACTTTGTTGTCTCTTATTATACATCTTCGCTCTCCTATTCTGAAATCCCCCTCTTCTCCCCCATCTCACTCGTACTTACCGTATCTACACTGCCTGGATTCTGCTTAGGCTCTGAACAATAAGGGTGCGGACGACTGCAAATTAGCACTGAACCTCCGCCTCCCCTCGCTTTTGCCTGTCTTAAGAGGGCCAGGGAGAAGGGAGGAAGGTCCGGACGATTTGTTGATCGTCTCTGACTTTCCTTCATTTCATTTTATATGTATTTAGAGAAGAACCCTATTGATAAATCTACTCTGTAACAGATTCGTATATAAAAATCTCTATGCATTTATAAGCATTATCAAGTATTAGTTTGCATTTTGACAAAGAGGTGGCGCCACTTTTGCCAGATCTGGGTAGCTCATGTTACTGCCCGGGTCAAGCTATCCCCAATGGTGACCTTTGTTGGCCCTTAAGGTCGCTCTAAGTGGCATTTTATAGCAGTCATATATATATATATATATATATATATATATATATATATATATATATATATATATATATATATAGACAAACTTTCGGAAATATATATTAGATAAATATTAAGTTGTATAGAAATTCATGTCAGTTTTTAAACCAAGAAAGTCAAATCACTTTCAAAATACCAAAAGGTACTTTTATTCAGCAATGAACTTTTCATCATTATTCTTTATGTTTTCCCGTCGTTTAAAACTAAGCAGAGGATACCTTTCTTGAAGGGTTCTTTGATTTTCAAGAAATTTATGATTCGATATCCAATTTTCAGCTCTTTTATAAAAAGAGTAAACTGTCATTTAGGTAATGTTTCAATTACTTAAATATAGGACGTTCACATGGTGCAAGGTGCGGTAAAGGTGGCACATGTGGACGTGCCCTGTCATTGCAGGTGGTAGGACTTGACCATTTCTGTTGACCAGTAAAGAAAGTTTTGCTCAAGAAATGGTCATTGCAGGAGGTAGGACTTGACCATCTCTGTCAACCAGTAAAGGAAGTTTTGCTCAAGAACTTCATATTAATTAGGTTAAAGATGAAGCAATATTCACACGCTGCAAACGTTCTCCTTCAAACATCTCATGTGGCATCCAAACACCATTTTTGTGGACGTTTCTTAGGCATTATTAGCTTACAAAAAACCTAGGTATTGCTAGCATTAAGAAGACGTAAGAATTACTAGTTAGTTTTAAAAAAGCTTGCACTAAACTTGGAACAATTTAAAAACTATAAGAAGCATTTTAATATCTCATAAAAACGAGGTTAATTTCTTGACAACCTAATAATACTTTATGACGGAGAATTCTATTTTCGAGGCATTAAAATATTTTTCGTAATGGCGGCAGAACTCTTAAAATTATTTTAAAATCAATTGAAAATTGTGCAATTGAGTAGAAACTAATACAACTAAGGCTGAGTTTGTGGACTCAACAGAACTAAGACCGAAAAAGACCCTAGGCTCCATTCAAGGCCATAATTAAGGAGAGATTCATGAAACCTAGATAATTTAATAGAGTCAATTGGAAGTTAGTAGAGCTAATGAAAAATAATCGAAACTAAGGGAAAGTTAATGGAATTAATGAGAAATTATTAAAATTAACTTAAAAGTAAACAAATTCTAAGTAAATCAATGTTCTTATTTTTTGTTTATATATTTCAAAAAAGTGTAAACCGATTAGAGGTGTTTTAAGAGAATTTAAGTAAAATGAACGGAATTAATGAAAACATAATAGTTATGGATGAGTGTAATTGAGTGAAAAATGGAATTTAAAAACGATTAATGGATATAAGAAAAATTAATGGAGGTAAAAGTAAATTAAGGGAATGAAGGAAAAGATAATAGAATTTGGAGAGAATTGATAATTCAAAGGGAAATTAATGCTAGAATGAGTAGTTAATGTAATTAATGGGAAATTGAATTCAGAGAGGAAAAAAGCGAATTGAAGGAAAATAGGGGAATTAAGAGACAATTAGTATACTTAAGGGGAACATAATGGGATTATGAGAAAATCAATAGAATTAGGAGGATAAATTTGGCGGAATTAAGAAATTAATGAAATTAAATGGATATTAATAAAATTAAGTACAATTATTTGAATTTAGGGAAATTAAAGGGAAATGAAGAGAATGAAGGGAAATTAAAGGAATTCAAGGGAAATGAAGAGAATGAATGAAAATGAATGGAATTAAAGGGGAAATAATGAGAATTAAGGCAAATTAAGAGAATTAAGTCAAAATTAATGGAATTTCGAGAAACCTTTAATGGAAATTTAGTTAACTAAATATAATAATGAGCAATTTTAATTTCTTTACAATGTTTATTATTTTTTTTATTATTATATAAAGTTATAGACAAAACTGCCTGGTAGAAGGCTGATTTTCTGTGGAGATGCCAGAACAAAAGAGTGGCACTCCACTTAGTCTATGTGAATAAGATCTCTTTTTATTTCATGTTCTAATAATTCACTTCATCTGACAGCTCAGATGAAGAAAACTGAAAAAAATCAACAATAATTCACTGCTATACCTTTCGAGGGACCTGGTTGGGATCACAGGGGAAATTAATAAATTTTGCTTATCACCCCCGCCCCCGAGCAGGGCTCTCAAAGTGGACGTCCACCGACCTTGCCTATTCGGTGTTTCGGGATCGTCGATACGAGCAGGAGTCCTTCAATTGGGGCAGATTGTCGAGACAAGGATTGCTGCACTCCAACAAAAGTCGTTATTTACAGCGATGGGAGGAGAGCCTACCGCAAACAGGTCCTGTGGCGCCTAAACACATTTCAGGAGCTTTAAAAAGACCTACACTTTGCTACAACTTAAAAAAGAGCCTAGGCAATATAATATCTTAAAATGACCTAGGCATTACTACAGCTTAAACACGCCCATGTATTATTACAGTTATCTTTAAGCAGCTTATAATAAATGGGGATCAATCTTAACATCTCTAAGATGCAGTTTTATGACTTCTCTAAGCATTACTATTCTGATAATTTAATAAAAATAAAAAAGGACGAAAAATAATGAAAACGACTAAAAAAGAAAATCAACCCAATTCTATGACGTCATTCAAAATAAACGTGGACTAAGACGCTACGAGTACCAATGCTATGGCTTGGAATTATGCCGATGGGGTGGGGGATCTGCAAGAAAATTTTTGTTCTGGGTAAGGGTAGAAAAGATTTATTCAAGGGGGAATACTTGTACTTTTCAGTGATCGTGCTTGTTGTACAAATTTAAGTAATTGTTAAGATTAGTGGGGCACGTTTTTTAGCGATTTTTTATTGGTTACCTTTCTAGTTACTTCCCGCCCATCCATTCTCTTAAATTTTTGTAGGCTCCTCTACAACGACGTTTGGCAATCGCCTTTGAATTCGAATCCAATGCTAGGCTTTCGATTTGGGAAAACTACTAGATTATTAAAAATAGAGGGTGTAGGGGGGGTGCACCTCCACATTTGAAGGTGGGTACGGGGCAAGAAGCCCACATTTCAAAACTCCTTTCAAAATTCCCTTCAAAATATATAATACAGTATAAATCGATTCCGATACACGAACAAAAAAAAACCAACAACTAAAAATCACTTTATTGGAATTCGCTCATGAAAAAATACTCTCTAAATTAAGAAAAAACAACTTGTTTTAAATCACAAATATATATGAATTATCTACGAAATAGAGGGTGTTCTCTTTCCGAAATACCCGAGTTTATATAAAAGAGCAGTTCCTCGAATTCTTGCTTACTGCAGAAAAACTTTACCCATTGGCCTAATGTAAGTAAATGCATTTATAGAAACTCTAAATAAAAACAACAACAAAACATGCTAATAAAAACTAGTAAAACAAATAACAGAAGCAAACAAAACAAAAAATATGAAAAAAATAACAGCAACATAAATAAAACAAACGAGCAATCTTACAAACCAAAACACTAAAAAGTAGCATACGTCACACGCGCACTCAAACATTTGAAAACTGGTAAACGGGGAATTATTTAGGAGACATCGATAAAAGGCTTCAGAAGAAAAACATCGGCAATAAAAAAAACTAGTTTATATCCGTCTTTAGAAGCACAAAAAGAACCTAAGAAAAAATAGACGCTTATGATTCTCAATACCAGTGAATGATGGATATCGCTAATTGGCCAGTAGGCCTGCTGAAAAACGAGAAGAAAATAGCAAAACTGTAACAAAACTCGCTAACAAAATCGTGCGCCACTAATTTTAACAATTACTCAAATTTGTTCATGGAGGATTTCGTTCTGTTTGCCCCAGCTTTTAACTATAAATACTATATATTTTTTGTTTTATTATTGCCTTTATTTTTGTTCTACCTCCTATAAATCTAAATCTCTTTAAAAATAAATAATATCTGATAAAAAATAATATTAAATTAAAATATACGCATTTAATTTAAATATTTCACATTATTATAGTTACCCTATAAAAATGTTCGGCAATGGAAATTTTTATTTTATTTTTTATTTGCCACAACAGTACTTGTCCAATTATAAGATAGGAATGTGGGATGGGTTCAGGAGAATTGCGCATCTCCAAGTTCTTAGCTCTCCAAGTATTCGGTTTAAGTTCGTTACACATCTCTTCAATCATCTTAATTCACCATTTCTTTACAAACAATTTTGTTTCAAAACTTGCCAAAATCCCTCGTTCATTATTTATCTTAAAAAAATATCGTATATCTCTTAGAATCTGTCATATGTGTTTTCTTTTTAAGATCCCCTTGGCCATTGGGAAAAATCACACATCCAGCGTAATCTACGCTTTTTCTTGTAACAGCCTCGGCAATGTATTCAAATCCAGTTTACGACTGTGGGCTTAATGACATTTATAGTTAGTTGTCTTTATAACATATTATTATATTTATAAAACTAATGGAAAATTTACATAACCATAATAGTTTAGAGTGTATATACACCAGTTTCAGGCTGAGATAAATGTCGATCTCTCTCAATATTGTAGGAGAAAAATGGAGATAATCTGAAATTGTTCCCAGACGTCACATTAACATTTTCCGGCAGTCCGTAAATGGAAAAAGGAAATTACTTCCATACAGCGTTGCGATCTATCACCTTTAAGGCTCGGGCGAAGACAGTTTCAGGTATTTATATATCACCTTTGGATACATACCACTTTTGGCGTTTAAATTACATTCGAAACACCTGCCTTCAAAAAGGTACACTATTCGCAGGAAATAGAAAGTTCCGATTTCAAGCGCTTTCGTTTTTCCTCACACTGACTTTATCAAGGAATCTGAAGCCTAAGTTCTACATGATTTTTGTAATTTCCATTTTGACTAACTATACCTGCGGGTCTCTGAGAAGTGTGACACGGGGCCTACCTGCAAAATAAAATGCATCTCACTTTATAATTATTTTTTTCATTTTGAATTTCAATGTAATTTTATCATTATTTGTGCATTGGCCCCCCAAATCCTAGACATTTGTTTGGATGAGCGTGGCTGGATTCGTTACAAAATTAGTTGTTCGTCTTTTTATACGCAAAGGATGGCTCTGTCCCGCCTTGTGCGTAGATCAGGGAGCTCGTCCACTTATACCGTGAACTGAAACTACTATATGATATTAACATCAGAAACGCATGAATTGACTCAATGCAAGAGCTCAACCAGTTGATCCTGGCACAACAGTGGAGACGTTGAGACGATGCGACCGAAAGCTTCAATCATTATGCATCTCCCAAAGACTTTTAGCAAAAGATCAGGCGTCTCAATGGATCAACTGGTAGAACGAAGAAAATGTAAATAAGAAGCGAAGATGGAAACATCGAAATAGAAGAAAGGAGAGAAGCAATAATCCGAAATTGTTGTGAAGAAATAGTCAATATAACTGAAAAGAGAATGAAGATTATGATATAGAGTTTGAAAACGGAATTATAGACGAGCTAAACACACAAATCCATAGGACGCATCCGCACCACCAAGTAGATAGACAACGCGACGGGAGCGCCAAGATAACTGAAGAGAAACTAGGTGGCGCGCTCAGCTCATTCCGACAGAAGGCCCCAGGACAATCAGAGCTAACAAAGTTAAACATTGAAAAGGCACCAGCGAATGTCATCGAAGGAGTAAGAAGGATTTTAACGCCTTTTTGAATGCTTGATACTTTTCCGATGCATTTAAGAGGGGTAAAATGATTTTTTTTAGCCAAGCATGAGAGGGATCCATTGAAGAGAGAAAGAGAGAGAGAGAGAGAGAGAGAGAGAGAGAGTTACCGGACAATTTCACTTTTGGAATTTGGCGGGAAGCTCTTCGAGAAAATCCTCAAGCGAAAATATTATCTCACCTAGAGGAGAACTCCCTCTACAATCCGACCAATTTGGCTTTCGGAAAAAGCGAAATACTGAGATGGTAATAAATGGCATCACGAAAAAGCTCAACCAAGCCAAAGGGTAGGGGAGTTACATGGACATTGTATGCCGGGATGTATCAAAAGGATTTGATAGGTTGTGGCAAAGGGGAATGCAGTACAAGATTCTGCGGCTGGAACTAAGTGAAAACTTAAAAAGAACTCTGTAACTATGCTATGTAGAATGGCGTATATGAGTTTGGTGAGCATGGACGGAGCAAAGTTTATACTCAATGCAGGCCTCTCGCAAAGTGGGTATCTGTCCCTGACTCTCTACTCGATATAGACCGCAGACCGAAAATGTCACAGCCCCTGTGAACCACACCTGCCTCAACATTCAATTCGCGGATGATTTCAGCCAGATAATACAATGTCATTGGCGTAACGCGCCTATGCAAGCTCATATGGCGGTGGCAAAGATCAAAAGATTAAACATCTAAGAGGCCAAATGGAAAATAAGAACTAACCAAGGTAGTCTCCATTGGAAGGAGACTATTATCAGATGTCAGAGTGGGGATAGGTGTTATTAATACACCACGGACTGCAATGTATATGGAATGAAGATTATTTAATCCGGGTACAAGAAGCACGTCACCTATCGAATTTCGAAAGCCTCGCCCGCACTCACAACTCTATTCATGTTCAGAAAGCTCCGAGAGAACAATAAGAAGATGATTTACAATGCAATTGTAAGATCTAGGTTTCTCTTTCCCGCTTCCGCCCTCTCTTGTGCCCCTAGGACCCAAAAGAGGAGACGACAGGCCGTGCAGAACAAATGCATGTACCTAAGTACGGGTACACGCAGGCGAAAAAGAAGACTCCAAGAAGAGCTGCACAGGGAGGCGGGATTAAATTAATAACGTAGTCATCATCGAAGAACAGACTGGTAATATGCAGGAACTGGTTAATCAAGAGATGAATGAGGAAATAATTCAAATGATTAACCAGAAAAGAAGAGCCAGACGCTATGCTAGATTTCCAAGCTCCGCTAGACCAGTGGCTACAGGAGATGAAGTGCCTTTCTACACTCTTACCAAACAAAGACACCCATGAACATAGAAAATCTTAACAAAATTCAACAAAAGCCTACCGATTATGACTCAAAATAACAGAATACGACAAGAAGAAAGAATAAAAACCCCACAAAAGACACAAAATATCACCATACACCACGAAATAAATTAAATACAAAATACTAAGTAATAAATAACTAATAATTATAGCATAGCAACAGCAAATGCTCACTGCACAAAAAAAATAATTAAAGTTTTAAAGACAAAAGGCTTGAACGCCATTCAAATATAACAACAACAACAATAGCAACAACAACAACAAAATATACGCAAAACCAAAATTATTATGAAAGCGAAAAGCCTGAACACCAGGCGCCTTGCATCCCTTTGGAAATCTCCTGCACTACCTTCTCTTTTCGAAACTTTTATTTTTTTATGTCTATCCACACATTCTTTCCCCCCCCCCTCAAAACACACACACACACATACACACACATATACTTACACTAATTGTTGCTCGCACGTCGCGTTTCGATTCGAGACGAAAGAGGACACAAAAATCAGGATGTGGCCGCCGATTTGTGGACGCACTGTGCTTACCCCTGTGAGGCTAGATTGATTTTTACACAGATCATCGCATACATAGCCTATTGCAACACAACACTACTATCGTTCCTCTCCTGTCTTTGTTGTAATCCGAGGAGAAGAGTGTATGTTGTGCTGTGAAGACGGGAGTTTAGTTGTTTTCGTTTTGTTTTTTTAAGCGCTGTCACCAGATGGGTGCTGTTAAAAAACAACAAAACAACTCCTCTCTCGTCTTTACAGCACAACATACACTCTTCACGTCGGATCCCAGCAAATCCTGCCGATGGGTATTTGGAGATACAACCTCCGACTGGGAAAGAGTCTCCTTTACCCCATGGGTGATGAAGGTTCCTGCCTGCTCGCTTGTTGATGTAAAAACACAAAATACCTTCCCCTTCCCAAATACGAGTACACGTCCCCTGGTAGCGATTGTCGTACTTATCCTTATGTTGTGTACATTATTCGGTCTGTGTTGAGGGAGTATTTCTTCAGCTAGGGGGAACAGGCAACGAGTGAAAGCGATGACGCAGCATCCTTCAGTTAGACTTTATAGGCATCATAAAATGAGTGAGCACACAGCTCTGTAGGGAGCAAGATCTTCGTTCTCATAGCCACATAGAATGGCCATGTTTAATTTTTTTATATTTTTCTATTCAAACTTAAGTTTACTTCACTATCTCCAGAATAAAAAAAAAGAAGCTAAGACCGAAGAAAAACAAGTTTAGTCACCCATCAAATAGCTCAACCTTTCCCTGGCTTGGTTGGTCGAGTGTTAATGGATGTGTTAAAGAAATCAAAATAGGCTGACTTTTCAAATTAAAAATGGATACCATAAGATATATATTAATTACTTCTCGACAGCGATCCATCTCCTTTTATAATTAAAATTTGCTTCGAAAATTTTTGTTCTAAGGTGGATGAAGAGCAATCCCGATGAAACGAATCTTATACGACGGCAAAAATGTTTCAATGACTACATTAGAAAAATTGCACCATTTAATTGATTTTTCACATGCTTTGTTTTCTTATTTAACTCTCTCTTCACATGGGGGGTGAAAGCGGTTTGGCGTCTGGAAACGATCTAGAAATAATTCCCAATTATGAAGTTTAACTAGAGCTTAAAATAATTTCAGGCCTTTCTAGAGAGATGGACGGCTGAGAGTAGAATCCCACTGCTTTTTAAAGAGATGGAAGGCCAAGAAATATATTCTCAGTCTTATCTAGAGAAATTGACAGCCACTAAAAAATATTTCAGTCCTATCTAGAGAGATCGACGGTCAGGAAATCTCAGTCTTTTCTAGAGATATGGAAGGCCAAGAAATAGAATATCAAGCCATTCTAGAGAGACAGGTGTCCAAGAAATAGAATCACAGTCCTATCCAAAGAGAAGGACGGTAGGAAAAAGAATGTCAGCCGTCTCCTAAGAGATTGAGCACCAAAAATTATCATTAAAGTCCCTTCTAAAGAAATGGACGGCCAAGTAATAGAATCTGCTCTTACTAGCGAGATGAGGGTCAAGAAATAAAATAGCTGTCCATTCTAGATATATGCTCTGCCAGAAATCGAATTTCAGTTCTTTCCAGAGAAAGGGATGGCAAAGAATTAGAATACTAGTCCTTTTTACTGATATATACGGCAAAGAAATTGAATCTCACTCCTTTCTAGAGAGAAGAATGGGCAAGAAATAGAATCTCGTCCATTGAATCGAAATAGACGGCCAAAAATTGAATCTTTTCCATTTTTAGAGAGATAGACTCCTCAAAATTAAGCCTAAATACTTTCTAGAGAGAATGTGGGCAAAAATAGAATTCTTTTTATAGAAATAGACGGCCAAGAAATAGAATATCAGTCCTCTCTATAGATTTGTTCGACCAAGAAATAGAATGTCAATCTTGCCTAGAGGGAGAGGGAGGGGCAAGAATTAGAATCGCCGTCATTTCTAGAGAGATGGGGGAAAAGAAATAGAATATTATTCAATCCAGCCAGATTTACTTTAGAGAAATAGATTCTCAATCCTTTCTAGAAAGATGGATGGACATTACATAGAAATTCAATCCATTTAAGAGAGATGGATTGCCATGCAATACAATTTCAGACTTTATAGATAGGTGTACTGCCAAGAAATAGAACCTCGTCCTGTCTAGAGAAATGTACTCCCAAGAAATATAATCTCAGTACTTTCGCCAGAGTGTGACCGCCAAGAAAGAGAATCTCAGTCTTTTCTAGAGAATTGAACAGATAGGAAATAGAATCTCAGTCCTTTATAAAGAGAAAAACTAAAAAAAAATAGAATATCTGTCTTTTCTAGAGAGATTGACGGCAAAGAATTATAATCTCAATCCTTTCTAGAAAGATGAACGGCCAAGAATTAGAATATCAGTCGTGTCCAGAGACAAATACGGCTAAGGCATTAAAACATTTCTTTCTAGAGACAATGACGGCCAAGAGATAAAAGTAAATACTTTTTAGATAGGTGGACGGACAAGAAATATAATTACGATCATGTCTATAGAGAATGATTGCAAAAAAATGCAATCTCAGTCCTTTCTTGATAGATGGAAGGCCAAGATACACACTCTCAGTCCTTTCTAGAGAGATGTAAGGCCAAGACACACACTCTCAGTAATTTCTAGAGAGAGTGACTGCTAAGAAATCCAATTTCCGTAATCTCTAGTGAGATAGTCAACCAAAAATAGAATTTATGTCCTTTGTAGAGAAATAGAGGGCCTATAAATAGAATCCAAGTACTTTCTAGACAGATGGACGTCAAGAAATAGAATCTCAGTTCCTTCTAGAGACATATACGGCTAATAAATAAAAACTAGTACTTTTTAGAAAGGTGGAGGGCAAGGAAATAGAATATAATT
The DNA here is from genome assembly GCA_963969495.1 of Ceratothoa steindachneri. Classification (NCBI taxonomy): domain Eukaryota; kingdom Metazoa; phylum Arthropoda; class Malacostraca; order Isopoda; family Cymothoidae; genus Ceratothoa; species Ceratothoa steindachneri. The sequence goes on along the minus strand of OZ018321.1, from coordinate 188,380,292 downwards.
TTTTTTAGAGAGATATATGACCAAAAAATATAATATCATTCCTTGCTAGAGCGATTGGCGGCCAAAATTAGAAGCTCAGTCCTTTTTAGATAGTTGGGCGGCCAAGAAATACACTCTCAGTCCTCTCTAGTGAGATGTTCGAGCAATAAATATGATCTCAGTCTATTTCGGAGAGATACTCAGCTGAGAAATTTTATTTCTGTCTTTTCTAAATAGATGAACGGCCTAGAAATAGAATCTCAGTCCTCTCTAGAAAGATGAACGGCCAAGAATTTAAATCTTAGTCCTTTCTAGGGACATTGACGGTTAATAAATAAAATCACAGTCCGGTCTAGGAAAATAACGGACAAGAAATTGAATGGCAGTCTTTTCTGTAGAGATGGACGTCCAAGAAATAGAATCTCCATCTTTTCAAGTGAAATGGATGGCTATGAAATAAAATCTGTTCTTTCTAGAGAGATGGTGGGCCTAGAAATAAAATCTCAGTCCATTTTAGAGAAATTCTCGGACAATAATTAGAGAGAAGGATGGCCAAGAATGAGAATAGCAATCCTTTCTAGTCCTTACGGCCAATAAATTGAATCTCAATCCCTTCTAGAGAGAAGAATGGCAAATAAATAGATGCTCACTTAGTTCTAGAGAGATCGACTGGCAAGAAATTGAATTCCATTCTTTTCTATTGAGATGGAGTGCCAAGAATTTTAATCTTAGTCCTATCCAAAGAAATTAGCGGCCAAGAAACAGGATATCGATCCTTCCTATAGAGATGGACTGCCAAGAAATAGAATCTCATTAATTTCTAGAGAAATGGACGCAAAAATCTAATCTGATTAATTTCTAGAGAGATGGATGGCCATAAATATATTCTAATTCCTTTCTAGAGAGATGGGTAGCCAAAACTAGAATCTCGGTCCTTTTTAGAGAGAGGTTGGGCAAAGAAATAGTATCGCAGTCATTCTAGAGAGATGGAGGGATATGAATAAAATCTAAGTCCTTTATAAATAGATGGACGACCAGGAAAAAGAAACTCAGTTCTCAATATAGAGATGGACGACCAACAATTATAATCTTAGTCCTTTCTAGAGAGATGGGTTACAAAAATTGAATATCAGTCCTTTCTAGAGAGATTGATGGTGAAGAAATACAAAAATGTCTACCAGATTTAAATTTAAATAACTTTTTCAGAAATTAAGATATTTGGAAAGCATTTGTTTTTTTTCATGTAATAACCATTCTTAATTTACACAGTAAATGGGTTTGTATACAAACATCATAGTATGTATTGAAGAGGCATGTATTTGAATTAAAGGGTATACAAAAGCTTATTTACGTACAATTTGTTCAATGAGACAACAATATGTGATATTGATTTAATAATATAAAGTATAATAATCTCAAAATAATCAATCCTTAATAAAAGTTAACCTTTTATTAATTGTTTATTGTAAACTTATATTCTTATTGAACATGACAGCCATTTCCATTTATACAGACGTGGGTTCTATCTCTCATTGCCCTCAGCATTCTTTTGATAACATCTGGTCTGTCCTTTAAGATGTTTATTTCTTTTGTGATGCGATTCCTCAAGTCATCTAAATTGAGAGGTAGTGTTGAATAAACCCGACTCTTAAAATTAATCCAAAAAAAGAAATTACTCGGGGTCAAATCAAGGCTTTTCGGAGGAAATTCGGTCTTATGGCGCACAACAATTATTCGCTTTTAGAATACTTTCTGTAAGTAATTCTTAATAATCATTGATCTGTGACCAGGAGCATCGTCTTCTTGAATCCACCAAACCCGATTAAATATGGTTCTATAAGCAGCATGTAATTATAGAATGATATATTGATTTAAAATTTCTAGGTAAGTTTCCCCATTTAAGTTCCAATTAATAAAAATTGGACCAATTAACGATCCATTGCCACACAGTCGTACCCAGAAAGACGATTTTTCTCTACGGATACTCTTTTGGTACACTTGATCTTCGGGCGGTTGGTTTCTTGGTGCATAGTGCCGGGAGTTTTGTCTGTTTACTTGATCATTCATATGGAAGGCTGCTTCATCTCTCAAAACTAACTGTTCAATGAATCTTCCTGGACGTCTGAGAAACCAGTGAACAAAACTGAGAGGGCGAGAAAAAACACTTTCAAGGAGTTGCTATTTTATAACGGGTTTAAGTAAATAGATGGAATTGCAAGTTTTCTACTGATAACTAACAAACACGTTCAATGTTGCCTTTGTTCCTAACTGTTTCATTCGTCCTGAATGCCCTTTATTTAAAATGAGAAACAAACAGATTCAAAATATTTTAATTTATGAAAAAGTTATTTAAATTTATGGCTGCTATACTTTCTGTGATTCACCCTGTATAGTAGTGTTAGGGATGAGTAATATAATTCCTACCAGTTTCTACCACTAGTCTCCATCTTTCTAGTAACCTTTCAATACCATGTATGTATAAATCGTTTGAGTTTAATTATTTTTTACATCTTCATTCCCTTCAGGTGATTCCCTAAACTCCTAAAACATAGTAATCCGATGGCGCAATGTCATGGTGAGTATGAAGGATGACTTACTAGTTCCCAAGTGAATTTTTAAGCTTATAGATGGTATGTCTTGCTATATGAGATCACGCATTGCCTTGATGAAAAGAGCGCCCAAATTATTTTGATTAATTGTGGCATTTTTGCCACAAATGTTGCATTTGAACTGTCCAACTGAGATAGAAAACCTCTTTGATGCTAATCCCATTTTGATTACGAAGTTAAAATGGATTATACTCTTCATATCCCAACAAAACGGCGAAGGAATCTTTCTTGGGTAAAGACCCTGTTTTAACTGGGGTATTGTTTTTCCCCACGACTAAACCATGTCTAGAACGTTTAATATTGTGGAACTTTTTTAAATCCAAGTCGAACAGCTTTTACAAACGTGGTATTGAAATATCCATGGAAATATGGAGTCAAGGTGTAGAAACCGAAGGAAATTCTATCATTTATTAAGTTAATAAATAAATATTTATTTAAATAATATAACTCTAAAGAGTTGTTTGATATATATATATATATATATATATATATATATATATATATATATATATATATATATATATATCCATCAAATAATGAGATACATACAAAAATGCCGTATTACTTATGAAATGGCCATAGAGGGTTGGTAATTTGTCACCATTAGAAACTTTTAATTCGGTGTATGCTTGTTGTCTAGGTTCGGTTCTCTCTTATTCCTATCATAGTATACTTAGTTGTGCATAGTCTGCGAAGGAAACAATATAATGACTAAAATCAATTGTCCGCCCAAAAAGGTAAAATGCAAGCTGTGGTGCTTGGAATTCACGCTGGGAGATCCAATGCGAAGATCCCCGAGTCCTTGTGAGAACGGAGCAGAGGACAAGGAAAGAGGTGGATGAGTCCAGCTGTGATTACGCTGGGTACAGTGGCGAGGAAAATTCTAGGTTTTTTTTATACAAAAAGAACTCCTGAATTTGTCAAGGAGATCCAGGCTAACATCGACAACAATCCCAGAGAGTCAATGAGGTTCATAGGCAGTGAGTGGGAGTGTCAGAGTCTCTCATCAGGCACTTAATTCATGAGGACATCAGCTATTCCTCATACAAGATGAGAAAGGGCCAGCTTCTGTTGCAGAAGATGGAAAGTGGAGGGAACGTGCTGCGAAGCTTGTAAAGAAACTGAAGCATCCACTTAAGCCTGACATGTATTGGTTCTTCACAGCTCAGGATTTCTGCCAGGACCAGGTGCTAAACTTGCAAAACAACCACTGGCTTGCTGTGCAAACCCCCGCCCCCCCCCCAAAAAAATGTACCGAGAATCATGAAGACAAAGTTTCTGGTTCACATCGTAGTGTCAGTAGCGATGGCCACGTTATGGCCCCGTTTATCTTCCAGGAGGGACTCAGACTTAATACGGAGTGGTACCTCAAGTGCCTGGAGGAAGTAGTGTTTTACTGGATCCCGGAAGTGGCCGCTGGAAGGTCGTATGTGTGACAGGGGGACTATGCACAAAATAAAATCAAGATTATCCAGTCTTGGCTGTCAGACAATTTTTTGACCACATCATTCTAACATCTGACCTCCTAACTCGTCAGGTCATTATGTGTGAGACGTGGTTGAGAGAGAGAGACCAACAAGTATCTTTGCCCCCCTCCCTCCTGCAAGGTGGAGCTTAGATCCAGGATCCCCACAGTTTTCACCCAGTTAGACAAGGAGGGCGTCGAGAAGGCCTGTAACAAGTCTTAACGCTGCTTAAAGGCTCTAGTTGAGGCTGACGGTGATTTCATTGAATAAAATAAATAGGGCAGGAATCCTTCAAGTCTTTAACATTTATCTTTGGTATATATATATATATATATATATATATATATATATATATATATATATATATATATATGAATATATGCAAAAAATCTTACAGGAAAATGAGAGGCGGATTCCAAGTAATTTCGAATTTGTTCAGTTCATTATCAAGGAATAACGAAAAATTTACAAAGGTGAAACAGAAGAGCAAGTTAGGTTAGGTTAGGTACAACGAAATGACCCAAAATAGAAAAATAATATCAAAGACGGATGTGAAGTATAAAACCAAATAGATAAGGTCTACTTCCGGAAAATTCCAACCTGTGCGCAAAAGATGTAGACATTTATGTGACTAAACTAAGTACATACATACCCGATTGTGAATACACAAAAATAAACGAAAGAAACATAACTAAATTAATAAATCAAAGAGCTAAGATTTAAAATGGACAATTTCATTATAAATAAGCCTTTTAATAACAGGGGCCGGTTTAAAGAGGCCAGGGGATATATTAAAATTAGCGAGGAATTAATGAATGAGCATTGAACAATATTTCTTTGAATAAAGTAATTAGATTTATGAATAAATATTATATTTATGTTGCATCAAACGTACACTTAATAATTTACCAGTTTGCCCAAAGTATTGCTTGGGGCAATCTGAACAATCATCAGAACCCCCCCTCCTCCCTATACTATTGTTATTATCATGAATCAGCATTTTGGACATGGTAGACTGATACTTGAATAAGACAGAAATATTTAACTTATTCAAGAGGCGGGGAAGCAAAGAAAAGGACTCAGAAAACGGTAAAACAAGGGAGTCCTTAAAATTAAATGCGGGAGGGATTTCCGTTCTATAAAAGGATTTTTTTTGCCAAATCCTGGCATCCTGCAAGAAATTTTTGAGGGTAGCAAAGATTGTTACCTATTTCAAAGATCTTAGAAATCTCACAATACAAGAATTCCGGGCTGGCGACCCGCAACCCCCAGAGAAACATTGAAATAAATACAGACCCTTTGACTTTATCATTATGACCTGAGTAAAAATGAATATAAGTACCAGCGTTGGTAGGCTTACGGTATACGGAAAATTTAAATCCGGATAGAACTCCGTGAATAAGTAGATCTAGGAACGGGAGGACACCATTTTGTTCGAGTTCAAGGGTAAATTTAATAGAGGGAACCAGAGAATTTAGTTTAGTAAGAAAACCATTGACATCTTTAGAAGTAGGCCACAAACAAATAATATCGTCTATATATCGGAACCAAACAAGGAGAAAATCGATTTTTTCCTTGTTTGGTTCAGATATATAGACGATATTATTTGTTTGTGGCCTACTTCTAAGGATGTCAATGGTTTTCTTACTAAACTAAATTCTCTGGTTCCCTCTACTCTACTCACGCACTACTTTGTGAGTTTCTCATATATATATATATATATATATATATATATATATATATATATATATATATATATGTATATATATATATATATATATATGTATATATATATATATATATATATATATATATATATATATATATATATATATATATATATATATATATATATATATATGTGTGTGTGTGTGTGAGAGAGAGAAAAAAAAATATGCAGCTCTAACCTGCAGGAAAGAGAAAAGCGACGAATTCCAAGTACTTTCGCCTATTATGTATTCTTGACTCATGTTATCTGTCCTTGAACTCTGGTCTTGGTGTTGACCTGTCCTAATCCTTTTGGTTTGATTTTTCTTAAAAATGTAGCCGTCGTCAACTTCATTTCTCTTGTTATGATCGCCTTCCTTACTCAGCTTTTAAATAGGTGGAGCTGTGTTTATTTATATATCTATGTGTGTGCGTGTGTGTGCGCGCGCGCAGTGAACGTGATTATTAATTATCTCTTCCCATATTCTCATGGTAATCGAACCAGACTGTGTACGGTACAACTAGATTCCAGATTATTAAAAAAAAAATGGTGAGTGCAGAGCTCTTTCTGTAAATGTGTACGTGCATAATTAGCAACGAGTCTGAATGCGCCAATCGTCAAATCAGACCTGGCGTCTCAGTGCACAAACCACTCACTAAACTTGATCAGTAAGTTTTTGTCTCTATTTTTTGGCATTCGGCATATAAGGCTAAAGGGTATATACCCCGACCAAAGAATTTGTGCTATTAAGTAACAGTGATTCCATTCTGTTTAGTCAACGCCGAGGTTATAATATCCATACTGAGTGATAAGAGCGGCAAATAACCTCAGGGAATTTTCGTAACATGGGTCTCAGTGTGCCACCGGTGCACAAAAGAGAGTTCAAAGTGAACGATTTTTTTGCAGCTCGTTCGGCTTCGCCTGAGGTGGCGAATAATGCATTCACTCTGTTATCGTTTTTTCTCAGCTTCTCGTCTTTTCTTTCTGATATAATTTCACTTGTAATCAACCCATCATCCCATTTTCTTTTTTCCTACCTCTTGATAATAATAAAAGTGGGTCAAAAGTCGGTCGAATGCTCCTGCATTGGCGGTAATCCACTGTACAATTAAAAAATAAAGATATTTAATGAATGGTAGCATTTTTCGGACTTAAAACCCTTGCTTTTTAATTCTCTCGCTATTTAGTTTTGGTGGGCAATTTTGCATTTTTTCCGGGTAAAAATTATGGTTCGACTTCGGTACTGGTTGATAAAATGTGTGAATAAGGTTGTGATTGATTGTTCTGACTTGGTATGGGTATTTAGGTATTACTCCTAAGAAAAAATTCTAAGAGAGTATACGAGATTTAGTTGCCTGGTGTGAAAAATGTTTCAAAATGGCATAAGGGAACATTAAATTTTGCCTCATGATTACATTTGTAATGGGAGAGAGTGAGTGAGTATTCATCCATATAAAGATAACAGCGTTTCTATACCCAAAACACAATTTTCCAGTATCAAGTGTAAATACATGCAAGTGTCATGTAGATAAAAGTAAAATGACACAATTCCTAGTAAGGCAGCATGAGTAATTTCTATAATACCCCTTTTGGTTCATTAGATTGAGTTGAGAGACAAAAAAATCCTTATATATATTATTAATTTAGGTATCGATGCAAATGCGATGGCCCCAAACCGAACTGAGTGACTGAGTGCCTCAACCGAGCATAGCAACGGCCACGTCTTGCGCCTGGCGACAAAACTCGATCCAGACGAGAGAGAGATACCGTTTCTCCACAATGGCGGCATTCGGACGAGGGTCCAAGTGAGACGCACAGCGACCCAAATTTATAGGTAGGATTAAAATTCCATTTTTTTTCTTCCTCTTCTTAAACTCTTTTCTTATCTCACTTCGAGACATTGAGTATATTTCCATAAAAAAGACCTCATTGGATCTAAGCAGGCCACGGGTAGTGTGCATATATATATATATATATATATATATATATATATATATATATATATATATATATATATATATATATATATATATCTATATATATATATATATATATCTATATATATATATATATATATATATATATATATATATATATATATATATATATATATATATATATATATATATATATATATATATATATATATATATAAGAGGCTTACGAATTCATGGACGCAAACTTCAGGCGAAGTATAAACAGGTTGGGCAGGACAGAGCGGAAGACGCTTCGTAACATTTATTACAAACGTTTTAGAATTATAACAAATCCCATCAGCACTTATAAAGAATTAATAAAAAATACTGATTAAAATACGTAGATAACTTTTTTCTAACACATGAAATAAATATTACAAAGCGTCTTCGGCTCTGTTCTGGATATCCTGTATATATATATATATATATATATATATATATATGTGTGTGTGTGTGTGTGTGAAGGAGAGAGAGAAAGTAGCGGAGAGGGCGTGCCTGCAATCAGAGGAGAGGAGCGCGTGCTGTGGCGTCGGGCCAGCCTCTCCCTCAGGCACTTTTGAGCCTCAATCTTCCACATCTTCTGGCGAAATCCAGCAAAGTAAAAACGGCGTAGCCCATTGCGGCGAACTTAAGCCACATTGGCTGTGGTAAGTAACCGGATATATATATATATATATATATATATATATATATATATATATATATATATATATATATATATATATATATATATATATATATATATATATATATATATATATATATATATATATATATATATATATATATATATATATATATATATATATATATATATATATATAAATGAGCGTTCATGGGCGGTCAACCCCCACTCTTAACAAAAAAAAAGCACAAGAGCACAATATATTACAATTAAGATAAATTTCAGAAGTGGTTAATTGCAGATTATTGAATGACAGTGAATGAAAACAGGCCAATTATTTCCATATCAATGTCGTTTTTGCTGCGTTTATTGTTTTTATATCGAGCTGATGCCGAGGCTTCATCTTCAGCCTTCATTAAGAGTCTCCGCACAGCTCAATTGTGTAGACAAGACGAATATGTCCACACGATGTGTTGGTATTTTCCTGAATATCATAAATTTGTTGTGTTTTACGTATGCGCCGTGATATAAAATTTGGTGTATTAGTTTATGTTAAAGTGATCGGATGAAGTCTACATTTTAATCAAGTTTTATTGTTGTCATATGTTGAATGGTGAATTTTAAGTTGGGAAGGTCGTAAAATACATCTACATACTTTCATATGCGTGATTTTAGTTTTTTTTTTAGGTATGGTTTTAGCCAATTTCTCAAAGATAGATCTTAACACGAGCTAGAGTTTGGAATTTAGAATATTTCCAACCTACCGTTTAAGGGTTTTCTAGTTTTCAACCTGGTACAGAGAAATTTAATTCTAGTTTCCTTGAAGTGAACAAAAAAATAATCACCATATTAAAAGAAGGGAAAATATTTCCTGAACTACTAATATTTGAGAAGAAAATGACATTATAAGTGATATTTCCCAAATTCCCATACTCTGTCTTCCCTATGTACACTGAATTCAAACTGAAGCTCTACATCTCCATTTCTAGGGTCAAATGACTTCTACAAGAGGAAATAACTTGGATTTACCATAACATTTCCAATATTCGTTTTTATGGCGACTTGACATACATTAAAATTAGGTGAGTGACAATTTTATTGCTTCTCTGAACAAATTGAGTGGGAATAGCGGCATGCTCTCATCTATGCCAAAACCATCCTACTCGCGAGTTGGCACTTAGTGTTGACACTCCGTGGCACAATTAGCACTATGCAAGGTAAAGGGAAGGATAGAGTTCGACGTGGGTGGGTACGAATGGGGTGTTCGTGTGTAGATCCGGTGACTTACCTGGCTCTGCGAAACTGATTATTTCGGAGGTTTTTGCATAGTAATCTTCTTCATGGGCGAGGGGGAGTGACTGGAAGGAGGAAGGCGCCGAATCCTCCAGGAGCGAGCGCGCTTCTTCGGACCGGCTTAGCGTCCTAAGCAGGACCTCCCTCGGGATTGTAGTGGTGATGTTGGGCTTGGAACGGAGGCCTAACTTGCTCAGGAGCTGGTGTTTAATAGTCTCAATCCGAAGGAGGTCGAGGTGGTGCTGGTGGGTAGCGTCGCTGCCCAAAATACAATTAGGGCAAGGAGCGCCCTCGTCCTCCTGCAGGGCCAGCACGGAGGACGCGATGCTGCCCACCGCGACCAGGGCCAGGCACAGCTGGGTGGCGGCGTTAGGCATGGGTGTGGGCCAGATGATCCATAAAGAAACGTGCTCAACTCTCAACAGCCGTTCAAGTCGCTCGCTCCGCTTATACTGAGCTGGACGGGGCCCAGCCGCGGCCTCCAGACGTTTGCCAGACGCCGCCCCCTATCCCCCCACTCCCCTGGCACCCCCTGCCCTAGGCGGGGGGGTGCCGAAATCGGGGTAAACGGGAGACAGGGTGATGGAGGGAGGGGGGCGAGACTGGGGGGGAGAGGGGACCCGTATACCTCATGTCTGGAATGCAGTTTCTTCAGTATTGTTTAACAGTCCTTCCTCCATCGTTGCTTCAAATGATTTTCCTATTCCACTCTACATGCGTGCCCCCCCCTCTGTCTTTTTTAAGAGGGAGAAGGGCAGGGGACCAAGCAAAGGCGATCATGGTTCTTGTCAGTTGAGTCTTTTCAGAGTTACAAGTCTTTGGCAGATCCAGAAATGAGGGACACCAACGCAGAGCTCACCCTCCAAGGCTTGAGGGTGAACTATTCTATAAATCTTACTAGATTTTTGAGAATTTTGGCCTTTCATTGGTAGCGAAGAAGACGAAAGTCAATTAAGAAATTAATAAAGATTAAAAGCGTTTGAAAGATTGATAGATATATCGAAGGATAGAGAAACTCGAAGTGGAAATGGGGGTAGGAACGCCCTTTTCCTCTTTGGTAAAAAAATAACACACGATAGAGTGATGGTTTTTAGCGATACCATGCGTTTGAAAGATGAATAGCCGGCCAGGACAGAGACTATGTTGTGTGAGGACGACCCTTGTCAACTTTGCCTCAAATAACCTTAGCAACGTCCGCCTTCCCTCATTGCCCATATATGGAGTCGGTCGTGGCAATAAAATGAAAGCGCCACATAAAATTCGACACCATATTTATTCCTCGCATAGAAACTTTATCTTTTAGTGACATTAGTGTGTACATCCATGCACACACCCGCACATACACGCGATATATATATATATATATATATATATATATATATATATATATATATATATATATATATATATATCATATGGCTCTCCCAAAATTGAACCGTTTTTGAGAAGCATGTTCCCAATAACTATTGCAGTTAGGGACATTAAATAAAAACAAATGAAGGATCGAGTCTTTATCTATAAATATTTATTTCCTTGTAAAAATCGTCTTAAAGTCATTTTATGAGTTTTCACTCGTCATTGTGATCCGACCATTTAAGGTAATGTTTCAGTGTCTATATTTTAGTTTTACCTTTTGTTTGTATCCAATTCTCTATTTTTCCATTTCAATTGTTTAATTTTGTAATATTACGTTTACTTTGTTTGTCCTTAATTCATAGTATCTCTTTACAAATATTTTGCTCTTCTTTACCTCGCTATTTTGTTTGTTCATTAACGTAAACGTTCATTATATATTTTTAACGTCGTTTTTGTGATTTTCTCTGATCTGTGGTTTTTAACTTTGAACTTGTGCTGTTATTTATGTTTTTAGGCTTAGATTACTCATTTAGATTTTGTTTCTAGCTCCTGAAGATGGGTTTTATAATAACCAGAAACGTTGGAATTAAAGATGGGGACCCGCCTTCTTCGTTTTGTCCTTCTTATTGAATATATATATATATACTATAGGCGGAAAATTTGGAGTCACTCCCTGAATCTTTCAAACAGGTGTAAATATAATTAGAAGGCCTACCCTTTCAAAGGCAAAGGTAAACCAAGAATTGACACTAGAAACTAGTAATCAGAAACTATTAACTGCATCCAAATCTCAAGGATTTGACGAAAAATAGGTTAGTGTATTCTTCATAGTTACAACATTAGTTAACTTTCCCTCTTCATCCCTCAAGCATTTAACTGTCTCCTGAGGTTTAAAACGCAACTTTTAACACGTTACTTGCGTCAAATTGATCCTGTAAAATATGTATTGCTGTCAAACACATTTGCTACACATAGGCGTTAGCCTGTTAAACTCTTCTTACAAGCTTCAGACTTAGTATAAGCCCACTAGTTTACACACTACTCGTTGCCAAAGTTCAGACATCTCATTCGTGTTTTTTAGAATATTGTATTCAGTGAGTTTAGAACTAAAAAAAACTCTCAGTAAAAAAAAGCACAAATTGAAATTATTTGCAAAGAAGAATATTCACAGTCTAATTAGATAAGAAATTAGGAATTTCCAGACATGGAATGCAGTACTCCTTCGTAAAAACGAAACTGACATCTCGTGACAACAACACCTACACTCCGACGCTCTTGCTGCTTCCTACTCAATCTACTTCGCATTTAGAGTCAAACCTGCTACTGAGGAGTTTCCAGCACGGCTTCCGAAAGCAACGGTCATGCCTGACGAACCTTGTGGAATTCTTCCACTTCGTGTTCAGTGAGCACGATCGGGACAAGGCGGTGGATTTAGTGTACTTAGACTTTCAGAAAACTTTTGATAAGGCACCACACCGCCGCCTTCTCCTGAAAGTGCGAACGCTGGGCATAGACGAAAAAGTAGCGGCTGGATAGAGAACTGGCTAAGTGGCAGACGGCAACGGGTGGTGGTGAATGGACAGGCTTCTGAGTGGGTGCCCGTTACTAGCGGGGTGCCTCCAGGTTCTGTCCTGGGACCACCACTATTCATCATCTACGTCAACGACTTGTACGGTGACATGGGTGCCAAGATTTCCAAATTTGCCAACGATACCAAGCTTGGTATGAACGTTGCAAAGGATGGAAATACTGCCTGCCTGCAGGAAGATCTTGGGAAGATTGGGGAGTGTTCGGAGACGTGGCAAATGCCTTTTAACGCGAACAAATGCGAAGTGATGCATATCGGCCACCGAAACCTCTAATCTCAGTATATCCTTAAGGGCACTGCTGTTGAATCTACCGACACTGATAAGGACTTGGGTGTAACTATAACTAGTGATCTCAAGTTCTCGAGGCAATGTATTGAGGTGGAGAAGAAAGCTAAAATGATGCTACGAGGGGCGGTCAATAAGTTTTGCAATTCGATATAAGGAAACGAGATATGAGGAAAAATGTTTTATTATTTTTCAATATAACTACCCTCGACCTTAATGCACTTGCGCCACTTGTCCCTGAGGCTTCGAATTCCCGACAACCAGAAATCTCCCCACTGCTGTTCAATCCACTCCTGGACGGCGAGCTGGACATCTTCATCGTCCCTAAACCGGCGTCCACGCAGTGCAGCCTTGAGCTGGCGGAATAAAAAGTAATCGCTAGGGGGAAGGTCTGGACTGTAGATGGAGGGGGGGAGCTCCTTGAATTCGAACTCGCGCAGGGCAGCTTGTGCAACTTTGGCGTTGTGGACTTTGACGACGTTGAAGTCGATCATGGGGCGTGAGGTTTCTTGGGACCCAACGGGCAGAGACCTTGGTCATGGCCAAATTGTCGTGGATGATGTTGATAACACTTTCATGTGATTTTCCAAGTTCTCGCTCGATTTCTTTGACCTTTATTCGTCGATTTTCGAGGAGCGTCCTCTCCACACGGGCTACATTGTCTTCGTTAGTCACGTGTGACAGGCGTCCTGGACGGGGGTCATCTTCAAGGAACTCACAAACCATGGCGCAACTCCCTATTCCAGCCAGCAATGGTTGCATAGGAAGGCGCGGTGTCGGTGTGCACTGCAACCATGCGTTCATAGATCTCTTTTGCATTCTTGCCTTTCTTGGTAAAAAATTTGATCACAGCACGGTGCTCAACCTTATCCATTGTTGAAAAAATTGTGACTGACGATTTGCGACCAGCTCCTGCTTCTTAGATAGACGAGGCAGGAGCGTGCGGCTGCAGGTCCTGACTTGTCATAAGTTGTCCTAACACCCCCACAAACAGCGATCCCCCTTCCTCTGTTTTGCCCTACCGATTCGCAAAACTTATTGACCACCCCTCGTAGGTTATATATAGCGACAGTTTGGATATCGAAACAAGGAGATAGAACTGTGTTTGTACAATTCACTTGTCCGATCGCACCTGGAGTATGCCGTACAACTTTGGAGTCCTTCATTTCGAAAGGACATCGCGAGATTGGAACGCGTGCAAGCCAGGGCAACCAAACTGATTCCCTCTATCAGACATTAAAGTTATGAAGATAGATTAAGGGAATTAGATCTGTTCTCGTTGGAAACCCGTATACTGCGTGATAAGCTCATCGAAGTTTTTAAAATACTTCGAGGGTTCGACAATCTTGACTACAGGGATATTTTCAGCCTTAATAAGAGCAGAACAAGAAATCACGGCTTCAAACTTAAGCTAAAACGTTATAACCGCGATCTGTGTGGAAAATTTTTCACGTGCAGTATCTGCGGTAGCTGGAACGCACTTCCGATGGAGGTTGTCAATAGCAATTCTGTTGACCAATTCAAGACAAGACTAGACAAAGTCTTGAAAAGTGGACGTTTAGGGAGGACGTAAGGCAATTGAGCGGGGATGTGCCTGCTCGACAGCTAGTCCAAAGGTACCCTTATTGAATGGACCGTAAGGTCTTTTAGGGTACTTATTTCCCTTGTTACTCCTTGTTACTTCTGGGACTCTTTGCGGACTACACGGCATGAGCAGAGTCACGAGATCAGTGGTTGTTCCCCCTTCTACTGAATCTAAAGGATATTCCCCGCCCAACCTTATCTTCCCGGGAAATTAATCGACTTCAAACACCCGATACGCCCTCTCTCCGTCGCTTACGACTCCAGCCCAGGCCAGGAGTCCTTGGCTGAGCGTTGCCCCCCTAGCGAGCCCAGGGAACTGGAAGACTAGGTCCGCGAGCTCGCCCTCGGCGAAGCCTTCGAGCGACAGCGACCCCCGTCGTACGACGAAGCCGTCTTACCGGCTGCCCACGACATTGGGCAAAAGACTCCCAGGTCTTCGCGAAGACCGTCGCCAGCACATCCTGCTCCTACTCCGTACCCTCAACCATCGCCCCCGGACCTTCAAAGCATCAACACGGTCCGTTGGGAGCACGTGGGTACGTTCCTCAAAAATAACCTTTGGTCTTCGACACTAAAGACCCGCGACGTTGAAGAAATCCACAATCTTATCAGACTCTATCGATTTAAGTCGAGACTGGACCGCACCGAGTTAATACGCCTACACAATCGCCTTCGTTTATACCACACCGTGCTCAATCACGGTTGGGGAATGTCGTTGAGGGACGCCAAGGAGCAGGCGACAGTCGAGTCAGGGATAACTCTGAGTGACTCGTCCCTTCACGGCGTGCGGACCTAAACAACTATCATCTAGTCAAAGCCTCGGTATAGATCCTTAAGACCCCCTCCCCAGATGGGTCAGGTAGGCCAAGGCGCGCCACGCGGAAGAACTCATGGTCGCCCTGCAGTTCCTCGACGACGTCGCTGAGGATCTCGACTGGTGATGACGCATACGTGTGAACAGGGGAGCCCGCAGGATGGGTCTCGACGACCGCGAAAAATCAGATACCTCTCAAGAGTTAGCTTGCCTTTCCCCTCGTTCAGTGAACAGTTTTTGGTCAGATTTTTCGGGATCTCTAGATGTTGATCTTGTGTCAATCTCCTCCTCCTCTGATACTGAGTTTGCTCCCCTCACTATGAGCCGTGATTACTTATGTGATACCAGTGATGACACCTCCCTTCCAAAGTGAAAAGTGTTACTGTTTGCGAGTATGTTGATGTCAACATTTACAACCATCGTGTCCTGCAGGCCCGCCCCCTCCTCCTCTCGAAGACCCAACCGACATCAGGGCGTTCTTCTAAAACGCCGCCGCCGACTTGGGAGCCCTGCACATAGCCCCCCTCCCTTGCCGGAACCCATACATGCCCCTGTGGATATAATTGCGCATATCTCACTGCCGAGATTGGCCGTTTCCACGGTCCTGGAAATATACACCCCTGCCTCCGAGACAGCCTCCGAACAATCGGATCACCCTTTGGAACATGGGAACGTTATTCTTGACCTTATGAGTTCCCCTCCTGACATTAGGGCACCGGATAAC
The DNA here is from genome assembly GCA_963969495.1 of Ceratothoa steindachneri. Lineage (NCBI taxonomy): Eukaryota > Metazoa > Arthropoda > Malacostraca > Isopoda > Cymothoidae > Ceratothoa > Ceratothoa steindachneri. The sequence continues at coordinate 188,364,284 of OZ018321.1, read as the reverse complement.
AACAATAACGAGGACAATGATAGTAACAACGACGACAACAACAATGAGCTAGGCCGCCAGCGCGATGGTAATAACAACAACGATGATCGCGGTGATGACTGGGAGGGCGTGAGCCCAGCACTTGACCCTTTGGAAGAATACCGCCCTCCCATCCACCTGCCACTGCCAGATTGGACCTGGAGCCCCTAGGCTCTTTTTAATCATGTCTACCAACCAACAACTTGGTCAAATCCCTACAGAAGAATGGCTTCAAAGTATTCATCAACCCGGAATACCACAACTGGCAGGCAAGCTCGCCTCGAATGGCTCCCCTCATACAGCAACTAGTGGAGTACATCATCGAGGAATCTTCAGATGTCTCGCGGTACCACCAGTTGTTTGCTGTCCCTAAGCCCAAGGGCTCGGCTCGTGCCGTGTACGACATGAGTCTGTTGAAACTCCAGCATTACAAACCCCCTAAGTTCCAACTCTCTAGTGTAGATAAGGTGCTCACAGGGTCCCCGGCCGGTGCTCGGGCCATGAAATTGGATTTGAAGGACGGGTTTCACCACTTCACCCTTCATCACAAGGCCCGGCACTGGTTCGGCATCTCTCTAGGCGGAAAAACCTACCGTTTTACCCGCCTACCTATGGGGTTCGCTGGGAGCCCTCATATGATGCAAATGGTGCTCTCCTCAGTCATCAACTATTACGCCAAACAGTATCAGTGTACTGTTCACACATATTTGGACGACGTTCTTATAGTGGGATCTAAAAAGGCCCTTGAGGCCTGTTTAAAGGATATTCTTGCTTCTTCCTTGAACATAAACATTGCCAAAAGTGGTGTGACGCCCTCCTTGCGGCTAGTGTGCCTCGGTGTCAACATTTACTTAAGAAAAAGAAAGGTGACCATAAGTCCGGCAATGTGCACGAAACTCCGCGAGGTAATTAAAGCGGCAGCAGTGCACCCCATATCCCAGAAGGCCTAGCAGCGCATAGCGGACCTTCATACGCCTGCCATTCTTTTTGGTGCAACTTTGCTTCAAACAACTAAGCGAACTTAGGCCCCAATACTTCTCCCCCCTCATCCCTCTTATCACCCGTAAATGGTTCCCTACTTTCCGCAGCCGTGCCTCACCCTTGTGTTTTTTTTCGAATGCAAGTTCCTCCGGATTCGCAGTCACCTCCAGAGGACAGAGCGCAGCCTGGCTCTTGGACCCGACACAGGTCGGCTCAATCTTAGAGAGTGAAACCATTGCCTTCTGGGTGGCGATGATACTTCACCCAAGGGCCAGGTTGTTCTGCGACAACATACCCTCCATATGGAACACCCTGAGGGGAAAGTTATCAATGGCTTTGTTAGCCAACTGCATTGACGCATTAAGGAAAAAGCTGCCGAATATCTTCAGAACCTCTTCACTAAATATAGCCTATGTCAGGAGCACCAGAAACATGGCCGATGCCGCCTCAAAAGCCTTCGGCCAAATTAATCTAGCCTGGCTACAAGCGGCCTCCTCTACTACTATATTAGGAGGCCGCTTACACCAGAGGCAGCATGGTCGTTTTATATCTCGTGACAACACCTGCACTCCGACGTCCATCATCCAGTCCCCTTGCTCCGCCTTGCGTTCTTCTCCTAGTCTTCCTTCTGGGGGTGACCCAGTCACCCCCTTCAATTACTTGTTAACGATTCTGTTCTCAGGATCACTTTTGTTACTTTTCATAATATGTATCTTTCTTAAGAACTTGTTACAGAAAACGTTTTGGAGGAAGGAAGGAAACTACCAAAGCTAAAGAAAAGCATTTAATCCTAACAAGTAGAAAAGCCACATTACGTGCTCAAGATTCAAGAACAGAGACAGTGGGGATACAGGATAAAAATCTGCGGGAACTAACCTGAGTTCCTCCCCCTGTGTAGTCTAAGAAAACGGAATTGATGATTAATAATGGTTTTCTAACACAGTATTGATAATAAATAACGGGAAATCAGAGGGAGTGAGCACTAACTCTCTCAGATCTTAATTTTTTCCAGACATCATAAAATTATGAATTGTAGTTTTTGGACGTCAGCTTAGGTATAATACGGGATTTAATAATTATATTCGAACGCAATGATTTAAAAAACTTTATATATATATATATATATATATATATATATATATATATATATATATATATATATATATATATCATAATTCTATATTTTTAGAACGGGAATTATTTTGAATGTTTTCTGTTGTTTGCATCTATTATACGAGTATCTATATCTAGAAATCTCTAATTATTAATATTCTACCGAGAAACGTGAGCTGTGGTTAGACCGTCACGAAGATTTTTATTATTATTATTATTATTATTATTATTATTATTATTAAATTATTAGTGTATTTATTTATTTTCTTTATTTTTATGAGTTTAATGGGGGGGAGGTGTTTAAACAGATGTTATAATCCTTATGAAAGGGTGTTGAAAAAAACGGTTTGAAAGGCAATAATTTAAAGCCTTAAAAATTTGTCTATTTATATACTTTATAATACCAATTATTTATTAAGAATTGCATAAATAAGAATATTTTAAACTTTTAATTTTTTTAGTGTATTTATGTATTTTCTTTCTTTTTAGGGATATCAAGAGGGGTTTTTAAACAAATTATGAATATCCTTATGAGAGGGGGTTGAAAAAAGCAGTTTGAAAGGCCAAAGAGGCCGGAGTTTAACAGCCCGAAGGGCTGGTAGCGAGCATAGTAAAGCCATGGATTGTATTCTATATTATTACTCGACTCTCTGAATAGAAGAATACAAGTATGGCTCAAAAAAGTAATATAAACATAAACGAGACTGAATTTTTTTTTTTAGGGGGGAGCTTCAGCACCTTAGCGCGCACCCCTTCTGGATCCGCGCCTGAAAAGAAATAGACGATTTGAGACAGAAGTCAGTGTCTCTAAATTCAGTAAGGAGAAGATGCAATATGTAGGTATTTTTGCTCATCTTGAGGCCGAATAGCCATTGCTGCGAACCCAAACAAAAGAAAACGATTACTGTGGGCATAAAAACATAAACGCTCGAGCTTCAAACACTGGGAAAATGTGCTATGGACAGATGAATCGAAGTCACAATGATTCAGGTTGCAATGATGAGAGTGTGTGTGCTTAGAAGGCAGGGATGGAGAGAGAGACTAGAAAGGATTGTGTAGTACCAATGGTAAAGCCTGGATGAGATAATATGATCGTGTGGGGTTGTTTTGAAGAGAGGAAGATAAGGCCATTTAGTTCAAGTACTAGGAACTATAAAAAGAAAAGAATGATACAACATTTGCAACGACATGCACTACCTTCTGGACTAGAGCTTATTAGAAGAGGTTTCAATTTACAGCAAGACAATGATCCTAAGTACTCCTCAGAAAGGCTAAAAGGTTGCACCCTGCAACTGTAGAAAAGTTATTTGTGATCAAGTAAAGATAAGCTATCCTTACCAAAAAGGGCTGGACTATCTTTACCAAGCGGATTTCAGACGGCTTATCTTTACCAGGTAAATTTCGGAATGGCTTATCTTTACTAATTAAATAGATTATCTTCAAACGGCCAAATACGAGGTTACTTATTTTAAGCATAAGTTCAGTAATACAAGTTGATTCAATCAGTCAGTTCACTTCAGTTATCTATTATTTATTAAAAACAGACAACCGAACCCCTTATGGAATGCTCTTATTTCGAAAAGAAATCAAGCTTCTGCTTAATCAAGATCCATTACTAATCACTAATTTTATGAAGTAAAAGCGTCTACTAAGGAGAGAACTTAGGTACAAATTTTGTAGTGCTCACGCAGAGGACTAAAAGAATATCATTATTCATTAATTAATCTAAATTTTGCGAAGCAATTAACAGTTTTAATGTCAGTTTATTAAATATTTTTTTGATTTTGGGGGGGATTTCCTTCACATTACTTGTTCTTTTAGGGATGGCTTATCTTTACCAGGTAAATTTCGAGAGAGTTTATCTTTACCAGGTAAATTTAGAGATGGTTTATCTTTACTAGAGGTTGGTTGGATGGCTTATCTTTACCTGATCTGTTATTTGAATGTTTAATGATGAAAGAAAATAAATTCAACTAACTCATATTTTGAAAAACTCTTCTTAAGGATGCCTAAATCACGCTGTAGTTATTAATGTCAAAGGAAAACACAATAAAACTAAATTATAAAGATTAAAATAGTTTATATTTTTATCAAGTTCTCGGCATTTGGTTGTTGACTATTTACTATTGTTAGGTTCTGTTTACTATTTTTTATTGTAAATTTGTAGTTTACCTTTGAAATGGTATTCCTCCGAATGATAAATATACTCGTACGTTTGTGAAAAATTCAGAGAGTGATTCCAAGCTTTTTGCCTATAGGGGCCATATTAGAAAGAAAGACGACGTTGCTCTGGTTTAATTGAGGCTCTCTCGAAGGTACTCTGAGGGGTTATGAAGAAACCCGGTGTTTCCTAAGTTAGGTCAGGTTCTTTAGGGGTCTTGATTTTACTTGAAGACTGGGAATTACTGGGTGGGGTTTTAGTTATATTTTTAATAAAGTTTAACGCTTTCTTCTACCCATTGTTGAGTCTATCCAGGCGTGGACAAGATAGTGGGGGATTTAAAACCGGTGCAAAAGACGCTCCGAGTTCCCTCCATGTTTTAGTTGTAGCATTATCCCTGTAACTTCATCCACGCCCTTGCAGGCAGCTATGGGAGATGTAAAGAAGGTTAGATTGTTTTGATATTTGGTTTATCTTTGCTACGTGAGGAAGGTTGGGTCAGGTTACTTGGGTGTGTTGGCTTTATTTGATGGTTATGAGTTGGTAATTTTATGATTCAGAGGATTGCTTGTTTAAGCTTGTTGGGTTTGTATGATATTTATGACTTTTCATTTTTCATAATTATTTTTTCCTTACCTAGCATAACAACGTGTACTTAACCTAACATAACATAATACAACATAACCTAACATAACATAACATAACATAACCTAACCTAACCTAATATAACATAATATGTGCCCATTAACCTTGCCAGAAAAAGGCAGAGGTTGCATGAATTTGAATATCTCCGAGCAAAAGCGTTTTTCCGTCTATAGCAAAACAAAATGACCCCCAACCCAAAATTTAAAGGGATTTTCGTTCATATTTTTAGTATACTTAAACCTCTGGAAAAGTAATAAGCAAATTTAACTCCACATAAGTCAGATGCTTTTCTCTATCTCCAAGTTGCCTCTTTTTTTGCGGTCTAGTGGAGGTAAATAAAAAAAAAATTCGATATTTACAATAAAAGAAACATAGATCTTTTTTAGCCGAGGGCCGTTCAGGGAGGTATATAATGATTAGTAAGACGGTCGGGACTAAGGTCACCCGAAGGGCGGTGGTTAGGTTAAGGTAAACCTGCCCTCTATTTTTTCTCATCGCCCCCGCCGACTCGTAGGTCAGATGATACGTCCCCGCTATTTGTAGAAAGCAGAGCATTAACTAGACGGAAAAAGATGCCTAAGATGAATATATATTTTTTATATCTTCTTGTGAGCCTTTCTTGCCTATGACAGACTAAACGAAAAATTCGAGAAATATTTGAAAAAACGGAGATTATTTCCTATAATTTTTTTTTTTTATCTTTGGACCTCTCGAAAAGAAACATGCACTATTCACTCAACCGCGTAAAAAGATGAATGAGATGAAGTCATCTTTATATCTCCATCAGAAAAAAAGGCGGATAAGAGGAATGCATTTCTTGTCTAAATAGGTCAAGCCATTATTTTAATTGTACCGGCGACGTTTTAAGCACAATTTGGTCTCCTCTAATCTCTAATAGAAACAAAATAAAAAGACAATTTTAGTTATACTACAAAATGAAACAACACATTTTAGAGTCAAACTATTAAAACTGACTCCAAATTATTGTAAAATTGTGCCTTAATTTTTTTAAGAAAAACAGGAGGAGCAGCTTCGCCACTGGAGGAGCTTGCGCTTCACAAGCAGACCAGCCAAAAAGCAACCTTCAACTATTAATATCAACTCAAAAAGTTGTGTAAATATTCGTAAAACTCGTTACAAGAAATGAAAAATAATGACAAAAAACTGTAATATTATATTATATAAATATATTTACAGTTCTCCCAAATAGTCATTTATGTCACTTTAAGCTGAATTTCGTTCAGTGAAAATTTAAGATATTATTACTTGTTCAAAGATAGAGCATTTGGTGTATATTTAGTTGTTGGTTTTTTTACATTAGCGGGATTTCAAGCATTACCTTTGGAATATTTTGAAACGGTTTTACTTCTAAATAGCGTGGTCGAATTTCCTCTTATTTTTCGTTTTTCCAATTTAATTAAATTTATATATTAATTTCATATTTAATCATTGATATCACAAAAATATTCGCATTAACTGTTTGTCTATTTTTTTTGTTTATTCATATAATTATTTTTCCAACCGAACGTTCAATAAAACATATTACTAGTCAACACAGCTCAGCCAACCCTAGCGGTTGTCATCCAAAACTATTCAAAAATTTAAAACGCATTTAAATAATCATATCATAGTTAACTTACCTCTATCGGAAACGTTTTGAAAAATGTGACGTAATTAATTTGGGAAACTGCAAGGGACGGCTGAAGACACATACACCATTACTAAAACTCGGAAAAGCTCGTTAGCACATGAAGGGAGCCATGTTTTAATTTCTTAGTTAAGAAACATAATGTACCTGATGGTTCTTATTAGAATGAAATCAAAAGATAAGAAAGAAAACCTACGATAAATATGCATTTAAACTTGGGAAAAAGTGTTTTATATATAAGGATTCTAATATTCGATGTGTATTAGGAATTTTTGTTACCTGTGCTAATCTACATATGGTAGTAGAATGTCACCTTTGGAGTCCTCGCGGAGAGACCAGGTTACACATGAGAAAGTTTTCTTCTGGAAAACTAGAGGAGACTAGTTGGAAGAATGCATGGAATGAAATGAAAGGATTGAGATGTGAGACAGTGAAAGATTTGGCAAACCTCTATCCCCCCTCCAGCCATCCTAAGATTGCCATAGGGATAGGGGCGGGAAACCCGACCCACAGCCTCCTTCCGCTCACTCTAGACCCCTATACGGGCTTCGAAATGACCAACGAGGAGGCCTGGAGACAGAGAGGATGAGGAAGAGGGGAGAGAGCAAAGCTTGAAATAATGTAATATACTTGACAATTGAACTATTCGGTCGATGGACCTACAGCTTTACCTGGGTTCCAAACCATGGTGTCCTTTACCTATATATTTTTCTAATGTGCCCCTGTCTCACGTATAAGATGTTTAGCACGTAAGGTGTGAGGGATAGAAGAAACAGTGTAGTGAGAAATGGAAAGAAGTTGTTGGTTTGCAATTGAATGCTAGGTTTCATGGATGTCATACTAATCTCTTTCAGTTTGGTACGATGGTATAACTTGAAATTAGATAGCTTTAGTTAGTTGTTGCCTGAGTCTCAGGCTCTTAATTTTCGTTGTTTCACATTAGAATTATCTATTTTTTGTTTTTAGGCGTTCAAAAAGTTATTATTATTCTTTCTACTACTCGTATAGTTTTCTCATAACTCTTATTTTCTTTGTTTATTCGTGTAAATATTTAACATAGTAGTTATTAAATAGAAAAAGTTTGTTAACTTACTCTTTTTTTTCTTTTTCCAAATTTTCACGTGAGAATTTCTCCCTCTCCTTGGTCGGTTGATTTTTGACGGATATGTGGGGAAGAAGTGGTGTTATCTTTCCTTCTCCCTATGGGCTCTCCTCTCCTATTTCCTCTTGCGTTGTTTTCTATTAGTTTCTTAACTCTTTTTTCAATTATTTTGTTCATTGGTTTCATCTCAGCTTCTCTGTGCATGTCACATTGTCTTCTTATTTCTCTTCTTCCTTCTTGTAGTGCTAATTATTAATACTGCCTTGTTTAGAATTTTTTTTCTGTTTAATAATGTTTGATGTTGAGATGGTGTACAGAGGTATAACTGGATATACCATTGCTGACTGGATGATTGATGATATATGTATTTTTCCTTTGTTTTGTTTTCAGTTGAGTGATCTGTGCCTGTTGACTCGTTCTTTCTTATGCTTGCTTTATCGTGATTTGGCTATTATTTATCCCTAGCACTTTGGTTTTGTTAGTGTATCTATAGGTCGCCAAATATGGGGTCGCCAGTTATAGGTTTGGCGTAAGTAGGCCTTGTTTTGATTGCAAGGCGATCCTATAAGGCTTTGATAAAGTGGCTTGCTTACAGGTTTCTTGACGTACAGTCCGACGGGTAGTAACCAATCAAGGTTTGTAAGTAAAATGCTCCTTTGTGCAAGAAATTAAACACTTGTATTTTTATATTACTTTGAAATGTTTACACTTACGGTAAAGATTTAATTTGCGCAACGGAATATTTTAAATGGGGTTATAATGGCAAAAGCAAGAATAATGAAGATCCACAGAGCGGTGAATTAAGAGTTTATTATGTTAGTCTAGTTATAATAATCTAAAATAATAATAATGATGATAATCCTAATAATGATAATAATACTGAACTTTGAATGAAATGTTCTCTTATTTATACTCGGAATCATTTTGGAGGCGACTCGTAGCTCCGCCTTCCTTTGGTCGTTAAGGCGGTGCTTAGCTTCTTACCAGCCCAGCGGAGCCTGTGATTGGCTGAAATTCTCCACTTCATATCTTAATTTGGGGTTCTCTCCCCTGCGAGGTTAGTTTGTCACGGAGACTCCGTTTGCTTAAAGCTAGGATGCCATTTATCAAATTTTATTTTAAGGCGAAACATGTTTTGTCGCAGGTTCTGTCCCCATTCCAGACAGCTCAAATTATTCTGTTTGCCTATCTGCTTTCACGTTCGGGTGCAATAGCCTTAATAGTAGTCAGGTCGCCATCCAGATATTCTCATCAGATTTGGCTGGTTCACAAAATGTTTCCAAACGACTTTCTTTTATTGCTCCTACCATTTTATCTTTGACACTTTGACCTGGCAAAATGTATATTTGTCCTTCTCTCTCTCTCTCTTTCTTTGTGTGTGTGCAGTCATTGCACATTACACACGTCCCCTCTTAGTCCACGGAGTGCGTACGATACAAAAAAAATACATCCTATGAGAGAGTTACTATTATATATATATATATATATATATATATATATATATATATATATATATATATATATATATATATATATGAATATATATATATATATATATATATATATATATATATATATATATATATATATATATATATATATATATATATATATAAGCTATTATACAAGGATAACAATTAACAATGTCATATGTACATATATACAATTTGCAAGTTCAATAATATTTGTACATTCGTTTTTTTGAAATGAAACCCGTCTCCCTGATCGTATTTTCACAATTTTTCTCGGAGATTCATTCGCTTCCGATGAATCGTTGCATGGTATGGATTTGGTGTTCCTTTCTTCTGTTGCCTTTTCTTCCTTATGAGTTTCGCAAGCCGAGGTGCTTATAACAGACCCGTGACCCGGGGCGACGCTGGGCGGCGGAAGGCCTGCTCTCGTTGGTTGCGGACAATTTTGCCGGTTTCAACCTGTCAATGGAGACAGTGACCCTCCTGCCGTTCGGGGACTGTAGCTTGAAGACATTGGGGCCGCGTTTGATCACTGGAAAGGGGCCTGCATAGGGCGCCTCTAAAGGCTTTCGAACGCGATCTTATTCTAACCCATACATGTGACGCGTCTTGCAGAGGTTGTGGCATGAAAGGTTTTGGCACCGAGTGAAGGTCGTCTGATAAACTTTGGATTCGTGGTAACGGATATATGTCGGGCTTTGTGATGGCATTCAGCTCTCGGAAGTCCCCAACTATCCTGTATTCTCCCGGTGATTTCGTCGGCACTAAATACATTGCGAAATTCATGGTGATTTCGAGGGACGTATGATCCCTTCCTTTGATAATTCTTCAATTCTGCTTTTTACGACTTTAAGTTTTTCTGCCGACAAAGATCTTGGTCGTGTAAACATCGGTGTGGCACTCCCAGTTTCAATGGTGTGTTCTACTGACTGCGGCAGGGATGGAAATGGCTGAGCGGAAGCGGGCCCATACAAAGCCCCAAACTTTTCCACGATCAGACGGCTTGGAACGGGGTACGTTAAGGAGGTCGCCAGTTATCAGTGCAACTGAAGGCTTCTCGGAGATCTTCGAAGCTGTGGCAAACTTCGTTTGCCGGTCCAGTAATTTGCTGCACGCATAATCCACCAAGAGATCCAAATGCCTCAAGAAATCGATTCCAAAAATTAGAAAGGTGGTATCGGCGACTACGAAAAACCACCTAGATGATCGCAAATACTTGAGATTACAGTATTCGCGTGCACATCACCGTGCACCTTAATTTTTCCTTCATTTGCCATGGAAATGTTGACTCTCGATTCACGGACTTCACCTAATCGCACCAGTTTGGACGGTACGATAGACACACTCGCCCGCGTATATATTAAGAATTCTCATTTTTTATTGTATATTTTTGCGGCGATCGTGAAAACAGATGGCACGCCAGCGGCCGCGCTAGCCATCGCATGCCTGGTTAGTTTTCCGCCGGAAGCGGTGAAGATGGCCCAGAGAAAAGCTACATTTGCAAATTATCACCTGTCTTTGGCTACCTGCGCCAGGGTTTACAGGTGTTTGCCTTTTCACCAAAATAAACATAATTGCGGCACACCATAGGTTTTTGCTCCCTTCTAAATGGCCGTAAGCCCACCGGGATATTATGCCCTGATCACGACGAATTCGCGGCGTTATTCACACTATCTCTATATCCACAATTATTAACGACGATCATTCAATGCATAATTATTAGAATCATGATTATTAAATGCACTATTATTAAAATCACGATTATTATATGCACTATTAATTGGCACAGAGGAATCTGATGCGGACACTACACTGCATTCCCTTAATTTCACATTCGCGTTTGCCCTCAGGCATTGCGCTTTGTCGAACATAATCAGTTTATCCACTAATTTACCTAGCTGGACCACGGATAGGTCTTTTTGCGGCGCAATTACAGGCACTATGCTCGGCGGCAAGGACTGAACAAATTTATGTCGCACTACATCCTCACCGATTCCTACCCGAAGTGCCGTCCACCTTAGTTCTTCCAAATTCAGTGAGGACGGCCGGTAAGTGGGGAAGACGCTATGAGTTTGTCGTAAAGTTCGGGCTTGCTCTTTTCTAAAAGCCCAATGACTTCCGTCTTCAGGTGGTTGTAGTTTTGTCCTTCAAAAATATCCTCTGGTAGTCGATTGACAGTCTCCGGGAGCAGAGGCTAAGACTTGATAAAATTTTGCCTCGTTCTTTTTTATTCCGGAGTTGTGGAACTCAGCTTCAATTATGCGGAACTAGCCAGTAACCGCTGATTCGTTAAACATAGGTGGTCTTATGCTCACCAAATTCGCGAACTTTCTGTCTTGCCTTTCTTGCTGGTTGTCTGTGTTTTCCCTTTTCTTTCTTCTTTGTTCGCTCTTCTTTTTTCTTTGTTCCGTTTCAGCGAATAAAGTTGCTAGCCAGTGGCAAAAGGTCGCCAATTAAAGGTCGCCAAATATAGGGTCGCCAGTTATAGGTTTGGCGTAAGTAGGCCTTGTTTTGATTGCAAGGCGATTCTATAAGGCTTTGGTAAAGTGGTTTAACTACAGGTTTCTTGACGTACGGTCCGAGGGGTATTGACCGATCAAGGTTTGTAAGTAAAAGGCTCCTTTGTGCAAGGAATTAAATACTTATATTTTCATCCCACTTTGAAATGTTTACACTTACAGTAAAGATTTAATTTGCGCAACGGAATATTTTAAATGGGGTTATAATGGCAAAAGCAAGAATAATGGAGATTCACAGAGCGGTTAATTAAGAATCTATAATGTTAGTCTAGTTATAATAATCTATAACAATAATAATGAGGATAATCTTAATAATGATAATAATACTGAACTTTGAATGAAATGTTCTCTTATTTATACTCGGAATCATTTTGAGGCGACTCGTAGCTCCGCCTTCCTTTGGTCATTAAGGCGGTGCTTAGCTACTTACCAGCCCAGCGGAGCCTGTGATAGGCTGAAATTCTCCACTTCATATCTTAATTTGCGGATCTCTCCCCTGCGAGTTTAGTTTATCACAGAGACTCCGTTTGCTTGAAGCTAGGATGCCATTTATCAAATTTTATTTTAAGGCGAAACATGTTTTGTCGCCGGTTCTGTCCCCATTCCAGACAGCTCAAATTATTCTGTTTGCTTATCTTTTTTCATACTCGAGTGCAATAGCCTTAATTGCAGTCAGGCCTCTATCCAGATATTCTAAACAGATTTGGCTGGTTCACAAAATGTTTCCAAACGACCTTCTTTTATTGCTCCTACCATTTCATCTTTGACACTTCGACCTAACAAAATGTATCTTTGTCCTTCTCTTTCTCTCTCTTTTTCTTCGTGTGTGTGCAGTCATTGCACACTACACATTTATATCTTTCTTCGACATATATATCTCTGAACATCGGTATGATTTTAAACTTGTTCTTCTTCATATATATTTTCCATTTACTTTCTTATTCGCTAATTCCTCTTATTTCTTCTGTTATGAACCTCGCTTGCATATCACCATTCCTGTATGGGCACACGACGATTTGCTCGACGTCATCAGGGAACTGGATGTTAAGGCACCCTTCTGTTATATACACTAATATAACGATGGACTTTTTGCCTTCCCTTGAAGGGCGAAATTGCGGTTTTCACTTCTTGCTTGGTGACCTTCGCGTTGATACGGCCGTAGGTGTCTTTATTTGCATCTACAAGGTGGTGGTAATGCATTTAATCCATTTCTTCATTAAGTGAGTCTATGATGTTGTGCTCGAAATCGATGCCTAACTCTCCCTTGTCCTCTACGCTTATGTCGAAAAACCTCTTCCAATGTTCTCTGAATATCTGTTCAATCATATCCTTGTGTAGAGGAATAGTCACCCCCCCCCCCCCCCCCCCGTCCACTCGCGGGGCAGTTTCAAGGCGATAACCGCAAAGACATCCGGCCCAGGCCTCGGCGGGCCAAACGGGTGACCGCAGCGTGGCACAACTCGGTGCCATGAAAGACCCTAAAGGTCAAAATGTAAGATCTCCCCCAGGAGAGTGAGATCCAGTTTCACGTCAAATAAGAAATTGGAGACGTGTTTCTCCCAAGCTCGAAGGCTAACGAGGAGCCGATGTTTGACTTCGTGTGAGAAACCGTTGGCCAAAATAATTCTCCTGGGGCCGTCCTCAAGCCCCTTTCTCCCTTACCACTCCCCCAGTGGGGTGACGAGGTATAAATGAGGAACTCTGAGGAAAAAGGAGGTAGTATACGTCAGTCTCTAGGAGACGAAGTCTTCGGATCAAACCAAACTACCAAGACTGGAGAGGTAGTGTACTTGGCTCGCCACACCAAGAAGTACCCTGCAAGAGAGGCAGGGCTACCTACCTTAAGGGGCTAAGAAGAAGCTCATCCTCGAGCTAAGTCCCTGGTTATCAAACCAAACGATAAGTTAACTTTGGTAAGTTCAACTTACTATCGCCAGAGAGACTCCTCATATCCTGGTGCACCTTAAACACCAGGGGTATTCCTCGTCCTTGAGGAATTAAGAAAAGAAGAAGGAAAAGGCTCCCCCTCGAGCCCGTTACTCGGTGGCCACACCGAACTCCTAAGTTAACTTGGTAAGGAACCAAGTTCAACTTATTCTCGTCAGAGAAACCCCCCTCCGTTATACTCGCCCTTGAAGAAGACCCTCCCCGAGTTCAGTCCTCGTACATGAGGAAATAAGTAACGAAGGAGAAAAGCTCCTCCTCGAGCTCGTTACTCGGTGGCCACACCGAACTTTAAGTAACTTATTCTCGCCAGAGAAACCCCCCTCCGTTATCCTCGCCCTTGAAGAAGACCCTCTCCGAGTTCAGTCCTCGTCCATAAGGAAATAAGTAACGAAGGAGAAAAGCTCCTCCTCGAGTTCGTTACTCGGTGGTCACACCACACTCCAAGTTAACTTGATTTAGGAACCAAGTTCGACTCACTCTCGCCAGAGAGACCATGAATGCCTAGGTGTTGCATAAAGCACCGTATTTGTTCTCGTTCTTGAAGACCCCCCCCCCATCCCGGAAGAACGTGTTGACCCCCCAGCTGCTACCCTCGCCAAAACGACCGCGTAATTTCGCCCATCTACATCTGGACAGACGGCACGCGTCGTGAGTCAATAACATTTCTGAGGCCTTTAAACTCCAGATGAGTCCGTAAGCCTAATTCTTATAGTATTGTTGTGGGTAGAGAAATTAACCAATTTTTGTGGGTAAACTAATTTAATTACTTCTTGTTTATGATAATATTCAGAGTATTCCTGTAATTAATGTTTAGATGTTGTGTATTCAATGGTTAAAGTTAAAATATGAGTTGATTTGGGGATTATTTTGCGTTTCTCTCTATATCCTTACGTGTTTTGGAGCGGCTCTGTTCGTTAAGATATTAAGATACCAATATATATTAGACACTCTTAGCACTTTTAGAATAGAACAAAAAGGGGGGGAATTCTACGACATAAATAAAAGTGGTGTCAGGTTTGTAGGTTGTTATTAGAAAGAACCCAGCAGTGTCTAATTAAGAAAGAGCCAACACGTAAAGGAATATCAGATCAGGAATAAGAGAATAATTGACGAGAGGAAAATTGGTAGAGTTAGGGGTGGTAACAATCTTAAGGTAATTGGTAGGTCAAGTGGTAAATTTGTTGTCGGGAGTGGTATTTCAATGAGCATAGTAGTGGGATTAAGGGTAAGTTATGCTAAGCGCTAACTGGTCAGTGGTGGCATAATTACCTGAGAATAAAGAAAGGAAAAATCGACGGACCAACACGAAATGGATACGGTCGAAAGATTTTACCTACAAGCCCAAATTCTGGGACTTGAAGGCGAGGATATGGATGCATACATCCTTGAAGAATTGAGAATATAAAGAGAAGAAGAATAATTGAGTTTGATAGAAAGATGGAAAATATAAAAAGAGAGGATAAAAGAAAACGGAAAGCAATGGAAATATGGATGAACCGAAAAAGGGAAGAAGCCCGAACACAGCGGAAAATAGAAATAGAGGAAAGAAGATTCTCAAGAGGAAGTAAGACAAACGAAAGAATAAGACAGTTGAAAAGAGAAGCACAAGAATTCGGAATAAGGATAGAAAGGGAAGATGAGGAAAGGAGAATAAAGATAAAACGAGAAGATGATGAAAAAAAATAAAGATAAGCCTGGAAGATGAAGAAAGAAAAACCCGACGGGAAAATGAAATAGCGAAAGCAGAACAAGAGGCTGAGGAAAGGAGAATGAAGGGGGAAAAAGAACGTGCTCAAGCTGAAAGAGAAGAGAGAGAAGAAAAGGAAAGATTGCTCGCACTCGAAAGAGCACCTATCGAGAATCTGATAGAGGCCGAGGAAGTTGGAGCTCGGCCTGGACCTAAGAAAGGACCATCGAGGGAAACCCAGCCAAATGGGGTAACGATGGAAGAAGTAGCAAGTAGGAATGAGGTACCAGCAGGAGTACCTAAGGAAGAACCTACGAGAAGAATCCAGTCAAATGGGGTTATCAGGGAAGAAGAAAAAGGTAGAGTAGAGGTAAAAAGCAGGTGTACCTAAGGAACTACCTACTAAGAGAAGTGAGTCAAATGAGTTGACAAGGAAGGAGGAAAGAAGTGCTATTGCGATACACCCAGGTAAGACTAATCAAATGGTAGACACGGATGAGTATCCCCTACCCCTAGTAGTCTCCTCCCCGAACGGAATGTCCATGGAGTTACCGCTAAATCGCCAAGTCGTAGTGAGCGCCACACCCATTAACGACCTCGCTTTGAAAAGTTTTCTCGATCCCCAAAGATCGAACCCAGACACGATCTTCCCGTGTACCTGGTTAAAGGAGAGCTATGGGACCCACGCTACCATCAATTATGCCCCGCTGCAACAGGCCGCTTTAGCCATAATGTTCAATTTAAAGGTAGTCAAGTACCATAAGAAGGGTAATTCGAGTAGGTTGAAATACCGCTACCATTTAGTAACATACGTGTGTAGACTCAATAACCCGAACGGTCAACTCAGGCGCGGTAAAGTATTGGTATTAGAGCACCATTTTAGTATTAGCTACATCAAAGGAGCCGATAAAGTACAACTGCTCTATAGACGGAAAAGAAAAACCATTGTGGGTTATTTCAGTACCTAATGAGCATGAAACCATGTTTTCATTTGTTGTTTGTGTTAATATTTATCGGTAGGATTTAAGTTCTCAAAAACTTAGAAATGTAAGAAAGTAGCTTGTTTTGTTTTTTGCGGGTAATCGACGAATTAAGGTTTTTTAATTTTTAGGTAAAATTGTATTGCGAGTAGGTCTAGATCGACACATTGCCCGTGTAAACGCGCGCGAGGGTGCTCATGTGTAAGGAAACTTAATGTAAGAGAGGGCTCAAAGAAAGACAACTTTGCTAATCTCGACTAGGTTGAGTAAGTTGTTTTGAGTTCCCGGGAGTCCCTCCCCCATTAAGTTCTTCAAAGGGAGGTGTATGTAGGGAAATAGTCACTCCCCCCCCGTTCACTCGCGGGGCAGTCTCAAGGCGGTTACCGCAAAGACATCCAGCCCAGGCCTCGGCGGGCCAAACGTGTGACCGCAGCGTGGCACAACTCGGTGCCATGAAAGACCCTAAAGGTCAAAATGTAAGATCTTCCCCAGGAGAGTGAGATCCAGTTTCACGTCAAATAAGAAATTGGAGATGTGTTTCTCCCAAGCTCGAAGGCTAACGGGGAGCCGATGTTTGACTTCGTGTGAGAAACCGTTGGCCAAAATAACTCTCCTGGGGCCGTCCTCAAGTCCCTTTCTCCCTTACCACTCCCCCAGTGGGGTGACGAGGTATAAATGAGGAACTCTGAGGAAAAAGGAGGTAGTATACGTCAGTCTCTAGGTGACGAAGTCTTCGGATCAAACCGAACTACCGAGACTGGAGAGGGAGTGTACTTGGCTCGCCACACCAAGAAGTACCCTGCAAGAGAGGCAGGGCTACCTACTTTAAGGGGCTAAGAAGAAGCTCATCCTCGAGCTAAGTCCCTGGTTATCAAACTAAACGATGTTAACTTGGGTAAGTTCAACTTACTCTCTCCAGAGAGACTCCTCATATCCTGGAGCACCTTAAACACCAGGGGTATTCCTCGTCCTTGAGGAATTAAGAAAAGAAGAAGGAAAAGGCTCCCCCTCGAGCCCGTTACTCGGTGGCCACACCGAACTCCTAAGTTAACTTGGTAAGGAACCAAGTTCAACTTATTCTCGTCAGAGAAACCCCCCTCCGTTATACTCGCCCTTGAAGAAGACCCTCCCCGAGTTCAGTCCTCGTCCATGAGGAAATAGGTAACAAAGGAGAAAAGCTCCTCCTCGAGCTCGTTACTCTGTGGCCACACCGAACTTTAAGTAACTTATTCTCGCCAGAGAACCCTTCCTCCGTTATCCTCGCCCTTGAAGAAGACCCTCTCCGAGTTCAGTCCTCGTCCATAAGGAAATAAGTAACGAAGGAGAAAAGTTCCTCCTCGAGTTCGTTACTCGGTGGTCACACCGCACTCCAAGTTAACTTGATTTAGGAACCAAGTTCGACTCACTCTCGCCAGAGAGACCATGAATGCCTAGGTGTTGCATAAAGCACCGTATTTGTTCTCGTCCTTGAAGAACCCCCCCCCATCCTTGAAGAACGTGTTGACCCCCCAGCTGCTACCCTCGCCAAAACGACCGTGTAATTTCGCCCATCTACATCTGGACAGACGGCACGCGTCGTGAGTCAATAACATTTCTGAGGCCTTTAAACTCCAGATTAGTCCGTAAGCCTAATTCTTATAGTATTGTTGTGGGTAGAGAAATTAACCAATTTTTGTGGGTAAACTAATTTAATTACTTCTTGTTTATGAGAATATTCAGAGTATTGCTGTAATTAATGTTTAGATGTTGTGTATTCAATGGTTAAAGTTAAAATATAAGTTGATTTTGGGATTATTTTGCGTTTCTCCCGATATCCTTACGTGTTTCGGAACGGCTCTGTTCGTTAAGATATTCAGATATCAATATACATTAGACACTCTTAGCACTCTTAGAATAGAACAAAAAGGGGTGCATTCTACGACACCTCGCATTCTATGTTGTTTCCTTGATTGTCTTTTATTTTCATTTTTCTTGTTCCTGCCTTGCCTTTCATTGATTAAAATTTCTCCATAATTCCTTTACAAGTGCATCATTATCAATCGTTCGTATTGTTTCGTTACAATCCTCACTTTGTCTTTCTTTTATTTTCTTAGTCAGTTGTCCTTTTGCACTTCTTATTTCGGTGTGTAGCTTCCATATTGTGCCATTCCTTTTTATTTCTTCTAATTCTCTGTTCTTTTGAACCATATTGGTCGCCCATGTAAAGTTCTTAATCGTCTTGTCATCGTTACTAGGTATTGCTAATTAGTCTGCTGCTTGCATCGAGCTCCTTATTTTTTCCAATTCTGCATCTATATCTTCTCACGTTGCTCCTTCTAGTGGTTCTGATATATATGTATTTAATTAATTTTGTTCTCTATCTCTTCCAATCAGCTTTATGGTATGCTTTTTGTACTTTCACTGAGATATGTATTTGTTTCTGGTTGATGGTGAGGAGAGTCGCTGTGTGGTATGTGTATGGTATATTTTCCGGCTGAATGTAATAGTTGTAAGGAAGATTATTGTTATTGCTATGGCAGATGGCTGGTTTTGAGGCTGTGGTCCCTGTAACGTAAGTTGGGTAATCAAGTCCTATTCGATATCAGATGCCTCTTTCGAACAGCGTTTGAAAATGGCTTCCTGTTCTGTTTTCATTTATATATCAGTTCGCTTGAAAATGAGAATTTAAGTAGTCTATGAACATCATTAGGTTTCTACTGTTAACTATGTTAATAAAGTTGTTAATCTGCCGATGAATTCTTCCTGGTAGTTGATATTGTATAAGTATTATGATGCTCGTTATCTTCATTTTTTATTTCTACAGCGATATAAGAATCGTCTATTTCTTCACGAGTTCTGTAGTCGATTTCCTTCTTGATGGCAATAGCAGCTCCGTCATGTAATTTCCCCGGGGAGTTTACGGCTATGACGTCATAGTTCCAAATTTTGATCTCGCTGTTCTCTAAGTTGATTTCGTGGTACGAAATTAAGAAGATGTCCGGATCTATTCGTCTAAAAATGTTTCCGTATATCTGTTTCTTTTCTCTCCACCCTTTAGTATTTTCTTGTAGAATGCTCTTCTGTCTTGTTAATTGTGATTTGAACCTTTGTCCATTTGATCCTTTAATCCTTCTGTAGAAATTTATAGTTATTATTTCCCTTTGTTTGTTTGTTTTGCTTCTTCTTCCTTGTCCGTCTTTGTTCGTGACTGGGTGAGTGGGGATAGGTGAATTCGTCCTCAGGGTCGGGCTCCTACTCCAGTTGGATTTATTCCTCCTTTGCATTTGTTTATTGTTATCCTTTGGGGTTTTTCATCCGAGGATTCCGAAATCTCTTCGGTCACTTACTACTGTTTATGTGATCTTCTTCATGTGTCTTATCAATGGTGCCTGTTTCTGTCGTCGGCATGTTCAATATTGTAGATAAGTCGAATTGGTGTGGGGTGTTAATTGGTTCCAGTCCATTTGCCTTGAACAATGCGTTTAGTGTTTTTTCGTATGTCCCAGGCTGTACAGTATTCTGAACCTGTGCATGAAATAGGCATGTATATATTTTCACATACATGCCTGTCGTTATGTTTGCAATTGATTTCCATGACATGTCTGTTCTAGCTACAGCAGAGTATGAAATGTTATCTCTGACGTATTTCTTTTCTTGTTGTTTCCTTTCTTTCCTCTTAATAACTTTTCCTTTTGAGCGAAGCATGATCATCGTCCGATGATTGTCCTCGAAGTTAAGGCATTTCTTGGTTAGATTGGTGCACTGCCTGAAAGTGTGTCCTTCTGTGTCGCATTCAGAACATCTTATTAGTCCTTTCTTGGCGTATTTTGTTGATGTGTGATTTTGGATGGCGTAACATGTAAAGCACATTTGTATTTTCACAAATACGTCCCTTTGTATGTTTGCTGGGGGAATTAGAATACTAAATGCAAGAAGTCCTTTTTTCTGGTCTTTAGCTGCCACTTCTGTGTTTTCGCAGACTATTTAAAAAAATTTGTATCTCTAAATTTAATCGACTCTTGTATTTTAATCCATCTTTGTCTTTCCAGCATTTATTGCCTAATTTATTCACATGAGTGAGCTCCTACCTATGCTTCAACTTTTCTCCATACGAAGATGCTGTTTGAAGTGATTGGGGGTGGGGTCTTAGCTTCGAGGTCCAGTTTCCTGAGTGTTATGCTTCCTGCTGTCGACAGCATCTACTCAACATATTTTCCTTTTGAGCAGAGCCCCGTGAATCCATTTGGGGTCCCGATGCACTTTAAAAGTGGAATTTCAAGATCCGAGAACATTGTTTGTGCTACTTGTTGCGGTGTTTGTTCTTTTACTTGGGTATTAATCGAAATGACATTCTTTTCACTTCATTGGGAGGATCCATGTTTGTTTTCGAGTTCTAGTGTACCAAACTTCGTGTGGGGCTCCTAGGAGTTGCGGCTGAAAGGGGAAGGTTACCCTATTCCTCAAGTGGGAGAACCCTTATATATAGCCTAATACTATCTCGAATACCTTCTGAGGGCCGCAATCTCCTTGGTCACCTTGCTTAGTTAGACCTAGCTCTATAAGCAGTCCACAGTTGGATTCGGGTTCGTGGCCGAGAATAAGCCCCCCCTTTTCTAGCCCCCTTTCGCGGTCTCCAGCAAGAGTTTACTATACCCAAGTACCAACTCCAACTCAGACTTTGCCGGTGATCGAGTTATGTAGTGCTAGTGAGAATTATGTTAAGCGGTAAAAGGTGTTTAAAAAAGCCATTAATTAGAAATGATAAAAGCAGTCTCTTCAGGTGAAGGGGGGCTAATTACCTCACAAGGAACAGAAGGAATCTTCAATCAGCCCTGTAAGCGTATATATATATATATATATATATATATATATATATATATATATATATATATATATATATATATATATATATATATATGTATATATATATATATATATATATATATATATATATATATATATATATATATATATATATATATATATATTCTTATTCTCGTATTCGTTGTTCTTCTGTGC
This sequence comes from Ceratothoa steindachneri, assembly GCA_963969495.1. Lineage (NCBI taxonomy): Eukaryota > Metazoa > Arthropoda > Malacostraca > Isopoda > Cymothoidae > Ceratothoa > Ceratothoa steindachneri. The sequence continues at coordinate 188,343,013 of OZ018321.1, read as the reverse complement.
TTGTTGAGTAAATAACTTCTGTATTTGTTGATAAAAGTAGTTTCCCGTGAAAACTAATCACTATTTCGAATTCACCTTAGCCTTGCCTCCTTTATCGCTGAATGTTCTTTGCCAGTGCGTCTAGCGCGGAAACATAACATAACATAATTTTCCGGATGACAAAAGCCACAATGGCCTATCAAAGGTCATCCTCATCTGTCACACATAGATTACTTGTTATTATTATTCTTAACTGTTCACTCTTGATTATCAAAATGCAAATTTAATCCTAAAACAATTAATTAACAAATTATAATAGATATGTTTCACTTCATTCGTTCTCTAATATTGCAGCTTGAATCATTTGGTGTCTCTTCTAGATTCTGCTAGAGCTACTAAATACATTAATAAAAGACTAATAATCTATAAATTATACACGGTCACGTTACTCATGAATTACATACATTCTATATTTAATCAACTTCACTTTGAACACTACTCTTCCTAGTTCTTGTTTTGAAGCAGCTGTTATTTGAGATTAGTTCAGATGAATAATTATGGTGGCGGTTCCTTTAGCGCTGGTCTTTCGCTAAAATATTATCCCTGTTACAAATTGTCTTTCACGAAGAGGTAGATAGATAGATCTACCTTCATTTTTCTTCGTCCTTCATGAGATATTTATTTTTTCTCTATATTGCACTTTCTCTCTTGGGTAATACGTCGTTTATGGGGTCGAGTCGTGATTTCTAGTAGAAGACTGCCAAGCGTAGCCATTTTACCCGTAAGGTGTTTGTTCTTTATTAATAAGACATTCTTGTTTTGTATTTTCTGTAACCGACGCAGATTTGTGACCAGGGCTAGGCGTTGCGGCAACCAGTTGCGATTTTGCGACTTTGTCGCACTATGAATTTCGAAGTCGCAAAGTCGAAAGTCACAAACGTTTGGAAAAAGTCAGACTAAAGCAAAGTCGCACAGTCAATTTTCCGCGACTTTGAACAGGAACAAAGACGCCTTTTTTTTAAAGAAATTACCGCAGCTGTTTTGTATGTGTTTTATGCCTTATAAAAGCATGTTTCTGTTATCATGCTAAAGTTTACTTTGTAATTTAGCGGAGTCGCAAAGTCGCAAGTCGCCCTTGGGGGCCTAAAATAGAGTCGCAAAGTCGCAGTAACACCAGATCTGGCGGCAAAGTCGCACCTGAAAAAATTAAAGTCGCGCCTAGCTCTCTATTTGTCGGTTACGCGTGTTAGGAGGTATCGTCAGACACAATAATGTTGATCTTACCATCGAGTTATAAAGTTGACCTGTTGCTACTTGTATTCATCACTCGGAGCCGTTTGAGTTTCATTAAATTTACACTGGCTTTGGCAATCCGTTAGAAAATATTTTTCAAATAGCTGCTCGAAACCAGTGTTAGCCCTAGTGCTGTGCCTTCGCGGTAGTACTTGTAGACATGGCCATCCATTACCACTTCTGCTGTCTTCCATTTGACAATTGGAATAATTTAAAATTTATTGATGTTAGTTTTGATCTTCCAAAATTTCTCATAAAATAGAAACACTCTTTATCACAAGAGGGAGAGATAACAAAAAGAAATTTGATTTCAGAAAAATTCACAAACACTTTAATCATCGTTCCCCGTGAGTTAGTGGATGCTTGACTGCAACAAAACCTGGCAAATCAGGCTGGAGTGATATTTTGGAACAACACTCCACATCCAAAACCATTTAATCGTGAGAAAAGCCTCGCAAATCTCGGAAGCACAAAAAGCACGCAACTAACCACGACCCAACGATAGCATGATTAAGCATCTATCTTCTTACCCGACTTTCAAACAAATTTCCTTGCATTATGGTTGATTTAGGCGTAATTACTCTTTAGTTTGGAAAGAATCGCAAGTGACCGACACAAGCTGAAGTAACTGATCTGTGTGCTCCCCTAATATGTCATCGATAGTTCCTTCACCCCTCTGCTCTCATTATAAGCAACCACTGCCACTCCCTAACCCCAAGGGACATTATCCCTTAGTAGCTAAATAATGGAGATGTTGTTTCGGACCACGCAACTTTCACACCTACATCAATGGACCTCCTCAAAACGGCGTGATAATTTAGGGAATAGTATCAACCAGAATTTGTTCAGAGAGTCCTTCGTGTGACATATCCCAAACCAAATCCAACATTTCCTCGAAATCCTTTCTCACGATTCTTCCGTCGACCAGCTGGTTGGCGCAGCAGCCAGCGAAATTGAGAGAGGAAACCGCAGGTAGATCACTCCCACTGATCAGAACCCGTTGCATAAGAGTTGCCACGAGTTTCATGGCGCAGTATTTTTTTCCCACAGCACAAGCCGCTGAACTCAAGAAGAAGTAAGCACAACTGGAGTTGGCCAAGCCTCCTTCATGAAGAAGATCACAAAGAGCACGAAGGGGTTTCCGACAAGCTCTACGATGGACTCTTTTCGCACCACGAAGAGTTTAAAGACCAAACTCAGCAGTGGCATCATGAGTGCAAAATGCGGAGGCACGGCAGCGAAACACGCAAACGGGACGGTACCCGGGAGCATGCCCGCTGCTCTTCTTACAAACGCCCCTTTGCACGTTTTTGATCCCATCAAGAACAGGAAATATTCAATTGATACTGAGTCTGTCATTTCAATTTTACCAGCGATCTCTACAGAAGATGGGTCCGAAGAATCGAGGATGCCCATCCATTCCAAATAGCCACCAACTGCCCCATGAAAACATATGTTGAAAAAACAATGTCTTTCGGAATACGAGAAACTTTAGCTGGAGGTTTCTATTATGGAATTTGAGAACCGCTATAATTCTCGATGATTTTCTCTCCCATTATAATTAAATTGTTAACGTCAAGAGTGATAAATTGTTAGGCAGGAAGATCTAAATTACAAGTAGGTCTACGCAACGAACCAACACCGTTAATTTTGATATCAAAGGACTCGCTCTTCAGTTCACTAATATCACAATATATGATTTCTACTAAAAGAGAAACAATTTTATTGAGGTTAGGGAGATAGACGTTTCGAACTTCTCGCATCTAACCAAACTGTTATAGGGGATGAATAAAAAGCAACCTATCTCTCCTTTAAAAATATTCGGACGAGTCGGCAAAAAATGCCTTCTGATAAACTCAGGACTAATAAACAAAATTCAGGACATACCACGAAAAAGGAAATAGAAATAAAAAAATGGAAAAAACTAAAGAATATATAACCGCAGAAGAACTATTTTGCTCTCCTTTGATGTCTGAGTACTCCATAGTACCAGAAGACAACGAAGACTTCAATCCAAATATAGATGAAATGATCCACACTTACTTGAGAAAGAACATTGACAAGATATGCCCAGGACCAACTGTAGCATAAAAGAGGGAAGATATTCTGGATGCAGGGCCAATATAATAGCAAACGAAATAAAATGCCCAATCCAATCGGTCAACAAGGGGCGCCAGGCCCACAGCAATAGCCAGAATCAAATTTTATCAAAGTACTTCACAATATCAGAAATATTAAACAAATTTATAACGCGTGAATAAATATCAGTTACTTGCCAGATGGCGGCTGCAAACTATCGAAATGATTTTCATTAATAATAGCGCTTATATCGCTATTGAGTTTCATGGGTAAAGTATTTGGAAATAAATCCTCAATCGAAGACTGAAAAAACATCTCGAAGAAAATAATCTATATAATGATTACCACTTCGAGTTCAGGATAAGATAAGAAGAGCTTCCACAATGGCACTATGCATAATAGCAGAAAAAATAGCCAAGGCAAAAGCAGAGAAGATTTTATTTTTATAGGAGCCCATCTGGCGAGCGTCTACTTGGGCATAAGTCACTGTACTCACTACAGCTTACGGCTAGGTTATATTAAAAAACAAATAACAAGGATAAAAGGATCATAGACTAAAAACAAAAAACAAAGCAAAGCAAAAAGGTAACAAGAAGGAAGCGCACTCCAACGTCTGGGTTAGGCCCGCCTCCTCCGGCGCAGGAGCATACGACCAATAACAAACAGTCAAATAAAGTGGCAGAGGCCAGCCTCCTCCAAAAAGTCGTATAGTCCGCAAGTCGGTGTAAACGAACCAGTCCCGAGTACAGGGGACAAGCGGTAACAACCTCGCTCGTCCTGGTACCGGGACAGGTAACGTGCGTGAAGATCACCCAGACTGGGACATTCAACAAGAATATGCCGAACAGTCTGGGGGACAACGCACTCGTCCCAATAAGGCGCAGGTGAGCGCTCCATCAAATGGCGGTGCGTCCCGCGAGTGTGTCCAATTCGGAGACGACAGAAAGCAACCTGAAGCTGTCGCAGCATTGGGGGTAGGTCCATGGGAACAGTCGCAGTGCAATGGCACACAACTTTAAGTTCCCTTCGACTATTTCCAATCCTTTTTGCCAAGCCGCCCGGAGGGAAGCCCGTATTCCTGCATGTAGTAGGTGTGAGGAAGAGCGAAACGCTTGTCTGGTCGCCCCAGTCCTCGCGGACTCTTTGCGCCCTTATCGGCGTGCTAATTCCCCACAATTCCTACATGTCCAGAAAATCAGCAGAAGATAATCTCGACGTCCGCCCGGCTCGCAAAAACCGTGGCGTCACGGATATCGCGAACCAGAAGATGTGGAGATTCAAATGCCCCGAAAGCACTCGGGGCGCTTTTTAAGTTGCTATAAATCACAATCCGGTCTCCTACCGGGCACGTCGCGTAATCTCCCGTACCGAGTGGTGTATTGCAACCAGGACGGCCGTAAAGACAGACGCAGAGCCTGGCAGAGCCCCGCTGACTTCAAACAGAAGGGATAGGGCATGAAAACCGACCCCCTCATGCGACTTGTAGCCATCCGAATACACTGGCACGGTTACAGCGTGACACGAAGTGTGGTCAAAAAAGGTCAAACGCAATACTCCCGGCGCCGTACAAGCTTTGGGAGCAGAGGCGTGGCGACAAATATTCAAAGGTGGTATCCTCCAGGGTGGCGTCCTAGGCAGAACCAGGGGCACGACCGGCCCGAGAGCTATACCTAGCTATCGACGAAGTCTCCTAACTCTAAGCCTTAGGGTATGACTGACGTCTCTCAGCGGCAAAGGCACCATCAATAATAGCTGCGGATGCAGTACTAGCTGTTGGCCACTGAGGGAGGCGCTAGGCTCGCACGTACAGGCGAATAATGGACTGTGCACGGGGAAGAGCAAGCGACATCTCCCCAGTATCGACAAGTATGCTCTCAATGGGGAAATTGAGAAAGGCACCGGTCGCCAGGCGGAGGCCGGTTTGGTGGATCGATTCCACCTTCCGCAATACGCGCTCGATTGCGGATGCATACAACTCGCATCCGTAGTCACGCTTTGAATGAACAAAGGATCGATAAAAAGTAAGGCAGTAGCCCTCTTAGCGCCCTAGGCACTGAACGTCACCGAACGAAGAATATCCATGGCGCGGTTACAAGAAGCCCTAAGACTGAGAATAAGCGCCTCTTAGGTGAGGCGTCGGTCAAATACAAAACCAAGGAAACGGTGCGATTCAACCACTTCCAGGCGCATGACATTAAGAAACAAGTCGGGGTCAGGGTGGAGCCGTGAATGGCAGCAGAAATACACCAGCTTACTCTTAGCCAAGGAAAACTAAGACCTGTGCTCTTCGGCATAGCGAGAGACGCGGTTCAATGCCTGTTGGAGTCGGTGCTCCAGAGTTGGAATCTGGGCCGCGCCAAAAGAGATCGAAAGTTCGTCCACGCAGAGCGTAGCGAGAACATCTTCGGCAGCACCGAGGTGATGCAGTTGATGCTCAGGGCAAAGGGTGTGACACTGATGACACTTCCCTGCGGGACACCCTCTTCCTGCTCCAATGGGCCGGAAAAGGCTCCCCCCACCTGTACGCGGAATCTACGATCTCGCAAAAATTCAGATATAAAGATTGAGAGGCGTCCCTTCGCCACTACCGTGTGGAGAGTCTCCATGATACCATATCGCCATGCGGTATCATAGGCCTTCTCCAGATTAAAAAAACACTGTGGCGTAGTGCTCTCTATGAAGGAAGGCTTCGCAGACGGCATTTTCCAGTCGGAGCAGAGCATCCAACGTGGAGTGGAATTTGCGGAAGCCGCACTGTGCAGAAGACAGATGGTCTCCGCTGTCCAGAAAAAATGGCTAATCTAACATTTACCAATTTCTCCATCAACTTGCACACTCAGGATTTTAGAGAGATTAGGTGGAAACCGGCCGGGGTAGAGTCCTATTTTGGAGAATCTGCCATCTCTAAGCCACCATGACTAACACTGGGTGTGGTTGACGGAGCTGAAGCTCCTTTAGTGCTGTCCTGCTTTCGGGGGGCAGCTTTAGCAACCCCAGAAGAGGGCCTCACGATCATCCTGAGGCGTATTGCCTCCTGTGAGCCTAACGACTCGGTGGAAGCGCGGCCGCTTCGCCTTACGTGAAATTGTCACACTTGGGGAAGTCAGAGGAGCTTTGGCTTTAGCCTGGTCTGGGAGTGAGCCCTTTTTCCCGCCAGCTTTACCTGGGGAGTGCTTGGGATGGGTAAAACCCGCAGAAGGGTTCCGAATGGGCATTAAACGACCGTGTTCATAGGGCTGGATGGACCAAGAGCAGAAAGTGTCTTTCCTAACATTGAGGAATAGGACGTCTCAGGAAGCGCTGGGCGCACCAGGCACAAGTCCTTATGCTCGCGAAATGAGAGATGATCCTCCGCCTGAACAGCCAAGATTTCCTTCTCAAGGAGATGCGCAATTGACATAATAGGCCACACACTATTTGGACTTATTATGTGCGGCCTTGAAGCAATTTACACAGACTTCGGGTAACGGCGACTTTGAGCTTCTACAAGACCGATTAGTATTGCCGAAGAGGTGACAGTAGTAGCACCTCCGTGGCATTAGCAAGAATGCCTTCACGGGATCGCGATACCAACCGGCACGCACGGACTCAGGAAGCGTGTCACAGTAGAACGTGACAAAGAGTCAGGAGTGAGTCTCGAGGCCCCACCTTGTTTTCTCATCAAACGTTCAACCTTAACTGCCCCATGGTCGACCAGCTCTAAGGTGATGTTATCTACTCCTTTCATCAAGTTCATGGTAGAGTGCAGCGTCACACTCACAGGCGTTCCATGTAGTGTCCGAAGGACAATAATCATGGCCGCCTCGGAGGGATTCCCATCGCAGAAACGGGTCTACCAATCACACTAGCTAGAGCTCTCCTCTGATCTTGTTGTCTTAGCCAACATGTTACCATCAGTGGAGTGAATAACAAGGCAGCGTTTGAAACAAGCGTGCTAGAAAACGCCAGGTAGCCTGTGAATGGTTGGCCGCGATGTAATCGAGGCTCTGCTCTGAGCACTTTTGCTCTTAGTCTAGTGCTTCCCACGCGGGGGAGCAACGGAGCCGGACGTACCGATCATGGTTTGGTTGCTTACAGAAACGGTAGCAGACCAGTCCACCCCCATGGCTCCCGCGGAAGGAGAGGAGCCACGAGTCATTTTAGTCTTCTTTCAGTTTCTTTTCTTTTTAGGAGAGGAGGATGGAGCCCCTAGGCCAGATGGACCGTCCTCAACAAGATCTTGCTCCAAACTAGAGAAGGTCTTGGCTGTCACAGGGGCACCAGGCGGGGGAGGAGATTCCTCCTCTCATTGTAAGGCCTCGGGGGCCCGAGCCGTCTGAGGAGTAACCTGTTCAGGTGTGGACACGGGTTCAGTGCTTAGCACCGAGCACGTGTTCGACCCCGTGGAAGGTCCTACCATCTCGGGCTGGGTCACCTCAGGGGACATGTTTATTTCAGTGCCTCCATGTGGCCATCCCCCTCCCACGCCAATACATCACTGGTCCAATTCGAGGAACCTTTTTTCTTGTCTTGGTAGAAGGGAGCAGGTATACTTTACGCATGTGTGCAGGACATTAGGGAGCATGGGCTGACGCGCCATGCCATTCCTTGTTCCCGGTACTAGCGGTAAATTATGGGCTGCCTACCTTTTTTTCTTGGCAGTCTCCTTAGAAAGTAAAGCGGCGACTGCCGCTGGAGAAAGGGAGTTGCTCGAGGGCAACTCCATGGAGGAGGATGGGGGGGTCCATGCACCCGAAGGCATAGGCAAGGAGTAAGCCTCTTCTCCAATCAGAGAAGTTTGGAGGGACCGCTGTGAAAACACAGGTGGTTGTGGGGAGACTCCATTTTTTTCAGTGGAGCTACCAGAAAGCGGGTCCGTTAATGGTCCAGTGGAAGGTACAGGGGGAAAGTTTTTATTTTGATAGTTTTCATCATCAGGCATGGTGACCCTAATAATAATACAGGACGCAAGCTCCCACACCCCCACGAAGTAGCCCGCTCTACGAGGGGGTGAAGACGGGACCGGCTGCCGCCATTTAAGGCCACTCCTCTCGCCTAGTGACCTGGCAACCCATCGGCATGGCGGCTCCACCTTAGGCACGGCGTAAATTAGATGTATAGTGAAAGGAGAAAGAAAGAGGATGTGAGGAGGTGTGGGTGGGGATGGAGCAGGTTGTTAAAAACCCACCACCCCAGACTCGAGTTCAAGAGTGAGGGGACGCCGACCCCTTTCCCCTCAACACCGTTCCGAAGTAGCTAGTTGGGTAAGATGAAGCAGGTCGGCATCTACCCTGTGAGAGGTTGAAGGGGCAGTGGGGAAGTAGGATAAAAACGCAGGCTGTCAGAAAGAAGAAGAGGCTAAGCTGGGCCCGGACGGGGCCCCTTTCGTGGGAAGCAGAGAAGAACTACATGGACCTTGTCCTAAGAGATGTAGAAAAGGCCCTTGATAAAGTCTAGGTTAGAGGAATGCACTATAGCAGATATCCAAGTAGAGGAAATGAACTGCAGATATCATTCTGAGAGTACAGTTTTGGAATTGAAAATAACATCATGAGGCTATAAAAATCACATAGCAAAAAGGAAAACCTTCTTTACAGCTTAAGGCGGTTAAGCATGATATACCAAAAGCAAATTTATATGGTACTAGGAAAGGAAGTGCTTATATATCATCTCATCACAATCAACAGCGAATCGATTACCAAAATATTTGAACTCTAGAGGATCCAGAACAAAGCTCTCCTCTTAATTAGGAAATGCAGAGAATAGAGCAAAGAATGCACATAAGTCTGCATCAAGAATATCGACATCAAGAAAAGAGAGGAGAAAATATGGGATAAAATAGAGGAACTTTACTCGACCACTTCAGGACTCAGGACCACTCTAAAGTAGGACATGGTATACCACGGAAGGATGTCTCATTATGGGGCGAGAAGAAGAGGGTCCTTTGGACCACTAACCTAAAGTTTAGTACAGGCGCCTAATATAACAAAGCATATATACGTAGAGTGGTAGAGGAATGTAAATAGAGTATATGGAGACCCATAGGGAGGCAAAATAATAAGTAGGCTCGAATGCCACCAAATACGGTTAAGAACAATCAACAATGAAGACGAACGGATATATAGCCATCTGCCTCGCCGAAAGCGACGTCAAGAAACTTATCTCCATTGAAAGAATAGAGAATTCCAGAGAATATGGAAAGAGAGAAGCATACCGATATATAGATATGCTTCAACTACTAAAAGTTGGAGACAAATACAACGAAACTATGTACAGGCCCCTATTGGAAAAATTGTACCCAAGCAACATGAAAAAAACCCTCAACTTCGTGGGCCACAAGGAACAATGGCAGTAGCTTGCCCTAAGATGAAGGAAAGTATCGCAGAAAAAAAAGAAATATACCAGACAGAAACAAAAATAAATGCGACTTAGACAGGCGTGGCCAATGTCACAATACATTGAAACTCTCAATACAATGCTAGAATAATGCCTTGAAGAAGATGTAGTTTCCGGAGAACCCACCTTACACATAAATTCTAAACCTTAGAGTGGCCAAAGACACAAAACAAAGCAAAGAGCCGAAAGAAGACAAACTAAAGATTCTCCCGAACAAAAACAACGATAGGCGAAAAGGGAATGGAGACAGCCAATGAAAGTAGCACAAAGTGGATTGAATCAGCAGACCTCAACTTCAAAGTCTGCATCAATGAGTATCCCCTTCCAAGAGGAAAGATATAACAGGACATAGTGAAAGCTTTTCGTGAAGGAACAGAAAATATGCCTTCAAAAGAAAAACAGGAGAAAAAGATGAAGACGTTATTGAAGAATTACTCATCAATGACAGAATCACGAACTTTCATGGCGATTTCGTTGCCCTATACCGAAACATTCAAGGCAGTAGTTGTCTGAAGTATAGGACTGCTGGTATCGACTCATCTGAGAGGTGTACTAGTTCAGCAATGAAGGGCAACAGAAACGATCCATAGGGGCCAATGACTTACAATTCCTCACGCAGGAAAATTAAGCTGGGGATTAAAGATGAGCCATTGTTTAACACGACGAAACACAGAAATCCAAAACTCGTGACTCAGCTCACAAGGAGCTAAAAAACAGATGAGGGACTTAAACCCGAATGCGAACAGATCTCCCGGCTATAGATAACTCTACCCAGAGAAAGACAATCTCACCTAATTTGACACTCCATTCAATCCATGATGATGATGAACTCCTGATGAAGACTCTAAAAGTGACAAAGTGATAATCAAAAGTGTACTAAAGTGCGCCAATGGGAAAGCCAAAATGAAAACAATTTGACAAAGAAAACTGTGATAGAATTGCCTGAGGCTGCCGTGCCTTGCTTCTATCACATACTTCCCCCGTGTATCCTGCGAGAAGAGAGTAGCATGGTGTTCTTATCGCCTTGAACATTTCCCGAGTCTTATCTCCCCCCCGCCCCAAGTATAATCAAGAAGGTTAAATCCCCCGTTTGCCTGAAGGCGTCGATCTGGCCAGATTGAGTTAGGCTTATGGAAAGATAAGAGTGTTCGAATCACTAGCGGGACATTCCATTGAAGTCTCCCATTGCCCCATACCCCGAGGGGATGGCTCAGGCTATTTATGCGATAGAATTTCGCACTTGAATCAGATCCCGATTATCTTCGTCAGGCATCACGCCGATCTGGTTTCCCTTGTGCACCTAGGAACTCTATCTCGAGAACCCCCTTATTGTCCAGAAGAGGACAATATCCTTGAGTGCCAAGGTTCGTGCCCCTCGAGACGCCAAGTCAACAAGGCCCCCTCCCTGTTGTTCAATTGTTCAGACGAGAACAACTTTAGAACAGTCATTGTTCTTCGAGCCCGTTCCACAAGAAATGGTTCTTGCTCCCCTGATATCACGTCAGTGGTAATTTAATTCCCCATTTTAACGTTCTTTAAAAGAACGCTTGGTTACCCCAATAACCTCAATTGTTGCTCCAGAACATCTCCGGTATCCTGTCTCAAGGATCACTCGTACTTCCGAGCCCCACTTCACCCCCTTTTTTCGAAGTCTGTCCTTCCCACCTTTTTAAGGACACCCCCCCTCCTAAAAAAACCTTCTCCTGGGAAGGAAATCGCCAGTCGGACCGAAGCTATTCCTTCAAATCGCCTTCATCTGCACGCCGACCTTATAAATACGTGAGCTACGAATTGCATTGAATTATTTAACTTTGTTGCCACGTAGCTCCGTGCTTTAAAAGGGATTTAGTCGACCCTTTCCCTTCTTGTTTGTTTTGGCATTTTAAATCCTTCCAAATCTTAATTCACCGCTTAGTCAAATTTATCCTATGACCTTTTCATTTCATGTGCATCTCTCATTTTAATCCCCGGTCATGTAAATATTTTCCATGGGTTATTTTTGTTAGATTAATTAATAAAATTCTATTTTATTAATGCTTGCAATATTATTTATCCTTGGGCTCCGTTCCAATTCTTAAGTATATTGAAGATAAATAAGCCCTCTCCAGGCCTATTTATTAACGTAATATAATCCTCGGCCATCGAATATAGAATAATCTCCACAAAGAATATATATATATATATATATATATATATATATATATATATATATATATATATATACTATATCGTCGGGAGCCTTTTCTACGACAAAAACAACTACGACACAAATAGACAAATGAACCAAAAACAAAAAATGACACAGCTAGGTTATAGCTTAAGCATGCATTCACACAACGGCATGAATGCTACGAAACACACCAGAATGAAACACAGATATTATGAATTAGAAAAGGAATTAAAATAGAGATTGACGGCTCTCACTAACGTATAGATAAATTGCGCTAAGTGACTGGATGGATGAATGAGTAGAATGACAGATAAAGAAATTGGGGACTCCATGTTTGGGTTCAACGTTAATTTGTAGGTCCAAATAATGGAAGTCCTTCATTATTTTATTCTCTTCCCCCATTTGCAGAGGAAGGTCAACTTCTTATCTCTTAGTAATATTTCTCCTTTCACCCTATAGGGTCTCAGTAACGAATTCTCTCTCTTGTGTAGTTTTGTAGGCTGGGTTATGTGATCAGCGAGCTTCCTTAGGATAAAGGAAAATATATATATATCTGGATTATTTATTCCTTGGTAAATAGCTGGAATAATCCTGGCTAACTTCAATTTGCCCTTTAACTATTTTACGTAACCAGTGGATGTTCCTTGTAGTGACCACACTGCGACTCTAATGTACATAAACCAGAATCCTATACAAATCCCTTCGAAGAAATGGAAGGCGTACCATAGAGCGGATTTGGATAAGTACGAATTACTTCAGATGTACGTGCCCACCCCCTCGGCAAAGCCACTCTAGAGGAAATCAACGGGGAGTTGGATAGGATCAGAAAAGAAATTAAAAGGGTAGAGATAGGGGGCCGTCCCCAATAACTCATTGCAAACCTTTAAACAATTTATGTGGACACCAGAAATGCTGACTTTGAGCAAGAAGATCGGCCGGGTGGCAGAACATATAAGAAGATTCGGAACTTCAAGGGAAGCATACAAAGCACTATGGAGACGGAAAAGAGAACTAATAGCACTAATTTATGAAAAACATAGAGAGAAATGGGATCAGCACATCGAGAAAATAGATGTGAAAACATCACCAAGGGAATTTTGGAAACATATCAACAGATCAAAGACTTGGATAACAAGGGATAAAATGAAAATTAAGGATGCAGGGAATAAAATTTTAGAAGATGAGGAAGAAACAGAAGCATTATTTAGAGAGCACTGGAGAAATGTATTCAAAATTAGCGAAGAAGTGAATGAGGACTATGACATTGATTTCGAACATCAGATCGTGGACGAACTCAATGGAGAAATTGAAAGGACATACCCCTTCCACTTTGTCAAGGAAGGGAGAAACAGAAACGACGAAATAGACGCAATCATTACATCTAAGGAATTAAAAGAAACCATAAAGAACTTCCGACAGAGAGCCCGGGGTAGATCAGGACTCATCAGATTAAATTACATCGAAGCTCCCCCGAACATACTGGAGGGAGTGAGAAACGTCTTCAATGCGTGCTTGAATACGGGGTACTTTCCTGGTGAACTGAAAGTGGCGAAGATGATATTCATACCCAAGGCGGGAAAATACCCAGATCCAGTGGATAACTACCACTCCGTCTCGCTGCTAGATTTCATCGGTAAGGTTTTGAAAAAAAATAATAAATAACAGACTGTCCAAATTCTTCGATGATAATGGCCGAAGAAACACCTGCCAATTTGGCTTCAAGAAAAACAGAAGCGCGGATATGGCCCTTGGTGTCATCCTTGAAAAGATAGCGAAAGCAAATAGAGAAAAAATGAGCATAGACATCGTATGTCAGGACGTGTCCAAGGCATTCGACAAAGTATGGCAGAGGGGTATACAACTCAAGATACTCAGATTAGGAATGAACAACAAGATCGAAAGGATTTTATGTGATTATGTAATGGAGAGACGTGCTTATGTGGAAATAAGACGACATCAGGGTGAAAATTCGAGCTCGCTGCGGGTTTGCCCCTAGGCGGCTGTCTGAGTCCATCTCTCTATTTAATTTACACAGCAGATATACCTCCACCAAGAAATGAAGGCTGCTTGAACATCCAATTTGCAGACGATGTCATTCAAATCATAGTTTGACCCTACAGGAACGGCCCAATGCAAGCTAGGATGAATGCAGAAGATATAAGAAGCATTGATAGATACGAAGAAAAATGGAAAAATAAAACCAACAGGGATAAATTTAAAATGGTACCCGTGTATAGGAGGAACATCCCAGATGTATATGTAGAAGGACAGTGCCACAGATACGACCAAGCATTTAAGGTGCTTGGACTAACCACTACGAAATCAGGTTTTAAAAAGCACGTAACCGAGAGGGTAAATCGAGAGAAGAGCGGCCTGTCATTACTATACAAGTTAGTTAACCTAAGCCTGAAAAACAAGAGAAAAATTTATCAAGCCATAGTATAGTCCACGATTATTTATCCAACCATCGCGATGTAGACGATCTCGAAAAGTAACCTATTAAGACTCAAAAAAGGCCAAAAATAACTATCTACTTAATAACAAACACCAGAAGAGGAGAAAGAAGAAGACTATGAGGCCTGCATAGGTAGGCAAGGATAAAGCCACTTAACAGAATAATTGCAAAAAGAGCAAGGAAAGTCTTAGAAAAGACAGAATGAAGTAGGAGTTAAATTAACCAACCGAATTGCACAGAGAGAAGGATGAAATCACTCAGATTATTCCGAAGTTTTCCAAGGATTTATGAGGGAGGGGAAGAAGACGAAGAAGAAATATACACCTAGAGAAAGAGATTAATACTTGACGACGACTAAGAGTAATTAATTAACCGAAGCAAACCAGAGAATAGCATATAGTCAATTATAACTAGGATAGGAATAGGAAAGAATAGATAGAGAGGTAGAAACCTACACCAGTTTTTAGTAAGAATATTTAATAATAATGGTTTGAACGCCTCATAAATACCAATACTACTTTCTAAATTCATCACGCTAGCTATACTACCTAAAATGGACAGGGATAAGCCTGACCTCCAGGCAATTAGCATCTCTTTGCAAACCTCTTACTTCTTTCAGCCTTCTGCATCTATTCGTTTTTTTACTATCATATTCGCACACAGGACTCACAGTGATACGTAGGACAGGGGTCACGATAAACTGTTATAGTTATAGTTAAAGACAAGGGACACACCGTGGCTCGGATTCAACGTTAAGCTGTAGGTCCCATGAATAACTATGTCCACTTTGTCTCCTAATATTTTCTTTGCTCTCCTATCCTAGAACCTTCTTCTTTCTCTCCCTCTCACTCCTAACCACCGTACTTACACTGCGTGGAGCCTACTTTGGCTCTAGACAGTGAGACTATGGGGGTCTATAAAGGAGTACCAGGCCTCCCCTCCTCCCTCCTTGGCCGCTCCATGAGGGCCAAGGGGGGCGGGGGAGAGGGGCGGAAGAGCTGTTCTTTGTCTTCCACCTCTCTTTTCATTTCCGAATGACTGCTAAAATTTTCGTGTTATGATTATTTCTCTCGTACATTGTATTTGCAAAAGGAGGTAAAGTCAAGCGAAAAATGATAGACGTTCCCCAAAGATTTTGTGTAAACCGTTTAAATTTTTTATACGAATGTTTACTTTGTTTAACCCTCACAACCCTTTCACTTCTCCTCTCCTCCCTCCTCTGCATCCGCCATTCTTTTCTCTCTAGTCCGGTTGTTTACTCCCCTCTTGCCCAACCATGGGAAGTAGGGAGGACCTGCGGCCATCTATATCTTCCCAAAACGACCCCCTAACTATGAAGGACTCAATCTGATATCTTTCACGAGCACTATGCTCTGGTAAAGCTAATCTCTGCTAAAGGCCTGTATTACGACATACTAACAGGTATTTACGTCTAGTGTGGCTACATATTCATTCATCTATCCTTTCCCTTTTAATTACTGTTACACTCTAACTTCTTTCTTACTCACACTATATAACTTTGTCTCCAGCAGAGTCTGAATTTCAGATGGTAATAAAGTATAACCAACCCCTGCAAGAGATTCCGTTAGGCGACCCGAAATGTATGTGCGGTTAGCGGCCACGAGCACTAACCTAGCTGAAACTGCTAATTCTGCTAGGACTATTTAGATGAGGTAATCAAGGAGAGTGCGAACTTTGAGATGTAGGTGTTTTCAAATTAGCATAGACACGACGGCTCTTCCCCTTGCGGAACGAGGTAATCGTTTTTTACCTTATAGACGTCTCCAATTAGGAGCTCCAGACGAAGTGGGGCACACTTAAACACTGATAACAGAAACTTGGATCCCCGGATTATTAAAAAGACTATCCCTACGACTAGTACTAAGTGGAAGAAAACGGGCCCACGAGAAGTCCCCCAGGATATATTTCCCACCTGGAAATGCCATTAATAGAGTGTATAAAAACACCTACCTGATTTCCAGTTATCTGATCCAAGGAAAGAAGATAAAAGAGCTGTTACCGACGGGCGGAAGTATAACTTTAAAGGAATTAGACCTCAATGCAACCTCTCCCCCAACACACATACACACCTTAGGCAAGTCAATATTGTGTACAGAAATAAAACATCTGTTTTTGGAGATGTAAAGATGACTGAAAGTACAAAGGTGATCAAATTCAGATATCACATTCAAGTTTTTAAGGTAGTATGCGGTCCTTTAGCATGTTGATCCCCCACGAACATTCAGAGAGAGGTTTTCGTCACCAACGATGTGTTCTTCACTAGTTATGCAATTGAGGAGCACACCACAATAAATTGCTCGATAAACCGACTTATTTTATGTTCTGAATGTGGCACCAAAGGGCACACATTCCTCAATTTCATGGTGACGAGAAAGAAGTGCCTAAATTTTGAGTGAAATCATCGGAGGTTGCCTATGTTGTGGCCTAAAGGAAACAAAGTATATAAAATAAAGGAAAGAGAACTGTAGAACAAAATAATCAGAGAGAACACCACTTATGCAAAGGAAATCAGAAAGGATGTTCCTAACCACGCCTCTTTACCGACCATGGCAGGAAACATGTACGCTAAAATCTACACATGCGTAATACACACACACGTTAAACATTAAACACATTGCTTAAAGCTAATAGTCTTGAAACCATCAACATTCCACAGCAGCTCGAATCCTCTACAATTTTTATCTTGCAAATAGCCATTGCGCATCGAAGGGATGCAGGACGAGAAACATAGTAACTAAACTAACCATTTAGAAAGCCTACTCGCAACAGCAATATGCCATCGTTGGTACCTGATAACCCAACTTACGTAACAAGAACTTCAGCCACAAAACTGGACGTCTGCCTAGGCAATAATTACCTCCCATTCAGTTATTACGTGCAACCGGAAGACATACTGTGCAACAACCACACAGCAACAGTACACACGATAAAACACCAACCGATACAGATACCCGCCAAGATAAGGAAAGTTAGTGCTATAAGACTAGCGCTATAAGGAGCTACAGTAGAAGAAATAGACGAGGAATTAGAAAAAAATAAAGAGTTCAAATGGAGGATGAGGAATCAATTCCCAACACCGGCTAAACGACGATCAAAACCTTTAACTGGAGGTCCAAAATAGTTCAAAAGAGCTGAGAAGTTAGACAAATATTATAACATTTTAGAAATCATGGGATAAATAGGGATCAACGAACTGAAGAAAGCAAGGTCAACAGACTTAGGTCGCGTGCTCTCAATTATTCTGACCTTACGACCTTCAAAACATTCAATAATTCCAGGACTAACCTTGAAAGGACACTAACAATTATATCATTCGAAAGAGAGTGTAAAACATCGTAAAGGTTTCAAATTTCGTTAGAATCGGCAGAATAGTTACGATGTAATTGCAAAAAAAACTCATTAAAAAGTAAAATGGTTACTATACGATCGACCGACCACCGACCAACATAGTAACATAGATTTGCGAAAAAAAACGGGAATTAAGTACAGAAATAACGGAAAAAAAGTAAGGTGAAGATTCGAATGTAACAATCCAAATTATCGACAATACTTCACCACCGAAGGAATTTAGAGAAAAATGAATCAAATAAAAGGTAAAGCAGGAACAAAAAAAATGAAAATCAAAGATGCCCAAGAAAACAATAAAGAAGACGAAAACTGGATTGAATTGATATTATGAGAACATTAAGAGAGGATTTTCGACATAAGTGCAAAGGAAAGTTAAGATTTTGACATCGATTTCGAGCACCAAATCATAGACACGCCTAGGAAGAAATGGTTAGAGCTCATCCCCAACACTTTGTCGATGCAACGAGAGATACCCACAGCGGTATCGATGCAATAATTACCAAATAACAGGTAAATAACACAATATCGATTTTTTAGCAGAAACTAGCGGGGAGATCTAGACTCACCAAAAGGATCTATAAGGAAGCGACAAGACAACAATCTTGAAGGAATCAGAAATCTCTTAAATGCAAAGGTGGCTAAAATGATCTTTATTCCCGAAACAAAAAAGCCACTAATCCAAAGCAAGAGCTACAAACCAAACCTGTTTTTACTTGATTTCATCAGAAAGGTACTTGAGAAGATTATAAACCAACAATTGAGTGAGCACCTGGAGGCCAATGAACTTTTAAACAAGTACCAGTTTGGATTCGGGAAAAAGCGGATCACAGAGATGGAAAAGGCCAGTGTTGACAGCGTTTGAAGGATCATATCGAAAGTTTTTGATGATGTTTGAATAAAAAGAATGCAGCACAAGTCCTACAATTCGGCGTAAACAGCAAATTCGAAAGACTATTCTGCGACTACGCGATGGAAAGATACGCATTCATCAAGATCGGAAATCACCAAGGAGATAATTTCAACCTAGGTGTTAGCCTTCCCCAGGGAGGATGCCTGAGTCCAACTCTATATTGACTGCATACTCCAGACATCCCACTAACTTTCAATGAAGGTTGCCTTAATATCCAATTCGCTGACGACGTCATGGAAGTCCTCGCATATCCTTACAGGAACGGTGAAATGCAGGCAAGATAGACGTTAGAAGAAATAAGGAGGATTAAATAATATGAAAGAAAATGGAAAATTAATAAAATAAGAAAAATTTAATATTGTGCCAATGTTAAGAAAAAGTTTGGAGATACCTACGTTGAAAAAGAAAGATACTGGTACACAAACGAGACAAAAATGCTAGGATTGCTAATCACCAAAACAGGATATAACAACCGGGTAATGGAAAGAGTCAACAGATAAAATAAGGTGACTGAAACTTCTCTACACGCTCAGATCGCTCGACCCAAAGAATAAAAAGATTTACTAATCATTTATATACTCAACAATTGTTACACGGTAATCCCAATGCAAAATATATTGAAACCCAACATAAATATACTGCATAAAAGCACAAGAAGAGGAGCTATGCAGAGACAGCAGAGAACTAAAACTACATAATAAAATTATAGAGGATAAAACTAGTAAACTAATAGAAACTGCCGAGTAGATAGGAGAATAAATTACGGAACAGATAACCCAGCGGGATGAGATACCCCAAAGAGGACAGAAATAACGAGTTTCATTGAAAGAATGAATACCTGATTCCGAACCACAGCCTGGAAACCACACACAGAACAGCGCAATACAATATGACCCACGATATAGGACCACGAAATTGGAAACAAACCGGATAGTCTAATGATTACCCAATTATCCCTACGTTTATTTTACTAATTACATGAATATAACTCCCGATATTGACAAAAAACGGAAAAAAAGTAACGAGATTTTCTGGATGAATAAGAACCACGCAGACGCCATTCTGGGACGCATCAACTTGAACGACAAACTTATTTCCAGAGTCTGGAAGTCATAGTTGTGGAACGGAACAGAAAAGGCACTTTATATTTCTTTTAAGGCGTCTCTACACTCTGAATTCTACCCTAAAAGTACCTTGGGCTCACAAGGCTTGTTAGGGGGGCCACGACCGTTAAGAATTCAGACAAAATCTATGCTAAAACGCGCCATCCCAATAAATCTTTGCACAGCCTTTTTCTCACTTGATACAAGAAAACCGATGACTTTTTGAACTAGTGAGCTACTGGAGCCAGTGAACCGCATCCAACTATGTAACCTAGTTAAGTAACATGCGCTTTACCGAATTTTGACTTTAAGTTCACCGTCAGTTTAATCTCTTCTAGGCGCTGGAACAATGCCAGAATCCGCTTGACGTGGGCATTCCTATCTTCTGTGTAGACAACAATGTGATCTAAATATGTGTTTGTTCTTTTGAGTTCAGAGATCACAAAGGGACCATCTGAGGTGACGAACACAGACTTGTTGGGTCGCTTTCGTGAGTGGAATTGCATAAAAACCCGGTAAGAGATCAAATTTTGACACAAAATTGGCTGACCTAATTCGTCAATAAGATCATCAATTCAAGGAAGGGGGAAAAATACTGGTTTGGTCACAGCATTGAGATGTCTATAGTTAGTTACGATTCTATGGTGCCATCCCTCCTTAGGCACTATTATGCGGGTTGGCCAAATCACAAAATATTGGCTCTGCAAATCCATTTTAGAAAAGAAATTTCATTTCCTGAGACAGATTTTCGCGATTTAGGGGGCTAATTGCGTAGGGAGCTTGATTCACTTGGTAAGCTTGATTTTTTGCCTTTATTTCGTGACATCAAACATTCGAGCGTCGAGACATCTGCGCAATTAGACCTAGATTTTCGACTATAAAATTTACTATATCTTCCGGCTGGAGCATACTAAGATGCAGATTCTGTAGAACTTTTTCGTGATCTTTTTTGCAGCAGAGATCAACAATTTTTGACCATTCTGTAACGGCTGTTTCCTTGAAGACGGGAGGCCGATGGTGATGGAATCCGCCAGGTTTTCTTCTTAGTTGCTAAAGCGAGCAGCTTTTTTGCTCTATTGGTGCGAATCCATCTTCTTTTCCACCATTCTTCGGAAGGGTCACCGGTTATGGTCTTCTTCTGCAGCTCGGGTATTCTGGGATGGCCTCAAACTACATAGGAGTTTCCTCTTATGGTGGCATCCTCTCCATTCTGTAAAAACGTTTTCTGATGTTATTCTTTCCCTCATATGTAATATCTCTCTTTTCTTGTTAAGGAAATTCACCCTTAAGCGAGTTCAAGCTCTCGTTTTACATACACACCATGCAAACATGCGTCATTTTAACATACATTAGTAGAATCAATTTAAAAAAAAATAATTAATTCCCATAATATTAAATTTGGTAATACTTCAGATTCGAGGCGCACGGTAGATGGCGCTGTCAGTCGGCTAAAATTTTGGGCTACAGCATATCTCTTATGACGTCAGGCGGTAGCGTCAGATGTGACAATCACTGCGCTATATTTTTTTGTTGTTTTGGGGATTTGTAACTTTTAGTCTATTATTTACTAAATATCTGCGCTCTGCTCGTTTATAGTTTTTTTCAAAGTTAGGTTAGGTTTCTTGATGTCTTTTATTGTTTTTTGTTTTGTTTTCGTATTTTTTGTTTACTGCGAACGATAACAGCTTCTTCCTGGCAACATCGTAGCTTATAAATAGGACCCGTTTTGCAAATGTTTTTCTTTCGTTATTGTGTTTCCGTGCTCTCCATGTGCTTCTTCGTTATTCGAATTCGGCTTTACTTTGTATAATGGCGAAAAACTTTTAGATTATTTAGAGGCGCATAAACTAATCAAGAAACCTATACAAGTAAGAATTGTTTGTTATTAGGTTAGGTTTTTCTGCCAGTAAAATGCTGTTGGGGAGAAAAACCCCCCCAGTAAATTCAAGGGGACTGCTCATGGGGAAGATATCACTGCAGGAGGACCACCCTGCGATAATCCTGAGTTTCAATCAATTGGGGGGTATGGGGGGCGCAGCCCCCCAGTATATACTCATATACAAAAAAATATTACGCCGATATTGTTCACATCTGACGCTACCGTCTGACGTCATAAGAGATATGCTGTAGCCCAATATTGTAGCCGACTAACAGCGCCATCTACCGTACGCCCCGAATTTGAAGTGTTACCTTAAAGTTATTATCTGAAGTTACATTAAATCATTTTATAGTAAAATTATTTTTATTTTAACCACAGATATCTAAATATTGCAAAAGCTAAACAAATCCATTACATTTGTTGTTTTCTTAAGTCATACCTTGCATGGTTGCCAAATATCACCATCTCTCTCTTATTTCAGCGCCTTAAAAAAATATTCTTTGTTTATCGTTAATTAACTCAATTAAATATTAAATATATAGAAGAAATAAGATTGTAATTATTATACATAGACTTCTACACTAATTTTATATTTACTAACCCCAAATTACTATACTCCAGTCTTTAGTTTTTTAAGTTCGTTTAAAGTTTCTTCAAATAACGGAAAGAAAAAAATATTTAGTTACTTGTAAAGTTAAAAGAAATGTTTGAGAGAATGACAATCATTTGGAGAAATATAACTAAACTGTTTAATATAGATTATAATATAAATAGATGTATTTGCGATTTGGGAACAGTGCTCTTTCTAGAGCACTTATCATTCGGATTCCACTTCCTCGAATATTATTTTGGGTTTAACGTAAACTCATTATAAGATTTTATACAACTTCAAAGTCCTCATTTTTTAGGTATCTTTGTCTCATATTATTCCATCTTACGATATGGTTTTAACATTACAAGTTTACTGAGTCTTTTCGCTTAAAAATGGTTCTTTTGCTCTTACCATACCATAGATAGTTGTTTCTTTGTGGCCTTTGTCCATTGGCGTAGATTTTCGACACATGGTTACATACAATGAGCGGGGCCCACAATTTATCCTGATCACTAATTTTAAGCTTAAAGTGAGCCAAGAATACTTTTTTCACAAACTCACTAATGCTCATTCGCTGACTTTGTATTGTACAACTCCCATATAGAGAGCAAAAAGAGTCAGGGAAATTCAAACATTCCCTCCGAAATGAAGCCATGGTATTGAACTCCTGTGTTATTTCATAAAATTAACCTGAAAAGAGAGAAAATAATGTAATTAGATAGAGTATATTTATATTTCTAGGTATGTCTAAATAGATGCTGCAGCTAAATAGGTGCCTAAATACATATATGAAATAATAGAACAGCTTAATAGATCAGCTATAATGTCTCATGTATGTAGCTATGGGTGGAGCCAATATGGATCAGCACATAAATAACTCCCACCGTGATAGAAAGAAAAGCCTATTGTCATTTTTAAACTCAGTGAGCCCAAATTCCACATAAACAGGTCTTAAACTTAGGTCAGCAGAAAATAGTAAGTGATCACTTATTCCGTCGCTTCTATACTCCTGGGGAACTACAATTTGCAAAATCCTTCCCCACTGGTCAACATTTTGGCTTTCTTTTCAAAGGCTCTGAAATACCGCTCTGGATCGGAAAGATCCAAGAAAGGCAACAGTTTTGCCTTTACCATGACACTTCCTGACCTTGCCGCTAGCTAAACTTCCTACCAGAACTAATCTCACTTCACTTACCGTTCAGCTTCCTGAATCGAATTTCTAATTTCAATCTTCTAATTTGGGGTTCTTCCTTCTGGAGAAACAAGTCCATTTAGACTACTTCACTAGTATTGACCTATTCAAAATCAAAATTAAAGTATCAAAATGTGGTGTTTGAAATCTGTTCGTTGCTGCAAGATTTCAGGACCGCGTTTTTAATGGAAATGACAACCTGTATAAGTTCATTTTTACTCAAAGTCCGCAACAAACTAACAGAGGCTAAGGATAAATTGTTCTACGGCAGACATATTGAGAAAAATCAACAGAGCAATGCAATAATACAACCTTCACACATTTTCTCTATATGGAGTATTTAAATGTAAATCACAAAATATTATCTCTTCCGAAATACAATTTAATGGGTTGACATAAAAATAATTTCCGGAACAGGCCCCCATGTAAATCCTTTGGGCTGCTTTGCAGATGTAAACGAAATTAATTGAATGGCCTCTTGATTCCTGCACCCGTAAAAATCTCACTAACACCAAACCTCTATGTATAGTAAGGAAAATGTTACAAAAATATTAATTTATTAAATCAGAAAAATATTGAAATTATTTAATAATATAATTCAGTGTTTCCCAAACCAGGGGCACATTTGAAAGGGGTCAGAGGAAAATGTTAAGATTTTGAGAGGCTGTAGGGGTGCGAAGATGTTTTATATTCTCGCTTTTTGGAAGGAAGTTTTTCCTCTTATAAATCTTCGCACCCCTACAAGGCCACAGATTTCATCAATGAAGATCGCCTCAGGGCTCAACCTTTTGCAGCCTAAATTATAGTAAGGCCTAACAAATTATACTAAGATAATTTTACTTTATGTATTTCAATTACCTAAAATATAATTAATAGATATATTTACCTTTTTCAAGATATTTTATAAAGGAATTTGAATTTATCCCACTTGAGATTTGAGATTAATGAATGCAACCAATGTTGATATCAGACTACAAGAGAGCCTCGTTCAGTCACGGAGTTATCAAAGCTCTCAGGCTAAATTCAAGCATGGGATCAGTAACTTATGGGCAATTAGTGAAATTGCTCTTAAATTCCTATTGTTTTGGGACGAAGTAAAATTATATTTCATTGCCTTTCCTATTTCTTAATTCTTATCTGGTTGAGTCAGGTTTTAGTAGTCTCACATCTCCTAGGAAAATCTCGCAACCGCTTAGAAAGAGGAATAAGAGGTGATAATCCTTTTTCTATGAAACTGCTTAGAGAGTTAATGATAAATACTTAATTTTGCTAAAGGGTTCAATTTTGTGTAGGAAAATGATATATTTAAAAAGGTACTTAGTTACGAGCAGCTAGCAAGGACTACTTGTCCACTCAAAGACGAGTCCCATTCTATAATAATATGCTAGTAGTCCTCCTTTGAACATTGTCGCCACGATGCTCACTCACGCGATATTCAATCCACAACAGGGTTCCGTATTTAAACAATATCATTTGTCGTAAAATAACTGTCAATTTTATTTTTAAAACTATTCAAACTACTACCATTTACTATCTACGCAGGGAGTGCATTCCATTTATCGCTGAAATTTTTTTTAGCTATGTTCGTTTGAAACTTCCGTCGTCCTTTCAGTTTAAAACCGTTGTTACAAGGACTAACAAGGAAAGAAAGTATCCTAGAAGACCTTACCGTCCATTCAAAGAAGGTACCTTTGGACTAGCAGTCGAGCGGGCACATCTCTGCTCAAATGCTTTACGTCCTTAAACGGCACTTTTCAAGACCGTGTCTAGTCTTGACTTGAACTGGTCAACAGATTCACTGTTGACAACTTCCACTGGAAGTGCGTTCCAACCACCGCAGATACTGTACGTGAAAAATTTTCCACACATATCGTGGTTGTAACACTTCAGTTCAAGTTTAAAGCCGTGATTTCTTGTTCTGCTCTCAGCAAGTGTGAAAATATCCCTGTAGTCAACATTGTTGAACCCTCGAAGTATTTTGAAACCTTCGATGAGCTGACCACGCAGTCTACGGGTTTCCAACGAGAACAGATCTAATTCCCTTAATCTATCTTCATAACTTTTATGTCTGATAGAGGGAATCAGTTTGGTTGCCCTGGCTTGCACGCGTTCCAATCTCGCGATGTTCTTTCGAAATGAAGGACTCTAGAATTGTACGGCATACTCCAGGTGCGGTCAGACAAGTAAGTTGTACAAACACAGTACAATCTCCTTGTTCCGATTTCCAAACTGGCGCTTTATGTAGCCTAGCATCCTTTGGGCCTTTTTCTCCGCCTCAATGCACTGTTTCGAGAACTTGAGGTCACTAGTGATTGTTACACCAAAGTCCTTCTCAGTGTCGGTGGTTTCAATAGCAGTGCCCTTAAGGATATACTGAGATTGGGGATTTCGGTTGCCGATATGCATCACTTTGCATTTGTTCACGTTAAAAGGCATTTGCCACGTGTCCGACCACTCCCCAATTTTCCCAAGATCTTCCTGCAGGCGGACAGTATTTCCATCCTTTGCAACGTTCATACCAAGCTTGGTATCGTCGGCAAATTTGGAAATCTTGGCACCCATGTCACCGCCCATGTCGTTGACGTAGATGATGAATAGTAGTGGTCCCAGGACAGAACTTTAAGGCACCCTGCTAGTAACGGGCACCCACTCAGAAGCCTGTCCATTCACCACCACCGGTTGCCGTCTGCCACTAAGCCAATTCTCTATCCAGCCGGCTACTTTTCCATTTATGCCCAGCGTTCGCTCTTTCCGGAGAAGGCGGCGGTGTGGTACCTTATCAAAGGCTTTCTGAAAGTCTAAGTAGACCACATCCACCGCCTTGTCCCGATCGTGCTCACTGAAGACGAAGTGGAAGAATTCCACAAGGTTCGTCAGGCATGAACGTTGCCTTCGAAAGCCGTGATACCATGGTCGTATTAAATGTGGTTTCATAATTTACGTTTTTAAATTTATTTAAAATTTTGAATACTTCGATAAAGTTGCCTCGCAGTCGCCTAGTTTCAAGAGTTGGTAGTTTTAATATATTTAATCCTTCGATATACGATTTATGTATTTCTAATCAAGGGAATTATTTTAGTCGACTATCGTTGAATTCTTTCCATTTTATTGATGTTTACACTCTTAGTTAAACTTAAGATCTTTTAAAACCCGCACCCCTAAATCTTTTTCTTAATACATTTTTGAGAGCTATTGTTTAGTTTTTGTTATGTTTATAGTCGTTAATGGAAAGTTTGTAGACTCTTTTATTAAAAGTGAAAAAAGAATCTTTGACAGCTGATTCAAGAAGTGTTTTAGTTCCCCTTCTCTCTGATTTAACTCTAAATGAATATACTGTTGATAATTCTAAGCAATTTGTAGATGAACTCAAGCAGCTCGGTTTCAATGGTCATATGGTCAGCTATGACGTTTCTTCTCTCTTTACAAACATTCCATTAACTGAAACCATAGACATGATTTTAAATAAACTATTTCCTTATCACAATAGCTTAGATTGTGGATTTCCTCGATCTCCGTTTAATAAAAAAGTATACAAGCAAGTCGATGGTATGGCCATTGGAAACCAATTTTTTAAATGATTGTCTAGGAGAATTCAAACCTAAATTCTCTAAAAGATACATAAATGACACTTTTACATTATTCCATACTTGTGCTCAATCGGAACTTTTCAAGAACTTCATAAACTCATATTCACCCTAACATTTCATTTACAATAGAACCAGAAGCAGATAACAGTTTATCGTTTTGGGGATATATGTAGGGGAATCGTCATTCCTCCTCCCCCCGTTCACTCGTGGTGGAGTCACGAGACGGTTACCGCAAAGACATCCAGGCTCCAGGCATCGTCGGGTCAAGCGCGTAACCACAGCGCCGCACCAGTCGGCGCTATGAAAGACCTAAAGGTTAAAATGCAAGATCTCCCCCAGGAGAGTGAGATTCAATTTCACGTCAAATAAGAAATTGGAGACGTGTTTCTCCCAAGCTCGAAGGCTAACGAGGAGCCGATGGAAGACTTGGAGAGAAAAACCGTTAGACATAAGAACCCTCCTGGGCCCGCCATCAAGCCTCCCCCCCCCTCTTAACACTCCCCCTGGGGTGACAACTTATAAATTACGAACACTGAGGAAAATAAAGGTAGTATACGTCAGTCTCCAGGTGACGAAGTCCCCGAATTAAGATCGGGCTACCAAAACTGGACAGGTAGATTACTTGGCTCGCCAGACCAAAAAGTACCATGCAAGAGAGGCAGGGCTACCTACCTTAAGGGGCTAAGAAGCAGCTCATCCTCGAGCTAGTTCCTGGTTATCAAACAAAACGTTGTTAACTTCAACTTACTCTCGTCAGAGAGACTTCTCATATCCTGGTGCATCTTAAACACCAGGGGTATTCCTCGTCCTTGAGGAATTAAGGAAAAAGCTTCCCCTCTTGCCCGTCGCTCGGTGGCCACACCGAACTCATAAGTTAACTTGGTTGAGTAACCAAGTTCAACTTATTCTCGTCAGAGAAACCCCCCTCCGTAATACTCGCCCTTGAAGAAGACTGAAACTAAGAAGAAGCTCATCCTCGAGCTAGTTCCTGGTTACCAAACCGAACTTTAAGTAACTTATTCTCGTCAAACAAACCCCATCTCATCGATCCTCCCCCCTTGAAGAAGACCCTCCCCGAGTTCAGTCCTCACCCATGAGGAATTAAGTAACGAAGGAGAAAAGCTCCCCCTCAAGCTCGTTACTCGGTAGTCACACCGCACTCCAAGTTAACTTGGTTTAAGAACCACGTTCGACTCACTCTCGCGAGAGAGACCACGACTACCTTGGTGCCGCATAAAGCACCGTAATTGTTCTCTTCCTTGAAGAACCCCCTCTCCCCCGGAATACCGTGTGGCCCCCTCCTGCTGCTACCCTCGCCAAAAGGACATCGTGATCCTGCCCACCTACATCTGGCCAGGCGGCACGCGTCGTGAGACAATAACATTCCTGAGGGATTTAAACTCCAGTAGAGTCCGTAAGCCTAAATCTTATATATTGCTGTGTGTAGAGAAATTAACCAATTTTAGAGGGTCAAACTAATTTAATTAATTCTTGTTTATTATAATATTCGGAATTATTGTGCGTTTCTCTATATTCTTACGTGTTTCCAACGGCTCTATTCTTTAAGATATTAAAATATACATATATTAGCTCTCTTAGCATTCTTAGAACAAAAAGAGGGGGCATTCTACGACAATATAAAAATAGAAAAGAATCAGGGTTACTTTGTATTTTCTATTTTCCGAAAGCCAACGTTTACTAACCTTGGTTTAAACTTTTACAGCTTCTGCACCTATCAACTCAAAGTTAATGCTTGTGAAACTTTAATTCACCGTGCTTTCAATATCTGTTCTAACTGGACCCTATTCCATTCGGAAATGATCAAATTTAAAGCTTTTTTTAAAATTAAACAACTACCAACCCCATATTTTTATAAATTGCATTAAGGACTTTTTAAATAATATATTTAAACATATAAATAATTATAATGTTCCCCGAAAAAAAATAAATATTTCCTTTCTCTTTATGGGATACCAAACTAGTACTTTTAGAAGGAAATTGTCAAATATTTTAAAAAAAATTCTGGCCCCATTTTAATTCAACGCCAATTTTTGTAAACCCCTTAAAAATTAGTTCTTTATTCACTGTAAAGGACCCCATTCATGACATTTTGCGTTCCAGAATAGTATATACGAGGGGTGGTGAATAAGTTTTGCAATTCGGATATAAGGAAACGAGATATGAGGGAAAGTGTTTTATTATTTTTCAATATAACTACTCTTGACTTCAATGCACTTGCGCCACTTGTCCCTGAGGCTTCCAATTCCCGACAACCAGAAATCTCCCGACTGCTGTTCAATCCACTCCTGGACGGCGAGCTGGACATCCTCATCGTCCCCAAGCTGCCGTCCACGCAGTGCAGCCTTCAGCTGGTGGAATAAAATCTAGTCGCTAGGGGCCAGATCTGGACTGTAAGGGAAATGGTTGAGCCCTTCGAGTCCGCACTCGCGCAGGGCAGCTTGTGCAACTCTGGCCTTGTGAACTTTGACGATGTTGAAGTCCACCATGAGGCGTGAGGCCATGGCCAAATTGTCGTGGATGATGTTCATAACACTTCTATGTGATATTACAAGTTCTCGCTCATATTGTCCTCGTTGGTCACGTCTGACGGGCGTCCTGGACGGGGTTCATCTTCAAGGGACTCACGGCCATGGCGGAACTCCCTATTTCAGCGAGCAATGGTTGCATAGGAAGGGGCGGTGTCGGTAAACACTGTAAGGGAAAATGGTTGAGCCCTTCAAGTCCGCACTCGCGCAGGGCAGCTTGTGCAACTCTGGCCTTGTGAACTTTGACGATGTTGAAGTCCACCATGGGGCGTGATGTTTCTAGGGACCCAACGGGCAGAGACCTTGGCCATGGCCAAATTGTCGTGGATGATGTTCATAACACTTCCATGTGATATTACAAGTTCTCGCTCATATTGTCCTCGTTGGTCACGTCTGACGGGCGTCCTGGACGGGGTTCATCTTCAAGGGACTCACGGCCATGGCGGAACTCCCTTTTTCAGCGAGCAATGGTTGCATAGGAAGGGGCGGTGTCGGTAAACACTGCAACCATGCGTTCATGGATCTCTTTTGCCTTCTTGCCTTCATTGGTCAAAAATTTGATCACTGCGTGGTGTTCAACCTTCTCCATTGTTCAAAAATTGGTGACTGACGATCTGCGATCAGCTACTGCTTCTTAAATAGATGAGGCAGGAGCGTGCGGCTGCAGGTCCTGACTTGTCATAACTTATCCTAACACCCCCACAAACAGCCATCCCCCTTCCTCTGTTTTGCCCTACCGATTCGCAAAACCTATTGATCACTCCTCGTAAATATACTTGTCCTAAATGTTCTTTGGGAACGTACATTGGATGTACGGAACGTCATCTCAAGGTTCGCATTGATGCTCACCGTGGGGTCAGTTACAGAACAGGAATGGATCTCTCCGTAAAAAAACTCTGTTGTCTGATCTCATTCTTATTCATATAAAATACCTATAGATTATAATCAATTTAAAATATCATCTGCATCAAAATCTAAATCTGACCTTCTCATAATTGAGTCCCTTTTAATTAAATACAATCAGCCTCAGTTAAATAAGGACTCTACTTCCACACCGTTATATATTGCCTGATTAATTTTGTTTGATTTTTTTTTAACTAGACACCATGAATTAATTACCACTTAAACAACTAACTAGCAAACAAACATATTTTTTTCGACCATCCAATTACATAGATCAGAGAACCAACAAATACTAAATCACATCTTTCCTGTCACTATAATTTTTAAATTCATTCATTAAGTTCACAGTTTTATCCGAATCAGGTAACAAATTTTAGTACATTTATCAATGTTTTCCTTTTCTTCTAATTGTAACTTTATTAATTTCGTTTGAATTTATTTTTTAACTTAATATACAGAATTTTGTTCTTTATATTGCATTTTTATATTTTTTTTGTTTTACATCCTAGTACATAATTAGCCTAAAGCCATTAATAATTATCATTGACAAATCTTTAATATACTAGCCTAGAAAATGGGTCCAGAGCCCGATACGTTGGCAATATATGTTATGTTCAGTATTTGCTCTCCTTTTTCCGCTGAAGATCCGGCTTGTTAGAAGCAGAACCATACCCGAATATATATATATATATATATATATATATATATATATATATATATATATATATATATATATATATATATAAGTGGCAAACCAATTGATGCACTCAAACTTTAGGCGAAGTATAAACAGGATTACCAGGGCAGAGCCATAGATGCCTCGTAACATTTATTTCAAACGTTTCAGGATTATAACTAATCCCATCAGTGCTAAAGAAAAATAAACAGGATGTCCTGGTCATCCTGTTTCTATATATATATATATATATATATATATATATATATATATATATATATATATATATATCGGTGTATGATGGGAGTAGCTTCTCTTCTATACATGTTTTGTTGAAGACAAGGTTGTATTTCTGGCTTTGCCAATTTTATTTTAGCACTTTCTACCTGGCGAATGCACCTTTTGATATGAGTTTGGAGATTAAAAATCAGCTAAGGAAAGCCCATTTAATTTGTTCGTATTTTAAACATTCAAACTTTGCCTGTAAGCTTTCACCTTTCTTCAGGCATCTTCAGAGGAAAGTCTTTGTTATTGTTGATGCGGCATTTATGTAAAAATACTATTCGCGTTGCCTCCTTTCCTGGCGAGGTAGTTGTTTGGTGATCATTAGAAGCAAAGTATGAATTTCGTTGAATATGTGTGTTTTTATACTTGTAGGAAGATAGAATAAGAGAAGGAAGGGGAGTTTGGAAGAGAGGAAAGGGTAATATAGTGAAGGAAACAGGAAGGAAGTTGTAGTCTTTATTATTTTATTGCGTTATGTTGTCCCATCACGGGATCTTTTTCATTCTACCCCACTACTGAATCTTTTTACTCTGTCGCACTACGGGAACTTTTTTGTGCTGACTTTCTCTCAACTTTTGATTACAATTGTTATTTTCTCTTATTTTCTCTATGTCTCTTTAGTTATATATTTGCGACGGTTACATTTTTCAGCTAGGGAGGTATCTTCTACATCTATCTTCCTCTGTCTCTGTGTCAAGATCCGCTAAAGTATCCGTGGAGAGAATATCCTCTAGCCTTGCTCAGTTGTCTCGTCCTCTTCTGTGCAAAGAGACTTTTATTGGTTCCAAATCAATCTCTTCGTGGAGGATTCTCGAGTTCCGGTAATCTTGCTACCTAGAGTTGATAATAAACCGGAGGTTTAGATTTCGCACCTTCTAGAGTATTGTCATGCTTTTTGTGACGCCGCGTTAAGCGGTATAGCGCGGACACACTAATTTAGATATAACTAAACTGGAGTATAATTTAATTTTGTTGGATGAGGTTAGTTAGGTCTCTAAATCGTAGGAGTTTGTAGAGTTCGGTTCTTGCGTGTTCTATCCAAGGGCCGATGTATCCGCTCATGCCAGTGCTGCCAAGTTTAAACCCGCGGACGGACATATTTGGCGAATATACAATTTTGGTATCGGCTAGGTTGAGGGGAACAGATCGATGTCTCCCTATTGCAGTTGCCGTGAATTTCAACACGTTGGATTGGATCTTCCATCGCTTTTTGAATCTAGAGATCCTTTCAGCCTCGGCGGCCGTAGCTCTGGTCATCATCTTACGGAGTTTCTCATTCAAACCACAACCTTGGTAAAATCTTCTGCGTACTGTATTTTTAAGGTCCTTTTCTATCTCATAAATTTGGTGTAAAGATTAGGGCTAAGGGTTCAACCTTGAGGGACACCAAAGATGAGTTTGAAGGATTCCCCTGTATGCTTCTGGGAGGCAATGGCTGCTTGCCAGTTAGTCTAGTAGCTACGGAGGATTTTTTGAAGTGTGGTGTGAGTCTCAGTCGCAAGATTTTGTATTTCATGCCGTCTATCCAGACTTTGTCGAAGGCCTTCTTTTCGTCTCTGCAGATGACGTCAATTCAGCACCCTTTAGTCTACCCTGATGCTGCATGTTGAAGCATGTGGGCTATGGCTGTCTCCGTGTCACGATGCTTCTTAAATCCATGGTGTTCCTTATTCAACAGAGAGTGTTCTGACAGGTCTGTCGTTAGCCTGCTGTTGAAAATCTTGTCAAAAACCTTTCCAATAGACTCGATCAATGAGATAGGCCTGAAATTCATTACCTGGTTTGCCTGCTTTCCAGACTTCGAGATGAAAATCACATTCGAAGTCTTCAGGCTGTCCGTAAAGTATCTCATTGCAAGGGACGCATTGGGCAGGTTCAGCAGTTTAGTCCGAAGTCTTTCGGATGCCACCTTTAGGTACCTGATGATGATTTTTCTGAGGCTGGTACTTTGGGCCGGAACGATAAAATCGCCTCCAAGAATTTCTCACTGGTAATGGTGTTCCACTCCTGTGAGTTGCCGTATATGGTTGAGGTTTGAGGACTCATGAAGATTGAAACTCTCCTCTCCATGAATTCCATGGTATTGTCCTCGGAGCTTAGGTCAAAGCTCGCCCTTTCTTCATTGGAGATTTTGAAAACGTGCTTTCAGACTCCACGGAAGTCTTTTCTGTTCAGAGAGGGGTGGTCACCCTCGTGCCTTTGTGCGAAATTGCGGTTGAGCCAAGCGTTCGGGAAGTCCCATTGTGTAGGGGTAGTTGGCAATAAAGTTCTGATAGATTATCGGGATGGATATTGCGTCTGCATTGGAAACGCAGACGTTGATAGTAGTTTGTTCATCGTTGAGTTCTTCCTCGGATGCGACTTCCAGATGAGGGAGGTCCAACGGGAACACCCTAATGTATGCATCGCAGTCGGCCTCTGGAAAGTCTATCCTGGGTGCAACGGGGACTGGTGTAGGTTCAGATGCTACGGTGATAAACATAGGAATGTGATAACTACGCGTTATTGGTCCTGGTCGGTCTAAATGGTTGAAAGGGAAATTGGGATTCATGAGAATGATATCCGGCTAGGTGGCCGACCATGGATCTTGGAAGATAGGGAAGTCAGGTCGGATGCGTTTAACAATATCCCTTTTTAGAAAGAGGTTGAGGTTCCTGCTTCTAGTTTTTGCTCTTTCGTAGCCTGCTACTCTGTTCCTAGCGTTCAGGTCTCCTGCGAATAGAACTGAGTGCTCTTTCTTGAATTAGGTTAACAAGTCATGGGTGGGAAAGTAAAGACGGCGGGGAGGTTGGTATCCAGCGCCAATCTCTATGTCCCCTAGAGAACACCTTAGAACACTCGACAGGAACCATTCATCCTTTGGGTTCCTTGGTCTGAACTTCATCTCTGTCTTGACTGCTCCCATAGCGCCATCAGATTTCTCTCCTGTAAAGTCTTTTTTAGAAAACATTGTACCTAAAGATTTTCTGCTTGTTGTCGTCACTGATGCCAGTTTCTGACAGCAGAAGAATGTCTGGGTCCAGTTC
Organism: Ceratothoa steindachneri; assembly: GCA_963969495.1. Classification (NCBI taxonomy): domain Eukaryota; kingdom Metazoa; phylum Arthropoda; class Malacostraca; order Isopoda; family Cymothoidae; genus Ceratothoa; species Ceratothoa steindachneri. The sequence continues at coordinate 188,308,594 of OZ018321.1, read as the reverse complement.
TTTATATATGTTGCACTACTTGGGCTTGTGCAACTGCTAGAATAGTTAGCATACTTCTACCTACCATTGTGTAATTTCGCACGGCTTGTGGGCTTTTGGTAAAGCGTGTGGCTGTAGGACTCCATCTTGACTGGGCACAGAATAATTAGTATCCGGTGAAGACCCGTGCAGTTGATGCACTTTTTATGCCGTTAACGCAGTGCACCCAGTCTTGGCCGACTTGAACGCGCTCTGAGCAAATTTTAGCTTCATTATTATTTTGGCTGGCACTGGTAGGGTAATCTTCTACCTTGTAGTATGAGAAGCAGGTTAACATTTGTAAGAATCTCTACTTATAAATCTGGTCAGAAAAGATTCTCATGAAAGGGAACTTGAGTCTTGCTTCTTTAGTTTTGGATGTCATCTCAATTTCTTTCGACAACTCAAGGGTAGACCCGTTAGCACATTATAGCCTTCCTTGGAGTTAGGCTTTGAGAAGGCTTTGTATCGAGTTCAATTTTACCCAGCTCCTTGGCACTGATATTGAAATCAGTTTCACCAGATCCGCCTGTGTGTAGCAGATTGCAATGTACCCCCTGGCAACCTCGATCAGTCTTTTGAGTCCGATCTCTCATTTCGTGTAAACCTTTGCCATTTCAGGTTTCTCATTTCCAATGAGCCTCAGTAGGACACGAAAGTTCTGCTCCGTTAGTGAAGGGGTCGTCCTCTCATCGGATGGGCCGGAATCGCCGCTCCATCTCCTCCTAAGGCACTCTCCTTTTTTACAGGTGAGATAGAAAGGAATCTACAATCAGACTATCTCCGCTTGTTTAGTCACTGTCGGGGTCTTCAGAAACAGGAGGAATCTCCAATCAGTCTATTTACAGCTGCTTAGCCGCTCTCGAGGTCGTCAAAAACAGGAGGAATCTCTACTTAGTCCAATAAACTTTTGATCAGGTCCCGTTGGGCAGGGCTGACTGAACCCTCGGGCCTTGGCCGCTACCTCTCTCTCAAGCCATACAAAAACAAGAGGAATCTCCAATTAGTCTGCCTGAACTTGTTGACGCCTCTGTTATGAATGATGGAACAGAAGGCATCTCCAATCAGCCCGCTGCTATATAACAGAGATTGTGGCTATATACGGCCCAAAGCTTTCCCGGTCATCCTCAGCTAGCCTAGGATTCCGATGGTGCCTTGAGCTACTTTACTTATCTCAGCCTCTTCTGGTTAATAGTCGTGTATTCAGGTGTTGTATGGGGTAAGGGGATGTGGGTAGGGCATATCGTTAGGAGGCTTCCGTAGGCGAGCGTGTGTAGGGGGATTCTGGAGGCTATTCGGGGTGTTCAGCTGAGTGAGACAGGCTGCGTTCATTAGAAATGCGGGAGGGGGGGAGGATTGTGAAAGTGCCCTAGGTATAGGATGGCTGATATTCGCGTTGCAGGCATGATAATCTTGCCAGGGTTTAGACCCCTCTTGAGCTCGGCCTTGCCTCCTTTACCAGGTTGATAATTCTCTCCAAGACGAAAAATCCACGATGATACCGATACTATCAAATCGCAATCTCAGATCTGAACTTTGTACGAATTGCGAATTAATGTAGGTGTGTGTATGTGTTTGTAGGGGACAAAATCATGTGTGGATAGATAGAAAGAAATAAAAGCATTGAAAAGAGAAGGTAGTGCGAGAGATTTGCAAAGTGCCTGGTGATTAAGCCTATCGCTTTCATTATGTTTCTGTTTTGTTAGTTTTTGGTTGTTGTTTTATGATGTAGTTATTTTTTATGGCGTTCATGCCATTTGTCTTAAAAAATCTTAATAATCTTTGTATATTTAGTGAGCATTTGCTGTTGTTATGATTTTATTGATCTTTATAATTATACCTAGTGTATTTTGTTATTCATTTATTTTTCGTGGATTTCGAGTCTTTTGTTTTTTGTTTTTTCATTCTTCTTTTTTTCTGCCATGATTGTATTTTGAGTCATAATTGGATGAATCGTAGTTTGGTATTTCGAGTCATATCCCGCATGTTTTTCTCATATTTGGGAAGATTCTCTCAGTTTGTGTTTTATATTTTCCATTGGTATTAAACACTTTTCTCTTGCTTAGAACGGCACTTCGTCCCCACCAGCTACTAGGCTAGCGGAGCTTGAAAATTTGGCGCAACTTCTGGCTCTTTCTTCTATCTTGGTGAATCATTTGCATAATTTCATCATATATTTATTGGTTAACCATTTCATTCATATTCCTAGTCCGTTCTTCAATGGCTATTTAATAGGACTTAACCCCGCCTTCTTGTGCAGCTCTTTTTAGCGTCTTCTTTCTCACCTACGTGTACTCCAAATTAGATACATGCATTTATTCTGCACGTGCTTTAGTCTCTTTTGCGTCCTCGATGAATAAGAGAATGCGGAAGCGGGATAGAGCAGCGTAGATCTTACAATTGCATTGTAGGTCTTCTTCTTGTTACTCTCTCGTAGATTTCTGAACATGTATATAGTTCTGACTGCGGCCGAGGCTTTCAAACTTCGATCAGCGACGTGCTTCTTGTAGTTGGATGAAGTAATCTTCATTCCAAGTTCATTGCACTCCGTGGTCTAAGGATAGCGCCTATTCCCCACTCTGAAATCTGATAGTAGTCCTCTCCCAATCAGGACTACCTTGAATTTCTCCTGCTTAGTTATTATTTTCCATTTGGCTTCGTAGATGTTTAATCTTTCGATCGCTGCCGCCCTCATATGAGCTTGCATAGGCACGTTACGCCAAAGACACTGGATTATCTGACTGAAATCATCGACGTATTGAATGTTGAAGCAAGTGAGGTTCACAGGGGCTTTACATCCGTGGTGTATATCTAGTAAAGAGTGGGTGGCAGTCAACCCCCTTGAAGGAGGCCAGCATTGATTGGAAACTTCGGTCCTTCCACGTATCCTAAACTGACATACGCCGCTCTCTCCATAACATATTTACGGGTAGTTCTTTCTAGGTTTTCACGTAATCCCAGCCGAAGAGCTTGTACTGCCTTCCCCTTTGCCGCACCATATCAAACACCTTTAATACAGCCCAATAAACATTCTGCACGTATCTCCCCTCCCTTTTAGTTTGGGGGAGCTTTTCCGCGATGACATTTATCCCCATTTCCGTACATCGCTTTTTCAAGAAGCCACACTGGTACGAATTGTACAGGCATTTCTCCTCCAGGTGAGACAACAGCTTTCGCTTGAGGATCTTCTCGGAGAGCTTCCCGCCAAATTCCGAGAGTGAAACTGGCCAGTGCCTCTCTCTCAACATTGGATCTTTTCCATGCTCGGCATGAAAGTCATCTTTGCCATGTTGTAAGTATCTGGAAAGTATCCTGTATTAAGACAGCCGTTAAAAATTCTCCTCATTTCTTGGATGATATTCGCTGGTGCCCATTAAAAGTTTATCTTTGTTAGCCTCGATTTTCCTGGAGCCTTTTGACAGATTAAGCTGAGCACGTAGGTTATCTCGGTGTCTCCGTCGTGCTGTCTATCCACCTAATGGTACGGGTGCCTCCTATGTATTTGGGAATTAAGCTCATCAATAATTTCTCTTTCAAGCTTTATATCATAATTTCCGTTCTCTTCTTCAGTTATACTGAAGATTTTTTCCCAATAACTTCGGTATATTGCTTCGATGTTCTTTTCTTCTCATTCGATGTTTCCATCTTCATTAATTATTTCTATTTTTTTCTTTCTACCAGTTGATTCTTTGATACGTCTGATTTAATGCCAAAAATCTTTGGGATATTCATCATGATCGAGGCTTTCGATCGAACCGTTCCAAAGTCTCTACTGTTGTTCGAGGATCAACTGGTTGAGCTCTTCTTTGATATCTTTACTTCGTTGTATTGACTCAATTGATGTGTTTCTGATGTTAATTTCAGATAGTAATTTAAGTTCATGGTATAAATCCTTCATGTATTCACTCCCTCCATATGTCGAGATGGACTTATACTTGGATTTCGGGATACAAGCTCTATACGCGTTAATTAGATGGTTGAAAGGTCATCGATTGCCTCTTCGATCTCCTCGAGAATTGCCTCATCCAAACTGAGAAGATGATAATCCTCGAGGAGACGTGCGTACCAAGCCTAGTCTGCTTTCTGTAGTTTTTTCTAACTACGACTAGAAGATCCCTATATGATCATTACATGGTACCTAGACTGGTTCCATGTAGTAATTAAACGGCAACAGATGTTTCTGTCCAGTAAAGTATCAAGGCTCCTTCCAATACCCTTAAAAGTTTTATAGCCGGACTCCTGACATCTGGCATTCAGATCCCACATTAGTATCATGGGGGCTCTTCTGCCAAATAGGCCAGTGAGAGACTGAAGAGGTAAAAAGTCTCTCCTTGTCGGTTGGTATCCGGCGGCAATGACCAATTTTTCTATGTCGAGTTCGACCTTAATCACGAGATAGGATTCTTCAAGGTTTCTTATTTGCTTTTATTTGATACCTTTATAGATCTCAATAGCGGCATTGTCGTACTGCTATTGCGAATAATTTGTAATCAACACTTCCTAATTCGATATTTTTCTTTCTATACTACTCGTGTCGTTACCGTGTTCTGAAATCAAGATGGCATCTGCATCAATTTCCATAACTACGTTTCCGTAAAGAGGTTTTTTTGTCATCCAGCCGTTGGTGTTGATTTCCAGTATCTTCAGTGCGTTTTATTGCATTATGCACTGTTAAGTACCGGTGTTTATTTTTACCCTGAGGACAGCTTTTGTGTATCCAGAATTTGCATTCTTCGAGAGAGGGAGACTTGGACTTTTTGACTTGATCTTCATCACCCTGGTAGAACTGCATGGGCCCTCGACTCTTTTCGAAGAGGTTCTGTCATCTCCTCCTCCTCTTCCTCTTCCTCCCCATTCTACTTCTTCTTCTTCTTCTTCCTTTTCTTCCTCATCTTCTGATTGTTCCGGAGAGAGTGTTTTCTCCTTTACTTCAACTCCGGCTTTCCTGAACTCGTGATTTTGGATAATCAAGTCCTTGAAAGCCTTAGAACAGTCAGGGCTTGGGGGTAAAAAAAATTGAATGCAGAGAAGAAATTAGGCTTAATTCTCCGTTTTCTCTTAGAATAGCAGAAGATCTTAAGAAAAGAAGTTGCTGTTTCGAATGAACTTCTGGGTGTTCACGAGAAAGAGTGCCCAATGCATAACACTGGCCTGCGTTTTATAACTTTTTTCAGAGGTCAAGGGTTTTCCAACTGATTTAGGATTCTTTTTGCGTGATAAATTAAGAAATATCATTCATTTTCTTTGGTCAGGTCTGGTTTCTAAGATACACTCAATTTTTATTACAACATATTTTTTCCCAAATGGCGCTATCATCCAAGCGTATATGGGCTTTGTTTTTGCCACAGCTAGACATGGTGTCGTAGAATGGAATCTCGACGATATACCATATATAACTATTCGTTGAGGGAACTTTTTTAATTATCTTTAAAGTGCGTGGATGTCTGGCTGGCCGATATTATGTATCTTCGATATGCTTAAGAAGTGGAACTGAGCTCAAGGATAATAATATTGCTATCATTAATAAAATAGAGTTTTATTAATGATAACTATCAACAAACACAAAACGGAAAATATTGACATAAACAGAGAATGGAAAGGGTCGTGAAGGCTCGGGCTAATCCGAGGATTTAAGGATTTAAAAAGGTAAAACAAATATAGAGTTAAAGGGATGGGATGGTTCGCTAAACCATTTAAAGCACAGGATAGAATTAACAAAAGGGTTAAATACTCAAAGGTAACGTTCGGCTTACGTAATTATACTTGTTGTGCAGAGGAAGGCGACGTGAAGGAATTTTCGGTCCGCTGGCGAGTTCCAGCCGAAGGGGGGGGGGGATTAAATGATCCTGACGTGGCGTCTTGGGAATGAGAACCATTTCTTGACGAACGGCTTGAAGAACAATGGCTGTTCTACGTTGTTCTCTTCTGAACAACAGGGGGGGGGGGTGAGAACCGTCTCTTGTCTACGGGCTCGAGAACCAAGGCTGTTCTGATGTTGTTCTCTTCTGAACAACAAGGGGGAAGGGTGAGAACCGTTTCTTGGCGAACGGACTCAAGGGAACAATGGCTGTTCTACGTTGTTCTCTTCTGAACAACAGGGGGGGGGGAGAACCGTTTCTTGTCAACGGGCTCGAACGAACAATGGCTGTTCTAACGTTGTTTTCTTTCTGAACAACAGGGGAAGGGTGAGAACCGTCTCTTGGCGAACGGGGTCGAAAGAACAATGGCTGTTCTACGTTGTTCTATTATGAACAACAAGGAGGGGGGTGAGAACCGTTTCTTGTCAACGGCCTCAAAAGAACAATGGCTGTTCTAACGTTGTTCTATTTCTGAACAACAGGAGAAGCCTTGTGAACTTGGCGTCACGAAGGCTCACTTGGCACTCAAGGGATATTGTCCTTTTTCTGGAAGGGTGATGGGGAATCTCGAGGTCGAGGTCCCTTGGCGCACAAGTTGAGAGGGGGTCGTAGTGATGTTTCGCGACGAAAATCTGGATCTCAAATCTGCTCTTAGTGGTAAAGTTTCCAAATAAATAATCAGGAGATCCCCTTGGCGTGGGGGACAATGGAGTGGGAGCTTCGAGGGAATGCACAGCCGAGCCTGAGGACAATGCCTTATCTGCCCACAAGCCTAACTCAATCTGGTGAGGTCGGCGTATGGGGGCGAACAGGGGGACGATATCCTCCTTGTTTAAACATTGACTCAGGTGGCTGCGATAAGGCCCCAGGCTTCAAAGCGAAGATGCACGTGGGTAGCATCGTGGTTTTAAATAACATGTGATAGTGGTTGAAATTAACGCGGCCTCAACCCGTTAAATCAAACCCCTCCATTCCGGGGGAAGTTGTCACTTCGAAAAAAAAGAGAGAAGGGACAACGATAGAGCTCCGTTGTGGGGAACTCGTTTTCTTGTACCAACCCTACCTTCATGCACCTTTCTAGAATTAGCTCAATACATATGATAATTTTGATCTTTTGATTACAGGAAAAAAAATAACCTTTAATACAATTTAATAAAAAAAAAGAGGCATGGAACAATGAAATGATATAAAATTAGTACATACGGGACAAAATAATTTATACGTAATTAATGGGTACAAATATATATACATACAAAAAAAATAGACATTGAGCGTTAAAAAAATTCAGACATATACATTAACTAATTATATTACAAGAGAATCTTAATTTAAGTCGTACAAGACGGTATATACCTACATGAAGATACTAATCCTATGAATACAATTACTCTACGCTATTCTGTAACGCATTCCTACTGAGTGCGTCAGCGACCTAATTATTGGAACCTTTTATATAATTTATTTTAAATTGATACTCTTGCAAGAGTAAACTCCAGCGCATGATTCGGCCGTTGGAGTGTCACACATTCCTAATATAGGCTAACGGACGGTGGTCGGTTCCTATCGGAAATTCTTTTCCTATCAAGTACATTTTGAATTTGTCTATAACCCAGATAATTGAAAGAGCTTCCTTCTCTATAGTGGCATATCTCTTTTCGCGTGGTAATAATTGACGACTAGCATATGCAACTGGATGACTCGTTCCGTCATCCTCGTATTGAAGGAGTACACCTCCAATGCCCTCGTAGCTCGCATCGTTCTTAATCCCAAAGGATTTTTCCGGGTTGGGAACCTTTAAAATGGGGGCAGAAATGAGCTTACTCTTGAGCTGATTAAAATGGGAAACAGCGACATCATTCCAACGTAGACGATCGGGGAATTCTTTTTTAAAAGGGAGCTGAGGGGCGCCGAAATTGCAGCGAAATTGGGAACGAAACGCCGATAGTACGAAGCTGATCCTAGGAACGATCTTAATTGCTTCTTTGTAATCGGGAGGGGCATGTCGGCGATTGCCTTAATCTCATCCTCTTGGGGACCCAACTGGCTTTGTCCTATTTTGAAACCCAAATATTTTATGGTTTCGTGGGCAAAATGGCATTTGCTGGGGCCAATGGTGAGGATATTTTCGCGCAGTCGCTCAAAAAGAGCTAATAGGGTGGTTAAATAGTGACTCCATTCAAATAGTTCTTGTAGCTGATTCTTTTGATGTGGTGTCAGCTGCGCGTCAATATCCAGGTCAGAGGGTTCAAAAGACTCGCCTGGTAGGGAAGGAAGAGGGTAATCGGCATCAGGTTGGATGCACACTATCTGTATTACATTAAGGGACTCCGCGGGGTAATCTTCTTCAAGCGCCGATGTTTCGTCCAGTGCTACGAAGGTATCTCCATGGGCGCGTTGGGGGTACTTTTTGGGGGGGATCCACGGAAAGTCTCCGTGTCCTTTCTTGGGCCTTATCGCCTAAGGGTGTTAGTAATTCACACTCCTTTTTTGCTGTCCTAAGGTCCTGGTTAAGGGTCTCCGAGAAATCGGACGGTATCGGGGTTCTGATGGGGACGGCCTCCTGGGCTTCTTTCTTAGCTCGGCCTCGAGGAAGGGCGGCCTGAGACACAGGGTCGGAACTTACTTGGGGGCTCTGTCCTATAAGTACGGAACAGAATTTTATGTGTGCTGAAATGACTTCAGCCCAGCCATCATGATATTGACACTGCAGGTAACATCTAACGACAGGGAATCGGTTCGCCCGCCCAAGGTAGTCATGTACCACCGCAAGTTTTTCGTGGTTAGGGTCCACTGGGGGAAGGAGTTTGTCGGACACGATGAAACACGTACATCCTGTTTCCCTGACGAGAGTTGATACTCGGCAGCCGTTCACGCTGCCCTCCCCAAATTTCAAAGTTCCCGATGAACTTTTATCAAAAATAAAATTTAACTGGTGGCCTGACGGAGGGGGAGAAGTTTCTGCTTGGGTCTGCACCACCGGGGGAGCCGGGGTGGCATTAATCTGGTGAACTTGGTGGGCTTGTCCGCTTTTAGGCCTAGAATTTTGGGGGCAATTCCAGCTCATGTGGTTTTCTACACTACAGGTGAAGCATATGATTGGTCGCTTCGGGAAGAGAGATGGAGGAGAAATCTTAACGGGAGGTTTGGAGTCCCGTTGTTGGTTTTGGGGAAAGAAGTTTTGGGGTTTTACGGGGCTCGGAAACTTCGTCAGCTTTCCTGTGAAGGTGCGCGAATCCTTCCTTCTTTCCTTGTAGGGCGATTGGTGAGAAGTTCGATTCTCCTTTGGGTATAAATTATGGCTTGCGGCATAGACATCCGCTTGTTCGGTACATTCTTTAAAGGTCTGGCACCAACGATCCTTGACGAATGCGCGGATCTCCGTCGGGAGAGACGCCAAAAATTGATCTCGCAACACGAAGTCTGTTAAGGACTCGTAGTTAGGATCAACCTTTGAAGATTCTAACCAAAATTCAAAATTCCTCTGAAGAATGTATCCGAATTGACGGAACGTCTGTCCGGGTTTAATACGACCTCCTCGAAATTCTTGGCGGTAGAAATCGGGAGTCATATTATGAGCGACCAATAACTCAGCTTTTAAGATGCTGTAGTTAATTGTACACTCAGATGGTAAAGGTATAAAAATTTCGCGCAATTTACAATTTAACAAGGGAAGTAATCTGACTACACCTTCAGCCTCCAGATCCATGTTATTGATTTCGAGGATCTTTTTGAGGTGGGCTAAAAATGCTCCGAAATCCTCTCGGTCCTTGAAATTGGGAAGCTTTAGTGGGAGATTGGGGGGCGGGGGCTTCCGTACGGGAACTGGATGACTGTATTTCTGCTTCAACACGAGCTATTTCAATCTGATGGTGAATGTCAGCTTGTCTTTTCCGTTCCTCTCTTTCTTCTCGTTGAAATTCTCTTTCTCTTTCTTCTCGTTGGATTTCTCTTTCTCTTTCTTCTCGTTGGATTTCTCTTTCTCTTTCTTTTTCCTTTTCTTTTTCTTCCCGCTCTTTTCTTTGCTCCTCTTGAACGTACTCAATTAGTTCTTTTCCGTAAAGTCCCAAGGATTCTCCTTGCACTTTAAAGATTTCAAACTGAGTCATCTTTGCACTTGGGGGCGCACCAGTCAACCAACTAAAATTCCTTGCAACAAGAATTATGCCTTCTAGAGAAATTAGCCTACCTAAATATGGGCACTGACTATTCGTACTTGGTTTCTCAATCTAAATAACCACTGACTAAATTAACAAAAAAAAACCCGAAACAAATTATTATAACAGTTCCTTGAGCTACCCCAGCTTCTTAAGTTTCCAAAAAAAGGGATAGCAATCGTTAAAACAAAAGGGAACTACTATACTCTATTATTATAACGAATAACACTATGCTTTACTCGACTGAGACCAGTGTTTGCAAAGATATAGCGTTAAACATTACACACTTGATACCAAATTTAAATAGTATATATATATATATATATATATATATATATATATATATATATATATATATATATATATATATATATATATATATCGTAGAATGGACTCTCGACGATATACCATATATAACTATTCGTTGAGGGAACTTTTTTAATTATCTTTAAAGTGCGTGGATGTGTGGCTGGCCGATATTATGTATCTTCGATATGCTTAAGAAGTGGAACTGAGCTCAAGGATAATAATATTGCTATCATTAATAAAATAGAGTTTTATTAATAATAACTATCAACAACACACAAAACGGAAAATATTGACATAAACAGAGAATGGAAAGGGTCGTGGGGAATCGAGCTAATCCGAGGATTAAAAGATTTAAAATGGTAAAACAAATATAAAGTTAAAGGGAGGGGATGGTTCACTAAACCCTTTAAAGCACAGGATAGAATTGACAAAAGGGTTCAATACTCAAAGGTAACGTTCGGCTTACGTAATTATACTTGTTGTGCAGAGGAAGGCGACGTGAAGGAATTTTCGGTCCGCTGGCGAGTTCCAGCCGAAGTGGGAGGGGGGGAGGGGATTATATGATCCTGACGTGGCGTCTAGCGAATGAGAACCGTTTCTTGACGAACGGCTTGAAGAACAATGGCTGTTCTACGTTGTTATCTTCTGAACAACAGGGGTGAGAACCGTCTCTTGTCTACGGGCTCGAGAACAATGGCTGTTCTGATGCTGTTCTCTTCTGAACAACAAGGGGGAAGGGTGAGAACCGTTTCTTGGCGAACGGGCTCAAAGGAACAATGGCTGTTCTACGTTGTTCTCTTCTGAACAACAGGGGGGGGGGGGGGGGGGTGAGAACCGTTTCTTGTCAACGGGCTCGAACGAACAATGGCTGTTCTAACGTTGTTTTCTTTCTGAACAACAGGGGAAGGGTGAGAACCGTCTCTTGGCGAACGGGCTCAAAAGAACAATGGCTGTTGTACGTTGTTCTCTTCTGAACAACAAGTAGGGGGGTGAGACCCGTTTCTTGTCAACGGGCTCAAAAGAACAATGGCTGTTCTAACGTTGTTCTCTTTCTGAACAACAGGGGAAGCCTTGTGAATTTGGCGTCACGAAGGCTCGAACCTTGGCACTCAAGGGATATTGTCCTTCTTCTAGACAAGTGATGGTGAATCTCGAGGTCGAGGTCCCTTGGCGCACAAGGTGAGAGTAGGTCGTAGTGATGTTTCGCGACGAAAATCTGGATCTCCAATCTGCTCTTAGTGGTAAAGTTTCCAAATAAATAGTCAGGAGATCCCCTTGGCGTGGAGGACAATGGAGTGGGAGATTCGAGGGAATGCACAGCCGAGCCTGGGAACAATGCCTTATCTGCCCATAAGCCTAACTCAATCTGGCGAGGTCGGCGCATAGGGCGAACAGGGGAAGATAAAGCTCCTTGTTTTAACATTGACTCAGGTGGCTGCGATAAGGCTTCAGGCTTCGAAGCGAAGATGCACTTGGGTAGCATCGTGGTTTTAAATAACATGTGATAGTGGTTAAAATTAACGCGGACTCAACCCGTTCTATCACACCTGGGTTACCTCAAATAACTAGTTATTCTTTCTCCTTTTAGGTCTAGTTGTAAAGTAGGATGGATCGGAAGTTTAAAAACCATCTTAATAAATTTTATTTTTTTTGTCATCTGCGGACACGTGGTTCTTACAGACCGTGAAACGAAAATCACGGATTTTGTGAAGAAGGCTTTTTACGCTTATTTTGGAGTCAAACTAGGGGACTAGGATAAGGCATTTGCTCCCCATATCTGCTGCAAAACATGCGTGGAGAACTTACGGGATTGGAGGAATAGGAAAAGAAAGAGTATGCCATTTGGTGTCCTAATGGTGTGAAGGGAAGGGAAAGATCACGTTACCGACTGCTACTTCTGCATGACAAATTTAAAAGGCATCAATCGCAAGAACAAGCCCCATGTTCAATACCCTGATGTTCCTTCTGCCATAAAACCAATCCCCCATGGACCAGATGTTCCTGTTCCTGAGCCGGATGTCATCATGAAATCTAGTTCTGATTCCGAATATACTGATATGACTAATACAGGTGAGTGTGGTGCATACGAGCCAGAAGAGGACAACCGATCGGTGCCATTGCCCCAAGCCGAACTCAACGACTTGACACGAGACCTGAACCTATCTAAGTAGTCTGCCCAGCTGTTGGGTTCTCGTCTTCGAGACAAACATCTACTTGTCCCAGGAACAACGTTCTATTGGTATCGGGAGAGCGAATTCAGAAAATTCTTTATGTTCGATGAAGCTTCTTCACTGATCTACTGTAACAATATTGCTGAACTGATGAAATTAATGGGTATGAAGTATGTTGCCATGGAATAGAGACTTTTTATTGACTCGTCTAACAGAAGTCTCAAGGCAGTTCTTCTGACTAACGAAAATAAGGTTTCATCAATCCCTGTTGGACACTCGGCTGAAATGAAAGAATCCTACAACAGCATGGCACGTCTGCTGTCTGCTCTCAATTACCAGGAACATAAATGGTTGATTTGCGGAGATCTTAAAGTTGTTGGATTCATTCTAGAACTTCAAGGTGGGTACACAAAGTATCCATGCTTTTTGTGCTTGTGGCATAGTCGGGCTGACGACCAGCAACATGTCAGACAAGAGTGGCCATCAAGACAAGGATTAGAACCCTGGTTACACAATGTTCTGTCCCACCCTCTGGTTGAACCGAGCAAGGTGTTAATTCCACCCCTACACATCAGACTCGGCCTAATGAAGAATTTTGTAAAAGACTAGACAGGGAAGGTGGAGGAATTGCCTTCCTCCACCACAAGTTAAAACGAATCAGCATAGAGAAGCTTAAAGCAGGTATATTCGATGATCCTCAGATAAGAAAACTCATAAAAGACTAGTTTTGATGATTCATTAAATCCTACTGAACTCTCTGCCTGGCTGTCCCTTAAGTTAGTCATTGCAAACTTCCTTGGTAACCACATAAGTCCTTAGTACCAGAAGATGGTTGATGACTTAATGGAGAATTTCCGCAAACTTGGTGTGCGTATGTCAGTGAAAATCACTTTCTTCGGTCCCATTTGGACTATTCTCCAGAAAATTGCGGAGACCAGTGAAGAACAGGGTGAGCGCTTTCACCAAGACATCCGTGTCATGGAGGAACGCTATCAAGGCCAATGGGATGTGAACTTTCTGGCTGACTACTGTTGGTGCCTTAAGAGGGATGTGGTGTCTGCTCGGCACAATCAGAGGTCACTGAAGATACCATTCATCCATAAGTAGCTTATTTTGTGCATTGTACTATTCATGCTATCTATTAAAAATATTCTGTAAACCTTTTGTGAGTAAATCGGTCCAATATTTGCTATTATGTGTTTCATTTACAACAAATATTTGGAAATATAGGAGTTTTAGGTATGTGCTCATATTTCAAAAACCTAACCTGATTGGGTAAAATGAGCATGATTTTCAGATTCATTGAAAAAAACTCAACTATAGTCAGGTATTATATATTTGACCTTGAAAACAACGCAGACCAGTGAAATTGGTCTTTTCTGGTGGGAATTAGGGCGTTCCCCAGGATGCGGTATCATTTTATGCCTTCCATCAAACTTTGCTTTCTAGAAGACGATATTACATATATAACCTGCAGTTTCATTGAATTACATTATCCCCTCCACGTGATCAATGAAAGTTTATCTAAATAAATTTCTACTCATTACCGTCCCAAGAATAAAAATAAATTTAGTAATACGAGTTTAAATCCCTCCCTCTATCTCTCCAACTCAAAGGAGGGAACAAAGTTATTTCTCCAGGCCTAATTACATTTTAATACCCTTTTTCTATCCTTAAATATTTCCTTTCGACCAAGCCCGTAGATCAGCCAAATGAAGCAGGTGTATATTTAATCCTGTGTGGCTCTACAAACTGTCCCTCATTCTATATAGGAAAGACCGGAAGAACGTTAACAAAACGAATTTATGAACATAAAGGTGATGTTAGACGAGGCAGTACTACATCAAGCATTTTTAATCATATTAGCAGTTTCAACCACCAAATTGACTATTCAAAGGCACAAATCATATATAATTGTAAAGATTTCCGCAAAATAAAAATAGTAGAATTTATATTAATAGGAGAAATTTCCAATTTTAATTTGTCAGATGAGCAATTGAAATGCCGCCTCTATTCCCGTAACCTCATCGTAAATGACCTTAATGACCTTTTTTACCCGTTTTGTGTTTTTCTGTGTTTTTTTCTTTTTCTTCTTCTAATCTGTATGCTATTTATAGACTTTTGTAACAATCGTATTCTCAGTATAAAGTACACACTGAAACTAGTCTCGTAAATTAAACATTTTGCTCCTATACAGTGGTTTCACTATCACACACACACACAATATATATATATATATATATATATATATATATATATATATATATATATATATATATATATATATATATATATTACCTTCCAGAGTTCTTTTGCAGAGCTCGCAGTTGAAACGAGGTGTGCCTCACACATTTTAGCAGATCTCTCTACAGGGTACCTGTGATAGAACGGGTTGAGGCAGCGTTAGTTTCAACTCCTATCACATATTATTTAAAACCACGATGCTCCCACGTGCATCTTCGCTTCGAAGCTTGGCGCCTTATCACAGCCACCGGAGGTCAATGTTTAAACAAGGAGGTTATCGTCCCCCCGTTCGCCCCCATACGCCGACCTCGCCAGATTGAGTTAGGCTTATGGGCAGATAAGGCATTGTTCCCAGGCTCGGCTGTGCATTCCCACGAAGCTCCCACTCCATTATCCTCCACGCCAAGGGAGTGTCTCGACAATTTAGATGGAATCTTTACCACTAAGATCAGATTGGAGATCCAGATTTTCGTCGCGAAACATCACCAGACCCTCTCTTCCTCGACCTCGACCTCGAGATTCACCATCACTTGTCCAGAAGGAGGACAATATCCCTTGAGTGCCAAAGGTTTGAGCATTTCGTGACGCCAAGTCCTCAAGGCTTCCCCCTGGTTGTTCAAAAAGAGAACAACGTTAGAACAGCCATTGTTCTTGAGCCCGTTGACCAGAGACGGTTCTCACCCTTCCCCCGTTGTTCGGAAGAGAACAACGTAAAACAGCCATTGTTCTTTTGAGCCCTTCGCCAAGA
This sequence comes from Ceratothoa steindachneri, assembly GCA_963969495.1. Lineage (NCBI taxonomy): Eukaryota > Metazoa > Arthropoda > Malacostraca > Isopoda > Cymothoidae > Ceratothoa > Ceratothoa steindachneri. The sequence goes on along the minus strand of OZ018321.1, from coordinate 188,293,092 downwards.
AACGGTTCTCACCCTTTCCCCTTGTTGTTCAGAAGAGAACACATTAGAACAGCCATTGTTCTTGAGCCCGTAGACAAGAGACGGTTCTCACCCCCCCCCCCTGTTGTTCAGAAGAGAACAACGTAGAACAGCCATTGTTTTTCAAGCCGTTCGTCGAGAAACGGTTCTTATTCCCTAGACGCCACGTCAGGATCATCTTATTCCATCCCTTCGGCTGGAACTCGCCAGCGGACCGAACATTCCTTCACGTCGCCTTCCACTGCACAACTAGTATAAAATTACGTAAGCCGAACGTTACCTTTGAGTATTGAACCCTTTTGTCAATTCTATCCTGTGCTTTAAAGGGTTTAGTGAACCATCCCCTCCCTTTAACTTTATATTTGTTTTACCTTTTTAAATCTTTTAATCCTCGGATTAGCTCGATTCCCCACGACCCTTTCCATTCTCTGTTTATGTCAATATTTTCCGTTTTATGTTTGTTGATAGTTATTATTAATAAAACTCTATTTTATTAATGATAGCAATATTATTATCCTTGAGCTTAGTTCCACTTCTTAAGCATATCGAAGATACATAATATCGGCCCGCCAGACATTAACGCACTCTAAAGTTAATTAAAAAAGTTCCCTCAACGAATAGTTATATATGGCATATCGTCGAGAGTCCATTCTACGACATATATATATATATATATATATATATATATACTATTTAAATTTGGCATTAGGTGTGTAAGGTTTAACGCTATACCTTTGCAAACACTGGTCTCAGTTGAGTAAAGCATAGTGTTATTCGTTATAATAATAGAGTTTAGTAGTTCCCTTTTGTTTTAACGATTGCTATCCCCCTTTTTTTTAAACTTAAGAAGCTGGAGTAGCTCAAGGAACTGTGATAATAATTTGTTGTGTTTTTTGTGATTTTAGTCAGTGGTTATTTAGATCGAGAAACCAAGTACGAATAGGTCAGTGCCCATATTTAGGTAGGCTAATTTCTCTAGAGGCATAATTCTTGTTGCAAGGAATTTTAGTTAGTTGACTAGTGCGCCCCAAGTGCAAAGATGACTTAGTTCGAAATCTTTAAAGCGCAACGAGAATCCTTGGGACTCTCCAGAAATGAACCAATTGTGTACGTTCAAGAGGAGCAAAGAAAAGAGGAAGAAAGAGAAATACAACGAGAAGAACGAGAAAGAGAGATCCAACGAGAATAACAAGAGAGAGAAAGAGTAATCCAACGAGAAGAAAGAGAAAGAAAAATCCAACGAGAAGAAAGAGAAAGAGAATTTCAACGAGAAGAAAGAGAGAAGAACGGAGAAGTCAAGCTGAGCTTCACCATTAGATTGAATTAGCTCGTGTTGAAGCAGAAATACAGTCATCCAGTTCCCGTTCCGAACCCCCCCCCCCCTCCCAATCTCTCCCTAAAGCTCCCCAATTTTAAGGATGGAGAGGATTTCGGAGCATTTTTAGCCCACCTCAAAAAGATCCTCGAAATCAATAACATGGATCTGGAGGCTGAAGGTGTAGCCAGATTACTGCCCCTGTTAAATTGCAAATTGCGCGAAATTTTTATATCTTTACCATATGAATGTACAATTAACTACAGCACCTTAAAAGCTGAGTTATTGGTCGCTCATAATATGACTCCCGATTTCTACCGCCAAGAATTTCGAGGAGGTCGTATTAAACCCGGACAGACGTTCCGTCAATTCGGATACATTCTTCAGAGGAATTTTGAATTTTGGTTAGAATTCTCAAAGGTTGATCCGAACTACGAGTCCTTAACAGACTTCGTGTTGCGAGATCAATTTTTGGCGTCTCTCCCGACGGAGATCCGCGCGTTCGTCAAGGATCGTCGGTGCCAGACCTTTAAAGAATGTACCGAAGAAGCGGATGTCTATGCCGCAAGCCATAATTTATACCCAAAGGAGAATCGAACTTCTCACCAATCCCCCTACAAGGAAGGAAGGAAGGATTCGCGCCCCTTCACAGGAAAGCTGACGAAGTTTCCGAGCCCCGTAAAACCCCAAAACTTCTTTCCCCAAAACCAACAACGGGACTCCAAACCTCCCGTTAAGATTTCTCCTCCATCTCTCTTCCCGAAGCGACCAATCATATGCTTCACCTGTGGTGTAGAAAACCACATGAGCTGGAATTGCCCCCAAAATTCTAGGCCTAAAAGCGGACCAGCCCACCAAGTTCACCAGATTAATGCAACCCCGGCTCCCTCGGTGATGCAGACCCAAGCAGAAACTTCTCCCCCTCCGTCAGGCCACCAGGTAAATTTTATTTTTGATAAAAGTTCATCGGAAACTTTGAAATTGGAGGATGGCAGCATGAACGGCTGCCGAGAATCGACTCTCGTCAGGGACACAGGATGTACGTGTTTCATCGTGTCCGACGAACTCCTTCCCCCAGTGGACCCTAACCACGAAAAATTTGCGGTGGTACATGACTACCTTGGGCGGGCGAACCAATTCCCCGTCGTTAGATGTTACCTGCAGTGTCAATATTATGATGGCTGGGCTTAAGTCATTTCAGCACCCATACAATTCTGTTCCGTACTTATAGGACAGAGCCCCCAAGTAAGTTCCGACCCTGTGTCTCAGGCCGCCCTTCCTCGAGGCCGAGCTATGAAAGAAGCCCAGGAGGCCTTCCCCATCAGAACCCAGATACCATCCGATTTCTCGGAGACCCCTGACCAAGACTTTAGGACGACACAAAATGAGTGTGAATTACTAACACCCTTAGGCGATAGGGCCCAAGGCAAGGACACGGAGACTGTCTGTGGACCCCAAGAAAAAAAGAACCCCCAACGCGCCCATGGAGACACCTTCGTAGAACTGGACAAAACATCGGCGCTTGAAGAAGATTACCCCGCGGAGTCCCTTAATGTAATACAGATAGTGTGCACCCAACCTGATGCCGATTACCCTCCTCCTTCCCTACCAGGCGAGTCTTTGGAACCCTCTGACCTGGATATTGACGCGCAGCTGACACCACATCAAAAGAGTCAGCTACAAGAACTATTTAAATGGAGTCACCATTTAACCACCCTATTAGCTCTTTTCGAGCGACTGCGCGAAAATGGCCTCACCATTGGCCCCAGCAAATGCCATTTTGCCCACGAAACCATAAAATATTTGGGTTTCAAAAAAGGACAAAGCCAGTTGGGTCCCCAAGAGGATGAGATTAAGGCAATCGCCGACATGCCCCTCCCAATTACAAAGAAGCAATTAAGATCGTTCCTAGGATCAGCTTCTCACTATCAGCGATTTGTTCCGAATTTCGCTGCAATTTCGGCGCCCCTCAGCCCCCTTCAAAAAAAGAATTTCCCCGATCGTTTACGTTGGAATGATGTCGCTGTTTCCAATTTTAATCAGCTCAAGAGTAAGTTCATTTCTGCCCCCATTTTAAAGGTTCCCAACCCGGAAAAATCCTTTGGGATTAAGACCGACGTGAGCAACGAGGGCATTGGAGGTGTACTCCTTCAATACGTGGATGACGGAACGAGTCATCCAGTTGCATATGCTAGTCGTCAATTATTACCACGCGAAAAGAGATATGCCACTATAGAAAAGGAAGCTCTTTCAATTATCTGTGGCATAGACAAGTTCAAGATGTACTTGATAGGTAAAGAATTTCCGATAGGAACCGACCACCGTCCGTTAGCCTATATTAGGAATGTGCGACACTCCAACGGCCGAATCATGCGCTGGATTTTACTCTTGCAAGAGTATCAATTTAAAATAAATTATATAAAAGGTTCCGATAACCACGTCGCTGACGCACTCAGTAGGAATGCGTTACCGAATAGCGTAGAGTAATTGTATTCATAGAATTAGTATCTCCATGTAGGTATATACCGTCTTGTACCTTGTACGACTTAAATTAAGATTCTCTTGTAATATAATTAGTTAATGTATATGTCTGAATTTTGTAACGCTCAATGTATATATATTTGTACCCATTAATTTACGTATAAATTATTTTGTCCCATATGTACTATATTTATATCATTTCATTGTTCCATGCCTTTTTTTTTATTAAGTTTGTATTAAAGGTTATTTTGCCTTATAATCAAAAGATCAAAATAATCATATGTATTGAGGTAATACTAGTTAGGTGCAGGAAGGTACGGTTGGTACAAGAAAACAAGTTCCCCACAACGGAGCTCTATCGTTGTCCCTTCTCTTTTTTATTTTCGAAGTGACAACTTCCCCCGGAATGGAGGGGTGTGATAGAACGGGTTGAGGCAGCGTTAGTTTCAACTCCTATCACATATTATTTAAAACCACGATGCTCCCACGTGCATCTTCGCTTCGAAGCTTGGCGCCTTATCACAGCCACCGGATGTCAATGTTTAAACAAGGAGGTTATCGTCCCTCCGTTCGCCCCCATACGCCGACCTCGCCAGATTGAGTTAGGCTTATGGGCAGATAAGGCAATGTTCCCAGGCTCGGCTGTGCATTCCCTCGAAGCTCCCACTCCATTGTCCCCCACGCCAAGGGAGTGTCTCGACTATTTAGATGGAAACTTTACCACTAAGATCAGATTGGAGATCCAGATTTTCGTCGCGAAACATCACAAAGACCCTCTCTCCCTTTGTGCGCCAAGGGACCTCGACCTCGAGATTCACCATCACTTGTCCAGAAGGAGGACAATATCTCTTGAGTGCCAAAGGTTCGAGCCTTTCTTTACGCCAAGTCCTCAAGGCTTCCCCCCCGTTGTTCAGAAAGAGAACAACGTTAGAACAGCCATTGTTCTTGAGCCTGTTGAACAGAGACGGTTCTCACCCTTCCCCCGTTGTTCAGAAGAGAACAACGTAGAACAGCCATTGTTCTTTTGAGTCCTTCGCCAAGAAACGGTTCTCACCCTTTCCCCTTGTTGTTCAGAAGAGAACACATTAGAACAGCCATTGTTCTTGAGCCCGTAGACAAGAGACGGTTCTCACCCCCCCCCTGTTGTTCAGAAGAGAACAACGTAGAACAGCTATTGTTCTTCAAGCCGTTCGTCGAGAAACGGTTCTTATTCCCTAGACGCCACGTCAGGATCATCTTATTCCATCCCTTCGGCTGGAACTCGCCAGCGGACCGAAAATTCCTTCACGTCGCCTTCCACTGCGCAATTAGTATAAAATTACGTAAGCCGAACGTTACCTTTGAGTATTGAACCCTTTTGTCAATTCTATCCTGTGCTTTAAATGGTTTAGCGAACCATCCCATCCCTTTAACTCTATATTTGTTTTACCTTTTTTAAATCCTTAAATCCTCGGATTAGCCCGAGCCCCCACGACCCTTTCCATTCTCTGTTTATGTCAATATTTTCCGTTTTGTGTTTGTTGATAGTTATTATTAATAAAACTCTTTTTTATTAATGATAGCAATATTATTATCCTTGAGCTCAGTTCCACTTCTTAAGCATATCGAAGATACATAATATCGGCCCGCCAGACATTAACGCACTCTAAAGATAATTAAAGAAGTTCCCTCAACGAATAGTTATATATGGTATATCGTCGAGAGTCCATTCTACGACAGTACGTTTTTCCTCTTGTCTTAATAAATTCGTCGCAGACATAGGAAAATTCGTCTATCGGATGCTTACAACCTATTGATGTCATCTGTCAAGAATGCTTCTATCTATAACGAGTGACGATGTCTGCGCTTTGACGGCTAGAGTTAAATTGATCTGTTGAGTGGACTTTCTTTGTATTTATACAGTCATCTACGTTGCCAGAATGTCCTAGAAATTCTTCAAACATATAAAAAATTCTCAAGAGTTCTAGAAAGCTCTACAGTTTATTTTTCACTAAATTAGTGCTGATCCTATGTGGAATGTAAGAGAACTGCCATTGCTGCATAGGTCACAAAAAAATATATTAGGGTAATAATAGCTATTACTACTGTATTACTCTTTCTATAACTTTTTAAATACAGTATATAATGTTTACACCATAACTGAAAAAAACGTAATCCCTTGAAAATTTGATATATTTTTACTATTTGCATTAAAATAATGTTATTTACCATAAAGGGGCTAATTTAGAAATTCAATGTGCTAGCTACAAAAGCAAAGTTTGGGGGTTAAAATTGACTTTTTTATTTAATAGAGCAGCAAGCACTGTAGAGGTAATGTAGAGGTATAAAAGTTTAATGTATATATGTATCGAGGCCTCCTTCTTGGATAGGAGAGCTGAGGAAATAATAAGAAAAGACATCTGGGTTTAGCTTTGCCCCTCCGATGTTCTCCAGTAACATAGGAGAACGAGCAAAATGGTAAATTTTAGGATACAGATTCCTGACCTCAGCTCGAAAGGCAGGCCTATCGAGGGTGTACTTATAAACAATCAATTCAAAAGTGCAAACTTCCGATCTCGTATTACCCTCTCTCAGAGCTACAAGACGCCAAGCGTGGGAGACCAACCTGGGGTCTCACCTTGCGAGTCCCCCCTTCACCTCCCCATTACCCCGCGGGAGTAATTTGGGTATATAACAGGTTGACACGAGGAAACCAGGCTTTTTGTTTGTTCCCACCGAAGAGACAAGAAAGTCACCGGTTGACAGAAGATTTTTCGAGTTCGACAAGAAAACTCAAAAATCACCGGTACAAAGTTATTGCAAGTTGAAGAGAACTTGCAGTCCTTTTACAAACCCAGATTGTACCAAGGAAACTCGGCGCCGTTCGAGCCCTAAGATTATTGAGTATCAATCTACCCAGCTTGAGGACTCCAAATCTTACTCTATCTGAGTTGGACCAATACCAACTAGATAGAAAACAAGAGAAGACAACCATTTCTTCTCGGCCGGAAGAAAACGAGGTCAAGGTCACCACGACCGCCTAGAAAGAGGAGGATAAAGCTTTCGCTTGAAGCCGCCTCCCTCAACACAGGTCCCTAGTGACGTCACCCTAAAATCGGCAGGCTGGTCGACGAACGCCATCTATTGAGCAAACAACCAACTACTCGAGCTACGTCTCTCAGGAACAAAATCTCCGAAGATATTCGAACTCGTATCGGGTATTAATCTCCATTACCTTATGTAAGTAAAGAATAATCCTTTGTTTATGTCCCCGTGCATAATAATTAGTTTATTCGATGTCTGGCTAATGACAAAGATATTAACTTCAAATTGTTCGCCCGTGAAATTCTATCTAGAATCGAGCCTCTAGAGCTCGCCAAGTAATCCCATTTTCTTTTTATACGTGTATTAGATCTGTATGTTTAAATGTTATTTTAGTGAGAGGGTTTATGTTCATTAAAGTCGTTTTTTTAGTAAAAGCACTGTTTTATTTATCCTCGAACAAGTTGAAGTGGAAATATTTGATAAAGTCAAGAAAGAAACCCCTTTTATTCATTCCCTAGAATAAAAATAAAGTTCAGCACTCTTAGAGAACGATCCTCAATCGATCACCGAGGCACGAAACAACGCCTCAAATCAAAGTTTATTTGGTTTGTTAAAAATAATAAAACAAATATATATATATATATATATATATATATATATATATATATATATATATATATATATATATATATAACATCGGCTAACCCACGACAAGCACAAAGGCAAAGTTTGGGGATTAAAATTGACTTTTTTATTTAATAGAACAACAAGCAATTGGGAAATAACACTTCTAACCCAAAGACACAGTGTATAATTATTCTAATATTCAAATTATTTTAGATTTATTAAATAGTCAGTATTTAAAAATTAATAATAAAAAGACCCTAATATTCCTTAGCTGAATCCAAACTCGCATCAAGGAACACCATCATTAGGATCATTAATGACTTTAAAAAGACTGGTAACTCTCCTGTATATAAGTCTTCCGGCCGCCCAAGAGCTGTAAATAAACACCAAAAACGCCTCCTGGTAAGATATTAGCTCAACGATCGGGTTGCCTCCAGTTCCAAGCTTGCTCGCAATTGGAAAGAGGCTGGTGTGAACCCTTAAGCGCAAACAGTGAAGCAGAGACTTTTTGACAAAGGTCTCAAGTTGAGAGGAGATACGAAGAAGTCTTGGAGCTTCTGGAAGATTCCTCGTTATGAAAAGAAAGGGGAACGTTTTTACGAGTCCTGTGACGTGCCCACGGTGAAAAATCCTGAAACTCTACATGCTTCGGTTTACTTATGATCTAAGGGAACTAGAGCACTACAGATTTTGCCCAAGGACACTACCAGTTCAGGGTCACTTTTTCGCAAGATTAATGTATTTTCAGCATGATGGCGCACCTCTCAAAAGCAAAAGCAATTACAAAGTTCTTGACTGAAAATAACATCGAGCCTTTGGGCTATTGGCCTGAAAGTTCGCCAAAATTGAACGCGAGGGAATATTTAGGAGCGATAATCAAAGTAGCGGTTGATAAATATTAGCCATTTACGTGTGAAAAGTTGCTGGTGTTTATTGAAGAAAACCGGAACAATATCCGTCAAGATATGATCACAAATTTGGTTTTCAGCATGCCAAAACCAGTTGAATTTGTCTTGAAGAACAAGGAGCATTATTGTAAATATCGACTACCCGCATAAATTGACTGTATTTATAAATAAAATGCCTTTGGGCTCTTTTTGTAGATTTCACCTTCAAATGATGATATAAACACTAAAACAGATTGAAAGGTTTGATTAGTTCTTTTAATTTTTTTATATGAACATATATAGTAGTAATCTTAAATGGTCAGTGGTTAGAAACCATTGCGGAAGGATGTTGGGAATAATTTGGATAAATAAAGTGAGAGACACTGTTTTGTTAAACTTATATAAATTCGAGCTGAGACATCTGAACCTTACTTAAACTTAGCCCCTCTTAGAAAAAGATCCTGCCCATTAGAGATCCATTTTTGTACATACATATTTATCGAGAATAGTAAAATAATAATAGATAATTCTATTTTGATCTATTATCAAACTTTAGTGTGTTGTGCAAAAATATAAAAAAAACAGATTCCTTCTTGGTTACTGGTAAACACGTTTTTAGATTTTTTTAATATATCTTTGATCATTTAGATTATTAAATATTTTTAATATTTGAAATACATTGAAATACATATGACACATTGTTGGATCAAAGGGTTGATGTCATTTTAGGTAATGATATTGGAGGGAAGAGAGATATGCCATGTCATCTGATCATAGAGGAAGCCCTTATAGAAGGATTATTCCGAGATGAAGGAATAAGGGATGTATCTCTTTTGTTCTTTTTTGGCTAGCTAGGTCGATGGAAAATGGTGGTAATTGGAATATAACCAAAAAGAGTTGCAAAAAAAATACGAGAGGAGGTTTTGGCCCAGTCTAGGTAGATCCCTCTCCGGATTCTACAGTAGAAACTTGTGAGGGAAGCAATAAATTTGTGCATGGGATATCGTTGGAAGGTAATGAAGATCTGACTTCCGAGATTGAGGAAAATAGGACAAATGGTATGCAACGGTGGAGCAGGATGGACAGCTACAGAATAGTTTCCATTCGTTATCGGATAATTGCGAAGGTTTCGATGGCCTAAGAGGTATTTTTAACGAAGAATTACCTCTTATCAATAAGGATAGGGTTCAAATGGAAAGTAAACCACGTTCCTTATTGAACAGACAAAGGTAGGATAAGACATTAGAAAAGGGTTTCGAGATGGTAAGAGATGATGGAGATTGCAGATATTTTTTTCCAATGTATGTATGCTCATGCGTAGGTTTAACCATTCTACAATGCTCCAGGACAAAACGTGGGGATAGATAATGGAAATTATTCTACTTCAGGAGTATAGAAGCAAGGTATTGGACTAAGCTCACAACGGAATAGGTAGAACTTAGGAGTGAGTAAAACCTTTATCGGATATTGAAATATTTTTCTGTCCTGGAATAAGGGAAGAGATTAAGCATTATATCCAAACCTGCCAAATGTGGTGGCAAATTGCAGGAAAGGCTCAGCTGAGAATAAAAACTGTACCTTAGAAACCCATTTCAATACTCAGTAAGCCATTTTTATCGATCCTTTTAGATATAGTGAGCCCACTCACAATGAATATGGACAGAATTGAGTATAAACTAAAAATCCTGTGCGGAAACATACGATATCCAGAGGCACTTTATCTTAGGAAGGAAAATACCAGGAGTATAGTTATAGCTTTGTAAATTTTCTTTACGGAGGTTGCGTTTTCCAAGGGGATACGGACAAACCAAGGTACTTGTTTCACTTCTAAGATATTTCTGAAAGTGGTAAGCATTCTAGGTTTAAGGTTAGAAAACCTTACTCATCATCATGAAACCCTGGGATTCATAGAACATTATCATTCTACCTTTGGGAAAATGTAGTTATTACCTATAGTGATGAAAATCTTTCCCAATAAGTTTGAATGGCTACCATATTTAGTTTTGCTTTGAGAGATATGTATAATGCGAATACAAGTTTCACTCCCTTTGCACTGATTTATGGACACCGAGTTACGGGACCTCTGAGAATTTGCAGGGGAGTGGGCTCGAGGAAGGGGAAGGAGATTGTTCTATTGGGTTTGTTCAGAATTTTGCGATACGGTCGAAGATGTTGGTGTTAAGGAACTTAACTCATTGACAATGACGGAGGTTTCTGTCGAAACCTGGTTTCACGAATAAATTGATCCTATATATATATATATATATATATATATATATATATATATATATATATATATATATATATATATATATTAAGACCCAAAGAAATGAAAACTGGTATCACAATCCGGAAAAACGCTATGGAAAATATTACATTACGTGAAGCATTGAAAGCTTAAGAAAGAAAATGGGAGATATAGAAACGGAAATAATAGGGGAAAACTATTTTTAACTGTTATATTAAAATGAAATAAAATAGTTGGATTCGAACCTCTGTCATCAAGCGCTCATCGTTATTATGACAACGACGCTCATCGACTGAACTTCCGAGTTATGATACCAGTTTCCATTTCTTAGCGCCTTTAATTACATCTATTATATATCTCGTTTCATGTGATTTTCAATTTATACATATAGATACATACTGTATATTTGATTTTTTATAGGGTGTCATTGAAATCTAAGTAAAATTCTTTTGGCAGAAAAAGTGTTTAAAAGGGATTGCTCCTAAGAATCATCAATGAATTAAGTACAATAATATTCAAACATATATACATCTCGGTTCAAATAAAATATAGGAAGAAAGAAAAAAAGCAAAAATCCAGTTTTTTTTTAAAATACATATATACGCTAATGTCAAACACCTAAACAAAGCAAAAACAAAGCAAATTTCGACTTTTTTCTATTTATGTATAAAGCCTTCATGTAGACTTGATAAATAATGAAGAAAACGTTTGCACTCTGCTTTTCTTTTTGAGCGTTTGACATTTATGTGACTTATGTGCTACTTTGTGCGTTCTTAATCCTCTTAAGCTAAGAATTGGATATTCTTTTACATTAATAACTTCATAGTTTGTTCTCGGCTTGGACTCGACGAATGCTTTGAATCCTCAGGTTTGTTGATTCTGAGCAAGGCCTTGGCGATGGACGTAATTAATTCCATTTTTTGCTTGGGTTCAAAATAGTAACAAGTATTCAGGTTGGGCTATTTCTTGGCTACGGTAACAAAAGTGTGTGTGTGTGGGTGTTCTTTAAGCTATTTCATACTTGAATTTGCAATGTGACATGGTGCACCATCTCGATGAAAGATTCCTTAATCTGCTTTATATGGGAACAAACCTATGACCGAAGGAAGTAGCTTCTTTTCGAAAATTATTTGGAATTTTGTAATATTCCTTCCTTCAATAGGCCTAACATCTAATCCAGTTATTCGTGCCCACATCATAAGTTTGAGAGGATGCGTTATTGTTGCTGAAGTATATTCAGGCAACATATCTTCCTTTTGTCTGCGTCGCACATAACTTACGCAATCCATCACTTCCAAAAATTGGCTTTTCGTCTCGTCACTTCATATATCCTTGTGGTAATCTTCCATTGCCCATTCATTTTGTACGCCTTGCCACACAAAAGACTTTATTTCTCTGAATTTTATTCAAAGTGCTGTTTCTTCCTAGATACACTTGCTTTAAGCCCACTATAAAAGATCGACGCCGTACGCTTCTTGTACTTATGTGGATTCCACAGGCTTCTAATTTGTGCATTATTTCTCTTGTTGTCCTTTACAGATCTTTCAGGGTTAATATTGTAATACACTGGTCGTCTTATTCACTTATTTTATCGAATCTTCCAGGTTTTTAGCCTTTTTAACTCGATAGGGGGGTAAAGTTAATTGCGCGGGTCAAGAGTATAGGGGCGTCAAGCGTTTCTGTAATAGGCTTCGGTGCATAGGGAAATTCGTTTGACCGCTGCTGGCTTTGATATCAGATAGGCTGGGTTCCCTGAAAGTTTGATATTAGATGGCTGCATTTACTGAAGGTGTTTTCGTATTCAGTGCGAGAGAAAGGACTTCGAAAGGACGCAGAAAAAATATAACTTTATTCTATAAATTGGACTAGTCAAACGTGGAAAGCAAAAACGTCTCGAGGTGTTCGCGGTCAGTGAGTAGGTTTCGCCAGGCCTACATCACGACGGACGGACCAGAGGAGGGAGTGATTGATTCTCTACATTTTTACTTCTGACTACGGGCTGACTTCTAATTCTGATTATGAATATTTACTAACTTCTGTGCGACTGTTTTCTTAATGTGAATTTTTTGGCAGTTCTTCACCATGCAAACAATGGCCGTTGTTAATTAAACAATGACCATGACTACCTTGTTTCATTCCGCACCCGTCTCCCAAGCTTTGTGTAAACAGCTGACTTTGTATCGCGGCAATGGAACCACTCTTGTTTGTTTTGGTGTGAATGTTTGTTCAGCTGTCAACCCTTTGATAGTGCGACGAATTGCTTGCTCTACATTAATTGACAGACATTTATATATATATATATATATATATATATATATATATATATATATATATATATATATATATATATATATATATATATATATATATATATATATATATATATAGGACAGACGAAAGGACGTATAAAGGGAAATTCATTTCATTTTCTTGATAGATACAACGTTTCGGGTGAACTTTTCACCCATCTTCGGGTACTGGAAAATACAATTCGTGGAGTAGACAAACAATTTAAGTTAGATTTTAACAGACAATCAAAATGATAAATTTATGGAAAGTATTTAATAATTATTAAGGGGAGATTGCGAAAATTTACAGGTAATTGATATTTTTGGATTATTATGTTAGGAGTTGAAAAAATTAACGATTGAGGAAACACTGGAAACACATCGAGATAAACTAACCATAAACAATCAGCCGTTAGAGGATAACTGGGGAGAAAGGGCGAGGAGTGTAAGAAGAAAGAGAAGGTTAGGAGGTTGACCGCCTCAACCACTTGCAATTACCGGATGGAAAACTTTTGAGCTTTGATGTAAACTCTTTGTTTACCAAAGTTCGGTTGACCAAACCATGGGCCTTCTGCGGAAAATCATGCCTAGACTTAATTTGGATCTTCCCATTTCTACGAGTAAATTTATCGATTTAGTTGAATTATGTCTCTCTGACAATGTGTTTCGAGTAAATAATGAGTTTTATAGACAAATATTTGGCCTTAGCATGGGAAATAGTTTATCTCCGATATTGGCATGTCTCTTCATGGAATATTTTGAGACTGAACTCCTTCCCACAATTTCTCCCCCTAACTTTATATGGTTAAGGTACATTGACGATGTATTTTCTGTATGGCCTTATGACCATGATTTTGATACCTTTTTTAATAATTTGAATAATTTGCATGTCTCCATCAAATTTAAATATGAATGGGAATATGATAATAGATTACCCTTTTTAGATGTCCTCATTAATAAAGATCACCATGAATTAAAACTGGACGTGTATAGGAAACCAACCCACTCGAATGCCTATATACATTATTTTTCGTTTCACGATAATACTGTTAAAAAATCGGTAATTTCTAACCTTTTCCTTAAAGCATACAAAATATGTCATCCTTCCTATTTAGATGAAGAAATTGTCATTATCAGGACCATTTTTTCTAATTTGTATTACCCCGATTGGTTCATATCGTCTGCCCATTTTGCAGCTAGGAAAACATTCTATGGCAATAAGCCTTCCCGCATTAACGACTTCAACAAATGTATAACATTGCCATTTAATAATAAATTAAATAGTTTAAAGGACATATTTGGAAAAGCGGGTATTAATCTAGCCTTTAAATATAATAATTCCTTAAACCAATTGATGATGGCCAGGAAACCCAAAGAACATCATAACATAGGAGTATATGCAATACCATGCAACGATTGCCATAAAGTTTATGTAGGGAAAACCGGGAGAAATCTAGACAAAAGATTGTACCAACAAAAAAGAGATATTAGAGTGGGCAGCGAAAGCAGTGCAATATTTTGCCATGTTAGAGACAAGAATCATACGATCGATTTCAATGGAAGTAAAATGTTATTTAAATCGGCTAACTATGTTAAGAGAAAAATCGTAGAATCGAGCTTGATATCGTCAGTTCCTAATTTAAAGCTATCTGAGGGTCAATTTTCTTTTAATCCTGTAATAAGAAAGCATATAAACAAAATAGTAAAATGTCAGCCCTTCAATATGTTTAGGCCTAACCCCTCCCCCCAGATTAGCCACAAGTAGGGGATTGGGGAAAAAAAGAGGGGATCTTGTGTTATGCTTATATGCACTTCTCTTATATTTTCTACCCAGTGTCAGTTGAAAAAAGGTGTGAGATACACCGAAACTGTTCTGAATTAAATTGTCTTCAGAGAATGTGGTTTAATTCCTCATATATATATATATATATATATATATATATATATATATATATATATATATATATATATATATATATATATATCGGGTGGCTGCACCAAAATGACGCAATTTTTGAAAAAAATAATATCTCAGTAACATCCTTTCTATTCATGAAAATTTCCATATGTAAGATACTTAATCTTCCTTTTTTGAATGCAAAAAACGGAATTTACAAACCTATTATAGTTTTTACAAAAATAATAACGGATCCCAAAAAATGAATATCGAGCTAAAATATTATTTTAATGGGCAAATTATACAGGAATTTTTACGTTCTTACAAAAGCCTACTTGAATGAATATGTCATATTACAGTTCCTCAGGACCCATAATGACGTTGTCAGAAGAAGATCGCATTCTCATTTAAGCTAGTTACTGTGAAAAGGGATGGAAGACTGGAAATGTATTGCAAGAATTTCCTGGAAAAAAGTGGAAAAGACGTGCTATGGAAAGACTATGGAAAGAATCGCGAAACGGGAAGCGCCGACAGAAAACCAGGAAGCGGTAGGCCTAAAACAACTTCAGAAGCGGGAAATGTGAATTCATTAACGATAACATCCTCTCTCAAGAAGATAAACCAGGAAGTCATTTATCGCAAAGAACAATTGCTAGAAACTTGAATATTGGAAGGAGTTGGGAAAACGAAGAATTAAGACAGAAAAGCTAAAAGCCTTTACAATAATAGTAGCTTCTGAAAAAGTGGTACTGTTAAGGATAAAAGAAAAATAAGATGTAGACAATTACTTGATAACCTTTTTGAGCTGATGTTAACAATATTGTTTTCACGGATGAAAAAGATTTGACTTTAGAAATTCCGCGAAACCGCCAAAATTATGTTGTTTACGGGAGTGGTAAAAAGTGTGGCATTCCGATAAACAGATTGTATCATGAAATCATGAAACTTCAATATTTTCCAAAAAGGTTATTATATTTCCAGGGGTCTTTTGAAATGGCAAAAGAGATGTTAGTTTTATTAATACTCAAAAGACAAAAGTGAATTCTGCTAATTACATTAAACTCCAGAAAACAAAGTTGTTGCCTGATTGTCATCACCTGTAACAAGAAAATGACTTTATTTTGAAACGAGTTAAGCACTTTCACATACAAAAAACACCACACAGTCGTTTCTAGTTAGTAATAGGCCAAGATTAATAACGAAAAAGGAGTGACCACGACAAAATCAAGATTGTAACCACATGGATTACTCAATTGGAGAGTTACTCAAAGAAAAGGTTTACCGAGGTCGAAGAGAAAAATTCACTGAACCGGGATTGAAAAGCAAAATACGTTGATCTCGGCAAGAAATTGGCATTACTGAAGTAAGAAAGGGGTTGTGTGTGTGAAAAAAAAGACTCAGATTAGTAATTTATCAAAGTGGTGGTCCAATCGACCATTTATTGGAGGTAAGTTAAATTTCTGATTATTTTTCTTTACAATCGATATTCGTTTTTTTAACCCTTGTTTTTATTTTTGTAAAGTGCAAAAGAAATATAAAATGTAACTAAATTCCGTTCTTTCATTCGAAAAAAGAGATTAGTGGGATATTAATTTTTTAAAAATGGGTCATTTTGGGGGCGGGGGCCACCCGATATAAAATCAGTATTTTAAACCGTTGCAATCGAATGTACCTTATATGATACGCCATAGATAACGAATACTTTATTGGTAACTTCACCAAATTCTTGATTCTGGTACTTCCATAGTAGGGCGATAAGTCAGCGCGGTTGTTTGCCGCTATGCCCGCCAGGGGGCGATTCCAGTCATTGTTACGATTTACTTTGGGTGAGACGCTGCTGCCATCTTGGAAAGTTTTGAAATCATAAGTTAATTGTATTTATTTGCCGTTGTAGGCCTGTTAGCACCAGTACTTGTAAGTAGTGAAGATGGGGACTCCTGCTAATTAAGTGAATAAATTATAATGTGTGTTAAATAAGGGAAGCCAGCATATGATACATATATGTTGCTTGGGGAGGGACGCTATAATGATCTAGAAATTGCAAACTTAGCCTTAAGCCTCAATTCATTCGTTAATTTCTAAAATAACTTAAAAGTTATATCAATAATTACGTAAAGGTAACACTTCAGATTCGGGGCGCACGGTAGATGGCGCTGTTAGTCGGCTACAATTTTGGGCTACAGCATATCTCTTATGACGTCAGACGGTAGCGTCAGATGTGAACAATATCGGCGTAATATTTTTTGTATATGAGTATATACTGGGGGGCTGCGCCCCCAGTATCATCGCAGGGTGGTCTCCCTGCAGTGATATCTCCCCCACGAGCAGTCCCCTTGAATTTACTGGGGGTTTTTTCGCCCCAGCAGGTTTTTACTGGCAGAAAAACCTAACCTAATAACAACCAATTCTTACTTTTATAGGTTTCTTGATTAGTTTAAGTGCCTCTAGATAATCGAAACGTTTTTCGCGATTATACAAAGTAAAGCCGAATTCGAATAACAAAGAAGCACATGGAGAGCACGGAAACACAAAGACGAAAGAAAAACATTTGCAAAACGGGTCCTATTTATAAGCTACGATGTTGCCAGTAAGAAGCTGTTATCGTTCGCAGTAAAAAAAAAATACGAAAACAAAACAAAAAACAATAAAAGACATCAAGAAACCTTACCTAACTTAGAAAAAAACTATAAACGAGCAGAGCCCAGATATTTAGTAAATAATAGACTAAAAGTTACAAATCCCCAAAACAACAAAAAAAAATAACACAGTAATTGTCACATCTAACGCTACCGTCTGACGTCATAAGAAATATGCTGTAGCCCAAAATTGTAGCCGACTAACAGCGCCATCTACCGTGCGCCTCGAATCTGAAGTATTACCTACGTAAATAATACACTAAATTAAATTGGTAAACATTTAGAAAAGCGGCCCGGCCGGAAAAAATTATTTTTGTGTAAATATTATCGTTCACCCGTGTTTGAATATTCATGCGCGTTAGAGTTTTCTTCGAATGATAGCTGCCGCCATTTTTTGTATTAAAAAAATGCCCGAAAGTAAACAAACCGAAAACGTTGTTTACGTAGACCATTTTTTTTACAAAATTGCCCCCCCAAAACAAACGAAACACGCTGTTTCCGTACTAATTGCAGTGGTTATACTTCCGAAATAGCGAAGAGGAAAGCCTATTTATTTTGCGCGTCTGCGTCCTATTCGAAATCTAGCTGACTCGAATCACGTTTTATTTTCGAGCATCTAAATTCAAAGTTAGGGTTCACATCAATGCTCGGCCACAAATGTCGCATTCGCTTTTAATTCGCACTAAATTATGAACATCCAAAAAGGTGTTTAATTTATCTTTCTCAGAAACTAGGGTTAATAATTCCGCAATAGACGACAGACAAAGTTCACAATTCGATGATTATTTTCAAACTGCGTAAAAGGGGAATGTTTGACACCCAAACTGCTAAAAAACAAGTAGTTCCTTGAGATGATCTAGCTAATTACATTTAAATGTATAAAAGAAGGTAACAAAAATAGTAAAATGGGGAAAAATATATTGACAAATAAAAATGACTCCGAATGAGGATAATAAAAAGCTATTAAGTGTGGAAAAAATTGAAATCAAGCATTTCTGACGTCATACCCCCCCCCCCAACCCATATTATAATTCGCAAAACGATTAAAGACGCTGACATGATGTAGTTAAAGCATTCACCTCTGTAAACCTCAGAACATTATAACAATTAGGATTATATACTGGGGGGCTGTGCACCCCAGACCCCCCTCAATTTAATGAAACTCAGGATATTCATAGTGTGGTCTCCCCTTGTGTTTACCCCCACACGAGCCGTCCCCTTAAATGTACTCCAAAAACGTGTAACATTTTGGAACACGGACGAAAATAGTACGTTTTATCGGCCGGGCCGCTCGTCTACATATTTACCATTAAATTAATAGTGCATTTACGCTACAATAAACTTAACTATTATCGAATGATTTTATTATTCATAGTATTGTATACGTTTGTAAACAAACGAGGACGATTAGGCTTAACAAGATTGCGATCGTCTAAAATTGTCAGAAATGACGTCCTTGAGCACATTTTTTTTATACGACAATAGCTCTTCCATTCGGCAAAAATATTCTCAAATATGTATGTTTTATTTCTATTTCGTTAACCTTGTATCGGCGCCGATATATCGGTTATCGGCTAATTTGCATATCGGTGCAACCCTAATCTATGGTATTGTTTATCCATAGATAACTGTTTATCATAACTGTGATATTAAAAGTCGTGACTGCGATACGCACCCTAAACTAAACCTTCACCGATGCCTTGGGTTGATCAAATCATCTCTGGCTAGTTATTACGCTAAAATTATATTTGAATAATAATTTCATCTTAGTTTGGTTTTGACTTATGTTTTTTTATCAAAGTTATTTCTAATAATTCTTTTATAATATAAAAAAAAAATAGTGAAGTTCAGAAATAAATATAAGTATCGAAATTTTGCGAATTTTTTAAAACCCAAATGGTGAAGTTCAGAAAATTTATTTATATATGTCTTCTTCTATAACTATATTTTAGCAAAGTGATATTTTGAAAGAAGGAAATTGAGCTTAGAGTTCCTTTTTAAAATTATAATAATTGGCGAAGTTCAGAATATTTCTAAAAATTTAGCCATGGCTGTTTTTTTTTATTTTAAATTTTAATCTTAGTACCGAAGCGCAAGCTCCCCCGTAGAGGGGAGTGGCGAAGCCATTGCCTGGTAAATTTATTAAACACGGTTTCAAAGACAGCAATAAAATCTAATTAATAATACTGTGCTGTTATTCATATAATAATAATAATAAGTCTTTTATAATACGCTCTTCAAGGCCTGAGGCTTTCCCAGAGCGCACGTTGTGCTGAGATGAGAATGGAAATTCAATGGAAATTCAAGAGGGGGAGAGGGCAATATTGAAAAGATGCGTTTTCAGGAGACGCTTAAATGTGGTAAGAGAGAGGAAAGAAAACCTGATTTCAGCAGGAAGAGCATTCCACAACTTAGGGGCGCAGATTGAGAAGGAGCAGTTCCCCATTGAGCAGAGGGATGAACGAGGAATATTTAAAAGAGGTGCATGTGATGACCGAAGGGCCCGAGGGACATGGCGTGGGGAGAGGGCAAAAGAGAGGTAAGACGGGGCCTTGTTGTTTAGGGCCTTAAATGTGAAGAGGACTATTTTGAAGTGAGTACGGGATCTGACAGGGAGCCAGTGCAGTTCATGCAGCAAGGGTTTCGAGGGAGAGAAGCGAGGGCGACGGAGGAGAAGCCGGGCGGCATAGTTCTGTACAAGTTGAAGGGCGCGGAGAGAGGAGGAAGGCAGATTCACAAGCAGAGAGTTACAGTCGTCAAGCCGTGAGGTGATGAAGGCACGAACAGCAGTCTCAAGACTTTGGCGATCAAAGTGAGAGCGAATGCGAGAGAAGTTACGAAGGAAAAATAGAGAGGATTTGCTGACATTGCGGATATGAGGCTTAAAGGAGAGATGCTCATTAAAAACAACACCTAGATTCCTAACGCAATCAGAGAAAATTATAGTATTACCACCCAGAGGAAGCGAGGGAAAGAGAGATTTAGATTTTTTGATAAGAGCAGGGGTGCCGACGAGGAGGATCTCAGTTTTGGAGTGATTAAGCCTGAGGAAGTTGGTAGAGAGCCAGTCAGAAATGGAGGAGTAGGCAGCCAGGAGGTCAGTGATAGAGTAGGCAAGAGACGTGGGGGATGAGGAAACGAAAATTTGAGTGTCATCAGCATATAGGTGGAATGATAGACCTAGATTACAGAGAAAAGGGAACTAAGAGGGACAAGGTAGATAGGAAATAGTAGAGGACCAAGGACAGAACCTTGTGGCACTCTAAAGCGAATGGGGGTAGAGTCGGATGAAATGTCGTCAATCACAACGGATTGGGTACGAGACGAGAGGTAAGAGCGGAACCAGTCAAGCACGGTGCCTGATATGCCGATGAAAGAGTGGAGACGATCAAGTAGGACCGTATGGTCAATAGTATCGAAGGCAGAGGAGAGGTCGAGTAGAACGAGGATGGAGGCACAACCCCTGTCCGTGGCTCTTCGTAAGAAATCGGACACATTGAGAAGGGCGGTTTCTATGGAGTGACCTAACTTGAAACCAGATTGATAGGTTTCATCAATGTTACAGGCCACCATGTGACTGTTGATGCGTGAAGCAACCACTCTCTCCAGAACCTTAGAGGGAAAAGGAAGTTGCGAAATCGGGCGATAATTGGAAGGGTCAGTGGGGTTCAGTTGAGGCTTTTTAAGAATCAGACGGATGTGGGCACGTTTAAAGGAATAGGGAACAAGACCAGTTGCAAGTGAAGTGTTGAACAGGTGAAGAAGCGTTGGGAGGATAGCAGGCAGAATTTTACAGAACCGTTTAGGCAAAAAAATGTCCTTTGGGAAGCCCAATTTCTTAGAACACGAGAGCAGGTCTGTAGGCTCCAACGCGGTCACAGCGGTGAAAACGATAAGTGGCTGAGGCGGGAGGTCAGGGAGAATGGCAGGAGCCGGGACAGAAGGCCGAGGGAGGGAGGCATGGAGGTTAGTGACCTTATCTGCGAAGGAATTCGAGAGAGTAGCAAGGCTAATGGGTGGGGAGACTTGGGTTGGGGAAGTAAGACGGGAGAGCAGGCGGAAGACCGTACGGGGATCATTCCTATTATCAGTAAGCAGATAACGTGAGTAGGCTTCATGAACATATTTTAATTTCGCCGCGTAGGAAGCTGTCGCAAGTCAGAACGCCAGCGAGAGAGGGGTCGTGTCTTACCCACGGGTGCGAGCCTCTCTAAGGACTCTTTCATGGGCACTCATGGACTGCCTAGCATGGAGCAATTCCATAGAGTACCAAGGGGCACAGTGACAAGGGGAGTTCGAAGGGGTGAAGAGGGGAGAGTGGGCATCAAGACAAGTGAGAAAAGGTTGCTCCAAAGAAGAGAGAATCTGGTCAGGAGAGGCAGAAGCATCAATGGAAGGAAGTTTGGAGGCCACATCATTAGATAGGGAGGGAATATCAATGGAGGCTAGTCGACGGAAAGGCTTAGGATTATGAGACTGCTGGGGAGGTATATGGAATGAGATAGAGAAGTTGAAGTTGATAAGGAAGTGATCAGATATAGCATTGAACAAATTTGTAGTCGTCAGGTTGGAGATTACAAAGTCTAAATGGTAACCGTGAGAGTGGGTAGGGGAAGAAACGTGTTGAGTGAGGGAGAAAAGATCAAGGATTTCAGAGAAGGCTTTGAAATTAGGATTGTGGACAAGAAGGTTGAAATCACCGAGGATTAGCAGAGAACCAGTGGGGAAGAGGCCAGCGAGGAGGTTACTAAATTCATCAAGAAAAAGTTTGAGGGAGGAGCTGGGGGGGTGGTAGATGACTAAGATAGTTAGAGAGGGGGTGGAATCAGAGACATTGATGAGCGCCTCAAAAGAAAAAAGAGGGGGAGATGGCAGATTATTCAGAGGGAAGGAGGCACTGTGAATGAGAGCAACTGTACCACCGCGAGAGTTACGGGAAGTATGGGAGATATGATTACAAATGGTGTATTACTTTCTAGAAAGGCCCGCAGTCAACTAAAGTGTGTTTATTGCTAGGAGGCTCTTGTAGAAGGCAACACCCTTATCCCCTCAGTGCAGGTGGCTGACCCCGACAAGCTACCAGAGACTTTTAGAGAGATTATTGAATTCCAGGACCGCGGCGGTCTCTTCTACCCCTCAAACGAGTGCATCCACATGGCCATGATGGCCGTGGAAGTCTTCAAGGCGATTACAACACTAGGCGAAAGGAGGGCCAAGTTCCTGGTGGCCTACTCTTCAGAAGAAGTGTTCGTGAGTGTCTACAAGGAAATAATGAGCAATGACTTAGGCAGGTCCCTGCTGGACTGTGAAAAGGGTTGCAACCTGGTCAACACAGTTGTTCCTGCCATCGCCAGGTCCCTCTTCCATGTCATGGGCAAAAATATGGTGTCAAAAGCTAACAGTCATGCCGATGCAAAAGTCAAAATAAGTGTCATAAAAAGAGGTAATCCGGATGCACCCGAGAAAGCTACCAGGAGCAAAAGTGACTACAAGAAGAAGAAACTTTCTAGTGAATAATTTAACACATCTTTCTAGCGTTTGTGTGTGACAAGCCAGATGCAGGAAATTATTTTTTTTCTTTGAATTGAATGAGCTGATCTATTTATTCCATAGCAATGTTTTAAGTCAACGGAGGTTCAGTAATATTTCCACTTTGATATAAAATCATATCAGTGTAATTCATAGTATCAAAGTTAAGATCAGGTATTTTTAACATTCTAACAGTTTTTCCTTTGTTTTGTTCTCTAGCTTTCTTTATTTTTCTCCATCCAAGTTCCGGAACAATGATATTATCATCGTTGATCATGCAGAGCAATAGGTTTTCGGGATGAGCATAAATAGCTTTGCGTTGAATGAGAGGATGAACGATATTTTTAATTGTAGGACTTAGCGTGCGTGTGAGTTCAATAGTCTTGAATAAATGGATAGGTCCACTTGTGATGAAGAAGCCACTTTAATATCAAACCAAATCGGAGCGTATATTTTCATTACGTACTCGACGATTGTTTCGAGAGTGTCAGATGGTTGATCGGTCGCGACATATAATCGTAAGATACGATTCACTGTTGTTAACCATCGAGAATGGGCCATTTTTTCTGGGTTCCTCTTTAGTAGATCTTGGTTTAAATTTCCATTTGAAATAAACATGACAATATCATGTAGATATTTCTGATCAGTACTTAGACCTCATTGATCTATGCTAGGCAAATTCGATGGTATCGGTTCAAAGTTGACAATGTCTAGTTTTTCACACCCATTAAGTTTTTTACCAATCTCAGCAGTGTTACCCCTTGGACCTGCAGTTTTACTATCCAGGGTTTGAATTAGATGGCGAAGAGGTAATTCATTGGCGTGTAGTTGACATATGAACCAATGAACTGGTTTATTCAATTTGAGTTCCATCAATCTTACGACGCCTCCTTTTGTTCCGGTTAACTGCAGTGCCGTCGAATCCAATTGTTACAATACTGTTCTTATCAACGCATTTTTCAGATAAAAATCATGCAAACCATTAAATATTGCTTTAGCAGAACGTGTCTGTACTGATATATGGCCAAAGAATTTGGATCCAGGTTCTTCAACGATCGAGATATGTTCTTCTATTACAGTTTTTTTTTCACAGATTTCCCACGAATATCTTTTTGCTTCAGAGTCTCATCATTTCGTTCGTCAAAATAGAGTCCTAAGATTCATTGATCGACTGTGGCGTCTTCTTCTTGAAGGAAATCGAGGTGTGTTTGGCGACTCATTCCTACTTTGGATCGATCAAGTACAAATGATGGATTTATTTCAGAACATCCCGCATTGTCATGCAATACAGAACTTGCAATAAGTGCTGCAGCTCGGTCAGAAACCCCAGTTCTGTCACAAAGTGATGTTAATCTAGAAAATTTTGTCCGTTTTGCTGTTGGTATTTTAATGAGTTTCTCTTTTCTTTTCTTTAGTGACGATGGTTCCGCAAAACCTGGGTCTTTTGTGCAATCACTTTCTAATTTCTGATGAGGATTCTGACCACAAGATAACTTTCAAATTTCCAACAATTTCATCTGCACACCAAATCTGTTCCTCCTTATAACTTAAACATTTTATTCTTCTTTCAAACAATTCTTCATTTTTCTTAGAAATTTTCAGGTCGATCCCTTCAATGGCCATTTTCCTTTCTGTTCTCTGGTCTGGTAAAAACATTGGTTCTCTCTCTGGTACTTTTCGGTGCCGTTCAAAAGTGCAGTCTGAAAAAGATATGCACTTACAAGTTGAAATATCAAACAGAGCTTCTGCTGCCTTACTTCTGAAATCCTCAACCCTTTTCTTGAAGTTAAGATTTTCTTTTCTACTTCTCAATGATTTCAAAAGAACTGTATTTTTGGTGGTAATCAACAATCATTTTTTTTTTATTCTGTCATCTGACACACATGGAATAGAAGCTTTAATCCACAATGATTTTATTTTAGTTACAATTAGTTTTGAAATATCACTTAATGAAGGATATTTATTTGTGTTTGTTTGAAGAATCTCTCTCTTAAACAAATAACATTTCATCATGTCCGAATAAGTCGGCAACACTCTTTCACTTTAATCACAGACGTTACCGAAAGTGACACTGTCCGGGGCATTTCTTTTCGAAGTTATTTTCACTTATAACACTTAGTTTTTAATCAATTATTCATAGGTAACAAAGTAAATATATTCAACATCTGTAATTCAAAGTTTTAAATATGCATTAGACAATATAACTGAAGTTTACTAGGTATAAGACAGCGATGGAAATACTCACCGTAGTGGAGCTGTAACTGATGGTTGAGATTGCTGACACCATGTCAATGGTGGCACCTGAAGATGTTGTCCTAACATGCTAAGATTTTACACACGGCATCTTGATTGTTTAAACTAATATATTACCCGTATTGCTATTTTTTTTATAAGGTATGAAGAAAATATGGAACGATGAAAAAAAATACATGAAATATTGAATTTCTCAAACTTTGATGGCCCGGCGACACCTAAAAAAATTAGATTATCTTAAAACTCTTTTAGTACACTTAATATTATCCAAAAAAGCACCATAATATCACTATTGCAATTCTTGTAAAAAAAACTTTTTCGCTCTATCCTACTCACCAGCAAACATATAAAGAACCTTTTGAAATGAAAACCTCTTTGATGAACCACCTCCTCAAATAAACCACAAAAAAATCACGACACAATACACACAAAGTAGTTCTAGCGCAACTAAAACCAGGTAACACTTCTATCCTACAAATGTATAGGCAAACACGGAAACACCTTGCCCAATAATAACTTGCATTAGATGTAACCTAGACTTGCACAAGCAAGAAACATACTTCATCACCTAATCAAGGGACATTTAAATCCATTCGAGGGATGTGGTGATGTTTCTGGAGTCCTTCCACATATATATATATATATATATATATATATATATATATATATATATATATATATATATATATATATATATATATATATATATATATATATATTAGGGTGTTTCACTGACGGGGATAAAAAAATGAAATGTGTTGAAAGTTGTCAGCACGGGCGTCCCCTTTTTCTTATGACCCATAAATACTTTATGCAAAAGTTTGGCTTGAATCGTTAATATTTACTGGTCGCACAGATTGACAAGATTTCACATTTCAAGTGAAACTTCGAAAAAATCAATTGGAAAAGAAGACAAAAAATTAAAACAAACTGTATTCAACTAAAAATTACCAAACAAAGTTGTGAAAAGTTCCAAGGGGGCACCAGAAATGCAGAACAATTCTGTAAGTAGAGCAGAGCAATCAAGTCGTTGGTGGATGGGGCTCAAGGAGCAGGAGGGAACTTAGCGACCACTCCAGCCTTTGTTCTCTTGATGGTTTTGCAGGCATGATGAAAAACTTTGAAGAGGAACTGCTTCTATTGTTCGTCTTTGGTTCAGGCTTGGATTCTTTGGTTCAGTGCCACTCCTCTCTCTGATGCATCATTGGTGACATGCAGGCTTCAGGCGGTGGCTCGAGTTCGTGGATCTTGCAGAACATGTTCTACGTTCTGGGTAGTGACCATCCTCCCAGCGAAGCCCCCAATGCTCTAAAGTTCGCCTTGTCACCAATTCGGGAAGACCCTCATGGAGAGTCAAGTTCTTCTTTTCAGGTCTCTTAAGTGATTTCGAGCTTTCCGGACGGCTTAGGTTCTTGACCATAGCCACTCGGTCATCGGGAGACAATCGTTCGTCGAAGGACGCTAGGACCGCTCCTTGCTCCCAGAGGTGCCTTAGGAGGGCCTTATCTGCCGTTGACCCGAGTTCTCTATCGACAAACACCTGAGGAGTCGCCAAGAACTCCAAGTCATTCTTCTGTGCATAGTTCGGAACGGCTGCCTCATGCCAGAAGTAGACGTTAATGAGACTGACGAAACGGGCCAGTTGTCGGACTCCGCGTTTTTTCGACCTCGTCAGCTCCAGATGTTGCAAAAAAAGGCAATTTTGAGGATGTAAATAGCCTTTGCCAGTCATCTCGCCTGATGGTAGGCTCCAGGGGCCCTGAATAGACGCAGATCCCCTCTCCACCCTACCAGCTAGACAAGAGAGAGCTGAAGACGTTCGAGATTGTCATCCCTTGGATGGGCTCTGTCACGGATGACTACCCTGAGGAAGTCTATTATCATTAGCCTATGTGATCCGCTCGACTCATTCAGGAGTTCTTTGTCGTTGAGGGTACAGACGAATGTCTTGTCCTGGAGTCCCATCTTTCTCGGACTCGCTTGAACAGGGGAAACTCGGGACCTGGGGAAAGGGACGAAGAGGAGTTCGTAGGTGTCTTTCAGTACCACCTCGTAAATGTGATGCCGGCATACCAGCCAAAGAAGTGGTCTTCCTAGGGACTGTTCAATTACGGTGCAGGCTCCGCTACTCATGCCACTGCTGGACGCAGTCGTATCAAAGGAGAGAGCGATGATTTTGTCAGCAATCTGATACATTTCCAGCAGCAGAAGGACAGTAGCCACTACTTCTTTTCCGGTCCCATCAATGGCGATAGGTACTCATAGAAGCTCCTCGAAGTTGGTCCCAGTAAGCACAACAGCGATCCTCTCCTCTGAGATCCGAGATGTGGCAGCACTTTGAATCAGTTTGCCATCACAGTGGAGAACAAGGGAAGGCGGATCACGAAAGGCTTCTTCTTCAATGCGCTTTGCTTCAGTTTCTCGGTTCTTTCTCCTCATCCGATGCACCGTTGAGACAGAAGAGGAGATCTCCAAGACATCATGCCCCAAGCGTGAGGCTGCAGCAATGAAGTACGCTTCTCCTGCGTGAACTTTTTGAAGGAGAAGGGCAGCCTTGGAAGTCCTCATCCGACACCAATCATCCAGAAAAACCATAGGATGAAACGGAAGTGTCTTCCAGGGCAACCTTCTTTAACAATTTCTCCACTTCAGCCTCTTGCTTCCTCTTCCTCATCTACTCTTTCTTAATTTTGTCTGCCTTCTTGGCGACAGCGGACGCATGGAGTTTATCGACACTCCCCAGTGAACAGGACTGTCTGTCTTCCCTCTGCAGTTCCAGAAAGGCCAAATCTTCTCCAGGAGGAAGTCATAGAGACGTAAAAACCACTTTAAAAAAACACAAATAAATTAGGGACTCTGTTTCTTCTAGTGGCTCTTCCTTACCCTATTAGTATGGCCTAATAAAAACCCATAAATCAGGAAACCCAATAAGACCAATCATAAGTGCTACTGGTTCAATCCAATATAAACTTTCAAAGTACTTAGTAAATTTACTTTCTCCTATCATAGGAACTATATCCCCCTCGCATATAAAAAATTCCCTTGACCTTTGCATTAAATTAAACAATATGAGGATAACATCAGATCTGAGACTAGTCAGTTTTGATGTCACCTCATTATTCACCAAAGTGCCCATTGATGACTTATTAGACTTCCTAGCCTCTATTCTAAATGCTTATGACCTTCCTTTACCAGCCAATACGATCATTCAGCTTATTTGTTTATGTATTAAAAAATGTAAATTTAGTTTCAACGGCAAATTCTATGAACAAGTGTTTGGTATGGCTATGGGTAATCCTTTATCTCCCTTATTGTCAAATTTATATATGGAATTTTTCGAAACTAGGTTGATCCCCCCCCTTTTTGGCCTACTCAAATTGTTTGGTTCCGGTATGTTGACGACATCCTGGGGTAATTTTAAAAGACAGTTTTGATATCGATAGTTTTCTTTTAATTATCAACTTATTGGTTCCGTCAATTAAATTCACCGTAGAAAAGGAAGTAAATAAGAGCCTTCCATTTTTCGATGTCCAAATAATTAGAGAACCACATACATTTAAATTTACTGTTTATAGGAAACTAACAAATAATTTATCTTATGTTTATTTGTATTCAAGTCATGCCAAAAATATAAAATCTGCTGTTTTTTCCTCCATGTATCTTAGGGCTCTTCGAATATGTAGTCCCGACTGTATAGATAAAGAATACACAAAAATGGAAGATATTCCTACCAATTTATGCTACCCAAAGTACTTTCTAGAAAAATGTATGAATATAACCAAAAAAACATTTTATAATTGTAAATTAGAGACAATAGAACCTCGTAAAAACCTATTAATTTTACCCTATCATGATAATTTTATGTCTGTAGTGCCCATTCTAAAACAACTTACTATTAAGGTAGCCTTTAAATACAATCATACATTAAAAAATCTCTTAATAAAGCATAGTCCCAATAATGATAATAATGTAATTTACCGAATTCCATGTTTAGATTTTAATTCATTCTATGTAGGCAAAACTTCCAAAAATGTTTCCATAAGGACCCAACAACACAAAAATGCAGTAATTAAGGGATATCTGAATAATGCCTTAGCAGTCCACACTTCCAAGATGGGACACAGAATTAACTGGTCAAAAACTGATACAATAATCCATAGTAATGATTTTATAAATAGAAATATCCTGGAATCATTTTCAATCTCCCACACAGAGGAGAGTAATCTAGATCCAATTTTATCACTTTTTATAAAATCTGACTTATATGATAGCATTAAAAAGTTGACCTTATAGGAAAACGTGCTTAGTATAAATACTGTGTTTTATTTTTTCTTACCATTGTGAGTTTGAAAATGTCGAATAGACGAAAGTACTAACACCAATCCACCTTTTATTCAGTTTCCTTCCGTGGTACATATATATATATATATATATATATATATATATATATATATATATATATATATATATATATATATATATATATATATATATATATATATATAGCCTTGGCAAAGATTATGGGTCAGGTATGAAAACGTGAATAATATGATTGAAACTCATTTATTTCATACTTGACATAATACAAATAAACATTTTTGCGTAAATTCTATCAATAATTAATATTTGATGTGTCAACCTTTTGCTTTTATAACCACTTTAATACATTTTTTGCATATTGTTCATAACTGGTTGGGGCAACCCACTGCCATCCAATCTATGATACTAACGTTTATTCTTATCTTTTCACTGATTATTTATTGTTAACTTGGAAGTGGTAATTTTTTGTTAAAAGTGTCTCAGAAGAAACAGATTCCTGATGCTCAAAGAGCTCAAATCATTGCATTACATAGAGAGATATTATCCAAGTCAAAATTGCAAAAAAAAATGAAATTCTCGAGAAACGGTGTCCAAACAACGATTAAAAGGTACAATGAGACTACTTCTTTTTAAAAATCGTGATAGTCAAAGTCGCAAAAGGTGTACACTCCGAGGGGGAGAGAGGTTGCTAAAAAGGACATCTTTGGCCGATAAGAAAAAACCTCTTCTGATGTAGCTGCTGAATTTCGGGCAGCAACAACCAAAGAAATATCAAGACGCACAGTGGGAAGAAGGTTATTAGAAACTGGGCTCAAAGAATGTAAGGCTAGAAAGAAACCGTGGCTGTCTCAGGTGAACAACAAGAAGCGATTGTCTTGTGCAAAAGAGCATGAAGATTGAACTGATGATAAATGGGCTAAAATTGTTCGATCTCATGAGAGCAACGTTGAGGGAGGTTCTGTAAATTGGTTTCCACCAATTTATTACGCTTGTACACATTCCTATTGGATACCAAGAAAGATCAGTAAAATTTGTGTTTCACTTCAGATCTTTGGAACCCCTGCAGCTGTTTATGTTCTTCGAAGAGTTGGGGAAGCTTATGATCCGAGGTGTGTTATCCCAACAGTCACATTTGGAGGAGGCAGTGTAATGGTTTGGGGTTGCATGTAGTCTTCAGGTCCAGGATTGTTGTTCACTTGTGAGTGCAGGATGAATTTCAACATTTACAGCAGCATGTTAGACCAGGTTTATCAACCTTCTCTAGGAAAACTTTCAATGATGACATATCAGATAGTGTAATCTTCCAACAAGAAAATGTTCCATGCTACACAACTAAAGTCTCAAGGGGGTGGTTTTAAAATAAAAGGGTGACGTTGATGGAATGGCCTCGTAAATCTCCAGACCTCAACCCCATTGAAAATTTGTGGTCACACTTGAGCACGAGACTGAGGGTGCCCAAATGTTCCTCAAAGAGTGAATTAACAATCAAAATTCCTGGAGTGGCAGAAAATTAAGCCAACCAGCTTTACCAACTTACTCTAATGTATGCAAAAACGCATAAAAGAGGTTATAAAAGCAAAAGGAGGACACATCAAA
Source organism: Ceratothoa steindachneri (assembly GCA_963969495.1). NCBI lineage: Eukaryota > Metazoa > Arthropoda > Malacostraca > Isopoda > Cymothoidae > Ceratothoa > Ceratothoa steindachneri. The sequence goes on along the minus strand of OZ018321.1, from coordinate 188,261,973 downwards.
TATTAATTATTGTTAGAAGATACCCCAAAATGTTTATTTGTATTATGTCAAGTATGAAATAAATGAGTTTCAATCATATTGTTCACTTTTTCATACCTGCTCCATTAGGCCAAGGCTATATATATATATATATATATATATATATATATATATATATATATATATATATATATATATATATATATATATATATATATAATGGAAGATATCACATTAGCGTGATATATATCAGTGAAAGATAAGATTTATTTATAGCAAACGGACAAGTAAGTTTCAGCAAAGTTACAAATGCCATTTTCAACTAAGTAATGAAGAAGCCAAGCAAGGAACACATGAAATATAAGGTGGACCAAATCCTAAACAAAATGAAAACACAGGAAACAATCTGGAGAGTTACTAATCTCCGAGAGCAATTGCTTCTGACGGTTTATAAATACGATTGGCGAATTTATTCGATATATATTTGTTGAATTTGTATTGCCCTTCAGATGAATTAAAATTATCAACTTTGTTAATGATGATAGATTCCGCAATTCTCCTATCAATATAATTGTTTGATTTAAAAATGATTTTTGCTTGGTTGAAATCGATTCTATGGTCGTACTTTTGCATGTGCGTAAAGAGACTTGACGAGTTTGTACACCTTCTGACATCGACTCGATGTTCTTTTATCCTCTTTGTAACTTTGCTGAAACTAGTCCGTTGCTTATAAATAAATCTTAATTCAAATATTGTGGTTTACCATTATCTTTCACTGATATATATCACGCTAATGTGATACCTTCCATTCTATTACTCTACGATGAATCAACCTGATGCACTAAGACCGTGCTTTTATTCCTACGTGAAGAAGCTACGCAACGCGCACCTCAGTAAATCTAGGCTTTCGTTCCTAAAGGAATGTGCGGATAACAAGATCCTCCCAACCTCATTAACAAAGAAGAGATACCAGCAAATGAAAGAGCTTCCTTTACACACATCGAAGAACTTCTACTTCAAGAAGCAATTGACCCCACTAAGAGAGAAATTGAGCATCTTTTTCTCCTGCAACGTGAATCCCTCCGAACATTGATAAAAACTTGCTGCGATCGTGAAAATCTCTCTCATCTTCTTCGTCTAAGCCAAAACCATCTCTACCACGCCTACATTACAAAATCTTCCAAACTAAATGAGAAACTTGACCTCCTCTTCAAGAGAAACCACTGGTGCACCTCATCATCTCCGAGAAAAAACATCCTGCATCTCTCTTCCCGTGAATTAACATACGATGACCAAATTATTCTTGAATATGGACTCTCGTTGTCATTTTCTAATAGTGATTAATTAAACCTACAGCATTTAGCGTCCCTTAGTAAATGTAGTGAAAATCTGGAGATTAATTGTGAATTTCTCAGTGGTTATCTTTGCGGTGTTTTTAATTCGAATGCTAATGTGAAATATCAAAATATACCCAAAAGGTTACTTAACGCTTTAAAACTTTTACAGAAAGACCAAAACATAGTAATTACTAAATCCGATAAAACTAACCAAATTATTGTGATGGATAAAACTCAATTTTCGCAAAAATTAAATGACCTCTTAAGGGACAATAAACCTACAACATTCCAATCCTCTGAACAAAAAAACGAAATCCTTTAATGACGACATCCGAAAAATCTTGGGTTCCAAATCTGAATTAAACAAGAAATTTAAAACATTCAACTCCTCCCTTCCCTACATGTACGGGTTACCGAAAACCCACAAAGAAGGTATCCCATTACGCCCAATTATCTCTTGCATTGGCTCCCATAGTTATAAGCTTACCAAATGGCAGGCTGGAATTTTATCAAATGCAGTGGGAAAAATCTCTCACTCACATATTATCCACTCATCTGATCTTATTTCCAAAATTAAAAATCTTGACCTCAGATGAAGCGCTTGATAGTTTATCGAGAATCTTCCCAATCTATATATTAATCTACCTTTACCGATCCCCAAAATTATTAAATTAGAGCGCTTATTTGTAACGAATAATGTATTTTCAACTGAAGATAAGTTTTCCCGCCGAAAATATGGCCTAAGTACGGGTAACCCCTTTTCTCTCATCCTATGCAGTATATTTATGGAAATCTATGAAATGACCCTCCTCCCTAGGATTCATTCCCAACCTCTTATCTGGTTCCGATATGTAGACGACATCTTATCGGCATGGCCCATAGACAATAACAATTTCAATAAATTTTTCCACAACCTGAATTAGTTACACCCATCGATAAAATTCCAAGTAGAATGGGAACAGAACAATTCTCTTCCGTTTCTAGACGTAAAAATCCACCGTTTAAATAATCATATTCAGTGCTCAGTCTATCGAAAGCCTACAAATTCAAATGCTTACATACACTTGTTCTCATTACATGACAAATTCGTTAAGATATCTGTTATTTCATCCCCTTTTATCCGAGCCTATAGAACATGAAATTACTGATGAAATATTGATTATCTTCCAGGAATCACGGAAATGAGTGAATAATTGAATTTCAGGTTCGGATGAAGCACTAAAACACTTTTGAAATACGTCAGATACAATTATTTCATGAACATGATGCCTGCAAGAAAAAGCAAGAAGGGTTCTATTTAGTTTTGTTTCTGCTGTCACACATGCCCTTTCTTAGGACCAGTGTTACTAGAAGTGATATCAAAACACGTGGCTTTAACACTGTCCTCGATATTCCAATCTTGAAGACATTCCAAAACTGCTTCTGCTGCTTCAGCACCTGTACCTGACGTTAGTTTCATTATTTCCAAAAGCTTAGAGTCACCACCACCAGGCACTAAGACAGGCAGTCTATCTATATTTTCAGTGCCAATTAAATCAGGCATTTATTTGCCATCCCAATGGACTGTAAGAGGTGCATTTGTAGCGAAACTTTGCTTCTAAATATCTTCCATTTTTTTTTACGCAGTTCTTATCTTTGCAGTGTACTTATGGTTATATCATCAATATATCTTCCAAGGGCTAATACTGTTGCTGAGATCACCATCATTGCATGACGATCACTCATTTTTGTTCTGTCTAATGTAACCACTAAGTCAGGTGAAATCATTTTCTCGCCTTTAAATATTCTCTTTCTTGGAGGATTAGATAGACTGGGCTCTGCTTCATCACCGCTGTTTTTTTACGCTGCTTGAACTACTTGTTAGCTGAACAACTGACAAATTTAGTTTTCCATGGAATTCTTGTTCAATTCGCTGCAATTCTTCTTCACTTCTTTTGCATTTTTTCTATTCATTCTTTATTATTTTCTTGTCAACACTACCTATATAGCCTTGTCTACCTTTCTCTCTCTACGCTTTTAGAAATGAACGATCTTCTTCATTGGTTATCATTTCTAGGGCGTTAGCATGAGCTATATCAACAAATCATTTAAAGATTCTTGGGATGAAGTTTCCTTTGATGTTTGAGTTGGATATCACCTTGATTTTGTTTTTTGGAGGGTTCTGAACTGCGCATGTTTCTTCTGAATCTTTGTAACCACATGCGGTTTGTCTCTAGTTGGTATTTTTGCTTTGTCTCATATTTCATATATTTCTGAATATACAATGTTACAGGCCTCCTTTACATTCTCTTTGCATTGTGTTAAGGAGAAAAGCCATCTCAATATATCATAATTTGATGGAGGTTTTGTGGTTTGAATTGCATCAATTGCTTCTCCAGTAAGCCATACTTCTTTTTTACTTCTTGCTTTAATTGAACTTGACATGTTAATTATATTCCATAAAGACTTTGTTAAACATAGATAGACACTGAAACAATGCTCACTCTTCATTGGTTCACACAACGCTAAGTAAAGCATTGGTAATTGCCTGCCAACTGGTAAGGGATGTTCTGCTGAGACAATAAACACGACACCAGAGCGCCTACAAGACTACACGTCGAGCTTATTTATCCATTGTACCTACCCTATAACATCACAGGTTATAGGATGATAATGAAACTTAAAATGCACTTAATATAGCTGTTAACATAATACAACTATTAATTTATATTTAGGTAATACTTAATCTGAAAAAGACAAAAAATTCACTAATATTTAACTATTTTTCATAATTTGCATATATTGTTAATATGTGTGAAACTAACATTCGCTGTGGCACTACTAAATATTATTATATTTTGCTGCTAATTTGCACAGCACATTTTTTCATCAAGCCGCACTATATCCAGGGGTCAGTGGTTTCACTAGCATATACCATAACTCGCCATTGAGTTATTTTACTTATATATATATATATATATATATATATATATATATATATATATATATATATATATATATATATATATATATATATATATATAATGTTTTGTTTATTTGGACACTGGATTTTTTGTTAACATTTCTAATAACACTAAGTGAAAAGTATTTGTATATATATACTTATGTTTTCATTTTTTGTTTTTACAGGATGGTTTCTAGGAGAAAAGAGCTATGAATTTCGTAATCCCACCAATTTGGAGCGAACCAACTGACCACTTAAACAATTGTTTCTTCTGCATGGTGAACCCTTCCAAATGTCGAGCAGGCAAAAGGCGCTTGTTATCACCTATTGCGTCAGTGCGCAAATGAAAGTTCAAATTCGTCACTTCCTTCCAGACAGAATATGTAAATTTCATATAAATGTCATTATCCTGGACACAAAAGCAAAGTTTGAAATAAATCAGTGTTTTTTCATGCATTCTAGACACAAGCAAAATAGAAAAGAACAGTTGCTGCCCAAAGACAAAAATCGTGTTACAGTGTTATTACTTGAATATTTTTGGCAATTTTGCCGGTTCGGGTACACTAGTACGTACATATAGTATACATAGTATATGACTATATAGTAAAACGTTTGTTTTTTATGATAGTTGTGATCTAGGATTCAAAACTGTGTCATGGAATTCTGAAGAAAACACTTCCAAGATTTTTGATCTAACGAATGAAAGAAGCTTTCTAGGCGTGGATTGACTTCATATAAACCCTATTGTAAATCATAAAGATATGAATATAGGAATCCCTAATCGTGTATTATTTCATTCAGGGTACTTTAGCATTCTTTTCCTTATATGATACCCAAATCATGCATTATCTTTCCTTGGTATCATTTTATAGCAAGTAAATGGCTTATTTATACGAGTTTGTTTTCAAACCTAATTCGCAGAGTCCCAGTTGTATACGAATGGGAGTTTTTTGCCAGTTTTGACTTTATCATTGCTTAAACATTGGTGGCGAAAATTCTAAAGGAGATGAGGTGATTTAAAGGCCATAATTATTGCAGAAAAAATGGGGGGAAAGAAAACTAGGTCATGTTTAATGACTTGTCTTCGTCTTCTCACCTCCGCCAACAGAGTTGGACGGAGCTTGTGTTATCTCGTGTATGTTTGTCTGTCTTTTTGTGAACAAGATATTTCGATTAAATTGCTTGGAGGAAGGAGCTTTGGGTGGCGATTAGAGTTGCTTAGATTTTGGGTCCGATCTCTGCTCGAATGCGGATATTGGATCATTTAATCGCTTTCTTTAACATTGCGAAAATGGGCATTATCTAACATTTTGCTAATATCATAAAAATAATGGGTAGTTAAATTTTAAAAATACACTCAAATTACTAACTTAACACGTTCTACCAACCTACACAATTTAATGTTGATCAGTGAGATCAAAATATATATAATGGGGAGACAATATTTACCGAGTCAACGTGTAATAATGGAGGGTGATTTAAACATGGGAGTGCCATCAATGTGTAGCTGAGATAAGGGAAATTTAAGTCGCTTTAAACAGATTTTGTTTCTGTTAAAAAGTAAATAAGTCATATCTGGACGAATTCAAAGATCTGGATCTGCCATTAGTGAAAACCAGCTTCTTTTTTTTATTATTCTCAAACAAGAGTAGCTTGCGCTTCGCAGGCAGACATTCAGTCTGTGACGTACGGCCTATCCTGGTCTGGCAACGGGGTTTTGGTCTTAAAATTTTAAAAGGTTTCCAGTACATACCTCCTAATAATTTACTCTTGGTCTAGGTTATTTCAGATTCATTCTTATTTTCTAGCCCTAAAGACAAGAAAAAAACTTTTATCGCAATTCGTTTGATATACGAACAAAAAATCTTCAGAGCTCTTTGTTTACCCATCTAAATTTGCCTTTATATATCCTCCCCCTACAGCTATGCCTTGATTTTAATACATTTTCTGAACTTCAGATTTGCAATAGTTTTTTTTTTAAGTTATCAAACATTCCATTAGTATATTTATTCATGAACTCTTAGAAAGAACTTGGTTGTCGTGGTACAACCACTCTATACCATACAATACTTCTAAAGTATGTGGGGGGGTGACTTAATCACCTACTGCAACGCGAACCGTTGAAGGACTGTTCGCAGGGATTAACGACCGACTAGGAGGTCACACTTGAGACGTTGGGTTTCAAATCCTTAATAATTAAACAGAGTGCATAAATGTTTGGCGAGATTTACTTGAAAAGGCCGAGAGTATCGTTCAAGGTTAGTTAAAGATGAAACAACAAAAATAGAATTTATTTACAAAGATTAAAATAAGAATAATAATAGGCAAAAGGAGATTATTTAAATTGAAAGTCTCCTGATAATTATTATGAGGAGGGATTCTCAAATGAAATTATTTGATTAATGTTACTATGCTCAGATCAAAAGGGGGAACTTGACAATACTAATAATGGATGGGGTTTCAGTCTTACGGGTCGGTGTCTTCGAGGAAGGTCCTTCTTGCGATGAGGCGAGTGGGGAACGATCCGATGAGGCAAGTGTGGCACGATCTGATTATGCAAGTGGGGCACGGTCCGAATAAGGTAGGTGGGGCACGATCCGAACCAACCTTCCGATGAAGATAGCCAATCTTCAAAGATAACGCTCGAAGGGAAATGTGAGATTACTCGTAATTCCAATAGAAGAGGAAACTTCTTTTTCCTCAAGGTAATCGATGGAGATTTACTTCTGTTCGATTAAACGGAGACTGTTGCGCAAATTCAAAGGCTTGCTGATCAGAGAAGCTACCAATTAAGTGGGAGATAATCACGGCAGAGAAGGTCTTGCTGTCTGACGAACGCTCACGAGACTTGAGACGATGAGGACGGCTTTGAGGTACGTGCTGGACTCTTCGAACTACAGAATAACCCGAGTATTTGTATGCCCAATTCTGAGGGGGAAGGGGGAGTTTGGAGAAAAAAGTCACAAGCCCCAGTCATCTTAATCCGGAAGCGGAGTCGATTCATCATTTAGCAGCGAGGTCCAAGAAACAGCGGCTCTTCCTCGCTGCGTCACAGGGGGAGGGGGGACGCTTGAGACGAGTTCGTAGGGTTGGAGAATATTTCCCAATGCGCTTAGGAGTAGAAATTTTTTTAATGTTCTAACAGGAAGTGACGTTCACTTGCATGTGGTTTCCAATAAAAAAAAATTGAGAGGGGGGGCCTCAGAGGTTGTTCTTTTACACCCCTCCCTTCCATATGATAGAAGTTTTCTGAGAGAGAGGGAAGAACAAGGAACATATCGAAAAGTTGGATAGGAGGAATTATTATTAAGTCATCAGCCTGATAAAAAAAACGGGGGACCTGACCTGTATTCGACAGGATTACAAAAAGGATATAATATTGATCTAGCAAAAATTATGTAAATGGGTCGACAAAAATAATTATATTTAGATTAAGGAACAAAATTAGAACTTTGTCTAAAAGAGTAGTGGAACAACAACAACAACCCCCAAAACTATATTAAATAAGTATCTACAAGGACCAGAGATATATGTACAGAGTAATAAAAAAGAAAAATAATATATACATGATTAGCTAACGGGTTTACAGGCGACCTATAATTTAGTGGATTAGCCAGCATTGTCAACTAATGGATTCGGGCTAAGAATTTCAGCTATACAAGTTTCGGTACCACGTATCTACCAAACTTTGAACTAAAATTGTTGAAGTAGCAAAAGCCATCGCATTATATGTCCGTTCTTGCTCTTAGTATTTCGGAGGTACGACAAAGGGCGATGATCAATCTCGACAATAAACTCTTTCCCTATTAAATACATGCTAAACTTGGTAATACTCCATACTATAGCTAAAACTTCCTGTTCTATTACCGAGTAATTACGTTCACAGGGCAGTAGTTTCGCCTTGCGTAAGCCACCGGGTGGCTTCACCTTCGTCGGAGTATTGGAGCAGAACCCACCTAATTCCTTCCTCACTCGCATCCGTCCTGATTCCGAAGGGTTTAGAAGGATTAGGGAGCTTTAAAATGAGGACGATCGCTAGCTTTTCCTTGAACTGCTGGAACCTGTCAGTAGCTTCGGGATTCCATGAAAGAGAATCTGAGGATGTCTTATGAAGGAAGGCACTTAAAAGGGCGAAAATAGATGCGAAGTTAGGGATAAATCTACATTAAAAGGAGGCCGATCCCATGAATGACCTTAGCTGTTTCTTCGTGAGGGAAAGGGGCATCTCGACAATGGATCTGACCTTTTCGTCCTGGGGGGCCATCCGATTTTTCGAGCGAACAGGATCTTGAGTAGTAAGTACGATGTTATGCTCAAATTGATTGAAGCAACCGGGGGTCTCGGAGATGACATCTTCGAATCCATTTAGCAATTGCTGCAGCTGACTCTTTTGAAGAGGCGCTAGCCTGGGGAGGACATCTAGCACGGGGGATGGCGATTCCAGGGTCCAGGTAAAGATGGGATAGGGTAAGCACCATCTTGTTCAATGCATACTACTTGCACGACTTTGAGGGGGCCAGCAGGATGCACCGCTTCCAAAGGGGACTCTTCATCGAGGGCCACAATATTGTTGATAGACCCACGGTGGGGATATTTCTTCAACATATTGATGTGAAAAAACTTATCTCCTGAGGGGATTCGAATTAAGTAATCCACTGGTCTTTTTACCTCTAAAATGGAATTGGGGCTAATTACTGGATTGGGAGTTTGTTACTTTTCGTGGGAAGTAGCAACAGCATCTCATCACCAGGCTTAAATCTTCTTTCCTTTGCCTTTAATTCGAAATAAGTTCGATACTTCTCCAAATTTACTTCAGCATTTTGGATCACGATGGTGGCACATATCTCGAGGCGCTTTTGAAGGTCTAGAAGGTACAAATAGGAGGATTGGATTTCGTTATCCAGACAGGGATTGGTGAAAAGTTCCTTTAAAATAGCAAGGTCACCGCAAACATTACGGCCATACAGAAATTCGAAGGGGGCGAATCCTAGGGTCATATGGGGGATTTCGCGATATGCAAACAATGCCACGTGTAAAAAGCGATGCCATTCTCGGGGCTGATCTATAGACAATTTTCTGAGGATTGCTTTCAATGTGCTATTTAATTTTTCCCAAACTCCGTTTGCGGCTGGGTGGTAAGGGGTGGTAAACAGAGGTTTTACCATGAGGAGCTTGCCGACATATTCTATAAGCTCGGATGTAAATTGTCTTCCTCGATCCGACAATACTTCTTTAGGAATTCCTACCGAGAAAAAATGGAAATGAGGGCTTCGGCGCATGAAACGCTATCAATGCGCTTAAAGGAGACTGCCTCAGGAAAATAGGTAGCGAAGTCTATCAAAGTGAGGACGTAACTGTGTCCTTTACTAGACAGGGGATCAATGGGGCAAATAAGATCAATGGCCACACGAGAAAAAGGTTCCGAGATGATCGGGCATTTCTGAAGGGGGGCTGGCTTGACGCGCCCTTTTGCAGATGTCCTTTGGCAGGCATCGCATGATTTGCAGTACTCTGCAATTTCTCTGGCCGCACCTGGCCAATAAAAATACTTCAAAAACCTCTGAGAGGTTTTATTATGACTAAAATGACCGGAGAATAAACTATCGTGAGAAATCTGAAGGAGTTGGGGGACGTGAGAGTGGGGAGCACACAAAGTGTAGGTTTGACGTTCAGTTCCGTCATTTACGATGTAACAGCTCATCCTTGACAAGGTATGAGATGCTTTTTCCACCGCGGGAAGACTCTTGTCTTGAGTCCTGGCTTTCTCCCAAAGGGGTAGGAGAATTGCACCACCCTTCTGGGCCCGGGCAAAATCTTCATTCCGGAGGGTCTTAATCTCCGGACCGACGGGGTTTTCTAAAGGAACGGGTTCCAGGGAAGCCTTGGTTGCCTGAGCACGGATTATCACGGGTTGTGCTACCGGGTTGCTTGTAATATGGGGGCTCTGACCAATCAGTACAGAGCAAAACTTGATTGGGTTCGCTACCACTTCGACCCAACCAGTCAAATACTTACATTCGATGTGGCATTTAACAATAGGGAAATGATTCGCTCGGCCAAGGTAATCATGGACCCCAGCGAACCTTTGGTAGTAAGGACCGACTGGGGGAAGTAAATTCTCGGATACCACGATGCATGTGCACCCAGTATCACGTACAAGGGTGTACATACGGCATTCGTTCACGGCTCCATTTTCAAATTACAAACCACCGGAGGAGCTCTTATTAAAGAGAAAATTTACTTGGTGACCGGAGTTGTTGATCGACGAGAGAGACGTAGTGGTATCTTGAAGGGACGGAGTAGGAGCCAGGAGTGGCATTAAATTGGTATTCCTGATGGGAGGACACGATTCTAAATTTGGAATTTTGAGGGCGGTTCGTGCGTACATGACCTTCTATTTCCCACGTAAAACTGATTATCTGCCTTCTGGAGAATAACGACGCGGAGGGAGTGGTAATTAGGGGCTTAATGTCTCTTGGTTCCGAAGAAGGGAGGTTCCTAGGTTCTCAGGTGCCTTGAACTTTCACGAATCTAGGGGTATTTATTGGAGGGGGACATTAGTTATTAATCTTAAACTTGGGATAAGACGAGAGAGGTTTCTTATTAACCTTGGGATAAAAGTTATGGCTACTTGCCTCCTCTAGGCATTCCTTGAACGTAGAACAGCGCTTGTCTTTTACGAAGGCACGGATTTCGTGGGTCAGGGAAGCTAAGAATTGATCTATTAGGACGAAGTCCAGAAGGGACTCGTACTCTTGAGGGACTTTACACGTATCTAACCAAAATTGGAGGTGTTTCTGGAGGGTGTACCCAAAATGGCGAAAGATCTGACCGAGGAGGATCTTTTCATGACGGAAACGTGCATGATAGAAGTTTGGGGTAATATTTACGGCAGCTAAGAGTTCAGACTTGAGTGTAGAGTAGTCTACCGTGGACTCTGAGGGAAGGGAAATGAATATATCTCTCAACTGTGAGTTTAGGAGGGGGACCAATTTGGCGACACCATCTACCTCGATGTCTCAATTGTTGATTTCAAAAATCTTCTCGAAATGCGTAAGACATGATCAAAAATCTTCTCCCTCTTTAAAGATGGGTAATCTTACTGACGGGGACTGTAGAGTTTCAGTCCTGGAGTTAATTGATATTGACTCCAATTGATTACGCTTTAATTCCAGTTCATGCTGCCTTATTCTCTCAAGCCCTTCCATCTCTGCTTCTCTTAGTTCTTTTGCTCTTCTCTCTTCACTTCTCTTAGTTCTTTTTCCTGCGCTCTTAGTTCTTGTTCCTTCACTCTTCTCTTTCATTTCTCTCTTCTTCCTGAATAAAAGTTAATAATTCTCGGCCCGACAGGCCCAACGACTCTCCTTGACTCTTGAAACGGTCAAACGAAGAAGACATATTGTTGGCTTACTAGGAGGAACGTAACTCGCGAACGGGGCTATTGACTCAACATCATTACCAGCCAATATACGTGAAGCTTAACTTTTCCGAAAAATAAATATTTAAACATTATCCCACTAAAGGAAAACTAAAACTCTTCCTAAGCGGTTAGGACGGGTTAATCTTTCTAATCTTGCGATGAGGCGAGTGAGGAACGATCCGATGAGGCAGGTACGGCACGATCCGAACCAACTTTCCGATAAAGATAGCCAATCTTTAAAGATGACGCTCGACGGGAAATGTGGGATTACTCGTAATTCCACTGAAAGAGGTAACTTCTTTTTCCTCAAGGTAATCGAAGGAGATTTTCTTATGTTCGATTAAACGAAGGAAGACTGTTGCGCAAATTCGAAGGCTTGCCAATCAGAGAAGCTACCAATTGAGTGGGGTAGAATCACGGCAGAGAAGGTCTTGCTGTCTGACGAACGCTCACGGGACTTGAGACGATGAGTACGGCCTTGAGGTACGTGATGAACTCCTCGAACTACTAAATAACCTGAGTATTTATATGCCCGATTCTGGGGGAAAGGGGAATTTGGAGAAACGAGTCACAAGCTCCAGTCATCTTAATCCGGAGGTGGACTCGATTCATCATTTAGCAGCGAGGTGCGAGAAACAGCAGCTCTTACTCGCTGCGTCACCGGGGGGGTGGGGATGCTTGGGACGAGTCCACAGGATTGGGGAATATTTCCCCAATGCGCTCAGGAATAGAAAATTCGTGAATGCTCGAACAGGAATTGACATTCCTCATGACGAGATATACTCGCACGTGTTCTCCAATAAATTGGAGGGGGGAGAGGTTCAGAGGTTGTTCTTTTGCATTGGTTAAAACCTTCAGATATACTTAGGTGATTCAACTCAAATTCAAACTGTTAAATAAAATAGCCTTCCTAAAATATAGTGTTATGGTAGTCTTATGGAGGACTAGTGAAGAGAGAGACATGATTCCTAGTGTGACAGCAAGGTTTTCAGGAGGAAGGAATTATATGGTTTTCTTAATTTGTTCTATGCCTGATCCAGAGTAGAAATCCGGATTCATTCCGACATGATGGATTTCATGATTGTTCGTTTAAATGGCAACAATGGCATTTGGGGAGGTATGCCTCCTCTGAGTGCTTTCTCATTCTTATTATATATGCGACTATATCATTAAGAGCAGGTTTGAAAAGAGATTGGTGAAGTAAAGGGAAATATACAAGGAAGGGACAAATTGAGGAAGCAAGATCAAAGTGAACGGAAGATATGAAGAAGGAAAATGGATATAAATATTGAGTTGAGGAATAAGTTCTTGCGGTTTTATCAAATTTATTCATTACCATTAAAAATTTTAGAAAAACTTCATTTTTAATTAATAACAGTATGCAATTTAATCAATAATGTATTCTCCGTTGTTATTTACGACTTCTTCCCAGCGTTCAACTAGTTTGTCGGTGACTCTGCAATAAAAATCTTTCGATTTTGACTCGAAGAATTCGTCTAACCAGGTTCTTAATTCCACATCAGTATTGAACGAAACGGCACGCAAATTGTTGGAGAGCGATCGGAACAGATGGAAATCCGATGGAGCCAAGTCTGGTGAATAAGGAGGATGCGCCAAGATTTCCTAATTAAGCATTTGAATAGCGTCTTTAGTCATATTGGCAATGTGAGGAGGAGCATTGTCGTGTTGCAGAAGGACTCCATAACGTCGATGAGGTTGCTTTTCACGAATAGCTTCGGCGAGTCGATACATTTGTTGAACGTAGAGTTCTGCATTGATAATCTCGTTGTTCGCAAGGAACTCATAAAGAATGATGCCTTCGCAATTCCACCACACACAAAGCATCGTCTTTCGTGGATGAAGTCCTTGCTTTAATCGGGGAAGTGTTTTTTTATTGGGGCTAAGCCATTGTTTTCGATGGTTCATGTTGACATAAATACACCACTTTTCGTCGCCAGTGATAATGCGGTGAAGAAATCTGTCCTTATATCCACGAGTAGCCTTGTGACGAGCAAGCAAACCTGTGGCAATCATGGAGCGTTGAAGTTTGTTGCTTTCGCTCAAAGCGTGTGGAACCCATGCACCGAGTTTTTTAACTTTTCCCATCGAATGAAGGTAATTCAATGCAGTTTTCTGATCACACGCTAATTGTACAGCCTATTCTCTAGTCGATTGACGAGGATTTTCATGAAGATAGTCGTTTAATCGTTCTTCATTTAACTTAATGGGGCGACCAGAACGTTCTTCGTCATTAAGATTGAAATGACCGTTTTTGAAAAGTGAAAACCACCATTGAGCTGTCCTTTCTGATAAAGCATTTTCTCCGTACACAACACAAATATCGCGACGAGCTTTGGCTGCGTTTGCATTGTTCCCGTCTCGATTGAAAATGAATAACAACAATGCGCCTTTCTTTCAACTTGACATTCCATTTTGAGGGTACAGAACAAAAATTAAATTACCTCAACTTTTAAATAAACCACAATGACTTATTATTCTTACTTCAAGACGTAGACTAAGCAAAAGCTTAATAGTCTACGCTGTTAAGAGACGTAGCCTAACCTTTGCAAATTTTGCTCTCATTATTTATTATTGTTTCTTAATATGTGCACAAATCACGTCAACAAAACTTAAATCAACACAACATTTAAAAAAACGCAAGGACTTATTCCTCAACCTAATAGAATATCTTCAGACACAGCGATCATATTTAATAATGAGCCCCCCCCCCCTCCCTTCTTTCTCTTTCTAATTTACATTCATGATATATCCCGTTTTTCCTCTTTACTAAATTTCATACACATTGCTGATGATACATCTGTATCTATCGCGTATAACAGCCTACATATGTATATTAAATACTACCAAAAATAGCGAGTTCTCTAATATCAAACTGGCAAACAGCTTATCACTCTACAGCAAAAAAACGACTTGCAGTTTGGAATAGAAATTTAGATACACAACAGAGGTGGAAGCTTTTCAATTAATCACTAGTTGGCCATAAAATAAAGATTTTAATACACATAAAAACTAAAAATGGATATGATGTTTTCTAAAATTTGGTAGCAATTTAAACTGCCAAACATTTATTAGACTTTTCTAATAACTTTTTGCTTCATCCCTCTTGAAAGTGATTTTCTTATTCTACTTTCCCCTATGACAACCTCCGGCATGGGTGCACAGCCGTAAAATTACACAAAATCTACCTTTACACCAAGATAATATAAACTAAAAAGCAAAACCTCAAAAAAGAAGATAAAAAACAACACTCAACAATCAATAAAAATATAGAAGACACAAGGCCCGGAGAAAGGTTCGTTTCTTTCAGGGGTTTGGGGAGGGGGTTCGATTCTCTTAGGGGCATTAGCATACAGCAAAAAATTTAAATAAGTAAATACTATGGAAGGAGCCCACCTCCTCCCAAATCTCAGTGACACCACAACTCGATGTACAGCAATCCCTCTCAAGGACTCGCGACAGGTGGTGCCAACCACGCCTGTTGCGGTTCTGGGACAAGTACCACTCAGGAAGCTCTCTTTGACTAGAATTATCACGCAAAATGGTTTCTTACCGTCTGAAGGACCAATCAGTCTTGAGAGAGAGGTTCTATTTGGGCGCAACAAATAGAATAAGGCATCTTTTTTTGCCATGGAGCCCGAAGGGCTGTCGTGTTTCTGTCATGCGGTTAGGGCGAAAAAAAGCAAAACGCCGGTCCGGTCACTCACTCTGTGTAGACATCCTGGCAACATCGTCAGCGCGCACATTTCCTGCAAATCGTACATGTCCAGGAACCCAGGAGAAGACAATATCGACTTTCTCCATACTCGCAACTGCCATGGCGTCACAGATGATATCAACATGGAAATGCGGTGATTCTAACGTTAAAGGGTACTAAGCACGCACTGATTCGCTATGAATTAGAAATATGTCTCAAAACTGGGAACGGGGTGTGATTTTCCGTACCAAGCCGTGTATTGCAACCAGCTCACTCTTACAGATAGACTTTATGTCCGAAGAGTCCCGCCGGCTTCAAACAAAGGGGGGAGGGGTTGCATGGTTCCACTGTGAAGCGATAATGTGCTCTAAGAAATACGAGCACAATAATCCCAGTGCTGTAGAGGCCTTGGGAAAAGGCCTGGGTACAAATAAAAGGTGGTATCATCCAGGGAGGCATATTGAGCAGGATCATATGTATAACCTCCCTAAGAGTTGCACCAAACTCTGGAATGAGTTTCCTATCTCTCAAACCGAAGTATTAGGGTAGGTTGGCATCTCCCTTCAGTACATGAACAATTAAAATTTGCAGCGGATGAAATGACATCCATTGGACACCGGGCAGACGCTGAAGCCGCGAGGTCAAGCGCATTCTGCACTGTGTATGGCGTAAAACGATTGACATTTTCCCTGACCCCTGTGAGAAGTCTCTCTATATTGGTCGTGCGGAAAACACCGGGTCCAAGCCAATGCTAGAGTCGTGAATTGATTCCACTTTCTACACTAGACCTACGGATCACTAGGAATAAATTTTTGTCGTATTCTAGCTTGGAGCCTACAGAGGAGCACATAAAAGGGTATCCCTATCTGTACCTCACGTGAAGAACGCCACAGCGCAAATAATTCACATGGTCCTGAGTGCAAGAGAGCTTAAGTCTTCCTTTCATAGGTTTGACTCCAAAAATAAAGGCCAAGTAAACGGAGGGGATCCATCACTTTCAGGCTAACCACATCATTTTGGTGAAAGTACAAATCGAGCTGATGCCAATTTCGGCAACAAAAGTGCATCACTTTTTGCTTGGCCAATAAACCTGAAATTCTTTGCCATCGGCATAATGGGAGATGCGATTCAGAGCCTGTGTAAGGCGGTTCTCCAGTGTAGGTATCTGGGTCGTGCCAAAAGAGAGTGAAACGTCGTCTACGTGGAGCATAACTAGAAAGTATAAGATAACACCAAAGAATTCCCTACACGCTTACATCGAAACGACAATCTTTAAGAAACTTAGAAAGATTAGGAATAGTCCCCGTGCCTAAATCGAATAGAGGTTCTTCAGTATACCGTTTCATCACAAGTATCATAAGCTTCTTCAGATCAAAAACCCTGTGGCGTTACCCTATCCAGGAAGGAAGGCTTGCAGGTTTTATTAAGCAAAGCCTAATATTTTCTTTCTTTTCTTCAACGAAGGGGACGAAAAATATATAAGAAAGAAATTTAGCATTACAAAGTTCCCATGATATAATGATGGCGAGTGAATTAAGTTAACCGACATGTGAGAATTTTATCTTGCAATCCCATGATACGGGAATTCTGATCTCGAAATTTCTGAACCATTGACAAAAACTCCGCAGATAGAAAACGAATGTCTGATTCCAGACAATTTAATCTCTATTCACAAGAGCAGTTTCAGGAAATGTGTATAAAAAACATTAGGACAGGTATATATGGAATTATTAGTAAACCCGTTCAACACTGCCAATGTGATCAAGTATGAAGGTTGTCTGCTATTCTTCAGCCGGAAAAGAGAATATGACGTATAATAAAAATTACTGAAACCAACTGTGCTGAGAAAAGCGACTTCCGCCCTACAGAAAGTAGGCAATTTTAATATTTACCAATTTCTCTATCAACTTATCCACGCAGAATGTTAGAAACATTAGGCAAAAAACAACAGGAGTGGAGTGATCTTTCTACGGTTTGCGAAAAGCAAGCGAGGTAACCATTTGATAGTATTCAGGAAAGATGCCGTCCAACAAGATCGGTTGTACAGAGGACATCCTCAAGAGCATGGGTAGTGTCCATGCACGAAACGAAAACATGTCGTTGAAGGATTTTCCACTTCTGAAAGTGAAGTTTTAAGTTGGCGAGCTTCAGCGCCCTGCGACGTGTTTTATATGGTAGTGAAGCAGCATTTTGGCCAGATAATGTGGATAAAAGTTGTTGTGAAGGAATCTCCTACCGATACAGGGTCATATATAGTGCTCCCAATTTCCTGGATGCCGCAAGAAAGGTCCTGCCTGGACTTGTACCGAATCTTCGTCACACCCCTCCACATCTCTGCAACAGGTTTGCCATTAAGTGAATATACGTATGCCTGCAAAAGAGAGCTGCGAACCTGCTTCGCAATCAAACAGAAGCTTGCTCTCGCCTGAAGAAATTCATATAGGTTCAATGCGCTCGGGCACCACTTGTAATGCTTAATAGCTTATCGCTTCTTTGGCTAAACTGTCTCTCATTTGGCCGACCACCCCGGAAGCAGTTAGCTTACATTTAGAAGCTTCTAATATAGTCTTCAAATGGAATTAATAATAGATCATCCAACCATTTGTAAACCTATTGCAGTGTTAAACCAAATTTCGAAATGCCAGGTGGAATTGTTTTTATTTTAACTAAATCAGTGTTTTATATTTAATCATTTTATATCCTAATCTATGTACTTATAGTTTACTATCTATGAGTAGGGTCAGCGATAGTGAGTTAGAAGTGCTGAGTTTACAGATTTATATTAAGGCATTTCGTTTTCGATTATATGAATATTCGAGATTATTATCTTCACCAAAATCAATTACGTTAGAGATGGAAGGTCATTATGTCTTCCATGTTAAAGATATTTGCAAAATGTTCATTTATTGTCTAAAATTTATGGGTGAGTTCTTTGTCACTTAACACATCTTTATAATTGATCAGGGGGTCGATGCAATCCTTAATTGGTTTACTATTATTAACATATCTATAAAATCTCTTAGGTTCACGTTTCGCTAACGAAGCTATTTCTTTTTCGTCATTCCTCTTAACTCTCCTTATGTTAAATTTGGGAACGTGACGTGTGTACTAAGAGAGAGAGAAAGACTACTTGGATGATTAGTGAGCGCGAGGGTACGTCATTCTCCATCACACCTGTAAGCTTTGCAGGTTCAGATTTAATCAAGGTATGCCATAGATTATAAAAAAATGGGTTTTAAAAAGGCCCACCTTTTTGTCACCAATGAAAAGAGGGCTTGCAATGCTACGAGCTCTCTTTGAAGGCAACATGACCAAAAATCTTGATGCAACGTCTAATTTCCACTCACTGCATCCACTTTCCAAGTGGCCTTGCATAGAATCGATGTAATTTAAACAACTTCCATTCAAATGTCATAATTAAATCATTATAAGATACCACCTTTTTATGCGGTCTGTAACATTTTACGGATTTTTTTTTACTTTTGGCAACGGTGAATCTTTTCTCTTTATTAGGCACTCGTGTCCTGATATCTGCGAGAAAAAGCAACAAATTGCTTTGATGTGTCTGTACCCTAACATTCTACGGCTTGAGTTATTAGGTATTCAGTTCCAATTTTATGGGTCATCGAGTTCTTTGAGTCTTTTACTAAAACGGCTTCAAATAAATAACATCTAAAGGAATATCAATGTGCTTTAAAGGATTGAAATGAATATTTAAGTTATAAAAATGTATAAATCGCATTCAGTATTAAATAAATACCGCAATTTTTCCTCAGTTCAACCGTTCTAATTCTTCATTCAAGATCTCTGAGTTCAGTTAGAGCAATAAATTGAGAAAAACATCATAAAAAAGTATAAGAAAGAAATTTAGCATTACAAAGTTCGCATGATAAATGATGGCTAGTGAATCTTTGAGTCTTTGCTGTTAACCGACAAGTGGGAATTTTCTCTTGCAATCCCACAATACGGGAATTCTGATCTCGAAATTCCTGAATCATGACAAAAACTCCGCAGATAGAAAACGAATGGCTGATTCAAGACTGTTTAATCTCTATTCACAAGAGCTTTTCAGCAAATGTGTATAAAGACATTAGGACAGGTATATATATATATATATATATATATATATATATATATATATATATATATATATATATATATATATATATATAATTTTCTTTTCTTTTCCCTCTCCCGAGTAGTTTAACTCGTCTTCATGATATAGCATTCTTTCGAGTATTTGTGTAATTCATTTGTAAATGATTAAATCGTTATTGTTTTATTAACATTAGGGGATAGTGTATATCTGTTTTTGTCCATCATATATTTTACTTTTAACGTACTACCTCGGGTTATTGCTGTCTTGTAACGTACAGAAGAAATAAAAATCTATATAATCGAAACATTTTAAACTTCGAATGTGTCTATTTATGCTGGCTCTCAATCATCTAGACTCCAAAGTTATTAATTCTGGATCTTTAAGTTCACCTGCTTAATGCATGTTTCTAAGACTAAGAATTATCCCACTTCAACAATTTCAAACATATATGGAATCCTAAAGTTGCATCAATATGCAGTTATAGAGTGTCAAAATGATAAGTCTTGTAATTAAAGTGGTTAAAATTAAAACCAAATTTCGTTTTGCGTTCTTGTACTGACAGTTCCATCGCCAATGAATCTTCAGATTAGATGTCCCAACTGCTCCTAGATCGTTTTTCTCTTGTTTTTCCTAAGTGGAATAATATTAATTCTACTCGCAGCATTAATATTACGTAGAATATACATCTATGTCAAATTTTTTGCAGAGCTAATTTCATTTAATCAGGAGATATTAGAAATATTCGCTCTTAGAGATAGGCTTCGTATTCCCTTTGCATTTACTTCTTTTCAGGAAAAATGATACTCAAATTGGAACGGAGTGTTAGAAAAAACAGTTATATTTATTTGCCTCAAAATTGACCTTTTCAGCACGAACTAAGTCACCTTTAAATTGTTATGACCTCCATTTACGATCCGTTGGAATAGTCTCGCCCAATAAACAGTTAGTTATGAATGGTTGATCCCATGGAGGCAAACTCCCCAAACATAAACCACGACTTGGCAATCGAGAAGAAAAACAATGTTTTGTATTTCGAGGAGAAGATGAAAAAACCTATGTTATTTTTGAGGGGAAGAAAAAACATATTTTGTTTTCGAGGGAAAGAAAACCCATGTTCTGTCTTTCGATGCAAAGAAAAACGATGGTTTGTCTTTCGAACAGAAGAAACAGCTTATCATGTTATTCTAGAAGAAAAACCATGTCTTATCTTTCGAAAAGAAAAAACATATGTCTTTCGAGAAGAAGAAAAAAAACAGGTCTTTTGTATCGAGAAGAATAAAAAAATATTTTGTTATTTCAAAAGAAGAAAGTAGTCTAGTCTTTTAAGCTGAATAAAAAAAAATCTACATTGTCTTGCAGGGAGACAGAAAATGATATGTAGTTATTCGAGAAGGAAAAATTATATCTTGTTTTTGAAATGAAGAAAACTACGTCTTGTCAATCGAGAAAAAAAAAAACATATTTTCTTTCCGAGAAGAAGAAAAACCATATATTGCCCTTCGAGAAAAAACCCAAATTTGTTTTTTTAAAAGAAGAAAAGCCATGTCTTGTCTTTCATGAAGAATAAAAACCATGTCTTTTCCTTCAATAAAAAAAAGTTGTCTTGTCTTTGGAGAAGAGAAAGACCATCCATTCTTTTGAGAAAAATTTTTTTAACTTTCGAGAAGAAAACCATGACGTGTATTTCGAGAAGAATAAAACCATATCATATGTTTTGAAGAAGAAGAAATCCATGCCTTGTCCTTCCACAAAACATGTACATTTTCCGAGAAGAATAAAAACAATATCTTGTCTTCGAGAAGAAGAAAAAGTACGTTGTTTATATCGAAGAGATGAACAGGCATACCTTTTCTTTCAAGAAATAGAAAACTATGTCATGTCTTTCAAGAAGAAGAAAAGGATGTCATTTCTTTTGAAAAGAAGAAAAACTTGACTTGTCTTTCGAGAAGAAGAAAAAGATCTTATCTTTTGAAAGTAAGAAAAGCCATGACTTGTCTTTTGTTAGGAAGAAAAACTATGCCTTTTCATCCGAGAAGGAGTAAAACTCTCTTGCTTTTCTTCTCTCTCGAGAAGAAAAACCTATCATGCCGTTCGAGAAGAATAAAAATTAGGTCTCGTCTTTCTAAATAAAGAAATCCCATCAATTGTCTTTCGAAAAAAGAAGAACATATCTTGTCATTGGAAAAAAATAAAAGCCATGTCTTGTATATCGAGAAGTGGTAAACACAATTATTGTATGACGAAAAGAAAACAAACAATACCAATGTTTTTCAAGAAATAAATCCGTCTTATGTTTCGAGATGAAGAAAAACGATGTATTGTTTTTTAATAAGAAAAAATCCAGTGTCTTGTCTTTCGAGAAGAAGAAAAAATATATTTGGGTTTTCAGAAGAGGAAAACCCATGTCTTTTCTTTTGAAAAGAAGAAAAAATATCTTATTTTTCGAGATAAAGAAACCATGTCTTGTCTTTCCAAAAGAAGAAAAACAATGCCTTCTCTTTTGAGATAAAAAGAATATCTTCCTTTTCGAGAAAAGAAAAAAAACATGTGTCGTCTTTCGAGAAAAAAAACAAAACATGTGTTGTCTTTCGAGAAGAAAATATATCTCTTTTAGAGATAAAGGAAACCCATGTATTGCCAATCGAGAGCAATAAAACCATGTCTTCGCTTTCGAGAAGAATAATCATATCGTGTTTTTCGAGAAAAAAACACCCCATTGTTTTTCGAGAAGAAGAAAAGCACGATCTAGTCTTTCAAGAAGAAGAAAAACTATGTTTTTTCTTTAGAAAGGAATAGAAACCATGTCTTGTCTTTCAGGAATATAACAATGTCTTTATTACGAGAAGATAAGATTATCATGTTTAAAAAAAAACAAAAACTATTTTCATCTTTTTGGAGAAGAAACAACATGTCTGTTCTTTAGAGAAGGAGAAACCTACGTCTTGTCTTTTAAAAAGAAGAAAACCATGTCTTGACTTTCCATAAGAAGAAAAACCATGTCTTTTCTTTCCAGAAGAAGAAAAACCATGTCTTGTCTTTGGAGAAGAAGAAAAACCGTATCTTGTTTTTCAAGAAGAAAACAAATCTTATCTTATGAGAAGAAGAAAAACCATGTTTTTCTTTTGTAAGAAAAATAAAACCAATGTATTGTCTTTAGAAAAAGAAAACTCATATTCGTTTGTAAAAAGAAAAAGAAAAAAACATGTCTTGTATTTCGAGAAGAAGAAAAAAACACATTTTGTCTTTCTAGAAGAAGAAAGCATATCTTGTCTTCTGTGAAGTAGAAAAGCCTTACAATGTATTTAAAGAAGGAAAACAACGATGTCGTGTATTTCGATATGAATAAAGACATGTTTAGTCTTTCATGAATAGGAAAAAACATAGTTTGTTTTAGAGAAAAAGAAAAACCATGTATGTCTTTCGGGAAAAATAAAAATAATATCTTGTCTATCGATAATAAAAACCCACATAATTGTCCTTCGAAATAAAAACATATCTTCTTTGTTAAGAAAAAGAAAAAACATGACTTGTGTTTTGAGAAGAAAAAAAGCCAGGTCTTGTTTCGAGAAGAAGAAATAGCACATCTTATCTTTCAAGAATAAAAATGAAGTCTTGTCTTTCGAGAAGAAAAGAATAGCTCATCTTTCGCGAAGAAAAACATCTTGTCTCGTCTTTTGAGAAGAAAAAAAAAACATGTCTTGTTTTTTGAGGAGAAGCAAAACAATGCCTTGGCCTTAGAGATGAAGAAAAACTTTATCTTGATTTTCAAGAAGAAAACCTACTTTATATTTTGAGAAGAAGAAAAATTACGTCTATTATTTTGCTAAAAAGAAATCCCGTCTCTTTTTATTTGAGAATAAGAAAAAAAACATTTTTTGTGTTTAGAGAAGAAGAAAAATCATATCTTATCTTTTGAGAAGAAAAATTATGTCTTCTCTTTGGAGAAAAAAACAAAACCCTATTCTTGTATTTCGAGGAGAAGAAAACAATGTTTTGTCTTTCAAGAAGAAGAAATAACGTCTTTCGACAAGAAGAAAAATCACATTTTGTCTATCGAGAATAAGCAAAGCCCATGATTTGTCTTTCGAGATGAAAACGCATATCTTCTTACGTTAGAAGAAGAAAAATGCATGTCCTCTCTTTAGAACCGGAGAAAATACTATATCTTGTATTTCGATAGTACTGATTTTGTCTTTCGAAAAGAAGAAGCCTCATGTCTTGTGTCTTGAGAAGAATAAAAACATATGTTGTTTTCCAAGAAGAAAACCCATCCCTTCTAGCGTTTCAAGAAGAAAAAACATATCTTGTTTTTAGAGAAGAAGAAAACTCATATCTTTTGTTTCGAGAAGAAAAACCATGTATTGTATTTCGAAAAGAAGAAAAACATAATTTGTTTTGCGAGAAAAAAACATATCTTATGATTTGAGAAGAAGTGAAACCATGTCTTGTCTCTAGATAAGATGAAAACCCGTCCTTTCTTATGAAAAAGGCAAAAGAATATACGGTCTTTGACAAAAAGAAAAAACATAATCATGCCTTTGATAAAAGGGAATATGGTATCTTGTGTTTCGAGAAGAAAAAACATTCCGAGAAGAAGAGACCGATGTTTTGGATTTCGAGAAGAAAAAGTATGTCTTGTCTTTCGAGAAAAAAATGTCACTTTTTCGAGAAGAAAAACTATTTCTTCTCTTTCAAGTAGAATGGAACTCATGTCTTGTAATTCGAGAAGAAATAAATTGTCTTGCAAGAAGAATAAGGACAATATATTGTGCTTCGAGAATAAGTAAATCCAAGTCGTCTCTTTTTTATGGAAGAAAACCATGTCTTGTCTTTCGAGAGGAAGATAAACCTTGTCTTTTTATCGAGAAGAAAATCAATAATTTGTTTTTTCAAAAAGAAACAGCGTCATATCATTCGAGAAGAAGAAAAGCAATGTCTTGTCGTTCGAAAAAAATAAAAACCATGTCTTATCTTACTATAAAAAGAAAATCCATTTATTGTATTAAAAGAAGAGAATAATAAAAAAACACGTCGTGTCTTTCTATAAGAAGAAAAGCATGTCATGTCTTTTGAAAACTAAAAACATATCTTTCTGTCGAGATAAGAAAACCATGTCTTTTCTTTCCAAATGAATAAAAAACATGTCTTATCTTCTACAAAGAAGAAAACCCATATCTTGATTTTCAAGAAGAAATCCTGTCTTATTTTTTTCAGAAGGAGAAAAACTATGTCTTGTCTTTCGATAGGAAGCAATTCCGAGTCTTGTCTTTCGAGAAGAATAAAAACCACGACTTGTGTTTCGATAAGAATAAAACGCATATCTTTGCTTTCGAGAAAATAACATTTCTTGTCTTTCGATAAGAAGCAAAAACATACATATATTGTTTTTCGAGAAGAAAACCCGTTTAGTAGTTTGAGAACAAGAAATGGCCACGTCTTTTTTTTCCATAAGAAGAAACATCATGTCCTGTGTTTCGAAAAAAAGAAAAGCAATGTCTTGTCTTCCGAAAAGAAGAAAGATGGAAATTTTCAAGGAAAAGAAAAACCATGTTTTCTTTTTCGAGAAGAAAATCCCTCTTGTCTTCTGAGTAGGAAAAGAATCTTTTATCTTTCGAGAAAACCAAATTCTTGTATTTCAAGATAAATACCCATACCTTTGTTTTTCCAGAAGAAGAAACACCAAAACTTATCAATCGAGAAGAAAAACAATATCTTATTATATGAAAATAAGAAAACCCATGACTTGTCCATCGAGAAAAATGTAACCATGTCTCATCTTTATAGATGAAGAAAAGGCTTGTGTTGTCTTCCTAGAAAAACAAAAAATACTTATTTCTTCTTTCGACAAAAAAAAACCCGAATCTTGTCTTTGGAGAAGAAGAAAAATTATGTATTTTTTTATGAGAAGAAACTCAATTTCTTTTCTTTCGAGAAAAGAAAAAACATATCTTTTCTTCCCCAAGAAGAAAAACCATATCTAGGATTTCGAGAATAAAAAAAAAATGTCTTGTCTTTCGAGAAGAAGAAAACAATATCGTGTCTTTCAAGAAGAAGAAAACCCATGTTTCGTTTTCTGAGAAGAAAGAAACTCGTCTTGACTTTGAAAAGAAGAAAAACTATGTCATGTCTTCCGAGAACAAGATAAAACATGTTTTTAGGGAAGAAAATCCATCTTCTATTTCGATCAGAATAAAAATTTTGTCTTGTCCTTCAAAAAGAAGAAAAAAATATGGATGGTGTTTCGAGAAGAAGAAAACACATATCTTGTCTTTTAAGAATAAGAAAAACATCCAATATTTCTGAAAGAAGAAACCCCCTCTGTTGTCTTTCGACATTTAGAAAAACTATAGCTTGTATTTTATAGAAAAGAATTCGTCTCGGCTTTTGGGAACAAGAAAGAGTATATCTTAACTTTCGAGAAGAAAACCCATGTCCTATCTTTCGAGCAGAATAAAAACCATATATTTTCAAGAAGAAGAAAATACATTTCATATCTTTTGAGAAGAAGAAAAATGATGACTTTTCTTTCGATAAAAAACATGTTTGTTTTTTTTTTCGAGAGAAAAACATGTCACGTCATTTGAGAACAAGAAAAAACACATTTTCTGTTTCGAGAAGAAGGAAAAACTATCTTGCTTTCGAGAAGAAGAAAGCCCATATTTTGTCTTTTCAGAAGAATAAAACATTTTTGGTCTTTCGAGAGTAAGAAAAATCATGTCTTGGCTTACGAGAAGAAGAAAACCATGTTTTACCTTTGAGAAAAGGAAAACTCATGTCGTATGATCGTGAAGAAGAAAAAACATGTTTTTTTTTGGAGAAAAGTAGGGCCCTCCTTTCGAGAAGAAGAAAACCCATATTTTGTCTTTCAAGAGGAAGAAAAGCCATATATTGTGTCCGAGGAGAATAAAAACAATGTCGTGTCTTTCGAAAGCAGAAAACTAGATCTTCTGTTTCGTGAAGAAGACAACCATGTCTTTTTTCGAGAAAAGTAAACCCTTCTTGTTTGTGATGGAATTGTCTAAGGCGGCCGCGCCTCACTTCTATCCCATATTGGTACTCACGCTTCCCACGTGTATCCTGCGAGAAGAGAGTAGCATGGCGTTCTTATCGCCCTAACATCTCCGAGTATTATCTTCCCCCGCTCCAAGTTTAATGAAAGAGGTTCCTACCCGTTTGCCTGCATGCGTCAATCTGGCCAGATTGAATTAGGCCTATGGAAAGATAAAATTGTTCGAAGCACTAGCGGAACATTCCATGGAAGTCCCCCATTGCCATACTCCGAGGGGCTGGCTCCGGCTATTTATGCGATAGAATTTCGCGTTTGAATCAGATCCCGATTATCTTCGCCAGGCATCACGCCGATCCGGTCTCCCTTGTGCACCTAGGAACTCTACCTCGAGAACCTCCTTATTGTCCAGGAGAGGACAATATCCTTGAGTTCCAAGGTTTGTGTCCCTAGAGACACCAAGTTAACAGGGCCCTCCCCTGTTGTTGAATTGTTCAGAAAGGAACAACTTTAGAACAGTCATTGTTCTTCGAGCCCGTTCGACAAGAAGCGGTTCTCGCTCCCCTGATATCACATCAGTGGTAATTTGATTCCCCCCTTTTAACGTTCTTCAAGAGAACGCTTGGTTACACCGATAACCTCAATTGTTCCTCCAGAACATCTCCGATATCCTGTCTCAAGGATCGCTCGTACTTCAGAGCCCCACTTCGCTCCCACTCCTCGAAGTCAGTTCTTCTGTCCTCGTTAAGGACAACCCTACCCTGAAAACCCCTCCTCCTGGGAAGGAAATCACCAGTTGGACCGAAGCCATTCCTTCATCTGCACGACGACCTTATAAATACGTATTTAACTATTTAACTTTGTGCCAACGTAACTCAGTGATGTAACACGGATTTAGCCAACCCTTTCCGTTCTTGTTTGTTTTGTCATTTAAATCCCTCTAAATCTTAATCCACCGCTTAGTCAAATTTATCCTATGACCTTTTTCATTCCATGTGTATCTCCCATTTTAATGCCAGGTCATGTAAATATTTTCCATGGGTTAGTTTTGTTAGATTAATTAATAAAATTCTATTTTATTAATGCTTGCAATATTATTTATCCTTGGGCTCCGTTCCACTTCTTAAGTATATTGCAGATAAATAAGCCCTCTCCAGGCCTATTTATTAACGTAGAGTAATACTCAGCCACCTGATCAAAACCCCGCACTCTAATATAGAATAATCCCCACAAAGAATAGATATATAGTATATCGTCGGGAGACTTTTCTACGACATTGTTAATCGAGAATTAAACCCATATTTTGTCTTTCGAGAATAAGAAACATATCATTTCTTTCGACAAGAAGAAAAACATATCTCTTCTGAGAAAATAACAAACATGTCTTCTCTTTCTAGATGATAAAGCTATGTCATTATTTCGAAAAAAAGAAAAGTAATTTATTTTCTTTTGAGAAAAAGAAGAATTTTTTTCTTTTGAAAGAAGAAAACTTTTGTCCTTTTTCGAGAAGAAAAATCATATCTTGTTTTTCAAAATGAAATACATCTTGTGTCTAGAGAAGAAAAAAACCATGTCTTTTTTATAAAAAAAACCCCGTGTCGTGTCTTTAAAGAAATAGAAAAAAACATCTAGTTTTCAAGAAGAAAACCTGTCTTGTTTTTCGATAAGAAACACATGTGTTCCCTCTGTGAAGAACAAAAATTATGTATTTTTTTTCGTGAAAGAGAAAAATATTGTCTTTTTTCAAATAAAAGAAAATCCATGACTTCTCTTTCGAGAAGAAAAAATAACATATCTTGACTTCCAAGAGGAATAAAATTTATTTCTTGTCTTTTGAGATGAAAAATTTCTAACTTGGCTTTCGAGAAGAGGATACCCATGCCTTGTCTTTCGAAAAGAAAAAAACATGCTTTCTATCAAAAAGAACAAAAATCATGTCATTTCATTCGAGGAGAAGAAAAACCATGTCATTGATTTCGAAAAGGAGAAAATTATGCCTTTACTTCGAGAAGAAAAAAAAACATGCCTTGTTTTTCAAAAAAGGAATCTATTTTATCTTTCGAGTCGAAGGAAAAATATCTTAATTTTCTAGAAGGAAATCCGCCTTGTCTTTCGTGAATAAGAAAAGCCGTGTCTTTTCTTTCAATAAGAAAAAAAACTACTGTCCTGTCCTTCAAGAAAAAAAAACCCAACGTCGTGTGCTTCGAAAAATAAACCCATGTCTTGTCTCTCGAGAAAAAGATAAGCCATATATTGTGTTTCGAGAAGAAAAAAGGCAATGTATTGTCTTTCGACAAGAGGAAATTCCATTTATTGTCTTTCGAGAAGAAGGAAACACATATTTCTCTTTCGATAATAAGAAAGGCCTGTCTTGCGTTTCGAGTAGAAGAAAAAGTATATCTAGTCTTTCGAGACAAAACATGCCTTTCTTTCAAGAAAAAGACGTGCCTTTTCTTTCTTGAATTATAAAAACCATGTCCTTTCTTTCTTGAATTATAAAAACCATGTCCTATCCTTCCAGATGAAGAAAAACCATATCACCTTTTCGAGAAGAAGAAAACCCATATTTTGTCTTTCTAGAAGTAGAAAAAAAACATATCTTGTCTCTCGAGAAGAAGAAAACCCGTCTTGTATTTCGAGAATAAAAAACATATCTATGTAGTCTTTCAATAAGAATAAAAACTTGTCTTGTGTTTAGAGAAGAAAAACCATGTCATGTCTCTCGTGAAAAAGAAAAACCATTCTTGTCCTGCCAGAAGAACAAAAATGTAACATATTGAGACCGACGATGAATTCTCTTTTAGAGTCATAATACAGACTTAGATGAATAGATGCACCTTTTAAATTTTGGCTAATGCAGAGTTGATTTAAACTATAATAAATTGTTCCAGAGCTTTTTAGCAGACCATTCTCTATAAGCTTCAAAGATACGCGGTGTAATCGAATTTGTTGTGCCGGATACATCTTTCTTCATACCATTCCTGGTTTACATATTTACCCATCTCCTGACTAAGGGAAAAAGCAAGTAAGATAGCTAAGATATAGGAAGGCGTGTTATTGCTTTTCGAGACGCCAAGAAGAGGTATCTAGAATATCCAAGCGAATAAATATCTGACGAATATTAATTCAGACAATTATATAGTACAACAATAAAACTGTATAAAGTACTGTAAAATCACAACATTGTGAGGAATGTTAAGTTAAAACACACGACTATAAAGCAAGTATGTCAAAGTTTGGCTGCAGCTTGAAGTTTGTTTCACAGACGAGGGTGAAGGTATAGAGAGAAGCCATATCTTTGTATTGCTCAAGTTGTCGCAAGTCTTACCTTTGCAAAGAGGAACGTTCAACTTGATTAAACATATTAAAAGAAAGTTTTATGGGAAGAGGAAATCAGAAATTGAACTATATATCCATAATTTTATAAGTCGTGTTTGGAAGAAAAATGCTAGACAGTTAAACAATAACATCATGTTATGCAAGGTCTTTTTTTAATGGTAAAATAATTAATGCTATAATTAATGGAATAATTTGGATATTTTGAAAGAAATTCTTCTTGAATGAGCAAGAAAACTTAAAGTGGGGCGTTTTACTTTTACCGAGACAAAAGTCCTAAATGACACGAACGAAAAGAAGTGGTTTGAATATTCAAAATTAATGTTTTTAATTAAATGAGCCTCATAATGCGCAGATCTGAATTAGATCTAAAATATGTGCATGGAATTAAAAATGTGTTTCCATGAAAGAAACGTCACAAGTCTGGACGAGTTCTGAAGTTACCGTTAAAGAGTAGTGAAGAGAAATTTCTTGTGAAGGCTGCTTCAAGATAATAGAAAGCGATAGCTTAATATTAATCATCTTTTTTATTTGTTTATGTAAAAAGATGCGTTCAATCACCTTTAAGTGTTACCACAAGGGCACTATTACACCTAGCATTTGGATGAGTGGCACACCATCCAGGTACCAACACTTCCCTTGTGTCATGGGCAACCATTGCACTGATGACATTTAGAAGACCTTGTGCCACCCTTCCCATCACTCGCATGGAAGGAAAAACGATGGTAGTAACTATTACCACTACACCCATTGCATAGAGAATCAGGTGCTCTGTCACGGGTCTTTCTTTGCACCTCTAAAATTCCCAGCTCTCCCTTCTGGGGATGCCATTTGTAGCGTGGGCATCTGTTATCACTACAATTAATGCCCAGATAAACACTTGCTTTCTCACGGGTTCTTAAATGCATTTCGTCAAAATCTCTCACTGTTGAACAAGGGAAGTAAACGTGCGACTCTATTCTCCTCGATGTCCCACGAATTCACTTCGAAAATCGTTTCAAAGTGGGTGAGGTAGGCACTGAAGTCTTAATCAAAGGGGTTTAAGGGGCCTCATTCCTTGAACTAACGGAAAGGGTTTCTACGTTATCCTGACTTAGCTCTCGTTCATATTGACGGCTTCTTTTCCTTTCTTCTGCTTCTCTTTGTTCTATTCTTTCTTCGGCTTCTCTTTGCTCTCTTTCTGCTTCTCTTTGTTCTCTTCTTTCTTCCCTTTCATTTCTTTCTTCGTCCTGGATATAGGCAATTAAATCCTTGCCTGTTAATTCTAAGATTTGACCGTGTTTGTCGAATCTATCAAAGGACGACATCTTTGACAGTACGTGTGCATCTAAGAGGTCGAACATACACGGAACAAACGACAAAGACTAAGGGCTCTCACGGAAGTTTTTCTTCTTTTTTTAAAAAATTCTACTAAGGTTACGCCCCCAAAAGAAATGTACACCATAAAAAATAGGAAACACAACAGTGAAAATTTAATCCGTATCGGATTAAAATTTTTCCGTCCTCTTAATCCAGCTCAGGATTTAGTAGAGGGTTACCAACAAAAAAAGGAAACTTATGGACTCGCGAGCACACAATTAAATACTTAAAAAAACGATGTGCTGACGAGATCACAAGGGCGAGGGGACCACTTCACGGGAGACAGATACTAGGACCTGGACGGCCGAAGTTCAGGTTCTCTCTATCTGCTGAGGATTTGCAGACATCACCTTAAATATTGGCCACAGCCATGGCCGACAGAGGGCTGCGCGCGCCAGAGCTTTCCAAGAGGATATCGGACACGGCTAAGCTAAACATGAACAGGAAGGAAGAGAGATTCCCATCTACTCCAAGAGGGGGAAGATGGACACGGCTGCCATCTGGGAGCGAGACAGCGTTATCAAACTGGGGGGGAAGACGGTGACAAAGCACCCCAAATTAAACACAGCTGCGCTCGTCGATCCTGACCAGAGATATTCGTTATGATAGTGGTGTATTGAGTTTCATGCGATAATTGATTTTTTTCTTTATTCTTCTCCCTTCTAACTTTAACCGTCGGGAAGTCTGCCACATTTAAATTTTTCTTCTATTCCGCTCGTTTCTATTTTACAGACACGCAGTCTGCCCTAATTGAGTATTTCCGTTATTCTGCTCCATTCCATTTAACCGTCGGGGAGTCTGCCTCGTTTAAATTTTTCCTGCCTTCTTTTCTTTTCTATACTACCGACGCAGGGTCTGCCTTAATTGAATTTTACTTTTCACTATTTCTCTCTTTTCTATTTTACTGACACAAGGTCTCACATAATAATTTTTTTCGTTATTGCTCCCCCCTCTATTTCACCGTCAGGGTGTCTGCCACATTTAAATTTTCCTGTATACTTCGGTCTATTTTACCGACGCGGGGTCTGCCATAATTAAATTTTATTTAAATTATCTAACTTCTATTTTACCTTTAGGGAGTCTACCATATTTTGATTTTTCATATATTCCTATCATTTCTATTTTTTCACACGCGTGGTCTCCCGTGATTAAATTTTTCTTTATTGCTCTCCATTTCCAATTAATCGTCGGGGAGTCTGCCACATTTAATTTAAATCCTGTATTCCTCTCCGTTCTACTTTACCGAGGCGGGGTCTTCCTTAATTGTTTTTTTCCTTTATTCCTCTCCCTTCTATGTAACCTTTAGTTAGTCTGCCACATTTTATTTTTCAGTATTCCTCTCGCTTCTATCTTACCGACCAGGAGTCTCCCACAATTTTTTTTCTTTCTTTATTGCTCTCCTTTCTATTTAACCGTCGGGGAGTCTACCATATTAACTTTTTCCTGTCTGCCTCTTCTTTCTATTCTAACAACGCAGGGTCTGCCATAATTGTATTTTTCCTTTATTTCTCTCCTTCTATTTAACTTTTAGGGAGTCTGGCACATTTAATTTTTTTTTCTCAATTCCTCTCCTTTCTATTTTACCGACGCAGGGTTTCCCCAAATTATTTTTTTTTCCTTCTTTTGTTCTTCCTTTTATTTAACCGTCGGAGAGTCTGCCACATTTAAATTTGTCCTGTATTGCTCTCTATTCTATTTACCCAACGGGATTCTGCCATAAATGAATTTTTTTATTGCTCTCCCTTCTATTTAACAGTCAGATAGTCTGCTAAATTTAAATTTTCCTTTATTCCTATCCTTTCTATTTTATGAACGGGGAGTATGCAATAAATGGAACTTTTCGTTATTCTTCTCCATTATATTTAACCGTCGGGGAGTCTGCCACATTTAAATTTTTCCATTCTTCCTTTCCTTTCTGTATTACTGACGCGGGACTGCCAGAATTGAATTTTCCGTTAATTCTCTCCTATCTATTTAAACTTTGGGGTCTCTAATATATTAAAATTTTCCTGGGTTCCTCTCTTTTCTACTTCCCCAACGCGGGGTCTCCCATACTTCATTTTTTTCTTTATTGCTCTGCTTTCTAATGAATCCTCGGGGAGTGAGCAATATTTATTTTTTTCCTGTATGATTCTTCTTTCTATTTTACCTGCTCGGTGTCTGCCATAATTGAATTACCGTTATTCCTCTCCCTTCTATTTAACCGTCGGAGAGTCTGCCACATTTGAATTTTTACTGTAATCCCCTCCTTTCTATTTTACCGACGCGGGGTCTACCCTCCTCTACTTTTTCATTTATTGCTCTCCCTCCCATATGGCCGTCTGGGAGTTGACCACATTAAATTATTTCCTGTTTTTCTCTCCTTTCTATTTTTCCAACGTCTGGTCTGCAATAATTGAATATTTCCTTTATCCCCTCCCTTCTACTTAACCATCGGAGAGTCTGCCACATTTAAAATTTTCCTGTATTCCTCTATTTTCTATATTACCGACGCGGGCTCTCCCATAATATTATTTTACCTTTATTACTCTCCCCGTTATTTAGGCGGTGGAGAGTCTGCCATAATTGAATATTTTACTGTATTTTTCTCCTTTCGATTTCATTGACGAGGGCTGCTATAATTGATTTTTTTATTCATTCCTGTCCATTTTAAATTTTACCATCGGCGAGTGTGTCACATTTAAATTATTTTTCTTTTCCGCTCTTTTCAATTTTACAGACGCGGGGTCTGCCATAATTTAATATTTACGTTATTCCCCTCACTTCTATTCAACCAATGGGGAGTCTACCACATTTAATATTTTCGCGTATGCCTCTTCTTTCTATTTTACCGACGCGAGTCTGCCATAATTGCATTATCCGTTAATCCTCTCCCTACTACTTAACCGTTGGAGATTCTGCTACATTTTAAATGTTTCTGTATTCACCTCCTTTCTCTTTTAGCAACGCGGGGTGTGCCAGCCTTTAATTTTTTCTTTATTGTTCTGCCTCCCATATGACCCTTTGGGAGTCTGCCACATTAAATTTTTCCTGTATTCCTCTTTTTCTATTTTACCTAGGCGGGGTCTTCCATAATTAAATTTCTCCTTTATTACTCTCCCTTCTATTTAACCGTCCGGGAGTCTGCCACATTTAATTTTTTTCCTGTATTTCTCTCCTTTCTATTTTATTCACGCGAGATCTCCGATAATTGAATTTTTCCGTTATTTCTCTCCCTTCTATTTTACCGTCCACAACATTACCGGCAGAAAAGCTTAGAAGTTAATTACTTAACCGATCCTTAATCACAAGAAGTCACCGAAAATCGCCCTAGATGGAGATTAATCCGAGAAATCGTTAGAACTTATTTAGACATTCACTTTTCTAGATTTTGTTTTCGACTGCCAACAAAAATAGATGGATATAATCCAACGAGGAAAGAATAATGGGGACGAAGGAACTCGACATAAATGATAATTGAAGAGAATTAGGAGTAGTCACGAATACCGGCTGGATCCTGTGCATTTATTAACGTAATAATGAGGTGAATTTAGAGGAGGTGAAAATGTGAAGGTTTATAACCCGAGAATCCTAAAGAAGAGACTAGTTTGAGCGCTGAAGATTAAAGAGGCACGCAATTCTCCAGAAACTACCTAACTCCTTCAGTTAAAGATGAGTTCCCTGTCTTATTGGGGCCGGAAGGGCAAGCATTGGCTTATTTCAGTTGCAGTAAGCTTGCCCATTTTTTTACATCAGCCTTTTGAAGGAAAGGCAAGAATAGTGAGTAAAGTGAATACTAGAAAAAGTAAGAATAGTAGGATTACTGCTAGAAAAGGCGCGCAATGATTATGTCGAATGCTAGAAAATGAAAGAATGTGAATAAGGAGAAATTAAAAACTCAAGAATAGTGAGGGAGGTGAGTGTTAACAAAAACAAGAATAATGATTAAGGTGAGTGCTAAAATGGGCAAGAATAATAAGTAAGGTGAGTATTAGAAAAGGTAAGAATAGTAAGATGAGTGCTAGTTAAAGCCAGAATCGTGAGTAAGGTTGGAAATAGAAAAGGGGCGAACAGTTGGTAAGATAAGCGATAGAGTAAGCAAGAATAATGATTAAGGTGAGCGTTTGATAAGGCAATAATACTGATTTAGTTGGGTGATGGAAAAGACAAGAATATGAATTAATCTTGATCTCAGAAAAAGCAATAGTAGCGAGTAAGGAAGTGGTGGAAAACAAGAATAGTGATTAAGGCAAGTGCGAGACAAGGCAAGAATAACACTGGTCAACAAATATTTTCGAAATCTCATTTGTATAACATGTTTTTACTCATTCTTACTATTTTTGAATTGTTAAATTCAAATTTGAAAACGGTTCAGCTCTACATGCTCTAGATTTCATGCAATTTTAAGTTTTTCATTCTAGCCGTTTGTGGTCAAATGAGTGACTTACACGTTTATGTTATGAAAAGAGATATTAAAAATGTTTTGTTTTTCTTTCAGATCTGATCATGTCTACAAGGAGAGGTCAATGTGTGAACAAGCTGGACGCTTTCTGTCATATTAGTGTTTCGTGGTATGACATTAAATTACATCAATACCATATTTTATATCTATGGGGGAGGGATCAATAACTTAAAGGCAAACCGACAAGGAACGGAACGCCACGAGTTTCGACGTGCGGAACAACGAGATAAGAGTGCAACGAGGTCAGGTAAAATTTGGGCAAATGGCAAAGCTCAAGGTTATTTAAAGAGGCATGTACATAAATATAATTTTATTTACAAAAATAAGTGAATAAATAGGCAAAATTACATCAGAGGATTAATGGACAAAATTACATCAGAGAATTAATGGGTAAAATTACATCGGTAAACGAGGGGGGAAGTTGTAGTTATGCGTCAGACACTGAAGTTAAAAATTAATGTATTACAGAAGGAGACTATTCAAATGGGAAAGATTAACTCAATTGGGTTGCTGAAGGGGGAGAGAGGTTAGCTTACGGAGGATTCAGGGTGAGACGTCACGGTAAGACTTCACGGATGTCTTCTGCACGTGAGGCGAGGGCGCTCGGAATTTCTGAGCGGGAAGTTAACGTGATGGCGGTTCTCCAAATAGGAAGGGGAGGGGGTTAACTTCCGGTCCTGGGAAGAGTATTACGGTCACCCGAAAACGAGGGGCGAACGAGGAGGGCTTCGACAGGAGTTGATGAGTCAAGTCAGAAAAATCGCTCGGTAGCGATCGTTAAATGGAATTACCTCACTGGCTGGGGCTAATTCCAACACACAAAAAGTTCAGCCGTCACGTTGCTTTGTTGTTAGCACCTGACTTGGAACTAGGGAAATCTTCTTGGGTCCGGGCGAGACTCTTCAACTCTGTGTCTCCCACATGGAAGACGAGCCCTATAAAATTCCGGAGCTCCCCCCCGCAGGGGTGGGGGAAACAGCGTTACTCTCGAATGGCCTCGAATCTTCACGCCGAGGCGAGTCTAACCCGCGTAAAGGTGGTCCGTGGTGGACGCGGTTCGTGGCTACGGCTTGTAGAAAGGAAGAGATGAGGCTTACCCATTTAAGCCTAACCAACTTCTAGAATCCCCTCCTTCGCAAGGACTTCACTTCCGTGCTGGAAAAGAAATTCCACGTGGAATTCTCCCACATAGTGGATGCTTTAACTTTATTCATCAAAGGCGTAATATAACTTACTCTTGGACTTACTTTAGACTTACTCTTGGCGACCAAGAGAAGAAATGGGCCCACATACTGAGTGTCATAACTGCGACGAAATGCTGCGTGAATATACAAAATATAAACATAAGGGTTTACCTTTCGGAATTCCCATGACCTGGCGAGAACCGACGGACCACGCAACTGGCTGCTATTTTTGTTTGGTAAATACAAAGGACATTGGCAAGAAAAAGAGAGACAAAATCTCATATCCTAGTATCCTCTCAGCAATCCGACCTATTCTGAACTCTGATGAGCTCCCAATCCGAGGTTTTAAAGGATTTCTTCCATCTGAAGATGTGGGCAGTGACCAAGAGCAAGAGACTGCTGATGAAAGTCAAGAAATACTTTCAGAATCCGGCTATCCTTCTTATGAGACCCCAGAGTCATTAACTCCTCAACAGTTTAGCCAACCAGAGCTAGTTGACCTTGTTCGTGATTTAGGTCTCTCTAAAAATGCAGCTGAAGTGTTAGCCTCCAGGTTGCAAGAAAAGAATCAGTTGATCTATATAACCAAAGTTTCATACTTCCGAAATCGGGAGCAGGTTTTTGTAGAATTTTTTACAGAGGGGAATAACTTTGTTTATTGTCATAATATCTCAGGTGTCCTCCAGGAATTAGGGATGCCAGTATACAATCCAAATGACTGGCGATTATTTCTAGATAGTTCTAAGCGCAGTTTAAAGTCTGTTTTACTTCATAATGGCAATGTCTATGCAGCTGTTCCAATTGAACATTCTGTGTATTTACGAGAGGAACATAATGACATTAAATACCATGCGCCCAACTGGACAATTTGTGTGGACCTCAAAATGGTTAATTTACTCCTAGGTGAACAAAGATGATTTACAAAGTATCCCTG
This sequence comes from Ceratothoa steindachneri, assembly GCA_963969495.1. NCBI lineage: Eukaryota > Metazoa > Arthropoda > Malacostraca > Isopoda > Cymothoidae > Ceratothoa > Ceratothoa steindachneri. The sequence continues at coordinate 188,224,219 of OZ018321.1, read as the reverse complement.
CTATCTTTGAATGTAGGATAGCCGAACTCGAGATGAGCACTGGAATCAGAAAGAGTGGCCCATACGTGAGACTCTGGAAGCAGGTATGCCAAATATTGTCAACGATCCAATTGTCAGTCGAGAAAAGATCAATTTTGCTCCGGTCCATATGAAGCTGGGTTTGGTGAAGCAGTTTGTCAAGGCGTTGAATACTGACAGTGAATGATTCCAACACATACATATATTCTGTCCTCCCTGGTTTGTCCTTCGAGATCAAGGCAGGTGTTTTTGATGGACCACAGATTCGTGCACTTGTACGTAAGCAAGAATTTGCCAGAAAGATGAACGAAAAGGAAAGTACTGCATAACTTTCATTTGTGGCGGTGATGGCAAACTTTCTATGTAATAAAAAGGCTGTCAACTATGAAACTTTGGTAGCTAATATGTTATCAACTTTTCGCGATCTTGGATGTAATATGAGTGTCAAACTCAATTACCTGTACAGTCATCTTGATAGATTTCCTAAGAACCTAGGAGCAGTAAGTGAAGAGCAAGGCGAGCGATTCCATCCGGACCTCAAGACCATGGAAGAGCGTTACCAAGGGAGATGGAACAAACATATGATGGCGGATCACTGCTGGACCATAAAACGAGAATGCCCTGAGACAGTCCACAAACGCAAGAGCTACAAGTGGAATTTCATGCCTGAGTAGACTGCAATTGAACTTTGCCTCCTCATAGTAAGAAATGTCTTATCGAATCAGTTTTATATAAACTATAACCATTGTTTATTTGGAAAAGTGTTTCAAATCGTAATCTTGAATAGATTTATACTATCTTGCATTTTCTTTTTTATTATTCAACTATATTAAAGAATTTTAGAACATATTTCATCACATATTTTTCCTGATAGACTACGACGTCAATGTGATGACAAAATTTTGAGATTTTCAAATACCTTGATTGCAAAAAAAGTAGAGCACTGAGGAAAAGACTAAATTCAGATCTGAAATCAGCGCAAAAAATTAAGTAATACCAAGGGTTTGCTACCAATGCAACAATAAATCTTGTTGACCAGTGTTATGCTAACGTAAGCAATAAAAAAGGAAGGAATTGTAACGTGAGTGAGAGAAAAGCAAAAATAGTAAGTAAGATGAGTGCTAAGAAAGCAAAGCATAGTGAGTAAGATGAGTACTAGATAGTGAGTAAGGTTAGTGAGAAAATCAATGTAAATAATGATTAATGTGAGTGGAAGAAAATGCAACAAAATTAAGTAAAGTGAGGGTCAAAACTTCAAAAACTTTCTTAGCAACCTTAGTGAGTGGGGTGAGTGATAAAAAGGCAAGTATAGTGAGTAATGGGAGAGCTAGATCGAGCAAGAATAACGAATAAATGCTATAAAAGCGTAAATGGTAAGGTAAGTGCTAGAAAGGATAATAATACTTAGTGCAAGTGCTAGCAATGGTGAGCGTAGGAAGAAAGGTGATTGTTACTTAAGGCACAAAGATTGAGTGAAATGAGTGCTAGAAAACGCAAGAAGAGTCTGTCTGGTGAATGCTAGAAAATGAAAAAAATATGAGTAAGGAGAGTGCTAGAAAATGCATGTTATGATAGTGAATGAGCTGAATGCTAGGAAAGGTAAGCATAATGAGTAAGGTGAGTGCTGGAAAAGGCAATGAGAACTCGAAAATGCAAGAAGAGTTAGTAAGAGAGTACCAGAAATTCCAAGAGTAATGAATGAGGTGATTACGAGAAAATGCAAGAATAGTAAGGCGAGTGCTAGAAAATTCAAGAATAGTGTTAAAGTAAGTGCTAGGAAAGAGAAGTATAGTGAGTATAGTGCTAATGCATGCAAGAATTGTAAGTAAGATGAGTGGTAGAAAAGGCAATAATAGTGAGCAAGGTGAGTGCTAGAAAAGGAAAGAATCACGGGTAAGGTAATGTTATAAATGGCAAGGATCATGATTAAGGTGAGTGCTAGAACAGGCAAGGATCGTGATTAATGCCAGTGTTAGAAAAGGCAAGTATCGTGATTAAGGTTACGATGAGTAATTAAAGACAAGAATCGTGAGGAAGGTGAATGATAGAAAAGGCAAGTATCCTGGGTAATGTGAGTAAGGTAAGTGCTAGAAAAGGTTACCTAAGAATAAACCCATAATTCCAAAGGGGAGGGGGTATTTCGCCCCCTAGGTACTAAGATACGGAGGGGGGGGGGCGCCCCGGGCGGCACAATTTTGGAGGCGGCATTTAGTGGTGACCCAACATTTTAATATTTAATTCATAGTTTTTTCAGAAATATAATCCTAGTGATTCAGTGCCAAATATAGTAATACTTTTAAGAATCTTTCTAACTTGTGTCATTAGTGTTGCTAGCTGCAAAAGGTCCTTTTCTAAACTAAAGCTCATCAAGAACTACCTCAGGTCAACAATGGGTGAAACAAGGTTGACTGATTTGACAATTCTATCCATAGAGACTGACTTTGCGGATGAAATTGATTTTGATGAAGTCATTCAAGATTTAGCGAAGAAAAAGGCGCGTAAAATCAATTTGTAAATCGTTTGTTTTTGTAATTCACTCATCTTCTTTTATTTAACATTTTTCCTATTATCTTTTTGTACAAACATTATAAATGTATATTTGAGTAAAATAAATGGTTGCTACCGTTTGTCTTCTTATTTTGCATACCTATATACCTGTATTATTCCATTTTCGGTGTTTTGAGGTGTTATCAGAAGTTTTAAGAGTGACCAAATCTACATCCGCCCCGAGCGTCACGTTTGCTCGGTACGCCATTGCCTGCGCGTAGAGCAGAGAAGAAAAGGGGGACTCATCTTAGAATTTCGGACACCAGACGTTGTAACTTGTATTCAATTTGTACTCCTTACACAACCATTCGTTCGAATCCATTTGTACTCATTACACAACCACTCGTTGCATATTTAAAACTAAGAGAGTAAAACAAATTATGGCATCTTCCACAGAATGTTTGTAAGGTGGGATATCTGTAAATAAAGTGGTCAAGTTGGAGGAAGTGAAAATGTGTGGAAGATATATAGCTGCCGATCCACCGTGCTGGCATTGGGGCCAGGAGGGTGCGCATTGCTTTAAATGGCAGCTTCAGCATGGTTGCCCATGCTACAGCTGAGACCACCTAGCAGGGCCTTACCCAACCAATGAGAACCAATATTCCAGTCCATAACCAACCCCTAAATGGTTGGAATTTGAACTCCCGGTTAGTCGTAGTCTTTGTAGTAATTTGAACCCTTGTGGTCTTTGTATCAATGTGAGCCCTCCAGTAGTTGTAGTATTTTTAGTAATTTGAGCCCTCTAGTATTTGTGTCTTTGGAGGCACTTGAGCTCGTGTGTACTTGTAGTCTTTGTAGGAATTTGAGCCAATGTGTATTTGTAGTCTTTATAATAAGTTGAACCCAGGTGTACTTGTGTTTTATAGTAATTTGAACACTTGGGTGTTTGTAATCTTTGTAGGAATTTCAGTCCTTGGTACTTGTAGTCTTTGTATGAATTTCAGCCCTTGAGTACTTGTATACCTTGTATGAATTTCAGTACTTTGGTATGTGTAGTCTTTGTAGAAATTTGAACCCTTCGGTACTTGTAGTATTTTAGGAATTTGATGATTTGGGTACTTGTAGTCTTTGTAGGAATTTGAGCCCTTGGGTACTTGTAGTCTTTATAGCAATTAAATTTGGAGACTTCCATTGCGCCCTCCGCCCAAGGAATTTAAGAATGTCAGGATTTACTGACGAAATCATTAATATCCAGACGCCTTTTTTACACTGTTCTTCTTTTCATTCGCTTTGTTCCTTTTTTTATCCATCTATATTTCATTCCTTCGTACCTCAGGTAAGACTCGAGTCAAATCAAAAGGTGGTATTTTAACACCTTAAAAGATTACTCTGATTCGGGAGTATACTGTATATTTTTTATTTGTGCAGTGGTTTTGCGAGTGTGGTTCCGTTTGTTTGTACGGAGACGACCCCATTCCTAAGATCAGACTTTAGCTGATTGACACGAGTCATAAATGGAGAGATCAAATGTCAAACAGAGTGACACTCATTGGGTATGGAGGTCGTTTTGTAATATGATGAGGATTTACTTTTATGCTCACAAAAAACATGTCTGGCAGGGTCCCGCCCAGAGGTTATAGGGTAAAGAAAATGTACAGACCTTCATATTGAAGACGACTGACAAAGGCATTTCGAATCACTCAAGGTCAACCGGAGAAAAAAACAGAACAGTCAGAAAGCTCATTCACACTCCACAATATTCACTCACAACACATAAAAAGGAAACAATAAGGAGGATTTTCTCTAAACAGGCCATCTCCTGCTAGCTATTAAGATGGAATACAGAGAAAAGTGCGAAAAGGATAGGGAAACCATTTTTATTCATGCGTTTCTTAACCTAATTAACTTAATCCTTTTAGCGTCAGATTTTCTTAATTTTGGTTTCTTGGGGTTAGACGTTTGGCGATTTGCTCTGTTTTCAAGCATTTCATCGCTGGTTGGTGCCTTTGTTTTTTGCCCCGGATCCTTTTTCTGACAGGCAACCCTCTTCATTTATCCGGACTTGTGACCGGCTCTGGATTTAACTAACTTGCTCGTCCAGTGGACGTTCTCAGCTGTTTCCTATTAGATATTATTTAAACGTATTTGTTATTATGTTTATTGTGTGTACTTATAAAGTCAGAGGCAGAGTTGAACCATATGTACTCTCCACCACTCGGAAATGTAGACTAGTCCTCGTTTGGGCGATTTTATAAGTAACTTTTATCTATGGCTGCATCGAATCGTTTCTTTATCAATTTAACTTTATTGTGAAGAATGTTTGCTCTATCATCCTTCTCTAACAGTTTTTAATTTATGTTTCTGAATCTTTTTAGTCTTTTGAACAATTCAAACAGTCATCAAGATCGTTTATGTCTACTATGAATAAAAGTAGACCATATATGATCCATGAGGCCCTCTGCGACTAACTGAGGTGCAGTTCGAATTTGACATCGTTATCACAACCCATTCTGAGCCATTTGGGGGCCAAGTTTCAACCTATTATGAGTTTTGCCTCTTATTACGTCCGCTTTAATTTTAATAGCGGCATCTTATGAGGAACAGCGTCTAAGTAAACAATATCCACTGCGTTGCGATCACGCATTTTTGAAGATTGGCGTGACATTAGCCCTTTTAAATTTTCTAAGACTGCAAGTCCCCAATTAACTGGTTAAAGATAAAAACAGTGGTTTTACCAATTTTTTCTTTGAATCACTTATGTGAGTTGGGTAAACTTTACCAGTCCATGGTACCTTCAATAGCTTCGTCTTGTTTATATGCAGTGTTCGGAAAAGCGAACCGAACTTTAAATGATTATAATTGAAATATATTTGTGATCTTTTCATTATTTTTTAGAACATTTAACGCCTTCTTTCACCTTTTTCTGAGTCTATGCAGGGATGGAAATGATAGTGAGAGATTTACGAGTAAAAGAAAGCACTTTTAGGGCAGTGATATTAAAGAAGGAAACACAAATTGCGCAAAGCAAGTATATAAATCAAATGTCTTAATTTTTAAATTGAACAATAAATGAATTGAAATCCGATAAAAATTCAATTATTTTGTTATTTACAATAAAATCTATTCCTACGGACCAGTTCTCTCTACGTGCCCTTAATTTCTCTCCAAGCGCAGTTGAAATTTAGGTCTCACTGCTTGCATAACCTTTTTGATTAATTGTGGATTTTACGTGAGCAAGTTCACTTCATGCGGGGAGAGGGCACTCGGTCTCTGACTTAGTTTACGTTTTGCATTTGTGGTGGAGTACACTGTCTTCTTTACACATCATCGTAAATAAAAGCAGAGTTAAATCTTGTGTTCTTGGAAGCCACTCAAATGATTCAACGGATCTATACGATTGTTAAAATTTTCTCTCAATCTTTCTCCCACGGCAACTTGCCTGCGGAGGAGCACCATCGTTACTCCCAAAAGTCTATTTAACATAATTGTTTTAATTATGGTGTAATTCTTTAGTCATATTCAATTACAGAGTGCTCCACTCATGTTATTGCCGTAACACAACGACACAATAAGATTGCCATTCTCGCATATCCCAATCGATGGAGACACCTTCTCCTTCAAATAGCGCGGTCAAAGTTATTCAGTGGAGCATACTGGAAAAAATTACGACTATTCACTTTTACATCTAGAAAAATGTTTCGGCGAGGAAACTCAGTCTCAAGGAACTAATAGCGATATTCCTCTTATAAGAAAGCCATTTCAAATCAAGTTTAAACATGTGATTAAATGGTGATTTTGGCATTTGTATTCCATTCCTTTAGGGTTGACTTGAAGTCTCTGTCGGGACTGTGACAAGTTGTGGCGCTTTCGACTCGTTTCCTCTGAGCATTGCTTTTATCTACGAATATCCCCTCAACCTGGCCAGCTACCTTATCTCGTGTCAGAAGAGAGGCTTTGAAACTTCTATAATCAAAGCCCATTAACGCCCGCAGGTCGCAAGAGACCAGAAATTGAAAGGTCATGGACGTTGGGGCGGGAATAATGGGAAGATCGATTTTTCCTTTCAATAACTACTTCACCCTAAGGCCGTTCTCGGGTGCATAAGGCTGCACTGCATATAGGAAGGAGAATTTCTAAAGCCTACCAAGGTACATCGAAATGTACATTTCATTCCCTATAAGGATGTTTGTATATTTGTTATCATCTAACTAATCCTGTATATGAAGCTCTGTCTCCAATTCCTTAGTAACAACCGCTTGCCTCTGAGATTGAAACATGTGTGTATCGAAACACGTCAGAACAATAAACATTTTGTTTTGCTTAGTGATCAAGTTTCTTTCCCTTGTTCTTCACTACTTTTCTAATAAAATTTGGCGAACTGACTCACGGGTTAACTCACGATCAAAAACGGAATATAAGACAAATTAAGAGAGGGTGATATATATATATATATATATATATATATATATATATATATATAGAAAGAGAGAGAGAGATAAAGAGAGATAGATAGATAAATTTTTATGATTAGGCAACAGTTAATGGCACGAGTTAGAAAGATTCTTAAAAGTATTACTATATTTGGCACTGAATCACTAGGATTATATTTCTGAATAAACTATGAATTAAATATTAAAATGTTGGGTCACCACTAAATGCCGCCTCCAAAATTGTGCCGCCCGGGGCAGACCCCCCCCCAAAAAAAACCCTCTTAGTACCTAGGGGGCAAAATGCCCCCTCTCCCTTGGAATTATGGGTTTATTCTTAGGTAACCTTTTCTAGCACTCACCTTACTCACCATCCTTGCTTTTTCTAGCATTCACATTACCCAGGATACTTGTCTTTTCTAGCATTCACCTTACACACGATTCTTGCTGTTTCTAGCTCTTCCCTTACTCACGATCCTTTTCTTTAATTACTCACCGTAACCTTAATCACGATACTTGCCTTTTCTAACACTGGCATTAATCACGATCCTTGCCTGTTCTAGCACTCACCTTAATCATGATCCTTGCCATTTATAACATTACCTTACCCGTGATTCTTTCCTTTTCTAGCACTCACCTTGCTCACTATTATTGCCCTTTCTACCACTCATCTTACTTACAATTCTTGCATGCATTAGCACTATACTCACTATACTTCTCTTTCCTAGCACTTACTTTAACACTATTCTTGAATTTTCTAGCACTCGCCTTACTATTCTTGCATTTTCTCGTAATCACCTCATTCATTACTCTTGGAATTTCTGGTACTCTCTTACTAACTCTTCTTGCCTTTTCGAGTTCTCATTGCCTTTTCCAGCACTCACCTTACTCATTATGCTTACCTTCCCTAGCATTCAGCTCATTCACTATCATAACATGCATTTTCTAGCACTCTCCTTACTCATATTTTTTTCATTTTCTAGCATTCACCAGACAGACTCTTCTTGCGTTTTCTAGCACTCATTTCACTCAATCTTTGTGCCTTAAGTAACAATCACCTTTCTTCCTACGCTCACCATTGCTAGCACTTGCACTAAGTATTATTATCCTTTCTAGCACTTACCTTACCATTTACGCTTTTATAGCATTTATTCGTTATTCTTGCTCGATCTAGCTCTCCCATTACTCACTATACTTGCCTTTTTATCACTCACCCCACTCACTAAGGTTGCTAAGAAAGTTTTTGAAGTTTTGACCCTCACTTTACTCAATTTTGTTGCATTTTCTTCCACTCACATTAATCATTATTTACATTGATTTTCTCACTAACCTTACTCACTATCTAGTACTCATCTTACTCACTATGCTTTGCTTTCTTAGCACTCATCTTACTTACTATTTTTGCTTTTCTCTCACTCACGTTACAATTCCTTCCTTTTTTATTGCTTACGTTAGCATAACACTGGTCAACAAGATTTATTGTTGCATTGGTAGCAAACCCTTGGTATTACTTAATTTCTTGCGCTGATTTCAGATCTGAATTTAGTCTTTTCCTCAGTGCTCTACTTTTTTTGCAATCAAGGTATTTGAAAATCTCAAAATTTCGTCATCCCATTGACGTCGTAGTCTATCAGGAAAAATATGTGATGAAATATGTTCTAAAACTCTTTAATATAGTTGAATAATAAGAAAGAAAATGCAAGATAGTATAAATCTATTCAAGATTACGATTTGAAACACTTTTCCAAATAAACAATGGTTATAGTTTATATAAAACTGATTAGATAAGACATTTCTTACTATGAGGAGGCAAAGTTCAATTGCAGTCTACTCAGGCATGAAATTCCACTTGTAGCTCATGCGTTTGTGGACTGTCTCAGGGCATTCTCGTTTTATGGTCCAGCAGTGATCCATCTCCCTTGGTAACGCTCTTCCATGGTCTTGAGGTCCGGATGGAATCGCTCGCCTTGCTCTTCACTTACTGCTCCTAGGTTCTTAGGAAATCTATCAAGATGACTGTACAGGTAATTGAGTTTGACACTCATATTACATCCAAGATCGCGAAAAGTTGATAACATATTAGCTACCAAAGTTTCATAGTTGACAGCCTTTTTATTACCGAGAAAGTTTGCCATCACCGCCACAAATGAAAGTTATGCAGTACTTTCCTTTTCGTTCATCTTTCTGGCAAATTCTTGATTACGTACAAGTGCACGAATCTGTGGTCCATCAAAAACACCTGCCTTGATCTCGAAGGAAAAACCAGGAAAGACAGAATATATGTATGTGTTGGAATCATTCACCGTCAGTATCCAACGCCTTGACAAACTGCTTCACCAAACCCAGCTTCATATGGACCGGAGCAAAATTGATCTTTTCTCGACTGATAATTAGATCGTTGATAATATTTGGCATACCTGCTTCTAGAGTCTCACGTATGGGCCACTCTTTCTGATTCCAGTGCTCATCTCGAGTTCGGCTATCCTACATTCAAAGATAGCAGGGATACTTTGTAAATCATCTTTGTTCCCCTAGGAGTAAATTAACCATTTTGAGGTCCACACAAATTGTCCAGTTGGGCGCATGGTATTTAATGTCATTATGTTCATCTCGTAAATACCCAGAATGTTCAATTGGAACAGCTGCATAGACATTGCCATTATGAAGTAGAACAGACCTCAAACTGCGCTTAGAACTATCTAGAAATAACCGCTAGTCATTTGGATTGTATACTGGCATCCCTAATTCCTGGGGAAGACCTGAGATATTATGACAATAAACAAAGTTATTTCCCTCTGTAAAAAATGGTACAAAAACCTGCTCCCGATTTCGGAAGTATGGAACTTTGGTTGTATAGATCAACTGATTCTTTTCTTGCAACCTGGAGGCTAACACTTCAGCTGCATTTTTGGAGAGACCTAAATCACGCACAAGGTCAATCAGCTCTGGTTGGCTCAACTGTTGAGGAGTTAATGACTCTGGGGTCTCATAAGAAGGATAGCCGGATTCTGAAAGTATTTCTTGGCTTTCATCAGCAGTCTTTTGCTCTTGGTCACTACCCACATCTTCAGATGAAAGAAATCCTTTAAAACCTCGGATTGGGAGCTCATCAGAGTTCAGAATAGGTCAGATTGCTGAGAGGATACTAGGATATGAGATTTTGTCTCTCTTTTTCTTGCCAAGGTCCTTTGTATTGACCAGACAAAAACAGCAGACAGTTGCGTGGTCCGTCGGTTCTCGCCAGGTCATGGGAATTCCGAAAGGTAAACCCTTATGTTTATATTTTGTATATTCACGCAGCATTTCCTCGCAGTTATGACACACAGTATGTGGGGCCCATTTCTTCTATTGGTCGCCAAGAGTAAGTCCAAAGTAAGCTTTAAAATCACGACTCACAAATGATGTTATATTACTCCTTTGATGAATAAACGTAAAGCATCCACTAATATGACAGAAAGCGTCCAACTTGTTCACACATTGACGTCTCCTTGTAGCCATGATCAGATCGTAAAGAAAAACAAAACATTTTTAATATCTCTTTTTTTATAACATAAACGTGTAAGTCATTCATTTGACCACAAACGGCTAGAATAAAAAACTTAAAATTGCAGGAAATCTAGAGCATGTAGTGCTGAACCGTTTTCAAATTTGAATTTAGCAGATAAAAAACAGTAAGAATGAGTAATGAAATCTTATGCACTTGAGTTTTCGAAAATATTTGTTGACCAGTGTTATTCTTGAAAAAAAAATGTGGCATACTGTCCCAGAGTTAAAAAGAAGGAAGGGCAATAAAGAAAATGTAATTATGGGAGACCGCGGGCGGGAAAATAGAATGGAGAGGAATACAGACAAAATTTGAATGTTTCAGACTTTCCCACTATTAAAAAGAAGGGAGGGAAATTAAGGAAACATTCAATTATGGCAAATCACGTGTAGGTAAAATAGAAAGGAGAGGAATACAGTAAATATTATAATGTGGCAGACTCAGCGACAGTTAAATAGAAGGGAGAGCAATAAAGGTAAATTTAATTATGGCAGACCCCGCGTGTCTAAACTAGAAGGGAAATGAATACAGGAAAAATTTAATTGTGGCAGACTACCCGACGATAAAAAAGAAAGGAGAGCAATCAAGAAAATTTAATTAGGGGAGACCCCACGTCCGTAAAATTAAAAGGAGAGGAATGAAGAAAAAAATTAATGTTTCAGACTCTCCGACGATTAAATAGAATGGAGGGGAATAAGAGAAAAATTCAATGATTGTAAACCACGCGTAGGTAAAATAAAAAGGAGAGGAATATAAGAAAACTCATAAGGTTGCAGACTCCACGACGGTTAAATAGAAGGAAGAGGAATAAGGAAAAGTCAATTATGGCAACTCGGGATCGGTATGCTAGAAAGGAGAGGAATACAGGAAAAATTTAAATGTTTCGGACTCCCCTTCGGTTAAATAGAAGCGAGGGGAATAAGGTAATAAGGGTAGGAATAAAGGGAAAAGTTTAAAGTTCCAGACTCTCCAACGGTTAAATAGAAGGAAGAGGAATAAAGGAAAAAGACAATTATGGCAGACTCGGCATCGATAAGATAGAGAAAAGAGGAATGCAGGAAAAATTAAATAAGGCAGACTCTCCAATGGTTATATAAAAGGGAGAAAAATAAAGAAAATAAATAATATAGGAGACCCAGTGTTGGTAAGATAGAAAGGAGAAGAATACATAAAATGTTAAATAGGGCAGACAGTTCGAAGGTTAATAAAAGGGAGAGCAATAAAGAAAAATTATTATGGGAGACTCCACGTCGGTAAAATAGAAAAGAGAGGAATAAGGAAAAGTCAATTATGGCAGACTCTGGATCGGTATGCTAGAAAGGAGAAGAATACAGGAAAAAATAAAACGTTTTAGACTCTCCGACGGTTAAAACTCAGGGATAGCAATAGCGAAAAATTAATTATTGGAGACCCCGCGTCCGTTAACGAGAAAGAAGAGGAATAAAGGCAAAATGTTAATGTGGTGGCATCCGCGACGGTTAAATAGAAGAGAGGGGAATAAAGGAAAAATTTATTTATTTCAGACCCCACGTTGGCAAAATGGAAAGGAACGAAATTGGAAAAGTTGAATAGTGTCAGACTCCTCAACGGTAAAATAGAGTGGAGAGGAATAAAAGGTAAAATCAATTATGGCAGACCCCGCGTCGCTAAAATAGACAGGAGAGGAATAAAGGAAAATTTAGCTTCGGAGTTTCCCGGACGTTTAAAAAGAAGGGAGAGCAAGAGAAGAAAATTTAAGTATCGCAGATCCCGCGTTGGTGAAATAGAAAAGAAAGGATTAGAGGAAAAATTTAAATGTTGCAGACTTCTCGACGGTTAAATAGAAGGGGGAATTTTAAGGGAAAAATTCAATTATTGCAGGCCCCCCTATAGGGAAAAAAGAAAGCAAAGAAATGCAGGAAAAAAATTAAAGATGGCAGGCTGCCCAATGGTTAAATAGAAGGGAGAGCAATAAAGAAAAGAAATAATTATGGGAGAACTCGCGTCGTTAAAATACAAAGGAGAGGAATATAGTAGAAATTTATATTTGTCAGACTCCGCGACGATTGAATAGAAGGGAGAGAAAGAAAGGAAAAAATCAATTCTAGCAGACCCCGCCTAAGTAAAATAGAAAAGAGAGGAATACAAACAAAAATATAATTATAGGAGACCACGCGTCGGTGAGATAGAAAAGAGAGGAATACAGGAAAAATATAAATATTGCAGACTCCCCGAAGGTTAAAATAAAGGGGGAGGAGCACTCAAGAAAATTTAATTATGGGAGACCATGCGTTGGTAAAATATAAAGGAGAGAAATACAGGAAAAATTTAAATGTAACAGATTTCCTTACGGTTAAATAGATTGGAAGGGAATAAATAGTAAAATCAATTATGGCAGACCCCGCGTCGGTAAAATATAAAGGAGAGGAATAGAGGAAAAAATTAAATGTGGCAGATTCCCCTACGGTTAAATAGATTGGAGAGGAATAAATGATAAAATCAATTATGGCAGACCCCGCGTCGGTAAAATATAAAGGAGAGAAATACAGGAAAATTTTAAATGTAGCCCATTCCCCGATGGTTAAATAGATTGGAGAGGAATAAATGATAAAATCAATTATGGCAGACCCCGCGTCGGTAAAATATAAAGGAGAGAAATACAGGAAAAATTTAAATGTAGCAGATTCCCCGATGGTTAAATAGATTGGAGAGGAATAAATGATAAAATCAATTATGGCAGACCCCGCGTCGGTAAAATATAAAGGAGAGGAATAGAGAAAAAAATTAAATATGGCAGTTTCTCCGACGATTAAATAGAAGGGAGGAGGATATACGAAAAATTCAATTCTAGCAAAAACTGCGTCTGTAAAATAGATAGGAGAGGAATACATGAAAACTTTTAATGTGGCAGACTCCTCGACCGTTAAGTAGAAGGAAGGGAAATATAGGAAATATTCAATAATGGCAGAATACAGAAAAAATTTAAATGATGCAAACTTCACCACAGTCAAATATAAGGGAAAGCAGTAAAGGAAAATTTTATTGTAGCAGACCCCGCGCCGTTCAAATAGAAATTAGAGGAATAGAGGAAAAATCAAATGTGGCATACTCTCCGACCGTTAAAATGAAGTGGGAGGAATAGAGAAAATTTTATTATGGGACACCCCGCGTCGGTAAAATATAAAAGAGAGGAATATAGAAAAGAATAAAATGCACCAGCTCCTCGACGGTAAATAAGGGATGGGAATAAAGGAAAAAATCAATTATGGCAAACTCTGCATCGGTAAAGTGGAAAGGAGAAGAATACATGAAAAATGAAAATCAGACAGACTACCAGGCGGTCAAATACAAGGGAGAGCAATAAAGGAAATATTTAATTATGGAAGACCCAGCAACGGTAAAATAGAAAGGAGAATCATACAAGAAAAACTTTAATGTGGCAGACTCCCCAACGGTCAAATAGAATGGAGAGTAATAGAGGAAAAATATATTTATGGCAGACCACGCGACGATTAAATAGAAAGGAGAGGAATACCGTAAAAATATAAATGTGGCAGACTCCCTGACGGTTTAAAAGAAGGAGGAGAAATAAATAAATGTTATTATGGGAAACCCTGCGTCTTTAAAATAGAAAGGAAAGGAATAAATGAAAAATTTAAATGTGGCAGACTCCCCAAAGTTAAATAGAAGGGACGGGAATAAATGAAAAATTAAACTATGACAGACCCCTCGTCGGTAAAATAGAAAGCAGAGGAATACAGGACTAATTTAAATGTGGCAGACTCTACGACGTTTAAAAAGAAGGGAGAGCAATTAAGAAAATTAAATTATGGGAGATCCTCCGTCGGTAAAATAGAGAGGGGAGGAATAAAGGAAAAATTTGAATGTTGCAGATTTCGCGACGGGTAAAAGGAAGAGATAGCAATATAGAAAATTAAATTACCGGAGACCCGGCGTCGGTAAAATAGAAGGGAGAGGAATAAAGGAACTATTCAATTATGTGAGGTCCCGTGTCAGTAAAATATAAAGGAGAGGGAGGGAATCCATGAAAATTTAAATATGGCAGAATCACCGACGATTAAATAGAAGAGAGAGCAATAGAGTGAAAACTTAATTATGGTAGACCCCGCGTCGGTTAAAAAGAAAGGAGATAAATACAGGAAAAATTTAAATGTGGCAGACTCCCCGACGGTTAAATAGAAAAGAGAAGAATAAAGGAAAATTCAATTATGGCAGACCCCGCGTTGGTAAACTAGAAGGAAGAGGAATTCATTAAAAAATAGATGTGGCAGACTCCCCTATGATTAAGCAGAAAAGAGAGTAATAGAGAAAAAAATAAATTATTGGAGACCCTGAGTCGGTAAAATAGAAAGGAGAGGAATACAGGTAAAATTTATATGTGGTAGACTTCCAAAATTTAAATAGAAGGGAGAGGAATAATTGAAAATTCAATTATGGCAGACCCTGCGTCGGTAAAATAGAAAGGAGAGGAATACATGAAATTTTTTAATATAGCAGACTCCCCGACGGTTACAAATAGTGATAGCAATTAAGAAAATTTTTAACTATGACATGCCGCGCGTGGTTAAAATAGAAAGAAGAGGAATAGAGGAAAAATTAAATGTGGCAGACTCCCCGCCGATTAAATAGAAGGGAAAGGAATAAAGGAAAATTTCAATTATGAGAGACTCCGTGTCGGAAAAAATAGATCGGAAAGGAATACAGGGAAAATTTAAATCTGGAAACTCCCCGATGGTTAAATATAAGGGACCAATAAGTGAAAAATTTAATTATGGCAGAGCTCACGTCGGTAAAATAGAAAGGAGAGGATTACAGGAAATCTTTATATGTGACACACTCCCAAACGGTTAAAGAGAAAGGAGAGGAATAAAGAAAATTTAGGTATTGCAGACGCAACGCAGGTAAAATAGAAAGGAAAGGCATACAGGAAAAATTTAAATGTGGTAGACTCCCCGATAGTCAAATAGATAGGAGAGGAATAGAGGAAAATTTTAATTATGGTAGACTCCCCGTCGGTAAAATAGAAAGGATAGGAATACAGGAAAAAAATATATATGGCAGACTCCCGACCATTAAATAGAAGGGAGAGCAGAACCCCATTGGTTAAATATAATGGCAAGGCATACAGGAAAAATGTTAATGTGGCAAACTCTCCGACGGTTAAATTGAAGAGAGACTAATAGAGGAAAAGAATCAATTATGGCAGACCCCGCGTCGGTAAAATATATAGGATGTGAATGCAGGAAAAATTTAAATGTGGCAGACTCCTCAAGACTGAAAATAGAAGGCAGAGGAATAACGAAACAATTCAATTATATCAGAACCCCATTGGTTAAAAAAAAGGAGATAAATACAAGAAAAAAGTAAATGTCGCAAACTCCCCGACGGTTAAATAGAAAGGAGAAGAATAAAAGAAAATTCAATTATGGCAGACCCCGCGTCGGTAAATTAGAACGGAGAGGAATACCTAAAAAAATAAATGTGGCAGACTCCCCTATGATTAATTAGAAAGCAGAGTAATAGAGAAAATAAATTATGAGAGACCCCGCTTTGCTAAAATAGAAAGGAGACGAATACATGTGGTAGAGTGCCCAAATTTAAATAGAAGAGAGAGGAATAAATGAAAATTCAATTATGGCAGACCCCGCGTCTGTAAAATAAAAAGGAGAGGAATACATGAAAAATTTTAATATGGCAGACTCCCCCACGGTTACTAGTAGCGATAGCAATTAATGAAAATTTTAATTAGGACAGGACCCGCGTCGGTAAAATAGAAAGGTGAGGAATAGAGGAAAAATTAAATGTGGCAGACTCCCCGATTGTTAAATAGAAGGGAGAGGAATAAAAGAAAATGACAATTATAGGGGACCCCATGTCGGAATAATAGATCGGAAAGAATACAAGAAATATTTAAATGTGGTAGACTCCCCGACGGTTAAATATAAAGGACCAATAAGGGAAACATTCAATTTTGGCAGACTCCGCGTCAGTAAAATAGAAAAGAGAGTGATATAGGAAAAATTTAAATGTGGCAGACTCCCCGATGGTTAAAAAGAAGGGATAGGAATAAAGGAAAAATTCCATTATGGCAGACTCCCTGTCGGTTAAATAGAAAGGAGAAGAACAATGGTCCAGGTTAACCATGCTTAATGAGTCAGGTGACTTATCATAAATTCCCACAAAGTTCGTGAAATTAGGCCCAATTTAAAGGTACGAACAAGGGTGGTCCAGGGAAGAACTATAACTACATGGTTCTTAATTTCGTGACCTTGTTTCCTCTTCACATGGTTGCCGGGATAGAAGCTACATCAAATTGATCAATAGGCTAAAAATTGCAGGCTAATTTAACATTGATTTATTTTTAACCTTCTACTTATTATTTTAAATTTTCTAATTCCATCCGATCTCCATTAAATCATGGGTTATACGCAATCCAATATATTAAATTTTAGCCAAGGGATGTCGGAAAAAAAGGACAGCAACAAAAAAACATAAAATGGGGAAGGGGGGTTATTGATTTATTTGATCCGTCTGAGGGGTTCATGTAAAGGTTGGTTGCCGCCTGGAGGAAGAAGTTGAAAGATTTATGGAGGACAAGTTTTTTTACCTTAACTTGCGAAGAGATAATATATATATATATATATATATATATATATATATATATATATATATATATATATATATATATATATATAGAGAGAGAGAGAGAGAGAGAGAATGGAGGATATCACATTGACGTGATGTATATATATGTGAAAGAACTCAATAGTGATTTATGGTATATATCGTGTTACAACCACTCTATACCATACACTACTATATTATGTCGGGGGGTGGGGGGGACTTAATCACCTACTGCAACGCGAACCGTTGAAGGAATGTTCGCAGGGATTAACGACCGTCTAGGAGGTCACACTTGAGGCGTTGGGTTTCAAATCCTTAATAATTAAACAGAGCGCATACATGGTTGGCGAGATTTACTTGAATAGGCCGAGAGTATCGTTCAAGGTTATTAAAGATGAAACACACAAATGGAATTTTATTTACAAAGATTAAAATAAGAATAATTATAAACAAAAGGGAATTATTTAAATTGAGATAGTCTCTTGATAATTATTATGAGGGGGGGATTCTCAAATGAAATTATTTGATTAATGTAACTAGACTCAGATCAAAAGGGGGAATTTGGCAATACTAATAATTGAGTTACGGGTCGGTGACTTCGAGGAAGGTCCTTCTTGTGATGAGGCGAGTGGTGTACGATCCGATGAGGCAGGTTGGGCACGATCCGAACCAATCTTCCGATGAAGATAGCCAAACTTCAAAGATGACGTTCGACGGGAAATGTGGGAATTCTCGTAATTCCACTGAAAGAGGAATCTTCTTTTCCTCGAAGGTAATCGTTGGAGATGTTCTTCGGTTCGATTAAACGAAGGGAGACTGTTGCGCAAATTCAAAGGCTTGCCGTTCACAGAAGTTACCAATTGACTTGGGTAGAATCGGCTGAAGAAGGCAGCTGTCTGACGAACGCTCACGGGACGAGAAGATAAGGACGGTTTTGAGGTGCGGGCTTGGCTCGTCGAACTACAGAATAACCCGAGTATTTGTATGCCCGATTCTGAAGGGAAGGGGAAGTTTGGAGAAAGGAGTCACAAGCTCCAGACATCTTAATCCGGAGGCTCTTTCGCGCCTCGTCACCGGTGCGGGGAGGGGAGGCTTGGGACGAGTCGCAGGATTGGGAAATATTTTCCCAACGTGCTCAGGAGTCGAAAATTCGAGAAAGTTCGAACAGAAAATGACGTCCATGGCGGGATACCAATAGCACGTGGTCTCCGATAAATGAAATTACTGTATAGGAGCATAGAATATATTTACGAGACTAGTTTCGGTATGAAGTTACCATACTCTCTTCATTCTTATACTGAGAATGGAATGAATACCAGTGTTGCCAAATGAAAATTTAGTTTTAATGCTAGATTGTAGTTGAAAAATGCTAAAGAATGCTAAAAACGTGCTACACAGAAAGAACAAATGTTAAACAAATATTTTACTTACCCATCACTACATATTTTGATTATATCAATACAATTTCATCTAAAAGGCTTTACGAATCAAGTTGTGCATCTTCTTCTAGAGCTTTTTCAGGATCGTATGATTGCATTGTTCTAATTTTATTTAGTATATCCTTTGGTAATTCAAAGTTTAGGCAGCATTTGCTGTGTCTCTTTAAGCCATATTTTACTGCAAGAACAGCCGAAAGCATTGGCAATTGTATTTTGTTTCTTAGTTTATCTTTTACTATATTTATGCTGCTGAATTGCCTTTCAACTTCTGCATTATAATTTGGTAAAAATAAAAGGATCAGAGCAAATTCTGCAACTTGTTTAAACGGGTTTCCTCCAGAAGAATCTTTATAATCATATACTTCTGACCAAAACGCTTCAGTAGTTGATATATTTGATATATGATCTTATATTTAAATTAATTAATGACATTTTTCTTCGTCCAAGGTGAATTATTCTTTTAGAGGAAGGATGGGATCCTTTATATGATTCAAAGTATTTTGTACTGAGAATAATTTTATATTTTTAAGGATATAAATATTTTCTCGTAAACGATTTTTAAGAATATAAGGCCAAATATTTTGTGCTCCTTTGCGAATGTGTTTTTCTTCAGAAGCTGGAATATTCTTGGTGATCATTATTTCTGCTAGCCTTTTCTCAAACCTACGAGTATATCCAAGCTGTGGATTTGGATCAATATATTCTTCAGTGTTAGCATTAGAATCGATAGGATCAATTCTGCTTGTTGGTAGTACTAACATATTAGCAACTGATTGGAGTAGATGTGATCGGTTAGAAGATATTTTCGTTTTGTCAAGTGGTCAATTCAAGTGGTGCACGTTTTGCCAGGTCAGATTAATATTTAAATAAAATAATCGTAGGGAAACAATCATTTATACTATACAAAGCTAAACAATCAAATAACCTAACCAAGAACCATACAAATCCAAACAACCTAACCAAGAACCATACAAAGCCAAACAACCTAACCAAGAACCATACAAAGTCAGAAAACCAAAAACCTCACTAAGCACCATACAAAGCCAGACAACCAAAAACCTAACCAAGCAACATACAAAGCTAGAAAACCAAACAACTTAACCAAGAACCATAAAAGTACAACCAACTCATTACCATCAAATCTAACGCACTATTGCAAACCAGCTGACCTAACCTTCGCCTCGGCTCAAACAGTCTTAAAATCGCATAATCGTTACAACAAACCATCAAATCCAACCAACCCGCAAAGGGTGTGGATGGTTGGTGTTACAGGGGCAATACCCCTCCTTCAGTTGAAACCTGGTAGGATCAACATGCCCTCCCTATCTCACCGCTCCTAAAGCAACTGGTGCCCTCTCTCGGCTCGTCTTTTGAACCCCTTTTTAAATCTCTCACTTTCTCGCGCCTGCTTAGACCAGCAGAGGGTGAAAGAGGGCGTTAAACGGTCTATAAAAACTTGACCTACCTTTAGCTTTAATTATACAGATCCTGTAAGAGGATCTGCGCCTGTCTTCCAAGCATCTTCACTTTCCATTTTACCCCTTTTTCCGCCATCTTCTTTACAAGTCTCTTTTCACCTATTTTATCGGGGGTTGACTAATTACGGAGGCTTGTCGCCCACTAGCTGTCACCCGTTCATCCTAGATCGGGGCCTCAGGGGGATGGGGTATTTCACTGTTCCCTCTTAGGTACGAGGGGGGGTTTTAGTATTTAAAATGTCTGCATTCATCCCGCCTTTTTCTCTATCTCCCCCCTCCCCCTCTTTATTTTCCTTACATATTTTTTAACCCACACGCAAATGTCAGGTTTAGAATGGGTAACCATGGTACGAAAACTATCTAGATTGCTTAGTCTCTCTACAGTACCCCTAGCCCCGAACCCTACAGTTTAGCCTCCCTGTAAGAAGATCTACGGGTCTTCCAAGCATTTTCACGTCTCTCCTCACAAATTATTGCGAGATACGCCTTTGTTTATCATTTGCTTTAAATTCGAGGAAACCGAATTCTTTGTAACCGAAAACAACTCAAAGTAACCGATAAATCCCCCCCCCCCCACAAAAAAAACCCACCGGACCTAACCTTCGTCACACTTCAAGCAGCTCACAATCATAGAATAAATTCAACAAAACTAAACCTCTTGTCCTAACACGTAATACACACATCAAACAAATTATAACCATCAAATAAAACCACAAACTAGAAAAAAGTGAGATAAACGTTGCTACACTTCAGATTGTTCCCAATTTTCAAATAAAAGTAACCCGAATAAGCTGACCTAACCTTGGAAATAGCAAATTTATTTTACAGTCTTTATACCCGAGCAAAGCAGGGTACCCTTCAAGTAGGACCTATAATAGAAACCGTAACAGAACCTATTATATGTACAACCTGTAATGAAACATAAAATGGTGCCTATAACAAATGTCGTAGAATTACCCCCCTTTTTGTTCTAAGAGTGCTAAGAGTGCTAATATTGTTATTATCTTAAATTCTTAAAGAATAGAGCCGTTGGAAACACGTTAGGATATAGAAAAACGCACAATAATTCCCCAAATAAACTTATATTTTAACTCTAACAATTGAATACACAAAATTTAAACATTAACCATAGCAATACTCTGTATATTATCATAAACCAGAATTAATTCAATTAGTTTGACCCTCTAAAATTAGTTAAACTCGCTACACACATCAATATATAAGATTTAGGCTTACGAACTCTACTGGAGTCGTGGTCTCTCTAGCGAGAGGGAGTCAAACTTGGTTCTTAAACCAAGTTAACTTGGAGTGCGGTGTGACTACTGAGTAACGAGCTCGAGGGGGAGCTTTTCTCCTTCGTTTCTTAATTCCTCATGGGCGAGGACTGAACTCGGGGAGGGTCTTCTTCAAGGGCGAGGATCGATGAGGGGGAGTTTCTCTGACGAGAATAAGTTACTTAAAGTTCGGTTTGGTAACCAGGAACTCGCTCGAGGATGAGCTTCTTCTTAGTTCCAGTCTTCCTCAAGGGCAAGTATAACGGAGGGGGATTTCTCTGACGAGAATAAGTTGAACTTGGTTACTCAACCAAGTTAACTTATGAGTTTGGTGTAGCCACCGAGCAACGGGCTCGAGGGGGAGCCTTTTCCTTAATTCCTCAAGGACGAGGAATCCTCCTGGTGTTTAAGATGCCCCAGGATATGAGGAGTCTCTCTGACGAGAGTAAGTTGAACTTAACAAAGTTAACTTATCGTTTGGTTTGATAACCAGGGACTAGCTCGAGGATGAGCTGCTTCTTAGACCTTAAGGTAGGTAGCCCTGCATTTCTTGCAGGGTACTTCTTGGCCTGGCGAGCCAAGTAATCTACCTCTCCAGTCTCGGTAGCCCGATCTTAATTCGGGGACTTCGTCACCTAAAGACTGACGTATACTACCCCGATTTTCCTCACTGTTCCTTATTTATAAGTTGTCACCCCACTGGGGGAGTGCTAAGTGGGGGAAGGGGAAGGCTTGATGGCGGGCCCAGGAGGGTTCTTATGCCCAACGGTTTTTCCAACCAAGTTTTACATCGGCTCCTCGTTAGCCTTTGAGCTTGGGAGAAACACGTCTCCAATTTCTTATTTGACGTGAAATTGAATCTCACTCTCCTGGGGGAGATCTTGCATTTTAACCTTTAGGTCTTTCATAGCGCCGAGTGGTGCGGCGCTGCGGTTACGCGCTTGACCCGGCGGGGCCTGGGGCCGGATGTCTTTGCCGTAACCGCCTCGTGACTCCACCACGAGTGAACGGGGGGGGAGGAAGGGTGACGATTCCCCTACAATAAAATAAAAAATATAATAACATAATGTAACTTATAACGGAACCTATAATAACATTTACAAGATAATCCATAATAAATAGAACTTGTGTTATATATAACCTATAATAGAACCTTTACCGGAGCCAACATAAGTAACATAAATTTATGTATGAACTTGAAAACTGTCTAGATTTAATTAAATTGTGAAAATTGACTAAAATTGAATCAAATTTAGAATTTAATAAGAATTTTATTTATTTTAATAAAATACTTATTGTGGTTTAGTTATCATTTCCTTACACACTTTTGTCCCACACTACACTTCATTGTATTTCTAATAGTTTGAGCCTAAGTCCATTCATTGCACTTAGCGGAGAAGAGAGGGAGAAAATAAAATTCTCTTTTATTTTTCCTTCAATTTTTTTAGGACAAGGATTAGCAAGATAAGTAGAAGAGCTCCTGAAAAAAATGTGTGAATGTAGGCAAATCATGTTTGTACATGTAGGAAAATCCTCGGACCTATAAGCAAAACGTAGTTCCAACCGATTTGCCTCTATTTCGGGGGCTTCGTATTTTATTTTTCATTCGAATAATCTACATTAAAGAAAAGTTCAATCTAATGAACGATAAGAACAGAAATAGTTATTATAAATCCCTCGGATGGGTTAAGTTAATGTGATAATTACTCGTTAGTCGGATAAAATTAGATGCGACAATAACACTAAATGACGCAAATATAAATAAAGAGTATGAATAGAAGTGCGAATGAAGATGTAAAAGGCAAGCATCCCTTTGCTTTCTGAAATCGATGTTAATAGGTGGCCTCAGTAAAGAGCGAATTCTTCAATAACCAGAATGCCAGAAGAAGCCTACATTGCTCGACTTTCAAAGAGAAACCGACAAACAACACTTCATATCCAACCGCTGTAATCTTACTCAATAAAAATACATTTTTGTCTTTCCTTCATGAAGAGTCTTCTCTTTTACAATTTTTATGTTCCTCATTGACTTTTTTTTCATTTCGTTTGAGTGATAAGGGTTTATGGAAATATTATTGACTCAAATTGTTGCTAGGCTCAAACTGGATCCAGCCCAACATTTATAAAAACTTAATAGTGTGGTTGGTTCGTCTGCCAAAGGCTAGAGTCGCGTCTGTGTGTGTATAGATGTGTTAATAAGTTAGAAAGATTCTAAAATGTATGAAAGATTAAAATTATTTGGTTCTCATGACGATCAAATAATCAAGTTGAATTTAGGAGACAATATCATTTCATTAAAGATAATATTTTACTCGTTTGTGATCTTCTTTAGAGACTGGTATTGCACTAGCAACGTGTGTACACAACGCCCTGGCCTGTCTGACCTATATATTCGGATAGCAATAATAATTTATTGGTCTCTGATCTGTATATTATCTTAATCGTTCTTTGCTTAGTGATGGATTTAATTTATTTTTGTCTCAAAATAATCTTAACAGAGATATAGAAATTAATGTGGAAAAAAATATAGTTATTTTTCATTTATTAAAAAAGGAGGCTATACAATAAATCTACAACTTCGACCACCTACCAACACTTTTTCTAACATATTTCATGGAAATTAGGAAGGATATTAGAGTGACAGAGTGAAATCTCTCGTAGCTTCGTTTAGTCTCTGTCTAACAAAGGGAGTTTGTATCAATCGATGGTCTATTGTAGTTTATTCAAGAACTAATCAATAAGTTAGGCCTAAAAAAGCTTTCAATTCCTGTGTTCAAGCGACTTTTGACAGATTTGCCTCGCCGAGGATAAAATATCTGCTAACGAGAATGAGACAGACGAATAGTCTCGCAGGGTGAATGGTGGAAACGATGCTTTTGTAATTTATGGTTACCTTCAAATGGAGTTTTGAAGGCGGGTTAGTAAAAAATACTCTAAAGGCCTCTAGCAACAGCGACCGAAGAACTTTTATAGCCCATCTGAGAAAATGAAACGACTTAATGAAAAGAACTAAGTCGTTTAATTAGTTTTATTATTAAAACGTAGAGTTTATTAGTATTCTTGTTTAATCTTTCGAAAGAAATTGAAGCGTTAATTACCATTTATGTCTGGTATCCTTGGTAACATGCGACTTACTTAGAAGTAACACCAGCCAAAAAACAACTAGGGGTGATGACAGACCAAAAGAGATAAATCACGGGAAATTGACCCAAAAGATCGGAAATGTCTTTTAAGTAGAGAATTTTTATTTACGATATCTTTTTATCTACATACATATCTACAGTATCGTCCAAACCTAAAGAACAAAGTACCAAAATCTTCATTTTTAGAGACTACTCCTTTACTTTCATTGAAAATTTCAGAATATTCTTTGAGATTTGCATCTGATAGTGTCTAAGTTTCATTCCTTAGAAGAATAGCTAAAGAATAATTAAGAGGAAAGGATCTGTCCAAAAGTAGGGAACGATAACTTATAACTTTGTTTACACGCAAAATATTGTGACGCATTTATGAGAACACTGTCCTACGTATGTTTTAGACTGGTAATGATGGTATCACTTCTTTATCAGGATGGCGAAACGAGTTAAGGTCGACAAAAATTCAGAGGAAAATGAGGAATTTAGCCAAGATATAGAAGTGTTGCATACTAGTTAATAAACAACGTGAATTAAATAACTCCTACCCATAAGGTTAATCATATCAGGAAAGAACAGGTGGATTCGGAAATAAAAACAACAGAAAAAATAAAGAGCGCCATTCACACAGTCAAGTAGAAGGCACCAGACTCAACATGACTCATTAAGTACAACCTTACACACGTCTAGAGCAATATCATCACGACCCGTAAAAATATATTTAAAGCAAACCTGAATATCGGTTGCCTTTCTGACGCATGAAATAGGACATAAATGATATTTGTTCTCAATCCAGGTATACCTTCAACCTGCTATTAGATCTTACTGATAAAATCTTCGAAAAGATCCTAACTAGAATTCTCGTGGAATACATGGAGGAAAACCTACCTATATAACAATTTCCAAGTTGGATTTCGCAAAAACAGAGACACAACTATGACCCTCGAATTAATTAAAAATAAAAAAAAGAAGAAAAAAGTACCTGAACTTGACGTCACGTGATGTAGAGAAAGCCTTTGATAGAGTCTGGGTCAGAGACATGCAATATAATATCCTTAACTTCCAAATGAACATTTAGGAAGAACCCTCTGCGATTACATCACGGAAAGAAGAGCAATATTTGTGTTTAACGAGTACGAGGGACCAGAATTTAAGTTGGAACTGACCTCACGTAGGGAAGGGGCGGGGGGTAAGCACTATGCTCTTTTCAATAAACGAAACGGATATGCATATACCGCTGAGACACTAAGCATTCAGTTTGCAGATTAAATAATGATATAAGTCAATTAATCACCTCCCCAACAGCAACTGGAAGACACTTAAAGATAACGCCACTGAAAATAGGCATCATAAACGAATTTGAAAGAAATTGGAATATATATAGAACAAATATCCCTCAATTTACTTTGATACCGATTTCAAGAAATAAAGTGGGCGAAATCGTAATGGAACAACAGAGGTACATCTTTAGACATGAAGGAAAAGTTTTAGGTCTTAAATAATATCAAACGGCGACATAAAATAGGTAACCGAGAGAATAGAATAACAATTCTAACGATACATTTACTCTACCCACTCCTAGATTTAACAGCATGAAACAAATGAAAAATTTGTTGGATGGCATTAACATATCCTCCAATTCCAGTGCATATGGTGTCTTCCCGTAGCTTACCCCTTCCCGAGAATGAGGGAGGCAGATGGGGAGGAGGAAGGAGTGCCAAGTTGTCCGAAAGCTTAGAAAATAAACATTTCAAACTCACTTCTGCCTCAATTTCATCACACACACACGCATATATATATATATATATATATATATATATATATATATATATATATATATATATATATATATATATATATATATATATATATATATATATATATATATATATATATATATATATATATATGAGGAATTAAACCACATTCTCCGAAGACAATTTAATTCAGAACAGTTTCGGTGTATCTCACACCCTTTTTCAACTGACACTGGGTAGAAAATATAAGAGAAGTGCATATAAGCATAACAAAAGATCCCCTCCTTTTTCCCCCAATCCCCTACTTGTGGCTAATCGGGGGGGAGGGGGTTAGGCCTAAACATATTGAAGGGCTGACATTTTAATATTTTGTTTATTTGCTTTCTTATTACAGGATTAAAAGAAAATTGACCCTCAGATAGATTTAAATTAGGAACTGACGATATCAAGCTCGATTCTACGATTCTTCTCTTAACATAGTTAGCCGATTTAAATACCATTTTACTTCTATTGAAATCAATCGTATGATTCTTGTCTCTAACATGGCAAAATATTCCACTACTTTCGCTGCCCACTCTAATATCTCTTTTGTGTTCATACAATCTCTTGTCTAGATTTCTCCCCGTTTCCCCTATATAAACTTTATGGCAATCGTTGCATGGTATTGCATATACTCCTATGTTATGATGTTCTTCTGGTTTCCTGGCCATGATCAATTGGTTTAAGGAATTATTATATTTAAAGGCTAGATTAATACCCGCTTTTCCAAATAATAATAATAGTATGCGGCCATTATCTAAAATGTTCATGAGGAGGGTCCCTTCAGGGTCCTAGAAAAATGTCACCATGACCTTCCAGGATGACTTGATGAGCTTGAATTTTCGTGGCGTTGGAGAGGAGGGATGTTTCCATTGATTAGATTCAGTTTTGGTTTCCGGATCGAAGTGAAGAACACACGTTTCACCCTGGGTTACGATTCAGGCAATGAATCCCTCCAGATCCACTCTCATTAGGGTGAACATCTCCGTTGAGGTCATTATCTGGTTCTTCTTCTGCTCAGGCGTCAGCATTCTTGGAACCCATCGGGCAGACACCGTGGAAAAGTATAGGTGATCGTGAAAAATGGGAACAATGGATCTATTACTTAGCCCCAGTTGAGAAGCAATGTATTGCACTGAGATTCGGCGATTATCCATGACCATGCTCTCCACCCTGGCCACAGTTTCCATGGTGACTGTAGTTGACGGACTACCACTTCGAGGGTCATCCTCACACCAGTCTCGGCACTATTTGAAGAGAGCAGCCCAATATTTTACAGTGGAATAAGATAGGTCACTGCCCCCTAGTGTTGTCTTCAACTCTTTATGAATCAACTGTGGCGCTTTCCATTGAATCACGGAAAACTTTATCACAGACCGCTGCTCAACTTCACTTATTTTGCTGAAAGGCGCCATCGTCACCCAGGAAAAGGGCACCGTTGAACTGAATAAAAAGCGCTGGGAGGATGCCAGCTAGGGGTCGCAAATTAGCAACAATATTTTTATCGATAAATTATCGATAAAATGTTTTATTACTGGTAAATTCGCGATAAATTTCTAGTTAAATTAACTGTATTAGATATTAAAAAAATCACATGTATATAGAACTTTTTAATGAGATCCTTTGCCATTATGAGTTTTTATAACCAATAAAAGTGTTTTATCTTATTTCGAAAACATAAAATATTATTTAATTTTGTTTTTCATTCTTATTAAAAATTATATAGGAAGGATAACTTTTCAAAAACATAAGACGTTAATTTTTATCCTTATCTAAAAAGCAAAATTTCAAAAACTTAAGACAAAAATTTAAATGACATCTTTTGAAATTATGAATATGGCAGCGATGCTTAGTTTTGCTTATTACGCTTATTTAAGAAGTACCATTTCAAGAACCATAAGGCATTAATAGTGGCGGGAGAGAGACTGGATCAAATCTTTGTTATGAAAAATCCTGCTGAAGAAACTGCTCGTTCGGCTTCGCAACTTTTAGGCTTCATCGTCTTCAATGCATCGTATAACACTGGGTAAC
Organism: Ceratothoa steindachneri; assembly: GCA_963969495.1. Classification (NCBI taxonomy): domain Eukaryota; kingdom Metazoa; phylum Arthropoda; class Malacostraca; order Isopoda; family Cymothoidae; genus Ceratothoa; species Ceratothoa steindachneri. The sequence continues at coordinate 188,195,967 of OZ018321.1, read as the reverse complement.
ACTAGTTTTGTTTCTTTAAATGTTTTTAGTGTTTCTAAAGTGGCTTTTCCTCTTGATTCCAAAAATACCATTGAAAATTGCATAGCATCGATATTTTTGGAGATAATTTGAATTTTGTATATAAAACTACCCATAAATAGCTGCGACAGTTCACTTTATTTAGCATATTCACATTGTCCAGGAATAATAGCTGATGATATTTTTCTCTTGTCTTTCTGTTTAAACTAATAATAAAATGTGATTATAAGACATAACCTACTTAAATTGCACTGAATGACGTGCACCAGTGACCATATATAGTCCCTCATCATATCAGTGTCCCATCTTCCTTAGTATCTTTTCTCCATTACAGCAATGTCCTGATGAAACCGCTCACCATGCTTCTCACTCACTTCTCCAAAATCTTCACGAAGAAACTCCAAATTTGAATTCAAAATATGCACTTTTAGTGACATTCTGCATCCTAAATTATATAACTTTATAAAGGTTTTTCTACCAGCTGCTTGTAGTTTAGGTCTTTATTTTTACCATTACCTATATTTCGAAATGCACACCACGCCTCACTTTAGACATCACTCATTGTATTCTAAAGTTGTACTGACTTCAACATTTTCCTTATTTGCTGTCCAGTAAATATACCACCCTTAACTTTGGCCTCTGATAGCTTTGGAAAGAGTAGACGAATCTCTTGAAAATGTTTGTCCACCATGATCTGATGCTTTTACAAACTGTTTGACAAAACCAAGCTTTATATGAAGTGGAGGTAGCAAAACTTTGGCAGGCTTATAAGAGGCTACCTAATAACATTTAGTCTTCCTGGCTGCAAGTCATCTCAAGGGGGCCACTCAATCTGCAGCGGCACGCACCTGCCCCGTCTATTTAAGAAGCAGTAGCTGATCGCAGATCGCCAGTCACAACTTTTAAACAATAGAAAAGGTTGAGCACCGCGCAGTGATCAAATTTTTGACCAAGGAAGGCAAGAATGCAAAAGAGATCCATGAACGCATGGTTGCAGTGTACACCGACACCGCCCCTTCCTATGCAACCATTGCTCGCTGGAATAGGGAGTTCCGCCATGGTCGTGAGTCCCTTGAAGATGAGCCCCATACAGGAAGCCTATCAGACGTAACCAACGAGGATAGTGTGGCCCGTGTCGAAAGGATGATCGTAGAAAATCAACGGGTGAAGGTCGAAGAAATTGAGCGAGAACTTGGAATATCACATGGAAGTGTTATGAACATCATCCAAGACAATTTGGCCATGACCAAGGTCTCTGCCCGTTGGGTCCCTAAAACCTCACACCCCATGATCGACTTCAACGTCGTCAAAGTTTGGAGGAGCTGCTGCTCCTGTACAACCAAGACGCGGAGGGATTCGAGTCACGCATAGTGACAGGTGATAAAACATGGGTCCATCACTGGGATCCCGAGATCAAGCTCGAAAGCATGGCCTGGAAGCACAGGGGCTCTCCGACCCTCATCAAGTTCCGGACCCAACCCTCAGCCGAGAAGATCATGGCCACCATCTTCTGGGATTCTGAGGGAGTATTAATGGTGGACTATACGCCTCGTGGAAGGACCATCACAGTCCGATATTACGCCGAGGAACTGGCTGGGTTGAAGAAGTGCATCTGTCAGAAGCGGCGCGGCAAGTTGACACGCAGTGTCCTGTTTCTCCACGACAATGCCCCTGTCCACAAGGTCAGAGTTGCACAAGCTGCCCTGCGCTAGTGCGGATTCGAGGAGCTCAACCATCTCCCCTAGAGTCCAGATCTGGCCCCTAGCGACTACTTTTTATTCTGCCAGCTCAAGACTGCACTGCGTGGACGCCAGTTTGGGGACGATGAAGATGTCCAGCTCGCCGTCCAGGAGTGGATTAAACAGCAGTCGGGAGATTTCTAGTTGTCGGGAATTCGAAGCCTCAGGGACAAGTGGCGCAAGTGCATTGAAGTCGAAGGTAGTTATCTTAAAAAATAATAAAACACTTTTCCTCATATCTCGTTTCCTTATATCCGAATTGCAAAACTTATTGACCGCTCCTCGTAGTTTACTTTCTAGGAAAATCTTTTTACATTGTCATATTCTTCCTTCATCTGTACCGAGTATGCTATAGGCAGGGATGGATACTGACTTCCATTATGTAATAAAACAACTTTGAGTTTTTTTGTAGATCTATCTATGAAAAGTCGCCATTTTTCAGGGTTGTGATCAATTCAAATAGCTGTAAACAAGTTATTAATATCTTTGCAGTAGCAGGGATCCTCACTTATATCAAAGTATACTTCGAATTCCTCATGACGCGTCCTGTTTACTGTTAATCTCTAGTCCTCCCCCAATAGATTCCATTTATTAAGTCTGGATGGCAAAACCTCAGCTCCTGACTTAGTGAGACCCAAGACCTTGATGAGATCATCTAGTTCACGTTGATTTGGAAAGTGTGGGTGGGTACTCATTCTTGGCTGAAACGTTTCATCCATTTCTTCATTGTACAACATTCCGAATCTTCTGATGAACCCTCATCATACCCTCTACCTAAAAAAATATATATAAAAAGAGATGCATTTAATAGCTGGAGCATAAATAGGGATTGCATGTGTAATCACTAGAGTAGTTAAAAGTCAATAAAGTCAACGTGTCTTTTACAAGACACTTTCCACTAGAACAGCTATTAATGCATTAAAAATGACTGTAAGGAGTATATTTATAATGTAGAAGTATCTCCTTAGAATAATATTATTTCCCCACCTCCTAAGATATTACTTCCAGGGAGAAAGCGAGCCGCTACTTCCCGCCCCCCTTTCCGAACTCACCCTTTTTGGATTGGCCGCCAGGTCTCCGCATAATTCCAACCGAGGCTACGACGTCCCGGCTGTCTCAATCTCCCCCCTTCCTTGGTCGGGAGATTACTTTGTAGGATTCGCCTGCCGTGAACCACTTTATGACTCCAGCCGCTGGTCGCCCGTCTGGCCCGCTGATCCCTGCCTTTGACACCTCACCGCAAGGAGACGTTCAGGTTGTCACGCCCGATATCGAGGGTTAGAGAAGGTCTCAATCTCTCTCCCTGTTTTGGAGAACTCCCGGGTATATATGCACCCGCTCCAGGATTACAGACAGATTTGGTTAGACGTGACTTCCCCGAAAGGAATGCAATTCAACGATGTTCTCTCCCCAAAAGTGTAAGTGACGGTCGCAAGCCACGGAAGAGCTGGATATCACCCCTGTTTCTTCGTGTCAGGGAAAAGAGTCTCGTGAGGCAACGTGAGCCTTTCTCATCTGCTTCCGAATCAAGGATTGGAGAAGCCGTCCTTCGAAGTTCGTTCGGTGACCCCCTTACGACAGGAGGCCCCATCTCGTAAATACAAGTTCGAGAAAACTAGCCCCACCCGCTGCAGGTTCGTGGCTACCCTTGTGAGTAATCAAGGTCACCAAGACCCCCCTAAGTTTGCCCTACCTTACCTTCGAGTTTCAAAGGAAGTAAATCACTCATTACCCTCGATCTCCCATTATAACCATTCCCTAACCACGGTTATCTCATTAGTATTCGGAGCTTAAGTCCGTCTTATTTATTTCCCCATATATATATATATATATATATATATATATATATATATATATATATATATATATATATATATATATATCTATATATATATATATATATATCCATATTTATTGTTGTGCCTTTTATTTAGTCTGTATTAAAAATCTATTTTTATCATTGTGTTTGTTATATTCCTTGGTCACGCAACTGCCGCTATCTATTCAAATCGCACTCTTAAAACAATAACAGTTGTCGCCTTGCTTGGCCTACCTTAGAGACTGTGTGCGCATATTCATGTATACTTGGCCATACTCCGACATAAAGATATTTGGCGTCAGGCTTTGAGTCTTTTCCACCTGATTTCGAAGCACTAAGTTCAATTGATAGCAGCTGCATTACCAAGAATATCAGAACAACAATATATTAGGACAATTTTCTTTTGATTAACGGGTAACAACCAATTTTTAAGTCCATGCCTTTGTGGTGTATCTACAGTTCTTATAGTTCCTTAAAAGAGGATACTAGCTAAGCAGTAATACTAACCTTCTTTTTTGTGTCGTGAGTCAGATTCACCCGTTAGTTAGTTATTTATTTTTGTGTGAGTTTGCCCGATTTCTAATAGGAATTTTAATCATTTTTGTCGTTAGTAGAATTTATATTTGTTTTAGGGTAAAGCTTCAATAGCTCTGGCGCCTTTTTCGTGTGAAAAGGCCGGAAGTAGCATATCCGGGATGTCTTGATTCGATTGTTTTTATAAACAAGGGCAGATCCTAGGCTTATCTGGGAAAGATTTAATCGCTTTCGTCCACGAAGAGGAACGTAACGAACGTGCGGAACGAAAAGCACACGGAGAGGAAGAAGCAAGAAAAGCAGAAGCCGAAGAAAGAAAAGCTCAGAGAAAAAACGAAGAAAGAAAAGCACGAGTAAAGTAGAAGTCGAAGAAAGAAAAGCAAATAGAGAAGAAGAAGAAAGAAAAGCGCAAAGAGAAGCAGAAGAAAATGAAAGAATTAGGCAGCATGAGAGAGAGAGAGAGAGAGAGAGAGATAAGCCGTGACTTAGCCTAGATAAACTCCGTAAGATCTCGAAATAAACAGGCTCAAGTGACCTCACTAAAGCTCCCCACATACAAAGATGGAGAAGATTTTTGCTCTTATTTAACGCACTTCGAGAAGATCTTCGAAGTCAACAATTGGGACTTAGAATCAGATGGTATCACCCAGTTACTTACACTCTTGAATCCTCGTCTTCGTAACATATACGTTTCGCTCCCTTCCGAGGCTACCCTTGATTATTCAACCTTAAAGGCAGAACTTCTTTCTGCTATTAACAGGAATCCAGAATTTTATAGGGTTAGGTTCCGCTCTGCGCGTAAACAGCCAGGCTAAACCTACAGGCAATTTGGATTCACGCTTTGGCGTAATTTTCAATTCTAGCTGGATTATGCCCAAGTATCAAATGATTATGAGTCGCTAGTTGACTTCATGCTAAGTGATCAACTGATATCGACCCTCCCTCGTGAACTAAAGAACTTCATAGCGGACAGAAGAGAGTCCACTTTCAAGGAGTGTGTGGAAGAAACCGACGTTCACGCTTCCAGTCACGAACTCTACCCCAAGGAGGTCAAGAAGAATCATCCCCCGTCCCCAAACACAAGTTTAGGTTTAACCGAAGCCCATCCAAGGGCAACAACGGCTTTGTAGAAGTGCAGGGGCCGGGCAAGTACAGGCTTTACTCGTCACGAGAGAAAAAGGACGCGAAGCCTCCCTTACTCCCATCAACACCTAACAACTAACCCCGTAGATCACTCGTATGCTTTACGTGTGGCACCCCTGAGCACTTAAGTTACAATTGCCCCCAAAATTACCAACTGAGGACCTCGTCGAGTCACCAGGTCCACCAAATCTCTGTTGCTCTCTCGCCTAATCCGCTAGCCGCATCGCCAGCGGCCTCTGCTCCCTCTTCCCCGGATCAACAGGTAAATTTCCTGTTCAACGAGAGTTCCCTCGGTGGGCTCCAGATTGAAAATGGCTCAGTAAACGGTTGCCGAGTGCCAACCTTGGTTAGAGAAACAGGTTCCAACTGTATAGTAGTTTCTGACAAACTACTATCTCCCGTAGGTTCCCAGCACAACAGGTTCCCAGTGGTACGGTACCATATTGAGTGCCAGTACTTCACCGGATGGGCCAACGTAATCGCGGCCCCGATGAAATTCTGCTCCGTCCTCATTGGACAGAGCGCCAATCTCTCCCCAACACCAATTTATCAGCCGGTCGTTACTAGGGCCCAGGCTGATAAGGGTGAATCGCTTCCGGTACCCCAATCGTCCCCAGACATCGACCTTGCCACCAAGGTTCAATGTAGTGAAGCGCCGGAGAATTGCCCCCCACTACAACTCCTGTGGGAAAAAGAAAGAAAGAAGGAAACTGAAACGGTGCTAGGCGATCGGAAGATCGAATACACCGTGAAGGACGCGTTAGTATACTGGTCTTCTGTTGAGTCGGAGAACCCCCCGACCAACGCGTTGTGTGTGCCGAGAACGAATATCGAGCCCGTTCTAAAGATGGCTCAAGATGGACTAATGGCCGGACATTTCGGCCATAACATAACGGCACCGCTAGTTTTTAAATATTTCTTTTGGCCAGGAGCGGCCAAAGAAATTATCGACGTTTGCAACTTCTTTAAGGTCACCTCCAAAGGGCGTGTAGCCCCCACCCCCCTTCAAAAGACCCCGAGAGTGCCCGAGCCCTTCGTCCCCGTCAAGCGAGGGACACATCTATCCCGTTGAACCCGTGTGTCTGGTCCAAACGGTGCGTGTAGAAGCCGTCAATAAGTACCCTCTGCCGTCTCTTCCTTCGCCCCAAGTGGAGCCTCAATCCGACTTGAACGTGAACCCCAATCTCGCCCCTATTCAGAGGGCTCAATTCGTTGTCTTATTTAAAGGCTTTCTCGTGTCATCATATCGTCGTTTTGGGACGAATTTGCTGCCATAGTCGCGCCCCTTCACTGCATACTTAAAAGGACGGCCCCCATCCAGTCAATTCAGCCCCCTTCCACGGAAGAGCGTTTCCATCAGTTAAAGGACAAGTTAATCCCTGCCCCTATCTTGAGATTACCGAATCCTAATAAAACATTAGGTGTTCGTACCGAGGCCTCCCAGGAGGGCATAGGTTGTGCTTTCGCCCAATATGATGAAGATGGAGTGGGATATCATGTAAGATATGGTAGCAGGAAGCTGTCCTATAGTGAAAAGGCGTATGCCACCAAAGAGCTTGAAGCGTTAGCTATAGTGTGGTCTATTCGTAAGTTTAGGATGTATATTAAATGCACCCACAACTGCCTAGTCGATAACTTGAGTAGGAATCCTATATAGAAGACCCCCTCACACAACCTGAGTGTATAGTAAAATTCGCGTTTAATTCAATTTTTGTAAATACTATTTTTCTTTTTTTTTTGACTTATTGATGTTGTATGGGCGTATGTATAGAGTAAGTTAATTGTGTTTACACATATTTAAATCCCGTGTAGTGTTATGGTTTATTTTCTCTGCTAGTAAACATTAAATTTGTAGCTTTATAAGTTCTCCTCTTAATGAAATTATTGTAGACATTTTTTTCGCTTCAAAGTGTCCTACGCTGTAAAAATGTCTTTGGATAGGGAAGAGTGTAGAAGTATCCCCTTAGAATAATATTATTTCCCCACCTCCTAAGATATTACTTCCAGAGAGAAAGCGAACCGCTACTTCCCCCCCTCCCTTTCCGACCTCACCCTTTTTGTACTGGCTGCCAGGTCTCCGCAAAATTCACACCGAGGCTACGATGTCCAGGCCGTCTCAATCCCCCCCCCCCTCGGTCGGGAGATTAGTTTGTAGGATTCGCAGGCCGTGAACCGCTTTATGGCTCCCGCCGCTGGTCGCCCGTCTTGCCCGCTGATCCCTGCCTTTGACACTTCACCGCAAGGAGACGCTCAGGTTGTCACGCCCGATAACGAGGGTTAGAGAAGGTCTCAATCTCTTTCCCTGTTTTGGAGAACTCCCGGGTATATATGCACCCGCTACAGGATTACATACAGATTTGGTTAGACGCGAGTTCCCTGAAAGAAGTGCAATTCAACGAAGCTCTCTACCAAGGAGTGTGAGTGACGGTCGCAAACCTTGAAAGAGTTGGACATCACCCCCGTATCTTCGAGTCAAGAAGAAGAGTCTCGTTAGGCAACGTCAGATTTCTCATCTGCCTGGGATCAAGGATTGGAGTAGCCCTCCTCCGAAGTTCTTCTGGTAACTTCTTAACGACAAGAGGCCCGTTAGCTCGCTAAAGCCGAGTGTGGAGAAGTTATCTCCCCCCTCCCCTTCGAAGTTCGTTCGGTGACCCCATGAGGACAGGAGGCCCGCATCTAGCAAACACAAGTTCGAGAAAAGTAGCTCCATCCGCTGCAGGTTTGTGGCTTCCCTCGTGAGTACTCAAGGTCACCAAGACCTCCCCCAAGTTTGCCCCACCTTACCTTCGAGTTTCAAAGGAAGTAAATCACTTATTACCCTCAATCTCCCATTATAGCCATTCCCTAACCATGGTTATCAAATTACTATTCTGAGTTTAAGTCCATCTTATTTATGTACCCCTATTTATATCCATATTTATTGTTGTGCCTTTTATTTAGTGTGTATTAAAAATCTATTTTTATCATTGTGTTTGTTATATCCTTTGGTCATTCAGCTGCCGCTATCTATTCAAATCGCACTCTTAGAACAATAATAGATCTCGTCTTGCTTGTCCTACCATAGAGCCTGTGTGCGCATATTCACGTACATTTGGCCATAATTCGACAAACAAAGTTAATAGGTCAACAAAATGTTAACTTCTACACGTCATCTTAACAAACTCTTAATGTCAAGAAAGTAAAAAATATAGAATAAAAATATATCTGGTAACTTTTCGCCTACTAATTGGCAACTGGTGACCTACCAATTAGTAACTCTTGCCTTTTTCAATTGCTGTTTAATTGCTATTGTGCGCGTTGGTGCTTGTTTTTTGGTGGTCTTTTTTGTATATTTGAATTATATATATAGACATACCTAAAGTTGGAATGCCATCTATTTCTAAAGTACGTGCTGTAATTGAAAAATATCCCAATGAATTCATTTGTTCAAGGAAAAATTAACTTTATTGTTAGATTTGTTGTTATAGTGAAGCAAGAAAAAAATTTTCGTTGAGAAACATTGTTCGACTCAAAAACACCAGCGCAGCCTACCTAAACGTGTGGAAACGGGAAAGACATAAACAGTGTTAAAGTTTAAGTCTTCAAATTTTACTGCAAAGCTAGTGACTACATTTTTGTCAGCCGACATACCCCTTCATAAATTGTGCCATCCTCAGATGAAACAATTATTCTCTGATTCGGGTGTAGCAATCCCCAGTGTGACAACTTGTAGATCAATATCCATGAAAATGGCTGAGGGTGAATCAGCTAGGATAAAACAATTACTAACGGGAAAACTAATTTTCCTCGTCGTTGACGAAAGTGAAGTAAGAGGCCCTGAATATTTGAATATACCTGCGGGAATTATTGATGTTCCAGAAAAAATTATTTAATCAAATTTGATGTTTTTGTCAGATCTGTTAATGTGCAAAATGTCATACAAAAGATTGATGATACCATAAAAGAATTTGAGGTAGCAAGAGAAAATTTCTGCTTACTTCTATCTAATGCAGCTGGTTATATAGTGTCGGCTGGAGCAACACTCAATGAACTTTTCCCAAGACTTTACCATGTAACATGTGTTGCACATCTGTTACATAACTGTGCAATGCATATAAGATCATTTTATAGGGAAGTCGATGCTCTAATTGCATGCGTCAAGGCATCTACTCTTAAAAATAAAGAGAAAAAGGCTTTATTTAAAAAAAATTGGTACTCCCCAGAACCAATTTTAACACGTTGGGCAAGTTGGCTAAACGCTGCTTTCTATTATGCAGACAAATTTCCACGCGGCAAATGCATTGTTGAGAATTTTGAAGCTCCTTAAATGTCAGCCAACAACAGCGTCTGTGGAGAGATCATTATCCATGCTTAACAAACTCTTAAATAAAGACAACAACTTTCTGCTGGAAAATATTGGAAAATACTTTATTATGTACCACAATCAGCTAACACTAGAATAAATAGGTAAAGTTTCGTTCATATCAGTCATTGATAATATAGTCAACTTTTTACAATTTGTAGATCAACTTTTTTATTTTTAGGTCAGCTTTTTACTGCCTTGTAATCACATTACAAGAAACTTTGGTAGATGTTTTGAATATTTCAGTATTAATTCTGTTACAAAGAATTTAGCTTACAATTTGATAGGATTTACTTACATTTTCTAGCGGCCGCGGAACCAATAAGGTATCATCATGTGGCACTGGTGCAATAGAAGATGAAATGTTGAGATATGGAAGGGATTTTCTTACCTTAACTTTTCTATACTTTGATATGTCAATCATACAAAAGTAGCAATCATCTTAATAATTCTTTGGCTCTCGCCAAACTCTCGGCACAACAAATGGCATTGCTTTTCTTGCACCTCTCAGCCATGCATCTAAATTTGATCTAAAACTTCCACATATCACATGCCCGGCCTATGGTTTGTCTTGGTCACCCATACTCATTCCAAAGTACAGTCTATAAGCAATCCAGTACTTTGCACTTTTCACAAATTTATGTGATACATGTTTAGGTTCAACATAGAAACCACACACAAAACACAACTTATCTGGGGAATTTCTGCATCCTGTTGTAGCCATAATCAAGAAAGTTAATATCTATCATATAAACCTGAAAAAGGAAATAAATAAATTAGCCAAAAATATAAGTGTGCTTTACCCGTACCCCATACATTTCTTTATATTATCATAATTTGTTATATCTTTTAAACAGTCGATGATAGAGAAAAGGTAAGGACATATTTGGCACTATAAAAAATAAGAGAAATAAAGGTTTGTGAAAATTTGTTACCCAGTGTAATCGATCTAGATTTGCGGTTCTCGTTTTCAGCGTTTCCTATAATGTAAATTCACTTTCTATATTAAAAATAAAGGACTTAACTAAGAATTCGGAAGCTTTTGATTCTATTTTTTTTTTCATTTCTTGATGGAGACTTTTTCTGAAATCTTGCTCTTCTTCGTCTTCGTCGTATTCATTTACGTTATTCTGATTGTGAGTTTCCTTGGTGCTGCCCATACTGGTATGAGGTTCTGGATCAAGTTCATGAAACAGCCTTGTATATACCGAAGTAGCACATTTGTTTAAGGAACCTGGAGAAACCATCTTAAAAGTATCACATATTAATCCATTTCTAGCTTCAGGATCATCAAGATATCGCAAAAGGGCAACAGTATTATGCACTCTTTTTTTCTCATGTTGTTGTTTGAGAGAAAGATGCATTTGACGAGATAATATAGAATCTTGCTTTGCCAACTTGCTAAGAAGGAGCATCATCGTATTGTCAACTTTCAATAAGTTGGTAAATTTAGAGCATAAAGAAGTTAATACTATTTCAACTGGTCTTAAAGTGTGACAAAGGCCTTTGAGTATATTTCATTTTTTTCAGAAAATTCTTCATTGCATACAGATTTCTAAAGTTTGTATGATGCATGATTTGATTTTATAAAACCTTTCGCACATATCAAGCAAACTTTTCCAGCGAGTTTTGACATCAAGAATTAATTGTAGTTCATTTCCGTGTTCTGATTTCACGATTTCTTGAAGAATGTCATTCCTTAACGGGGATTTTCTAAACATTTGGCAAACTTTTCGGTGCTTTCTTGATCAAACTCAAATAATCATCCGTAAGAGCAAATGAATGAATATAGGCTTCTGCACAGTCTTCATGTATATTATATTTGGAAGTCTCTTGTCCTATTTCATCTTCTTCTTCATCAATGACATTTTTTATTATAAAGAACATCTACTACAACAAGGTGAATGCCGTGCGCCAAACATTGTTGGTGATCTAGTGATATTTCTCGGCTATTTGGCCATAACGGATGCACCGTCGGTTGTCGAAGCCATGATATGTTCATTCCTAGTGCTTACCCTAGGAAATTATTATTTCCTATAGGATTTAAGACGTTTCATATGGAATATTTTGTGCTTGGGTGCAGTGTTCATTTTAAAGAAAAAAAGGATGTAGAATAGGCCTAGGCTACCACATCAAGAGTTAGGCCTACTGCTTAAAAAATGTACACGTCATGAAATGCAAATAGGACAAAAACCCCTAGTTAAAGTTCATGTGGTGTAAATATCTAGGGACTACACATTTAAAACAATCGAAAATACGTGGCGGTATTAATATTTATTAGTGCTAGCCTACTTAGAATCAACCAGTAAAAGGAGAAAAAAACAAATTCAAAATAATACGAGTAAACGAAAGACTTCAAATAAGAATCGACGGAGAAGCTTATACAGTCACCGCAGAAGGGAGAGTTCTAGGACTCAATCTCACAACAAACGGTTACAACTCTCACTTAAACCAGTAACTAACGGAAGAAAGAACCACCATGACTACGTTGTATACGTTTAGAAACTTAACAAATAGAAACAAATGGAAACTCGACGTGACCTTCTTCTGCCCCATAATCCTTACACACATTTTAAGTACGACACAGAGGATATAAATCTGGGCTACCATATTCATCTCATATAAGACCAAGGACGACAGATTAACGTCAGTGGAACTACACCAGACACCCAACCTAAAACCTATAAACTAAACCCCGCATACACGTGTGGTGAGAATCCGGCGTAATATCTACGACATACTACCCTAAAATGAAGTTAATCAAGTAACTTTACCTGACCATGAAATCAGTCAAGTTTGTTACAAATAACGATTTTCTTTATCTCCTCCATAATAATTATAATTATCATTCACATCCTGTTATACATTATTTCTCCTGACTATCTCTCTAACTCAGTGGTGGGCAAACTTTATATAATAGAGGGCCATTTTTTTTACTTTGGCGAGAGGTCGAGAGCCATACTCAATAAAAGCATAAAAATTGTCGTCGAAATAACTTATATAAACTAATAGAATAAATACTATTTACAAATATTAGATTTCTTATCTTTATTTAATTGCTTGGAGCGTCTAATTTTCACGTAAAGAACACTAATTTTAGTCTCTAGTGAAAGAGGTGCTTTTAAATCGGAATCTTTTTCAGAGGTATAAATTCTTAAAAGAGACTAGGATTTAAATTCCTCAGTGGCCTTTTTAATTTAGATTTGGCATTTTTCATGGTGGTAAAAGTTTTCTCGCAAATGTACATTGACCAGAAATGAACAAGTAATTATTTAGAAAACTGCTTTTAATTAACAAATACTTGATTAATGAAAGGCATAAAATTTAATGATATGAGAATTCTTAAAATCATTTGAATGATGCAAATTACTTGTAAGTTCAATCAGTTCAACCTGAAGATCAGGGAAAGCTTCATTGACATCAAAATGAAATGGGTCAACTAACAGGCGGAAATCACCTTCTAACGACGAAAAATCATTAAATTTTCTAGAAAATTCAATCTGTATATTCTCCACCTGGGAACTATATTCTCTAAAATTTTCAACAGGAACTTCAACCATTTACAATGTTTTTAAGTGGAAAAGTTTTTATGTTTAATTTGTTAATTAAAAAGCAATAATTTGGTCATTAATGCTTTTACTTCAAAATGCATTTTATGAAAAAGATTTCTTTTTCCCTGAAACTTCAAATTGAGATGACATAGATATGATAAATTATCAACGTCAAGAGATAGGGTTTGCTATCCAATTCTTATCATTTAACTCCGGGTAATCCAATTTTTGATTCATTTCTAAAAAATAGATCAATCTCCCCTCTTAGCTACCATATTGTTTGTAAAACCTTGCCTAAACTAAGCGATCTTATATTAGTATAAAAAATAACATCAGTATGTTTTAATTCAAGTACATCTAGAAGATCTAGGAACTTTTTATGGTTCAATCCTCTTGCTCTGATAAAGTTTATTATTTATATGACTGGTTTAAATAACATGATCCAGTTGGAGAATATTTTCGCAGAGATTGCTGGTGAATAATACAATGGAAAAATTTAACGATTCGACCTGGATTTATTTCATACACTTTAACTTGAATTCTTTTCAGTAAACCTTTTTTTTGCCTGTTCGTCTTGGAAACCCATCGGTAGTAAAGCTAACGATTTCTTTTACAATATAAATTCAAGTTTGCAAAACATTTCTTTACTTCTCTCAATAAATCTTGTCCTCTTATTATTCTTTTCATAGATTGAAAAACTGCTAATTCTTAGGTAAATTCAAAATCACTTGTAATTTTCCAGTAAAAATCCAAAGCTGCGCTGTCTTTGATGTCACAACTTTCCTCAAGGACCAAAGAGAAGAAATCAAAATTACTCACTTCATTTTTTAGTTGTCCTTGAAAATTCTCTGTGATTTCTGCGACTCGCCTTACAGCAATGCCGAGAGAGAGATAATTTTTCAAACTAATCATTTTTATAGGAAAATTTAGGTTGAACTGTGGTCAACTAGGTTTGCTTAATATATTCGCCATCAGAAAATGGCCTGTTATGTTTGGTAATATTATAACTAATCATGTAACTTACTTTATAAGTTAAATATCTGTTTTAAAATACTTGTAAAATTTACGTTGTTTTTTTTCTAAAGCATTTTCCATTTCATTATGTTTCTTTTTCTTTTGTTCATCTGATAATTTTTCATACATATTGGCTTATTTCGTTTCATAATAGCGCTTCAAGTTGTACTGTTTAAAAGCGGCAAAAAATTCAGAATATATAACACTTATAATTCCACTCATTATTAAATTTACAATATTTATCTAATTATTTTTCCTTTTCACTCATGATTGTTTTCGCTTTAAAAGGGATTAATAGATTACTAATAGAATACCCTAGGTCTAGTTTATTATAAATGCTGAAAAGTAGCACTCAACAAGTTTTGAACAAACTGACTCTGTCACCAATCAACTCACGAAAAATTGCTGAATCTACTCGCTATGGTGGAAAATTATAGGCTATGGTGGCAAATCTATTCACTATGGTGGAAAATCTATTCGCTATGGTGGCAAATCTATTCACTATGGTGGAAAATCTATTCGCTATGGTGGAAAATTATAGGCTATGGTGGCAAATCTATTCACTATGGTGGAAAATCTATTCGCTATGGTGGAAAATTATAGGCTATGGTGGCAAATCTATTCACTATGGTGGAAAATCTATTCGCTATGGTGGAAAATTATAGGCTATGGTGGCAAATCTATTCACTATGGTGGAAAATCTATTCGCTATGGTGGAAAATTATAGGCTATGGTGGCAAATCTATTCACTATGGTGGAAAATCTATTCGCTATGGTGGAAAATTATAGGCTATGGTGGCAAATCTATTCACTATGGTGGAAAATCTATTCGCTATGGTGGAAAATTATAGGCTATGGTGGCAAATCTATTCACTATGGTGGAAAATCTATTCGCTATGGTGGAAAATTATAGGCTATGGTGGCAAATCTATTCACTATGGTGGAAAATCTATATGCCTATCTTATTTAATAGAGCCAAAGTTTAGAGATCTTAAGTTTATGGACTAGGCTTATAATAGACTAAGCACTACGGCTACGCTAAGTTTTAAGGATTTGCAAAGAAAATTTCGCCCACTTAACAATTTTTAAATAGTTTATAAAAATTTATTGTTTCTTTTTTATATATTCTTTGGAATTTTATTTCTAAATACTAAATAAATATACAAAATTAATGAACGCTCTGGAAACAATTTTACTGCCATTAGATTAACATGTTTCTTTATTAACTGCAAGATTTTTAATATAAAAATAAATTACTCTTCCTATAAATTTGCCATCCAGGTTTACTAAAGACATAAATTTAACTAATGAAAAAATCCTTCTTTGCATCCAAAAAATTGAGTGACATTAATGGTAAATAATTTAAATGCATACGATATTAGAGTGACTTGGATTACTTTAATCATTATTGTAAGAAAAAATGTTTTAGATCATGATTCACGAGGCATCAGAAATTTGATGATTTGTACTGTGCTTTATACTCGTTCTTCTACGGAATACTTTGAAATGCACTTTAAAAATTAAATATTTTAAGATACATGGTCGCAGGCCATATTTTGCCCACTTTCACCACTTTTTCAATCCCAATCACCTAGATTTTGATTGTGTTTCTAACCTCGCGTGATGTCGGCAAATGCATAGAACTACTCATCATAACCCGTTTGTTTCTCTCAAGGAAAAGAGACATCTTTCTACTTCAATTCCCGTGTTTATCAAATCCTAGCACCACTAATCACCCCTCAGGGTTCTGTCAATGGGAGGAGGATTTCCTACGAAATCAATAAAATTCCACTCCGTACCATCCTGGAGGAACCATACCTGACAGTACAAGCGTTCTGAAAACAGTGAACGGAGCCTTGAATGTTAAGGCTGCTGAATACCCCCTCTGTCTACACCACGATCTGCCAAAATACGGAGGACGTGAAGAATATGGTTTCGGTGAAGGCAGAGAGACTTTAAAAAAATAGCGTGGAAGTTAATACCCCACATGAAATACTGGTCCAACGATGAATTACTCTTCGTGGCGTAGACCTGTTTTTCTCTGAGAAAATCCCAAATGGTGTTTGGCAAGAACTTGAGGAAAAGAAATCTTGGGCAAAAATAACCAGAGTCAATAAATTCGAGAAGAACAACAACATTGTGAAAGATATCTTCGCCAAGACACAAAACGCCAGGGACTCTTAGCATTCTACCTGAGGGTAGCACCGAACCAAATAGAAGGAGATGAGTATATCCCTCTGGATATTTGCTACAGGTGGTACATGTATAAAGCCATCCTCCCAAGAGTTGTCCGACATCGGAACTAGTGTGCTCGAGCTGCACTTTCATCGGACATGAGTAGAAAATTTGCCAAAGCATGAGTCAAAAGTGCGTAAACTATGTCCAGGGACATAGGTCATTGGCCATGAAGTGCCCTATTTGCAGGAAGAGGTTCAACAACAAAAGGATTTAGCTGAAAAAGAACAGGTATGCGGAAGCAGCAGCTACTGCGGCATGACCAACAATACTGATTTACTCTTTCTAGCAAATGGTCAACCAACTACTCCGGGCTTATTCGACAATGTACTCAACAATCTACTACTAAACATTGGATTTATAAAGCAACTGGTTCCCCTCAAATCCGCCCTCAGAAGGCATTATGAAGATCTTCCTGATAGACAACGAAACAAGAAGAGGAAGAAATAGTAGAGAAAGAAATAGAAGAAGAAGCAGTAGTGAGTGAAGGAACGGAAAAAATAGAAATATAGCAGGAACCCAGAGATAAAAATAATAATAATAATAATATAATAATAAGTATTTATAATCCGCCCTTCAGGGATTTTAGCCCTCAGAGAGCGCAGATTGTGTAGCGAGTGTAGAGAAAGTTTAGAGGGGAGAGAAGGCAATTCTGAAGAGATGAGTCTTCAGGAAACGTTTAAAAGTAGCAATGGAGGGAGAGATCGGACTTCCGCAAGAAGAAAAATAAAAATACTGAACAAAATCCCAGAAAAGAAAGGGCAACGATAGATGGCAAAATAAAAAGAACACACCAACCTCGACTCAACAACAAACATGCTGCCCTGAAAAGAAAATAATAGAGGAAATAGAAAAGAACCAAGGGTCAGTATCGATGACTAGGAACTTCTAAACAAAGGTTATTTACTGAAGGGTGAAGATGTGTCCCTCATACTCTTCCTTTCCTGATGCCAAGTGTGCCAGTGGAGAGGAAACATTTAGATTAAGGAAACAAAATTCGACTGGTCATGGGATAAACTCTTTCGGGAAGGTGCGCGAGGGTACATACTTCCACGAAAAAGTGGACAAGCTCCATGTGGATGGATTGTGAGGGAACCTACAACAGCGAGGGAGTGGACAAGCGCCTTCTTAAGGGCTCGCGAGGGTACCTACCCCAGCAAGGATTCGGAGAAGCTTCTTCCGGAGAGTGCGCGAGGGTACCTACCGCGGCGAGGAAGCAGACAAGCATCTTCTGGGGGGAACGCGAAGATAAAAACCACGCAAGGAAACGAACAAGCTTCTTATGGAGAGTGCGGAAGGGTATATACTCGGGATAGAAAGCGGACAAGCTTATTCTGGAAGGTACGCGAGGGTACATAATTCGGCGAAAAAGCGGACAAGCTTCTTATGGAGAGTTCTTGAGGGTACCTATCCAGGCGAGGAAGTGGACAAACTCCTTCTATAGCGCTCGCGAGGATACGTACCCAAGCGAGGACTTGGACAAGCTTCTTCTGGAGGCATTGCGAGGGTATCTAACCAGGCCAAGAGGCGAAAAATGATCTTTTGGAGAGTGCGTAAGGGTATGTACTCCTGCGAGGAAGCAGACAGGCTTCTCCTGGAAGGTGCGCTAGGGTACATACCTCGGCGAGGAAGAGAACAAGCTTCTTCTGGATAGTGCGTGAGGGTATGTACTCGTGCAAGGAGACGGACAAGCTTCTTCTGGAGGGTGTGCGAGGGTACATATCCTGGAGAAGAAGTGGACAAGCTTCTTCTGTAGAGTGCGCGAGGGTAGGTACGCGAGCGAGGAAGCGGACAAGCTTCTTCTGGAGGCAGCGCGAGGGTAGGTACGCGAGCGAGGAAGCGGACAAGCTTCTTCTGGAGGCAGCGCGAGGGTATTTACCCCGGCGAGAAAGCGAAAAAGCTTCTTCTTGAGAGTGTGCAAGGGTATGTACTCAGGCGAGGAAGCAGACAATATTCTTCTTGGAGGGTTCGCGAAGGTACATACCCTGGCGATTAAGAGGACAAGCTTCTTTTCGAGAGTGCCTAAGGGTAATTACTCGGGCGAGGAAGCGGACAAGCTCCTTCTAGAGGGAGCGCGACGGTACCTACTAGAGCTAAAAAGAGGAAAAGCTTCTTCTGGAGGGTGCGTAAGGGTACTTACTGCAGCGAGGAAGAGAAGAAGCTTCTTTTAGAGGTAGCACCAGAGTAAATACCCCGGCAAGGAAGCGGAGAGGCTTATTCTGGAGAGAGCGCGAGGGTATGTACTCAGGCGAGGAAGCAAACAAGAGTCTTCTTGGAGGGTGTGCGAGGGTACATACCCCGGCGAGGAAGAGGACAAATTTCTTTTGGAAAGTGTGCAAGGGTATGTACTCGGGCAAAAAAGCGGACAAGCTTCTTCTAGAGGAAACGCGAGGGTACATGCTGCGGCTAGAAAGGGGACAAGCTTCTGGAGGATGCGCGAGGGGAAATACTGCAGCAAGGAAGCGGAGAAGCTTCTTTTGGAGGTTGCGCCAGGGTAAATACCCTGGCAAGGAAGCGGGGAGGTTTATTCTGGAGAGTGCGCGAGGGTATGTACTCGGGTGAGGAAGCGAAAAAGTTTCTTCTGTAGGATGCGCGTGAGTACATACCGCAGCCAGGAAGTAAACAAGCTTCTTCTTCTGGACAGTACGCGAGGGTCTCTACTGCCGCGAGGAACCGGACAAGTTTCTTCCGGAGGATGCACGATGGTATATACCCCGACGAGGTAGCGGACAAGCTTGTTCTAGAAAGTTTGCGAAGGCATGTACTCGAGCTAGGAAGCAGACAAGCTTCTTCTAGATGATTTGCGAGGGAACATACCCCGGCGAGGAAGTGGACAAGTTTCTTCAGGAGAGTGCGCGAGGGTATGTACTGCGGCAAGGAAGCGGATAAGCTTCTTCCGGAGCATGCGGGAGGGTACATACACCGTCTAGGAAGCGGACAAACTTCTTAGGCAGAGTGCACGTGGTTATGTACTTAGGAGAGGAAGTAGAAAAGCTTCTTCTGGAGGGTGCGCGAGGGTACATACTCCGGCGAAGAAGTGCGCAAGTTTCTTTTGGAGAGTGTGCAAGGGGTAAGTACGCGAGCCAGGAAGCGGGCAAGCTTTTGATGAGGGGTGCGCGAGGGTACATACCCCGGCAAGGAAGCGGAAACGCTTCTTCTGGAGAGTATGCAAGGGTTAGTACTCGGGCGAGGAAGCAGACAAGCTTCTTCTAGAGGAAGCACGAGGGTACATACTGCGTTTAGAAAGGGGTCAGGCTTCTTTTGAAGGGTGCCCGAGGGTACGTACTGCCTCGGGGAAGCGGAAGAAGCTCCTTTTGGAGGATGCACAAAGGCTATATACCCCGGCGAGGAAGCGGCTAAGCTTGTTCTGGAGAGTGCGCGAGGGTATATACTCAGGCGAAGAAGCGAAATAGCTTCTTCTAGAGGATGCGCGAGGGTATATACCCCGGACAGAAAGGGGACAAGCCTCTTCTAGAGAGTGCGCCAGGATCTGTACTGCGGCAAGGAACCGGACAAGCTTCTTCTGGAGAGTGCGCGAGGGTACCTAATGCAACGAGGAAGTGAAGAAGTTTTATTTGGAAGGTGCGCCAGGCTACATACCCCATCGAGGAAGCCGAGATATTTCTTCTGGATAGGGCCCAAGGGTATTTACTCGGGATAGGAAGCGGAAAAGCTTCTTTCAGATGATGCCTGAGAGTACATAACCCGGCGAGGAAGTGGACAAGTTTCTTCTAGAGAGGGCGCGAGGGTAAGGAATGTAGCGAGGAAGAGGAGTAGCTTCTTTTAGTTGGTGTGCCAGGGTAGATACCCTGGCGAGGAAGCGGAGAGCCTCCTTCTAGAGACTGCGCGAGGGTATCTACTTGGGCGAGATCGTGGACAAGCTTCTTCTTGTGAGTGCGCGAGGGTATCCACTGCGGCGAGAGGGGGAGGAAGAATTATACGGACAAGGCGCGAGGGTATGTACAGCGGCGAGGAAGTGGTCAAGCTTCTTCCGGTGCATGCGGGAGGGTACATACCGCGGCGAGGAAGGGAACAAGCTTCTTAGGGAGAGTGTGCGAGGGTATTTACTCGGCCGATGAAGTGGAAAAGCTTTTTCTGGTGGTAGGTACCACAGCGAGGAAGAGGAGAAGCCTTATTTGTAGAGTGCGCCAGGTTACATACCCTAGCGAGGAAGAGAAAGACTTCTTCTAGAGGGTGACAGAGAGTTTGTACTCGGGTGAAGAAGCGAACAAGCTTTCTCTGGAGGATGTGCGAGGTTACATACCTAGCCAAGAAAGTAGACAAGCTTCTTCTAGAGAGTGCGCAAGGGTCTGTTCTGTGGCGAGGAACCGGACAAGCTTCTCCCGGAGGATGCGCGAGGGTATATACCCCGGCGAGGAAGCGGACAAGTTTCTTCTTGAGAGTGCGCAAGGGTATGTACTCGGGACAGAAAGCGAAAGCGCTTATGCTGAAGAGTGCGTGAGGATACATACCACGGCAAGGAAGTGGACAAGCCTCATCTAGAGAGTGCGCAAAGGTGTGTCCTGTGGCTAGGAAGCACATAAGCTCCTTTTGGAGGGTGCGCGAGGGTACATACCCAGGGTAGGAAGCGGACAAGCTTCTTTCGAAAAGTCCGCGAGGGTATTTACTTGGGCGAGGAAGTGGACAAGCTTCTCCTGGAGGGTGCGCGACGGTACATACCCTGGCGAGGAACCGGAGAAGCTTTTACTGAAGAGTGAGCAAGAATAGGTACTCGGGCCAGGAAGCGAATAAGCTTTTTCTGGAGGATGCGCGTGGATACATACCCCGGCGAGGAAGTGGGCAAGCTTCTTTTGGAGGGTGCGCGAGGGTATGTTTTGCTGCGAGGGAGCGGGTATGCTTCTTTTGGAGGGTGCGCAAGGGTACATACCCGAGGGAGGAAGCGGAAAAGCTTCTTCTACAGGGTGCATGAGGGTACTTACCCGTCGAGGAAGTGGACAAGCTTCTTCTGGAGAGTGCGCGAAGGTACATCCTGTGGCGAGGAAGTGGAGAAGTTTCTTTTGGAGGGTTCGTGAGGGTACATGCCCCGGCAAAGAAGCGTTGAGGCTTCTTCTGGAGAGTTCGCGAGGGCATGTACTCGAGCGAGGAAGCGAACAAGCTTCTTCTGGAGGATGCGTGGAAGTATATACCCCGGCGACGATGTGGACAAGCTTCTTCCTCCTGGTGCGCGACTGTACATACCTCGGCAAAGAAGCGGACAAGCTTCTTCTGGAGGGTGCACGTGGCTACATACTCCTGCGAGGAACCAGACAAACTTCTTCTAGAGACGGTGCAAGGGTCTGTACTCGGGCGAGAAAGCGAACAAGCTTCTTTTGGAGGATGCGCGAGGGTACATACACCGACGACGAAGTGGATAAGCTTCTTCTGGATTGTGCGCGAATGTAAATATCTCGACAAAGAAGCGGACAAGCTTCTTCTGGAGGGTGCGCGGGGATACATACTCCTGCGAGGAACCACACAAACTTCTTCTAGAGAGGATGTACTCGGGCGAGGAAGCGGACAAGCTTCTTTTAAAGGGTGCGCTTGGTAACATACCCTGGTGAGGAAGTGGATAAGATTCTTCTGGAGAGTGCGCGAGGGTTTGTAATGCGCGAGGAAGCGGATAACCTCCTTTTGAAAGGTGCGCGATGGTATATACCCGGACGAGGAAGCGGAGAAACTTCCTCTGGAGAATGTGCGAGAGTATGCACTCGGACGAGAAAGCGGACAAGCTTCTTCTGGAGGGTGCGCGAGGGGACCCACCCCGGCAAGAAAGTGGACAATCTCCTTCTGGAGATTGCGCGAGGTTACGTACAGCGGCGACGAAGCGGACAAGCATCTTTTGGAGAGTACGCACGGGTTTTTTTCTGGAGGATGCGCGAGGGTACATATATTAGGCTAGGAAGAGGACAAGCTTTTTCTAGAGAGCGCGCGAGGGTATTTAACTCTTCGAAAAAGCGAAAAATTTCTTTGGGAAGGTGCTCAAGGTACATATTCAGGGAATGAAGCGGACAAGCTTCTTCTGGAGGGCTTGCGAGGGTAATTACCAAAGCAATGACTCGGACAAGCTTTTTCTGGAGGGTGCGTCAGGGTACATACCCCGATAAAGAAGTGGACAAGCCTCCTTTGGAGAGTACGTGAGGGTACGTCCTGCTGTGAGGCTGCGGAGAAGCTTCTTTTGGAGGGTGCGCCAGGAAACATACCCCTGAAAGGAAGCGTAGAAGCTTCTTCTAGAGAGTTGCCGATGGTATGACCTCGGGCGAGGAAGTGGACAAGCTTCTTCTGGAGAGTGCGCGAGGGTATATACCTGGGCGAGGAAGCGGATAAGCTTCTTCTTGAGGGTGAGCTAGGATACATTTAACGGCGACGACGTGGACAAGCTTCTTCTGGCGCGTGCGCTAGGATGCGTACTGTGGCGAGGAAGCGGATAATCTTCTTTTGGAGGGTGCGGGAGGGTACATACCCCTGGGAGGAAGCGGAAAAGCTTCTTCTGGAGAGTACGCGACGGAATGTACTCGGGCGAGGAAGTGTCAAGCTTCTTTTAGAGGGTGCATGGTGGTACATTTCCTGGCGAGGAAGTGGACAAGCATATTCTGGAGAGTGCGCGAGGGTACATCCTGATCGAGGAAGCAAATAACCTTTGTTTGGAGGGTGTGCGAGGATACATACCCTGGTGAATAAGCGGAGATTCTTATTCTGGAGAGTGCGCGAGGGTATATACTCTGTCGGGGAAGCGGACAATCTTCTTCTGGAGGGGAGGTGAAGGTACATACCCCGGTGAGGAAGCGTACCAGCTTATATTTGAGAGTGCGCAAGTGTATGTACTCGGGCGAGGAAGCGAACAAGCTTCTTCTGGAGGGTGCGCGAGGGTACATACCCCGGAGAGAAAACGAACAAGTTTCTTCTGGGGACTGCGCAAGGGTAACTACTCGGGGGAGGAAGCAGTCAAGTATCTTCTGGAGGGTGTTCGAGAACACATACCCCCGCGAGGAAGCGGACAAGTTTTTTCTGGAGAGTGCGCAAGGTTATATACTCGGGCGATAAAGCGAACAAGCTTCTTCTGGAGGGTGCGCGAGGGTACATACCCCGGCTAAGAAGGGGACAAGCTTCTACTGGATACTGCGCTAGAAATGTACTGCAGCGAGGAAACGGAGAAGCTTCTTTTGGAAAGGTCGCCAGGGTACATACCAAAGCGAGGCAGCAGAGAAACTTTTTCTGGAGAATGCTTGAGGGTATATACTCAGGCAAGGAAGCGGACAATCTTCTTCTAGAGATTTCGCAAGGATAAGGGTATATATTCGGGTGAGGAAGCAGACAAGCTTCTTCTGGAGGGTGCAGCAAAGAAGCGGACAAGCTTTTTGAGAGTGCGCAAGGGTATGTCCTCGGGCGAGTAAACGCACAAGCTTTTTCTGGAGGGTGCGCGAGGGTGCATACCCTGGCTAAGAAGGGGGACTTGCTTCTACTGGATAGTGCGTGAGAATACGTACTGCAGCGAGGAAGCGGAGAAGCTTCTATGGAGAGTGCGCCAGGGTACATACCACGGCAAGGAAGCGAGAAGCTTTTTCTGGAGAGTGCTTGAGGGTATGTACTTTGGCGAGGAAGTGTAAAAGCTTCTTCTGGAGAGTGTGCAAAGATATGTACTCGGGTGAGTAATCAGACAAGCTTCTTCTGGAGGGTGCGCTAGGGTACATACCCCAGCGAGGACGTGGACAAGCCTCTTCTGAAGAGGGCGCGAGGGTACATATTGTGGCGAGAAAGCGGATAATTTTCTTTTGGAGGGTGCGCGAGGGAACATACCCCGGAGAGGAAAAGGAGAAGATTCTCCTCGAGAGTGCGCGAGGGTATTTAATCCGTCGAGGAAGCGGACAAGCTTCTTCTGTAGGGTGCATGAGGGTACATTCCCCGGCGAAGAAGTGTACAAGCCTCTTCTGGAGAGGGCACAAGAGGGTACATTCCCCGGCGAGGAAGTGGACAAGCCTCTTCTGGAGAAGGCGCAAGGGTATGTACTCGGGCGAGGAAGCGGATAATCTTCTTTTAGAGGGTGCGCGAGGATACATGCCTCTGCGAGGAAGCGGACAAGCTCTTCTGTAGGGTGCGCGAGGATACATGACCTGGCGAGGAAGCGGAGATGCTTCTTCTGGAGAGAGCGTGAGGATACATACCCCGGCCAGGAAGCGGACAAGCTTCTTCTGGAGACTACGATCTTCATTCCAGAGACCAGCCGACACATTATAATCATCGTCGCCTTCAAAGTGGCCAGGAGACGCCAGGAATCAAGTGAAGATTAAAATTTACAGTTAACAGTGAAAACATAAATACTTGCGGATAAAGTGTAGTTACCAAATCAACTACCTAATTCAATAATAATTAAAATTGAATATGGCTATTACCATGTAATCAATATTAAAAGTGTTAATAAAGTTAAAATTAGCTAATCTGAGAAAGCAAAATATGTAAAATCTAAAATTAATTTCGATAATACCTAACAGTTTACATATTACGATTAATAGAAGTGAAAATTAAGCAGTAGATGTAAGAATGTACATATGAAACAGCGAACATAATTATAACAATAAATAATCCATTGTAGCATAATCATCAGCAATAAAATGTCCAAATATTAATCTGAATCCATTAAAAAATGTTAAAGATATCTAGTCTTTTGGAAACTTGATTTCTACCTTCCTTCTAATTACGCTTTACCTCCTTCTACTTATATCTACCTTTTCCCTTTCAACCTCTTTTGAATATTTCGTCCTCGCTCTTTTTAATGTTCTTTTAATAAACTGAAAACCGGAGGGTTCATTGTGGCTCCCACAGCCTCCGGCAACGGTCGTCCCTGACTTTGGGCACCGTTTTCACTTTTCCCCTTGAGCCTACGTTCACACTCAGGAAATCTATGCGGCTCACCTGAACACTGAAATGCTGAGACTTAGTCAAACAATCGCGCAGTCTCCGTCAATATGTATCGCTTCCATGTGCACAACATATGCTTGGTTACTAACTGAATGCTTTACGATCCCGTTCATTGTTAGTGAATTCTTATGTTTGTCCGTCGGATTGACGACGATCTCACATGTGTGCGAGATCTTGGTCACGTAATCCTGTCCTTGTTAAGATTTTTCTTTGGCAACGTTCCTATTTGAACGCACCTCCGCCGTCGAAGATTTGCCTATGTTGATGCCTGACATCTGAACGCACCTCCGTCATAAATTATTTGCCTTTGTTGATGTCTCATATGCGAACGCACCTCCACCATCGATCATTTGCCTATATTGATGTCTCATATGTGAATGCATCTCTGCTATCGATGATTTGCCTATGTTGATGTCTCATATGCGAACCCACCTCCACCATCGATCATTTGCCCCTGTTGATGTCTCATATGTGAATGCATCTCTGCTATCGATGATTTGCCTATGTTGATGTCTCATATGCGAACGCACCTCCACCATCAATCATTTGCCTCTGTTGATTTCTCATATGTGAACGCACCTCCACCATCGATCATTTGCCTATGTTGATGTCTCATATGTGAACGCACCTCCGCCATCAATGATTTGTCTATGTTGATGTCTCATGTATAAATGCACCTCCGCTATCGATGATTTGCCTATGTTGATGTCTCATATGTGAACGCACCTCCATCATCAATGATTTGTCTATGTTGATGTCTCATGTATAAATGCACCTCCGCCATCGATGATTTGCCTATGTTGATGTCTCATATGTGAACGCACCTCCGCCATCAATGATTTGTCTATGTTGATGTCTCATGTATAAATGCACCTCCGCCATCGATGATTTGCCTATGTTAATGTCTCATATGTGAACGCACCTCCACCATCAATGATTTGTCTATGTTGATGTCTCATATGTGAACGCACCTCCGCCATCGATGATTTGCCTATGTTGATGTCTCCTTCTACGTTTCTTATCTCTATCACCCATACACTTCTCTATTCTTCTTTAGCTTGAATTTCCTTCAGATTCAAATTATCAACATGATTTCAATGTTGTGCACGAGAATGGAACGAGAGAAGAGTAAATATTTGCCGTAAATTCGCTGTATAAATATAAATAAAAAAAATCACTAACCTACACTACACTAACCTACACTAACCTCACTCATGGACGAAACCCCTCGCCCTATCGACGTGATTCTCCAGACCAGGTAATGAACTTTGCATAATGATCAGAATGACAATTGCGAGTAACGTCGAAGAAGGCACCAGGCTTGGAACTCGTGATAGGGGTGGAGGGAAGTCTGGGCAATGTATTATTTTTGACAAGGACCAGAGCCTAGTGCGGAGGGGGGAGGGTAAACTAGTTGCGCGACAGGGCTATGTGGATATAAACACCCCCTCGACAAAGTTCTAGAACGGAGGATTGAGTGAATATGCTGAATGAGAAGACGGGAAGGGACATGATAGCGGTGTTGTGATTGGCTATGTGCAAAAATGGCATGTTTTCGAGCTACCTAACTATGCGAGGATGGCACAGTGCATCCTCTAATAGGCTGCCAGCTCGCGATGACGCTGAGGTTTTGTGTCCGTAATCACTGGGATGGCCCTGGCACTTCGAAGTTAGAAATCCAACTCCGTATGAACTAGGCAAGCGAAAGTTCGGACCCCCTTGTAAACGGTAATAATGAAAATAATAATTATCGACATTATGATTATAATTTTAATAATCCGCATACTAATTATAATAATGTAACAATAATTTCTTATCTTCATTTTGAAGCTTGCGTTGAACTTTTAAAAGCTCTTTCTTTGAGCAATAAACATCAAGCACCGAGTCTGTATTCATTGTACATATTTACTCTTTCTCAAGTTTCGTGAAGGACGATCAAGATTTAAAGAGAAAAAAGTGTGCCATGATTTCCCACTGCGGTCATAGACATGCAAAAAAACAGAGTAGTGGAGGAATTTACTATAAAATGTGATGGGGGAGGGGAGAAGGTAGTAAGGAATTGACTGTTTGACCTCGGCATATCGTGACTTTGAAAGTGAAAGCATGAGATCTTAATACACGGCGTGAAAACCTACATATACCGCTTTACACATTCAGGTCAGACAATAATAGTAGATTTCTTTGACATCGATTGAGAGGAGGGGAAAATGCCAGGCTGGTAGGAGATCCTTTATTTGACGCTTTCCTCGTCCCGAGATGCTTCAAAATAACAAGATTTGGGGAGGTAGGGCAGATTGGGATATCGATGACTGGGTCCTGATGGCTCCTAGTTAGGCCTGGTGGAAGAGGGTGAGTGAGAGTGGAGGAAATAAGAATTTTTAGTGGAGAGGAGAAAGAGGTAGAAATGAGAAAAGATGGATTGAGGAAAGAAGTTGATCTACGGTAGATTTGTTTCTTTGTGACGGATTATAATAAGACCTTGTTTAACACAGCACGCTTTTCTTACTTTTTTTTAATAATAGTTCACTTTATTTGCACTTCTTTCTACACTTTTCACGTGCTCGAATCTTGTCGCTTATTTATTTGAAATTAGCCACTTTTATTTAACTAATGCATATTGCTTTACTCTTTCACTATGTAGTTTTTCCTTTCTTTTAAGTTAGATATTTTCAGATTTGTGTAGTTTCGATCGAGTAGTTTTGATCAAGAGCAATAGTATTGAGTTGAGTTTGGTAAGATTTTTAGTCACAGGCGAATCTACATCTCACTATGTCGGTCGGTCGGTCCCCGTTTTGCTTTTTATTTGTTTTGGTAATAACATTGTAAATGTTTTGCTGATTCTAACAAAATTTGAAACCCCTATGTTGTTTTCCAATCTCTTTCGAATGATATAAATGGCAAGGCCCTCCCAAGTTTAACCCGGGAATTATTTTGTTTTGGTTATTACAATAACTATTCGCCTGATTCTAACGAAATTTGAAACCCTTATGTTGTTTTACATTCTCTTTCGAATAATATAATTGACAAGATCTTCCCAAGGTTAGCCCTGAAATTACTTTGTTTTGGTGATAACATCATAACTATTCTGACGATTCTAACAAAATTTAAAACCCCCTATGTTGATATACATACTCTTTGAAATTATATAATTGCCAAAGTTCTCCCAGAGTTAGCATGAGACTTATTTAGCAATAACATCATAAGTATTCGGCCTATTCTAACGAAATTTGAACCCCTTATGTTGTTTTACATTTTCTTTCGAATCATATAGTTGCCAAAGTCCTGCCTAAGGTTAAGGTTTGACCGGGAATTATTTTGTTTTGGCAATAACATCATATCTATTCAGACGATTCTTTGCAAATTTGAAACCTGTGATAGAATTGCCTAAGGCGGCCACGCCTCGCTTTTATAACATATTGAAACTCATGCTCCCCACGTGCATCCTGCATGGCGTTCTTAAGGGCCAACATTTCCCGATTATCTTCCCCCGCTCCAAGTTTAATCAAGGAGGTTCAATCCCACGTTTGACTGCAGGCGTCAATCTGGCCAGATTAAATTAGGCTTATGGGAAGATAAGATTGTTCAAAGCGCTAGCGGGACATTCCATGGAAGTCCCCCATTGTCCCCTACCCCGAGGGGCTGGCTTCGGCTATTTATGCGATAGAATTTCGCGTTTGAATCAGATCCAAATTCGTCAGGCATCACGCCGATCCAGTCTCCCTTGTGCAGCTAGGAGCTCTCTACCCCGAGAACCCCCTTATTGTCCAGATGAGGACAATATCCTTGAGTGACAAGGTTCGTGCCCCTTGAGACGTCAAGTTAACAGGTCCCCGCTGTTGTTGAATTGTTCAGAAAAGAACAACTTTAGAACAGTCATTGTTCTTCGAGCTCGTTCGACAAGAAACGGTTCTTGCTCCTTTGATATCACGTCAGTGGTAAGTTAATTCACCCTTTTGCGATCAAGATTACCTTCGTCAGGCATCACGCCGATCCGATCTCCATTGAGCACCTAGGAACTCTACCTCGAGAACCCTTTATTGTCCAGAAGAAGACAATATTCTTGAGTGCCAAGGTTTGTGCCCATAATTTGGAAAATAGCACAGCAAGTTGTCTTCCAACGCTACTCTTCCTCCCCGATGCCTCTTTTACCATGAATAAACTCCGCGGAAGCACTTCATCAATGTAAACATAAACAATAAGAAGTAGATCAATCAGCTAAGATGTTAGATTTGTAAGTTTATATCTATCCTGAGTGGTAATTAAGCCGGGTGATTTTCTATCACGCTTCTCCTTTGCGAAGGGCTCACTTAGCTAGTGAGGGTGGCAAACCCTTCAAAGGGTAAAAGAAGAAATTTACATAACTAAGAAAAAGAATTATGTGTCCACTGAACTGATTCGGGATTCCTTCTGTTTTCAGTGCACGGGGATTTTATCCTTATTTTCCTCTTTATTTCCTACTATAACTTCCACTTACGTGCTACTCTTAAAGCAAAATTATACGACTACCACAGCGCACATACCCAGGCAATAGTAGTGTTTAGTGAACCCCCAGAAATAACTACCATTATAGATGCGAAAAAAGGAGTTTGGAAGATCATGAGCCAGATCTATATAGGTAGGACTATGGTGAAGTTCTTCACATAGGAAGGTAAATAAGGATCGATAGGCCGGTAGATAATTAGGAAACGCCCTCCCTGTCTTTATTCTCAAACTTTACGGAAAATTCAAGAAACATCAACTCTAGGAGAAAGAACACTGAAGGACTACTGTTTTCTTACAATCACGAACACTCATGCAACGCAGAGAACTGTTGCCATGTTGTGTACTGACCCTGGATCGTCCAAAACGAGGTCGGTCTTGGATGTTCTCGCTTTCTTGGATCCTGTTCAAATCTTTTGTAATACCGAAATGTGATCCGCCGACCCTCCGGGCGATTTATCGAGAAGAAAAAGACCCTCGTCGTTCAGCGTGCGTATTGAACTTCTTTGCTCTACGGTATAGTTACTTCTTTTCGCCAATATCATATGATTATCAGATCCTGTCGACATGGACTATCATATTAATCAATAAAATGATGTGTTATATGAAGAAGGCAATGATACTCGTAGTTTTAATGCAGATAGACACGTTTGTATTGTTTTAACATATAAATATGTGTTTAAATTGTAATATTAATCAATGTGGCCACCCTCGGCGGCAAGCATACGCTCCAAGCTAGACCTTAAGGACGCGCACACGTTGTGGTCGGTTGATGGAGGACTTCATCTCGTCGATGTGGCTGACTATGTAGGCCTTGGCTTGGAGAGGAGCCTACATTCTGTAGTTGAGAAGATTAAGGTCGGGCGTTTGAGGAGACCAAAAGTCCATCGATCAGAAGTTCAAGTTCAACCCCAACCACTCCTGGACGGTCTTGGCCGTGTGGACCGAAGCATCATCCTGCTGAAAGACTTACTTCACCTTCTTCGTGATCTTTCTGACCCAGCGCAGAACATTCGTGACCAAGATGTCCCTGCAATCCAGTGGTTCCCATACTCATGGTCGCGACCGAAATGGGGATCGCAGAAGTGCTCCTGAAGGTCACGGAATTGCTAGAAAAATAAATAAATAAAAGAGAGAGAGAAATATTGGAAGTAATAATAGTTCAAACATAATTATTAACATCATAATTGTGGAATATAAATCGTCATTCAAACTGGAGCAGGAAAATTATTGTGAATAATAAAGTACGATAAATGAAGGTAGAACAAAACATATATGCCATAATAATTCACTAATTCTTACATCGAAAAAACTTGGCCTCTCAACTTCTCCAGCCAGAACTCCATGTTGTGCTGAATGATGTTATCCAAATTGTGAATTTTATAAAGACCAGAGCAATGAACTCGTGCATTTTCCGTAAAATATGTGAAGAGATGGGATCACATCACTAGGACTTACTTTTCCACTCTGATGTCCGTTGACTGTCTCAAAGGCGACATCCTTGGACGGGTTATTGAACTTAAAAATGAAATAGAAGTTTTTCTCCAAGAGGAGAATCATAAGCTGGCCGACTGTTTCAAAGCTGCTGCTTGGGTGGCAAAGCTAGTATATTTAGGCGCCATCTTCAGGCACTTGAACGAATTGAACTCAGACATGCAAAGCAGAAATCAAACTATGGTAGACACCTACACACAATAGAAAAGACGTTTCAATGACACATGCAGGAAAAGGAGAACTTTAAGTTTTTATTCTTATGAGTGTTTAAAAGGAGCGTTCTGCCTCTGATGTAGTCATAGGAATTGTCAAGAGGATTTTTAGCAGTTTCATAATTTCACTAAGAACATCATCTAGATTATTTTCCAAGATAAATTTCAGCAACTTAATTAATTAATTAATTAATAAAATAACCGAATATAATACGAATTAAATTCTACACTTTATCACATTCAAGAATATAAACACGTTTTTAAGCACAACACACGCCGAGTCAAAAATAAAAACTACCTTCCACCAGCACACCAGGGTCGGCACTTCGTGAGCCACAGTGCTCTCTCTCCCTAGCGTGCTCCTATCTCGGACATGTGAGCATGCGCACAACAGCCAAACACCGCGTCGCTGGAACTGTAAAGCACCCCGTTCAAAACAAGAATTTTTTGTATTTTTTTCATAAACTAGGAGATTGCTACTGGCATTAAGCTTAAGGATTATATAATGTACAAGTATAAAGAAAGAATTAAAGAAAAAAGGACTCATTATATTGAATGTTATCGATAATATCAAGAGGAAATAGGGGGTGCTGCAGTTCCGCAGTGCCTATACACGCGCCGCCACTTGACCATCATTTGAAAGTGTTGATCGAAGCATTTGACAAGGTATGTGTGATGTGGCGATTGAAAGTAAATGCAAAAATTGTGTGGGATGGCATTAGAGTCCTTATTGTCACCTTTGATGAAGTGATATATTTAATTTTATAGGATATGTCTTGAATGATAGAGGTGCAAGTGAAGAACATTGCAGCCACAAGGTTTTGAATGTTAAGAAAGACACAGGAATGATCAGAGCTTTGGTGAATGCTAAAGGTTTGTGTGTGGAGTGTAGCAGGAAGCTGCATGAGAGTATGCTCAGATGCGGTTTTAGCACTAGTTCGAGTAGGCAATGGCCTAAGTCCCCGCGCCCTCACGTATAAGGTAGAATTCACTATAAATAATACGATTGATAAATTAGTTGGAGTGGAGTGCCGTGTTTCCGTCTCCCCCTATCTTTACTTTTCCATCCATATACTTATCTCTTTGTCTGCCTCTCGCTCTTATTCCTGGAATTGTTCCAGTTAGACTTAAATTTCCAATTTTTCTTGTTCGCATAACATATTCTAAAAATCTCATTTGACTTCCTTTTATATTTTTGAGGAATTCTCTTCTAGTTCCCATTTGCCTTAGTACCTCTTCATTTGATATTCCCTCCATCCACGAAATCTTCAACATTCTTCGCGAACACCACATTTCGAATACCTCCATTCTTTTCTCTATTTGCTTATTGATCGTCCAAGCTTCTGATCCATACAACAGCACATACCAGACATAAGTTTTAACAGGTCTTTTTCTTGTTTGTCTTGATAGGTGTCTATTCCATAAGATATTCCTCACCTTTGGAAATGCCTTCTTTGCCTCGCAGATTCTTCTCTTAATTTTCCCGTTACATCTTCCGTCTTCCATATTATAACTTCCCAAGTAGCAAAATCTTCTTATCTGCTTAATAGCTTTGCCATGCGCACTTATCATGCACCTAGGGACCTGTGCCTTTTTATTAATTACCATAACTTCTGTTTTATCCATATTTATTGACAGGCCTTTTTCTTCAATCCTTTCATTTACCAATGTTAAAATGTCTTGAAGTTTTTCCTGGGTGTCAGCAATCAGTGCCGTGTCATCAGCATACCTTATGTTGTGTATATTTTGGCCTCCCATGTTGAAACCTTCGATATTGTCGAAGTATGGCCAAGTGTAGGGAAATATGCGCACACAGGCTCTAAGGTAGGCTAAGCAAGGCGACAACTGTTATTGTTCTAAGAGTGCGATTTGAATAGATAGCGGCAGCTTCGTGACCAAGGAATATATCAAACACAACGACAAAAAAATAGATTTTTAATACACACTAAATAGAAGACACACAATAAATATGGATATAAAAGTACATGAATAAGACGGAATTAGGTTCCGAATACTAATTAGATAACCGTGGTTATGGAACGGTTATAATGGGAGATTGAGGGTAATGAGTGATTTAGTTGCTTTAAAACTTGAGAGTAAAGCGGGGAAAACTCGGGGGAGGTCTTGGTGACCTTGATTACTCACGGGAGTAGCCAAAAACAAGCAGCGGGTGGGGCTACTTTCTCGAACTTGTGTTTTGCAAGATGTGGGCTTCTTGTCATCGAGAGGTCACCGGACGAAATTCGAAGGGGGGCGGGGAGCCGAGATGACTTCTCCTAACTCGGGTCGAGCGAGTTATCGAGCCTCTTGTCCTCAAGAGGTAATCGGACGAACTCTAAAGTGGGAGGAGGGGGGGAGATAACTTCTCCACACTCAGCTTGAGCGAGCTAACGGGCCTCTTGTCCTCAATAGGTCACCAGAAGAACTTCGGAGGACGGCTTCTCCAATCCTTGATCCGAAGGTGGATGAGAAAGGCTGATGTTGCCTCACGAGACTTTTCTCCCTGACCCCAAGATACGGGTGCGATGTGCAGCTCTTCCGTGGCTTGCGACCGTCATTCACACTCCTCGGGAGAGAGCTCGTTGAATTGCACTCCTTTCGGGAAGGGCTTGTCTAACCAAATCTTCCTGAAATTCTGGAGAGGGGGCATATATACCCGGAGTTCTCCAAAACAAGGAGAGAGAGAGAGGCCTTCTCGAACCCTCGTTATCGGGCATGACACACAGAGCGTCTCCTTACGGTGAAGTGTCAACGGCAGGGATCAGCGAGCCAGACGGACGACCAGCGGCTGAAGCCATAAAAACTGTTCACGGCGAACCTACAAAGTAATCTCCCAACCCGATGGGGGGGAGGAAAGATTGAGACGACCTGGAGGTAGCATCGATTTCAGCGTCCAGTGGTGTGAATTTTGCGGAGATCTGGCGGCAAGTCCAAAAAGGGTGAAGTCGGGGAGGGGGGGTAACGGCTCGCTTTCTCTCCCAAAGTAATATCTTAGGAGGTGGGGAAATAATATTATTCTAGGGGATACCTCTACAAATATCTTCAATTGCTCATTATCCTCTCGCTGTACAGGGAGAACAGATCTGGAAAGAGAACGCACCTCTGTCTTACTCCTCTTCTTATATCTATCCAATTACTAAAATCTGCCCCCACTCTTACTGCTGCCTACTGATTCCAATATAGTTTTTGTATAATTCTCAAATTTTTTCGTTTACTCCCACGGCCTTCAAAGCGTCTATAAGGTCTTCATGTTTGACGACATTGAATGCTTTTTCATAATTTATAAAGCACAGGTGCAAATCCCTCTGCATCTCAATACTTCTTTCACTTAACAACCTCAGTATAAATATAGCATTTCTTGTTCATTTTTCCTTCTGTAAAGCCATATTGCTCTTCTGTTATTTCATTCCTTATCTAGAATGACCCTTATACTTATATACTCATTATACTTATAGTTCTGTGTTTATTGCACTCTAGTGTTCCCGACTTCTTTGGTATAGCTGAAAATATTGATGTTCACATATCGTCACTTAGTTCTACACTACTGTATATCTAATTCGCAATGCTGGTTATGTTTCTAATACTAAAGTCATTCAGAGCACGCAACATTTCCACTGCCACTCCGTCTTCCCCAACTACCTTTCCTATCTTCATTTTACTAATTGCTTTCTCTACTTCATCTTCTCTAATAGCAGATCCACTCATTTCCACAGTAAGCTCTAACTGCTCTATTTTATCATCTTCAAACAATTCTTCGATATACTCTTTCCGTCTATCAATGACTTCTTTTTTTTCATTGCACTTTTACCGTTTTTCTTCATTATTGTTTCGCTTGTACGTAATCTTCCTTTACCAGTAAGTTTTCTCACTCTTTCATACATCATCTGTGTATCTATCTTTGATAAATTTTAAAATTCATCACACTGGTCATTTATCCAATTTTCTTTAATATAAACATTACTGTTTATATTACCTTCTTTATTCCATCATCTCTAGTATATCTTCCGCCATCTACTTTTTTCCCGCACGTCTTTCTTTCTTCGGTAGTATTTCTTCAGCTACTTCTGACTATGCTCTTTGTAAACATTTCCATTCATTTGCCAATTCATTCATATCACTCTCACCTGCAAGTACTTCATAGCTGTTTCGGACTTCAACACTATTTCGCTCTCTTATGCCCTTTTTGCAAGTTCTTTTAGATTTATTCTTTTCTCACCTTTTCTTCTCTGAATGTTTTTCAATCTTAGTCTTACCACTGCCCCTACGGGGTTATGGTCACTGTCACAATCAGCACCAGGGTAAGTTATGATGTTATTGCACCCTCCCCCCTCACCAAAAATAAAATCTCGGGGTGCTTTTTTAATAGAATTTGAAGATGTGGTTGGTATTTTTAATGTCACTTCATAAATTCAATCCTTTCCATCTTGAGCATCAGCTATTTGTTATTTTCTTCAGGAGAGAAAATTATTTCACTTGATGGCATTGAAACATTGGTCTATCTATAGAAAGCAACTCTTCTTACTTCACCCCCATGTCGCTTTTACTTATTGACTTGTCTATTTTACTTAAGTTAATCTCGAAAGTAAACCTGGTGTGGTCCAAAAGAAGTAATCATTTCTCTCTGACCTTTAATGAAAGCAAGTTCCTTCACAGAGATCTTCATCTCCATACGGGATTTATTAATTTGAGTTTCGTTTTTGTAACCAGGGCAACCCAATTCACAGCAAAAAAAAACAATTTTACCCTTGCACCTGAGGATATCAACAGGTTGTCTAGCTTTGTAATGAAAGTGTCTTAGGCCTGTAGCTCTCCTATCCCAACGGATATGTTTTTGGCCTGATCCCAGGTCTTTTGGATCTGTTTAAGATTGTGACTCTTGAACTTACAACGGGAGAGAGAAAATAACTGTTCCCTCGTTCCCACCTTCCAAGCACTTTAGGGTAAATTGCCTTTGCAAGATTGGCTGGTGGTTAGTTTCTCACATCCACATTTCAGAACGTCATCCAGAGTTTGGAATTGAGATCGCAACAACTCTGCTATTTTCAATCTTAGTGTTTAAATGTGTGAATATTTCCAGTCTTGTTCTAATTTTAAAAGCAATTGTAGGTCAGATCCCACTGGTAGGATGGTAGTACTGAAGGCCGCGTAATCTTCAGCACACTGATGAATATGTTTCAAACGGTAAAATAAGAAAAAAAAGAAGAGATATATATAATTATTAATGTAATAATAATAATTTAATCCTCCAAGATGACAAAAATAAGTCAAAACTTTTAAGTAGCTAACCAAGTAGAACTAAAATTATATTAAAATAAAAAATAACTTTAGAAATCATAAGTAGGGCTGCAAATTTTGAGCACCCCATAGCTTAGTAGTGGCTAGCCAAACATACTATAGGCTATCCTAGCATAGCATTTTTTAACCTAAATTAGCATAGTATATCTTACCCTTGTACATTTTATCTTAGCATAGTATATCCTAGAATAGTATAGCTTATTTTAGGCTTGTTGAGCAGAGTATAGCATATTTTATCCTAATCTAGTCGAGCAGAGTATCGGTCGAATAGTTATGATGTTATTGACCTAACAATATAATTCCAGGGCTAACCTTGGGAGGAATTTGGTAATTATATCATTCGTAGGAGAATGTAAAACAACATAAGGGTTTCAAATTTCGTTAGAATCAGCTGAATAGTTATGATGTTATTGCCCAAAAAAATAATTCCCGGGCTAACCTTGGGAGATTTGTTAGAATTATTACCCCAAAAGCAAGGCAGGGCTAAGCAAGATAGTAGCGCTTAAGTGAGAAAAATTAGTGTCCATTTGATTTGAAAAGTATAGTGATCTCTCTAGAGAACTTATTCGAAACGATGTTTAGTTCCGAATGCCCTTGTTAGTTAGAGTTTAGTTTAAGGGTAGTTTGAGAGTTTGAGAGAAGTTTGATGGTTCCGAAATAGATATAAGATTAAGAGTTGCAGGACCGAAGGTTAAATGAATTTATACGAGAGGGAGGGGGACAAAGGGGAGTTAGAGTTTGATGGGAATTCGCGGAAAACTCGCAGAACTAATGCGAGAAAGAGGGTATAAAAACTTACCTTGGCCGGAGAACCCGGGCAATGGTCTTACTTTCGAGAAAGAGGAGGAGTTCGCGGTGCCTCACACTTCAGAAGTTTCCGTCCGGCCGAGTCCCAGCGTTTGAAGGGAGCTTTGAGTGTAGACAGTTCCTTCTCCTTTCAAGCTTCTCAACAGTTCTGCCCTGAGATCAGAAGTTTGGGTAGATAAGGGTTTCAGCGAGTTGTTTCTTTCTCCAGCTTGTGATGAATAGTGGCCCTTTCTCCCTCCTGAAAGGGGGTTTTCGAGGAATGGGAAAGTGGGGAGTTGGGGATGATAAGGGCGAAGGTGTCCGAGCTCAAACTAACACCCTCTATCCATAGTAAAGCCTTAAACTAGCGTGTCCGCTGTGCCGATCGCCGAGTAGGTGGTGAAGGGCAATATTTGTCTATCTGTCCAGGACGGTGCTAAGCTCACAGCACCCTCACCAACCATAAATACTCATAAACTACTCGTTGTGTTCAATAGCCTAGAATAGAATCAGAGGGAGATGGGGGGGGGGGGGTAGAACCCAATACGGGAGGAAATCCTAACTATTCGCTTTTGACTTAAATGCGTTCATGCACGCTCACACAGACACACGTGTAAGACTGTGCAATAGACCCTGCAATCCTAACAGATTTGACAATTTTACCATTCGAAAGTGAATGTTAAACGACATAAGGTTTTCAAATTTGGTTAGAATCAGCCGAATAGTTATGATGTTATTACAAAAACAATAAAAATGCAAAACGGGGACCGATCGACCGACAGAGTGAGATGGAGAGTCACTCACAACTAGACTCGTACGCGACTAAAAACTTCCATCATTTGTATTCAAGTTATTCACACCTGGCCATCTCACTTCAATTACTCCCAAAATGTCTATCTTCATCCTCTTCATCTCTTGGTTCATATTTTCAAATTTCCATGTTTGATACAAAGTTCTTACGATCCATGTAGCTAATCTTATTTCTAATTTCTTTTTCCGGATTTCTTTGAATTTCTTGGGATAGTCACGTGTTGACGATTTGGAGCCACCTGTCCATCATGGTCATCCATACTGAACGAGACAGCTGCTTCCATATATTGGCTGCGGCTTCCTTTCACCCTGTTAATCTGTACTCTCCTTTTGCGACTTTCCATGACTATTCTTGGATAGTACGCGGTAAGGGCTCGAATCCTTTTCAACAGTTTGGTACACGGCTCCTTATTGGTTATTCGAAGCAACCCTAGAAGGTCGATTCCTCTAGGGGTACCCCCAACCGCCACCCAGGGGACGCGCCTGGTAGGAGTTTGTTCTCCCCCATGCGAGTAACAGCTTCATAAACCAATAAATGTAAATATTTTGTTAAGGGTGAAACCACAACCTTGATAAACATCGTTTTCGTTAGATTATCAGATTTCGTGGTATATTTCGGTGTTTAATAACTTTTAATGAGTTGTGGAATTCCGATATTTTTGCGGATTTGCAAAAGAAGAAAGCGAAGTGGCATGAATTGTTTACATTGTGAAAAATAAATTTTCTGAACTTCACCATTTTGTTTTTAGATATTATAAAAGAATTATTAGAAATAACTTTGATAAAAACATAAGTCATAACCAAACTAAGATCTAAGATGGAATTATTATTCAAATACTCCAAAAAATCTCCTTCTTAAATTATTTACTGCTAACTGTGATCCGTCTTAATGGAACACCCGATATATATATATATATATATATATATATATATATATATATATATATATATATATATATATATATATATCTTTCAAAGTAGCGCGAGAGAATGATGAAAATGAATCCATTAAACCACATTGAAAGAGAAAACAGAATAATTTCTCCTTGCAGTAATATTTTTATTACCTTTTTTCGAAAAAGTCCGTGCTGGGAAGCGATTCGAACCAGGCACACTGAGGCAGCAAGCACTGCTTTGATCGCAAAGTGGTTTAATGAATATATATATATATATATATATATATATATATATATATATATATATATATATATATATATATATATATATATATATAAGGAAAAGTGTTTTATTATTTTTCAATATAACTACCCTCGACTTCAATGCATTTGCGCCACTTGTCCCTGTGGCTTCGAATTCCCGACAACCAGAAATCTCACGACTGCTGTTCAATCCACTCCTGGACGGCGAGTTGGACATCTTCATCGTCCCCAAACCGGCGTCCACGCAGTGCAGCCTTGAGCTGGCGGAATAAAAAGTAGTCGCTAGGGGCCAGATCTGGACTGTAGGGAAATGGTTGAGCTCCTCGAATCCGCACTCGCGCAGGGCAGCTTGTGTAACTCTGGCCTTGTGGACTTTGACGACGTTGAACTCGATCGTGGGGCGTGAGGTTTCTAGGGACCCAACGGGCAGAGACCTTGGTCTTGTCCAAATTGTCGTGGATGATGTTCATAACACTTCCATGTGATATTCCAAGTTCTCGCTCGATTTCTTCGAACTTCACCCGTCGATTTTCGAGGATGATCCTCTACACACAGGCCACATTGTCCTCGTTGGTCACGTCTGACGGGCGTCCTGGACAGGGGTCATCTTCAAGGGACTCACGACCATGGCGGAACTCCCTATTCTAATGAGCAATGGTTGCATATGAAGGGGCGGTGTCGGTGTACACTGCAACCGTGCGTTCATGGATCTCTTTTGCATTCTTGCCTTCCTCGGTCAAAAATTTGATAATTGCGCGGTGCTCAACCTTCTCCATTGTTGAAAAATTTGTGACTGACGTTCTGCTATCAGCTACTGCTTCTTAAATAGACGAGGCAGGAGCGTGCGGCTGCAGGTCCTGACTTATCATAACTTTTCGTAACACCCCCACAAACAGCCATCCCCCTTCCTCTGTTTTGCCCCCCTGATTCGCAAAACTTATTGACCGCCCCTCGTATATATAAAGAAAGAGCAAATACAAGTTCTGCGGGTGATAACAACCACCACCACAGGGCTTTCGCCATATTTTTTATTCTGTCATTCAAAACAATTTTGAAGATAGAAAGAAAGATGCAGAAACCTTGTATAGCAGATTATATATATAATTAAAAGGTAATAAGACTAATATTTTTCTATTTCAGGATAAGGCAGTGAGGCTGAATGAGGTATAATGGAGATTTCTTTCTTTTTTCTTGTGGTAGCCCATTTGGCGACCCCCTACTTGGGCGTAAGTCACCGTACACATCACAGCCTATTAGTAGGCTATATTAAAAAAAAATACCAATATGTAACTAAAAAATAACATCGATAAAAAAGAAAAAGGCTAAAAAATATGAACAACAACGAGAAAAAGCAAAAAAGCAAGAAGGAAGCGGGCTCCGGCGTCGGGGGTAGGCCCGCCTCCCCCTCGGCGTAGAAACATTCGACCTACCAAAACAAACACACAAAAAAGGTCAAATAAAGTGGAGGAGGCCAGCCTTTTACCAAAAGTCGTAAAGTCCAGAAGTCGGTGTGTACGAACTCGTCCTGAGTACTAGGGACAAGTGGTAGCAATCCCGCTCGTCCTGGTACCGGAACAGGTAACGTGTGCGGAGATCACCCAGAATGGGAGATTTAACAAGAATGTACCAAACAGTCTGGGAGACAGCGCAGTATTCGGAGTATGGCGCAGGCGGGCTGTCCATCAAATGGCGGTGCGTCCCGCGAGTGTGTCAGATTAGGAGACGAAAGAAAGCAATCTGAAGAGGTCACGGCATTGGTGGGTAGCTCCATAGGAACAGTCACGTAGAAATGGCACGCAACTTTAAGTTTCCCTCAACCGTTTTCCATTTTCTTTGCCAAGCCGCCCGGAGGTCAGCCCGTATTCCTGCCATCTAATCGGTATGAGTAAGAACGAAACGCTAGTCTGGTCGCTAAATCCTCGCAGACTCTTTGGCGCCCTCATCGAAGCGCTCATTCCTCGGAATTCCTACATGCCCAGGAACCCAGAAGAAGATAATCTCGCCATCCGCGCGGCTCGCTAAAACCGTGGCGTTATAGATATCGCGAACCAGGGGATGCGGAGATTCAAATGCCCATACAGCAAACAGGGCACATTGTGAGTCACTATAAATCACAATCCGGTCTCAGAAGCGGGCATGTATTGCAACCAGTTCGGCCGTGAAGACAGACGCAGCGGCTGGCAGAGCATGCTGACTTCAAACATAGTGGATAGGGCGGGAAAACCCACCGCCTCTTGGGACTTGGAACCATCCGTATCCCTGGCACGGTTCCAGCGTGACTAAGTGTGCGCCAAAAAGGCCGAAGGCAATACTCCCGGCGCTGTTGAAGCTTTGGGAGCAGAGGCGTGGCGACAAATATTCAAAGGTGGTACCCTCCTGGTTGGCGTACTGGACAGAACCAGAGCCGCTGAGGGTGGCTCCGGGAACGCGCATACAGGTGAATTATGTACTGTGCACGGAGCAGAACGAGTGGAATCTCCTTAGCATCGACAAGTATGTTCTCAATGGGGGAAGTGCGGAAGGCACTGGTCGCCAGGCGAAGGCCGCTGTGATGGAGCGAGTCTACCTTCCGTAATACACGCTCGGCTGCGTATGCATAAAACTCGCATCCGTAGTCGAGCTTCGAACGAAAAGAGGATCAATATAAAGTAAGGCAATAGCCTTATCAGCGCCTCGGCCGCTGAACGTCAGGGGAAGAAGAATATCCACGGCGCGGGTGCAAGAGACCCTAAGCATCGAATCTGATCCTCTTAGGTGAGGCGTCGGTCAAATACTGGACCAAAGAATTGATGCGAGTACACAAAGTCCAAGCGCACCCCATTGAGAAACAACTCTTGGTTAGGGTGAGCCGTGGATGGTGGCAGAAGTGTACCACCTTAGTCTTAGCCAAGGAAATCCGAAGCCTGTGCTCTTCGGCATAGTGATAGACGCAGGTCAATGCCTGTTGGAGTCAACGCTCCAGGGTTAGCATTTGGGCCGCGGCAAAAGTGATCGAAAGGTATTCCACGTAGAACGTAGCAAAAACATCTTTCGGCAGCACCGAGGTGATGCCGGTGATGCTCAAGGCAAAGCGTGTGACACTGAGGACACTCCCTTGAAAGACACCCTCTTCCTGCTACATTGTGCCAGAGAGGTCTCCCCCACCCACACCCGTCCGGGAAATAGACCATCTCTCAAAAAATTCAGATATGAAGATTGGGAGGCGTCCCGTCGCCCTCATCATGTAGAATGTCTCCTTAATACCGTAATGCCATGCGAAATCATAGCCTTTCTCTAGATCGAAAAACACCAAGGCTTAGTGCTGTCTACGAAGAAAGGCCTCGCAGACAGCATTTTCCAGTCGGAGCAGAGCATCCGACGTTTAGTGTAAATTGCGAAAGCCGCACTATTCAGAAAACAGATGGTCTCCGCTGTCTATAAAAAAAGTTCATCTAATATTTACCAATTTCTTCCCCACTTGCACGTGCCTGAGGAAAGAGAAATTGGGAGGAAACTGGCCAGGGTAGAGTTTTCTCAAGCCAGTTTGCGAAAAGCAAGCAGGATAGAGATTTGCCATGAATCTGGAATGATTCGCTCTACCCATATCTTGTTGAACAAATCTAACTGAAAGGCTATGCCTGGTCGGAAACCGGCCGGGCTAGAGTGATCTCTCTCCGGTTTGCGAAAAGTGAGCACAGCAGCGATTCGCTATGAATCTGGGAGGTTACTCTGTACCCAGATCCTTTGAACAAATCTTACATAAAGGACATGCCTCGCTCACTCAGGTGTCGAAGCATGACGTACGGGACATCCATCGTATGCACCAGGGGGTGGATTTGTCCGCGCATGAAGCGAGAGCGGAACACAACTCACTCAAAGTAAACTTGTTGTTGAAGGGTTCTCCGCATCTGGAGGTAAAGTCCTGTCGGCGGCCTTCTGCGACATCAGGATGCGCATTGAATGCTGGCGGAGCGGCATCCCGGCTATATAGCGGTCTTGAAAGATTCCTGCGAGAATTTGCGCCGAATCCTTTTGCCTCGTTTCAACACCTGTGCTAGAGGGGTCTTCCCGTTAAGTAAAGACACCTATGCTGGCCAAGAAGCGCGGCGAGCGTACCTCGAAATATAACAGAACCTAGGCCTAGCTCAACGAAATTCGCAGACAGTGAAGTCGTTCGGGCGGCGCTTATAACACATGTAGGTATAACGCTGGTGTTTGAGGGCCGTCTCACACTCGGGTGAAGACCACGGGAGTGATCTTCATGCAAAATGGCCAGACGTTGTAGGAATAGTATTTGGGCCCGCGGCAATCAGATTGCCAGCAAAGAACTCAACGGCCTCATCTACCGACTAAATTCCTCGACTGAGATAGGAAAATCAGTCATTTCCTGAAATTAGGACCACCGCGCCCGCGCAAAGCACCACCGGGGCGCGCTCTCGAGCGGTAACTGCCCAGAGAATGATATTTGAATGGGAAAATGATCACTAACATGGTGGTCATTGACTACTCCCCACCAAAATCAGGCAGAGGATCCGGAGAGCACAAAGATAGATCGAGGCAGGAAAATGAAGCGGGACCGGGCAGTGATGAGTAA
This sequence comes from Ceratothoa steindachneri, assembly GCA_963969495.1. Taxonomy (NCBI): domain Eukaryota; kingdom Metazoa; phylum Arthropoda; class Malacostraca; order Isopoda; family Cymothoidae; genus Ceratothoa; species Ceratothoa steindachneri. The sequence goes on along the minus strand of OZ018321.1, from coordinate 188,151,850 downwards.
ACTCATCCACATTTAGGACAGCTTTCTCCAGCTCGTCAATCAGGATGGTAAGGATTTACTTGCTCGAGGGTAACTCCATGGTGAGGGTGAGGGGAAGTCACCTACACCCGAATGCATAGGAGAGGAGTAAGCCTCCTTTCCGGTCAGAGAAGTTTGGAGGGTCCCCTGTGAAAACACAGGGTGTAGGAACCTCCATTTTTTCAGTGGAGCTACCCGGCAGCGGCTCTGTTGATGGTCCAGGGTAAGGTAGAGCGGATAGTTTTTATTTTGATAGTTTTCATCATCGAGCCTGGTGACCCTAATAATAATACGGGACGTAAAAGCTCATCACCACCCGCAGTAGCCCGCTTTGCGAGGGGTGAACACGGGCCCAGCGGAACCAGCTGCCGCCATTTAAAACCAGTCCTCCCGCCTAGTGACCTGTCAGCCCATCGACATGGCGGCTCTATCTTAGGCACGCCGTAAAATGTATATATAGTGGAAAGAGAAAGAAAGGGGATGTGAGGAAGGTGTGGGTGGGGATAGAGCAGGTTGTTAAAATAGTTGGGTGAGAGAAAGCTGGTCGGCATCTACCCTGTGAAATTAGAGGCCGACAAGAGAAAGTTCTGGTAGATTGTAGGGAGAGTGATGCAGTAAGCTAAGCTGGGACGGACGGGGCGCTGATTCCCGTCAGCGCGGCGGCCAGGAGGACAAATCGCCGCGTCCCTTACGGGGAGGTATAATGGAGAAATCAACAAGTCGTGATCCTGATGAAGGGAGAAAATATAAACCTGGTTCTGTTAAACGACAAGAAAACGAAGAAGCCATAGAAAAAAAACAACTAAAAATAACTCAATGGTTGACATACCCTATAGTATCAGATTCTGCAAAATCAGTAACGCAAACTGAATCTGAATCAGTTTAGACACGAATTAGGAGGAGACACGAATAACGAGGAGACACAGGTAGAAATGAAAGTTCTGAATACAGTTACTGAACAAGGATTTGCAACTGATCTTAGATTATGGCCTAAAATAATTCCTGGAAATGTGTGTGACTATTAGTTGAAAAGGGAAAGTGCAGAAAGTAGACATTGCGATGGTAACTTCAAAGAGTCAGCTGGGAAAGAGCTAAATAGAACTCGTCACTGTACAAAAACACTAATCACTTAAACTCATTTATTATCTGGACAAGAAATCATTCTTAAATGGCTTTATTACTCTAAGACAACTGGTAAAATGTATTGTTTTCATTGCAAGCTTAGCCGCTCGAGCCTTTTTACGATTTAATAATTCTCCTCAAAAATCTATAGATATAGGTTTGTTGTCAAGTATCTATCTAGGTTCATACCATGATGGCCCTATATCTATAAATTGGTGCCAAGAATTTGTTTAATTATTTCCCGTACGTTCATCCATTCTTAATTATAAAATCAAATATAAATTTTCAACACAGTCACATGATTCATATTTTTCGAGTCACTTACTCACGCGTTCATTTTCCGAGCGTCGACTCTCAACACGTGTTAGTTTCTAATCCCAAGTTTCCAATTACATCCTAAATTGAATTAATAATATCCTAATTCAATTTATTATATCTATATAAATACAACCAGTGAATAATATTTATTTTTCCGATAATTTTTATTTTACGTTCCTTCGCCTGACTGAAGTTCACGCACAAACACACGCACTTCCATTCATCTATCACGTGTACACACAGTAGCGACTATAATGGACCATCGAAGTACTTCTGTAAGCATCTCACCGGATGAAAGGTTCTCATCTCTAGATCACGCCACCATAATACAGCCCCATGCATATCTCTCACTGCCCCCTTTTGATGCTTCAAATCCCATAGTATGGCTGGAGGTATCGATCATTCTACTCAAGCCCCAGCGCATTACAGAAGAAGAAAATACTGCTGCAATCATACAGAGTCTCCCTATGAGTATATTCAGTCAATTTGGGAAATTTTTATTAACGGGGAACAGGATGGCGTTCTGGACCGTCTGAGAGAGGCATTTCATACGAAGTACTGCAGGTCCCAAGTAGACAACCTAAGGCAGCTCCTGAACACTCATGAAATGGGAGATAAGAGTCATTTGGCTTTCATAAAGCACCTAAAGGACCTTATCAGGGTGAAAGGTGCGCAAACCAACCTTTTTAGCCCTCTCCTCGCCGAGATTTTCATAAGGGGAGTCCCAGAGGGAATCAGGCCGCTTATTTTAAATTCAGACCCCTCAGATATAGAGGAGATAGCCATAGCCGCCGATAGGTTATTTATGAATCCCAACGTGAATTGGGGCAACGGCCCATCTAATAATATTACTATTTCTCACGTTCGTACTCACCTTCTCAGAGTTCCCTCCTTTCTATTCGTCTCCCATCCACCGAGCCACCGTTTCAGCGCCTTCTTCAGGAGTTTCTTGAGCTCACCTCCCACCTTCGAAGCACAGGGCCATTAAACATAGTGTGGTGCATCGGATCGAGACAACAGGGGGTCCTGTACTCTCACGGCCACACCGTCTAGCACCTGATAAACTTTCTGCTATGCGTGATGAATTCCAATTCATGATGGATGCTGGCATTTGTAGGCCTTCCTCTCCTCCCTGGGCATCTCCACTTCACATTTTGCCCAAATCCACGCGGCGAGAATTCACATCAGTTGGGGATTATAGAGCTCGTAACACTGTGACGATTCCTGATCGCTATCCTTTGCCTTACTTAGCCGATTTCACCTCGTTTCTCTATGGCTGTACGATACTTTCTCGCTTTGATCTGGTCGTGCTTTCAACCAGATCCCTATTCACCCAGATGATGTCACAAAGACTAACATCACTACTCCGTTTGGTGGTTTTGTAATGGTAAAAATATCATATGAATTGCGTAACTCTGGTCAAACTTTCCAGCGCTTTATGGATCAAGTCCTAAGGGGTCTTCTTTACGTATTTTGCTACATCCCTGACTTTCTAATATCATCTTCCTCACTGGAGGAACACCTTTTTCACCTTCACCAAGTTTTTTCTCGTCTTCAGGAGTACAGTATCGTACTAAACGCCTCCAAGTGCCTCTTTGGTGTCCCACAACTCTCATTCTTGGGGCACCATGTCTCAAGTGCAGGGATTATCTCATTCGAAGATAAAGTTACCGTGATGCGAAACTTTTCTCGTCCCACATCATGCAAGCAACTCAGGAGTTTCTGTAGCATGGTAAATATCTACCACAGATTCATCCCTAAATCTGCCCAGGTCATGCAACCTATCAACTCTATGCTCACCAAGACTAAAAAGAACTCTCCTCTTGAATGGTCTGCTGAGGCGTGCGATTCGTTCTCTCGCACCAAAGAGACTATTGCCCGCGTTGTGGAATTGGTTCATTCTTCTCCAGGAGCACCCATCAGCGTCGCCTCCGATGCATCCTCAACCCACGTAGGTGCAACTTTGCAGCAGAAAGTTGGTGACCAATGGCAACCCCTTGATTTCTTATCTCGCACTCTTACAGACCCTCAAAAGATATATTCAACGTTATCTCGAGAACTCTTTGGAATATATCTTGCTGTCCGCCACTTCCACCATCATTTGAAAGGGCGTGAATTTACCATTTTCCTGACCATTAGCCCTTGGTCAGTGCATGTTCGTCTCGTAGTACTTCGTCAGTACAACACACTGCAGTTGACTAACACTCGTCATCTTGACTTCATCCTGCAGATGGCGAACGATATTCGCTACATTCCTGGTTCATCAAACGTCGTACCGGACGCGCTCTCTCGCATTTCATCGATTTCGGGCACGCAACTCTCCCACACTACGCCCATTGATCATGCAACAATAGCACTTGCCCAAGAAAAAGATGAAGGCACGCAAACACTGCGTCACTCTTCTCAACTTGCCGGACATTCCTTCCAGGCGCATCCTGGTTGACTATTCAATTCCTGACTGTCCTCGTCCTCTTATTCCTCTCGCTTACCGTTGGTACATTTTGGACCAAATTCATGGCCTCTCTCATCCTGACGTCAATGCCACACGCAAGCTCCTTGCACAACGCTTCGTTTGACTAGGTATAAATGCCGACGTGGCCAAATGGACTCGCTCATGCCTGTCATGCTAGCAGGCTAAGGTCCACCGCCGAACAAAAGCTCCTCTGGTCCCCTTTCCTCTTCCTTCGTCATGTTTAGACGCCGTTGACGTCAATCTATTAGGTCCTCTTCCTTACTCCCGTGGTTGCAATTATCTTCTCACCATGATCGATCGTTTTACTTGCTGGCCAGAGACGGTTCTTATCTCGGAAATCAGAGCTCTTACTGTCACTCTAGCCTTCATTTCAGCGTGGGTTGCTCGTTTCGGTGTTCCTTCAACGATCACGACTGATTGTGGCAGCCGGTTTGAATCCCACCAATGGGATGCACTCATGTCAGTGCTTGGCTCCTTTCGCATTCGTACTACAAGCTATCATCCCCAGAATAACTCTAAGGTAGAACGTCTGCATCGGACCATCAAAGCAAGCTTACGCTCCACCGATCCAAACATCACTTGGGTGGACAAGCTACCTTTGATTCTCCTTGGCATTCGCTCGTCCTTGAAAGAGGATCTGGCTTGCTCTGCAGCAGAATTATTTTACGGTACTCAACTTCGTCTACCCGGTCAATTCCTTACTTCCTCTGATCGACCTTTACCTTCTCACCTAGATCCTTTTTCATACGTACATATCCTTGTACGGGTGATGGCTGAAGTTAAGCCAACTGCCCTTCGAGTGCTTGCTAATTATAAAACCTTAGTGCTGAAAGAGATGACAACATGCTCCCATGTTTTCGTCCGTCGAGATTCAGCTCACACTTCGTTGCAACCAGTCTATGACGGACCCTTTCTCGTCATCTCCAGGAAGCCGAAATTCTTCGTCCTATAGTTTGGCACCAGGCAAGATACTGTCTCTATCGACCGCCTGAAACCCGCTTATACCGAAAATGTTCATCTAGAGCCACTATCACCTCATTCTTCTCCTACTATACCCCTTTATAGTACAGTAATCCCTCAAAACAACAAAAGACCCCACCCTTTTAACCATCTCTGCTACTCCAACTCCACCTTCCATTTTGCTGCCTCCTCCTCTTGTGTTGCAGGAGACCTCATCGGCAGGAGTGGTGGGTCAGGAGTAAATATCTCCCCAACTGGTTACTACGCCAGCGGACAACGGGACTCAAGACTCCCATATCCCACTTGACACAATCTCGGAAGGAACCAACAAGCGGATCACCTTCGCTCCATCAACCTTCTCTCGTGCCAGTGCCTCGTCCAAAGCTACTGGCACTGCCACAGCAAACCTGTGTTTCCGTACCCGCAGCCAAACCAATGGTATTGTCATCACACGCTCCGGCCGCCTCATCAGGAGGCCACGTCGGTACTCAGACTTGTAATATCAAAATAAAAAAGGGGGGTAATCCTCTTAAGGAGGGGGTGTTATAGCATGCCCTCTGGGCATTCCTATAATAAAATCCTCCTGGGAAACTTAAATATATAAATTATGTATAACTTAACGAATCATTCATTTATTTTACTTAACCTTTGTCAATTAAATCATTCATGTAATTTTTGTATAACTTAATAATTCATTAATTTATTTTACTTAACTTTTGTAAATTAAATCATTCATGTAATTTATGTATAACTAAATAATTCATTAATTTATTTTACTTAACTTTTGTTAATTCAATCATTCAATTATTTAATGTAGAACTTTTGGCAATTCAATCATTCCGTGACGAGGAACTGATTTCATTTAACGCACTGATACAAACAACATCTCTTAGAATTTCACGCATATACAAACACGCATTTCACCACTTGTGAAATAACACGAAAAGACTCTCTCATTTGTATTCTTGTCGGCGTCATATTAAAGTCAGTTCCCTCTTCACTTGTTCTCTAAAGAGAGAGAGAGAGAGAGAGAGAGAGAGAGAGAATTTTAGAGTGACTGCATTCTTGCCCATCATTGATAAGCTCTGTGCTGCCCTGCAACAACGCATTGTTACCTACAGCATCCTTCGAGAGAAATTTGGATTTTTATCAGAAATCTCAAAAAAAACACCTTAAATCATCAGCTATAAAAGCTTGTGTCTTCATATGATAATGACTTGGAAGCTGGGTTGGAGTCTGAGTTTTGCAATTTCCACATGTTATAAAATCCATTCTATTTCCAAGTGCTACTTCACCAGGTGGCACAGAGCCTACAAAAATTCCTAAACTAGAAATGTATGAGAAAGTAAACAAACATGACATGCTAGAAACATTTTCTAATGTTGAAATCGTATTACGAATCTATCTCTGTATGTTTGTCATAAACTGCACTGGTGAGCGACAATTCTCCGAGATGAAGCTAATCAAGAATTATCTAAGAAACACCATGGGGCAGGACCGTTTGCCTTCACGCACCTTCTTGAGCATTGAACATGAAAAATTAAGAGAGCCAAATTTTACTGATGTCATCAAAGAGTTTGCAATTAAGAAGGCTAAGAAAAAATATTTGACTAAGATATAATCAAGTGAACTGAACGAATTCCCTGCAACAGATAAAACGCACTCACTGCATCATTTTTATTTGTCATTATTATGAATGTGTAATATTTAATTGTTAACTGGTCATTTGGCTAATTAATGATACTATAAGTTGGATATTATTTAAAAATAAATTTTATTTTAACGATTCCTCACCCGTTGATTTGAGGGATCTGCAAGAGCACTGAGCCTAGGGACCCGGGCATCTTAAAACCTCACCTATGTACTCCGGTGGCAACGTTGCTACATCGGTGTGAGACTATATTGTGGAGAGAGAAAGGGAGACCTGTTTCGCAACTCTGGGAAGACTCGAAGATGAGCGAATTAGCAACACCCGTATAACGCCGAGTAACTTCATTACCTGAAACCAAAATTAAAATAGGTAATTCATGACTCAATTATGGTTATCGGAATTTGTTTGGAAAGGCGAGGACAAACAAGTGACGAAACGTGGAAAAACTGGAAGGATCTTTTTTAAAGCTTTGCGAAGACCCATTGGTACGGGAACAAGTTTTATAACAATATCAATCACAAGCAGATATATGTGACGTTACATCAGCCATTGGAAAGAAATGCGACAGAGCCACCACCTCAAATCGTTGGAGTGCCCCAGCAGCTATTCGCTCTATTACCGAGGTTCCTCCAATTTTTTTAGGAGTTTGGAGAGTAATACAAATGATTCAAAACCCCAACGAAACTACTATGAATAATAATTATCTTGTTTCTTTTCCCGCACAGTGGCTGCGAATAATTATACGGCGTCAAAATCTCGCAAGTCCGCTCAAGGTTAGCTCTATCTTAAATGATACTGAACCACGCCCAAGAATATTTTAGACATCAGAAGAAAAATTGAAATGGAATGCTTCAAGGTACGGATGATCGCCCTCCTAACTCTCTCGAGTGTGGCTTTATAGGGTTGCGAATATGCCACGAACGGCTCACAAGCATAATGTGAACTGAGTCTTTTAGGCTAAGGGATAGAGGGAGCTGATTAAACGTCCATTGAATGATCTCAGTGGTATGAATGGTCATCCCCCCCATGCTTCTTCTTTATCGAAAAGGTCCTTTTATCACAGACACTTCCTCAAAGTTTATCTTCCGCGAGACTCATTTCTCTCTCGTTCTTTCATACTCATGGCCATGCGCCAAACAGGCATGTTTGAGCTATCTCGCTTGCTCATTGGACACGGCGGAGGATTTATATCGTCTAGACCCTAATGAGGGTGAAGAGTGTAGCAAAAAAGAGAAAGAGAGAGAGAGAGAGAGAGTGTGTGTTAGAGCGAACGTTCGAGAGAATGTTAGAGAGAGTGTCAGAGGGAATGTTAGAGAGAGAGTTAGAGAGAGTGTTAGATAGAGATAGAGAGAGCTAGAGAGACAGATAGACACAAAGAGAGAGAGAGAGAGACGGAAATAAATAAATAAATAGTGGAAGAGAGAAATAAATAAATAGATAGATAGATAGCGAAAGAGAGAAAGAGAGAGACAAAGTGTGTGTTACCTAGAGCGTTCGAGAGAATGTTAGAGAGAATTTTAGAGGGAATGTTAAAGAGTGAGTTAAAGAGAGTGTTAGATGGAGAGAGAGACAGACAGAAAGAAGTAATAGAGGTTAAAAACAGCGAGGCGCAACGAAACGTCGATCTTAAACCATGAAGTAGGAGATCGTGGTGGGAGAATTGTGAACTCAGACCTCTCAAAACGGGTACACGGTAAGTCAGCCATCGGCGTCTGAATGAATGATATGAATTGCATTGTGTGGTATGGAAAATTCTGGCACTGACTCGAGTTTTCTTTGGCACTGAGACAAATAGAGGCAAAATTGCGGGGAGGCTTTTACCATTCAACATATTGGCATCTTTAATCGCTTAATACCTCTCTTCTCCCTATTCCGAACTGGAGTGGGAACTAGAGGAGAACCCTAAATCCCTCCCCATCTATAGCTAGACTGGAATCTACCAGGCCATAATTTCAGGATTAATTCATGTTGTTGTTTTCTTCTCTTTCTTTCACCCCATTCTTTATAAAAGGAGAGAAAATTTATACTAGTAAATCTCTTCTTATTACCTCAATTTCAATTAATGGTAAACTGATAGAATCGATCATTAGAGATATGATGGTGTGTCATCTAGAGTCAAATAATCTAATTAAAGACAAAACACGGATTTAGGCGAAGTTCTTCGTTTTAATTAGAATGTTCTCATAAGATAAGAAAAAGTCTATGGATAGTGCTTCCATAGAATTTCTAAAACCCTTGAAATTTGAAATGCACGGAATAAGAGGAAAAATTCAGAATTCGATAGAAAGATGGCTCTGAAATTGTTGACATATTGTTGTCGTATAGGGCAAATTCGGAATGAGCTATAGTTAATAGTGAAGTGCTTCAAGGATCTGTACTTGGTCAAATTCTGTTCATAGTACTCGTAAATCTAAATTTACTTTGCTAAATCTCCACATTCACAAATGACACAAAACTAGAAAACGACCATTAATTGAGACGGCGAGCCTACAATCGGCCGAGATTAACTTGTTCAGTGACATGTAAATGATAGATGAATTTTAACATGCATGGATGCTAGATTATGTACTTAGGATGAAGAAATTTAGAAGCGAATAGCCAAATGAAGAGACAAATTATATAGTCAGTTATCATAGAAAGCGACCTGGAGTCTTAATTTCGAAAGACCTCAGTGTCGAACCAATGGTTCTAAGGATCATAATAGGATGCTGGGCTATGCATATGTTCCCCTAAATTTCGCGTTTAAATAAAAAAATATACCTGCATCTCCGGTAAGCCGTTTCATTTTAGGTCTCCCTACCTGAATAGAGCCGGGGTGCTGTTTGAATGGATTGAACGCTGGGAAATCAACTACATCTAGACCTTAAGATTAAACCTAAGGAAGAAAGTCTGCCATCCTTACATCTATTAACACTCGCAAAGATCCGCCTATTTTGCAGTTCCATCGTTGGTCGTTGCAACGAAAAGAGAGATTTATAAAGAACCCCTTTTTAGCAATTTCTGGGTGGGAAGTTGCACCGATTTCATCATCGATAAGAATCCTAAGATCTTACTCTCCGACCAAGGGCCACTAAATTCGAACTTTTAAACCATGTTTTTGGCCCTGCCCGCACAATATCCCTGTTATCTATCATTTGGAAGTGCCGATATAAATATCCTCTAAATGTACAAATTTTATTTTCCTAATGTTTGTGCGTTTGAAAGATTTTGTGTCGGGGCCGCATACATTTGCTTCGGGATGAAACGAGGTTTTTTAATCAACTTAATGGAATTGTGGGGAAATATTGTTAAATTTTCTCCATGACACAGGTTTATTACCAGAGGGGAAATTTATTTAATTGCAATGCAATTTTTTTATTTAATGTTTTATTGATCCAAAGAAAAATAATGGCTCGCTACATTCGACAGAAAAGTTAGAAAAAACATTTTATTTATTTATACATTTGTTTACTTTTATTTACTTATTTTTAATTGTTATTTATTTACTTTTTTTACACATTTAGTTTTATTTTAAGGAATTTTTTTTCGATAGTGGGAACTTAAAGAAAATGAAAAGGGGAAAATACCCGAAGAGACAACTTTGGAGGCAAAAGATGAGAAAAAGGGGGCGATTCTCCGCAATCAGCTCGTAAATATTAACGGAGAAGTAAGGGAAACATAATATTTGCGAGGATTACTGAGTAGCCCAAAGGAGAGACTACTTGGTGCGACACTTTGGCAAACTAGGGCTCAGTTATCCGGCTGATGGGTAGGTAAGTGTCTATCCCCCGAATGTGAGTTATTGGAGGTGCAGGGGAAGGAGGGAAGGGGGTGATAAATTTGATGATGAAAAGGAAGAAGAAAGTAAAAAGGAGGAAGAAGAGACGGCGCGAAGGAGGTCGCGACCTAGAAAAGGTCGCCCAATCGATCGGTTGGTTGGACGCGTCACCCGTCTGTTCTTGTCTAAGGATCTGTTTATGACTATTCCTCAGTCTGTTTCTGGCTATTCTAGGCCCGCAGTCTGTCTTTTTGGGGCGATTATCTATCGCTTTGTGTCTTGGCTCTTGTCTTTGGGTGTTTCTCTTCATCGGTTTGTTTCAGTATGTTCCTGTTCCTCGGTCTGTTTGAGTCTGTTCCTGTTCCTCGGTCTGTTTTAGACTATTCCTGTTCCTCGGTCTGTTTGAGTCTGTTCCTGTTCCTCGGTCTGTTTGAGTCTATTCCTGTTCCTCGGTCTGTTTGAGTCTGTTCCTGTTCCTCCGTCTGTTTCTAGATGTTTCTCTTCTTCGGTCTGTTTCCGCCTGTTTTTGTTTCCTTGTGAGTTTTTGCCAAGTCTTACTTCTTAACTTGTTTCTACTTGTTCGTATCGTTCTCTGTCTCATTCTGTTTGTTTTTTTTTATTTGCTCTTTGTCTATTTATATGTCTGTTCATATCCTCATTTAATTAGAAAGGGGAAAACCCCATCATTTTTTTAGATTACTTAGCTTTATAAATTTTCACTTCACCAACTTTACCACTTCGAACACGGAGGAGATGTCATAGTTGTTTTAGGAATATAGGGAGGGGGGGATTTTTATTTCCAATAAACGAGACATTTTTTTCAGTGAAATTATACAATTTTACCTTCGCAGGAGGAAAATTCCATATGTGTTGAAGAGGAAGATTTATCTCTCGAATTTAAATCACAATAGCCACGAGGCAAAATTTTTGAAAGGGGTGAAGAAAGGAAAGATGTGTAGAAGATATAGAGCTCAGATCTTCTTGTAAGCATTGGGGCCGGGAGGGGGCGCAGTTCCTCCATGTTTCAGGTGTAGCAGGGGCTTGAATAGGAAGGAGTGACAAATTCCATTACATATTTGCGGTTGTCCCCATTTCCTATTTCTAAGAGGAATAATTAATGGATTTTATGTCATATTCTTAGGGGAGGGGAGGTATTTTTTAAAAAGCTAAAACAAATGGGGTATTTCGGTCAAGACCTTTAAAAAAAAAGAAAATTAGCGATGTTGCAGGAAATGAAAATGTGTGGGAAGAATATGTCGTCTAGCAAAAAGAGGATATTACTTGGGGAGCGATAAATAGGATGGCACGCGCGGATTTTTCCAGTATTGGTCTTCGAGTGACCCACCTGTGGTCATGAGAAAATAATGGCACTCCAAGGTCATTAATTTGGAGCTGTGCCACGCCCTCAGCCAGGCTTTCCACCGCCGCATCATCTCCCCACTCGTTTTCCTGAGACAGTTAAATCTTGCCTCCCTGGCGCCACCTTTTGGCGTTGTTGAATTCGTATCCGATTCCCCATTCACTCCTCTTTACCCCACACCCCTACTCCACTCCTGACCTCTCTTGACCACTCTCTCCCCACACACCCCACACCCCTCCAAGGGCATGCAGTTTGGCATTTGATGGTCAAGCATTTCTTTGCTCGTTCTTCAAGCTGATCCTTCAAGGGTCATCAGGGATGAAGGAATCCCTCCTACTCGTCCTCCCTCACGGTACCCCCCACGTCCTCCACTCTTCAAATAGAACGAGGGGTAAATAACAAAGCCGTGTGGGTCTGCTCCCCCTCCCTCCGTTCTCACAAACTAAAATAGGGAATTTTCCAACTCCCAAACCTAAGTCATTTTGAGGGACAACAATTTCTCATTGGGTGAGGGGGGGTCAAAACGAAAGGAAGAGTGTAGGCCCCCTGTGAATTGTTAATGGCATTGGCACTGGCACTCGGAAATATGAAAATAAGGGGAAAATATTATATGCAAACAATTTAAAATATAATTTCAGTTAAATACATAGAATTTTATTTTTAAAGAAAATATCTATATTTTGACCCCCCCATCCTCCAAAGATTTCAAACAGATCCTCCAAATATAAAAGGGAAGCCATGTTGAGTGTCTGGAAAATGAGCAGATCTGACTCGTCATAAAAAAAAGATGCCGCGTTAAAAGCACAAGCTTGTTTATCTCATAAGTAGTAATAAATTGGAAATATCTAACTTGCATTATACCCATTGTACATTTACCCAAAAGAAAAATATTTGAATAAATTTATCTCTTTAGAGAAAAAGAGGAAAGAATATAATAATCCCAAGAACCTCTGTAATCTTCATTTTCACATAGGAAAAAGGTCGTCTTAACTACGACTATTATTAAGAGTAGACTGAGTGGACTAACGCTTATATTTATTTTTGCCACCGCATCATTTTTTGTGACGAGTCAGACAGACAAGATGGCTTCCCTAATTATACTTTGGTGATCTGTTTGCAACATTCGACGATCAAACTTGATTATGTTGCAATAATTAAATAAACTACATATATACCCTTGAAGGCAAACTTATACCAATATTCTCGAGGAGACAAAAGGTAAAAGACGCTGCCTGTTTCAGATCTTCTGCGTCACAGAGCAAAAATAATGGAAATGAGACAAAAGTATATGAAAGTAATTTTTTGACTGAACCCAATGAAACTCGCGTGGGTAATATTGACCTGACCTCATGAGAAATGGTTCCAGGCGCCGCAGCACGATCAGATAGGCTTGAATCAATTACGTCAGGCAAGGCGAGAGATTATTCAAGATGTAATTTCAGAGCAACAGCAATTGCTGAGACAAGTCTGGCATTTCAAATTGACTGAAGAAAGTTAACAAAGTAGAAATAATTTAAAGTTAATTACCCAAAATATCGCGATGGGGCTAAATTTACAAATACAGTCATAGCTGTAACTCCGAAAGTGTCTGTCTTACCGAAGTAGCGTTGAGATTGTCTCTCTTCTCCAGGCATCTATGAGATCGTCTATCTTCCACAGTTAACTATTATATTGTCTATATTCTCAAAGTAGCTCTCAGATTGTCTCTATTTTTCAGGTAGCTCTCAGGTTCTCTCTATTCTACAGTTATCTCGAAATGGTCTCCCTTTCGCAGGAAGCTTTTTGATTCTCTCTTCGCCAGATAGGTCATAGTTTTTTTTTCTCTTGTCCAGATAGCTCTCCTTTTCATAACGTTCTTAGATAGTTTATCCTCTCCAGATATTTTTGAGATTGTTTCTCTTCTCCCTGCAACTTTGAGATTGAATTTCTTCTCCAGGTAGTTCTGAGATTGCCTTTCTTCTCCAGGTGCCTCAGAGACTGTCTATCTTCTCCAAGTAGCTGTGAAATTGTCTATATTCTACTGGTAGTTCTGAGCTTTTCTCTTTATTCCAGGTATCTCTGTGATTGACTCTCTTCTCCAGGCAGCTCCCAAATTATCTCTCTGCTCTAGGTGCCTTTGAGATCCGTTCTCCTCTCCAGATAGATTTTATATTGTTTCTTTTCTCTGGGCAGCTCTGTTCTGAGATTTTATCTCTTCATACCTTAGTTCTGATATTGTCACTATTCCCAGGCAGTTCTGAGATTGTGTCTCTTTTTTAGATAGCTCAGAGATTGCCCCTCTTCTACATGTAGCTCTCTTTTCTCCAAGTATGTCTGAGACTTTCTCTCTTCACCAAGAAGCTCTTAGTTTGTTTCTCTTTCCATAGTAGCTCCGAGATTGTCTCTCTTCCCTCAAGTAGCTCTAAAAGGCTCTCGCTCGCTATATAGTCCTGCGATTGTATTTCATCTCGATGGAGCTGTGAGATGGTCTCTTTTCTCCAGGTACTTCTGATATTTTCTCTCTTTTATAAAAATAGCTCTGAAATTTTCTCTCTTCTACATATGACTATGAGTTTGTTTATCTTCTCCTGGTACATCTGAGCTTTTTCTCTTTTTTAAGTAGATCTTAGTTTGTCTCTTTTCTCCAGATAGTTCAGTGATTGTCTCTCTTCCCAACGATATCTCTGAGATCTTCTCTCTACCCATTTAGCTTTGAGGTTGTGTCTCTCTTTTTGGTAGTTTTCAGATTGTTTCTTTTCTCCATATATCACTGAGATTGTCTCTCATATATAGGTAGCTCTGAGTTTGTCATATTCTAAAGTTGACTCTGAGATTATCTATCTTGTCCAGATAGCTATCAGATTGTCTGTCTTCTCCAAGTAGCTCTGAATTTATTGGTCTTTTCTCCTGGTAGCTCTAAGTTTATCTCTTTTCACTGCTGCATAGCTTTGAGATTATCTTTTTATCTATAAAGTTTGGAGATTGTCTCTATTCACCAGGTTATTCTGAGAGTGTCTATCTTTTGCAGGTAGTTTTGAGATTGTTTCTCCTTTCCAGGTAGTTCTCAGATTATCTCTCTTTTCCAGGTAGCTGTGAAATTGCTTCTCTTCCCTAGGTAGCTCTACGATGATCTCTCTTTTCCAGATGGTTCAGAGATTGTCTCTGTTCTCCAGATAGCTCTGAGAATGTCCCTGTTTTATAGTTCGCTCTTTCTCTCATGGAGCGTTGAGATTGTGTCTTTTCTATGTGTAGCTCTGAGATGGTCACTCTTCTCCAAATAGCTACGAGATTGTCTCTCTTCTCCAAATAGCTACGCGATTGTCGCTCTTCTCCTCCGAGCTCTGAGATTGTCTCAATGATCCAGCTAGCTAGTTAGCTCTGAGATTGCTTCTCTTCCCTACGTAGCTCTAAGAATATCTCTTTTTTAGGTAGCTCTGAGATTGTTTATGTTTCCTAGGTAGCTCTGAGATTTTCTCTCTTATTCAGGTAAACCTGAATCTATTTCTCTTCCTCGAGTAGCTCCGATATTATTTCTTTTCACCACGTAACCTTGAAGCTACCTTTCAACTCCAGACCTGTCTGATATTGTCTCTATTCCTTAGCTAGTTCTGAAATTGATTCTCTTCTCCATGTAGCTCCAAGTTTCTCTCTTCTCTAGTTATATCTGCGATTTTCTCTCTTCTTCATATAACTCTAAGATTATCTCTTTTCTCCATCTATCTCTATGATCGTCTCTTTTGTGCAGATAACTCTTCTTTAGATAGCTTTGAGATTATCTATATTATATATTTAGGTCTAACATTATCTCTCTTCTTCTGGTATCTTTTTTCTTGTCTCTCTTCTCGATGTAGCTCTGAGCCTTTTACTCTTATCCTGATAGATCTCAGGTCGTCTCTCTTCTCCAGATAGCTCTGTGATTTTCTCTATTTTGAAAATATCTCTGAGATCGTGACTCTTCTTGAGTTAGCTTTGAGATTATCTCTCTGCTCCAGGTATCTCTCGGATAATCTCTCTTTTTCACGAAGCTCTGATATTGTTTTTCTTTTCTGAGTAGCTTTCAGATTGTTTATCTTCTCCAAATAGCTCTTAAATTGGTTCTCTTACAAAGATAGCTCTGAGATTATCTCTTTCTTACGGTTTTTCTGTGATTGTCTCTCTTTTACAATTGGCTGAAAGATTGTCTCTCTTCTCCAGTTAGCTCCGATGAGATTGTCTCTCATACAGTTAAGTCGAGATTGTCTCCTTTTCTTAGGGACTCTTGAGATGATCTCTTTTCGGCAGATAGCTCTGAGATTGTCTCTCTTCTCAACGTAGCTCAAGATCTATTTCTCTTTTCCAGATAGCGCTGAGATAATCTCTTTTCATCAGGAAGTTCAAAGATTGCCTCTCTTCTCCATACCACTCTGAGAACGTCTCGCTTCCACAGGTGCTTATGAGATTATCTCTCTTTTCTAGGTAGCTCTGTGATTGCCTCTCTTGTTTGATAGCTATGTGATTGTTTCTCTTCACCATGGAGCTCTGAGATCGTTTTTTTTCTCCAGGTAGGTCTGAGGTTGTCTTTATTATCCAGGAAGAGCTAAGATTTTCTCTCTTCTCTATGTAGCTCTGTCATTTTCTCTTTTATCCAGCTATGTCTAAGATTCTCTCTCTTCTCCAGGTAACTTTGAGACATTGTATCTTTTTCCTGGTCGCTCTAAGGTTGTCTCTCTTTTAATGATATTTCTGAGGTTTTCTCTCTTCTAATGATAATTCTGAGGTTGTCTCTCCTCTCTTGTTAGCTTTGAAATTGTCTTTCTTTTCCTGGTAGCTTTGAGATTATCTCTCTTCAGTGATAGTTCTGAGGTTTTCTCTCCTCTATCGATAGTTTTGACATTGTCTTTCTTTTCCTGGTAGTTCTGAGATTGTCTCTCTTCTAATGATAGTTCTGAGGTTGTCTCTCCTCTCTTGATAGCATTGACATTGTCTCTTTTTCCTGGTAGCTCTGAGATTGTATCTCTTCTAATGACAGTTCTGAGGTTGTCTCTCCGCTTTTGATAGCTTTGACAGTGTCCTTTTTTTCCTGGTACGAGGGGTGGTCAATAAGTTTTGCGAATCGGTAGGGCAAACAGAGAAAGGGGGATGGCTGTTTGTGGGGGTGTTAGGACAAGTTATGACAAGTCAGGACCTGTAGCCGCACGCTCCTGTCTCTTCTATTTAAGAAGCAGTAGCTGATCGTAGATCGTCAGTCACAAATTTTTGAACAATGGAAAAGGTTGAGCACCGCGCACTGATCAAATTTTTAACCAAGGAAGGCAAGAATTCAAAAGAGATCCATGAACGCATAGTTGCAGTATACACCGACACCGCCCCTTCCTATGCAACCATTGCTCGCTAGAATAGGGAGTTCCGCCATGGTCGTGAGTCCCTTGAAGATGACCCCCGTCCAGGACGCCCGTCAGACGTGACCAACGAGGACAATGTGGCCCGTGTGGAGAGGATGATCCTCGAAAATCGACGGGGGAAGGTCGAAGAAATCGAGCGAGAACTTGGAATATCACATGGGAGTGTTATCAACATCATCCACGACAATTTGGCCATGACCAAGGTCTCTGCCCGTTGGGTCCCAAGAAACCTCACGCCCCATGATCGACTTCAACGTCGTCAAAGTCCACAAGGCCAGAGTTGCACAAGCTGCCATGCACGATTGAGGATTCGAGGAGCTCAACCATCCCCCCTACAGCCCAGATATGGCCCCTAGCGACTACTTTTTATTCCGCCAGCTCAAGGCTGCACTGCGTGGACGCCGGTTTGGGCACGATGAAGATGTCGAGCTCGCCGTCCAGGAGTGGATTGAACAGCAGTCGGGAGATTTCTGGTTGTCGGGAATTCGAAGCCTCAGGAACAAGTGGCGCAAGTGCATTGAAGTCGTGGGTAGTTATATTGAAAAATAATAAAGCACTTTTCGTCATATCTCGTTTCCTTATATCCGAATTGCAAAACTTATTGACCGCCCCTCGTAGGTCTGAGATTGTATCTCTTCTAATGATTTTTTTGAGGTTGTCTCTCCTGGCTTGATAGCTTTGACAGTGTCCTTCTTTTCCTGGTAGAGTTAAGAACCAGGAAAATATTAGTTATTTAGAAATGAACCTTAAAAATCTTCTCCAATAAAGGTTCTTTTATATGCTCTTTAAATAATCATTTTAAAATGTCCCTAAGAAAATTTCCTCTAAAATGTTCCTTAATTTTTGTTCCCTAAAATGTTCCTTTAAATATATGATCAAAAGGTTTCATAAAAAGGTTCCTTAAAAAATGTTTCTTAAAATATTTCTTTAAAAATGTATTAAAATATCGCTTAGAACTTTCCTTAAAAGGGTCCTTAATAAGTGCTTAAAATTGTCCTTTACAAAATTCTTTAAAATGTTTCTTATAATGTTCCTTAAAAAATTTCCTTAATAAATGTTTCTCAATATATGTCTCAAAATGTTCCTTAAAAAATCATTAAAATATTTCTTAAAATGTTTCTAGGAAAAGTTCCTTAAAAATGTTGCTTAAGAAATGTTCCCTAAAGTGTTCTTTAAAATATCATTAAAATGCTTCTTAATTTTAAACACTTTATGTAAATTCACTTTATGATTATTCACTTTTATATTCTGTCACTTTCATTATTCTAACTAACACTTTATATCTATTCACTTTTTTTATATTAATCACTCTTTTGAGTAGTCGATTTCCGAGTGGGGTTTTCCGCTTCTTATTTGCTTATAGGTCAGCATGTTGCCCGTGTGGTCTCAAGATGCTCGGATGTATGCTGTGCCTTCCAATAGCAGACCCTTCAGTCTGTTGGGGAGTACGCTCCCTCACAGTTCCTAGGAGCATTTACCTCGAACCCTCCTTCAGCGGCTTGCTCAGGGGCGAGCTGAACACCTTAAGGTCGACATCTCCTCCGTCGAATAGATAACCGCTGTTTAAGATTTATTTTACATTGTGACGGGCACTCCTTTGTATTAGCATATTTCTTCTTCTTCGTCCTCAGTACTTACTAGTTCGCTTTCTTGGCTCTAGGTTTTTCTATTTTCTTCCCTTTTTTCTTCGTCTTCCTTGCGCTTTTGTTTGAGCTCTTGCACTTTGTGTCTCCTTCTTCTACTGGTTCTCCCTGTTAATTTTCTTCTGCCTTTTTGACTTCGATGAACTGTATGTTCAATAGATCTACCGACGGAGTATTTTTGAGGAGCTACAGCTTCTTCCTAATTTCGTTGGTTTGCAAGTGGCAGTTCAGTTCCTCTGCAAATGTGCCCGATTGGACAAGTGGGCGATTATGACCATCGCCATAATTCCCTGACTTCACTTGGTATTAGCAATTTCGGAATGTTGGTTCTTTCCATCAAGATATTTTTCGGAGGAGCCGCTGCTTCTACGTAGTTTTGTGTCCCTGCCTCTTTTTCTTTCTTCATTTTTTTTGCCTTCTTGGCCCGAATTGCCTCTTTGTGTCAACCCCTCCGCGGTTGACGCATTTGAGTTTCTGGGACGTACATTCCTTCCACCCGTGTCCTGGTTTGGAGCAGTTGGAACAAATGACATCCTTTGCTTGACACTCCTTCATTAGATGGTTTTCGACGGCGAAGCATTTGAAACAGCAAATATACTCCTCTGCCTCAATCTGCTCCGATGACACCCATTAGATAAAAACCCAGAAGGCCTTCACTCTTTGCCCTCGGGAGAAATCACGATGTTTGCGAAGACGATTTTCACGATGTTCTCGGCAAGGATCTCTGCCTTGCCGAATTTTTTCACCTTCGTGATATTAGCCCATTTTTGTTTCTTAGTAAGTTCAGTTTTGAATTCTCCAGAGAATTTCTCTGTGAAGAAAGGATCAAAGCTTCCTGAGGAGGATTGGTGCGACGGCAAGGATCTCTTGCAGGATGGAGACTTCCAGCTCGATTTTCTGTAGACACTTTTTGGCCTCTTCATAGACGATCCTTCTGACGTCTTCCATCGTGTCGCAGATGGTGACGTATCCTTTGAGCATGTCCATTAATCTTATGAGAGAGATGTTCAGGACACCTTAGATTGTTTCTATCACGTTCATCCTGTTTGGTATTGTCCCCCCTCGATGGTGTAGAGGGGGACCCGCTTGTTGTCATGGGGGGGCCATCTCCATGGGTCCCTTCTGACACCGGTTCTCTCTTCTTCTTTCGTTATTCTCTCCTCTTCTTCCCCGAGATTTCGAGAAATGGTGAATTTGGAGCCGTTTTCCTTAGAGCTTCTTCTTAACTTTTCCTCCTTTGCCGCGACCAGACATGATGATAGCTCAGGCTCAAAACGCAAAAAATCTCCTCTACCTATTTTTCCATACCTCTCCCAATCAAGTGGAGGGGAAGGGGGGTCATATGTTTGTATATCAAGGCTCGACGACGCTTCCGGCTCGCAGAGGCGATGATGTGCCCACTACTATGCGGCTCGGCATTCGGTAGCAAATTTCCGAGCTACCCACAAACGTTGCCTCCTACCACCCAACCCTAAGGAGGATGGATAAGTTTAACAGGATCAACCATACTGCGACGAACATCTAGATAATGTTGTGCCCTCCGGGCCCCAACGCTCGCCTTTGTGTGCCATCCATGCTTCAATGCCCATAGAAAGATCTTCCACACATTTTCAGTACTTTCTTGACCTTCGGGCTCGGATTCCTTCGTTGGTTTTCTTTTTCCCTTTATTCCTACCACCCTCAGTCGGTGTCTTCGAGCTTCCACCAAGATTCCCCTCTGGTTACGAGGTACGCGTGCCTCCGGCTCGTCTCTCTAATCACAGGATCCGCCGAAGCGACCCTTCCTCGCTCGCCAATGCACACGGTCGCGTGATCGGTCTGCCCCTTTGTGGGGTGCAAGGCTCGGTTTTGACAAATAGCCGAGGTTACTGAGCTCTTCGAAAGGCGGGGAGGGAACGTGGGGGTGGGGTGTTGGAGAAGGCGTTGAAAGGGGGAGAGATCTCATTCGGGAGGCGCCAGTGCTGGCAGTTAAGCACCGCGTGCTCTCCATTTATCCGCGCCTCCGAGCCCCCTCCCCTCCAAGGCATTAAAGCACACTAAAGGAGACTCAAAAATACACACACACAGTGGCGGATCAAAGATCAAAAATGGAGATGGGAGGCTAACCTGAATTCGTCCTTCTGAGTAATCTGAAAACTGGCATTGATGATTAATGATGCTTATCTTACACAACATTGATAATAAATAACAGCATCTCATAAAAGAGTGACACTAACTCTCTCAGATCTGAATTTTTTCCGCCCGTCAGAAGATTATGAATTGCAGTTTTTGAGGTCAGCTAAGGTCTAATAATGAATTTCATAATTATTTCTTAGATTTACCTCCATTTTATACATGTATCATATAAGATACATTCGATCACAAAGATTTAAAAAATTGTTATATATATATTCTATATTATTACATAATTCTTTCTGTATAGCAGATTACAAGTATGGCTTTTAAAAGAAATTTTTTTTAGGGTGGGTGGGGCAGCCTCTTTAGCCCCTCCATGGATCCGTGCCTGCACACACACACAAATTAGAGTCAGACATTTAGAAGATAGCGACCAACCTACTTAGAAGCAGAGGGGACAGAAGACTGCCGGGCAGTTACGAAATTTCCCACTTTCTCACAAGTGAAGAGAAGTATAGAGAGATGTGGGGCATCCGACTCTCCCACAAGCACGGGGAAGAGGGGAGAGAGAGAAACAGTGCCGATTATGAGACATCGTCGACCCGTCACACAAGCACATTAGAAGAGCGTAGACAGACATACATTTAAGAGACAGACCCCACCTTTCTCGCAATAATCGGGTGACAGACAGACAAACTATTAAAAGAAAGCACCAAACTTTTCACAGCCTTAGGAGAGAGGGCGAAAGAGCGACCGAGGGATAGTAATAACCGTCTCTAACCTTCTTGCAACCACAGGGAAGGGGATAGACAAACATCCAAAACCACAGGTAATAGCCGCATAGTGGGGGGGGAAAATAGACAGAGAGACAGGAAAAAGTTTCCAAAATTCTCACAAATAGGTAAGAGATGAATAAAAATAGATACAGTTATTTTAATAATATTAAAATGATGGTAATATCATAGTAATAATGATTTTTTGTATGGCATTCTTCCAGCTATGGACCTACATAGAGCGACTGTATACAAAATAACGAAAGGCTTGATAGAAGAAGTGGGTTGGAAGGTATGCTTAAAGGCAACAATCGAATGGGATGAGCGTATCGCAGCAGGCAGTTCACTCCACGTTCTAGGAGCAAATATCGACCAAAAATGACCACCCCTAGTACAAACGACTACGAGGACCAAGCAGTAAATGCTACGAACCACCAGACTCTTGCATTCTCAGGGTTCGGGATCGACTAGGTAGAGAAGACAGGTAGGAGTGTACTGCGGTATTTAATTTCTTATATATAATAAAATGAACATAAAAAGTGATTCTTGATCGAATGAGCACCCGCTGGTGATCACGAAGGAGGGGGACAAACCCGAACTGCAAAGGCTTGAAAAGATAGTGTGTTGGAAGAGTGGAAAGAAACGAAAGCGTGAATAACAATCTTGAATTATTGTGATCAAAGTGGAAGCGGATTTCGCTAAAATTAGAGAACATTTATAAAGAGAATTTTCAGAAATAAGCATCGTTAATAGGTCTTTATAGGGCGAAGACTAGCAGGGAGTGACTAGTGGGAAGCGATGTGTGTTCAAAGCCTTCTTAAAGGCACCACGGGAGGAGCAGAACCGAATGGCAGTAGGGAGGGCGTTTCACAATTTCGGGGCTCAGGCGAAGAAGGCACCGGGCCACCATGTAGCGGAGACTGTTACGACGAGTTTGTAGACGAGGGGTAGCTCAAGATCATAGTATTTGCGCAGGTTTAATCGGATAGAGAGAGAGAAAAAAGAGAGAGGGAGAGGTCAAAAGTGGTGTAGGAGGGAGCCGCATCATTCGAGGCTTTATAAACAAGAAGAGGACCCGGTCACGTGGGCAGCGGCTCTGCTCCTCCTCGGGAGGGGCGTGGAATAAACACGGTACAAAAAGACAAACACTCATAATGTGCAACAACACCACAGCACGCTGGGTACATCTCAAATGCACAAATACTAAAATCAAACAATACAGAAAATACTGGATGTGCCCAAAACACCACACCCATCAACGTCCACCCAACCACAACCGACAAACTCACAACCCACACTCCCACAAACATCACAAATCCCTAGACAGTCAAAGAAACGAAACACACACAACAAGCATCTAAAAATACCACAAATATACATAAATGCACTGAACAAGAAAACGACAGAACTCGAGCACCTCACAAACAAACATGAAATAGACATAATCACCATCCAAGAAACCAAACTCACGGAAAAACAGAAAACCACTTAAATCACAGACTACACATCAATCAGAACCGACATAAAACACAAAGAGGAAGGAGGCCTCATCACATACACAGACCCCCCTCCCAAACAACATAAATACACAAAAAACTGAAGCAAAATCGCCAAAATCCATTTAAACACTCACACCTCACAAACCTCTGCATCCCACTCAGAGATACCACGAACCCCAGCCACCCAAATGAAGATGCAGACATAACAAACTTCCTCACCCACGCAACCACTCTCATGAACTCTATAGTCGCAGGAGGATCAACGCACACTCAGAGGAGAACTCATCGCCAACATCATCGAACACTCAAATTACATAACCTTAAACACAGATACACCAACTCGCATACCCACACACTCCAACCAACAACCCACTTCGCCAAACATCACCACTGCAACAAACACCCGACAGGAGCACCTCACCTGGAACACGATACACGCTCTCTCCTCTGACCATCTTCCCATTTTTATCACATTAAACTCAAAAACAAACTCCAGGCTACAACAAAACTTCAAAACATACACAAATTATCACAAAGCAAGCTGGATAGAATACACAAAAGAAAGTGAACAAGTACTCTCCAACATCTAACTCCCCAAAGATGCACACACGGCAAACAAAATACTAACTAACGCTATCTTACAAGCAGACCAACACAACATCCCACGTGGAAAAATACACAACACACAAAAACTACCCTTCAACCATTCAGAGACCTCATAGCACAACGGAACAACACTAGAAAACAAAACCCATCAGATCCGCGCAAACTCTAGAAAACCAATGCTGGCCTTACAAAAAAAAAAAAACAGCCGAAAAACAACACAACCACCTTCGGAAACAAAGAAGCCACAACATCCATAGACAAAGCAAAACACTTGAGCAAACAATTATATATATATATATATATATATATATATATATATATATATATATATATATATATATATATATATATATATATATATATATATATACACATATATATATATATATATATATATATATATATATATATATATATATATATATATATATATATATATATATATATATATAATTTGGTGTCAGGTGTGGGGTATTTCTAAGAATCCGCCCTACCTGATTTTGATGCACTAAGTTCAATTAATAGCAGTTGCATTTTACCAAGAATATTTGAACATTAATATATTAGGAAAATCTTCTTTTTGATTTACGGGTAATAACCAATTTTTAACCCCATTCTTGTGTGGTGTGTCCACAGTTTTCCTTAAAAGAGGATATTAGCTAAGCGGTAATAGTAACCGCCATTTTTGGTGTCGTGAGTCAGATTCCCTCGTTAGTTAGTAATTCTTATTTCTAAATTCACCCGATTTTTACCAGGAATTTTCAATAATTTTGCCGTTAGTAGAATTCATATTTTTTTCTGGGGGTAAAGCTTCAATAGCTCTGGTAGCTTTTCTCATGTGCAAAGATCGAGGGTAGCATATCCGGGATGTCTTCATTCGATCGCTTTCATAAGCAAGGGCAGATCCTAGGCTTATCTGGGAAAGATTTAATCGCTTACGACCAGGAAGATGAACGTAACGAACGTGCGGAAAGAAAAGCACAGAGAGAAGCAGGAGCAGAAGAGAGAGAAAGAAAAGCACAAAGAGCAGAGGAAGAAAGAAAAGCACAGAGAGAAGCAGAAGAGAGAGAAAGAAAATCACAGAGAAAAGAGGAAAAAAGAAAAGCACAGAGAGAAGCAGAAGCAGAAGAGAGAGAAATAAAGGCACATAGAGAAGAGGAAGAAAGAAAAGCACAGAGAGAAGCTGAAGAAAGAAAGGCATAGAAAGAAGCAGAAGCAGAAGATAAAGAAAGAATTAGGCAGTACGAGAGAGAGATAAGCCGTGATCAAGTCGAGATAAACTCCGTAGGATCTCGAAATGAACAGGCTCAAGTGCCCTCACTAAAACTCCCCGCATACAAGGATGGATAAGTTTTTTGCTCTTATTTAACGCACTTCGAGATCTTCGAAGTCCACAATTGAGACTTAGAATCAAATGGTGTCGCCTGGCAACTTCCACTCCTGAACCTTCATCTTCGCGATATATTCATTTCGCTTCCTTCAGAGGCTACCCTTGATTATTCAACCCTAAAGGCAGAACTTCTCTCTGCTATTAACATGAATCTAGAATTTTATAGGGTCAGATTCCGCTCTGCACGAATACAGCCAGGCCAAACCTATAGACAATATTTGGATTCACGCTTGGGCGTAACTTCCAATTCTGCCTGGATTCCACCCAAGTATCTAATGATTATGAGTCTGTAATTGACTTCATTCTAAGAGATCAACTGATGTCGACCCTCCCTCGCGAACTAAGGGCCTTCATAGCGGAGAGAAGACCGTCGACTTTCAAGGAGTGTGTGGAAGAAGCCGACCTGCATGCGTCCAGTCACGACCTTTATCTCAATGAGGTCAAGAAGAACAATCCCCCTTTCCCACAAACACAAGTTTGGGTTTAACAGAAGCCAACTCAAGGGCAAAAACGGCTTCGTAAAAGTGCAAGCGCCGACCAAGTACAGGCCTCACCCGCCGCCAGAGCAAAAGGACGTGAAGTCTCCAGTACTGCCCTCCACGCCTAGCAACTACACCCGTAGACCGATTGCATTCTTTACGTGTAGCACCCCTGGGGACTTAAGTTACAATTGCACCCAAAATTCTCAACTGAGGACCTCGTCGAGTCACCAGGTAAACCACATTTACGCTGCCCCCTCGCCTAATCCGCCAGCCGCATCGCCAGTGGCCCCTGCTCCCTCTCACCTGGATCAACAGGTAAATTTCCTGTTCAACAAGAGTTCTCCTGGTGGGCTCCAGTTTGAAAATGGCGCAGTAAATGGTTGCCAAGTGTCAACCTTGGTTAGAGAAACAGGTTGCACCTCTATAGTAGTATCCGACAAACTACTACCCCCCCGTAAACCCCCATCATAACAGGTTCACGTTGGTCCATGACATTTTAGGTCCTGCCACCAGGTTCCCAGTGTTACGGTGCCATATTAAGTGCTAGTCCTTCACCGGATGGGCCTACGTAGTCGCGGCCCCGATAAAATTATGTTCCGTCCTTATCCGACAGAGCGCACAGCTCTCCCAAAACCCAATTTCTCAGCCCGTCGTTTCCAGCGCCCAGGCCGAGAAAGATAAATCGCTTCCGGTACCCCTATCGTCCCCAGACGTCGACCTCGCTACCAATGTTCAATGTGGTGAAGCGCAGATGAATTGCCCCACATTACAACCCCTCTGGGAAAAAACAAGGAAGAAGGTAACTGAAAAGGTGAAAGGCAATGGGAAGATCTAGTACACGGTGAAGAACGCGTTATTATATTGTTCTTCTGTTGAACCGGAGAGTCCCCCGACCAACGCGTTATGTGTACCGAGAACGTATATCGAACCCGTTATAAAGATGGCTCACGATGTCCTTATGCCAGACATTTCGTCTATAACAAAACGACACAGCGAGTTTTCAAATATTTCTTTTGGCCAGGCGCGGCCACAAAAATTATAGACTTCTGCAAATCCTGTGACCTTTGCAAGAATGCCATCTCCAAAGGGCGTGTAGCCCCCGTCCATCTTCAAAAGACCCCGAGAGTGGCCGAGCCCTTTCCCGGGTCTCAATCGACCTAATAAGCACCATTCTTTTCCCGTCAAGCGAGGGACACTCCTATATTTCAACCCTAGTCGATTGCGCCACCAGTTTTCCAGAGACTATCCCCATGAAGAAGATTTACAGCATTTCTTGTGCAGATGCTTTAATCTCAATCTTTTCCGCTAACATGATGTGCGAAAAGTTAAACAGCACCCTCAAAATGGTACTCAAGAAGGTGTGCCACGACCAGCCCCAAGAGTTGCACCGCTGCCTCCCTGTAGCGTTATTTGCTTTTCGAAACTCAGCCATAGGAATTTATGGTTCGCTCGCTTTGAGCTGTGATATGGACGTAACGTCCGAGGACTGATTAGCATTTTAAAAGAATTGTGGTCCAATCCTAGAATGGATGAGAAAATTAAATCCTCTTACGCGTACGTTTTAGACCTGCGTACGCGGTTAGAAAAATGTGCGAACATGGCTCTCCGGAACGCCGACGTAAACGTGGAGAAATACCGCACCTACTTCGATCTAAAATCAAAGGCGCGTTCGTTCAAACCGGGTGACGAAGTACTGCTCTTGCTTCCCTATGAAGCAAATAAGCTCCTCTCCCACTGGAAACGATCTTTCCCCGTTTTAGAGCCCCGCGACCCGGTGGATTACCTGATCGAAAACCCCTCGGTAATAAGATCTACCACATCAACCTCCTAAACATTACCACCGCCGAGCTGGTCTAAATAACATAGTCGCCCTAGACGAAAAACCCGTCTTCGAAGCAGCCAATCCCGTTGAACCCTTGTGTCTGGTCCAAACGGTGTGCGTAAAAGCATACGATGAGTATCCCCTGCCGTCTCTTGCTTCCCCCCAAGTGGAGCCTAACTCCGACATGCATGCAAACCCTAATCTCGCCCTTAATGAGAGTTCTCAATTACTTACCTTATTAGAAGGCTTTCGCGACGTCATTTCAGAATTCCTAGGTTGCTCAACCCAATTTACACACATGGAATTGTCCTCACTACTCAAGACGCGATAAGAACCAAGCCTTATCACATACCCGTACATTTACAGTTGACTTTCAATGCAGAGATGGAGAACTTATTAAAATTAGGAATAATAGAACCTTCGGCGCCTGATTTTTGCCCCCCCCCCCCGCCCCATTGTCATGGTTAGGAAGCCTGACAAGTCACTTAGAATGTGCGTTGATTTTCGCAAATTAAACGCAGTTACACAGTTTGACGCGGAACCGATACCCCTAATCGACCAAAGTCTTCATGCCTTCGAAGACGCGAAGTTCATCTCCGAGATCGACCTCTGTAAAGCCTACCACCAATTGCCGCTTCCAGAGCAATCAAAACACTTTACCACTTTTGCCACTGAAAAAGGGTTATTTCAGTTTACTCGACTTCCTTTTGGTTGATGGTATAATACCTCTTTGAAAAATTTGGATAGTAGTAAATAAAATGATGGTGAAATGGGGGTAGGGTTGCTTTTGTTTTAGGGGCATCGTTAGCATGCTTTTTTATATAGTTATTTTTCCTTTGTGTAAATATCACTGTTGTCTTATGTTTTACTCTGTATGTGTTCTTCTTATTGTTTTTCTGTGTATTTGTTCTCCTTTAGTCTGTATTTTTGTAACTGTGTATTTGAGCTTTCAAGCCTTTGTAAGCTTGCGTTTATAAGTTTGTACCTCGTGTGAATTATCGTTGTTTGATTATCATGTTATGTTTTAGGTTTTCGTGTCATACTATGTGTTGTTAGTGTTTAAGTTTAAATTGGTCGTATGATTTCCTCCGAACAAACTTTGGTGCTTGGGAATCCCTGGTTACGTCCGACCTGCCCGTGCAGCCTGGCAGGGATGTTTATCTTGCGTCCAGTTCTTCTTAACTCTGGTAAGATATCATTGGCCATTGTAGACCAGACTTTTTTGGCTAGTTTCTGGGTTGCGACATTTATCGGCTCCAGCTTCTGCCTGCGGTGCAGGTCCCTCTGCCGAAGTTGTTCCCTTCTTCTGCATTTGTTCATGAAGAGAGATGCAGAGTTCTGAACTCGTTGGGGCCTTTTCATAGCTGTCTTGCTGGCCGCTTGAGTCACTACTGCAGGGTAGATAAGCTTAGCCCGGATGAACGACAGGTATAATTTCCTGATGTTCGCCGAGCTAAGTTCTCTGAACCTGTATAGCTTAGAGATTTCTCTCTTCGCCATATTCCGCCTCACCGTGTAGTGACTCGACGGCGGAGTAACCGTATATTCTCCCATCAATCACAATGGGCCACGTCAACTCACAGCCCAGCGAGAGAATTGTGAACTTCTCCCTGTTCGTCCGGATTTTCCACTTTTTCTCGAAGAGGTTGATGTTCGAGATCTCCGCGATGGTGTTGTTAGCCTGATTCCTTGCTTTCCTATCCCTACAGGAGACGATCTGAGTGATGTCATCTGCGTATTGCAGATACATCGTGTCCCCGTGGATTGGAGTAGGGAGGTCGATGGTGAAGACCAGGTAAAGCAAGGGACTCAGGCAGCTCTCCTGGGGAACGCCCGCTTTAAGTTCGAATTCTGGACCCTTGTGATCTTCTATCATGATACGCGCCCTTCTGTCCATGATGAAGTCACAAAGAATCCTTTCCAGGACCGGGTTTAGATGGAGACTGTGATAGAACGGGTTGAAGCTGCGTTAATTTCAACTCCTATCACATATTATTTAAAACCACGATGCCCCCACGTGCATCTTCGTGTCGAAGCTTGGCGCCTTATCACAGCCACCGGATGTCAATGTTTAAACAAGGAGGTTATCGTCCTCCCCGTTTGCCCCCATACGCCGACCTCGCCAGATTGAGTTAGGCTTATGGGCAGATAAGGCATCGTTCCCAGGCTCAGCTGTTCATTCCCTCGAAGCTTCCACTTCATTGTCCCCCACGCCAAGGGAGTGTCTCGACTATTTAGATGGAAACGTTACCACTAAGATCAGATTGGAGATCGAGATTTTCGTCGCGAAACATCACCACGACCCTCTCTCACTTTGTGCGCCAAGGGACCTCGACCTCGAGATTCACCATCACTTGTCCAGAAGGAGGACAATATCCCTTGAGTTCCAAAGGTTCGAGCCTTTCGTGACGCCAAGTCCTTAAGGCTTCTCCCTCGTTGTTCAGGAAGAGAACAACGTAGAACAGCCATTGTTCTTTTGAGTCCTTCGCCAAGAAACGGTTCTCACCCTTCTCCCTTATTGTTCAGACGAGAACAACATTAGAACATCCATTGTTCTTGAGCCCGTAAACAAGAGACGGTTCTCACCCATTCCCTCGTTGTTCAGGAAGAGAACAACGTTAGAACATCCATTGTTCTTTTGAGCCCTTCGCCAAGAAACGGTTCTCATCCTTCCCCCGTTGTTCAGAGGAGAACAACATTAGAACAGCCATTGTTCTTAAGCCCGTAGACAAGAGACGGTTCTCACCCCCCCTATTGTTCAGAAGAGAACAACGTAGAACAGCCATTGTTCTTCAAGCCGTGCGTCGAGAAACGGTTCTCATTCCCTAGACGCCACGTCAGGATCATCTTATTCCCCCCCTTCGGCTGAAACTCGCCAGCGGACCGAAAATTCCTTCACATCGCCTTCCACTGCACCACTCGTATAAAGTTACGTAAGCCAAACGTCACCTTTCAGTACTTAACCCTTTTGTCAATTCTATCCTGTTCTTTAAATGGTTTAGTGAACCATCCCATCTATTCAACTCTATATTTGTTTTACCTTTTTAAATCCTTTAATCCTCGGATTAGCCCAAGCCCCCAAGACCCTTTCCGTTCTCTGTTTATGTCAATATTTTCCGTCTTGTGTTTGTTGATAGTTATTATTAATAAAACTCTATTTTATTAATTATAGCAATATTATCCTTGAGCTCAGTTCCACTTCTTAAGCATAACGAAGATACATAATATCGGCCCGCCAGACAATCACGCACTCTAAAGATAATTAAAGATGTTCCCTCAACGAATAGTGATATATGGTATATCGTCGGGAGTCCATTCTACGACAGAGACTTAGGATCTTGTATTGCAGTCCACTCAGCCAAACCTTGTCGAAGGCCTTATGCACGTCCCTCCTCACGATGTCTACATAGTGACCCTTCGCTCGGCATTGCGCGATCTTTTCTGTTAGGAGCGCCAGGGCAGTTTCAGTGCCCTGTTTTGGCCTAAACCCATGTTGTGCCGGGTTGTGCGCTCCTAAAGAGTCGAGTTGATTTTTTAGCCTGTTGGCTATTATCTTCTCGAAGATCTTGCCGGGTACTTCTAAGAGAGAGATTGGGCGGTAGTTGGCCACTTGGTCTGGGGGCTTGTTTCCTTTCGGGATAAAGGTGATTTTCGCCATCTTATACCCGTCTGGGAAGTAGCCTGTATTCAGGGAAGCGTTCTTGATGTTGACCATTCCCTGAATAATTTGCCTAGGGGCATTCACTAGGTTGTTCTTAGTGAGCCCAGACCATCCTGGTGCCCTTTGTTTGAAGGACCTTATGGTGTTAATGGTCTCTTCAACAGTGATCGGGCGTCCGTGGTCAACCATCTCTCTCTCTCTCTCTCTAGACACTTGCGGTTGTGGATGGGTCCTATGTATCATCGTTCCGAGGTCCTCGAGCAGTCGGTCTTCGAAGTCCTGGTCGAAATCGTCGTTCTCCTCAGGTGAGATCGCAAAGACCTCTTTCCATTGGTCCCTGAATCTTATTTCCAGGGAATCCGGATCCTCTATGATTATGTCGCCTTCTTTGATTTTAATCCCAGGCCTGGGAGGCAATCCCCTAAGTCTTTGGATGCTATTCCAAAAACACACAGGATTAGTCTCCCGGTCTAGCCTGCCAATGATATCATCCCAGATTTCCTTCTGTTTCTCGAGGATTGTGTTTTTCATAGCCTCGCTTAGTTGTCTCATTCGTGCTTTCTTTTCCCGGCTCGGGCCTGTCCTACCAACTTCTTCATAAATTTCCCTGTGTTCCCTAGCGATGTCCCTTCTTTCATCCGTCCACCTAGGTTGTGGGAGCATTTTGTACGAGATCCTGGGGACGCATCTTTCGTCAGCTTGAATGAGGCGATTGGTGATATTATCAATCTCCTCATCAATTTCCTCCAGATTTGCGTCCTCCAGGCCAGCTAGTTGATAGGCGCTGAGCATTTCTCTGTACTGCTTCCAGTTAGCTTTCGCATAACATTTCCTATGTGGGACGGGCCTGAGCATTGGCGCAAGCGAAATGGTGGTGATGATTGGGACGTGATCGCTTGGGACTACTGGCTCAGGTTCGTTGGCGATGTTAAAAGGGAATTCCGGGCTCACCAACACAATGTCCGGTTTTGTCGCCGAACAATGTGTTAGATAAGTTGGGAAGTCAGGACCTACTCTCTGGACTCTATTTCTCTCGAATAGTAGTTCCAGATTTTGTCCCCTTTGGTCGACTCTCCTGTAGCCAGATGCACGGCAGCGGGCGTTTAGGTCCCCGCCTAGCAGCGCTAGCCTTTTGTGCCCGAACAGGGTGAAGAAGTTGTTGATTGGTAGGTACTGTCGCCTGGGTGGCTGGTAGGCTGCCACCACAGTTAGGCCGCCAACCAGGGTCGGGATCTCAACCGCCACGAATGATTCATCTAAGTCCAGCAATGTTTTGTACTTTATGTTTTTTTTCTGATTCCGATGGCTGCGCCATCGAATCGTTCTTGAGTGAGTGTGGTTTTTCTGAATAACGGTGTAATTGTGTATTTTTATGTTGTCTGTGGTTGTGTTTGTACCATGTTCTGATATCAGGATGATGTCCGGGTCCACTGTACGGAAGATGTTACCATAAACAATGGACTTTCCCCTCCATTCATCCACATTCAGAGTGATTATTTTTAAGGCATTGTTCGTGTTCTCCATGTTTGTGTTGTTCTGTGTATTTGTGTTCTTCTTAGTGCCTTATGTTTTGAACTTCCAGTAGCGTATTTCTTTGAACTCTGCATCACTTAGGGCAATGCAAGAGTCTTTGTGAAGCTTTACTGTGCCCTCATGCAGCGCTTGTTCAATATCCGTTTCTCTCTCGTTAGCCGCGTATACCCATTTGATATCCCCTTTGTTGGATCCCCTTAAATATCTCCCTGGGGGAGAGCTTTTCGGGGCGTGGGATCTGCTCGTCTGTGACGATTCTTAGGTCGATCTCCTCTCCATCGTACTTGTAAGTACGTTTCGAGGTCTTCGACCTGCTTCTGGAGCTCACAGGGCTCTTGGTCGCCCTGTTTTTTGCCTCAGCAGCTTCAGAATCTGAGGTCGCCTCACTTGCAAGGTTTCCTTCCACTTCCTTGATTCTTCTTGTAGCTTTCATCTCTTTCCTCTCACGTCTTTTTGCCGCTTCCAGTCGTGAGTCTATCCGAAATGTGCTAGCTTTTTTGTTTGTGGAGCTTTCTGCC
Source organism: Ceratothoa steindachneri (assembly GCA_963969495.1). NCBI lineage: Eukaryota > Metazoa > Arthropoda > Malacostraca > Isopoda > Cymothoidae > Ceratothoa > Ceratothoa steindachneri. Next base: position 188,118,789 of record OZ018321.1, on the reverse strand, counting down.
ATTTTTTCTTCTGCTGTTCTCTCCTTTTATGTGGGAAAAGGGGTTGCTGGGGCCTCTGCTGCGTTATTAGGTTCGAACTGGAGTCGAAGTACGTCTCCCGATGGTGGATCATCAGAAAACGACATCTCCTCCGTGCCGTTCTTCCTGAGCATGAGGTTGAGGGTTTTTGAGAATGATCCCGGATTTGTAAGATTGTTTACGTGCACGAAAAGAATGCACGTAAGAATCTTGGTCGAGTTCTCATTCTCGAGCTTTAGATAGGTCTTTGTTTGTGCTAGGGACATTACTTCCTTACTTGGGGCTTTTTTATAGCTTAAGCGTAAGCGGTGTTGCTCCTCTTTATGTCTTCTGTCTTCTTCTTTTTCACAATTTCTTTTCTCTGGGGGCAGGATATGGCCATCGCCCCGTGGTTTATACCACAGTTTGGGCACTTTTCCTTGGCTGCCTTGCACTCCCTCCATCCGTGGCCTGTTCCACTGCATCTGGGGCAAGTAATATTTGGCTCCTTGCAGTCTTTGGTAGTGTGCTGCTCGAGCTTGTAGCAGCCGAAGCATATTTGGATGGGAGTGAATTCCTCCCTTTCCATCTGGTCAGCGCTGATCTTTGCGTTAAATAACAATAGACCCCTTTCTTCTTTCGCCTTCCGCGCCATCTGCGTGTCGGCAAAGATGACTTTAAAGACGTGCTGGTGTTCTGTGTTTTCCCGTTTGTTTCGGAACTTTACAACTTCCACCACGTTGGCCCACGGCTGATTTCTGCAGATCTCCTCTTTAATTTCCAAGCTACTGTGTTGGCCTATCCAGGGATATAATTGCCTACACACTATACTGCAGTGTGCCTGGATCTGGAGAGATTGCTGGGCTGGCGGCTTATCTCTCCTAGCACCTTCTGGCCTTCTTCCTTAGTTAGTGTCTCCACGTCTGCCTCTCTTTCACAGACTGCGGAGTAGCCGACCGGAGTGTCGATCAACCTTGGGATAGCCACATTGAGGTTCCAAAGATTGTCTGGAACACCGTCCCACGATCCGGCTTTTGTTGTCCAGCAATGATTCTCTGTGGGACTCTGGTGGCTCGGTGGGACGCCATTTCTCCTATACTTGCAGCTCCTCTGACTAGAGGGTGCAAGTCTCCTTTACCAGTGCCTGTTGTATTGTGGCACGGCTTTTTTTCTTATGTGTGTATGTGTGTGTGTGTGTTTCGGTTAAAAAAATTACGTTTTAATTATTTCACTTTTCTTTTTCCTTGGGGGTGAAGAGAGGCCCTCCCCCCCACCACGTTCGCCGGCCGCCTGGATGGAAATTAAAATTGCCTTTCAGATGAATGATGATGATGAATGAGATGAGTCCGGGTGGGATCCTCTTAGGGGTGTGATTGTATGGCGGACCTATTGATAACGCCACCCCCTGAGGGTTTTGAATCGCAACCGCTCCCCAACATACCATAGGGACGGTTATATGTCCCTCTATGGTCCTGGAAGGGGCCTTCGCCGTAATCGGCACCGAAGGTTGCAGTCCGTCCCTTGTCCGGAATGTTTCTGACATTGTTCTTTACTGTGGGCTACTCCTCAAACCAGATTCCTCCAATACCCCCAATTATGGTCAAGCAACTGCCTGACATAGTTGGGACGAAACATGAATGGCAATTTCACTTCACATCTGACTGCGGTTTACGCAGGGAGGTGGGCCGAGGACTTAAGCAGTCATCTGCTTAAGTGGGGCCACTGAAAATAAAGGTAATGATGGTTAGTAGTGAGTGAATTGATGATGGGGGTAGGGTGACACCAGGGTATTACTCTCTTTTGTGATATTTGGCCCTAAAAATTAGGAACCAAATTTTCGGAGGCGTAGGCAAAAATTACCTGAAGATTTTCCTCCTTTACCAGTTGGTAAGATGCTTCGACGAGAGGTACTTCTGCCAAGAATTTCGAGCTAGCCCTTTTGGGTTGGGTGGGTTGGTAACTGCTTGCGGAAGTTATAACCGGATCATGCGCCGGTTGTTAGATGGCTTATCGAATGTGACGTTTTATTTCGATAACGTGTACATCGCTACTCATACCTGAGGCCAACACTTACAGTGTCTGTGCGCGCTTCTATCCCAGTTACGCGTACACGAGTTCACGGTAGGCCCGACAAAGTGTCACTTCGCCTATGATACTATTAACTACCTTGGCTTCCAGGTCGGTAGGAACCAAATGCTTCCCAAGGATGACAAGTTAAAGGCTATTTCGGAAATGCCGCTCACCCGAACGAAGAAATAGCTTTGTTCTTTTTTGGAATTCGTGTCATTGTATCGTCGTTTTGTGCTGAATTTCGCTGCCATAGCCTCGTCCCTTAACGACATGCTTATGAGAACGGCCCTCGATCCAGTCATTTGGACCCCTTCCGCAAGATCGCTTGCACCAGTTAAAGGATAAACTAATCTCTGCCCCTATTTTGAGATTACCGAATCCTAATAAAACATTCGGGGTTAGTACAGATGCCTCCCAGGATGGCATAGGTTGTGTTCTCGTCTAATATGATGACGATGGAGTGGGATATTCTGTAAGATATGCTAGTAGGAAGCTGTCCCATTCGCGAAAAGGCGTATACCACCATAGAGCTCGAAGCTTTAGCCATATTGTGGTATATTCGTAAGTTTAGGATGTATCTCATAGGTAAAGAATTTATTGTCAAAAGTGATCACAAACCCCTGGCGTACCAAAAAAACTGTAAGAGCCAAAATGGCCGTTTAATCCGTTTGAGCCTACTACTCATGGAGTACCAATTTCGGATCATGTATGTTTGTGATGGAACCCCACGTGGAATCTCTTGAGCAGACGGAACTTTCATGTGCTGCAGACGGCCCGGTTAGGCCTAAATTGTAAGCCTAACCACCACCACCCTTCCACAAGCGGTAGCCTCGAACCGCGTCCCCCAGGATTCACCTGTACGCGGACTAGAATAGCCTCTACAAGAAGATTCGAGGCCATTCGAGAGTAGAGCTGTTTCCCGCTAACCCTCCTCGGGGAGAGCCTCAAACAAAAATAGAGTTCGACTCCCATGAGGAGACACAGAGTTGAGAAGTCTCGCCCAGAACCCAGAAGATTTCCCCATGGTTCCAAGTCAAGGGCTAGCAACAAAGCAAAGTGACAGCTGGACTATTTTGTGTATTTGGAATTAGCCCCAGCCAGGAAGTAATTCCACTGAACGATCGCCCCGAGTGATTTTATCGACTTCTTTCATCAACTCCTGTCATTTTGGGTAGCCGAAATACTCTTCACCGACCGGAAGTTACCCCCCCCCCCTCCTTGCTTTTGGAGAACGGTCATCACTCCAACCTCCCGCTTTGAAGTCCGAGCGGCCTCACCTCAAGTGCAGAAGACATCCGTGAGCCACCCCCTCTCCCCCTTTTAGTAACCCAATTGAGTTAATCCCCCCCCCTCATTTGAATAGTCTCCTCCGGGAATACCTTAAGTTCTAACTTCATAGTCTGATTTATAACTACAATTCCCCCTTTCATTTACTGATGTGATTTTGCCCGTTAATTCTCTGAGGTTATTTTACCCATCAATTCTCTCATTATTTTTGTGTAAATAAAATAACCTTGAGCTTTGCCATTGTCTATAATTTACCTGACCTCGTTGCACTCTCTCGCTCCTCAGTTCGTCTGAACTCGTGGTTTTCCGTCCCTTTTGTCGGTTCGCTTTCAAGTTATTGGTCCCTCCCTGATAGATATAACATGGTATTGATATAATGTAATGTCATACCACGACAATGTTAAAGGCACTGAAAACTGCCTAGCCGATAGCTTGAGTAGGAATCCAATAGAAGACCCCCTCCAACAACGTGAGTGTATAGTAAAATTCGTGTTCGACTCATTTTGTAAGTACTAGTTTCCCTTTTTTACCTCGTTGATGTTGTATGTGCGTATGTATAGATTAAATTATCTGTGGCTACATGTATGTAAATCCCATGTAGTGTTATATGTTTTATTTTCTCTGTTGGTAAACGTTAAAATTGTAGCTTTATAAGTTCCCCTTTTGATGAAATTAGTTGTAGACATTTTTTTCGCCCTAAAGTGTTCTGTGCTGTAAAAATGTCTTTGGATAGGGAGGAATGTAGAGGGATCCACTAAAATAGTAGTATTTCCCTACCTCCTAAGATATTACTTCAGGAGAGAAAGCGAGCCGTTACTCACCCCACCCACCCACCCACCCTCCGACTTCATACTTTTTGGACTTACCACCAGGTCACAGAAATTCACACCGAGGCATAACGCTGAAATTGAAGGCTACCTCCCCGCTGTCTTAATCTTCCCTGCCTTGAGTCGGGAGATCATTCATCTATTTTGTAGGTTTGCCTCGAACAACTTTTATGGCTCTAGGCGCTGGTCGTTCCGTCAGACCCGCTGATCCCGGCCTCTTACACTTTCCCGTAAGGACACGCTCAGTTGTCCAAGTCGATATTGAGGGTTCGAGAAGGCCCCTCTCTCTTTCCTTGTTTTGGAGAACTCCGGGTATATATGCACCCTCCCAAGGATTACCCACAGATTCAGTTAGACGAAGCTTCCCCGAACGGAATTCGAGTCAACGAAGCTCTCTCTCGAGAAGTGTTTAGTGGCAGTCGCAAGCCACGGAAGAGCTGGACATCACACTAGTATCTTCGGGTCAGTTAGAAGAGTCTCATGAGGCAACTTCAGCCTTTCTCAACCGCCTTTAGATCAAGGATTGGAGAAGCCGTCCTCCGAAGTTCTTCTGGTGACCTCTTAAGGCCAAGAGGCCCGATAGCTCGCTTAATCCGAGTTTGGAGAAGTCATCTTCCCTCCCCCTTCGAAGCTCGTCCGGGGACCTCTTGTGGACAAGAGGCCCACATCTTGCTAAATCAGAGTGTGGAGAAAGTAACATCACCCTTTTCGGGTAGCCAAGGTCACCAAGCCCTTCCCCCCTCCCAAGTTCGCCCCGCTTTACTCTCGAGGTTCAAGGAACTAAATAGCTCACTACCCTAAATCTCCCATTATAACCATTTAATAACCCTGGTTATCCAATTAGTATTCGGAACCTAATTCCGTCTTATTCATGTACCTATATATATCCATATTTATTGTGTACCTTTTATTTAGTGTGTATTATTATCTATTTTTTGTCGTTGTGCTTAGAATATTCGTTGATCACGCAGCTGTAGCTAACTATTCCCATTGCGTGGGGAGTAATTTTGTTCTCTGTGAGGATGAGGTGGGAGTGTGATCTTCAGGGAAACTTCTGAAGAACGGTGTAAGAGTGAGTACCAAGTGAATAGCGTCGCTTTTGTGATCTCTGTACCGTGAGCGTCGGCTACCTGAACGCGCCTCTCGCCGACTCATCTGCTTGTTTGCGCAAAATAGTGGCGGAGAACCGAAGGCCGATTTTTCGATACTCTGCTTTTGTTGAGACTCACTTCGGATTTCATTTTTCTGATTTTTGCTTAGTAACGGACCTTGAGCAACACTGAGGAGAAAACACAGCCTAACCGGAGTCTTGTGAATTTTAATTCTGAGAAATTACCTGATTTCTTCCGTCCATCGACCAACGTTGCGGCAACCTGCCTCAGATGTCTGCCATTCATTAATTTTGTTTTAACTATTCTAGCCACTTGGAACTGGCATTCTTAAGGGCTCATGTGTAAACTGGTTTGAGGACTAGCCCACAGCAAAGCATGAGTCAGAGATTTTCCCGAAATGGGACTTAACTGCAGCCTTCGATTGGGGGAGTAATCTTCACATCAGAGGGACCGGGTTATGGCACAAGTTCCCGACGAAGGGTGGTGGTAAAAGGGGTAGCGGCAGTTGATTTGGCCGCTACTTTCATCAAAGTCCAACATGATTACCCTCCTTGAGGTGCCCAATCGGGATCCATCCCATCCATCCAACATGATCACCCTCCTTGAGGTGCCCAATCGGGATCCATCCCATACATCCATCCATCCATCCATCATCACCCATATTTCCGGCAGCATCTAAGCTGGAGAACAACTGGAAAATGGGCGAGAGTGCTCACTTCAAAATTTCTGAACCCACCGACGCAAACACATACCGTCTTTACCACTTCACATCAGTCATAATAAAAGTACATATCAATTACACCTTGTTTACAGAGAGGAAAAAAATAGCTCAAGAAATAAAAGTAAGAGGACAGAACAAGACCGTGGAAACTTTCACTAAGAGGATTCCCTTAAGGACTATCCCTGGCCACAGCCCTCCCGAGAAGAGCAAGCTCTGTGTAACGCTTTACACCCAACTGAAATTTGCACTGGTGAAATTGATAGAAGTTTCAAATGGATTTATCGCTATATATAAATCCATTTGAAACTTCTATCAATTTCGGAGAAACTGGGGATGTGGAAAAGCTCTATATGAAGAGGGAGCGACTCTACTAAAGACCGCAAGTGGCAGCCGAGGACACTCGGCAGACGAAATAAAGGCCGAGAATTGAAAATCAACATGCGTGGGCGAAGGTTGGCAAAGGAATTAAATTTCGTGAACACGAAAGGCCACCACCGAAGGACTCCTGGTATTTAGCATGCGGATACCAGGAGAGAATATTGAACAAGAGAAGTTCCATAGCATACAGATGTGCTTTGTATGTTACAAATTGGAACGACACACAACTGAGACATGCCTTTAAAGGAAAAGCTGTGATGCAGCGAATGCGCCACAACTGGGAATCGATACGATAAATGGGAAAGCACGAAGAAAAAGTGCTTGAATTGTAAGTGCGATCAAAATACCATGGGTCTAAACTGCCAAAAGAAGAAAGATATAATTAAGAAAAAAGAAGAAGAAGCGAAAAAGCCGCAAGAGGAAATTGAGGAGATGCGACAAACGGGAGAATTCCCCTCAGACGCTCGCATCACGAACGACCTCATCGCATGCATTCCCATATGCATCACGCACGCGTTACGTAGCCAACGCCGTCAAACCCAGTTGCTACAATGAGATACCTTGATTTACTCCTAAAGGCAAATAGACTACCATTAATAATCATGCTTCGGAAGAATCCGAAGAGGAAGAAGAAGAAGAAATAGAATATGAGGAAGACGATGACAACACTTCTTCGGATAGTGACGAAGGTACATGCCCTCGTAACAAGGCGAAGAGTAAGTCAAAGACTTCAAGCCACCCTCCGAAGAATGCAAAGACTGTACATGCGCAAGCTGCCACCAAGGCTAAATAAAAAGAAAGAAGAATGAGAAGAAGCACAGGTAATTAACACTGCATCATGCAAAGAAACGCACTGAAGATTTTGGAAAAAAACACCAAGGGCTGGACGACGAAGAGAACTCTTTACGGAAACGTATTTAGGGGAATAAATGCAGATGCCATCATAATTTTGGAGCGCGGGATGACACACGTAATTCGGAAATGAAGATCTGGAATTACGAAATGTTGATCACAAATTACTTGCAAGAGCGGTACGACAGTGTTGCTATTGCAATTAAAAAAGGTATCAAATACAAGTAAGTAAGAAACCTTGAAGAACTCTATTTCGCGATTGAGGTCGAACTCGACATAGAAAAATTAGTCAATGCTGCCAGATACCAGCCGCCAAGAAGAGACCTTTTACCTCTTCAGTCTCTCAATTACCAGTTTGGTAGAAGAGACCCGAGGATACTAATGATGAATCTGAATGCCAGATGTCGGTGGTCCGGCTACAGAACTTTTAATGGGATTAGAAGGAGACTGGATACTTTGTTGGACAGGAACATCGTCCAGCGAATTAGCGCCGACTTCCCCACTTTTGTCATTGTAAGGAGTGCCACGAAACCAGACATACGAGGGGCGGTCAATAAGTTTTGCGAATCGGTAGGGCAAAACAGAGGAAGGGGGATGGATGTTTTTAGGGTGTTAGGACAAGTTATGACAAATCAGGACCTGCAGCCGCACTCTCCTAGCTCGTCTATTTAAGAAGCAGTGGCTGATCGCAGATCGTGGGTCACAAATTTTTGAACAATGGAGAAGGTTGAGCACCGCCCAGTGATCAAATTTTTGACCAAGGAAGGCAAGAATGCAAAAGAGATCCATGAACGCATGGTTGCAGTGTACACCGACACCGCCCCTTCCTATGCAACCATTGTTCGCTGAAATAAGGAGTTCCGCCATGGTTATGAGTCCCTTGAAGATGAACCCCATCCAGGATGCCCGTCAGACGTGACCAACGAGGACAATGTGGCCCGTGTGGAGAGGATCATCTTCGAAAGAAAATCGACGGGTGAAGGTCGAAGAAATCAAGCTAGAAATTGGAATATCACATGGAGGTGTTATGAACATCATCCACGACAGGTTGGTCATGACCAAACCCGTTGGGTCCCTAGAAACCTTACGCCCCATGACTGACTTCAACGTCGTCAAAGTCTACAAAGCCAGAGTTGCACAAGTTGCCCTGCGCGAGTGCGAATTTGAAGAGCTCAACCATCCCTTCTCCCCTACAGTCCAGATCTGGCCCCAAGCGACTACTTTTTATTCCGCCAGCCCAAGCCTGCACTGCGTGGACGCCGGTTTGGGGACGATGAAGATGTCCAGCTTGCCGTCCAGGAGTGGATTGAACAGCAGTCGGGAGATTTCTGGTTGTCGGGAATTCGAAGCCTCAGGGACAAGTGGCGCAAGTGCATTGAAGACGAGGGTAGTTATATTGAAAAATAATAAAACACTTTTCCTCATATCTCGTTTCCTTATATCCGAATTGCAAAACTTATTGACCGCCCCTCGTATGTCTGATCAATCGCCAACTGCCGTTCAATTACTACATGATACCAGTCTAGGTACCATGTACTTATCATATAGGGATCCTACTCACCATCAATAGGAACCCTATACAAGTCCCAGCTGTAGTTAAAAAAACTACAAAAAGCAGGCTGGGCGCGGTGTCGTGGTACAACCACTCTATACCATGCACTACTCCAATATTAAGTGGAGGGGGGGAATTTAATCACCTATTGCAACGCAAACCTTTGAAGGACTGTTCGCAGAGATTATCGAGCGGCTAGGAGGTCACACTTGAGGCGTTGAGTTTCAAATCCTTAATAATCAGACAGAGTGCATAAATGGTTGGTGAGATTTACTTGAATAGGCTGAGCGTATCGTTCAAGTTAGTTAAAGATGAAACAACAAAATATAATTTTACTTACAAAGATCAAAATAATAATAATAATTGGCAAAATAAAATTATTTGAATTAAAATAGTCTCTTCATAATTATTAAGAGGAGGGATTCTCAAATAGAATAAATTGATTAATGTTACTAGGCTCAGATGAAAAGGGGGAAATTGACAATACGAATAATGGAGGGGGTTTCAGTTTTACGGGTTGATGAATTCAAGGAAGATCCTTCTTGCGATGAGGTGAGTGGGGAACGATCCGATGAGGCAGGTGGGGCACGGTCCAAATGAGGCAGGTGGGGCACGATCCGAACCAACCTTCCGATGAAGATAGCCAAACTTCAAAGATGAAGTTCGACGGAGAATGTGGGAACTCTCGTAATTCCATTGGAAGAGGAATCTTCTTTTCCTCAAAGGTAATCGATGGAGATTTTCTTCAGTTCGATTAAACGAAGGGAGAGTGTTGCGCAAATACAAAGGTTTATCGTTAACAGGAGCTACCAATTGACTAGGATAGAATCACGGCTGAGAAAGTCTGCTGTCTAATGAACGCTCACGGTACGAAACGATAAGGACGGCCTTGAGGTGCGGGCTGGACTCTTCGAACTACAGAATACCCCGAATATTTGTATGTCCGATTCTGGGGGGAAGCGAAAATTTGAAGAAGGGAATCACAAGCCCTAGACATATTAATCCAGGGGCGGAGTCGATTCATCATTTAGCAGCGAGGTGCGAGACAGAGCGGCTATTTCTCGCCTCGTTACCGGGGTGGGGCAGGGGGGGGGGGTGAGTTCGCAGGATTAGGAAAAACTTTCCTAATGCGCTCAGGAGTCGAAAGTTCGTGAATGTTCGAACAGGAAATAACATCGTCCACTGCGGGATACCATCACACATGGTCTCAAATAAATGGCGAAGAGGGAGAGGGGGAGTCAGAGGGGTTTTTTTACAGCCGATATGCACGTCTCCTCGGGGCAATTCTCGAAGAAATTGACGAGGCACTCGACCACCTTAACAACCATCTTCTTAACGCGGATAGAGCTTGTATCCCTAAATCCGAGTATAAGTCCATCTCAACATACAGATGGACCAAATAAATGGAATATTAATACCGTGAACTGAAACTACTGTATGAAATCAAAATCAAAAACGCATCAATTAACTCAGTGCAAAGAAGTAAAGAGATAAAAGAAGGGCTAAACTAGTTGATTCTTGAACAACGATTGAGAAGTTAGAACGATACGATCAAAAGCCTCGATCATGATGCATCTCGCAAAGATTTGGGGAATAAAATCAGTCATCTAAAAGGATCGACTGGGAGAAAGGAAGAAAGTAAAATATTCAAAGAAGATAGAAACATCAAAACAGAAGAAATTGAGGCGTTATAACGATGCGATCGAAAGCGTCGATCATGATGCATCTCCCAAAGATTTTTGGAATAAGATCAGTCATCTCAAAGGATCGACTGAGAAAAAGGAAGAAAATTCAAACATTAAAAGAAGATGGAAACATCGAAACAGAAGAAATTGAGACGTTATAACGATGCGATCGAAAGCCTCGATCATGATGCATCTCCCAAAGATTTTTGGAATAAAATCAGTCATCTCAAAGGATCGACTGAGAAAAAGGAAGAAATTAAAAATATTAAAAGAAGATGGAAAAATTGATACAAAAGAAATTGAGACGTTATAACGATGCGATCGAAAGCCGGATCATGATGCATATCCCAAAGATTTTTGGAATAAAATCAGTCATCTCAAAGGATCGACTAAGAAAAAGGAAGAAAATTAAAACATTAAAAGAAGATGGAAACATCGAAACAGAAGAAATTGAGACGTTATACCCATGCGATCGAAAGCCTCGATCATGATGCATCTCCCAAAGATTTTTGGAATAAAATCAGTCATCTCAAAGGATCGACTGAGAAAAAGGAAGAAAATTAAAACATTAAAAGAAGATGGAAACATCGAAACAGAAGAAATTGAGACGTTATAACGATGCGATCGAAAGCCTCGATCATGATGCATCTCCCAAAGATTTTTGGGAATAAAATCAGTCATCTCAAAGGATCGACTGAGAAAAAGGAAGAAAATTCAAACATTAAAAAGAAGATGGAAACATCGAAACAGAAGAAATTGAGACGTTATACCGATGCGATCGAAAGCCTCGATCATGATGCATCTCCCAAAGATTTTTGGAATAAAATCGGTCATCTCAAAGGATCGACTGAGAAAAAGGAAGAAAATTAAAACATGAAAAGAAGATGGAAACATCGAAACAGAAGAAATTGAGACGTTATAACGATGCGATCGAAAGGCTCGATCATGATGCATCTCCCAAAGATATTTGGAATAAAATCAGTCTTCTCAATGGAATCGATTGGAAAAAAGGAAGAAAATAAAATATTAAAAGTAGATGGAAACATCGAAATAGAAGAAATTGAGACGTTATAACGATTCGATCGAAAGCCTCGATCATGATGCATCTCCCAAAGATTTTTGGAATAAAATCAGTCATCTCAAAGGATCGACTGAGAAAAAGAAGAAAATTAAAACATTAAAAGAAGATGGAATCATCGAAACAGAAGAAATTAAGACGTTATAACGATGCGATTGAAAGCCGGTTCATGATGCATCTCCCAAAGATATTTGGAATAAAATCAGTCATCTCAAAGGATCGACTGAGAAAAAGGAAGAAAATTAAAACATTAAAAGAAGATGGAAACATCGAAACAGAGGAAATTGAGACGTTATAACGATGCGATCGAAAGCCTCGATCATGATGCATCTTCCAAAGATTTTTGGAAACAAATCAGTCATCTCAAAGGATCGACTGAGAAAAAGGACGAAAATTTAAACATTAAAAGAAGATGGAATCATCGAAACAGAAGAAATTGAGACGTTATAAGGATGCGATTGAAAGCCGGATTATGATGCATCTCCCAAAGATTTTTGAAATAAAATCAGTTATCTCAAAGGATCGACTAAGAAAAAGGAAGAAAATTAAAACATTAAAAGAAGATGGAAACATCAAAACAGAAGAAATTGAGACGTTATAACGATGCAAACGAAAGCCTCGATCATGATGCATCTCCTAAAGATATTTGGAATAAAATCAGTCTTCTCAAAGGATCAACTGAGAAAAAGGAAGAAAATTCAAACATTAAAAGAAGATGGAATCATCGAAACAGAAGAAATTGAGACGTTATAACGATTCGTTCGAAAGCCTCGATCATGATGCATCTCCCAAAGATTTTTGAAATCAAATCAGTCATCTCAAAGGATCGACTCAGAAAAAGGAAGAAAATTAAAACATTAAAAGAAGATGGAATCATCGAAACAGAAGAAATTGAAACGTTATAACGATGCGATCGAAAGCCTCGATCATAAAGCATCTCCCAAAGATATTTGGAATAAAATCAGTCTTCCTAAAGGATCGACTGAGAAAAAGGAAGAAAATTAAAACATTAAAAGAAGATGGAAACATCGAAACAGAAGAAATTGAGACGTTATGACGATGCGATCGAAAGCCTCGATCATGATGCATTGCCCAAAGATATTTGGAATAAAATCAGTCTTCTCAAAGGATCAACTGAGGAAAAGGAAGAAAATTCAAACATTAAAAGAAGATGGAATCATTGAAAGAGAAGAAATTGAGACGTTATAATGATTCGATCGAAAGCCTCGATCATGATGCATCTCCCAAAGATTTTTGAAATCAAATCAGTCATCTCAAAGGATCGACTCAGAAAAAGGAAGAAAATTAAAACATTAAAAGAAGATGGAAACATCGAAACAGAAGAAATTGAGACGTTATAACGATGCGATCGAAAGCCTCGATCATGATGGATCTCCTTAAGATATTTGGAATAAAATCAGTCTTCTCAATGGAATCGATTGGAAAAAAGGAAGAAAATAAAAAATATTAAAAGTAGATGGAAACATCGAAGTAGAAGAAATTGAGACGTTATAACGATTCGATCGAAAGGCTCGATCATGATGCATTTCCCAAAGATTTTTGGAATAAAATCAGTCATCTCAAAGGATCGACTAAGAAAAAGGAAGAAAATTAAAACTTTAAAAGAAGATGGAAACATCGAAACAGAAGAAATTGAGACGTTATAACGATGCGATTGAAAGCCTCGATCATGATGCATCTCCCAAAGATTTTTAGAATAAAATCAGTCATCTCAAAGGGTCGACTGAGAAAAAGGAAGAAAATTCAAACATTAAAAGAAGATGGAAACATCGAAACAGAAGAAATTGAGACGTTATAACGATGCGATCGAAAGCCTCGATCATGATGCATCTCCCAAAGATTTTTGGAATAAAATCAGTCATCTCAAAGGATCGACTGAGAAAAAGGAAGAAAATTCAAACATTAAAAGAAGATGGAAACATCGAAACAGAAGAAATTGAGACGTTATACCGATGCAATCGAAAGCCTCGATTATGATGCATCTCCCAAAGATTTTTGGAATAAAATCGGTCATCTCAAAGGATCGACTGAGAAAAAGGAAGAAAATTAAAACATGAAAAGAAGATGGAAACATCGAAACAGAAGAAATTGAGACGTTATATCGATGCGATCGAAAGCCCCGATCATGATGCATCTCCCAATGATATTTGGAATAAAATCAGTATTCTCAATGGAATCGATTGGAAAAAAAGAAGAAAATAAAAATATTAAAAGTAGATGGAAACATCGAAATAGAAGAAATTGAGACGTTATAACGATTCGATCGAAAGCCTCGATAATGATGCATCTCCCAAAGATTTTTGGAATAAAATCAGTCATCTCAAAGAATCGACTGAGAAAAAGGAAAAAAAATAAAACATTAAAAGAAGATGGAATCATCGAAACAGAAGAAATTGAGACGTTATAACGATTCGTTCGAAAGCCTCGATCATGATGCATCTCCCAAAGATTTTTGAAATCAAATCAGTCATCTCAAAGGATCGACTGAGAAAAAGGAAGAAAATTAAAACATTAAAAGAAGATGGAAACATCGAACCAGAAGAAATTGAGACGTTATAACGATGCGATCGAAAGCCTCGATCATGATGCATCTCCCAAAGATTTTTGAAATCAAATCAGTCATCTCAAAGGATCGACTCAGAAAAAGGAAGAAAATTAAAACATTAAAAGAAGATGGAAACATCGAAACAGAAGAAATTGAGACGTTATAACGATGCGATCGAAAGCCTCGATCATGATGCATCTCCCAAAGATATTTGGAATAAAATCAGTCTTCTCAAAGGATCAACTGAGAAAAAGGAAGAAAATTAAAACATTAAAAGAAGATGGAATCATCGAAACAGAAGAAATTGAGACGTTATAACGATTCGTTCGAAAGCCTCGATCATGATGCATCTCCCAAAGATTTTTGAAATTAAATCACTCATCTCAAAGGATCGACTCAGAAAAAGGTAGAAAATTCAAACATTAAAAGAAGATGGAATCATCGAAACAGAAGAAATTGAGACGTTATAACGATGCGATCGAAAGCCTCAAACATAAAGCATCTCCCAAAGATATTTGGAATAAAATCAGTCTTCCTAAAGGATCGACTGAGAAAAAGGAAGAAAATTAAAACATTAAAAGAAGATGGAAACATCGAAACAGAAGAAATTGAGACGTTATAACGATGCGATCGAAAGCCTCGATCATGATGCATCTCCCAAAGATTTTTGAAATCAAATCAGTCATCTCAAAGGATCGACTCAGAAAAAGGAAGAAAATTAAAACATTAAAAGAAGATGGAATCATCGAAACAGAAGAAATTGAGACGTTATAACGATGCGATCGAAAGCCTCGATCAAAGAGCATCTCCCAAATATATTTGGAATAAAATCAGTCTTCCTAAAGGATCGACTGAGAAAAAGGAAGAAAATTAAAACATTAAAAGAAGATGGAAACATCGAAACAGAAGAAATTGAGACGTTATAACGATGCGATCGAAAGCCTCGATCATGATGCATTGCCCAAAGATATTTGGAATAAAATCAGTCTTCTCAAAGGATCAACTGAGGAATAGGAAGAAAATTCAAACATTAAAAGAATATGGAATCATTGAAAGAGAAGAAATTGAGACGTTATAATGATTCGATCGAAAGCCTTGATCATGATGCATCTCCCAAATTTTTTGAAATAAAATCAGTCATCTCAAAGGATCGACTGATAAAAAGGAAGAAAATTCAAACATTAAAAGAAGATGGAATCATCGAAACAGAAGAAATTGAGACGTTATAACAAAGCGATCGAAAGATTCGATCATGATGCATCTCCCAAGGATATTTGGATTAAAATCAGTCTTCTTAAAGGATCGACTGAGAAAAAGGAAGAAAATTAAAACATTAAAAGAAGATGGAAACATCGAAACAGAAGAAATTGAGACGTTATAACGATGCGATCGAAAGCCTCGATCATGATGCATCTCCCAAAGATTTTTGAAATCAAATTAGTCATCTCAAAGGATCGCCTCAGAAAAAGGAAGAGAATTCAAACATTAAAAGAAGATGGAATCATCGAAACAGAAGAAATTGAGACGTTATAAGGATGCGATTGAAAGCCGGATTATGATGCATCTCCCAAAGATTTTTGAAATAAAATCAGTTATCTCAAAGGATCGACTAAGAAAAAGGAAGAAAATTAAAACATTAAAAGACGATGGAAACATCAAAACAGAAGAAATTGAGACGTTATAACGATGCGATCGAAAGCCTCGATCATGATGCATCTCCTAAAGATATTTGGAATAAAATCAGTCTTCTCAAAGGATCAACTGAGAAAAAGGAAGAAAATTCAAACATTAAAAGAAGATGGAATCATCGAAACAGAAGAAATTGAGACGTTATAACGATTCGTTCGAAAGCCTTGATCATGATGCATCTCCCAAAGATTTTTGAAATCAAATCAGTCATCTCAAAGGATCGACTCAGAAAAAGGAAGAAAATTAAAACATTAAAAGAAGATGGAATCATCGAAACAGAAGAAATTGAGACGTTATAACGATGCGATCGAAAGCCTCGATCATAAAGCATCTCCCAAAGATATTTGGAATAAAATCAGTCTTCCTAAAGGATCGACTGAGAAAAAGGAAGAAAATTAAAACATTAAAAGAAGATGGAAACATCGAAACAGAAGAAATTGAGACGTTATGGCGATGCGATCGAAAGCCTCGATCATGATGCATTGCCTAAAGATATTTGGAATAAAATCAGTCTTCTCAAAGGATCAACTGAGAAAAAGGAAGAAAATTAGAACATTAAAAGAAGATGGAATCATCGAAACAGAAGAAATTGAGACATTATAACGATTCGTTCGAAAGCCTCGATCATGATGCATCTCCCAAAGATTTTTGAAATCAAATCAGTCATCTCAAAGGATCGACTCAGAAAAAGGAAGAAAATTCAAACATTAAAAGAAGATGGAATCATCGAAACAGAAGAAATTGAGACGTTATAACGATGCGATCGAAAGCCTCGATCATAAAGCATCTCCCAAAGATATTTGGAATAAAATCAGTCTTCTCAATGAAATCGATTGGAAAAAAGAAAGAAAAAAAAATATTAAAAGTAGATGGTAACATCGAAATAGAAGAAATTGAGACGTTATAACGATTCGATCGAAAGCCTCGATCTTGATGCATTGCCCAAAGATATTTGGAATAAAATCAGTCTTCTCAAAGGATCAACTGAGAAAAAGGAAGAAAATTCAAACATTAAAAGAAGATGGAATCATTGAAAGAGAAGAAATTGAGACGCTATAATGATTCGATCGAAAGCCTTGATCATGATGCATCTCCCAAATTTTTTGAAATAAAATCAGTCATCTCAAAGGATCGACTGATAAAAAGAACGAAAATTCAAACTTTAAAAGAAGATGGAATCATCGAAACAGAAGAAATTGAGACGTTATAACAAAGCGATCGAAAGATTCGATCATGATGCATCTCCCAAGGATATTTGGATTAAAATCAGTCTTCTTAAAGGATCGACTGAGAAAAAGGAAGAAAATTAAAACATTAAAAGAAGATGGAAACATCGAAACAGAAGAAATTGAGACGTTATAACGATGCGATCGAAAGCCTCGATCATGATGCATCTCCCAAAGATTTTTGAAATCAAATCGGTCATCTCAAAGGATCGCCTCAGAAAAAGGAAGAAAATTAAAACATTAAAAGAAGATGGAAACATCGAAACAGAAGAAATTGAGACGTTATGACGATGCGATCGAAAGCCTCGATCATGATACATTGCCCAAAGATATTTGGAATAAAATTAGTCTTCTCAAAGGATCAACTGAGAAAAAGGAAGAAAATTTAAACATTAAAAGAAGATGGAATCATCGAAACAGAAGAAATTGAGACGTTATAACGATTCGTTCGAAAGCCTCGATCATGATGCATCTCCCAAAGATTTTTGAAATCAAATCAGTCATCTCAAAGGATCGACTCAGAAAAAGGAAGAAAATTCAAACATTAAAAGAAGATGGAATCATCGAAACAGAAGAAATTGAGACGTTATAACGATGCGATCGAAAGCCTCGATCATAAAGCATCTCCCAAAGATATTTGGAATAAATTCAGTCTTCCTAAAGGATCGACTGAGAAAAAGGAAGAAAATTAAAACATTAAAAGAAGATGGAAACATCGAAACAGAAGAAATTGAGACGTTATAACGATGCGATCGAAAGCCTCGATCATGATGCATCTCCTAAAGATATTTGGAATATAATCAGTCTTCTCAATGAAATCGATTGGAAAAAAGAAAGAAAAAAAAATATTAAAAGTAGATGGAAACATCGAAATAGAAGAAATTGAGACGTTATAACGATTCGATCGAAAGCCTCGATCATGATGCATCTCCCAAATTTTTTTGAAATAAAATCAGTCATCTCAAAGGATCGACTGATAAAAAGAAAGAAAATTCAAACATTAAAAGAAAATGGAAACATCGAACAGAAGAAATTGAGACGTTATGCCGATGCGATCGAAAGCGTCGATCATGATGCATCTCCTAAAGGTATTTGAAATAAAATCAGTCTTCTCAATAAAATCGATTGGAAAAAAGGAAGAAAATAAAAAAATATTAAAAGTAGATGGAAACATCGAAGTAGAAGAAATTGAGACGTTATAACGACTCGATCGAAAGCCTCGATCATCATGCATCTCCCAAAGATTTTTGGAAAAAATCAGTCATCTCAAAGGATCGACTAAGAAAAAGGAAGAAAATTAAAACATTAAAAGAAGATGGAAACATCGAAACAGAAGAAATTGAGACGTTATAACGATGCGATCGAAAGCCTCGATCATGATGGATCTCCTTAAGATATTTGGAATAAAATCAGTCTTCTCAATGGAATCGATTGGAAAAAAGGAAGAAAATAAAAATATTAAAAGTAGATGGAAACATCGAAGTAGAAGAAATTGAGACGTTATAACGATTCGATCGAAAGGCTCGATCATGATGCATTTCCCAAAGATTTTTGGAATAAAATCAGTCATCTCAAAGGATCGACTGAGAAAAAGGAAGAAAATTAAAACTTTAAAAGAAGATGGAAACATCGAAACAGAAGAAATTGAGACGTTATAACGATGCGATTGAAAGCCTCGATCATGATGCATCTCCCAAAGATTTTTGGAATAAAATCAGTCATCTCAAAGGATCGACTGAGAAAAAGGAAGAAAATTCAAACATTAAAAGAAGATGGAAACATCGAAACAGAAGAAATTAAGACGTTATACCGATGCGATCGAAAGCCTCGATTATGATGCATCTCCCAAAGATTTTTGGAATAAAATCGGTCATCTCAAAGGATCGACTGAGAAAATGGTAGAAAATTAAAACATGAAAAGAAGATGGAAACATCGAAACAGAAGAAATTGAGACGTTATAACGATGCGATCGAAAGCCCCGATCATGATGCATCTCCCAATGATATTTGGAATAAAATCAGTCTTCTCAATGGAATCGATTGGAAAAAAGGAAGAAAATAAAAATATTAAAAGTAGATGGAAACATCGAAATAGAAGAAATTGAGACGTTATAACGATTCGATCGAAAGCCTCGATAATGATGCATCTCCCAAAGATTTTTGGAATAAAATCAGTCATCTCAAAGAATCGACTGAGAAATAGGAAGAAAATTAAAACATTAAAAGAAGATGGAATCATCGAAACAGAAGAAATTGAGACGTTATAACCAAGCGATCGAAAGCCTCGATCATGATGCATCTCCCAAATTTTTTTGAAATAAAATCAGTCATCTCAAAGGATCGACTGATAAAAAGGAAGAAAATTCAAATATTAAAAGAAGATGGAATCATCGAAACAGAAGAAATTGACACGTTATAACGATGCGATCGAAAGCCTCGATCATAAAGCATCTCCCAAAGATATTTGGAATAAAATCAGTCTTCCTAAAGGATCGACTGAGAAAAAGGAAGAAATTTAAAACATTAAAAGAAGATGGAAACATCGAAACAGAAGAAATTGAGACGTTATAACGATGCGATCGAAAGCCTCGATCATGATGCATCTCCCAAAGATTTTTGAAATCAAATCAGTCATCTCAATGGATCGACTCAGAAAAAGGTAGAAAATTCAAACATTAAAAGAAGATGGAATAATCGAAACAAAAGAAATTGAGACGTTATAACGATGCGATCGAAAGCCTCAAACATAAAGCATCTCCCAAAGATATTTGGAATAAAATCAGTCTTCCTAAAGGATCGACTGAGAAAAAGGAAGAAAATTAAAACATTAAAAGAAGATGAAAACATCGAAACAGAAGAAATTGAGACGTTATAACGATGCGATCGAAAGCCTCGATCATGATGCATCTCCCAAAGATTTTCGAAATCAAATCAGTCATCTCAAAGGATCGACTCAGAAAAAGGAAGAAAATTAAAACATTAAAAGAAGATGGAATCATCGAAACAGAAGAAATTGAGACGTTATAACGATGCGATCGAAAGCCTCGATCAAAGAGCATCTCCCAAATATATTTGGAATAAAATCAGTCTTCCTAAAGGATCGACTGAGAAAAAGGAAGAAAATTAAAACATTAAAAGAAGATGGAAACATCGAAACAGAAGAAATTGAGACGTTATAACGATGCGTTTGAAAGCCTCGATCATGATGCATTGCCCAAAGATATTTGGAATAAAATCAGTCTTCTCAAAGGATCGACTGATAAAAAGGAAGAAAATTCAAACATTAAAAGAAGATGGAATCATCGAAACAGAAGAAATTGAGACTTTATAACGATGCGATCGAAAGCCTCGATCATAAAGCATCTCCCAAAGATATTTGGAATAAAATCAGTCTTCCTAAAGGATCGACTGAGAAAAAGGAAGAAAATTAAAACATTAAAAGAAGATGGAAACATCGAAATAGAAGAAATTGAGACGTTATAACGATGCGATCGAAAGCCTCGATCATGATGCATCTCCCAAAGATTTTTTAAATCAAATCAGTCATCTCAAAGGATCGCCTCAGAAAAAGGAAGAAAATTCAAACATTAAAAGAAGATGGAATCATCGAAACAGAAGAAATTGAGACTTTATAACGATGCGATCGAAAGCCTCGATCATAAAGCATCTCCCAAAGATATTTGGAATAAAATCAGTCTTCCTAAAGGATCGACTGAGAAAAAGGAAGAAAATTAAAACATTAAAAGAAGATGGAAACATCGAAATAGAAGAAATTAAGACGTTATAACGATGCGATCGAAAGCTTCGATCATGATGCATCTCCAAAAGATTTTTGGAATAAAATCAGTCATCTCAAAGGATCGACTGAGAAAAAGGAAGAAAATTAAAACATGAAAAGAAGATGGAATCATCGAAACAGAAGAAATTGAGACGTTATAACGATTCGTTCGAAAGCCTCGATCATGATTGATCTCCCAAAAATTTTTGAAATCAAATCAGTCATCTCAAAGGATCGACTCAGAAAAAGGTAGAAAATTCAAACATTAAAAGAAGATGGAATCATCGAAACAGAAGAAATTGAGACGTTATAACGATGCGATCGAAAGCCTCGATCATAAAGCATCTCCCAGAGATATTTGGAATAAAATCAGTCTTCCTAAAGGATCGACTGAGAAAAAGGAAGAAAATTAAAACATTAAAAGAAGATGGAAACATCGAAACAGAAGAAATTGAGACGTTATAACGATGCGATCGAAAGCCTCGATCATGATGCATCTCCCAAAGATATTTGGAATAAAATCAGTCTTCTCAAAGGATCAACTGAGAAAAAGGAAGAAAATTAAAACATTAAAAGAAGATGGAATCATCGAAACAGAAGAAATTGATACGTTATAACGATTCGTTCGAAAGCCTCGATCATGATGCATCTCCCAAAGATTTTTGAAATCAAATCAGTCATCTCAAAGGATCGACTCAGAAAAAAGGAAGAAAATTCAAACATTAAAAGAAGATGGAATCATAGAAACAGAAGAAATTAAGACGTTATAACGATGCGATCGAAAGCCTCGATCATAAAGCATCTTCCAAAGATTTTTGGAATAAAATCAGTCTTCCTAAAAGATCGACCGAGAAAAAGGAAGAAAATTAAAACATTAAAAGAAGATGGAAACTTCGAAACAGAAGAAATTGAGACGTTATAACGATGCGATCGAAAGCCTCGATCATGATGCATCTCCTAAAGATATTTGGAGTAAAATAAGTCATCTCAAAGGATCGACTGAGAAAAAGGACGAAAATTTAAACATTAATTGAAGATGGAATCATCGAAACAGAAGAAATTGAGACGTTATAACGATTCGTTCGAAAGCCTCGATCATGATGCATCTCCCAAAGATTTTTGAAATCAAATCAGTCATCTCAAAGGATCGACTCAGAAAAAGATAGAAAATTAAAACATTAAAAGAAGATGGAATCATCGAAACAGAAGAAATTGAGACTTTATAACGATGCGATCGAAAGCCTCGATCATAAAGCATCTCCCAAAGATATTTGGAATAAAATCAGTCTTCATAAAGGATCGACTGAGAAAAAGGAAGAAAATTAAAAGATTAAAAGAAGATGGAAACATCGAAATAGAAGAAATTGAGACGTTATAACGATGCGATCGAAAGCTTCGATCATGATGCATCTCCAAAAGATTTTTGGAATAAAATCAGTCATCTCAAAGGATCGACTGAGAAAAAGGAAGAAAATTAAAACATGAAAAGAAGATGGAATCATCGAAACAGAAGAAATTGAGACGTTATAACGATTCGTTCGAAAGCCTCGATCATGATTGATCTCCCAAAAATTTTTGAAATCAAATCAGTCATCTCAAAGGATCGACTCAGAAAAAGGTAGAAAATTCAAACATTAAAAGAAGATGGAATCATCGAAACAGAAGAAATTGAGACGTTATAACGATGCGATCGCAAGCCTCGATCATAAAGCATCTCCCAGAGATATTTCGAATAAAATCAGTCTTCCAAAGGATCGACTGAGAAAAAGGAAGAAAATTAAAACATTAAAAGAAGATGGAAACATCGAAACAGAAGAAATTGAGACGTTATAACGATGCGATCGAAAGCCTCGATCATGATGCATCTCCCAAAGATATTTGGAATAAAATCAGTCTTCTCAAAGGATCAACTGAGAAAAAGGAAGAAAATTAAAACATTAAAAGAAGATGGAATCATCGAAACAGAAGAAATTGATACGTTATAACGATTCGTTCGAAAGCCTCGATCATGATGCATCTCCCAAAGATTTTTGAAATCAAATCAGTCATCTCAAAGGATCGACTCAGAAAAAAGGAAGAAAATTCAAACATTAAAAGAAGATGGAATCATCGAAACAGAAGAAATTAAGACGTTATAACGATGCGATCGAAAGCCTCGATCATAAAGCATCTTCCAAAGATTTTTGGAATAAAATCAGTCTTCCTAAAAGATCGACCGAGAAAAAGGAAGAAAATTAAAACATTAAAAGAAGATGGAAACTTCGAAACAGAAGAAATTGAGACGTTATAACGATGCGATCGAAAGCCTCGATCATGATGCATCTCCTAAAGATATTTGGAGTAAAATCAGTCATCTCAAAGGATCGACTGAGAAAAAGGACGAAAATTTAAACATTAATTGAAGATGGAATCATCGAAACAGAAGAAATTGAGACGTTATAACGATTCGTTCGAAAGCCTCGATCATGATGCATCTCCCAAAGATTTTTGAAATCAAATCAGTCATCTCAAAGGATCGACTCAGAAAAAGGTAGAAAATTAAAACATTAAAAGAAGATGGAATCATCGAAACAGAAGAAATTGACACGTTATAACGATGCGATCGAAAGCCTCGATCATAAAGCATCTCCCCAAAAAATTTGGAATAAAATCAGTCTTCCTAAAGGATCGACTGAGAAAAAGGAAGAAAATTAAAACATTAAAAGAAGATGGAAACATCGAAACAGAAGAAATTGAGACGTTATAACGATGCGATCGAAAGCCTCGATCATGATGCATCTCCCAAAGTTTTTTTAAATCAAATCAGTCATCTCAAAGGATCGACTCAGAAAAAGGAAGAAAATTAAAACATTAAAAGAAGATGGAATCATCGAAACAGAAGAAATTGAGACGTTATAACGATGCGATCGAAAGCCTCGATCATAAAGCATCTCCCAAAGATATTTGGAATAAAATCAGTCTTCCTAAAGGATCGACCGAGAAAAAGGAAGAAAATTAAAACATTAAAAGAAGATGGAATCATTGAAAGAGAAGAAATTGAGACGTTATAATGATTCGATCGAAAGAACGATCATGAAGCATTTACAAAGATATTTGGAATAAAATCAGTCTTCTCAAAGGATCAACTGAGGAAAAGGAAGAAAATTCAAACATTAAAAGAAGATGGAATCATTGAAAGAGAAGAAATTGAGACGTTATAACGATGAAGAAGAAATTGAGACGTTATAACGATGCGATCGAAAGCCTCGATCATAAAGCATCTCCCAAAGATATTTGGAATAAAATCAGTCTTCCTAAAGGATCGACTGAGAAAAAGGAAGAAAATTAAAACATTAAAAGAAGATGAAAACATCGAAACAGAAGAAATTGAGACGTTATAACGATGCGATCGAAAGCCTCGATCATGATGCATCTCCCAAAGATTTTCGAAATCAAATCAGTCATCTCAAAGGATCGACTCAGAAAAAGGAAGAAAATTAAAACATTAAAAGAAGATGGAATCATCGAAACAGAAGAAATTGAGACGTTATAACGATGCGATCGAAAGCCTCGATCAAAGAGCATCTCCCAAATATATATGGAAAAAAATCAGTCTTCCTAAAGGATCGACTGAGAAAAAGGAAGAAAATTAAAACATTAAAAGAAGATGGAAACATCAAAACAGAAGAAATTGAGACGTTATAACGATGCGTTTGAAAGCCTCGATCATGATGCATTGCCCAAAGATATTTGGAATAAAATCAGTCTTCTCAAAGGATCAACTGAGGAAAAGGAAGAAAATTCAAACATTAAAAGAAGATGGAATCATTGAAAGAGAAGAAATTGAGACGTTATAATGATTCGATCGAAAGCCTTGATCATGATGCATCTCCCAAATTTTTTGAAATAAAATCAGTCATCTCAAAGGATCGACTGATAAAAAGGAAGAAAATTCAAACATTAAAAGAAGATGGAATCATCGAAACAGAAGAAATTGAGACTTTATAACGATGCGATCGAAAGCCTCGATCATAAAGCATCTCCCAAAGATATTTGGAATAAAATCAGTCTTCCTAAAGGATCGACTGAGAAAAAGGAAGAAAATTAAAACATTAAAAGAAGATGGAAACATCGAAATAGAAGAAATTGAGACGTTATAACGATGCGTTTGAAAGCCTCGATCATGATGCATCTCCCAAAGATTTTTTGAATCAAATCAGTCATCTCAAAGGATCGCCTCAGAAAAAGGAAGAAAATTCAAACATTAAAAGAAGATGGAATCATCGAAACAGAAGAAATTGAGACTTTATAACGATGCGATCGAAAGCCTCGATCATAAAGCATCTCCCAAAGATATTTGGAATAAAATCAGTCTTCCTAAAGGATCGACTGAGAAAAAGGAAGAAAATTAAAACATTAAAAGAAGATGGAAACATCGAAATAGAAGAAATTAAGACGTTATAACGATGCGATCGAAAGCTTCGATCATGATGCATCTCCAAAAGATTTTTGGAATAAAATCAGTCATCTCAAAGGATCGACTGAGAAAAAGGAAGAAAATTAAAACATGAAAAGAAGATGGAATCATCGAAACAGAAGAAATTGAGACGTTATAACGATTCGTTCGAAAGCCTCGATCATGATTGATCTCCCAAAATTTTTGAAATCAAATCAGTCATCTCAAAGGATCGACTCAGAAAAAGGTAAAAAATTCAAACATTAAAAGAAGATGGAATCATCGAAACAGAAGAAATTGAGACGTTATAACGATGCGATCGAAAGCCTCGATCATAAAGCATCTCCCAGAGATATTTGGAATAAAATCAGTCTTCCTAAAGGATCGACTGAGAAAAAGGAAGAAAATTAAAACATTAAAAGAAGATGGAAACATCGAAACAGAAGAAATTGAGACGTTATAACGATGCGATCGAAAGCCTCGATCATGATGCATCTCCCAAAGATATTTGGAATAAAATCAGTCTTCTCAAAGGATCAACTGAGAAAAAGGAAGAAAATTAAAACATTAAAAGAAGATGGAATCATCGAAACAGAAGAAATTGATACGTTATAACGATTCGTTCGAAAGCCTCGATCATGATGCATCTCCTAAAGATATTTGGAGTAAAATCAGTCATCTCAAAGGATCGACTGAGAAAAAGGACGAAAATTAAAACATTAAAAGAAGATGGAATCATCGAAACAGAAGAAATTGACACGTTATAACGATGCGATCGAAAGCCTCGATCATAAAGCATCTCCCAAAGATATTTGGAATAAAATCAGTCTTCCTAAAGGATCGACTGAGAAAAAGGAAGAAAATTAAAACATTAAAAGAAGATGGAAACATCGAAACAGAAGAAATTGAGACGTTATAACGATGCGATCGAAAGCCTCGATTATGATGCATCTCCCAAAGATTTTTGAAATCAAATCAGTCATCTCAAAGGATCGACTCAGAAAAAGGTAGAAAATTCAAACATTAAAAGAAGATGGAATAATCGAAACAAAAGAAATTGAGACGTTATAACGATGCGATCTAAAGCCTCAAACATAAAGCATCTCCCAAAGATATTTGGAATAAAATCAGTCTTCCTAAAGGATCGACTGAGAAAAAGGAAGAAAATTAAAACATTAAAAGAAGATGAAAACATCGAAACAGAAGAAATTGAGACGTTATAACGATGCGATCGAAAGCCTCGATCATGATGCATCTCCCAAAGATTTTCGAAATCAAATCAGTCATCTCAAAGGATCGACTCAGAAAAAGGAAGAAAATTAAAACATTAAAAGAAGATGGAATCATCGAAACAGAAGAAATTGAGACGTTATAACGATGCGATCGAAAGCCTCGATCAAAGAGCATCTCCCAAATATATTTGGAATAAAATCAGTCTTCCTAAAGGATCGACTGAGAAAAAGGAAGAAAATTAAAACATTAAAAGAAGATAAAAACATCAAAACAGAAGAAATTGAGACGTTATAACGATGCGTTTGAAAGCCTCGATCATGATGCATTGCCCAAAGATATTTGGAATAAAATCAGTCTTCTCAAAGGATCAACTGAGGAAAAGGAAGAAAATTCAAACATTAAAAGAAGATGGAATCATTGAAAGAGAAGAAATTGAGACGTTATAATGATTCGATCGAAAGCCTTGATCATGATGCATCTCCCAAATTTTTTGAAATAAAATCAGTCATCTCAAAGGATCGACTGATAAAAAGGAAGAAAATTCAAACATTAAAAGAAGATGGAATCATCGAAACAGAAGAAATTGAGACTTTATAACGATGCGATCGAAAGCCTCGATCATAAAGCATCTCCCAAAGATATTTGAAATAAAATCAGTCTTCCTAAAGGATCGACTGAGAAAAAGGAAGAAAATTAAAACATTAAAAGAAGATGGAAACATCGAAATAGAAGAAATTGAGACGTTATAACGATGCGATCGAAAGCCTCGATCATGATGCATCTCCCAAAGATTTTTTAAATCAAATCAGTCATCTCAAAGGATCGCCTCAGAAAAAGGAAGAAAATTCAAACATTAAAAGAAGATGGAATCATCGAAACAGAAGAAATTGAGACTTTATAACGATGCGATCGAAAGCCTCGATCATAAAGCATCTCCCAAAGATATTTGGAATAAAATCAGTCTTCCTAAAGGATCGACTGAGAAAAAGGAAGAAAATTAAAACATTAAAAGAAGATGGAAACATCGAAATAGAAGAAATTGAGACGTTATAACGATGCGATCGAAAGCTTCGATCATGATGCATCTCCAAAAGATTTTTGGAATAAAATCAGTCATCTCAAAGGATCGACTGAGAAAAAGGAAGAAAATTAAAACATGAAAAGAAGATGGAATCATCGAAACAGAAGAAATTGAGACGTTATAACGATTTGTTTTAAAGCCTCGATCATGATTGATCTCCCAAAAATTTTTGAAATCAAATCAGTCATCTCAAAGGATCGACTCAGAAAAAGGTAGAAAATTCAAACATTAAAAGAAGATGGAATCATCGAAACAGAAGAAATTGAGACGTTATAACGATGCGATCGAAAGCCTCGATCATAAAGCATCTCCCAGAGATATTTGGAATAAAATCAGTCTTCCTAAAGGATCGACTGAGAAAAAGGAAGAAAATTAAAACATTAAAAGAAGATGGAAACATCGAAACAGAAGAAATTGAGACGTTATAACGATGCGAACGAAAGCCTCGATCATGATGCATCTCCCAAAGATATTTGGAATAAAATCAGTCTTCTCAAAGGATCAACTGAGAAAAAGGAAGAAAATTAAAACATTAAAAGAAGATGGAATCATCGAAACAGAAGAAATTGATACGTTATAACGATTCGTTCGAAAGCCTCGATCATGATGCATCTCCCAAAGATTTTTGAAATCAAATCAGTCATCTCAAAGGATCGACTCAGAAAAAAGGAAGAAAATTCAAACATTAAAAGAAGATGGAATCATCGAAACAGAAGAAATTAAGACGTTATAACGATGCGATCGAAAGCCTCGATCATAAAGCATCTTCCAAAGATTTTTGGAATAAAATCAGTCTTCCTAAAAGATCGACCGAGAAAAAGGAAGAAAATTAAAACATTAAAAGAAGATGGAAACTTCGAAACAGAAGAAATTGAGACGTTATAACGATGCGATCGAAAGCCTCGATCATGATGCATCTCCTAAAGATATTTGGAGTAAAATCAGTCATCTCAAAGGATCGACTGAGAAAAAGGACGAAAATTTAAACATTAATTGAAGATGGAATCATCGAAACAGAAGAAATTGAGACGTTATAACGATTCGTTCGAAAGCCTCGATCATGATGCATCTCCCAAAGATTTTTGAAATCAAATCAGTCATCTCAAAGGATCGACTCAGAAAAAGGTAGAAAATTAAAACATTAAAAGAAGATGGAATCATCGAAACAGAAGAAATTGACACGTTATAACGATGCGATCGAAAGCCTCGATCATAAAGCATCTCCCAAAGATATTTGGAATAAAATCAGTCTTCCTAAAGGATCGACCGAGAAAAAGGAAGAAAATTAAAACATTAAAAGAAGATGGAATCATTGAAAGAGAAGAAATTGAGACGTTATAATGATTCGATCGAAAGCCTCGATCATGAAGCATTTACAAAGATATTTGGAATAAAATCAGTCTTCTCAAAGGATCAACTGAGGAAAAGGAAGAAAATTCAAACATTAAAAGAAGATGGAATCATTGAAAGAGAAGAAATTGAGACGTTATAATGATTCGATCGAAAGCCTCGATCATGATGCATCTCCCAAATTTTTTTGAAATAAAATCAGTCATCTCAAAGGATCGACTGATAAAAAGGAAGAAAATTCAAACATTAAAAGAAGATGGAATCATCGAAACAGAAGAAATTGAGACGTTATAACAAAGCGATCGAAAGATTCGATCATGATGCATCTCCCAAGGATATTTGGATTAAAATCAGTCTTCTTAAAGGATCGACTGAGAAAAAGGAAGAAAATTAAAACATTAAAAGAAGATGGAAACATCGAAACAGAAGAAATTGAGACGTTATAACGATGCGATCGAAAGCCTCGATCATGATGCATCTCCCAAAGATATTTGGATTAAAATCAGTCTTCCTAAAGGATCGACTGAGAAAAAAGAAGAAAATTAAAACATTAAAAGAAGATGGAAACATCGAAACAGAAGAAATTGAGACGTTATAACGATGCGATCGAAAGCCTCGATCATAAAGCATCTCCCAAAGATATTTGGAATAAAATCAGTCTTCCTAAAGGATCGACTGAGAAAAAAGAAGAAAATTAAAACATTAAAAGAAGATTGAAACATCGAAACAGAAGAAATTGAGACGTTATAACGATGCGATCGAAAGCCTCGATCATGATGCATCCCCCAAAGATTTTTGGAATAAAATCAGTCATCTCAAAGGATCGACTGAGAAAAAGGAAGAAAATTCAAACATTAAAAGAAGATGGAAACATCGAAACAGAAGAAATTGAGACGTTACACCGATGCGATCGAAAGCCTCGATTATGATGCATCTCCCAAAGATTTTTGGAATAAAATCAGTCATCTCAAAGGATCGACTGAGAAAAAGGAAGAAAATTAAAACATGAAAAGAAGATGGAAACATCGAAACAGAAGAAATTGAGACGTTATAACGATGCGATCGAAAGCCTCGATCAAAGAGCATCTCCCAAATATATTTGGAATAAAATCAGTCTTCCTAAAGGATCGACTGAGAAAAAGGAAGAAAATTAAAACATTAAAAGAAGATGGAAACATCGAAACAGAAGAAATTGAGACGTTATAACGATGCGATCGAAAGCCTCGATCATGATGCATTGCCCAAAGATATTTGGAATAAAATCAGTCTTCTCAAAGAATCAACTGAGGAAAAGGAAGAAAATTAAAACATTAAAAGAAGATGGAATCATTGAAAGAGAAGAAATTGAGACGTTATAATGATTCGATCGAAAGCCTTGACAATGATGCATCTCCCAAATTTTTTTGAAATAAAATCAGTCTTCCTAAAGGATCGACTGAGAAAAAGGAAGAAAATTAAAACATTAAAAGAAGATGGAAACATCGAAACAGAAGAAATTGAGACGTTATAACGATGCGATCGAAAGCTTCGATCATGATGCATCTCCCAAAGATTTTTAGAATAAAATCAGTCATCTCAAAGGATCGACTGAGAAAAAGGAAGAAAATTAAAACATTAAAAGAAGATGGAAACATCGAAACAGAAGAAATTGAGACGTTATACCGATGCGATCGAAAGCCTCGATTATGATGCATCTCCCAAAGATTTTTGGAATAAAATCAGCATCTCAAAGGATCGACTGAGAAAAAGGAAGAAAATTAAAACATGAAAAGAAGATGGAAACATCGAAACAGAAGAAATTGAGACGTTATGACGATGCGATCGAAAGCCTCGATCATGATGCATCTCCCAAAGATATTTGGAATAAAATCAGTCTTCTCAATGGAATCGATTGGAAAAAAGGAAGAAAATAAAAATATTAAAAGTAGATGGAAACATCGAAATAGAAGAAATTGAGACGTTATAACGATTCGATCGAAAGCCTGGATAATGATGCATCTCCCAAAGATTTTTGGAATAAAATCAGTCATCTCAAAGAATCGACTGAGAAAAAGGAAGAAAATTAAAACATTAAAAGAAGATGGAATCATCGAAAGAGAAGAAATTGAGACGTTATAACGATGCGATCGAAAGCCTCGATCATAAAGCATCTCCCAAAGATATTTGGAATAAAAATCAGTCTTCCTAAAAGATCGACTGAGAAAAAGAAAGAAAATTAAAACATTAAAAGAAGATGGAAACTTCGAAACAGAAGAAATTGAGACGTTATAACGATGCGATCGAAAGCCTCGAACATGATGCATCTCCTAAAGATATTTGGAGTAAAATCAGTCATCTCAAAGGATCGACTGAGAAAAAGGACGAAAATTTAAACATTAATTGAAGATGGAATCATCGAAACAGAAGAAATTGAGACGTTATAACGATTCGTTCGAAAGCCTCGATCATGATGCATCTCCCAAAGATTTTTGAAATCAAATCAGTCATCTCAAAGGATCGACTCAGAAAAAAGGAAGAAAATTCAAACATTAAAAGAAGATGGAATCATCGAAACAGAAGAAATTAAGACGTTATAACGATGCGATCGAAAGCCTCGATCATAAAGCATCTTCCAAAGATTTTTGGAATAAAAATCAGTCTTCCTAAAAGATCGACTGAGAAAAAGGAAGAAAATTAAAACATTAAAAGAAGATGGAAACTTCGAAACAGAAGAAATTGAGACGTTATAAGGATTCGTTCGAAAGCCTCGATCATGATGCATCTCCCAAAGATTTTTGAAATCAAATCAGTCATCTCAAAGGATCGACTCAGAAAAAGGTAGAAAATTCAAACATTAAAAGAAGATGGAATCATCGAAACAGAAGAAATTGACACGTTATAACGATGCGATCGAAAGCCTCGATCATAAAGCATCTCCCAAAATATATTTGGAATAAAATCAGTCTTCCTAAAGGATCGACTGAGAAAAAGGAAGAAAATTAAAACATTAAAAGAAGACCGAAACATCGAAACAGAAGAAACTGAGACGTTATAACGATGCGATCGAAAGCCTCGATCATGATGCATCTCCCAAAGTTTTTTGAAATCAAATCAGTCATCTCAAAGGATCGACTCAGAAAAAGGAAAAAAATTAAAACATTAAAAGAAGATGGAATCATCGAAACAGAAGAAATTGAGACGTTATAACGATGCGATCGAAAGCCTCGATCATAAAGCATCTCCCAAAGATATTTGGAATAAAATCAGTCTTCCTAAAGGATCGACCGAGAAAAAGGAAGAAAATTAAAACATTAAAAGAACATGGAAACATCGAAACAGAAGAAATTGAGACGTTATAACGATGCGATCGAAAGCCTCGATCATGATGCATTGCCCAAAGATATTTGGAATAAAATCAGTCTTCTCAAAATATCAACTGAGGAAAAGGAAGAAAATTCAAACATTAAAAGAAGATGGAATCATTGAAAGAGAAGAAATTGAGACGTTATAATGATTCGATCAAAAGCCTCGATCATGATGCATCTCCGAAATTTTTTTGAAATAAAATCAGTCATCTCAAAGGATCGACTGATAAAAAGAAAGAAAATTCAAACATTAAAAGAAGATGGAATCATCGAAACAGAAGAAATTGAGACGTTATAACAAAGCAATCGAAAGATTCGATCATGATGCATCTCCTAAGGATATTTGGATTAAAATCAGTCTTCTTAAAGGATCGACTGAGAAAAAGGAAGAAAATTAAAACATTAAAAGAAGATGGAAACATCGAACCAGAAGAAATTGAGACGTTATAACGATGCGATCGAAAGCCTCGATCATGATGCATCTCCCAAAGATTTTTGAAATCAAATCAGTCATCTCAAAGGATCGACTCAGAAAAAGGAAAAAAATTAAAACATTAAAAGAAGATGGAATCATCGAAACAGAAGAAATTGAGACGTTATAACGATGCGATCGAAAGCCTCGATCATAAAACATCTCCCAAAGATATTTGGAATAAAATCAGTCTTCCTAAAGGATCGACCGAGAAAAAGGAAGAAAATTAAAACATTAAAAGAAGATGGAAACATCGAAACAGAAGAAATTGAGACGTTATAACGATGCGATCGAAAGCCTCGATCATGATGCATTGCCCAAAGATATTTGGAATAAAATCAGTCTTCTCAAAGGATCAACTGAGGAAAAGGAAGAAAATTCAAACATTAAAAGAAGATGGAATCATTGAAAGAGAAGAAATTGAGACGTTATAATGATTCGATCAAAAGCCTCGATCATGATGCATCTCCGAAATTTTTTTGAAATAAAATCAGTCATCTCAAAGGATCGACTGATAAAAAGGAAGAAAATTCAAACATTAAAAGAAGATGGAATCATCGAAACAGAAGAAATTGAGACGTTATAACAAAGCAATCGAAAGATTCGATCATGATGCATCTCCTAAGGATATTTGGATTAAAACCAGTCTTCTCAAAGGATCGACTGAGAAAAAGGAAGAAAATTAAAACATTAAAAGAAGATGGAAACATCGAACCAGAAGAAATTGAGACGTTATAACGATGCGATCGAAAGCCTCGATCATGATGCATCTCTCAAAGATTTTTGAAATCAAATCAGTCATCTCAAAGGATCGACTCAGAAAAAGGAAGAAAATTAAAACATTAAAAGAAGATGGAATCATCGAAACAGAAGAAATTGAGACGTTATAACGATGCGATCGAAAGCCTCGATCATAAAGCATCTCCCAAAGATATTTGGAATAAAATCAGTCTTCCTAAAGGATCGACTGAGAAAAAAGAAGAAAATTAAAACATTAAATGAAGATGGAAACATCGAAACAGAAGAAATTGAGACGTTATAACGATGCGATCGAAAGCCTCGATCATGATGCATCTCCCAAAGATTTTTGGAATAAAATCAGTCATCTCAAAGGATCGACTGAGAAAAAGGAAGAAAATTCAAACATTAAAAGAAGATGGAAACATCGAAACAGAAGAAATTGAGACGTTATAACGATGCGATCGAAAGCCTCGATCATAAAGCATCTTCCAAAGATTTTTGGAATAAAAAAGAGTCTTCCTAAAAGATCGACTGAGAAAAAGAAAGAAAATTAAAACATTAAAAGAAGATGGAAACTTCGAAACAGAAGAAATTGAGACGTTATAACGATGCGATCGAAAGCCTCGATCATGATGCATCTCCTAAAGATATTTGGAGTAAAATCAGTCATCTCAAAGGATCGACTGAGAAAAAGGACGAAAATTTAAACATTAATTGAAGAAGGAATCATCGAAACAGAAAAAATTGAGACGTTATAACGATTCGTTCGAAAGCCTCGATCATGATGCATCTCCCAAAGATTTTTGAAATCAAATCAGTCATCTCAAAGGATCGACTCAGAAAAAAGGAAGAAAATTCAATCATTAAAAGAAGATGGAATCATCGAAACAGAAGAAATTAAGACGTTATAACGATGCGATCGAAAGCCTCGATCATAAAGCATCTTCCAAAGATTTTTGGAATAAAAATCAGTCTTCCTAAAAGATCGACTGAGAAAAAGGAAGAAAATTAAAACATTAAAAGAAGATGGAAACTTCGAAACAGAAGAAATTGAGACGTTATAAGGATTCGTTCGAAAGCCTCGATCATGATGCATCTCCCAAAGATTTTTGAAATCAAATCAGTCATCTCAAAGGATCGACTCAGAAAAAGGTAGAAAATTCAAACATTAAAAGAAGATGGAATCATCGAAACAGAAGAAATTGACACGTTATAACGATGCGATCGAAAGCCTCGATCATAAAGCATCTCCCAAAGATATTTGGAATAAAATCAGTCTTCCTAAAGGATCGACTGAGAAAAAGGAAGAAAATTAAAACATTAAAAGAAGACCGAAACATCGAAACAGAAGAAACTGAGACGTTATAACGATGCGATCGAAAGCCTCGATCATGATGCATCTCCCAAAGTTTTTTGAAATCAAATCAGTCATCTCAAAGGATCGACTTAGAAAAAGGAAAAAAATTAAAACATTAAAAGAAGATGGAATCATCGAAACAGAAGAAATTGAGACGTTATAACGATGCGATCGAAAGCCTCGATCATAAAGCATCTCCCAAAGATATTTGGAATAAAATCAGTCTTCCTAAAGGATCGACCGAGAAAAAGGAAGAAAATTAAAACATTAAAAGAAGATGGAAACATCGAAACAGAAGAAATTGAGACGTTATAAAGATGCGATCGAAAGCCTCGATCATGATGCATTGCCCAAAGATATTTGGAATAAAATCAGTCTTCTCAAAGGATCAACTGAGGAAAAGGAAGAAAATTCAAACATTAAAAGAAGATGGAATCATTGAAAGAGAAGAAATTGAGACGTTATAATGATTCGATCAAAAGCCTCGATCATGATGCATCTCCGAAATTTTTTTGAAATAAAATCAGTCATCTCAAAGGATCGACTGATAAAAAGGAAGAAAATTCAAACATTAAAAGAAGATGGAATCATCGAAACAGAAGAAATTGAGACGTTATAACAAAGCAATCGAAAGATTCGATCATGATGCATCTCCTAAGGATATTTGGATTAAAATCAGTCTTCTTAAAGGATCGACTGAGAAAAAGGAAGAAAATTAAAAAATTAAAAGAAGATGGAAACATCGAACCAGAAGAAATTGAGACGTTATAACGATGCGATCGAAAGCCTGGATCATGATGCATCTCCCAAAGATTTTTGAAATCAAATCAGTCATCTCAAAGGATCGACTCAGAAAAAGGAAGAAAATTAAAACATTAAAAGAAGATGGAATCATCGAAACAGAAGAAATTGAGACGTTATAACGATGCGATCGAAAGGCTCGATCATAAAGCATCTCCCAAAGATATTTGGAATAAAATTAGTCTTCCTAAAGGATCGACTGAGAAAAAAGAAGAAAATTAAAACATTAAAAGAAGATGGAAACATCGAAACAGAAGAAATTGAGACGTTATAACGATGCGATCGAAAGCCTCGATCATGATGCATCTCCCAAAGATTTTTGGAATAAAATCAGTCATCTCAAAGGATCGACCGAGAAAAAGGAAGATAATTCAAACATTAAAAGAAGATGGAAACATCGAAACAGAAGAAATTGAGACGTTATAACGATGCGATCGAAAGCCTCGATCATAAAGCATCTTCCAAAGATTTTTGGAATAAAAATCAGTCTTCCTAAAAGATCGACTGAGAAAAAGAAAGAAAATTAAAACATTAAAAGAAGATGGAAACTTCGAAACAGAAGAAATTGAGACGTTATAACGATGCGATCGAAAGCCTCGATCATGATGCATCTCCTAAAGATATTTGGAGTAAAATCAGTCATCTCAAAGGATCGACTGAGAAAAAGGACGAAAATTTAAACATTAATTAAAGATGGAATCATCGAAACAGAAGAAATTGAGACGTTATAACGATTCGTTCGAAAGCCTCGATCATGATGCATCTCCCAAAGATTTTTGAAATCAAATCAGTCATCTCAAAGGATCGACTCAGAAAAAGGTAGAAAATTCAAACATTAAAAGAAGATGGAATCATCGAAACAGAAGAAATTGACACGTTATAACGATGCGATCGAAAGCCTCGATCATAAAGCATCTCCCAAAGATATTTGGAATAAAATCAGTCTTCCTAAAGGATCGACTGAGAAAAAGGAAGAAAATTAAAACATTAAAAGAAGACCGAAACATCGAAACAGAAGAAATTGAGACGGTATAACGATGCGATCGAAAGCCTCGATCATGATGCATCTCCCAAAGTTTTTTGAAATTAAATTTAGTCATCTCAAAGGATCGACTCAGAAAAAGGAAAAAAATTAAAACATTAAAAGAAGATGGAATCATCGAAACAGAAGAAATTGAGACGTTATAACGATGCGATCGAAAGCCTCGATCATAAAGCATCTCCCAAAGATATTTGGAATAAAATCAGTCTTCCTAAAGGATCGACCGAGAAAAAGGAAGAAAATTAAAACATTAAAAGAAGATGGAAACATCGAAACAGAAGAAATTGAGACGTTATAACGATGCGATCGAAAGCCTCGATCATAATGCATTGCCCAAAGATATTTGGAATAAAATCAGTCTTCTCAAAGGATCAACTGAGGAAAAGGAAGAAAATTCAAACATTAAAAGAAGATGGAATCATTGAAAGAGAAGAAATTGAGACGTTATAATGATTCGATCAAAAGCCTCGATCATGATGCATCTCCGAAATTTTTTTGAAATAAAATCAGTCATCTCAAAGGATCGAACGATAAAATGGAAGAAAATTCAAACATTAAAAGAAGATGGAATCATCGAAACAGAAGAAATTGAGACGTTATAACAAAGCAATCGAAAGATTCGAACATGATGCATCTCCTAAGGATATTTGGATTAAAATCAGTCTTCTTAAAGGATCGACTGAGAAAAAGGAAGAAAATTAAAACATTAAAAGAAGATGGAAACATCGAACCAGAAGAAATTGAGACGTTATAACGATGCGATCAAGAGCCTCGATCATGATGCATCTCCCAAAGTTTTTTGAAATCAAATCAGTCATCTCAAAGGATCGACTCAGAAAAAGAAAAAAAATTAAAACATTAAAAGAAGATGGAATCATCGAAACAGAAGAAATTGAGACGTTATAACGATGCGATCGAAAGCCTCGATCATAAAGCATCTCCCAAAGATATTTGGAATAAAATCAGTCTTCCTAAAGGATCGACCGAGAAAAAGGAAGAAAATTAAAACATTAAAAGAAGATGGAAACATCGAAACAGAAGAAATTGAGACGTTATAACGATGCGATCGAAAGCCTCGATCATGATGCATTGCCCAAAGATATTTGGAATAAAATCAGTCTTCTCAAAGGATAAACTGAGGAAAAGGAAGAAAATTCAAACATTAAAAGAAGATGGAAACATCGAAACAGAAGAAATTGAGACGTTATAACGATGCGATCGAAAGCCTCGATCATAAAGCATCTTCCAAAGATTTTTGGAATAAAAATCAGTCTTCCTAAAAGATCGACTGAGAAAAAGAAAGAAAATTAAAACATTAAAAGAAGATGGAAACTTCGAAACAGAAGAAATTGAGACGTTATAACGATGCGATCGAAAGCCTCGATCATGATGCATCTCCTAAAGATATTTGGAGTAAAATCAGTCATCTCAAAGGATCGACTGAGAAAAAGGACGAAAATTTAAACATTAATTGAAGATGGAATCATCGAAACAGAAGAAATTGAGACGTTATAACGATTCGTTCGAAAGCCTCGATCATGATGCATCTCCCAAAGATTTTTGAAATCAAATCAGTCATCTCAAAGGATCGACTCAGAAAAAGGTAGAAAATTCAAACATTAAAAGAAGATGGAATCATCGAAACAGAAGAAATTGAGACGTTATAACGATGCGATCGAAAGCCTCGATCATAAAGCATCTCCCAAAGATATTTGGAATAAAATCAGTCTTCCTAAAGGATCG
Organism: Ceratothoa steindachneri; assembly: GCA_963969495.1. Lineage (NCBI taxonomy): Eukaryota > Metazoa > Arthropoda > Malacostraca > Isopoda > Cymothoidae > Ceratothoa > Ceratothoa steindachneri. The sequence goes on along the minus strand of OZ018321.1, from coordinate 188,080,372 downwards.
ACTGAGAAAAAGGAAGAAAATTAAAACATTAAAAGAAGACCGAAACATCGAAACAGAAGAAATTGAGACGTTATAACGATGCGATCGAAAGCCTCGATCATGATGCATCTCCCAAAGTTTTTTGAAATCAAATCAGTCATCTCAAAGGATCGACTCAGAAAAAGGAAAAAAATTAAAACATTAAAAGAAGATGGAATCATCGAAACAGAAGAAATTGAGACGTTATAACGATGCGATCGAAAGCCTCGATCATAAAGCATCTCCCAAAGATATTTGGAATAAAATCAGTCTTCCTAAAGGATCGACCGAGAAAAAGGAAGAAAATTAAAACATTAAAAGAAGATGGAAACATCGAAACAGAAGAAATTGAGACGTTATAACGATGCGATCGAAAGCCTCGATCATGATGCATTGCCCAAAGATATTTGGAATAAAATCAGTCTTCTGAAAGGATCAACTGAGGAAAAGGAAGAAAATTCAAACATTAAAAGAAGATGGAATCATTGAAAGAGAAGAAATTGAGACGTTATAATGATTCGATCAAAAGCCTCGATCATGATGCATCTCCGAAATTTTTTTGAAATAAAATCAGTCATCTCAAAGGATCGACTGATAAAAAGGAAGAAAATTCAAACATTAAAAGAAGATGGAATCATCGAAACAGAAGAAATTGAGATGTTATAACAAAGCAATCGAAAGATTCGATCATGATGCATCTCCTAAGGATATTTGGATTAAAATCAGTCTTCTTAAAGGATCGACTGAGAAAAAGGAAGAAAATTAAAACATTAAAAGAAGATGGAAACATCGAACCAGAAGAAATTGAGACGTTATAACGATGCGATCGAAAGCCTCGATCATGATGCATCTCCCAAAGATTTTTGAAATCAAATCAGTCATCTCAAAGGATCGACTCAGAAAAAGGAAGAAAATTAAAACATTAAAAGAAGATGGAATCATCGAAACAGAAGAAATTGAGACGTTATAACGATGCGATCGAAAGCCTCGATCATAAAGCATCTCCCAAAGATATTTGGAATAAAATCAGTCTTCCTAAAGGATCGACTGAGAAAAAAGAAGAAAATTAAAACATTAAAAGAAGATGGAAACATCGAAACAGAAGAAATTGAGACGTTATAACGATGCGATCGAAAGCCTCGATCATGATGCATCTCCCAAAGATTTTTGGAATAAAATCAGTCATCTCAAAGGATCGACTGAGAAAAAGGAAGAAAATTCAAACATTAAAAGAAGATGGAAACATCGAAACAGAAGAAATTGAGACGTTATAATGATGCGATCGAAAGCCTCGATCATGATGCATCTCCCAAAGATATTTGGAATAAAATCAGTCTTCTCAAAGGATCAACTGAGGAAAAGAATGAAAATTCAAACATTAAAAGAAGATGGAATCATTGAAAGAAAAGAAATTGAGACGTTTTCATGATTCGATCGAAAGCCTCGATCATGATGCATCTTCCAAATTTTTTTGAAATAAAATCAGTCATCTCAAAGGATCGACTGATAAAAAGGAAGAAAATTCAAACATTAAAAGAAGATGGAATCATCGAAACAGAAGAAATTGAGACGTTATAACAAAGCGATCGAAAGATTCGATCATGATGCATCTCCCAAGGATATTTGGATTAAAAACAGTCTTCTTAAAGGATCGACTGAGAAAAAGGAAGAAAATTAAAACATTAAAAGAAGATGGAAACATCGAAACAGAAGAAATTGAGACGTTATAACGATGCGATCGAAAGCCTCGATCATGATGCACCTCCTAAAGATATTTGGAATAAAATCAGTCTTCTCAAAGGATCAACTGAGAAAAAGGAAGAAAATTCAAACATTAAAAGAAGATGGAATCATCGAAACAGAAGAAATTGAGACGTTATAACGATTCGTTCGAAAGCCTCGATCATGATTGATCTCCCAAAGATTTTTGAAATCAAATCAGTCATCTCAAAGGATCGACTCAGAAAAAGGTAGAAAATTCAAACATTAAAAGAAGATGGAATCATCGAAACAGAAGAATTGAGACGTTATAACGATGCGATCGAAAGCCTCGATCATAAAGCATCTCCCAAAGATATTTGGAATAAAATCAGTCTTCCTAAAGGATCGACCGAGAAAAAGGAAGAAAATTAAAACATTAAAAGAAGATGGAAACATCGAAACAGAAGAAATTGAGACGTTATAACGATGCGATCGAAAGCCTCGATCATGATGCATCTCCCAAATTTTTTTGAAATAAAATCAGTCATCTCAAAGGATCGACTGATAAAAAGGAAGAAAATTCAAACATTAAAAGAAGATGGAATCATCGAAACAGAAGAAATTGAGACGTTATAACAAAGCAATCGAAAGATTCGATCATGATGCATCTCCTAAGGATATTTGGATTAAAATCAGTCTTCTTAAAGGATCGACTGAGAAAAAGGAAGAAAATTAAAACATTAAAAGAAGATGGAAACATCGAACCAGAAGAAATTGAGACGTTATAACGATGCGATCGAAAGCCTCGATCATGATGCATCTCCCAAAGATTTTTGAAATCAAATCAGTCATCTCAAAGGATCGACTCAGAAAAAGGAAGAAAATTAAAACATTAAAAGAAGATGGAATCATCGAAACAGAAGAAATTGAGACGTTATAACGATGCGATCGAAAGCCTCGATCATAAAGCATCTCCTAAAGATATTTGGAATAAAATCAGTCTTCCTAAAGGATCGACCGAGAAAAAGGAAGAAAATTAAAACATTAAAAGAAGATGGAAACATCGAAACAGAAGAAATTGAGACGTTATAACGATGCGACCGAAAGCCTCGATCATGATGCATTGCCCAAAGATATTTGGAATAAAATCAGTCTTCTCAAAGGATCAACTGAGGAAAAGGAAGAAAATTCAAACATTAAAAGAAGATGGAATCATTGAAAGAGAAGAAATTGAGACGTTATAATGATTCGATCAAAAGCCTCGATCATGATGCATCTCCGAAATTTTTTTGAAATAAAATCAGTCATCTCAAAGGATCGACTGATAAAAAGGAAGAAAATTCAAACATTAAAAGAAGATGGAATCATCGAAACAGAAGAAATTGAGACGTTATAACAAAGCAATCGAAAGATTTGATCATGATGCATCTCCTAAGGATATTTGGATTAAAATCAGTCTTCTTAAAGGATCGACTGAGAAAAAGGAAGAAAATTAAAACATTAAAAGAAGATGGAAACATCGAAACAGAAGAAATTGAGACGTTATAACGATGCGATCGAAAGCCTCGATCATGATGCATCTCCCAAAGATTTTTGGAATAAAATCAGTCATCTCAAAGGATCGACCGAGAAAAAGGAAGAAAATTCAAACATTAAAAGAAGATGGAAACATCGAAACAGAAGAAATTGAGACGTTATAACAAAGCGATCGAAAGATTCGATCATGATGCATCTCCCAAGGATATTTGGATTAAAATCAGTCTTCTTAAAGGATCGACTGAGAAAAAGAAAGAAAATTAAAACATTAAAAGAAGATGGAAACATCGAAACAGAAGAAATTGAAACGTTATAACGATGCGATCGAAAGCCTCGATCATGATGCATCTCCTAAAGATATTTGGAATAAAATCAGTCTTCTCAAAGGATCAACTGAGAAAAAGGAAGAAAATTCAAACATTAAAAGAAGATGGAATCATCGAAACAGAAGAAATTGAGACGTTATAACGATTCGTTCGAAAGCCTCGATCATGATTGATCTCCCAAAGATTTTTGAAATCAAATCAGTCATCTCAAAGGATCGACTCAGAAAAAGGTAGAAAATTCAAACATTAAAAGAAGATGGAATCATCGAAACAGAAGAAATTGAGACGTTATAACGATGCGATCGAAAGCCTCGATCATAAAGCATCTCCCAAAGATATTTGGAATAAAATCAGTCTTCCTAAAGGATCGACTGAGAAAAAGGAAGAAAATTAAAACATTAAAAGAAGATGGAAACATCGAAACAGAAGAAATTGAGACGTTATAACGATGCGATCGAAAGCCTCGATCATGATGCATCTCCCAAAGATATTTGGAATAAAATCAGTCTTCTCAAAGGATCAACTGAGAAAAAGGAAGAAAATTAAAACATTAAAAGAAGATGGAATCATCGAAACAGAAGAAATTGAGACGTTATAACGATTCGTTCGAAAGCCTCGATCATGATGCATCTCCCAAAGATTTTTGAAATCAAATCAGTCATCTCAAAGGATCGACTCAGAAAAAAGGAAGAAAATTCAAACATTAAAAGAAGATGGAATCATCGAAACAGAAGAAATTGAGACGTTATAACGATGCGATCGAAAGCCTCGATCATAAAGCATCTTCCAAAGATTTTTGGAATAAAATCAGTCTTCCTAAAAGATCGACTGAGAAAAAGGAAGAAAATTAAAACATTAAAAGAAGATGGAATCATCGAAACAGAAGAAATTGAGACGTTATAACGATGCGATCGAAAGCCTCGATCATGATGCATCTTCTAAAGATATTTGGAGTAAAATCAGTCATCTCAAAGGATCGACTGAGAAAAAGGACGAAAATTTATACATTAATTGAAGATGGAATCATCGAAACAGAAGAAATTGAGACGTTATAACGATTCGTTCGAAAGCCTCGATCATGATGCATCTCCCAAAGATTTTTGAAATCAAATCAGTCATCTCAAAGGATCGACTCAGAAAAAGGTAGAAAATTCAAACATTAAAAGAAGATGGAATCATCGAAACAGAAGAAATTGAGACGTTATAACGATGCGATCGAAAGCCTCGATCATAAAGCATCTCCCAAAGATATTTGGAATAAAATCAGTCTTCCTAAAGGATCGACTGAGAAAAAGGAAGAAAATTAAAACATTAAAAGAAGACCGAAACATCGAAACAGAAGAAATTGAGACGTTATAACGATGCGATCGAAAGCCTCGATCATGATGCATCTCCCAAAGTTTTTTGAAATCAAATCAGTCATCTCAAAGGATCGACTCAGAAAAAGGAAAAAAATTAAAACATTAAAAGAAGATGGAATCATCGAAACAGAAGAAATTGAGACGTTATAACGATGCGATCGAAAGCCTCGATCATAAAGCATCTCCCAAAGATATTTGGAATAAAATCAGTCTTCCTAAAGGATCGACCGAGAAAAAGGAAGAAAATTAAAACATTAAAAGAAGATGGAAACATCGAAACAGAAGAAATTGAGACGTTATAACGATGCGATCGAAAGCCTCGATCATGATGCATTGCCCAAAGATATATGGAATAAAATCAGTCTTCTCAAAGGATCAACTGAGGAAAAGGAAGAAAATTCAAACATTAAAAGAAGATGGAATCATTGAAAGAGAAGAAATTGAGACGTTATAATGATTCGATCAAAAGCCTCGATCATGATGCATCTCCGAAATTTTTTTGAAATAAAATCAGTCATCTCAAAGGATCGACTGATAAAAAGGAAGAAAATTCAAACATTAAAAGAAGATGGAATCATCGAAACAGAAGAAATTGAGACGTTATAACAAAGCAATCGAAAGATTCGATCATGATGCATCTCCTAAGGATATTTGGATTAAAATCAGTCTTCTTAAAGGATCGACTGAGAAAAAGGAAGAAAATTAAAACATTAAGAGAAGATGGAAACATCGAACCAGAAGAAATTGAGACGTTATAACGATGCGATCGAAAGCCTCGATCATGATGCATCTCCCAAAGATTTTTGAAATCAAATCAGTCATCTCAAAGGATCGACTCAGAAAAAGGAAGAAAATTAAAACATTAAAAGAAGATGGAATCATCGAAACAGAAGAAATTGAGACGTTATAACGATGCGATCGAAAGCCTCGATCATAAAGCATCTCCCAAAGATATTTGGAATAAAATCAGTCTTCTCAAAGGATCAACTGAGAAAAAGGAAGAAAATTAAAACATTAAAAGAAGATGGAATCATCGAAACAGAAGAAATTGAGACGTTATAACGATTCGTTCGAAAGCCTCGATCATGATGCATCTCCCAAAGATTTTTGAAATCAAATCAGTCATCTCAAAGGATCGACTCAGAAAAAAGGAAGAAAATTCAAACATTAAAAGAAGATGGAATCATCGAAACAGAAGAAATTGAGACGTTATAACGATGCGATCGAAAGCCTCGATCATAAAGCATCTTCCAAAGATTTTTGGAATAAAATCAGTCTTCCTAAAAGATCGACTGAGAAAAAGGAAGAAAATTAAAACATTAAAAGAAGATGGAATCATCGAAACAGAAGAAATTGAGACGTTATAACGATGCGATCGAAAGCCTCGATCATGATGCATCTTCTAAAGATATTTGGAGTAAAATCAGTCATCTCAAAGGATCGACTGAGAAAAAGGACGAAAATTTATACATTAATTGAAGATGGAATCATCGAAACAGAAGAAATTGAGACGTTATAACGATTCGTTCGAAAGCCTCGATCATGATGCATCTCCCAAAGATTTTTGAAATCAAATCAGTCATCTCAAAGGATCGACTCAGAAAAAGGTAGAAAATTCAAACATTAAAAGAAGATGGAATCATCGAAACAGAAGAAATTGAGACGTTATAACGATGCGATCGAAAGCCTCGATCATAAAGCATCTCCCAAAGATATTTGGAATAAAATCAGTCTTCCTAAAGGATCGACTGAGAAAAAGGAAGAAAATTAAAACATTAAAAGAAGACCGAAACATCGAAACAGAAGAAATTGAGACGTTATAACGATGCGATCGAAAGCCTCGATCATGATGCATCTCCCAAAGTTTTTTGAAATCAAATCAGTCATCTCAAAGGATCGACTCAGAAAAAGGAAAAAAATTAAAACATTAAAAGAAGATGGAATCATCGAAACAGAAGAAATTGAGACGTTATAACGATGCGATCGAAAGCCTCGATCATAAAGCATCTCCCAAAGATATTTGGAATAAAATCAGTCTTCCTAAAGGATCGACCGAGAAAAAGGAAGAAAATTAAAACATTAAAAGAAGATGGAAACATCGAAACAGAAGAAATTGAGACGTTATAACGATGCGATCGAAAGCCTCGATCATGATGCATTGCCCAAAGATATATGGAATAAAATCAGTCTTCTCAAAGGATCAACTGAGGAAAAGGAAGAAAATTCAAACATTAAAAGAAGATGGAATCATTGAAAGAGAAGAAATTGAGACGTTATAATGATTCGATCAAAAGCCTCGATCATGATGCATCTCCGAAATTTTTTTGAAATAAAATCAGTCATCTCAAAGGATCGACTGATAAAAAGGAAGAAAATTCAAACATTAAAAGAAGATGGAATCATCGAAACAGAAGAAATTGAGACGTTATAACAAAGCAATCGAAAGATTCGATCATGATGCATCTCCTAAGGATATTTGGATTAAAATCAGTCTTCTTAAAGGATCGACTGAGAAAAAGGAAGAAAATTAAAACATTAAGAGAAGATGGAAACATCGAACCAGAAGAAATTGAGACGTTATAACGATGCGATCGAAAGCCTCGATCATGATGCATCTCCCAAAGATTTTTGAAATCAAATCAGTCATCTCAAAGGATCGACTCAGAAAAAGGAAGAAAATTAAAACATTAAAAGAAGATGGAATCATCGAAACAGAAGAAATTGAGACGTTATAACGATGCGATCGAAAGCCTCGATCATAAAGCATCTCCCAAAGATATTTGGAATAAAATCAGTCTTCCTAAAGGATCGACTGAGAAAAAAGAAGAAAATTAAAACATTAAAAGAAGATGGAAACATCGAAACAGAAGAAATTGAGACGTTATAACGATGCGATCGAAAGCCTCGATCATGATGCATCTCCCAAAGATTTTTGGAATAAAATCAGTCATCTCAAAGGATCGACTGAGAAAAAGGAAGAAAATTCAAACATTAAAAGAAGATGGAAACATCGAAACAGAAGAAATTGAGAGGTTATAACGATGCGATCGAAAGCCTCGATCATGATGCATCTCCCAAAGATATTTGGAATAAAATCAGTCTTCTCAAAGGATCAACTGAGGAAAAGAAAAAAAATTCAAACATTAAAAGAAGATGGAATCATTGAAAGAGAAGAAATTGAGACGTTTTCATGATTCGATCGAAAGCCTCGATCATGATGCATCTTCCAAATTTTTTTGAAATAAAATCAGTCATCTCAAAGGATCGACTGATAAAAAGGAAGAAAATTCAAACATTAAAAGAAGATGGAATCATCGAAACAGAAGAAATTGAGACGTTATAACAAAGCAATCGAAAGATTCGATCATGATGCATCTCCTAAGGATATTTGGATTAAAACCAGTCTTCTCAAAGGATCGACTGAGAAAAAGGAAGAAAATTAAAACATTAAAAGAAGATGGAAACATCGAACCAGAAGAAATTGAGACGTTATAACGATGCGATCGAAAGCCTCGATCATGATGCATCTCTCAAAGATTTTTGAAATCAAATCAGTCATCTCAAAGGATCGACTCAGAAAAAGGAAGAAAATTAAAACATTAAAAGAAGATGGAATCATCGAAACAGAAGAAATTGAGACGTTATAACGATGCGATCGAAAGCCTCGATCATAAAGCATCTCCCAAAGATATTTGGAATAAAATCAGTCTTCCTAAAGGATCGACTGAGAAAAAAGAAGAAAATTAAAACATTAAATGAAGATGGAAACATCGAAACAGAAGAAATTGAGACGTTATAACGATGCGATCGAAAGCCTCGATCATGATGCATCTCCCAAAGATTTTTGGAATAAAATCAGTCATCTCAAAGGATCGACTGAGAAAAAGGAAGAAAATTCAAACATTAAAAGAAGATGGAAACATCGAAACAGAAGAAATTGAGACGTTATAACGATGCGATCGAAAGCCTCGATCATAAAGCATCTTCCAAAGATTTTTGGAATAAAAAAGAGTCTTCCTAAAAGATCGACTGAGAAAAAGAAAGAAAATTAAAACATTAAAAGAAGATGGAAACTTCGAAACAGAAGAAATTGAGACGTTATAACGATGCGATCGAAAGCCTCGATCATGATGCATCTCCTAAAGATATTTGGAGTAAAATCAGTCATCTCAAAGGATCGACTGAGAAAAAGGACGAAAATTTAAACATTAATTGAAGAAGGAATCATCGAAACAGAAAAAATTGAGACGTTATAACGATTCGTTCGAAAGCCTCGATCATGATGCATCTCCCAAAGATTTTTGAAATCAAATCAGTCATCTCAAAGGATCGACTCAGAAAAAAGGAAGAAAATTCAATCATTAAAAGAAGATGGAATCATCGAAACAGAAGAAATTAAGACGTTATAACGATGCGATCGAAAGCCTCGATCATAAAGCATCTTCCAAAGATTTTTGGAATAAAAATCAGTCTTCCTAAAAGATCGACTGAGAAAAAGGAAGAAAATTAAAACATTAAAAGAAGATGGAAACTTCGAAACAGAAGAAATTGAGACGTTATAAGGATTCGTTCGAAAGCCTCGATCATGATGCATCTCCCAAAGATTTTTGAAATCAAATCAGTCATCTCAAAGGATCGACTCAGAAAAAGGTAGAAAATTCAAACATTAAAAGAAGATGGAATCATCGAAACAGAAGAAATTGACACGTTATAACGATGCGATCGAAAGCCTCGATCATAAAGCATCTCCCAAAGATATTTGGAATAAAATCAGTCTTCCTAAAGGATCGACTGAGAAAAAGGAAGAAAATTAAAACATTAAAAGAAGACCGAAACATCGAAACAGAAGAAACTGAGACGTTATAACGATGCGATCGAAAGCCTCGATCATGATGCATCTCCCAAAGTTTTTTGAAATCAAATCAGTCATCTCAAAGGATCGACTTAGAAAAAGGAAAAAAATTAAAACATTAAAAGAAGATGGAATCATCGAAACAGAAGAAATTGAGACGTTATAACGATGCGATCGAAAGCCTCGATCATAAAGCATCTCCCAAAGATATTTGGAATAAAATCAGTCTTCCTAAAGGATCGACCGAGAAAAAGGAAGAAAATTAAAACATTAAAAGAAGATGGAAACATCGAAACAGAAGAAATTGAGACGTTATAAAGATGCGATCGAAAGCCTCGATCATGATGCATTGCCCAAAGATATTTGGAATAAAATCAGTCTTCTCAAAGGATCAACTGAGGAAAAGGAAGAAAATTCAAACATTAAAAGAAGATGGAATCATTGAAAGAGAAGAAATTGAGACGTTATAATGATTCGATCAAAAGCCTCGATCATGATGCATCTCCGAAATTTTTTTGAAATAAAATCAGTCATCTCAAAGGATCGACTGATAAAAAGGAAGAAAATTCAAACATTAAAAGAAGATGGAATCATCGAAACAGAAGAAATTGAGACGTTATAACAAAGCAATCGAAAGATTCGATCATGATGCATCTCCTAAGGATATTTGGATTAAAATCAGTCTTCTTAAAGGATCGACTGAGAAAAAGGAAGAAAATTAAAAAATTAAAAGAAGATGGAAACATCGAACCAGAAGAAATTGAGACGTTATAACGATGCGATCGAAAGCCTGGATCATGATGCATCTCCCAAAGATTTTTGAAATCAAATCAGTCATCTCAAAGGATCGACTCAGAAAAAGGAAGAAAATTAAAACATTAAAAGAAGATGGAATCATCGAAACAGAAGAAATTGAGACGTTATAACGATGCGATCGAAAGGCTCGATCATAAAGCATCTCCCAAAGATATTTGGAATAAAATTAGTCTTCCTAAAGGATCGACTGAGAAAAAAGAAGAAAATTAAAACATTAAAAGAAGATGGAAACATCGAAACAGAAGAAATTGAGACGTTATAACGATGCGATCGAAAGCCTCGATCATGATGCATCTCCCAAAGATTTTTGGAATAAAATCAGTCATCTCAAAGGATCGACCGAGAAAAAGGAAAATAATTCAAACATTAAAAGAAGATGGAAACATCGAAACAGAAGAAATTGAGACGTTATAACGATGCGATCGAAAGCCTCGATCATAAAGCATCTTCCAAAGATTTTTGGAATAAAAATCAGTCTTCCTAAAAGATCGACTGAGAAAAAGAAAGAAAATTAAAACATTAAAAGAAGATGGAAACTTCGAAACAGAAGAAATTGAGACGTTATAACGATGCGATCGAAAGCCTCGATCATGATGCATCTCCTAAAGATATTTGGAGTAAAATCAGTCATCTCAAAGGATCGACTGAGAAAAAGGACGAAAATTTAAACATTAATTAAAGATGGAATCATCGAAACAGAAGAAATTGAGACGTTATAACGATTCGTTCGAAAGCCTCGATCATGATGCATCTCCCAAAGATTTTTGAAATCAAATCAGTCATCTCAAAGGATCGACTCAGAAAAAGGTAGAAAATTCAAACATTAAAAGAAGATGGAATCATCGAAACAGAAGAAATTGACACGTTATAACGATGCGATCGAAAGCCTCGATCATAAAGCATCTCCCAAAGATATTTGGAATAAAATCAGTCTTCCTAAAGGATCGACTGAGAAAAAGGAAGAAAATTAAAACATTAAAAGAAGACCGAAACATCGAAACAGAAGAAATTGAGACGGTATAACGATGCGATCGAAAGCCTCGATCATGATGCATCTCCCAAAGTTTTTTGAAATTAAATTTAGTCATCTCAAAGGATCGACTCAGAAAAAGGAAAAAAATTAAAACATTAAAAGAAGATGGAATCATCGAAACAGAAGAAATTGAGACGTTATAACGATGCGATCGAAAGCCTCGATCATAAAGCATCTCCCAAAGATATTTGGAATAAAATCAGTCTTCCTAAAGGATCGACCGAGAAAAAGGAAGAAAATTAAAACATTAAAAGAAGATGGAAACATCGAAACAGAAGAAATTGAGACGTTATAACGATGCGATCGAAAGCCTCGATCATAATGCATTGCCCAAAGATATTTGGAATAAAATCAGTCTTCTCAAAGGATCAACTGAGGAAAAGGAAGAAAATTCAAACATTAAAAGAAGATGGAATCATTGAAAGAGAAGAAATTGAGACGTTATAATGATTCGATCAAAAGCCTCGATCATGATGCATCTCCGAAATTTTTTTGAAATAAAATCAGTCATCTCAAAGGATCGAACGATAAAATGGAAGAAAATTCAAACATTAAAAGAAGATGGAATCATCGAAACAGAAGAAATTGAGACGTTATAACAAAGCAATCGAAAGATTCGAACATGATGCATCTCCTAAGGATATTTGGATTAAAATCAGTCTTCTTAAAGGATCGACTGAGAAAAAGGAAGAAAATTAAAACATTAAAAGAAGATGGAAACATCGAACCAGAAGAAATTGAGACGTTATAACGATGCGATCAAGAGCCTCGATCATGATGCATCTCCCAAAGTTTTTTGAAATCAAATCAGTCATCTCAAAGGATCGACTCAGAAAAAGAAAAAAAATTAAAACATTAAAAGAAGATGGAATCATCGAAACAGAAGAAATTGAGACGTTATAACGATGCGATCGAAAGCCTCGATCATAAAGCATCTCCCAAAGATATTTGGAATAAAATCAGTCTTCCTAAAGGATCGACCGAGAAAAAGGAAGAAAATTAAAACATTAAAAGAAGATGGAAACATCGAAACAGAAGAAATTGAGACGTTATAACGATGCGATCGAAAGCCTCGATCATGATGCATTGCCCAAAGATATTTGGAATAAAATCAGTCTTCTCAAAGGATAAACTGAGGAAAAGGAAGAAAATTCAAACATTAAAAGAAGATGGAAACATCGAAACAGAAGAAATTGAGACGTTATAACGATGCGATCGAAAGCCTCGATCATAAAGCATCTTCCAAAGATTTTTGGAATAAAAATCAGTCTTCCTAAAAGATCGACTGAGAAAAAGAAAGAAAATTAAAACATTAAAAGAAGATGGAAACTTCGAAACAGAAGAAATTGAGACGTTATAACGATGCGATCGAAAGCCTCGATCATGATGCATCTCCTAAAGATATTTGGAGTAAAATCAGTCATCTCAAAGGATCGACTGAGAAAAAGGACGAAAATTTAAACATTAATTGAAGATGGAATCATCGAAACAGAAGAAATTGAGACGTTATAACGATTCGTTCGAAAGCCTCGATCATGATGCATCTCCCAAAGATTTTTGAAATCAAATCAGTCATCTCAAAGGATCGACTCAGAAAAAGGTAGAAAATTCAAACATTAAAAGAAGATGGAATCATCGAAACAGAAGAAATTGAGACGTTATAACGATGCGATCGAAAGCCTCGATCATAAAGCATCTCCCAAAGATATTTGGAATAAAATCAGTCTTCCTAAAGGATCGACTGAGAAAAAGGAAGAAAATTAAAACATTAAAAGAAGACCGAAACATCGAAACAGAAGAAATTGAGACGTTATAACGATGCGATCGAAAGCCTCGATCATGATGCATCTCCCAAAGTTTTTTGAAATCAAATCAGTCATCTCAAAGGATCGACTCAGAAAAAGGAAAAAAATTAAAACATTAAAAGAAGATGGAATCATCGAAACAGAAGAAATTGAGACGTTATAACGATGCGATCGAAAGCCTCGATCATAAAGCATCTCCCAAAGATATTTGGAATAAAATCAGTCTTCCTAAAGGATCGACCGAGAAAAAGGAAGAAAATTAAAACATTAAAAGAAGATGGAAACATCGAAACAGAAGAAATTGAGACGTTATAACGATGCGATCGAAAGCCTCGATCATGATGCATTGCCCAAAGATATTTGGAATAAAATCAGTCTTCTGAAAGGATCAACTGAGGAAAAGGAAGAAAATTCAAACATTAAAAGAAGATGGAATCATTGAAAGAGAAGAAATTGAGACGTTATAATGATTCGATCAAAAGCCTCGATCATGATGCATCTCCGAAATTTTTTTGAAATAAAATCAGTCATCTCAAAGGATCGACTGATAAAAAGGAAGAAAATTCAAACATTAAAAGAAGATGGAATCATCGAAACAGAAGAAATTGAGATGTTATAACAAAGCAATCGAAAGATTCGATCATGATGCATCTCCTAAGGATATTTGGATTAAAATCAGTCTTCTTAAAGGATCGACTGAGAAAAAGGAAGAAAATTAAAACATTAAAAGAAGATGGAAACATCGAACCAGAAGAAATTGAGACGTTATAACGATGCGATCGAAAGCCTCGATCATGATGCATCTCCCAAAGATTTTTGAAATCAAATCAGTCATCTCAAAGGATCGACTCAGAAAAAGGAAGAAAATTAAAACATTAAAAGAAGATGGAATCATCGAAACAGAAGAAATTGAGACGTTATAACGATGCGATCGAAAGCCTCGATCATAAAGCATCTCCCAAAGATATTTGGAATAAAATCAGTCTTCCTAAAGGATCGACTGAGAAAAAAGAAGAAAATTAAAACATTAAAAGAAGATGGAAACATCGAAACAGAAGAAATTGAGACGTTATAACGATGCGATCGAAAGCCTCGATCATGATGCATCTCCCAAAGATTTTTGGAATAAAATCAGTCATCTCAAAGGATCGACTGAGAAAAAGGAAGAAAATTCAAACATTAAAAGAAGATGGAAACATCGAAACAGAAGAAATTGAGACGTTATAATGATGCGATCGAAAGCCTCGATCATGATGCATCTCCCAAAGATATTTGGAATAAAATCAGTCTTCTCAAAGGATCAACTGAGGAAAAGAATGAAAATTCAAACATTAAAAGAAGATGGAATCATTGAAAGAGAAGAAATTGAGACGTTTTCATGATTCGATCGAAAGCCTCGATCATGATCCATCTTCCAAATTTTTTTGAAATAAAATCAGTCATCTCAAAGGATCGACTGATAAAAAGGAAGAAAATTCAAACATTAAAAGAAGATGGAATCATCGAAACAGAAGAAATTGAGACGTTATAACAAAGCGATCGAAAGATTCGATCATGATGCATCTCCCAAGGATATTTGGATTAAAAACAGTCTTCTTAAAGGATCGACTGAGAAAAAGGAAGAAAATTAAAACATTAAAAGAAGATGGAAACATCGAAACAGAAGAAATTGAGACGTTATAACGATGCGATCGAAAGCCTCGATCATGATGCACCTCCTAAAGATATTTGGAATAAAATCAGTCTTCTCAAAGGATCAACTGAGAAAAAGGAAGAAAATTCAAACATTAAAAGAAGATGGAATCATCGAAACAGAAGAAATTGAGACGTTATAACGATTCGTTCGAAAGCCTCGATCATGATTGATCTCCCAAAGATTTTTGAAATCAAATCAGTCATCTCAAAGGATCGACTCAGAAAAAGGTAGAAAATTCAAACATTAAAAGAAGATGGAATCATCGAAACAGAAGAATTGAGACGTTATAACGATGCGATCGAAAGCCTCGATCATAAAGCATCTCCCAAAGATATTTGGAATAAAATCAGTCTTCCTAAAGGATCGACCGAGAAAAAGGAAGAAAATTAAAACATTAAAAGAAGATGGAAACATCGAAACAGAAGAAATTGAGACGTTATAACGATGCGATCGAAAGCCTCGATCATGATGCATCTCCCAAATTTTTTTGAAATAAAATCAGTCATCTCAAAGGATCGACTGATAAAAAGGAAGAAAATTCAAACATTAAAAGAAGATGGAATCATCGAAACAGAAGAAATTGAGACGTTATAACAAAGCAATCGAAAGATTCGATCATGATGCATCTCCTAAGGATATTTGGATTAAAATCAGTCTTCTTAAAGGATCGACTGAGAAAAAGGAAGAAAATTAAAACATTAAAAGAAGATGGAAACATCGAACCAGAAGAAATTGAGACGTTATAACGATGCGATCGAAAGCCTCGATCATGATGCATCTCCCAAAGATTTTTGAAATCAAATCAGTCATCTCAAAGGATCGACTCAGAAAAAGGAAGAAAATTAAAACATTAAAAGAAGATGGAATCATCGAAACAGAAGAAATTGAGACGTTATAACGATGCGATCGAAAGCCTCGATCATAAAGCATCTCCTAAAGATATTTGGAATAAAATCAGTCTTCCTAAAGGATCGACCGAGAAAAAGGAAGAAAATTAAAACATTAAAAGAAGATGGAAACATCGAAACAGAAGAAATTGAGACGTTATAACGATGCGACCGAAAGCCTCGATCATGATGCATTGCCCAAAGATATTTGGAATAAAATCAGTCTTCTCAAAGGATCAACTGAGGAAAAGGAAGAAAATTCAAACATTAAAAGAAGATGGAATCATTGAAAGAGAAGAAATTGAGACGTTATAATGATTCGATCAAAAGCCTCGATCATGATGCATCTCCGAAATTTTTTTGAAATAAAATCAGTCATCTCAAAGGATCGACTGATAAAAAGGAAGAAAATTCAAACATTAAAAGAAGATGGAATCATCGAAACAGAAGAAATTGAGACGTTATAACAAAGCAATCGAAAGATTTGATCATGATGCATCTCCTAAGGATATTTGGATTAAAATCAGTCTTCTTAAAGGATCGACTGAGAAAAAGGAAGAAAATTAAAACATTAAAAGAAGATGGAAACATCGAAACAGAAGAAATTGAGACGTTATAACGATGCGATCGAAAGCCTCGATCATGATGCATCTCCCAAAGATTTTTGGAATAAAATCAGTCATCTCAAAGGATCGACCGAGAAAAAGGAAGAAAATTCAAACATTAAAAGAAGATGGAAACATCGAAACAGAAGAAATTGAGACGTTATAACAAAGCGATCGAAAGATTCGATCATGATGCATCTCCCAAGGATATTTGGATTAAAATCAGTCTTCTTAAAGGATCGACTGAGAAAAAGAAAGAAAATTAAAACATTAAAAGAAGATGGAAACATCGAAACAGAAGAAATTGAAACGTTATAACGATGCGATCGAAAGCCTCGATCATGATGCATCTCCTAAAGATATTTGGAATAAAATCAGTCTTCTCAAAGGATCAACTGAGAAAAAGGAAGAAAATTCAAACATTAAAAGAAGATGGAATCATCGAAACAGAAGAAATTGAGACGTTATAACGATTCGTTCGAAAGCCTCGATCATGATTGATCTCCCAAAGATTTTTGAAATCAAATCAGTCATCTCAAAGGATCGACTCAGAAAAAGGTAGAAAATTCAAACATTAAAAGAAGATGGAATCATCGAAACAGAAGAAATTGAGACGTTATAACGATGCGATCGAAAGCCTCGATCATAAAGCATCTCCCAAAGATATTTGGAATAAAATCAGTCTTCCTAAAGGATCGACTGAGAAAAAGGAAGAAAATTAAAACATTAAAAGAAGATGGAAACATCGAAACAGAAGAAATTGAGACGTTATAACGATGCGATCGAAAGCCTCGATCATGATGCATCTCCCAAAGATATTTGGAATAAAATCAGTCTTCTCAAAGGATCAACTGAGAAAAAGGAAGAAAATTAAAACATTAAAAGAAGATGGAATCATCGAAACAGAAGAAATTGAGACGTTATAACGATTCGTTCGAAAGCCTCGATCATGATGCATCTCCCAAAGATTTTTGAAATCAAATCAGTCATCTCAAAGGATCGACTCAGAAAAAAGGAAGAAAATTCAAACATTAAAAGAAGATGGAATCATCGAAACAGAAGAAATTGAGACGTTATAACGATGCGATCGAAAGCCTCGATCATAAAGCATCTTCCAAAGATTTTTGGAATAAAATCAGTCTTCCTAAAAGATCGACTGAGAA
Source organism: Ceratothoa steindachneri (assembly GCA_963969495.1). Taxonomy (NCBI): domain Eukaryota; kingdom Metazoa; phylum Arthropoda; class Malacostraca; order Isopoda; family Cymothoidae; genus Ceratothoa; species Ceratothoa steindachneri. Next base: position 188,062,573 of record OZ018321.1, on the reverse strand, counting down.
AAAGGAAGAAAATTAAAACATTAAAAGAAGATGGAATCATCGAAACAGAAGAAATTGAGACGTTATAACGATGCGATCGAAAGCCTCGATCATGATGCATCTTCTAAAGATATTTGGAGTAAAATCAGTCATCTCAAAGGATCGACTGAGAAAAAGGACGAAAATTTATACATTAATTGAAGATGGAATCATCGAAACAGAAGAAATTGAGACGTTATAACGATTCGTTCGAAAGCCTCGATCATGATGCATCTCCCAAAGATTTTTGAAATCAAATCAGTCATCTCAAAGGATCGACTCAGAAAAAGGTAGAAAATTCAAACATTAAAAGAAGATGGAATCATCGAAACAGAAGAAATTGAGACGTTATAAGGATGCGATCGAAAGCCTCGATCATAAAGCATCTCCCAAAGATATTTGGAATAAAATCAGTCTTCCTAAAGGATCGACTGAGAAAAAGGAAGAAAATTAAAACATTAAAAGAAGACCGAAACATCGAAACAGAAGAAATTGAGACGTTATAACGATGCGATCGAAAGCCTCGATCATGATGCATCTCCCAAAGTTTTTTGAAATCAAATCAGTCATCTCAAAGGATCGACTCAGAAAAAGGAAAAAAATTAAAACATTAAAAGAAGATGGAATCATCGAAACAGAAGAAATTGAGACGTTATAACGATGCGATCGAAAGCCTCGATCATAAAGCATCTCCCAAAGATATTTGGAATAAAATCAGTCTTCCTAAAGGATCGACCGAGAAAAAGGAAGAAAATTAAAACATTAAAAGAAGATGGAAACATCGAAACAGAAGAAATTGAGACGTTATAACGATGCGATCGAAAGCCTCGATCATGATGCATTGCCCAAAGATATATGGAATAAAATCAGTCTTCTCAAAGGATCAACTGAGGAAAAGGAAGAAAATTCAAACATTAAAAGAAGATGGAATCATTGAAAGAGAAGAAATTGAGACGTTATAATGATTCGATCAAAAGCCTCGATCATGATGCATCTCCGAAATTTTTTTGAAATAAAATCAGTCATCTCAAAGGATCGACTGATAAAAAGGAAGAAAATTCAAACATTAAAAGAAGATGGAATCATCGAAACAGAAGAAATTGAGACGTTATAACAAAGCAATCGAAAGATTCGATCATGATGCATCTCCTAAGGATATTTGGATTAAAATCAGTCTTCTTAAAGGATCGACTGAGAAAAAGGAAGAAAATTAAAACATTAAGAGAAGATGGAAACATCGAACCAGAAGAAATTGAGACGTTATAACGATGCGATCGAAAGCCTCGATCATGATGCATCTCCCAAAGATTTTTGAAATCAAATCAGTCATCTCAAAGGATCGACTCAGAAAAAGGAAGAAAATTAAAACATTAAAAGAAGATGGAATCATCGAAACAGAAGAAATTGAGACGTTATAACGATGCGATCGAAAGCCTCGATCATAAAGCATCTCCCAAAGATATTTGGAATAAAATCAGTCTTCTCAAAGGATCAACTGAGAAAAAGGAAGAAAATTAAAACATTAAAAGAAGATGGAATCATCGAAACAGAAGAAATTGAGACGTTATAACGATTCGTTCGAAAGCCTCGATCATGATGCATCTCCCAAAGATTTTTGAAATCAAATCAGTCATCTCAAAGGATCGACTCAGAAAAAAGGAAGAAAATTCAAACATTAAAAGAAGATGGAATCATCGAAACAGAAGAAATTGAGACGTTATAACGATGCGATCGAAAGCCTCGATCATAAAGCATCTTCCAAAGATTTTTGGAATAAAATCAGTCTTCCTAAAAGATCGACTGAGAAAAAGGAAGAAAATTAAAACATTAAAAGAAGATGGAATCATCGAAACAGAAGAAATTGAGACGTTATAACGATGCGATCGAAAGCCTCGATCATGATGCATCTTCTAAAGATATTTGGAGTAAAATCAGTCATCTCAAAGGATCGACTGAGAAAAAGGACGAAAATTTATACATTAATTGAAGATGGAATCATCGAAACAGAAGAAATTGAGACGTTATAACGATTCGTTCGAAAGCCTCGATCATGATGCATCTCCCAAAGATTTTTGAAATCAAATCAGTCATCTCAAAGGATCGACTCAGAAAAAGGTAGAAAATTCAAACATTAAAAGAAGATGGAATCATCGAAACAGAAGAAATTGAGACGTTATAACGATGCGATCGAAAGCCTCGATCATAAAGCATCTCCCAAAGATATTTGGAATAAAATCAGTCTTCCTAAAGGATCGACTGAGAAAAAGGAAGAAAATTAAAACATTAAAAGAAGACCGAAACATCGAAACAGAAGAAATTGAGACGTTATAACGATGCGATCGAAAGCCTCGATCATGATGCATCTCCCAAAGTTTTTTGAAATCAAATCAGTCATCTCAAAGGATCGACTCAGAAAAAGGAAAAAAATTAAAACATTAAAAGAAGATGGAATCATCGAAACAGAAGAAATTGAGACGTTATAACGATGCGATCGAAAGCCTCGATCATAAAGCATCTCCCAAAGATATTTGGAATAAAATCAGTCTTCCTAAAGGATCGACCGAGAAAAAGGAAGAAAATTAAAACATTAAAAGAAGATGGAAACATCGAAACAGAAGAAATTGAGACGTTATAACGATGCGATCGAAAGCCTCGATCATGATGCATTGCCCAAAGATATATGGAATAAAATCAGTCTTCTCAAAGGATCAACTGAGGAAAAGGAAGAAAATTCAAACATTAAAAGAAGATGGAATCATTGAAAGAGAAGAAATTGAGACGTTATAATGATTCGATCAAAAGCCTCGATCATGATGCATCTCCGAAATTTTTTTGAAATAAAATCAGTCATCTCAAAGGATCGACTGATAAAAAGGAAGAAAATTCAAACATTAAAAGAAGATGGAATCATCGAAACAGAAGAAATTGAGACGTTATAACAAAGCAATCGAAAGATTCGATCATGATGCATCTCCTAAGGATATTTGGATTAAAATCAGTCTTCTTAAAGGATCGACTGAGAAAAAGGAAGAAAATTAAAACATTAAGAGAAGATGGAAACATCGAACCAGAAGAAATTGAGACGTTATAACGATGCGATCGAAAGCCTCGATCATGATGCATCTCCCAAAGATTTTTGAAATCAAATCAGTCATCTCAAAGGATCGACTCAGAAAAAGGAAGAAAATTAAAACATTAAAAGAAGATGGAATCATCGAAACAGAAGAAATTGAGACGTTATAACGATGCGATCGAAAGCCTCGATCATAAAGCATCTCCCAAAGATATTTGGAATAAAATCAGTCTTCCTAAAGGATCGACTGAGAAAAAAGAAGAAAATTAAAACATTAAAAGAAGATGGAAACATCGAAACAGAAGAAATTGAGACGTTATAACGATGCGATCGAAAGCCTCGATCATGATGCATCTCCCAAAGATTTTTGGAATAAAATCAGTCATCTCAAAGGATCGACTGAGAAAAAGGAAGAAAATTCAAACATTAAAAGAAGATGGAAACATCGAAACAGAAGAAATTGAGAGGTTATAACGATGCGATCGAAAGCCTCGATCATGATGCATCTCCCAAAGATATTTGGAATAAAATCAGTCTTCTCAAAGGATCAACTGAGGAAAAGAAAAAAAATTCAAACATTAAAAGAAGATGGAATCATTGAAAGAGAAGAAATTGAGACGTTTTCATGATTCGATCGAAAGCCTCGATCATGATGCATCTTCCAAATTTTTTTGAAATAAAATCAGTCATCTCAAAGGATCGACTGATAAAAAGGAAGAAAATTCAAACATTAAAAGAAGATGGAATCATCGAAACAGAAGAAATTGAGACGTTATAACAAAGCGATCGAAAGATTCGATCATGATGCATCTCCCAAGGATATTTGGATTAAAAACAGTCTTCTTAAAGGATCGACTGAGAAAAAGGAAGAAAATTAAAACATTAAAAGAAGATGGAAACATCGAAACAGAAGAAATTGAGACGTTATAACGATGCGATCGAAAGCCTCGATCATGATGCACCTCCTAAAGATATTTGGAATAAAATCAGTCTTCTCAAAGGATCAACTGAGAAAAAGGAAGAAAATTCAAACATTAAAAGAAGATGGAATCATCGAAACAGAAGAAATTGAGACGTTATAACGATTCGTTCGAAAGCCTCGATCATGATTGATCTCCCAAAGATTTTTGAAATCAAATCAGTCATCTCAAAGGATCGACTCAGAAAAAGGTAGAAAATTCAAACATTAAAAGAAGATGGAATCATCGAAACAGAAGAATTGAGACGTTATAACGATGCGATCGAAAGCCTCGATCATAAAGCATCTCCCAAAGATATTTGGAATAAAATCAGTCTTCCTAAAGGATCGACTGAGAAAAAGGAAGAAAATTAAAACATTAAAAGAAGATGGAAACATCGAAACAGAAGAAATTGAGACGTTATAACGATGCGATCGAAAGCCTCGATCATGATGCATCTCCCAAATTTTTTTGAAATAAAATCAGTCATCTCAAAGGATCGACTGATAAAAAGGAAGAAAATTCAAACATTAAAAGAAGATGGAATCATCGAAACAGAAGAAATTGAGACGTTATAACAAAGCAATCAAAAGATTCGATCATGATGCATCTCCTAAGGATATTTGGATTAAAAATCAGTCTTCTTAAAGGATCGACTGAGAAAAAGGAAGAAAATTAAAACATTAAAAGAAGATGGAAACATCGAACCAGAAGAAATTGAGACGTTATAACGATGCGATCGAAAGCCTCGATCATGATGCATCTCCCAAAGATTTTTGAAATCAAATCAGTCATCTCAAAGGATCGACTCAGAAAAAGGAAGAAAATTAAAACATTAAAAAAAGATGGAATCATCGAAACAGAAGAAATTGAGACGTTATAACGATGCGATCGAAAGCCTCGATCATAAAGCATCTCCCAAAGATATTTGGAATAAAATCAGTCTTCCTAAAGGATCGACTGAGAAAAAGGAAGAAAATTAAAACATTAAAAGAAGATGGAAACATCGAAACAGAAGAAATTGAGACGTTATAACGATGCGATCGAAAGCCTCGATCATGATGCATCTCCCAAAGTTTTTTGAAATCAAATCAGTCATCTCAAAGGATCGACTCAGAAAAAAGGAAGAAAATTCAAACATTAAAAGAAGATGGAATCATCGAAACAGAAGAAATTAAGACGTTATAACGATGCGATCGAAAGCCTCGATCATAAAGCATCTTCCAAAGATTTTTGGAATAAAAATCAGTCTTCCTAAAAGATCGACTGAGAAAAAGGAAGAAAATTAAAACATTAAAAGAAGATGGAAACTTCGAAACAGAAGATATTGAGACGTTATAACGATGCGATCGAAAGCCTCGATCATGATGCATCTCCTAAAGATATTTGGAGTAAAATCAGTCATCTCAAAGGATCGACTGAGAAAAAGGACGAAAATTTAAACATTAATTGAAGATGGAATCATCGAAACAGAAGAAATTGAGACGTTATAACGATTCGTTCGAAAGCCTCGATCATGATGCATCTCCCAAAGATTTTTGAAATCAAATCAGTCATCTCAAAGGATCGACTCAGAAAAAGGTAGAAAATTCAAACATTAAAAGAAGATGGAATCATCGAAACAGAAGAAATTGAGACGTTATAACGATGCGATCGAAAGCCTCGATCATAAAGCATCTCCCAAAGATATTTGGAATAAAATCAGTCTTCCTAAAGGATCGACTGAGAAAAAGGAAGAAAATTAAAACATTAAAAGAAGACCGAAACATCGAAACAGAAGAAATTGAGACGTTATAACGATGCGATCGAAAGCCTCGATCATGATGCATCTCCCAAAGTTTTTTGAAATCAAATCAGTCATCTCAAAGGATCGACTCAGAAAAAGGAAAAAAATTAAAACATTAAAAGAAGATGGAATCATCGAAACAGAAGAAATTGAGACGTTATAACGATGCGATCGAAAGCCTCGATCATAAAGCATCTCCCAAAGATATTTGGAATAAAATCAGTCTTCCTAAAGGATCGACCGAGAAAAAGGAAGAAAATTAAAACATTAAAAGAAGATGGAAACATCGAAACAGAAGAAATTGAGACGTTATAACGATGCGATCGAAAGCCTCGATCATGATGCATTGCCCAAAGATATATGGAATAAAATCAGTCTTCTCAAAGGATCAACTGAGGAAAAGGAAGAAAATTCAAACATTAAAAGAAGATGGAATCATTGAAAGAGAAGAAATTGAGACGTTATAATGATTCGATCGAAAGCCTCGATCATGATGCATTGCCCAAAGATATATGGAATAAAATCAGTCTTCTCAAAGGATCAACTGAGGAAAAGGAAGAAAATTCAAACATTAAAAGAAGATGGAATCATCGAAACAGAAGAAATTGAGACGTTATAACAAAGCAATCGAAAGATTCGATCATGATGCATCTCCTAAGGATATTTGGATTAAAATCAGTCTTCTTAAAGGATCGACTGAGAAAAAGGAAGAAAATTAAAACATTAAGAGAAGATGGAAACATCGAACCAGAAGAAATTGAGACGTTATAACGATGCGATCGAAAGCCTCGATCATGATGCATCTCCCAAAGATTTTTGAAATCAAATCAGTCATCTCAAAGGACCGACTCAGAAAAAGGAAGAAAATTAAAACATTAAAAGAAGATGGAATCATCGAAACAGAAGAAATTGAGACGTTATAACGATGCGATCGAAAGCCTCGATCATAAAGCATCTCCCAAAGATATTTGGAATAAAATCAGTCTTCTCAAAGGATCAACTGAGAAAAAGGAAGAAAATTAAAACATTAAAAGAAGATGGAATCATCGAAACAGAAGAAATTGAGACGTTATAACGATTCGTTCGAAAGCCTCGATCATGATGCATCTCCCAAAGATTTTTGAAATCAAATCAGTCATCTCAAAGGATCGACTCAGAAAAAAGGAAGAAAATTCAAACATTAAAAGAAGATGGAATCATCGAAACAGAAGAAATTGAGACGTTATAACGATGCGATCGAAAGCCTCGATCATAAAGCATCTTCCAAAGATTTTTGGAATAAAATCAGTCTTCCTAAAAGATCGACTGAGAAAAAGGAAGAAAATTAAAACATTAAAAGAAGATGGAATCATCGAAACAGAAGAAATTGAGACGTTATAACGATGCGATCGAAAGCCTCGATCATGATGCATCTTCTAAAGATATTTGGAGTAAAATCAGTCATCTCAAAGGATCGACTGAGAAAAAGGACGAAAATTTATACATTAATTGAAGATGGAATCATCGAAACAGAAGAAATTGAGACGTTATAACGATTCGTTCGAAAGCCTCGATCATGATGCATCTCCCAAAGATTTTTGAAATCAAATCAGTCATCTCAAAGGATCGACTCAGAAAAAGGTAGAAAAATCAAACATTAAAAGAAGATGGAATCATCGAAACAGAAGAAATTGAGACGTTATAACGATGCGATCGAAAGCCTCGATCATAAAGCATCTCCCAAAGATATTTGGAATAAAATCAGTCTTCCTAAAGGATCGACTGAGAAAAAGGAAGAAAATTAAAACATTAAAAGAAGACCGAAACATCGAAACAGAAGAAATTGAGACGTTATAACGATGCGATCGAAAGCCTCGATCATGATGCATCTCCCAAAGTTTTTTGAAATCAAATCAGTCATCTCAAAGGATCGACTCAGAAAAAGGAAAAAAATTAAAACATTAAAAGAAGATGGAATCATCTAAACAGAAGAAATTGAGACGTTATAACGATGCGATCGAAAGCCTCGATCATAAAGCATCTCCCAAAGATATTTGGAATAAAATCAGTCTTCCTAAAGGATCGACCGAGAAAAAGGAAGAAAATTAAAACATTAAAAGAAGATGGAAACATCGAAACAGAAGAAATTGAGACGTTATAACGATGCGATCGAAAGCCTCGATCATGATGCATTGCCCAAAGATATATGGAATAAAATCAGTCTTCTCAAAGGATCAACTGAGGAAAAGGAAGAAAATTCAAACATTAAAAGAAGATGGAATCATTGAAAGAGAAGAAATTGAGACGTTATAATGATTCGATCAAAAGCCTCGATCATGATGCATCTCCGAAATTTTTTTGAAATAAAATCAGTCATCTCAAAGGATCGACTGATAAAAAGGAAGAAAATTCAAACATTAAAAGAAGATGGAATCATCGAAACAGAAGAAATTGAGACGTTATAACAAAGCAATCGAAAGATTCGATCATGATGCATCTCCTAAGGATATTTGGATTAAAATCAGTCTTCTTAAAGGATCGACTGAGAAAAAGGAAGAAAATTAAAACATTAAGAGAAGATGGAAACATCGAACCAGAAGAATTTGAGACGTTATAACGATGCGATCGAAAGCCTCGATCATGATGCATCTCCCAAAGATTTTTGAAATCAAATCAGTCATCTCAAAGGATCGACTCAGAAAAAGGAAGAAAATTAAAACATTAAAAGAAGATGGAATCATCGAAACAGAAGAAATTGAGACGTTATAACGATGCGATCGAAAGCCTCGATCATAAAGCATCTCCCAAAGATATTTGGAATAAAATCAGTCTTCCTAAAGGATCGACTGAGAAAAAAGAAGAAAATTAAAACATTAAAAGAAGATGGAAACATCGAAACAGAAGAAATTGAGACGTTATAACGATGCGATCGAAAGCCTCGATCATGATGCATCTCCCAAAGATTTTTGGAATAAAATCAGTCATCTCAAAGGATCGACTGAGAAAAAGGAAGAAAATTCAAACATTAAAAGAAGATGGAAACATCGAAACAGAAGAAATTGAGAGGTTATAACGATGCGATCGAAAGCCTCGATCATGATGCATCTCCCAAAGATATTTGGAATAAAATCAGTCTTCTCAAAGGATCAACTGAGGAAAAGAAAAAAAATTCAAACATTAAAAGAAGATGGAATCATTGAAAGAGAAGAAATTGAGACGTTTTCATGATTCGATCGAAAGCCTCGATCATGATGCATCTTCCAAATTTTTTTGAAATAAAATCAGTCATCTCAAAGGATCGACTGATAAAAAGGAAGAAAATTCAAACATTAAAAGAAGATGGAATCATCGAAACAGAAGAAATTGAGACGTTATAACAAAGCGATCGAAAGATTCGATCATGATGCATCTCCCAAGGATATTTGGATTAAAAACAGTCTTCTTAAAGGATCGACTGAGAAAAAGGAAGAAAATTAAAACATTAAAAGAAGATGGAAACATCGAAACAGAAGAAATTGAGACGTTATAACGATGCGATCGAAAGCCTCGATCATGATGCACCTCCTAAAGATATTTGGAATAAAATCAGTCTTCTCAAAGGATCAACTGAGAAAAAGGAAGAAAATTCAAACATTAAAAGAAGATGGAATCATCGAAACAGAAGAAATTGAGACGTTATAACGATTCGTTCGAAAGCCTCGATCATGATTGATCTCCCAAAGATTTTTGAAATCAAATCAGTCATCTCAAAGGATCGACTCAGAAAAAGGTAGAAAATTCAAACATTAAAAGAAGATGGAATCATCGAAACAGAAGAATTGAGACGTTATAACGATGCGATCGAAAGCCTCGATCATAAAGCATCTCCCAAAGATATTTGGAATAAAATCAGTCTCCCTAAAGGATCGACTGAGAAAAAGGAAGAAAATTAAAACATTAAAAGAAGATGGAAACATCGAAACAGAAGAAATTGAGACGTTATAACGATGCGATCGAAAGCCTCGATCATGATGCATCTCCCAAATTTTTTTGAAATAAAATCAGTCATCTCAAAGGATCGACTGATAAAAAGGAAGAAAATTCAAACATTAAAAGAAGATGGAATCATCGAAACAGAAGAAATTGAGACGTTATAACAAAGCAATCAAAAGATTCGATCATGATGCATCTCCTAAGGATATTTGGATTAAAAATCAGTCTTCTTAAAGGATCGACTGAGAAAAAGGAAGAAAATTAAAACATTAAAAGAAGATGGAAACATCGAACCAGAAGAAATTGAGACGTTATAACGATGCGATCGAAAGCCTCGATCATGATGCATCTCCCAAAGATTTTTGAAATCAAATCAGTCATCTCAAAGGATCGACTCAGAAAAAGGAAGAAAATTAAAACATTAAAAAAAGATGGAATCATCGAAACAGAAGAAATTGAGACGTTATAACGATGCGATCGAAAGCCTCGATCATAAAGCATCTCCCAAAGATATTTGGAATAAAATCAGTCTTCCTAAAGGATCGACTGAGAAAAAGGAAGAAAATTAAAACATTAAAAGAAGATGGAAACATCGAAACAGAAGAAATTGAGACGTTATAACGATGCGATCGAAAGCCTCGATCATGATGCATCTCCCAAAGTTTTTTGAAATCAAATCAGTCATCTCAAAGGATCGACTCAGAAAAAAGGAAGAAAATTCAAACATTAAAAGAAGATGGAATCATCGAAACAGAAGAAATTAAGACGTTATAACGATGCGATCGAAAGCCTCGATCATAAAGCATCTTCCAAAGATTTTTGGAATAAAAATCAGTCTTCCTAAAAGATCGACTGAGAAAAAGGAAGAAAATTAAAACATTAAAAGAAGATGGAAACTTCGAAACAGAAGATATTGAGACGTTATAACGATGCGATCGAAAGCCTCGATCATGATGCATCTCCTAAAGATATTTGGAGTAAAATCAGTCATCTCAAAGGATCGACTGAGAAAAAGGACGAAAATTTAAACATTAATTGAAGATGGAATCATCGAAACAGAAGAAATTGAGACGTTATAACGATTCGTTCGAAAGCCTCGATCATGATGCATCTCCCAAAGATTTTTGAAATCAAATCAGTCATCTCAAAGGATCGACTCAGAAAAAGGTAGAAAATTCAAATATTAAAAGAAGATGGAATCATCGAAACAGAAGAAATTGACACGTTATAACGATGCGATCGAAAGCCTCGATCATAAAGCATCTCCCAAAGATATTTGGAATAAAATCAGTCTTCCTAAAGGATCGACTGAGAAAAAGGAAGAAAATTAAAACATTAAAAGAAGACCGAAACATCGAAACAGAAGAAATTGAGACGTTATAACGATGCGATCGAAAGCCTCGATTATGATGCATCTCCCAAAGTTTTTTGAAATCAAATCAGTCATCTCAAAGGATCGACTCAGAAAAAGGAAAAAAATTAAAACATTAAAAGAAGATGGAATCATCGAAACAGAAGAAATTGAGACGTTATAACGATGCGATCGAAAGCCTCGATCATAAAGCATCTCCCAAAGATATTTGGAATAAAATCAGTCTTCCTAAAGGATCGACCGAGAAAAAGGAAGAAAATTAAAACATTAAAAGAAGATGGAAACATCGAAACAGAAGAAATTGAGACGTTATAACGATGCGATCGAAAGCCTCGATCATGATGCATTGCCCAAAGATATTTGGAATAAAATCAGTCTTCTCAAAGGATCAACTGAGGAAAAGGTAGAAAATTCAAACATTAAAAGAAGATGGAATCATTGAAAGAGAAGAAATTGAGACGTTATAATGATTCGATCAAAAGCCTCGATCATGATGCATCTCCGAAATTTTTTTGAAATAAAATCAGTCATCTCAAAGGATCGACTGATAAAAAGGAAGAAAATTCAAACATTAAAAGAAGATGGAATCATCGAAACAGAAGAAATTGAGACGTTATAACAAAGCAATCGAAAGATTTGATCATGATGCATCTCCTAAGGATATTTGGATTAAAATCAGTCTTCTTAAAGGATCGACTGAGAAAAAGGAAGAAAATTAAAACATTAAAAGAAGATGGAAACATCGAACCAGAAGAAATTGAGACGTTATAACGATGCAATCGAAAGCCTCGATCATGATGCATCTCCCAAAGATTTTTGAAATCAAATCAGTCATCTCAAAGGATCGACTCAGAAAAAGGAAGAAAATTAAAACATTAAAAGAAGATGGAATCATCGAAACAGAAGAAATTGAGACGTTATAACGATGCGATCGAAAGCCTTGATCATGATGCATCTCCCAAAGATTTTTGGAATAAAATCAGTCATCTCAAAGGATCGACTGAGAAAAAGGAAGAAAATTCAAACATTAAAAGAAGATGGAAACATCGAAACAGAAGAAATTGAGACGTTATAACGATGCGATCGAAAGCCTCGATCATAAAGCATCTTCCAAAGATTTTTGGAAAAAAAATCAGTCTTCCTAAAAGATCGACTGAGAAAAAGGAAGAAAATTAAAACATTAAAAGAAGATGGAAACTTCGAAACAGAAGAAATTGAGACGTTATAACGATGCGATCGAAAGCCTCGATCATGATGCATCTCCTAAAGATATTTGGAGTAAAATCAGTCATCTCAAAGGATCGACTGAGAAAAAGGACGAAAATTTAAACATTAATTGAAGATGGAATCATCGAAACAGAAGAAATTGAGACGTTATAACGATTCGTTCGAAAGCCTCGATCATGATGCATCTCCCAAAGATTTTTGAAATCAAATCAGTCATCTCAAAGGATCGACTCAGAAAAAGGTAGAAAATTCAAACATTAAAAGAAGATGGAATCATCGAAACAGAAGAAATTGACACGTTATAACGATGCGATCGAAAGCCTCGATCATAAAGCATCTCCCAAAGATATTTGGAATAAAATCAGTCTTCCTAAAGGATCGACTGAGAAAAAGGAAGAAAATTAAAACATTAAAAGAAGACCGAAACATCGAAACAGAAGAAATTGAGACGTTATAACGATGCGATCGAAAGCCTCGATCATGATGCATCTCCCAAAGTTTTTTGAAATCAAATCAGTCATCTCAAAGGATCGACTCAGAAAAAGGAAAAAAATTAAAACATTAAAAGAAGATGGAATCATCGAAACAGAAGAAATTGAGACGTTATAACGATGCGATCGAAAGCCTCGATCATAAAGCATCTCCCAAAGATATTTGGAATAAAATCAGTCTTCCTAAAGGATTGACTGAGAAAAAGGAAGAAAATTCAAACATTAAAAGAAGATGGAATCATTGAAAGAGAAGAAATTGAGACGTTATAATGATTCGATCGAAAGCCTCGATCATGATGCATCTCCCAAATTTTTTTGAAATAAAATTAGTGATCTCAAAGGATCGACTGATAAAAAGGAAGAAAATTCAAACATTAAAAGAAGATGGAATCATCGAAACAGAAGAAATTGAGACGTTATAACATAGCAATCGAAAGATTCGATCATGATGCATCTCCTAAGGATATTTGGATTAAAATCAGTCTTCTCAAAGGATCGACTGAGAAAAAGGAAGAAAATTAAAACATTAAAAGAAGATGGAAACATCGAACCAGAAGAAATTGAGACGTTATAACGATGCGATCGAAAGCCTCGATCATGATGCATCTCCCAAAGATTTTTGAAATCAAATCAGTCATCTCAAAGGATCGACTCAGAAAAAGGAAGAAAATTAAAACATTAAAAGAAGATGGAATCATCGAAACAGAAGAAATTGAGACGTTATAACGATGCGATCGAAAGCCTCGATCATAAAGCATCTCCCAAAGATATTTGGAATAAAATCAGTCTTCCTAAAGGATCGACTGAGAAAAAAGAAGAAAATTAAAACATTAAAAGAAGATGGAAAAATCGAAACAGAAGAAATTGAGACGTTATAACGATGCGATCGAAAGCCTCGATCATGATGCATCTCCCAAAGATTTTTGGAATAAAATCAGTCATCTCAAAGGATCGACTGAGAAAAAGGAAGAAAATTCAAACATTAAAAGAAGATGGAAACATCGAAACAGAAGAAATTGAGACGTTATAACGATGCGATCGAAAGCCTCGATTATGATGCATCTCCTAAAGATATTTGGAATAAAATCAGTCTTCTCAATGGAATCGATTGGAAAAAAGAAAGAAAATAAAAATATTAAAAGTAGATGGAAACATCGAAATAGAAGAAATTAAGACGTTATAACGATTCGATCGAAAGCCTCGATAATGATGCATCTCCCAAAGATTTTTGGAATAAAATCAGTCATCTCAAAGAATCGACTGAGAAAAAGGAAGAAAATTAAAACATTAAAAGAAGATGGAATCATCGAAACAGAAGAAATTGAGACGTTATAACGATTCGTTCGAAAGCCTCGATCATGATGCATCTCCCAAAGATTTTTGAAATCAAATCAGTCATCTCAAAGGATCGACCGAGAAAAAGGAAGAAAATTAAAACATTAAAAGAAGATGGAAACATCGAAACAGATGAAATTGAGGCGTTATAACGATGCGATCGAAAGCCTCGATCATGATGCATTGCATAAAGATATTTGGAATAAAATTAGTCTTCTCAAAGGATCAACTGAGGAAAAGGAAGAAAATTCAAACATTAAAAGAAGATGGAATCATTGAAAGAGAAGAAATTGAGACGTTATAATGATTCGATCGAAAGTTTTGATCACGATGCATCTCCCAAATTTTTTTGAAATAAAATCAGTCATCTCAAAGGATCGACTGATAAAAAGGAAGAAAATTCAAACATTAAAAGAAGATGGATAATCGAAACTGAAGAAATTGATACGTTATAACAAAGCGATCGAAAGATTCGATCATGATGCATCTCCTAAGGATATATGGATTAAAATCAGTCTTTTTAAAGGATCGACTGAGAAAAAAGAAGAAAATTAAAACATTAAAAGAAGATGGAATCATCGAAACAGAAGAAATTGAGACGTTATAACGATGCGATCGAAAGCCTCGATCATAAAGCATCTCCCAAAGATATTTGGAATAAAATCAGTCTTCCTAAAGGATCGACCGAGAAAAAGGAAGAAAATTAAAACATTAAAGAAGGAGGAATCATTGTAAGAGAAGAAATTGAGACGTTATAATGATTCGATCGAAAGCCTCGATCATGACGCATTGCCCAAAGATATTTGGAATAAAATCAGTCTTCTCAAAGGATCAACTGAGGAAAAGGAAGAAAATTCAAACATTAAAAGAAGATGGAATCATTGAAAGAGAAGAAAGTGAGACGTTATAATGATTCGATCGAAAGCCTCGATCATGATGCATCTCCCAAATTTTTTTGAAATAAAATCAGTCATCTCAAAGGATCGACTGATAAAAAGGAAGAAAATTTAAACATTAAAAGAAGATGGAATCATCGAAACAGAAGAAATTGAGACCTTATAACAAAGCGATCGAAAGATTCGATCATGATGCATCTCCCAAGGATATTTGGATTAAAATCAGTCTTCTAAAAGGATCGACTGAGAAAAAGGAAGAAAATTAAAACATTAAAAGAAGATGGAAACATCGAAACAGAAGAAATTGAGACGTTATAACGATGCGATCGAAAGCCTCGATCATGATGCATCTCCCAAAGATATTTGGAATAAAATCAGTCTTCTCAAAGGATCAACTGAGAAAAAGGAAGAAAATTAAAACATTAAAAGAAGATGGAATCATCGAAACAGAAGAAATTGAGACGTTATAACGATTCGTTCGAAAGCCTCGATCATGATGCATCTCCCAAAGATTTTTGAAATCAAATCAGTCATCTCAAAGGATCGACTCAGAAAAAGGAAGAAAATTAAAACATTAAAAGAAGATGGAATCATCGAAACAGAAGAAATTGAGACGTTATAACGATGCGATCGAAAGCCTCGATCATAAAGCATCTCCCAAAGATATTTGGAATAAAATCAGTCTTCCTAAAGGATCGACTGAGAAAAAAGAAGAAAATTAAAACATTAAAAGAAGATGGAAACATCGAAACAGAAGAAATTGAGACGTTATAACGATGCGATCGAAAGCCTCGATCATGATGCATCTCCCAAAGATTTTTGGAATAAAATCAGTCATCTCAAAGGATCGACTGAATAAAAGGAAGAAAATTCAAACATTAAAAGAAGATGGAAACATCGAAACAGAAGAAATTGAGACGTTATACCGATGCGATCGAAAGCCTGGATTATGATGCATCTCATAAAGATTTTTGGAATAAAATCAGTCATCTCAAAGGATCGACTGAGAAAAAGGAAGAAAATTAAAACATGAAAAGAAGATGGAAACATCGAAACAGAAGAAATTGAGACGTTATAACGATGCGATCGAAAGCCTCGATCAAAGAGCATCTCCCAAAGATATTTGGAATAAAATCAGTCTTCCTAAAGGATCGACTGAGAAAAAAGAAGAAAATTAAAACATTAAAAGAAGATGGAAACATCGAAACAGAAGAAATTGAGACGTTATAACGATGCGATCGAAAGCCTCGATCATGATGCATCTCCCAAAGATTTTTGGAATAAAATCAGTCATCTCAAAGGATCGACTGAGAAAAAGGAAGAAAATTCAAACATTAAAAGAAGATGGAAACATCGAAACAGAAGAAATTGAGACGTTATAATGATGCGATCGAAAGCCTCGATCATGATGCATCTCCCAAAGATATTTGGAATAAAATCAGTCTTCTCAAAGGATCAACTGAGGAAAAGAATGAAAATTCAAACATTAAAAGAAGATGGAATCATTGAAAGAGAAGAAATTGAGACGTTTTCATGATTCGATCGAAAGCCTCGATCATGATGCATCTTCCAAATTTTTTTGAAATAAAATCAGTCATCTCAAAGGATCGACTGATAAAAAGGAAGAAAATTCAAACATTAAAAGAAGATGGAATCATCGAAACAGAAGAAATTGAGACGTTATAACAAAGCGATCGAAAGATTCGATCATGATGCATCTCCCAAGGATATTTGGATTAAAAACAGTCTTCTTAAAGGATCGACTGAGAAAAAGGAAGAAAATTAAAACATTAAAAGAAGATGGAAACATCGAAACAGAAGAAATTGAGACGTTATAACGATGCGATCGAAAGCCTCGATCATGATGCACCTCCTAAAGATATTTGGAATAAAATCAGTCTTCTCAAAGGATCAACTGAGAAAAAGGAAGAAAATTCAAACATTAAAAGAAGATGGAATCATCGAAACAGAAGAAATTGAGACGTTATAACGATTCGTTCGAAAGCCTCGATCATGATTGATCTCCCAAAGATTTTTGAAATCAAATCAGTCATCTCAAAGGATCGACTCAGAAAAAGGTAGAAAATTCAAACATTAAAAGAAGATGGAATCATCGAAACAGAAGAATTGAGACGTTATAACGATGCGATCGAAAGCCTCGATCATAAAGCATCTCCCAAAGATATTTGGAATAAAATCAGTCTTCCTAAAGGATCGACCGAGAAAAAGGAAGAAAATTAAAACATTAAAAGAAGATGGAAACATCGAAACAGAAGAAATTGAGACGTTATAACGATGCGATCGAAAGCCTCGATCATGATGCATCTCCCAAATTTTTTTGAAATAAAATCAGTCATCTCAAAGGATCGACTGATAAAAAGGAAGAAAATTCAAACATTAAAAGAAGATGGAATCATCGAAACAGAAGAAATTGAGACGTTATAACAAAGCAATCGAAAGATTCGATCATGATGCATCTCCTAAGGATATTTGGATTAAAATCAGTCTTCTTAAAGGATCGACTGAGAAAAAGGAAGAAAATTAAAACATTAAAAGAAGATGGAAACATCGAACCAGAAGAAATTGAGACGTTATAACGATGCGATCGAAAGCCTCGATCATGATGCATCTCCCAAAGATTTTTGAAATCAAATCAGTCATCTCAAAGGATCGACTCAGAAAAAGGAAGAAAATTAAAACATTAAAAGAAGATGGAATCATCGAAACAGAAGAAATTGAGACGTTATAACGATGCGATCGAAAGCCTCGATCATAAAGCATCTCCTAAAGATATTTGGAATAAAATCAGTCTTCCTAAAGGATCGACCGAGAAAAAGGAAGAAAATTAAAACATTAAAAGAAGATGGAAACATCGAAACAGAAGAAATTGAGACGTTATAACGATGCGACCGAAAGCCTCGATCATGATGCATTGCCCAAAGATATTTGGAATAAAATCAGTCTTCTCAAAGGATCAACTGAGGAAAAGGAAGAAAATTCAAACATTAAAAGAAGATGGAATCATTGAAAGAGAAGAAATTGAGACGTTATAATGATTCGATCAAAAGCCTCGATCATGATGCATCTCCGAAATTTTTTTGAAATAAAATCAGTCATCTCAAAGGATCGACTGATAAAAAGGAAGAAAATTCAAACATTAAAAGAAGATGGAATCATCGAAACAGAAGAAATTGAGACGTTATAACAAAGCAATCGAAAGATTTGATCATGATGCATCTCCTAAGGATATTTGGATTAAAATCAGTCTTCTTAAAGGATCGACTGAGAAAAAGGAAGAAAATTAAAACATTAAAAGAAGATGGAAACATCGAAACAGAAGAAATTGAGACGTTATAACGATGCGATCGAAAGCCTCGATCATGATGCATCTCCCAAAGATTTTTGGAATAAAATCAGTCATCTCAAAGGATCGACCGAGAAAAAGGAAGAAAATTCAAACATTAAAAGAAGATGGAAACATCGAAACAGAAGAAATTGAGACGTTATAACAAAGCGATCGAAAGATTCGATCATGATGCATCTCCCAAGGATATTTGGATTAAAATCAGTCTTCTTAAAGGATCGACTGAGAAAAAGAAAGAAAATTAAAACATTAAAAGAAGATGGAAACATCGAAACAGAAGAAATTGAAACGTTATAACGATGCGATCGAAAGCCTCGATCATGATGCATCTCCTAAAGATATTTGGAATAAAATCAGTCTTCTCAAAGGATCAACTGAGAAAAAGGAAGAAAATTCAAACATTAAAAGAAGATGGAATCATCGAAACAGAAGAAATTGAGACGTTATAACGATTCGTTCGAAAGCCTCGATCATGATTGATCTCCCAAAGATTTTTGAAATCAAATCAGTCATCTCAAAGGATCGACTCAGAAAAAGGTAGAAAATTCAAACATTAAAAGAAGATGGAATCATCGAAACAGAAGAAATTGAGACGTTATAACGATGCGATCGAAAGCCTCGATCATAAAGCATCTCCCAAATATATTTGGAATAAAATCAGTCTTCCTAAAGGATCGACTGAGAAAAAGGAAGAAAATTAAAACATTAAAAGAAGATGGAAACATCGAAACAGAAGAAATTGAGACGTTATAACGATGCGATCGAAAGCCTCGATCATGATGCATCTCCCAAAGATATTTGGAATAAAATCAGTCTTCTCAAAGGATCAACTGAGAAAAAGGAAGAAAATTAAAACATTAAAAGAAGATGGAATCATCGAAACAGAAGAAATTGAGACGTTATAACGATTCGTTCGAAAGCCTCGATCATGATGCATCTCCCAAAGATTTTTGAAATCAAATCAGTCATCTCAAAGGATCGACTCAGAAAAAAGGAAGAAAATTCAAACATTAAAAGAAGATGGAATCATCGAAACAGAAGAAATTGAGACGTTATAACGATGCGATCGAAAGCCTCGATCATAAAGCATCTTCCAAAGATTTTTGGAATAAAATCAGTCTTCCTAAAAGATCGACTGAGAAAAAGGAAGAAAATTAAAACATTAAAAGAAGATGGAATCATCGAAACAGAAGAAATTGAGACGTTATAACGATGCGATCGAAAGCCTCGATCATGATGCATCTTCTAAAGATATTTGGAGTAAAATCAGTCATCTCAAAGGATCGACTGAGAAAAAGGACGAAAATTTATACATTAATTGAAGATGGAATCATCGAAACAGAAGAAATTGAGACGTTATAACGATTCGTTCGAAAGCCTCGATCATGATGCATCTCCCAAAGATTTTTGAAATCAAATCAGTCATCTCAAAGGATCGACTCAGAAAAAGGTAGAAAATTCAAACATTAAAAGAAGATGGAATCATCGAAACAGAAGAAATTGAGACGTTATAACGATGCGATCGAAAGCCTCGATCATAAAGCATCTCCCAAAGATATTTGGAATAAAATCAGTCTTCCTAAAGGATCGACTGAGAAAAAGGAAGAAAATTAAAACATTAAAAGAAGACCGAAACATCGAAACAGAAGAAATTGAGACGTTATAACGATGCGATCGAAAGCCTCGATCATGATGCATCTCCCAAAGTTTTTTGAAATCAAATCAGTCATCTCAAAGGATCGACTCAGAAAAAGGAAAAAAATTAAAACATTAAAAGAAGATGGAATCATCGAAACAGAAGAAATTGAGACGTTATAACGATGCGATCGAAAGCCTCGATCATAAAGCATCTCCCAAAGATATTTGGAATAAAATCAGTCTTCCTAAAGGATCGACCGAGAAAAAGGAAGAAAATTAAAACATTAAAAGAAGATGGAAACATCGAAACAGAAGAAATTGAGACGTTATAACGATGCGATCGAAAGCCTCGATCATGATGCATTGCCCAAAGATATATGGAATAAAATCAGTCTTCTCAAAGGATCAACTGAGGAAAAGGAAGAAAATTCAAACATTAAAAGAAGATGGAATCATTGAAAGAGAAGAAATTGAGACGTTATAATGATTCGATCAAAAGCCTCGATCATGATGCATCTCCGAAATTTTTTTGAAATAAAATCAGTCATCTCAAAGGATCGACTGATAAAAAGGAAGAAAATTCAAACATTAAAAGAAGATGGAATCATCGAAACAAAAGAAATTGAGACGTTATAACAAAGCAATCGAAAGATTCGATCATGATGCATCTCCTAAGGATATTTGGATTAAAATCAGTCTTCTTAAAGGATCGACTGAGAAAAAGGAAGAAAATTAAAACATTAAGAGAAGATGGAAACATCGAACCAGAAGAAATTGAGACGTTATAACGATGCGATCGAAAGCCTCGATCATGATGCATCTCCCAAAGATTTTTGAAATCAAATCAGTCATCTCAAAGGATCGACTCAGAAAAAGGAAGAAAATTAAAACATTAAAAGAAGATGGAATCATCGAAACAGAAGAAATTGAGACGTTATAACGATGCGATCGAAAGCCTCGATCATAAAGCATCTCCCAAAGATATTTGGAATAAAATCAGTCTTCTCAAAGGATCAACTGAGAAAAAGGAAGAAAATTAAAACATTAAAAGAAGATGGAATCATCGAAACAGAAGAAATTGAGACGTTATAACGATTCGTTCGAAAGCCTCGATCATGATGCATCTCCCAAAGATTTTTGAAATCAAATCAGTCATCTCAAAGGATCGACTCAGAAAAAAGGAAGAAAATTCAAACATTAAAAGAAGATGGAATCATCGAAACAGAAGAAATTGAGACGTTATAACGATGCGATCGAAAGCCTCGATCATAAGCATCTTCCAAAGATTTTTGGAATAAAATCAGTCTTCCTAAAAGATCGACTGAGAAAAAGGAAGAAAATTAAAACATTAAAAGAAGATGGAATCATCGAAACAGAAGAAATTGAGACGTTATAACGATGCGATCGAAAGCCTCGATCATGATGCATCTTCTAAAGATATTTGGAGTAAAATCAGTCATCTCAAAGGATCGACTGAGAAAAAGGACGAAAATTTATACATTAATTGAAGATGGAATCATCGAAACAGAAGAAATTGAGACGTTATAACGATTCGTTCGAAAGCCTCGATCATGATGCATCTCCCAAAGATTTTTGAAATCAAATCAGTCATCTCAAAGGATCGACTCAGAAAAAGGTAGAAAATTCAAACATTAAAAGAAGATGGAATCATCGAAACAGAAGAAATTGAGACGTTATAACGATGCGATCGAAAGCCTCGATCATAAAGCATCTCCCAAAGATATTTGGAATAAAATCAGTCTTCCTAAAGGATCGACTGAGAAAAAGGAAGAAAATTAAAACATTAAAAGAAGACCGAAACATCGAAACAGAAGAAATTGAGACGTTATAACGATGCGATCGAAAGCCTCGATCATGATGCATCTCCCAAAGTTTTTTGAAATCAAATCAGTCATCTCAAAGGATCGACTCAGAAAAAGGAAAAAAATTAAAACATTAAAAGAAGATGGAATCATCGAAACAGAAGAAATTGAGACGTTATAACGATGCGATCGAAAGCCTCGATCATAAAGCATCTCCCAAAGATATTTGGAATAAAATCAGTCTTCCTAAAGGATCGACCGAGAAAAAGGAAGAAAATTAAAACATTAAAAGAAGATGGAAACATCGAAACAGAAGAAATTGAGACGTTATAACGATGCGATCGAAAGCCTCGATCATGATGCATTGCCCAAAGATATATGGAATAAAATCAGTCTTCTCAAAGGATCAACTGAGGAAAAGGAAGAAAATTCAAACATTAAAAGAAGATGGAATCATTGAAAGAGAAGAAATTGAGACGTTATAATGATTCGATCAAAAGCCTCGATCATGATGCATCTCCGAAATTTTTTTGAAATAAAATCAGTCATCTCAAAGGATCGACTGATAAAAAGGAAGAAAATTCAAACATTAAAAGAAGATGGAATCATCGAAACAGAAGAAATTGAGACGTTATAACAAAGCAATCGAAAGATTCGATCATGATGCATCTCCTAAGGATATTTGGATTAAAATCAGTCTTCTTAAAGGATCGACTGAGAAAAAGGAAGAAAATTAAAACATTAAGAGAAGATGGAAACATCGAACCAGAAGAAATTGAGACGTTATAACGATGCGATCGAAAGCCTCGATCATGATGCATCTCCCAAAGATTTTTGAAATCAAATCAGTCATCTCAAAGGATCGACTCAGAAAAAGGAAGAAAATTAAAACATTAAAAGAAGATGGAATCATCGAAACAGAAGAAATTGAGACGTTATAACGATGCGATCGAAAGCCTCGATCATAAAGCATCTCCCAAAGATATTTGGAATAAAATCAGTCTTCCTAAAGGATCGACTGAGAAAAAAGAAGAAAATTAAAACATTAAAAGAAGATGGAAACATCGAAACAGAAGAAATTGAGACGTTATAACGATGCGATCGAAAGCCTCGATCATGATGCATCTCCCAAAGATTTTTTGGAATAAAATCAGTCATCTCAAAGGATCGACTGAGAAAAAGGAAGAAAATTCAAACATTAAAAGAAGATGGAAACATCGAAACAGAAGAAATTGAGAGGTTATAACGATGCGATCGAAAGCCTCGATCATGATGCATCTCCCAAAGATATTTGGAATAAAATCAGTCTTCTCAAAGGATCAACTGAGGAAAAGAAAAAAAATTCAAACATTAAAAGAAGATGGAATCATTGAAAGAGAAGAAATTGAGACGTTTTCATGATTCGATCGAAAGCCTCGATCATGATGCATCTTCCAAATTTTTTTGAAATAAAATCAGTCATCTCAAAGGATCGACTGATAAAAAGGAAGAAAATTCAAACATTAAAAGAAGATGGAATCATCGAAACAGAAGAAATTGAGACGTTATAACAAAGCGATCGAAAGATTCGATCATGATGCATCTCCCAAGGATATTTGGATTAAAAACAGTCTTCTTAAAGGATCGCCTGAGAAAAAGGAAGAAAATTAAAACATTAAAAGAAGATGGAAACATCGAAACAGAAGAAATTGAGACGTTATAACGATGCGATCGAAAGCCTCGATCATGATGCACCTCCTAAAGATATTTGGAATAAAATCAGTCTTCTCAAAGGATCAACTGAGAAAAAGGAAGAAAATTCAAACATTAAAAGAAGATGGAATCATCGAAACAGAAGAAATTGAGACGTTATAACGATTCGTTCGAAAGCCTCGATCATGATTGATCTCCCAAAGATTTTTGAAATCAAATCAGTCATCTCAAAGGATCGACTCAGAAAAAGGTAGAAAATTCAAACATTAAAAGAAGATGGAATCATCGAAACAGAAGAATTGAGACGTTATAACGATGCGATCGAAAGCCTCGATCATAAAGCATCTCCCAAAGATATTTGGAATAAAATCAGTCTTCCTAAAGGATCGACTGAGAAAAAGGAAGAAAATCAAAACATTAAAAGAAGATGGAAACATCGAAACAGAAGAAATTGAGACGTTATAACGATGCGATCGAAAGCCTCGATCATGATGCATCTCCCAAATTTTTTTGAAATAAAATCAGTCATCTCAAAGGATCGACTGATAAAAAGGAAGAAAATTCAAACATTAAAAGAAGATGGAATCATCGAAACAGAAGAAATTGAGACGTTATAACAAAGCAATCAAAAGATTCGATCATGATGCATCTCCTAAGGATATTTGGATTAAAAATCAGTCTTCTTAAAGGATCGACTGAGAAAAAGGAAGAAAATTAAAACATTAAAAGAAGATGGAAACATCGAACCAGAAGAAATTGAGACGTTATAACGATGCGATCGAAAGCCTCGATCATGATGCATCTCCCAAAGATTTTTGAAATCAAATCAGTCATCTCAAAGGATCGACTCAGAAAAAGGAAGAAAATTAAAACATTAAAAAAAGATGGAATCATCGAAACAGAAGAAATTGAGACGTTATAACGATGCGATCGAAAGCCTCGATCATAAAGCATCTCCCAAAGATATTTGGAATAAAATCAGTCTTCCTAAAGGATCGACTGAGAAAAAGGAAGAAAATTAAAACATTAAAAGAAGATGGAAACATCGAAACAGAAGAAATTGAGACGTTATAACGATGCGATCGAAAGCCTCGATCATGATGCATCTCCCAAAGTTTTTTGAAATCAAATCAGTCATCTCAAAGGATCGACTCAGAAAAAAGGAAGAAAATTCAAACATTAAAAGAAGATGGAATCATCGAAACAGAAGAAATTAAGACGTTATAACGATGCGATCGAAAGCCTCGATCATAAAGCATCTTCCAAAGATTTTTGGAATAAAAATCAGTCTTTATAAAAGATCGACTGAGAAAAAGGAAGAAAATTAAAACATTAAAAGAAGATGGAAACTTCGAAACAGAAGATATTGAGACGTTATAACGATGCGATCGAAAGCCTCGATCATGATGCATCTCCTAAAGATATTTGGAGTAAAATCAGTCATCTCAAAGGATCGACTGAGAAAAAGGACGAAAATTTAAACATTAATTGAAGATGGAATCATCGAAACAGAAGAAATTGAGACGTTATAACGATTCGTTCGAAAGCCTCGATCATGATGCATCTCCCAAAGATTTTTGAAATCAAATCAGTCATCTCAAAGGATCGACTCAGAAAAAGGTAGAAAATTCAAATATTAAAAGAAGATGGAATCATCGAAACAGAAGAAATTGACACGTTATAACGATGCGATCGAAAGCCTCGATCATAAAGCATCTCCCAAAGATATTTGGAATAAAATCAGTCTTCCTAAAGGATCGACTGAGAAAAAGGAAGAAAATTAAAACATTAAAAGAAGACCGAAACATCGAAACAGAAGAAATTGAGACGTTATAACGATGCGATCGAAAGCCTCGATTATGATGCATCTCCCAAAGTTTTTTGAAATCAAATCAGTCATCTCAAAGGATCGACTCAGAAAAAGGAAAAAAATTAAAACATTAAAAGAACATGGAATCATCGAAACAGAAGAAATTGAGACGTTATAACGATGCGATCGAAAGCCTCGATCATAAAGCATCTCCCAAAGATATTTGGAATAAAATCAGTCTTCCTAAAGGATCGACCGAGAAAAAGGAAGAAAATTAAAACATTAAAAGAAGATGGAAACATCGAAACAGAAGAAATTGAGACGTTATAACGATGCGATCGAAAGCCTCGATCATGATGCATTGCCCAAAGATATTTGGAATAAAATCAGTCTTCTCAAAGGATCAACTGAGGAAAAGGTAGAAAATTCAAACATTAAAAGAAGATGGAATCATTGAAAGAGAAGAAATTGAGACGTTATAATGATTCGATCAAAAGCCTCGATCATGATGCATCTCCGAAATTTTTTTGAAATAAAATCAGTCATCTCAAAGGATCGACTGATAAAAAGGAAGAAAATTCAAACATTAAAAGAAGATGGAATCATCGAAACAGAAGAAATTGAGACGTTATAACAAAGCAATCGAAAGATTTGATCATGATGCATCTCCTAAGGATATTTGGATTAAAATCAGTCTTCTTAAAGGATCGACTGAGAAAAAGGAAGAAAATTAAAACATTAAAAGAAGATGGAAACATCGAACCAGAAGAAATTGAGACGTTATAACGATGCAATCGAAAGCCTCGATCATGATGCATCTCCCAAAGATTTTTGAAATCAAATCAGTCATCTCAAAGGATCGACTCAGAAAAAGGAAGAAAATTAAAACATTAAAAGAAGATGGAATCATCGAAACAGAAGAAATTGAGACGTTATAACGATGCGATCGAAAGCCTTGATCATGATGCATCTCCCAAAGATTTTTGGAATAAAATCAGTCATCTCAAAGGATCGACTGAGAAAAAGGAAGAAAATTCAAACATTAAAAGAAGATGGAAACATCGAAACAGAAGAAATTGAGACGTTATAACGATGCGATCGAAAGCCTCGATCATAAAGCATCTTCCAAAGATTTTTGGAAAAAAAATCAGTCTTCCTAAAAGATCGACTGAGAAAAAGGAAGAAAATTAAAACATTAAAAGAAGATGGAAACTTCGAAACAGAAGAAATTGAGACGTTATAACGATGCGATCGAAAGCCTCGATCATGATGCATCTCCTAAAGATATTTGGAGTAAAATCAGTCATCTCAAAGGATCGACTGAGAAAAAGGACGAAAATTTAAACATTAATTGAAGATGGAATCATCGAAACAGAAGAAATTGAGACGTTATAACGATTCGTTCGAAAGCCTCGATCATGATGCATCTCCCAAAGATTTTTGAAATCAAATCAGTCATCTCAAAGGATCGACTCAGAAAAAGGTAGAAAATTCAAACATTAAAAGAAGATGGAATCATCGAAACAGAAGAAATTGACACGTTATAACGATGCGATCGAAAGCCTCGATCATAAAGCATCTCCCAAAGATATTTGGAATAAAATCAGTCTTCCTAAAGGATCGACTGAGAAAAAGGAAGAAAATTAAAACATTAAAAGAAGACCGAAACATCGAAACAGAAGAAATTGAGACGTTATAACGATGCGATCGAAAGCCTCGATCATGATGCATCTCCCAAAGTTTTTTGAAATCAAATCAGTCATCTCAAAGGATCGACTCAGAAAAAGGAAAAAAATTAAAACATTAAAAGAAGATGGAATCATCGAAACAGAAGAAATTGAGACGTTATAACGATGCGATCGAAAGCCTCGATCATAAAGCATCTCCCAAAGATATTTGGAATAAAATCAGTCTTCCTAAAGGATTGACTGAGAAAAAGGAAGAAAATTCAAACATTAAAAGAAGATGGAATCATTGAAAGAGAAGAAATTGAGACGTTATAATGATTCGATCGAAAGCCTCGATCATGATGCATCTCCCAAATTTTTTTGAAATAAAATTAGTGATCTCAAAGGATCGACTGATAAAAAGGAAGAAAATTCAAACATTAAAAGAAGATGGAATCATCGAAACAGAAGAAATTGAGACGTTATAACATAGCAATCGAAAGATTCGATCATGATGCATCTCCTAAGGATATTTGGATTAAAATCAGTCTTCTCAAAGGATCGACTGAGAAAAAGGAAGAAAATTAAAACATTAAAAGAAGATGGAAACATCGAACCAGAAGAAATTGAGACGTTATAACGATGCGATCGAAAGCCTCGATCATGATGCATCTCCCAAAGATTTTTGAAATCAAATCAGTCATCTCAAAGGATCGACTCAGAAAAAGGAAGAAAATTAAAACATTAAAAGAAGATGGAATCATCGAAACAGTAGAAATTGAGACGTTATAACGATGCGATCGAAAGCCTCGATCATAAAGCATCTCCCAAAGATATTTGGAATAAAATCAGTCTTCCTAAAGGATCGACTGAGAAAAAAGAAGAAAATTAAAACATTAAAAGAAGATGGAAAAATCGAAACAGAAGAAATTGAGACGTTATAACGATGCGATCGAAAGCCTCGATCATGATGCATCTCCCAAAGATTTTTGGAATAAAATCAGTCATCTCAAAGGATCGACTGAGAAAAAGGAAGAAAATTCAAACATTAAAAGAAGATGGAAACATCGAAACAGAAGAAATTGAGACGTTATAACGATGCGATCGAAAGCCTCGATTATGATGCATCTCCTAAAGATATTTGGAATAAAATCAGTCTTCTCAATGGAATCGATTGGAAAAAAGAAAGAAAATAAAAATATTAAAAGTAGATGGAAACATCGAAATAGAAGAAATTAAGACGTTATAACGATTCGATCGAAAGCCTCGATAATGATGCATCTCCCAAAGATTTTTGGAATAAAATCAGTCATCTCAAAGAATCGACTGAGAAAAAGGAAGAAAATTAAAACATTAAAAGAAGATGGAATCATCGAAACAGAAGAAATTGAGACGTTATAACGATTCGTTCGAAAGCCTCGATCATGATGCATCTCCCAAAGATTTTTGAAATCAAATCAGTCATCTCAAAGGATCGACCGAGAAAAAGGAAGAAAATTAAAACATTAAAAGAAGATGGAAACATCGAAACAGATGAAATTGAGGCGTTATAACGATGCGATCGAAAGCCTCGATCATGATGCATTGCATAAAGATATTTGGAATAAAATTAGTCTTCTCAAAGGATCAACTGAGGAAAAGGAAGAAAATTAAAACATTAAGAGAAGATGGAAACATCGAACCAGAAGAAATTGAGACGTTATAACGATGCGATCGAAAGCCTCGATCATGATGCATCTCCCAAAGATTTTTGAAATCAAATCAGTCATCTCAAAGGATCGACTCAGAAAAAGGAAGAAAATTAAAACATTAAAAGAAGATGGAATCATCGAAACAGAAGAAATTGAGACGTTATAACGATGCGATCGAAAGCCTCGATCATAAAGCATCTCCCAAAGATATTTGGAATAAAATCAGTCTTCCTAAAGGATCGACTGAGAAAAAAGAAGAAAATTAAAACATTAAAAGAAGATGGAAACATCGAAACAGAAGAAATTGAGACGTTATAACGATGCGATCGAAAGCCTCGATCATGATGCATCTCCCAAAGATTTTTTGGAATAAAATCAGTCATCTCAAAGGATCGACTGAGAAAAAGGAAGAAAATTCAAACATTAAAAGAAGATGGAAACATCGAAACAGAAGAAATTGAGAGGTTATAACGATGCGATCGAAAGCCTCGATCATGATGCATCTCCCAAAGATATTTGGAATAAAATCAGTCTTCTCAAAGGATCAACTGAGGAAAAGAAAAAAAATTCAAACATTAAAAGAAGATGGAATCATTGAAAGAGAAGAAATTGAGACGTTTTCATGATTCGATCGAAAGCCTCGATCATGATGCATCTTCCAAATTTTTTTGAAATAAAATCAGTCATCTCAAAGGATCGACTGATAAAAAGGAAGAAAATTCAAACATTAAAAGAAGATGGAATCATCGAAACAGAAGAAATTGAGACGTTATAACAAAGCGATCGAAAGATTCGATCATGATGCATCTCCCAAGGATATTTGGATTAAAAACAGTCTTCTTAAAGGATCGCCTGAGAAAAAGGAAGAAAATTAAAACATTAAAAGAAGATGGAAACATCGAAACAGAAGAAATTGAGACGTTATAACGATGCGATCGAAAGCCTCGATCATGATGCACCTCCTAAAGATATTTGGAATAAAATCAGTCTTCTCAAAGGATCAACTGAGAAAAAGGAAGAAAATTCAAACATTAAAAGAAGATGGAATCATCGAAACAGAAGAAATTGAGACGTTATAACGATTCGTTCGAAAGCCTCGATCATGATTGATCTCCCAAAGATTTTTGAAATCAAATCAGTCATCTCAAAGGATCGACTCAGAAAAAGGTAGAAAATTCAAACATTAAAAGAAGATGGAATCATCGAAACAGAAGAATTGAGACGTTATAACGATGCGATCGAAAGCCTCGATCATAAAGCATCTCCCAAAGATATTTGGAATAAAATCAGTCTTCCTAAAGGATCGACTGAGAAAAAGGAAGAAAATCAAAACATTAAAAGAAGATGGAAACATCGAAACAGAAGAAATTGAGACGTTATAACGATGCGATCGAAAGCCTCGATCATGATGCATCTCCCAAATTTTTTTGAAATAAAATCAGTCATCTCAAAGGATCGACTGATAAAAAGGAAGAAAATTCAAACATTAAAAGAAGATGGAATCATCGAAACAGAAGAAATTGAGACGTTATAACAAAGCAATCAAAAGATTCGATCATGATGCATCTCCTAAGGATATTTGGATTAAAAATCAGTCTTCTTAAAGGATCGACTGAGAAAAAGGAAGAAAATTAAAACATTAAAAGAAGATGGAAACATCGAACCAGAAGAAATTGAGACGTTATAACGATGCGATCGAAAGCCTCGATCATGATGCATCTCCCAAAGATTTTTGAAATCAAATCAGTCATCTCAAAGGATCGACTCAGAAAAAGGAAGAAAATTAAAACATTAAAAAAAGATGGAATCATCGAAACAGAAGAAATTGAGACGTTATAACGATGCGATCGAAAGCCTCGATCATAAAGCATCTCCCAAAGATATTTGGAATAAAATCAGTCTTCCTAAAGGATCGACTGAGAAAAAGGAAGAAAATTAAAACATTAAAAGAAGATGGAAACATCGAAACAGAAGAAATTGAGACGTTATAACGATGCGATCGAAAGCCTCGATCATGATGCATCTCCCAAAGTTTTTTGAAATCAAATCAGTCATCTCAAAGGATCGACTCAGAAAAAAGGAAGAAAATTCAAACATTAAAAGAAGATGGAATCATCGAAACAGAAGAAATTAAGACGTTATAACGATGCGATCGAAAGCCTCGATCATAAAGCATCTTCCAAAGATTTTTGGAATAAAAATCAGTCTTTATAAAAGATCGACTGAGAAAAAGGAAGAAAATTAAAACATTAAAAGAAGATGGAAACTTCGAAACAGAAGATATTGAGACGTTATAACGATGCGATCGAAAGCCTCGATCATGATGCATCTCCTAAAGATATTTGGAGTAAAATCAGTCATCTCAAAGGATCGACTGAGAAAAAGGACGAAAATTTAAACATTAATTGAAGATGGAATCATCGAAACAGAAGAAATTGAGACGTTATAACGATTCGTTCGAAAGCCTCGATCATGATGCATCTCCCAAAGATTTTTGAAATCAAATCAGTCATCTCAAAGGATCGACTCAGAAAAAGGTAGAAAATTCAAATATTAAAAGAAGATGGAATCATCGAAACAGAAGAAATTGACACGTTATAACGATGCGATCGAAAGCCTCGATCATAAAGCATCTCCCAAAGATATTTGGAATAAAATCAGTCTTCCTAAAGGATCGACTGAGAAAAAGGAAGAAAATTAAAACATTAAAAGAAGACCGAAACATCGAAACAGAAGAAATTGAGACGTTATAACGATGCGATCGAAAGCCTCGATTATGATGCATCTCCCAAAGTTTTTTGAAATCAAATCAGTCATCTCAAAGGATCGACTCAGAAAAAGGAAAAAAATTAAAACATTAAAAGAACATGGAATCATCGAAACAGAAGAAATTGAGACGTTATAACGATGCGATCGAAAGCCTCGATCATAAAGCATCTCCCAAAGATATTTGGAATAAAATCAGTCTTCCTAAAGGATCGACCGAGAAAAAGGAAGAAAATTAAAACATTAAAAGAAGATGGAAACATCGAAACAGAAGAAATTGAGACGTTATAACGATGCGATCGAAAGCCTCGATCATGATGCATTGCCCAAAGATATTTGGAATAAAATCAGTCTTCTCAAAGGATCAACTGAGGAAAAGGTAGAAAATTCAAACATTAAAAGAAGATGGAATCATTGAAAGAGAAGAAATTGAGACGTTATAATGATTCGATCAAAAGCCTCGATCATGATGCATCTCCGAAATTTTTTTGAAATAAAATCAGTCATCTCAAAGGATCGACTGATAAAAAGGAAGAAAATTCAAACATTAAAAGAAGATGGAATCATCGAAACAGAAGAAATTGAGACGTT
This sequence comes from Ceratothoa steindachneri, assembly GCA_963969495.1. NCBI lineage: Eukaryota > Metazoa > Arthropoda > Malacostraca > Isopoda > Cymothoidae > Ceratothoa > Ceratothoa steindachneri. The sequence goes on along the minus strand of OZ018321.1, from coordinate 188,030,423 downwards.
ATAACAAAGCAATCGAAAGATTTGATCATGATGCATCTCCTAAGGATATTTGGATTAAAATCAGTCTTCTTAAAGGATCGACTGAGAAAAAGGAAGAAAATTAAAACATTAAAAGAAGATGGAAACATCGAACCAGAAGAAATTGAGACGTTATAACGATGCAATCGAAAGCCTCGATCATGATGCATCTCCCAAAGATTTTTGAAATCAAATCAGTCATCTCAAAGGATCGACTCAGAAAAAGGAAGAAAATTAAAACATTAAAAGAAGATGGAATCATCGAAACAGAAGAAATTGAGACGTTATAACGATGCGATCGAAAGCCTTGATCATGATGCATCTCCCAAAGATTTTTGGAATAAAATCAGTCATCTCAAAGGATCGACTGAGAAAAAGGAAGAAAATTCAAACATTAAAAGAAGATGGAAACATCGAAACAGAAGAAATTGAGACGTTATAACGATGCGATCGAAAGCCTCGATCATAAAGCATCTTCCAAAGATTTTTGGAAAAAAAATCAGTCTTCCTAAAAGATCGACTGAGAAAAAGGAAGAAAATTAAAACATTAAAAGAAGATGGAAACTTCGAAACAGAAGAAATTGAGACGTTATAACGATGCGATCGAAAGCCTCGATCATGATGCATCTCCTAAAGATATTTGGAGTAAAATCAGTCATCTCAAAGGATCGACTGAGAAAAAGGACGAAAATTTAAACATTAATTGAAGATGGAATCATCGAAACAGAAGAAATTGAGACGTTATAACGATTCGTTCGAAAGCCTCGATCATGATGCATCTCCCAAAGATTTTTGAAATCAAATCAGTCATCTCAAAGGATCGACTCAGAAAAAGGTAGAAAATTCAAACATTAAAAGAAGATGGAATCATCGAAACAGAAGAAATTGACACGTTATAACGATGCGATCGAAAGCCTCGATCATAAAGCATCTCCCAAAGATATTTGGAATAAAATCAGTCTTCCTAAAGGATCGACTGAGAAAAAGGAAGAAAATTAAAACATTAAAAGAAGACCGAAACATCGAAACAGAAGAAATTGAGACGTTATAACGATGCGATCGAAAGCCTCGATCATGATGCATCTCCCAAAGTTTTTCGAAATCAAATCAGTCATCTCAAAGGATCGACTCAGAAAAAGGAAAAAAATTAAAACATTAAAAGAAGATGGAATCATCGAAACAGAAGAAATTGAGACGTTATAACGATGCGATCGAAAGCCTCGATCATAAAGCATCTCCCAAAGATATTTGGAATAAAATCAGTCTTCCTAAAGGATTGACTGAGAAAAAGGAAGAAAATTCAAACATTAAAAGAAGATGGAATCATTGAAAGAGAAGAAATTGAGACGTTATAATGATTCGATCGAAAGCCTCGATCATGATGCATCTCCCAAATTTTTTTGAAATAAAATTAGTGATCTCAAAGGATCGACTGATAAAAAGGAAGAAAATTCAAACATTAAAAGAAGATGGAATCATCGAAACAGAAGAAATTGAGACGTTATAACATAGCAATCGAAAGATTCGATCATGATGCATCTCCTAAGGATATTTGGATTAAAATCAGTCTTCTCAAAGGATCGACTGAGAAAAAGGAAGAAAATTAAAACATTAAAAGAAGATGGAAACATCGAACCAGAAGAAATTGAGACGTTATAACGATGCGATCGAAAGCCTCGATCATGATGCATCTCCCAAAGATTTTTGAAATCAAATCAGTCATCTCAAAGGATCGACTCAGAAAAAGGAAGAAAATTAAAACATTAAAAGAAGATGGAATCATCGAAACAGTAGAAATTGAGACGTTATAACGATGCGATCGAAAGCCTCGATCATAAAGCATCTCCCAAAGATATTTGGAATAAAATCAGTCTTCCTAAAGGATCGACTGAGAAAAAAGAAGAAAATTAAAACATTAAAAGAAGATGGAAAAATCGAAACAGAAGAAATTGAGACGTTATAACGATGCGATCGAAAGCCTCGATCATGATGCATCTCCCAAAGATTTTTGGAATAAAATCAGTCATCTCAAAGGATCGACTGAGAAAAAGGAAGAAAATTCAAACATTAAAAGAAGATGGAAACATCGAAACAGAAGAAATTGAGACGTTATAACGATGCGATCGAAAGCCTCGATTATGATGCATCTCCTAAAGATATTTGGAATAAAATCAGTCTTCTCAATGGAATCGATTGGAAAAAAGAAAGAAAATAAAAATATTAAAAGTAGATGGAAACATCGAAATAGAAGAAATTAAGACGTTATAACGATTCGATCGAAAGCCTCGATAATGATGCATCTCCCAAAGATTTTTGGAATAAAATCAGTCATCTCAAAGAATCGACTGAGAAAAAGGAAGAAAATTAAAACATTAAAAGAAGATGGAATCATCGAAACAGAAGAAATTGAGACGTTATAACGATTCGTTCGAAAGCCTCGATCATGATGCATCTCCCAAAGATTTTTGAAATCAAATCAGTCATCTCAAAGGATCGACCGAGAAAAAGGAAGAAAATTAAAACATTAAAAGAAGATGGAAACATCGAAACAGATGAAATTGAGGCGTTATAACGATGCGATCGAAAGCCTCGATCATGATGCATTGCATAAAGATATTTGGAATAAAATTAGTCTTCTCAAAGGATCAACTGAGGAAAAGGAAGAAAATTCAAACATTAAAAGAAGATGGAATCATTGAAAGAGAAGAAATTGAGACGTTATAATGATTCGATCGAAAGCCTTGATCACGATGCATCTCCCAAATTTTTTTGAAATAAAATCAGTCATCTCAAAGGATCGACTGATAAAAAGGAAGAAAATTCAAACATTAAAAGAAGATGGATAATCGAAACTGAAGAAATTGATACGTTATAACAAAGCGATCGAAAGATTCGATCATGATGCATCTCCTAAGGATATATGGATTAAAATCAGTCTTTTTAAAGGATCGACTGAGAAAAAAGAAGAAAATTAAAACATTAAAAGAAGATGGAATCATCGAAACAGAAGAAATTGAGACGTTATAACGATGCGATCGAAAGCCTCGATCATAAAGCATCTCCCAAAGATATTTGGAATAAAATCAGTCTTCCTAAAGGATCGACCGAGAAAAAGGAAGAAAATTAAAACATTAAAGAAGGAGGAATCATTGTAAGAGAAGAAATTGAGACGTTATAACGATGCAATCGAAAGCCTCGATCATGATGCATCTCCCAAAGATTTTTGAAATCAAATCAGTCATCTCAAAGGATCGACTCAGAAAAAGGAAGAAAATTAAAACATTAAAAGAAGATGGAATCATCGAAACAGAAGAAATTGAGACGTTATAACGATGCGATCGAAAGCCTTGATCATGATGCATCTCCCAAAGATTTTTGGAATAAAATCAGTCATCTCAAAGGATCGACTGAGAAAAAGGAAGAAAATTAAAACATGAAAAGAAGATGGAAACATCGACACAGAAGAAATTGAGACGTTATAACGATGCGATCGAAAGCCTCGATCAAAGAGCATCTCCCAAATATATTTGGAATAAAATCAGTCTTCCTAAAGGATCGACTGAGAAAAAGGAAGAAAATTAAAACATTAAAAGAAGATGGAAACATCGAAACAGAAGAAATTGAGACGTTATAACGATGCGATCGAAAGCCTCGATCATGATGCATTGCCCAAAGATATTTGGAATAAAATCAGTCTTCTCAAAGGATCAAATGAGGAAAAGGAAGAAAATTAAAACATTAAAAGAAGATGGAATCATTGAAAGAGAAGAAATTGAGACGTTATAATGATTCGATCGAAAGCCTTGACAATGATGCATCTCCCAAATTTTTTTGAAATAAAATCAGTCTTCCTAAAGGATCGACTGAGAAAAAGGAAGAAAATTAAAACATTAAAAGAAGATGGAAACATCGAAACAGAAGAAATTGAGACGTTATAACGATGCGATCGAAAGCTTCGATCATGATGCATCTCCCAAAGATTTTTAGAATAAAATCAGTCATCTCAAAGGATCGACTGAGAAAAAGGAAGAAAATTCAAACATTAAAAGAAGATGGAAACATCGAAACAGAAGAAATTGAGACGTTATACCGATGCGATCGAAAGCCTCGATTATGATGCATCTCCCAAAGATATTTGGAATAAAATCAGTCTTCCTAAAGGATCGACTGAGAAAAAAGAAGAAAATTAAAACATTAAAAGAAGATGGAAAAATCGAAACAGAAGAAATTGAGACGTTATAACGATGCGATCGAAAGCCTCGATCATGATGCATCTCCCAAAGATTTTTGGAATAAAATCAGTCATCTCAAAGGATCGACTGAGAAAAAGGAAGAAAATTCAAACATTAAAAGAAGATGGAAACATCGAAACAGAAGAAATTGAGACGTTATAACGATGCGATCGAAAGCCTCGATTATGATGCATCTCCTAAAGATATTTGGAATAAAATCAGTCTTCTCAATGGAATCGATTGGAAAAAAGAAAGAAAATAAAAATATTAAAAGTAGATGGAAACATCGAAATAGAAGAAATTAAGACGTTATAACGATTCGATCGAAAGCCTCGATAATGATGCATCTCCCAAAGATTTTTGGAATAAAATCAGTCATCTCAAAGAATCGACTGAGAAAAAGGAAGAAAATTAAAACATTAAAAGAAGATGGAATCATCGAAACAGAAGAAATTGAGACGTTATAACGATTCGTTCGAAAGCCTCGATCATGATGCATCTCCCAAAGATTTTTGAAATCAAATCAGTCATCTCAAAGGATCGACCGAGAAAAAGGAAGAAAATTAAAACATTAAAAGAAGATGGAAACATCGAAACAGATGAAATTGAGGCGTTATAACGATGCGATCGAAAGCCTCGATCATGATGCATTGCATAAAGATATTTGGAATAAAATTAGTCTTCTCAAAGGATCAACTGAGGAAAAGGAAGAAAATTCAAACATTAAAAGAAGATGGAATCATTGAAAGAGAAGAAATTGAGACGTTATAATGATTCGATCGAAAGCCTTGATCACGATGCATCTCCCAAATTTTTTTGAAATAAAATCAGTCATCTCAAAGGATCGACTGATAAAAAGGAAGAAAATTCAAACATTAAAAGAAGATGGATAATCGAAACTGAAGAAATTGATACGTTATAACAAAGCGATCGAAAGATTCGATCATGATGCATCTCCTAAGGATATATGGATTAAAATCAGTCTTTTTAAAGGATCGACTGAGAAAAAAGAAGAAAATTAAAACATTAAAAGAAGATGGAATCATCGAAACAGAAGAAATTGAGACGTTATAACGATGCGATCGAAAGCCTCGATCATAAAGCATCTCCCAAAGATATTTGGAATAAAATCAGTCTTCCTAAAGGATCGACCGAGAAAAAGGAAGAAAATTAAAACATTAAAGAAGGAGGAATCATTGTAAGAGAAGAAATTGAGACGTTATAATGATTCGATCGAAAGCCTCGATCATGACGCATTGCCCAAAGATATTTGGAATAAAATCAGTCTTCTCAAAGGATCAACTGAGGAAAAGGAAGAAAATTCAAACATTAAAAGAAGATGGAATCATTGAAAGAGAAGAAAGTGAGACGTTATAATGATTCGATCGAAAGCCTCGATCATGATGCATCTCCCAAATTTTTTTGAAATAAAATCAGTCATCTCAAAGGATCGACTGATAAAAAGGAAGAAAATTTAAACATTAAAAGAAGATGGAATCATCGAAACAGAAGAAATTGAGACCTTATAACAAAGCGATCGAAAGATTCGATCATGATGCATCTCCCAAGGATATTTGGATTAAAATCAGTCTTCTAAAAGGATCGACTGAGAAAAAGGAAGAAAATTAAAACATTAAAAGAAGATGGAAACATCGAAACAGAAGAAATTGAGACGTTATAACGATGCGATCGAAAGCCTCGATCATGATGCATCTCCCAAAGATATTTGGAATAAAATCAGTCTTCTCAAAGGATCAACTGAGAAAAAGGAAGAAAATTAAAACATTAAAAGAAGATGGAATCATCGAAACAGAAGAAATTGAGACGTTATAACGATTCGTTCGAAAGCCTCGATCATGATGCATCTCCCAAAGATTTTTGAAATCAAATCAGTCATCTCAAAGGATCGACTCAGAAAAAGGAAGAAAATTAAAACATTAAAAGAAGATGGAATCATCGAAACAGAAGAAATTGAGACGTTATAACGATGCGATCGAAAGCCTCGATCATAAAGCATCTCCCAAAGATATTTGGAATAAAATCAGTCTTCCTAAAGGATCGACTGAGAAAAAAGAAGAAAATTAAAACATTAAAAGAAGATGGAAACATCGAAACAGAAGAAATTGAGACGTTATAACGATGCGATCGAAAGCCTCGATCATGATGCATCTCCCAAAGATTTTTGGAATAAAATCAGTCATCTCAAAGGATCGACTGAATAAAAGGAAGAAAATTCAAACATTAAAAGAAGATGGAAACATCGAAACAGAAGAAATTGAGACGTTATACCGATGCGATCGAAAGCCTGGATTATGATGCATCTCATAAAGATTTTTGGAATAAAATCAGTCATCTCAAAGGATCGACTGAGAAAAAGGAAGAAAATTAAAACATGAAAAGAAGATGGAAACATCGAAACAGAAGAAATTGAGACGTTATAACGATGCGATCGAAAGCCTCGATCAAAGAGCATCTCCCAAATATATTTGGAATAAAATCAGTCTTCCTAAAGGATCGACTGAGAAAAAGGAAGAAAATTAAAACATTAAAAGAAGATGGAAACATCGAAACAGAAGAAATTGAGACGTTATAACGATGCGATCGAAAGCCTCGATCATGATGCATTGCCCAAAGATATTTGGAATAAAATCAGTCTTCTCAAAGGATCAAATGAGGAAAAGGAAGAAAATTAAAACATTAAAAGAAGATGGAATCATTGAAAGAGAAGAAATTGAGACGTTATAATGATTCGATCGAAAGCCTTGACAATGATGCATCTCCCAAATTTTTTTGAAATAAAATCAGTCTTCCTAAAGGATCGACTGAGAAAAAGGAAGAAAATTAAAACATTAAAAGAAGATGGAAACATCGAAACAGAAGAAATTGAGACGTTATAACGATGCGATCGAAAGCTTCGATCATGATGCATCTCCCAAAGATTTTTAGAATAAAATCAGTCATCTCAAAGGATCGACTGAGAAAAAGGAAGAAAATTCAAACATTAAAAGAAGATGGAAACATCGAAACAGAAGAAATTGAGACGTTATACCGATGCGATCGAAAGCCTCGATTATGATGCATCTCCCAAAGATTTTTGGAATAAAATCAGCATCTCAAAGGATCGACTGAGAAAAAGGAAAAAAATTAAAACATGAAAAGAAGATGGAAACATCGAAACAGAAGAAATTGAGACGTTATGACGATGCGATCGAAAGCCTCGATCATGATGCATCTCCCAAAGATTTTTGGAATAAAATCAGTCATCTCAAAGGATCGACTGAGAAAAAGGAAGAAAATTCAAACATTAAAAGAAGATGGAAACATCGAAACAGAAGAAATTGAGACGTTATAACGATGCGATCGAAAGCCTCGATTATGATGCATCTCCTAAAGATATTTGGAATAAAATCAGTCTTCTCAATGGAATCGATTGGAAAAAAGAAAGAAAATAAAAATATTAAAAGTAGATGGAAACATCGAAATAGAAGAAATTGAGACGTTATAACGATTCGATCGAAAGCCTCGATAATGATGCATCTCCCAAAGATTTTTGGAATAAAATCAGTCATCTCAAAGAATCGACTGAGAAAAAGGAAGAAAATTTAAACATTAAAAGAAGATGGAATCATCGAAACAGAAGAAATTGAGACGTTATAACGATTCGTTCGAAAGCCTCGATCATGATGCATCTCCCAAAGATTTTTAAAATCAAATCAGTCATCTCAAAGGATCGACCGAGAAAAAGGAAGAAAATTAAAACATTAAAAGAAGATGGAAACATCGAAACAGATGAAATTGAGACGTTATAACGATTCGATCGAAAGCCTCGATCATGATGCATTGCATAAAGATATTTGGAATAAAATTAGTCTTCTCAAAGGATCAACTGAGGAAAAGGAAGAAAATTCAAACATTAAAAGAAGATGGAATCATTGAAAGAGAAGAAATTGAGACGTTATAATGATTCGATCGAAAGCCTTGATCACGATGCATCTCCCAAATTTTTTTGAAATAAAATCAGTCATCTCAAAGGATCGACTGATAAAAAGGAAGAAAATTCAAACATTAAAAGAAGATGGATAATCGAAACAGAAGAAATTGAGACGTTATAACAAAGCGATCGAAAGCCTCGATCATGATGCATCTCCTAAGGATATATGGATTAAAATCAGTCTTCTTAAAGGATCGACTGAGAAAAAAGAAGAAAATTTAAACATTAAAAGAAGATGGAATCATCGAAACAGAAGAAATTGAGACGTTATAACGATGCGATCGAAAGCCTCGATCATAAAGCATCTCCCAAAGATATTTGGAATAAAATCAGTCTTCCTAAAGGATCGACCGAGAAAAAGGAAGAAAATTAAAACATTAAAGAAGGAGGAATCATTGAAAGAGAAGAAATTGAGACGTTATAATGATTCGATCGAAAGCCTCGATCATGACGCATTGCCCAAAGATATTTGGAATAAAATCAGTCTTCTCAAAGGATCAACTGAGGAAAAGGAAGAAAATTCAAACATTAAAAGAAGATGGAATCATTGAAAGAGAAGAAATTGAGACGTTATAATGATTCGATCGAAAGCCTCGATCATGATACATCTCCCAAATTTTTTTGAAATAAAATCAGTCATCTCAAAGGATCGACTGATAAAAAGGAAGAAAATTTAAACATTAAAAGAAGATGGAATCATCGAAACAGAAGAAATTGAGACCTTATAACAAAGCGATCGAAAGATTCGATCATAATGCCTCTCCCAAGGATATTTGGATTAAAATCAGTCTTCTTAAAGGATCGACTGAGAAAAAGGAAGAAAATTAAAACATTAAAAGAAGATGGAAACATCGAAACAGAAGAAATTGAGACGTTATAACGATGCGATCGAAAGCCTCGATCATGATGCATCTCCCAAAGATATTTGGAATAAAATCAGTCTTCTCAAAGGATCAACTGAGAAAATGGAAGAAAATTAAAACATTAAAAGAAGATGGAATCATCGAAACAGAAGAAATTGAGACGTTATAACGATTCGTTCGAAAGCCTCGATCATGATGCATCTCCCAAAGATTTTTGAAATCAAATCAGTCATCTCAAAGGATCGACTCAGAAAAAGGAAGAAAATTAAAACATTAAAAGAAGATGGAATCATCGAAACAGAAGAAATTGAGACGTTATAACGATGCGATCGAAAGCCTCGATCATAAAGCATCTCCCAAAGATATTTGGAATAAAATCAGTCTTCCTAAAGGATCGACTGAGAAAAAAGAAGAAAATTAAAACATTAAAAGAAGATGGAAACATCGAAACAGAAGAAATTGAGACGTTATAACGATGCGATCGAAAGCCTCGATCATGATGCATCTCCCAAAGATTTTTGGAATAAAATCAGTCATCTCAAAGGATCGACTGAGAAAAAGGAAGAAAATTAAAACATGAAAAGAAGATGGAAACATCGAAACAGAAGAAATTGAGACGTTATAACGATGCGATCGAAAGCCTCGATCAAAGAGCATCTCCCAAATATATTTGGAATAAAATCAGTCTTCCTAAAGGATCGACTGAGAAAAAGGAAGAAAATTAAAACATTAAAAGAAGATGGAAACATCGAAACAGAAGAAATTGAGACGTTATAAAGATGCGATCGAAAGCCTCGATCATGATGCATTGCCCAAAGATATTTGGAATAAAATCAGTCTTCTCAAAGGATCAACTGAGGAAAAGGAAGAAAATTAAAACATTAAAAGAAGATGGAATCATTGAAAGAGAAGAAATTGAGACGTTATAATGATTCGATCGAAAGCCATGACAATGATGCATCTCCCAAATTTTTTTGAAATAAAATCAGTCTTCCTAAAGGATCGACTGAGAAAAAGGAAGAAAATTAAAACATTAAAAGAAGATGGAAACATCGAAACAGAAGAAATTGAGACGTTATAACGATGCGATCGAAAGCTTCGATCATGATGCATCTCCCAAAGATTTTTAGAATAAAATCAGTCATCTCAAAGGATCGACTGAGAAAAAGGAAGAAAATTCAAACATTAAAAGAAGATGGAAACATCGAAACAGAAGAAATTGAGACGTTATACCGATGCGATCGAAAGCCTCGATTATGATGCATCTCCCAAAGATTTTTGGAATAAAATCAGCATCTCAAAGGATCGACTGAGAAAAAGGAAGAAAATTAAAACATGAAAAGAAGATGGAAACATCGAAACAGAAGAAATTGAGACGTTATGACGATGCGATCGAAAGCCTCGATCATGATGCATCTCCCAAAGATATTTGGAATAAAATCAGTCTTCTCAATGGAATCGATTGGAAAAAAGGAAGAAAATAAAAATATTAAAAGTAGATGGAAACATCGAAATAGAAGACATTGAGACGTTATAACGATTCGATCGAAAGCCTGGATAATGATGCATCTCCCAAAGATTTTTGGAATAAAATCAGTCATCTCAAAGAATCGACTGAGAAAAAGGAAGAAAATTAAAACATTAAAAGAAGATGGAATCATCGAAACAGAAGAAATTGAGACGTTATAACGCTTCGTTCAAAAGCCTCGATCATGATGCATCTTCCAAAGATTTTAGAAATCAAATCAGTCATCTCAAAGGATCGACTGAGAAAAAGGAAGAAAATTAAAACATTAAAAGAAGATGGAATCATCGAAACAGAAGAAATTGAGACGTTATAACGATGCGATCGAAAGCCACGATCATAAAGCATCTCCCAAATATATTTGGAATAAAATCAGTCTTCCTAAAGGATCGACTGAGAAAAAGGAAGAAAATTAAAACATTAAAAGAAGATGGAAACATCGAAACAGAAGAAATTGAGACGTTATAACGATGCGATCGAAAGCCTCGATCATGATGCATTGCCCAAAGATATTTGGAATAAAATCAGTCTTCTCAAAGGATCAACTGAGGAAAAGGAAGAAAATTCAAACATTAAAAGAAGATGGAATCATTGAAAGAGAAGAAATTGAGACGTTATAATGATTCGATCGAAAGCCTCGATCATGATGCATCTCCCAAAGATTTTTGAAATCAAATCAGTCATCTCAAAGGATCGACTCAGAAAAAGGAAGAAAATTAAAACATTAAAAGAAGATGGAATCATCGAAACAGAAGAAATTGAGACGTTATAACGATGCGATCGAAAGCCTCGATCATGATGCATCTCCTAAAGATATTTGGAATAAAATCAGTCTTCTCAAAGGATCAACTGAGAAAAAGGAAGAAAATTCAAACATTAAAAGAAGATGGAATCATCGAAACAGAAGAAATTGAGACGTTATAACGATTCGTTCGAAAGCCTCGATCATGATGCATCTCCCAAAGATTTTTGAAATCAAATCAGTCATCTCAAAGGATCGACTCAGAAAAAGGTAGAAAATTCAAACATTAAAAGAAGATGGAATCATCGAAACAGAAGAAATTGAGACGTTATAACGATGCGATCGAAAGCCTCGATCATAAAGCATCTCCCAAAGATATTTGGAATAAAATCAGTCTTCCTAAAGGATCAACCGAGAAAAAGGAAGAAAATTAAAACATTAAAAGGAGATGGAAACATCGAAACAGAAGAAATTGAGACGTTATAACGATGCGATCGAAAGCCTCGATCATGATGCATCTCCCAAAGATATTTGGAATAAAATCAGTCTTCTCAAAGGATCAACTGAGAAAAAGGAAGAAAATTAAAACATTAAAAGAAGATGGAATCATCGAAACAGAAGAAATTGAGACGTTATAACGATTCGTTCGAAAGCCTCGATCATGATGCATCTCCCAAAGATTTTTGAAATCAAATCAGTCATCTCAAAGGATCGACTCAGAAAAAAGGAAGAAAATTCAAACATTAAAAGAAGATGGAATCATCGAAACAGAAGAAATTAAGACGTTATAACGATGCGATCGAAAGCCTCGATCATAAAGCATCTTCCAAAGATTTTTGGAATAAAATCAGTCTTCCTAAAAGATCGACTGAGAAAAAGCAAGAAAATTAAAACATTAAAAGAAGATGGAAACTTCGAAACAGAAGAAATTGAGACGTTATAACGATGCGATCGAAAGCCTCGATCATGATGCATCTCCTAAAGATATTTGGAGTAAAATCGGTCATCTCAAAGGATCGACTGAGAAAAAGGACGAAAATTTAAACATTAATTGAAGATGGAATCATCGAAACAGAAGAAATTGAGACGTTATAACGATTCGTTCGAAAGCCTCGATCATGATGCATCTCCCAAAGATTTTTGAAATCAAATCAGTCATCTCAAAGGATCGACTCAGAAAAAGGTAGAAAATTCAAACATTAAAAGAAGATGGAATCATCGAAACAGAAGAAATTGACACGTTATAACGATGCGATCGAAAGCCTCGATCATAAAGCATCTCCCAAAGATATTTGGAATAAAATCAGTCTTCCTAAAGGATCGACTGAGAAAAAGGAAGAAAATTAAAACATTCAAAGAAGACCGAAACATCGAAACGGAAGAAATTGAGACGTTATAACGATGCGATCGAAAGCCTCGATCATGATGCATCTCCCAAAGTTTTTTGAAATCAAATCAGTCACCTCAAAGGATCGACACAGAAAAAGGAAAAAAATTAAAACATTAAAAGAAGATGGAATCATCGAAACAGAAGAAATTGAGACGTTATAACGATGCGATCGAAAGCCTCGATCATAAAGCATCTCCCAAAGATATTGGGAATAAAATCAGTCTTCCTAAAGGATCGACCGAGAAAAAGGAAGAAAATTAAAACATTAAAAGAAGATGGAAACATCGAAAAAGAAGAAATTGAGACGTTATAACGATGCGATCGAAAGCCTCGATCATGATGCATTGCCCAAAGATATTTGGAATAAAATCAGTCTTCTCAAAGGATCAACTGAGGAAAAGGAAGAAAATTCAAACATTAAAAGAAGATGGAATCATTGAAAGAGAAGAAATTGAGACGTTATAATGATTCGATCGAAAGCCTCGATCATGATGCATCTTCCAAATTTTTTTGAAATAAAATCAGTCATCTCAAAGGATCGACTGATAAAAAGGAAGAAAATTCAAACATTAAAAGAAGATGGAATCATCGAAACAGAAGAAATTGAGACGTTATAACAAACAATCGAAAGATTCGATCATGATGCATCTCCTAAGGATATTTGGATTAAAATCAGTCTTCTTAAAGGATCGACTGAGAAAAAGGAAGAAAATTAAAACATTAAAAGAAGATGGAAACATCGAACCAGAAGAAATTGAGACGTTATAACGATGCGATCGAAAGCCTCGATCATGATGCATCTCCCAAAGATTTTTGAAATCAAATCAGTCATCTCAAAGGATCGACTCAGAAAAAGGAAGAAAATTAAAACATTAAAAGAAGATGGAATCATCGAAACAGAAGAAATTGAGACATTATAACGATGCGATCGAAAGCCTCGATCATAAAGCATCTCCCAAAGATTTTTGGAATAAAATCAGTCTTCCTAAAGGATCGACTGAGAAAAAAGAAGAAAATTAAAACATTAAAAGAAGATGGAAACATCGAAACAGAAGAAATTGAGACGTTATAACGATGCGATCGAAAGCCTCGATCATGATGCATCTCCCAAAGATTTTTGGAATAAAATCAGTCATCTCAAAGGATCGACTGAGAAAAAGGAAGAAAATTCAAACATTAAAAGAAGATGGAAACATCGAAACAGAAGAAATTGAGACGTTATAACGATTCGATCGAAAGCCTGGATAATGATGCATCTCCCAAAGATTTTTGGAATAAAATAAGTCATCTCAAAGAATCGACTGAGAAAAAGGAAGAAAATTAAAACATTAAAAGAAGATGGAATCATCGAAACAGAAGAAATTGAGACGTTATAACGATTCGTTCGAAAGCCTCGATCATGATGCATCTCCCAAAGATTTTTGAAATCAAATCAGTCATCTCAAAGGATCGACTGAGAAAAAGGAAGAAAATTAAAACATTAAAAGAAGATGGAATCATCGAAACAGAAGAAATTGAGACGTTATAACGATGCGATCGAAAGCCTCGATCATAAAGCATCTCCCAAATATATTTGGAATAAAATCAGTCTTCCTAAAGGATCGACTGAGAAAAAGGAAGAAAATTAAAACATTAAAAGAAGATGGAAACATCGAAACAGATGAATTTGAGACGTTATAACGATGCGATCGAAAGCCTCGATCATGATGCATTGCATAAAGATATTTGGAATAAAATCAGTCTTCTCAAAGGATCAACTAAGGAAAAGGAAGAAAATTCAAACATTAAAAGAAGATGGAATCATTGAAAGAGAAGAAATTGAGACGTTATAATGATTCGATTGAAAGCCTTGATCACGATGCATCTCCCAAATTTTTTTGAAATAAAATCAGTCATCTCAAAGGATCGACTGATAAAAAGGAAGAAAATTCAAACATTAAAAGAAGATGGATAATCGAAACAGAAGAAATTGAGACGTTATAACAAAGCGATCGAAAGATTCGATCATGATGCATCTCCTAAGGATATATGGATTAAAATCAGTCTTCTTAAAGGATCGACTGAGAAAAAGGAAGAAAATTAAAACATTAAAAGAAGATGGAAACATCGAAACAGAAGAAATTGAGACGTTATAACGATGCGATCGAAAGCCTCGATCATGATGCATCTCCCAAAGATATTTGGAATAAAATCAGTCTTCTCAAAGGATCAACTGAGAAAAAGGAAGAAAATTAAAACATTAAAAGAAGATGGAATCATCGAAACAGAAGAAAGTGAGACGTTATAACGATTCGTTCGAAAGCCTCGATCATGATGCATCTCCCAAAGATTTTTGAAATCAAATCAGTCATCTCAAAGGATCGACTCAGAAAAAGGAAGAAAATTCAAACATTAAAAGAAGATGGAATCATCGAAACATAAGAAATTAAGACGTTATAACGATGCGATCGAAAGCCTCGATCATAAAGCATCTTTCAAAGATTTTTGGAATAAAATCAGTCTTCCTAAAAGATCGACTGAGAAAAAGGAACAAAATTAAAACATTAAAAGAAGATGGAAACTTCGAAACAGAAGAAATTGAGACGTTATAACGATGCGATCGAAAGCCTCGATCATGATGCATCTTCTAAAGATATTTGGAGGAAAATCAGTCTTCTCAATAAAATCGATTGGAAAAAAGGAAGAAAAAAAAATATTAAAAGTAGATGGAAACATCGAAATAGAAGAAATTGAGACGTTATAACGATTCGATCGAAAGCCTCGATCATGATGCATCTCCCAAATTTTTTTGAAATAAAATCAGTCATCTCAAAGGATCGACTAAGAAAAAGGAAGAAAATTAAAACATTAAATGAAGATGGAAACATCGAAACAGAAGAAATTGAGACGTTATAACGATGCGATCGAGAGCCTCGATCATGATGGAACTCCTTAAGATATTTGGAATAAAATCAGTCTTCTCAATGGAATCGATTGGAAAAAAGGAAGAAAAAAAAAATATTAAAAGTAGATGGAAACATCGAAGTAGAAGAAATTGAGACGTTATAACGATTCGATCGAAAGGCTCGATCATGATGCATTTCCCAAAGATTTTTGGAATAAAATCAGTCATCTCAAAGGATCGACTGAGAAAAAGGAAGAAAATTAAAACATTAAAAGAAGATGGAAACATCGAAACAGAAGAAATTGAGACGTAAAAAACGATGCGATTGAAAGCCGGATCATGATGCATCTCCCCCAAGATTTTTGGAATAAAATCAGTCATCTCAAAGGATCGACTGAGAAAAAGGAAGAAAATTCAAACATTAAAAGAAGATGGAAACATCGAAACAGAAGAAATTGAGACGTTATAACGATGCGATCGAAAGCCTCGATCATGATGCATCTCCCAAAGATTTTTGGAATAAAATCAGTCATCTCAAAGGATCGACTGAGAAAAAGGACGAAAATTCAAACATTAAAAGAAGATGGAATCATCGAAACAGAAGAAATTGAGACGTTATAACGATTCGTTCGAAAGCCTCGATCATGATGCATCTCCCAAAGATTTTTGAAATCAAATCAGTCATCTCAAAGGATCGACTCAGAAAAAGGAAGAAAATTAAAACATTAAAAGAAGATGGAATCATCGAAACAGAAGAAATTGAGACGTTATAAGGATGCGATCGAAAGCCTCGATCATAAAGCATCTCCCAAAAATATTTGGAATGAAATCAGTATTCCTAGAGGATCGACTGAGAAAAAGGAAGAAAATTAAAACATTAAAAGAAGATGGAAACATCGAAACAGAAGAAATTGAGACGTTATAACGATGCGATCGAAAGCCTCGATCAAGATGGATCTTCTTAAGATATTTGGAATAAAATCAGTCTTCTCAATGGAATCGATTGGAAAAAAGGAAGAAAATAAAAATATTAAAAGAAGATGGAATCATCGAAAGAGAAGAAATTGAGACGTTATAATGATTCGATTGAAAGCCTCGATCATGATGCATCTCCCAATTTTTTTCGAAATAAAATCAGTCATCTCAAAGGATCGACTGATAAAAAGGAAGAAAATTCAAACATTAAAAGAAGATGGAATCATTGAAACAGAAGAAATTGAGACCTTATAACAAAGCGATCGAAAGATTCGATCATGATGCATCTCCCAAAGATATTTGGATTAAAATCAGTCTTCTTAAAGGATCGACTGAGAAAAAGGAAGAAAATTAAAACATTAAAAGAAGATGGAAACATCGAAACAAAAGAAATTGAGACGTTATAACGATGCGATCGAAAGCCTCGATCATGATGCATCTCCCAAAGATATTTGGAATAAAATCACTCTTCTTAAAGGATCAACTGAGAAAAAGGAAGAAAATTAAAACATTTAAAGAAGATGGAATCATCGAAACAGAAGAAATTGAGACGTTATAACGATTCGTTCGAAAGCCTCGATTATGATGCATCTCCCAAAGATTTTTGAAATCAAATCAGTCATCTCAAAGGATCGACTCAGAAAAAGGAAGAAAATTCAAACATTAAAAGAAGATGGAATCATCGAAACAGAAGAAATTAAGACGTTATAACGATGCGATCGAAAGCCTCGATCATAAAGCATCTCCCAAAGATATTTGGAATAAAATCAGTCCTTCTGAAGGATCGACAGAGAAAAAGGAAGAAAATTAAAACATTAAAAGTAGATGGAAACTTCGAAACAGAAGAAATTGAGACGTTATAACTTTGCGATCGAAAGTTTCGATCATGATGCATCTCCTAAAGATATTTGGAATAAAATCAGTATTCTCAATGAAATCGATTGGAAAAAAGGAAGAAAAAAAATATTAAAAGTAGATGGAAACATCGAAATAGAAGAAATTGAGACGTTATAACGATTCGATCGAAAGCCTCGATCATGATGCATCTCCCAAATTTTTTTGAAATAAAATCAGTCATCTTAAAGGATCGACTGATAAAAAGAAAGAAAATTCAAACATTAAAAGAAGATGGAAACATCGAACAGAAGAAATTGAGACGTTATACCGATGCGATCGAAAGCCTCGATCATGATGCATCTCCTAAAGGTATTTGGAATAAAATCAGTCTTCTCAATTGAATCGATTGGAAAAAAGGAAGAAAATAAAAATATTAAAAGTAGATGGAAACATCGAAGTAGAAGAAATTGAGACGTTATAACGATTCGATCGAAAGCCTCGATCATGATGCATCTCCCAAAGATTTTTGGAATAGAATCAGTCATCTCAAAGGATCGACTAAGAAAAAGGAAGAAAATTAAAACATTAAAAGAAGATGGAAACATCGAAACAGAAGAAATTGAGACGTTATAACGATGCGATCGAAAGCCTCGATCATGATGGATCTCCTTAAGATATTTGGAATAAAATCAGTCTTCTCAATGGAATCGATTGGAAAAAAGGAAGAAAATAAAAATATTAAAAGTAGATGGAAACATCGAAGTAGAAGAAATTGAGACGTTATAACGATTCGATCGAAAGGCTCGATCATGATGCATCTCCCAAAGATTTTTGGAATAAAATCAGTCATCTCAAAGGATCGACTGAGAAAAAGGAAGAAAATTCAAACATTAAAAGAAGATGGAAACATCGAAACAGAAGAAATTGAGACGTTATACCGATGCGATCGAAAGCCTCGATTATGATGCATCTCCCAAAGATTTTTGGAATAAAATCGGTCATCTCAAAGGATCGACTGAGAAAAAGGAAGAAAATTAAAACATGAAAAGAAGATGGAAACATCGAAACAGAAGAAATTGAGACGTTATAACGATGCGATCGAAAGCCCGGATCATGATGCATCTCCCAATGATATTTGGAATAAAATCAGTCTTCTCAATGGAATCGATTGGAAAAAAGGAAGAAAATAAAAATATTAAAAGTAGATGGAAACATCGAAATAGAAGAAATTGAGACGTTATAACGATTCGATCGAAAGCCTCGATAATGATGCATCTCCCAAAGATTTTTGAAATCAAATCAGTCATCTCAAAGGATCGACTGAGAAAAAGGAAGAAAATTAAAACATTAAAAGAAGATGGAATCATCGAAACAGAAGAAATTGAGACGTTATAACGATGCGATCGAAAGCCTCGATCATGTTGCATCTCCCAAATTTTTTTGAAATAAAATCAGTCATCTCAAAGGATCGACTGAGAAAAAGGACGAAAATTCAAACATTAAAAGAAGATGGAATCATCGAAACAGAAGAAATTGAGACGTTATAACGATTCGTTCGAAAGCCTCGATCATGATGCATCTCCCAAAGATTTTTGAAATCAAATCAGTCATCTTAAAGGATCGACTGATAAAAAGGAAGAAAATTCAAACATTAAAAGAAGATGGAATCATTGAAACAGAAGAAATTGAGACCTTATAACAAAGCGATCGAAAGATTCGATCATGATGCATCTCCCAAAGATATTTGGATTAAAATCAGTCTTCTTAAAGGATCGACTGAGAAAAAGGAAGAAAATTAAAACATTAAAAGAAGATGGAAACATCGAAACAAAAGAAATTGAGACGTTATAACGATGCGATCGAAAGCCTCGATCATGATGCATCTCCCAAAGATATTTGGAATAAAATCACTCTCCTTAAAGGATCAACTGAGAAAAAGGAAGAAAATTAAAACATTAAAAGAAGATGGAATCATCGAAACAGAAGAAATTGAGACGTTATAACGATTCGTTCGAAAGCCTCGATTATGATGCATCTCCCAAAGATTTTTGAAATCAAATCAGTCATCTCAAAGGATCGACTCAGAAAAAGGAAGAAAATTAAAACATTAAAAGAAGATGGAATCATCGAAACAGAAGAAATTAAGACGTTATAACGATGCGATCGAAAGCCTCGATCATAAAGCATCTCCCAAAGATATTTGGAATAAAATCAGTCTTCCTGAAGGATCGACAGAGAAAAAGGAAGAAAATTAAAACATTAAAAGTAGATGGAAACTTCGAAACAGAAGAAATTGAGACGTTATAACGATGCGATCGAAAGTTTCGATCATGATGCATCTCCTAAAGATATTTGGAATAAAATAAGTCTTCTCAATTTAATCGATTGGAAAAAAGGAAGAAAAAAAATATTAAAAGTAGATGGAAACATCGAAATAGAAGAAATTGAGACGTTATAACGATTCGATCGAAAGCCTCGATCATGATGCATCTCCCAAATTTTTTTGAAATAAAATCAGTCATCTTAAAGGATCGACTGATAAAAAGAAAGAAAATTCAAACATTAAAAGAAGATGGAAACATCGAACAGAAGAAATTGAGACGTTATACCGATGCGATCGAAAGCCTCGATCATGATACATCTCCTAAAGGTATTTGGAATAAAATAAGTCTTCTCAATGAAATCGATTGGAAAAAAGGAAGAAAAAAAATATTAAAAGTAGATGGAAACATCGAAATAGAAGAAATTGAGACGTTATAACGATTCGATCGAAAGCCTCGATCATGATGCATCTCCCAAAGATTTTTGGAATAAAATCAGTCATCTCAAAGGATCGACTAAGAAAAAGGAAGAAAATTAAAACATTAAAAGAAGATGGAAACATAGAAACAGAAGAAATTGAGACGTTATAACGATGCGATCGAAAGCCTCGATCATGATGGATCTCCTTAAGATATTTGGAATAAAATCAGTCTTCTCAATGGAATCGATTGGAAAAAAGGAAGAAAATAAAAATATTAAAAGTAGATGGAAACATCGAAGTAGAAGAAATTGAGACGTTATAACGATTCGATCGAAAGGCTCGATCATGATGCATCTCCCAAAGATTTTTGGAATAAAATCAGTCATCTCAAAGGATCGACTGAGAAAAAGGAAGAAAATTCAAACATTAAAAGAAGATGGAAACATCGAAACAGAAGAAATTGAGACGTTATACCGATGCGATCGAAAGCCTCGATTATGATGCATCTCCCAAAGATTTTTGGAATAAAATCGGTCATCTCAAAGGATCGACTGAGAAAAAGGAAGAAAATTAAAACATGAAAAGAAGATGGAAACATCGAAACAGAAGAAATTGAGACGTTATAACGATGCGATCGAAAGCCCCGATCATGATGCATCTCCCAATGATATTTGGAATAAAATCAGTCTTCTCAATGGAATCGATTGGAAAAAAGGAAGAAAATAAAAATATTAAAAGTAGATGGAAACATCGAAATAGAAGAAATTGAGACGTTATAACGATTCGATCGAAAGCCTCGATAATGATGCATCTCCCAAAGATTTTTGGAATAAAATCAGTCATCTCAAACAATCGACTGAGAAAAAGGAAAAAAATTAAAACATTAAAAGAAGATGGAATCATCGAAACAGAAGAAATTGAGACGTTATAACGATACGTTCGAAAGCCTCGATCTTGATGCATCTCCCAAAGATTTTTGAAATCAAATCAGTCATCTCAAAGGATCGACTGAGAAAAAGGAAGAAAATTAAAACATTAAAAGAAGATGGAATCATCGAAACAGAAGAAATTGAGACGTTATAACGATGCGATCGAAAGCCTCGATCATGTTGCATCTCCCAAATTTTTTTGAAATAAAATCAGTCATCTCAAAGGATCGACTGAGAAAAAGGACGAAAATTCAAACATTAAAAGAAGATGGAATCATCGAAACAGAAGAAATTGAGACGTTATAACGATTCGTTCGAAAGCCTCGATCATGATGCATCTCCCAAAGATTTTTGAAATCAAATCAGTCATCTTAAAGGATCGACTGATAAAAAGGAAGAAAATTCAAACATTAAAAGAAGATGGAATCATTGAAACAGAAGAAATTGAGACCTTATAACAAAGCGATCGAAAGAATCGATCATGATGCATCTCCCAAAGATATTTGGATTAAAATCAGTCTTCTTAAAGGATCGACTGAGAAAAAGGAAGAAAATTAAAACATTAAAAGAAGATGGAAACATCGAAACAAAAGAAATTGAGACGTTATAACGATGCGATCGAAAGCCTCGATCATGATGCATCTCCCAAAGATATTTGGAATAAAATCACTCTTCTTAAAGGATCAACTGAGAAAAAGGAAGAAAATTAAAACATTAAAAGAAGATGGAATCATCGAAACAGAAGAAATTGAGACGTTATAACGATTCGTTCGAAAGCCTCGATTATGATGCATCTCCCAAAGATTTTTGAAATCAAATCAGTCATCTCAAAGGATCGACTCAGAAAAAGGAAGAAAATTCAAACATTAAAAGAAGATGGAATCATCGAAACAGAAGAAATTAAGACGTTATAACGATGCGATCGAAAGCCTCGATCATAAAGCATCTTCCAAAGATTTTTGGAATAAAATCAGTCTTCCTGAAGGATCGACAGAGAAAAAGGAAGAAAATTAAAACATTAAAAGTAGATGGAAACTTCGAAACAGAAGAAATTGAGACGTTATAACGATGCGATCGAAAGTTTCGATCATGATGCATCTCCTAAAGATATTTGGAATAAAATAAGTCTTCTCAATGAAATCGATTGGAAAAAAGGAAGAAAAAAAATATTAAAAGTAGATGGAAACATCGAAATAGAAGAAATTGAGACGTTATAACGATTCGATCGAAAGCCTCGATCATGATGCATCTCCCAAATTTTTTTGGAATAAAATCAGTCATCTCAAAGGATCGACTAAGAAAAAGGAAGAAAATTAAAACATTAAAAGAAGATGGAAACATCGAAACAGAAGAAATTGAGACGTTATAACGATGCGATCGAAAGCCTCGATCATGATGGATCTCCTTAAGATATTTGGAATAAAATCAGTCTTCTCAATGGAATCGATTGGAAAAAAGGAAGAAAATAAAAATATTAAAAGTAGATGGAAACATCGAAGTAGAAGAAATTGAGACGTTATAACGATTCGATCGAAAGGCTCGATCATGATGCATCTCCCAAAGATTTTTGGAATAAAATCAGTCATCTCAAAGGATCGACTGAGAAAAAGGAAGAAAATTCAAACATTAAAAGAAGATGGAAACATCGAAACAGAAGAAATTGAGACGTTATACCGATGCGATCGAAAGCCTCGATTATGATGCATCTCCCAAAGATTTTTGGAATAAAATCGGTCATCTCAAAGGATCGACTGAGAAAAAGGAAGAAAATTAAAACATGAAAAGAAGATGGAAACATCGAAACAGAAGAAATTGAGACGTTATAACGATGCGATCGAAAGCCCCGATCATGATGCATCTCCCAATGATATTTGGAATAAAATCAGTCTTCTCAATGGAATCGATTGGAAAAAAGGAAGAAAATAAAAATATTAAAAGTAGATGGAAACATCGAAATAGAAGAAATTGAGACGTTATAACGATTCGATCGAAAGCCTCGATAATGATGCATCTCCCAAAGATTTTTGGAATAAAATCAGTCATCTCAAACAATCTACTGAGAAAAAGGAAAAAAATTAAAACATTAAAAGAAGATGGAATCATCGAAACAGAAGAAATTGAGACGTTATAACGATACGTTCGAAAGCCTCGATCTTGATGCATCTCCCAAAGATTTTTGAAATCAAATCAGTCATCTCAAAGGATCGACTGAGAAAAAGGAAGAAAATTAAAACATTAAAAGAAGATGGAATCATCGAAACAGAAGAAATTGAGACGTTATAACGATGCGATCGAAAGCCTCGATCATGTTGCATCTCCCAAATTTTTTTGAAATAAAATCAGTCATCTCAAAGGATCGACTGATAAAAAGGAAGAAAATTCAAATATTAAAAGAAGATGGAAACATCGAAACAGAAGAAATTGAGACGTTATAACGATGCGATCGAAAGCCTCGATCATGATGCATTGCCCAAAGATATTTGGAATAAAATCAGTCTTCTCAAAGGATCAACTGAGAAAAAGGAAGAAAATTAAAACATTAAAAGAAGATGGAATCATCGAAACAGAAGAAATTGAGACGTTATAACGATTCGTTCGAAAGCCTCGATCATGATGCATCTCCCAAAGATTTTTGAAATCAAATCAGTCATCTCAAAGGATCGACTCAGAAAAAGGAAGAAAATTAAAACATTAAAAGAAGATGGAATCATCGAAACAGAAGAAATTGAGACGTTATAACGATGCGATCGAAAGCCTCGATCATAAAGCATCTCCCAAAGATATTTGGAATAAAATCAGTCTTCCTAAAGGATCGACTGAGAAAAAAGAAGAAAATTAAAACATTAAAAGAAGATGGAAACATCGAAACAGAAGAAATTGAGACGTTATAACGATGCGATCGAAAGCCTCGATCATGATGCATCTCCCAAAGATTTTTGGAATAAAATCAGTCATCTCAAAGGATCGACTGAGAAAAAGGAAGAAAATTAAAACATGAAAAGAAGATGGAAACATCGAAACAGAAGAAATTGAGACGTTATAACGATGCGATCGAAAGCCTCGATCAAAGAGCATCTCCCAAATATATTTGGAATAAAATCAGTCTTCCTAAAGGATCGACTGAGAAAAAGGAAGAAAATTAAAACATTAAAAGAAGATGGAAACATCGAAACAGAAGAAATTGAGACGTTATAAAGATGCGATCGAAAGCCTCGATCATGATGCATTGCCCAAAGATATTTGGAATAAAATCAGTCTTCTCAAAGGATCAACTGAGGAAAAGGAAGAAAATTAAAACATTAAAAGAAGATGGAATCATTGAAAGAGAAGAAATTGAGACGTTATAATGATTCGATCGAAAGCCATGACAATGATGCATCTCCCAAATTTTTTTGAAATAAAATCAGTCTTCCTAAAGGATCGACTGAGAAAAAGGAAGAAAATTAAAACATTAAAAGAAGATGGAAACATCGAAACAGAAGAAATTGAGACGTTATAACGATGCGATCGAAAGCTTCGATCATGATGCATCTCCCAAAGATTTTTAGAATAAAATCAGTCATCTCAAAGGATCGACTGAGTAAAAGGAAGAAAATTCAAACATTAAAAGAAGATGGAAACATCGAAACAGAAGAAATTGAGACGTTATACCGATGCGATCGAAAGCCTCGATTATGATGCATCTCCCAAAGATTTTTGGAATAAAATCAGCATCTCAAAGGATCGACTGAGAAAAAGGAAGAAAATTAAAACATGAAAAGAAGATGGAAACATCGAAACAGAAGAAATTGAGACGTTATGACGATGCGATCGAAAGCCTCGATCATGATGCATCTCCCAAAGATATTTGGAATAAAATCAGTCTTCTCAATGGAATCGATTGGAAAAAAGGAAGAAAATAAAAATATTAAAAGTAGATGGAAACATCGAAATAGAAGACATTGAGACGTTATAACGATTCGATCGAAAGCCTGGATAATGATGCATCTCCCAAAGATTTTTGGAATAAAATCAGTCATCTCAAAGAATCGACTGAGAAAAAGGAAGAAAATTAAAACATTAAAAGAAGATGGAATCATCGAAACAGAAGAAATTGAGACGTTATAACGCTTCGTTCAAAAGCCTCGATCATGATGCATCTTCCAAAGATTTTAGAAATCAAATCAGTCATCTCAAAGGATCGACTGAGAAAAAGGAAGAAAATTAAAACATTAAAAGAAGATGGAATCATCGAAACAGAAGAAATTGAGACGTTATAACGATGCGATCGAAAGCCACGATCATAAAGCATCTCCCAAATATATTTGGAATAAAATCAGTCTTCCTAAAGGATCGACTGAGAAAAAGGAAGAAAATTAAAACATTAAAAGAAGATGGAAACATCGAAACAGAAGAAATTGAGACGTTATAACGATGCGATCGAAAGCCTCGATCATGATGCATTGCCCAAAGATATTTGGAATAAAATCAGTCTTCTCAAAGGATCAACTGAGGAAAAGGAAGAAAATTCAAACATTAAAAGAAGATGGAATCATTGAAAGAGAAGAAATTGAGACGTTATTATGATTCGATCGAAAGCCTCGATCATGATGCATCTCCCAAAGATTTTTGAAATCAAATCAGTCATCTCAAAGGATCGACTCAGAAAAAGGAAGAAAATTAAAACATTAAAAGAAGATGGAATCATCGAAACAGAAGAAATTGAGACGTTATAACGATGCGATCGAAAGCCTCGATCATGATGCATCTCCTAAAGATATTTGGAATAAAATCAGTCTTCTCAAAGGATCAACTGAGAAAAAGGAAGAAAATTCAAACATTAAAAGAAGATGGAATCATCGAAACAGAAGAAATTGAGACGTTATAACGATTCGTTCGAAAGCCTCGATCATGATGCATCTCCCAAAGATTTTTGAAATCAAATCAGTCATCTCAAAGGATCGACTCAGAAAAAGGTAGAAAATTCAAACATTAAAAGAAGATGGAATCATCGAAACAGAAGAAATTGAGACGTTATAACGATGCGATCGAAAGCCTCGATCATAAAGCATCTCCCAAAGATATTTGGAATAAAATCAGTCTTCCTAAAGGATCAACCGAGAAAAAGGAAGAAAATTAAAACATTAAAAGGAGATGGAAACATCGAAACAGAAGAAATTGAGACGTTATAACGATGCGATCGAAAGCCTCGATCATGATGCATCTCCCAAAGATATTTGGAATAAAATCAGTCTTCTCAAAGGATCAACTGAGAAAAAGGAAGAAAATTAAAACATTAAAAGAAGATGGAATCATCGAAACAGAAGAAATTGAGACGTTATAACGATTCGTTCGAAAGCCTCGATCATGATGCATCTCCCAAAGATTTTTGAAATCAAATCAGTCATCTCAAAGGATCGACTCAGAAAAAAGGAAGAAAATTCAAACATTAAAAGAAGATGGAATCATCGAAACAGAAGAAATTAAGACGTTATAACGATGCGATCGAAAGCCTCGATCATAAAGCATCTTCCAAAGATTTTTGGAATAAAATCAGTCTTCCTAAAAGATCGACTGAGAAAAAGCAAGAAAATTAAAACATTAAAAGAAGATGGAAACTTCGAAACAGAAGAAATTGAGACGTTATAACGATGCGATCGAAAGCCTCGATCATGATGCATCTCCTAAAGATATTTGGAGTAAAATCGGTCATCTCAAAGGATCGACTGAGAAAAAGGACGAAAATTTAAACATTAATTGAAGATGGAATCATCGAAACAGAAGAAATTGAGACGTTATAACGATTCGTTCGAAAGCCTCGATCATGATGCATCTCCCAAAGATTTTTGAAATCAAATCAGTCATCTCAAAGGATCGACTCAGAAAAAGGTAGAAAATTCAAACATTAAAAGAAGATGGAATCATCGAAACAGAAGAAATTGACACGTTATAACGATGCGATCGAAAGCCTCGATCATAAAGCATCTCCCAAAGATATTTGGAATAAAATCAGTCTTCCTAAAGGATCGACTGAGAAAAAGGAAGAAAATTAAAACATTAAAAGAAGACCGAAACATCGAAACGGAAGAAATTGAGACGTTATAACGATGCGATCGAAAGCCTCGATCATGATGCATCTCCCAAAGTTTTTTGAAATCAAATCAGTCACCTCAAAGGATCGACACAGAAAAAGGAAAAAAATTAAAACATTAAAAGAAGATGGAATCATCGAAACAGAAGAAATTGAGACGTTATAACGATGCGATCGAAAGCCTCGATCATAAAGCATCTCCCAAAGATATTGGGAATAAAATCAGTCTTCCTAAAGGATCGACCGAGAAAAAGGAAGAAAATTAAAACATTAAAAGAAGATGGAAACATCGAAAAAGAAGAAATTGAGACGTTATAACGATGCGATCGAAAGCCTCGATCATGATGCATTGCCCAAAGATATTTGGAATAAAATCAGTCTTCTCAAAGGATCAACTGAGGAAAAGGAAGAAAATTCAAACATTAAAAGAAGATGGAATCATTGAAAGAGAAGAAATTGAGACGTTATAATGATGCGATCGAAAGCCTCGATCATGATGCATTGCCCAAAGATATTTGGAATAAAATCAGTCTTCTCAAAGGATCAACTGAGAAAAAGGAAGAAAATTCAAACATTAAAAGAAGATGGAATCATTGAAAGAGAAGAAATTGAGACGTTATAATGATTCGATCGAAAGCCTTGATCATGATGCATCTCCCAAATTTTTTTGAAATAAAATCAGTCATCTCAAAGGATCGACTGATAAAAAGGAAGAAAATTCAAACATTAAAAGAAGATGGAATCATCGAAACAGAAGAAATTGAGACGTTATAACAAAGCGATCGAAAGATTCGATCATGATGCATCTCCCAAGGATATTTGGATTAAAATAAGTCATCTTAAAGGATCGACTGAGAAAAAGGAAGAAAATTAAAACATTAAAAGAAGATGGAAACATCGAAACAGAAGAAATTGAGACGTTATAACGTTGCGATCGAAAGCCTCGATCATGATGCATCTCTCAAAGATTTTTGAAATCAAATCAGTCATCTCAAAGGATCGCCTCAGAAAAAGGAAGAAATTTTAAACATTAAAAGAAGATGGAATCATCGAAACAGAAGAAATTGAGACGTTATAACGATGCGATCGAAAGCTTCGATCATGATGCATCTCCCAAAGATTTTTGGAATAAAATCAGTCATCTCAAAGGATCGACTGAGAAAAAGGAAGAAAATTCAAACATTAAAAGAAGATGGAAACATCGAAACAGAAGAAATTGAGACGTTATACCGATGCGATCGAAAGCCTCGATTATGATGCATCTCCCAAAGATTTTTGGAATAAAATCAGTCATCTCAAAGGATCGACTGAGAAAAAGGAAGAAAATTAAAACATGAAAAGAAGATGGAAACATCGAAACAGAAGAAATTGAGACGTTATAACGATGCGATCGAAAGCCTCGATCATGATGCATCTCCCAAAGATATTTGGAATAAAATCAGTCTTCTCAATGGAATCGATTGGAAAAAAGGAAGAAAATAAAAATATTAAAGGAGATGGAAACATCGAAATAGAAGAAATTGAGACGTTATAACGATTCGATCGAAAGCCTCGATAATGATGCATCTCTTAAAGATTTTTGGAATAAAATCAGTCATCTCAAAGAATCGACTGAGAAAAAGGAAGAAAATTAAAACATTAAAAGAAGATGGAATCATCGAAACAGAAGAAATTGAGACGTTATAACGATTCGTTCGAAAGCCTCGATCATGATGCATCTCCCAAAGATTTTAGAAATCAAATCAGTCATCTCAAAGGATCGACTGAGAAAAAGGAAGAAAATTAAAACATTAAAAGAAGATGGAAACATCGAAACAGAAGAAATTGAGACGTTATAACGATGCGATTGAAAGCCGGATCATGATGCATCTCCCAAAGATTTTTGGAATAAAATCAGTCATCTCAAAGGATCGACTGAGAAAAAGGAAGAAAATTCAAACATTAAAAGAAGATGGAAACATCGAAACAGAAGAAATTGAGACGTTATAACGATGCGATCGAAAGCCTCGATCATGATGGATCTCCTTAAGATATTTGGAATAAAATCAGTCTTCTCAATGGAATCGATTGGAAAAAAGGAAGAAAATAAAAATATTAAAAGTAGATGGAAACATCGAAGTAGAAGAAATTGAGACGTTATAACGATTCGATCGAAAGGCTCGATCATGATGCATTTCCCAAAGATTTTTGGAATAAAATCAGTCATCTCAAAGGATCGACTGATAAAAAGGAAGAAAATTCAAACATTAAAAGAAGATGGATAATCGAAACAGAAGAAATTGAGACGTTATAACAAAGCGATCAAAAGATTCGATCATGATGCATCTCCTAAGGATATATGGAATAAAATCAGTCTTCTTAAAGGATCGACTGAGAAAAAGGAAGAAAATTAAAACATTAAAAGAAGATGGAAACATCGAAACAGAAGAAATTGAGACGTTATAACGATGCGATCGAAAGCCTCGATCATGATGCATCTCCCAAAGATATTTGGAATAAAATCAGTCTTCTCAAAGGATCAACTGAGAAAAAGGAAGAAAATTCAAACATTAAAAGAAGATGGAAACATCGAAAGAGAAGAAATTGAGACGTTATAACGATGCGATCGAAAGCCTCGATCATGATGCATCTCCCAAAGATTTTTGGAATAAAATCAGTCATCTCAAAGGATCGACTGAGAAAAAGGACGAAAATTCAAACATTAAAAGAAGATGGAATCATCGAAACAGAAGAAATTGAGACGTTATAACGATTCGTTCGAAAGCCTCGATCATGATGCATCTCCCAAAGATTTTTGAAATCAAATCAGTCATCTCAAAGGATCGACTCAGAAAAAGGAAGAAAATTAAAACATTAAAAGAAGATGGAATCATCGAAACAGAAGAAATTGAGACGTTATAACGATGCGATCGAAAGCCTCGATCATAAAGCATCTCCCAAAAATATTTGGAATAAAATCAGTATTCCTAGAGGATCGACTGAGAAAAAGGAAGAAAATTAAAACATTAAAAGAAGATGGAAACATCGAAACAGAAGAAATTGAGACGTTATAACGATGCGATCGAAAGCCTCGATCATGATGCATTGCCCAAAGATATTTGGAATAAAATCAGTCTTCTCAATGGAATCGATTGGAAAAAAGGAAGAAAATAAAAATATTAAAAGAAAATGGAATCATCGAAAGAGAAGAAATTGAGACGTTATAATGATTCGATCGAAAGCCTCGATCATGATGCATCTCCCAAATTTTTTTGAAATAAAATCAGTCATCTCAAAGGATCGACTGAGAAAAAGGACGAAAATTCAAACATTAAAAGAAGATGGAAACATCGAAACAGAAGAAATTGAGACGTTATAACGATGCGATCGAAAGCCTCGATCATGATGGATCTCCTTAAGATATTTGGAATAAAATCAGTCTTCTCAATGGAATCGATTGGAAAAAAGGAAGAAAATAAAAATATTAAAAGTAGAT
Source organism: Ceratothoa steindachneri (assembly GCA_963969495.1). Lineage (NCBI taxonomy): Eukaryota > Metazoa > Arthropoda > Malacostraca > Isopoda > Cymothoidae > Ceratothoa > Ceratothoa steindachneri. Next base: position 187,999,749 of record OZ018321.1, on the reverse strand, counting down.
GGAAACATCGAAGTAGAAGAAATTGAGACGTTATAACGATTCGATCGAAAGGCTCGATCATGATGCATTTCCCAAAGATTTTTGGAATAAAATCAGTCATCTCAAAGGATCGACTGAGAAAAAGGAAGAAAATTAAAACATTAAAAGAAGATGGAAACATCGAAACAGAAGAAATTGAGACGTTATAACGATGTGATTGAAAGACGGATCATGATGCATCTCCCAAAGATTTTTGGAATAAAATCAGTCATCTCAAAAGATCGAGTGAGAAAAAGGAAGAAAATTCAAACATTAAAAGAAGATGGAAACATCGAAACAGAAGAAATTGAGACGTTATAACGATGCGATCGAAAGCCTCGATCATGATGCATCTCCCAAAGATTTTTGGAATAAAATCAGTCATCTCAAAGGATCGACTGAGAAAAAGGACGAAAATTCAAACATTAAAAGAAGATGGAATCATCGAAACAGAAGAAATTGAGACGTTATAAGGAGGCGATTGAAAGCCGGATTATGATGCATCTCCCAAAGATTTTTAAAATAAAATCAGTTATCTCAAAGGATCGACTGAGAAAAAGGAAGAAAATTCAAACATTAAAAGAAAATGGAAACATCGAAACAGAAGAAATTGAGACGTTATAACGATGCGATCGAAAGCCTCGATCATGATGCATCTCCCAAAGATTTTTGGAATAAAATCAGTCTTCTCAATGGAATCGATTGGAAAAAAGGAAGAAAATAAAAATATTAAAAGTAGATGGAAACATCGAAGTAGAAGAAATTGAGACGTTATAACGATTCGATCGAAAGGCTCGATCATGATGCATTTCCCAAAGATTTTTGGAATAAAATCAGTCATCTCAAAGGATCGACTGATAAAAAGGAAGAAAATTCAAACATTAAAAGAAGATGGATAATCGAAACAGAAGAAATTGAGACGTTATAACAAAGCGATCAGAAGATTCGATCATGATGCATCTCCTAAGGATATATGGATTAAAATCAGTCTTCTTAAAGGATCGACTGAGAAAAAGGAAGAAAATTAAAACATTAAAAGAAGATGGAAACATCGAAACAGAAGAAATTGAGACGTTATAACGATGCGATCGAAAGCCTCGATCATGATGCATCTCCCAAAGATATTTGGAATAAAATCAATCTTCTCAAAGGATCAACTGAGAAAAAGGAAGAAAATTCAAACATTAAAAGAAGATGGAAACATCGAAACAGAAGAAATTGAGACGTTATAACGATGCGATCGAAAGCCTCGATCATGATGCATCTCCCAAAGATTTTTGGAATAAAATCAGTCATCTCAAAGGATCGACTGAGAAAAAGGACGAAAATTCAAACATTAAAAGAAGATGGAATCATCGAAACAGAAGAAATTGAGACGTTATAACGATTCGTTCGAAAGCCTCGATCATGATGCATCTCCCAAAGATTTTTGAAATCAAATCAGTCATCTCAAAGGATCGACTCAGAAAAAGGAAGAAAATTAAAACATTAAAAGAAGATGGAATCATCGAAACAGAAGAAATTGAGACGTTATAACGATGCGATCGAAAGCCTCGATCATAAAGCATCTCCCAAAAATATTTGGAATAAAATCAGTATTCCTAGAGGATCGACTGAGAAAAAGGAAGAAAATTAAAACATTAAAAGAAGATGGAAACATCGAAACAGAAGAAATTGAGACGTTATAACGATGCGATCGAAAGCCTCGATCATGATGCATTGCCCAAAGATATTTGGAATAAAATCAGTCTTCTCAATGGAATAGATTGGAAAAAAGGAAGAAAATAAAAATATTAAAAGAAAATGGAATCATCGAAAGAGAAGAAATTGAGACGTTATAATGATTCGATCGAAAGCCTCGATCATGATGCATCTCCCAAATTTTTTTGAAATAAAATCAGTCATCTCAAAGGATCGACTGATAAAAAGGAAGAAAATTCAAACATTAAAAGAAGATGGAATCATCGAAACAGAAGAAATTAAGACGTTATAACGCTGCGATCGAAAGCCTCGATCATAAAGCATCTCCCAAAGATATTTGGAATAAAATCAGTCTTCCTGAAGGATCGACAGAGAAAAAGGAAGAAAATTAAAACATTAAAAGAAGATGGAAACTTCGAAACAGAAGAAATTGAGACGTTATAACGATGCGATCGAAAGTTTTGATCATGATGCATCTCCTAAAGATATTTGGAATAAAATCAATCTTCTCAATGAAATCGATTGGAAAAAAGGAAGAAAAAAAAATATTAAAAGTAGATGGAAACATCGAAATAGAAGAAATTGAGACGTTATAACGATTCGATCGAAAGCCTCGATCATGATGCATCTCCCAAATTTTTTTGAAATAAAATCAGTCATCTTAAAGGATCGACTGATAAAAAGAAAGAAAATTCAAACATTAAAAGAAGATGGAAAGATCGAACAGAAGAAATTGAGACGTTATACCGATGCGATCGAAAGCCTCGATCATGATGCATCTCCTAAAGGTATTTGGAATAAAATCAGTCTTCTCAATTGAATCGATTGGAAAAAAGGAAGAAAATAAAAATATTAAAAGTAGATGGAAACATCGAAGTAGAAGAAATTGAGACGTTATAACGATTCGATCGAAAGCCTCGATCATGATGCATCTCCCAAAGATTTTTGAAATCAAATCAGTCATCTCAAAGGATCGACTCAGAAAAAGGAAGAAAATTAAAACATTAAAAGAAGATGGAATCATCGAAACAGAAGAAATTGAGACGTTATAACGATGCGATCGAAAGCCTCGATCATAAAGCATCTCCCAAAAATATTTGGAATAAAATCAGTATTCCTAGAGGATCGACTGAGAAAAAGGAAGAAAATTAAAACATTAAAAGAAGATGGAAACATCGAAACAGAAGAAATTGAGACGTTATAACGATGCGATCGAAAGCCTCGATCATGATGCATTGCCCAAAGATATTTGGAATAAAATCAGTCTTCTCAATGGACTAGATTGCAAAAAAGGAAGAAAATAAAAATATTAAAAGAAAATGGAATCATCGAAAGAGAAGAAATTGAGACGTTATAATGATTCGATCGAAAGCCTCGATCATGATGCATCTCCCAAATTTTTTTGAAATAAAATCAGTCATCTCAAAGGATCGACTGATAAAAAGGAAGAAAATTCAAACATTAAAAGAAGATGGAATCATCGAAACAGAAGAAATTAAGACGTTATAACGCTGCGATTGAAAGCCTCGATCATAAAGCATCTCCCAAAGATATTTGGAATAAAATCAGTCTTCCTGAAGGATCGACAGAGAAAAAGGAAGAAAATTAAAACATTAAAAGAAGATGGAAACTTCGAAACAGAAGAAATTGAGACGTTATAACGATGCGATCGAAAGTTTCGATCATGATGCATCTCCTAAAGATATTTGGAATAAAATCAGTCTTCTCAATGAAATCGATTGGAAAAAAGGAAGAAAATTCAAACATTAAAAGAAGATGGAAACATCGAAACAGAAGAAATTGAGACGTTATAACGATGTGATTAAAAGACGGATCATGATGCATCTCCCAAAGATTTTTGGAATAAAATCAGTCATCTCAAAAGATCGACTGATAAAAAGAAAGAAAATTCAAACATTAAAAGAAGATGGAAACATCGAACAGAAGAAATTGAGACGTTATACCGATGCGATCGAAAGCCTCGATCATGATGCATCTCCTAAAGGTATTTGGAATAAAATCAGTCTTCTCAATTGAATCGATTGGAAAAAAGAAAGAAAATAAAAATATTAAAAGTAGATGGAAACATCGAAGTAGAAGAAATTGAGACGTTATAACGATTCGATCGAAAGCCTCGATCATGATGCATCTCCCAAAGATTTTTGGAATAAAATCAGTCATCTCAAAGGATCGACTAAGAAAAAGGAAGAAAATTAAAACATTAAAAGAAGATGGAAACATCGAAACAGAAGAAATTGAGACGTTATAACGATGCGATCGAAAGCCTCGATCATGATGGATCTCCTTAAGATATTTGGAATAAAATCAGTCTTCTCAATGGAATCGATTGGAAAAAAGGAAGAAAATAAAAATATTAAAAGTAGATGGAAACATCGAAGTAGAAGAAATTGAGACGTTATAACGATTCGATCGAAAGGCTCGATCATGATGCATTTCCCAAAGATTTTTGGAATAAAATCAGTCATCTCAAAGGATCGACTGAGAAAAAGGAAGAAAATTAAAACATTAAAAGAAAATGGAAACATCGAAACAGAAGAAATTGAGACGTTATAACGATGTGATTGAAAGACGGATCATGATGCATCTCCCAAAGATTTTTGGAATAAAATCAGTCATCTCAAAAGATCGACTGAGAAAAAGGAAGAAAATTCAAACATTAAAAGAAGATGGAAACATCGAAACAGAAGAAATTGAGACGTTATAACGATGCGATCGAAAGCCTCGATCATGATGCATCTCCCAAAGATTTTTGGAATAAAATCAGTCATCTCAAAGGATCGACTGAGAAAAAGGACGAAAATTCAAACATTAAAAGAAGATGGAATCATCGAAACAGAAGAAATTGAGACGTTATAAGGATGCGATTGAAAGCCGGATTATGATGCATCTCCCAAAGATTTTTAAAATAAAATCAGTTATCTCAAAGGATCGACTGAGAAAAAGGAAGAAAATTCAAACATTAAAAGAAAATGGAAACATCGAAACAGAAGAAATTGAGACGTTATAACGATGCGATTGAAAGCCTCGATCATGATGCATCTCCCAAAGATTTTTGGAATAAAATCAGTCTTCTCAATGGAATCGATTGGAAAAAAGGAAGAAAATAAAAATATTAAAAGTAGATGGAAACATCGAAGTAGAAGAAATTGAGACGTTATAACGATTCGATCGAAAGGCTCGATCATGATGCATTTCCCAAAGATTTTTGGAATAAAATCAGTCATCTCAAAGGATCGACTGATAAAAAGGAAGAAAATTCAAACATTAAAAGAAGATGGATAATCGAAACAGAAGAAATTGAGACGTTATAACAAAGCGATCAGAAGATTCGATCATGATGCATCTCCTACGGATATATGGATTAAAATCAGTCTTCTTAAAGGATCGACTGAGAAAAAGGAAGAAAATTAAAACATTAAAAGAAGATGGAAACATCGAAACAGAAGAAATTGAGACGTTATAACGATGCGATCGAAAGCCTCGATCATGATGCATCTCCCAAAGATATTTGGAATAAAATCAGTCTTCTCAAAGGATCAACTGAGAAAAAGGAAGAAAATTCAAACATTAAAAGAAGATGGAAACATCGAAACAGAAGAAATTGAGACGTTATAACGATGCGATCGAAAGCCTCGATCATGATGCATCTCCCAAAGATTTTTGGAATAAAATCAGTCATCTCAAAGGATCGACTGAGAAAAAGGACGAAAATTCAAACATTAAAAGAAGATGGAATCATCGAAACAGAAGAAATTGAGACGTTATAACGATTCGTTCGAAAGCCTCGATCATGATGCATCTCCCAAAGATTTTTGAAATCAAATCAGTCATCTCAAAGGATCGACTCAGAAAAAGGAAGAAAATTAAAACATTAAAAGAAGATGGAATCATCGAAACAGAAGAAATTGAGACGTTATAACGATGCGATCGAAAGCCTCGATCATAAAGCATCTCCCAAAAATATTTGGAATAAAATCAGTATTCCTAGAGGATCGACTGAGAAAAAGGAAGAAAATTAAAACATTAAAAGAAGATGGAAACATCGAAACAGAAGAAATTGAGACGTTATAACGATGCGATCGAAAGCCTCGATCATGATGCATTGCCCAAAGATATTTGGAATAAAATCAGTCTTCTCAATGGAATCGATTGGAAAAAAGGAAGAAAATAAAAATATTAAAAGAAAATGGAATCATCGAAAGAGAAGAAATTGAGACGTTATAATGATTCGATCGAAAGCCTCGATCATGATGCATTTCCCAAAGATTTTTGGAATAAAATCAGTCATCTCAAAGGATCGACTGAGAAAAAGGAAGAAAATTAAAACATTAAAAGAAAATGGAAACATCGAAACAGAAGAAATTGAGACGTTATAACGATGTGATTGAAAGACGGATCATGATGCATCTCCCAAAGATTTTTGGAATAAAATCAGTCATCTCAAAAGATCGACTGAGAAAAAGGAAGAAAATTCAAACATTAAAAGAAGATGGAAACATCGAAACAGAAGAAATTGAGACGTTATAACGATGCGATCGAAAGCCTCGATCATGATGCATCTCCCAAAGATTTTTGGAATAAAATCAGTCATCTCAAAGGATCGACTGAGAAAAAGGACGAAAATTCAAACATTAAAAGAAGATGGAATCATCGAAACAGAAGAAATTGAGACGTTATAAGGATGCGATTGAAAGCCGGATTATGATGCATCTCCCAAAGATTTTTAAAATAAAATCAGTTATCTCAAAGGATCGACTGAGAAAAAGGAAGAAAATTCAAACATTAAAAGAAAATGGAAACATCGAAACAGAAGAAATTGAGACGTTATAACGATGCGATCGAAAGCCTCGATCATGATGCATCTCCCAAAGATTTTTGGAATAAAATCAGTCTTCTCAATGGAATCGATTGGAAAAAAGGAAGAAAATAAAAATATTAAAAGTAGATGGAAACATCGAAGTAGAAGAAATTGAGACGTTATAACGATTCGATCGAAAGGCTCGATCATGATGCATTTCCCAAAGATTTTTGGAATAAAATCAGTCATCTCAAAGGATCGACTGATAAAAAGGAAGAAAATTCAAACATTAAAAGAAGATGGATAATCGAAACAGAAGAAATTGAGACGTTATAACAAAGCGATCAGAAGATTCGATCATGATGCATCTCCTACGGATATATGGATTAAAATCAGTCTTCTTAAAGGATCGACTGAGAAAAAGGAAGAAAATTAAAACATTAAAAGAAGATGGAAACATCGAAACAGAAGAAATTGAGACGTTATAACGATGCGATCGAAAGCCTCGATCATGATGCATCTCCCAAAGATATTTGGAATAAAATCAGTCTTCTCAAAGGATCAACTGAGAAAAAGGAAGAAAATTCAAACATTAAAAGAAGATGGAAACATCGAAACAGAAGAAATTGAGACGTTATAACGATGCGATCGAAAGCCTCGATCATGATGCATCTCCCAAAGATTTTTGGAATAAAATCAGTCATCTCAAAGGATCGACTGAGAAAAAGGACGAAAATTCAAACATTAAAAGAAGATGGAATCATCGAAACAGAAGAAATTGAGACGTTATAACGATTCGTTCGAAAGCCTCGATCATGATGCATCTCCCAAAGATTTTTGAAATCAAATCAGTCATCTCAAAGGATCGACTCAGAAAAAGGAAGAAAATTAAAACATTAAAAGAAGATGGAATCATCGAAACAGAAGAAATTGAGACGTTATAACGATGCGATCGAAAGCCTCGATCATAAAGCATCTCCCAAAAATATTTGGAATAAAATCAGTATTCCTAGAGGATCGACTGAGAAAAAGGAAGAAAATTAAAACATTAAAAGAAGATGGAAACATCGAAACAGAAGAAATTGAGACGTTATAACGATGCGATCGAAAGCCTCGATCATGATGCATTGCCCAAAGATATTTGGAATAAAATCAGTCTTCTCAATGGAATCGATTGGAAAAAAGGAAGAAAATAAAAATATTAAAAGAAAATGGAATCATCGAAAGAGAAGAAATTGAGACGTTATAATGATTCGATCGAAAGCCTCGATCATGATGCATCTCCCAAATTTTTTTGAAATAAAATCAGTCATCTCAAAGGATCGACTGATAAAAAGGAAGAAAATTCAAACATTAAAAGAAGATGGAATCATCGAAACAGAAGAAATTAAGACGTTATAACGCTGCGATCGAAAGCCTCGATCATAAAGCATCTCCCAAAGATATTTGGAATAAAATCAGTCTTCCTGAAGGATCGACAGAGAAAAAGGAAGAAAATTAAAACATTAAAAGAAGATGGAAACTTCGAAACAGAAGAAATTGAGACGTTATAACGATGCGATCGAAAGTTTCGATCATGATGCATCTCCTAAAGATATTTGGAATAAAATCAATCTTCTCAATGAAATCGATTGGAAAAAAGGAAGAAAAAAAAATATTAAAAGTAGATGGAAACATCGAAATAGAAGAAATTGAGACGTTATAACGATTCGATCGAAAGCCTCGATCATGATGCATCTCCCAAATTTTTTTGAAATAAAATCAGTCATCTTAAAGGATCGACTGATAAAAAGAAAGAAAATTCAAACATTAAAAGAAGATGGAAACATCGAACAGAAGAAATTGAGACGTTATACCGATGCGATCGAAAGCCTCGATCATGATGCATCTCCTAAAGGTATTTGGAATAAAATCAGTCTTCTCAATTGAATCGATTGGAAAAAAGGAAGAAAATAAAAATATTAAAAGTAGATGGAAACATCGAAGTAGAAGAAATTGAGACGTTATAACGATTCGATCGAAAGCCTCGATCATGATGCATCTCCCAAAGATTTTTGAAATCAAATCAGTCATCTCAAAGGATCGACTCAGAAAAAGGAAGAAAATTAAAACATTAAAAGAAGATGGAATCATCGAAACAGAAGAAATTGAGACGTTATAACGATGCGATCGAAAGCCTCGATCATAAAGCATCTCCCAAAAATATTTGGAATAAAATCAGTATTCCTAGAGGATCGACTGAGAAAAAGGAAGAAAATTAAAACATTAAAAGAAGATGGAAACATCGAAACAGAAGAAATTGAGACGTTATAACGATGCGATCGAAAGCCTCGATCATGATGCATTGCCCAAAGATATTTGGAATAAAATCAGTCTTCTCAATGGAATCGATTGGAAAAAAGGAAGAAAATAAAAATATTAAAAGAAAATGGAATCATCGAAAGAGAAGAAATTGAGACGTTATAATGATTCGATCGAAAGCCTCGATCATGATGCATCTCCCAAATTTTTTTAAAATAAAATCAGTCATCTCAAAGGATCGACTGATAAAAAGGAAGAAAATTCAAACATTAAAAGAAGATGGAATCATCGAAACAGAAGAAATTAAGACGTTATAACGCTGCGATCGAAAGCCTAGATCATAAAGCATCTCCCAAAGATATTTGGAATAAAATCAGTCTTCCTGAAGGATCGACAGAGAAAAAGGAAGAAAATTAAAACATTAAAAGAAGATGGAAACTTCGAAACAGAAGAAATTGAGACGTTATAACGATGCGATCGAAAGTTTCGATCATGATGCATCTCCTAAAGATATTTGGAATAAAATCAGTCTTCTCAATGAAATCGATTGGAAAAAAGGAAGAAAAAAAAATATTAAAAGTAGATGGAAACATCGAAATAGAAGAAATTGAGACGTTATAACGATTCGATCGAAAGCCTCGATCATGATGCATCTCCCAAATTTTTTTGAAATAAAATCAGTCATCTTAAAGGATCGACTGATAAAAAGAAAGAAAATTCAAACATTAAAAGAAGATGGAAACATCGAACAGAAGAAATTGAGACGTTATACCGATGCGATCGAAAGCCTCGATCATGATGCATCTCCTAAAGGTATTTGGAATAAAATCAGTCTTCTCAATTGAATCGATTGGAAAAAAGAAAGAAAATAAAAATATTAAAAGTAGATGGAAACATCGAAGTAGAAGAAATTGAGACGTTATAACGATTCGATCGAAAGCCTCGATCATGATGCATCTCCCAAAGATTTTTGGAATAAAATCAGTCATCTCAAAGGATCGACTAAGAAAAAGGAAGAAAATTAAAACATTAAAAGAAGATGGAAACATCGAAACAGAAGAAATTGAGACGTTATAACGATGCGATCGAAAGCCTCGATCATGATGGATCTCCTTAAGATATTTGGAATAAAATCAGTCTTCTCAATGGAATCGATTGGAAAAAAGGAAGAAAATAAAAATATTAAAAGTAGATGGAAACATCGAAGTAGAAGAAATTGAGACGTTATAACGATTCGATCGAAAGGCTCGATCATGATGCATTTCCCAAAGATTTTTGGAATAAAATCAGTCATCTCAAAGGATCGACTGAGAAAAAGGAAGAAAATTAAAACATTAAAAGAAGATGGAAACATCGAAACAGAAGAAATTGAGACGTTATAACGATGTGATTGAAAGACGGATCATGATGCATCTCCCAAAGATTTTTGGAATAAAATCAGTCATCTCAAAAGATCGACTGAGAAAAAGGAAGAAAATTCAAACATTAAAAGAAGATGGAAACATCGAAACAGAAGAAATTGAGACGTTATAACGATGCGATCGAAAGCCTCGATCATGATGCATCTCCCAAAGATTTTTGGAATAAAATCAGTCATCTCAAAGGATCGACTGAGAAAAAGGACGAAAATTCAAACATAAAAGAAGATGGAATCATCGAAAGAGAAGAAATTGAGACGTTATAAGGATGCGATTGAAAGCCAGATTATGATGCATCTCCCAAAGATTTTTAAAATAAAATCAGTTATCTCAAAGGATCGACTGAGAAAAAGGAAGAAAATTCAAACATTAAAAGAAGATGGAAACATCGAAACAGAAGAAATTTAGACGTTATAACGATGCGATCGAAAGCCTCGATCATGATGCATCTCCCAAAGATTTTTGGAATAAAATCAGTCTTCTCAATGGAATCGATTGGAAAAAAGGAAGAAAATAAAAATATTAAAAGTAGATGGAAACATCGAAGTAGAAGAAATTGAGACGTTATAACGATTCGATCGAAAGGCTCGATCATGATGCATTTCCCAAAGATTTTTGGAATAAAATCAGTCATCTCAAAGGATCGACGGATAAAAAGGAAGAAAATTCAAACATTAAAAGAAGATGGATAATCGAAACAGAAGAAATTGAGACGTTATAACAAAGCGATCAAAAGATTCGATCATGATGCATCTCCTAAGGATATATGGATTAAAATCAGTCTTCTTAAAGGATCGACTGAGAAAAAGGAAGAAAATTAAAACATTAAAATAAGATGGAAACATCGAAACAGAAGAAATTGAGACGTTATAACGATGCGATCGAAAGCCTCGATCATGATGCATCTCCCAAAGATATTTGGAATAAAATCAGTCTTCTCAAAGGATCAACTGAGAAAAAGGAAGAAAATTCAAACATTAAAAGAAGATGGAAACATCGAAACAGAAGAAATTGAGACGTTATAACGATGCGATCGAAAGCCTCGATCATGATGCATCTCCCAAAGATTTTTGGAATAAAATCAGTCATCTCAAAGGATCGACTGAGAAAAAGGACGAAAATTCAAACATTAAAAGAAGATGGAATCATCGAAACAGAAGAAATTGAGACGTTATAACGATTCGTTCGAAAGCCTCGATCATGATGCATCTCCCAAAGATTTTTGAAATCAAATCAGTCATCTCAAAGGATCGACTCAGAAAAAGGAAGAAAATTAAAACATTAAAAGAAGATGGAATCATCGAAACAGAAGAAATTGAGACGTTATAACGATGCGATCGAAAGCCTCGATCATAAAGCATCTCCCAAAAATATTTGGAATAAAATCAGTATTCCTAGAGGATCGACTGAGAAAAAGGAAGAAAATTAAAACTTTAAAAGAAGATGGAAACATCGAAACAGAAGAAATTGAGACGTTATAACGATGCGATCGAAAGCCTCGATCATGATGCATTGCCCAAAGATATTTGGAATAAAATCAGTCTTCTCAATGGAATCGATTGGAAAAAAGGAAGAAAATAAAAATATTAAAAGAAAATGGAATCATCGAAAGAGAAGAAATTGAGACGTTATAATGATTCGATCGAAAGCCTCGATCATGATGCATCTCCCAAATTTTTTTGAAATAAAATCAGTCATCTCAAAGGATCGACTGATAAAAAGGAAGAAAATTCAAACATTAAAAGAAGATGGAATCATCGAAACAGAAGAAATTAAGACGTTATAACGCTGCGATCGAAAGCCTCGATCATAAAGCATCTCCCAAAGATATTTGGAATAAAATCAGTCTTCCTGAAGGATCGACAGAGAAAAAGGAAGAAAATTAAAACATTAAAAGAAGATGGAAACTTCGAAACAGAAGAAACTGAGACGTTATAACGATGCGATCGAAAGTTTCGATCATGATGCATCTCCTAAAGATATTTGGAATAAAATCAGTCTTCTCAATGAAATCGATTGGAAAAAAGGAAGAAAAAAAAATATTAAAAGTAGATGGAAACATCGAAATAGAAGAAATTGAGACGTTATAACGATTCGATCGAAATCCTCGATCATGATGCATCTCCCAAATTTTTTTTAAATAAAATCAGTCATCTTAAAGGATCGACTGATAAAAAGAATGAAAATTCAAACATTAAAAGAAGATGGAAACATCGAACAGAAGAAATTGAGACGTTATACCGATGCGATCGAAAGCCTCGATCAAGATGCATCTCCTAAAGGTATTTGGAATAAAATCAGTCTTCTCAATTGAATCGATTGGAAAAAAGGAAGAAAATAAAAATATTAAAAGTAGATGGAAACATCGAAGTAGAAGAAATTGAGACGTTATAACGATTCGATCGAAAGCCTCGATCAGGATGCATCTCCCAAAGATTTTTGTAATCAAATCAGTCATCTCAAAGGATCGACTCAGAAAAAGGAAGAAAATTAAAACATTAAAAGAAGATGGAATCATCGAAACAGAAGAAATTGAGACGTTATAACGATGCGATCGAAAGCCTCGATCATAAAGCATCTCCCAAAAATATTTGGAATAAAATCAGTATTCCTAGAGGATCGACTGAGAAAAAGGAAGAAAATTAAAACATTAAAAGAAGATGGAAACATCGAAACAGAAGAAATTGAGACGTTATAACGATGCGATCGAAAGCCTCGATCATGATGCATTGCCCAAAGATATTTGGAATAAAATCAGTCTTCTCAATGGAATCGATTGGAAAAAAGGAAGAAAATAAAAATATTAAAAGAAAATGGAATCATCGAAAGAGAAGAAATTGAGACGTTATAATGATTCGATCGAAAGCCTCGATCATGATGCATCTCCCAAATTTTTTTAAAATAAAATCAGTCATCTTAAAGGATCGACTGATAAAAAGGAAGAAAATTCAAACATTAAAAGAAGATGGAATCATCGAAACAGAAGAAATTAAGACGTTATAACGCTGCGATCGAAAGCCTCGATCATAAAGCATCTCCCAAAGATATTTGGAATAAAATCAGTCTTCCTGAAGGATCGACAGAGAAAAAGGAATAAAATTAAAACATTAAAAGAAGATGGAAACTTCGAAACAGAAGAAATTGAGACGTTATAACGATGCGATCGAAAGTTTCGATCATGATGCATCTCCTAAAGATATTTGGAATAAAATCAGTCTTCTCAATGAAATCGATTGGAAAAAAGGAAGAAAAAAAAATATTAAAAGTAGATGGAAACATCGAAATAGAAGAAATTGAGACGTTATAACGATTCGATCGAAAGCCTCGATCATGATGCATCTCCCAAATTTTTTTGAAATAAAATCAGTCATCTTAAAGGATCGACTGATAAAAAGAAAGAAAATTCAAACATTAAAAGAAGATGGAAACATCGAACAGAAGAAATTGAGACGTTATACCGATGCGATCGAAAGCCTCGATCATGATGCATCTCCTAAAGGTATTTGGAATAAAATCAGTCTTCTCAATTGAATCGATTGGAAAAAAGAAAGAAAATAAAAATATTAAAAGTAGATGGAAACATCGAAGTAGAAGAAATTGAGACGTTATAACGATTCGATCGAAAGCCTCGATCATGATGCATCTCCCAAAGATTTTTGGAATAAAATCAGTCATCTCAAAGGATCGACTAAGAAAAAGGAAGAAAATTAAAACATTAAAAGAAGATGGAAACATCGAAACAGAAGAAATTGAGACGTTATAACGATGCGATCGAAAGCCTCGATCATGATGGATCTCCTTAAGATATTTGGAATAAAATCAGTCTTCTCAATGGAATCGATTGGAAAAAAGGAAGAAAATAAAAATATTAAAAGTAGATGGAAACATCGAAGTAGAAGAAATTGAGACGTTATAACGATTCGATCGAAAGGCTCGATCATGATGCATTTCCCAAAGATTTTTGGAATAAAATCAGTCATCTCAAAGGATCGACTGATAAAAAGGAAGAAAATTCAAACATTAAAAGAAGATGGATAATCGAAACAGAAGAAATTGAGACGTTATAACAAAGCGATCAAAAGATTCGATCATGATGCATCTCCTAAGGATATATGGAATAAAATCAGTCTTCTTAAAGGATCGACTGAGAAAAAGGAAGAAAATTAAAACATTAAAAGAAGATGGAAACATCGAAACAGAAGAAATTGAGACGTTATAACGATGCGATCGAAAGCCTCGATCATGATGCATCTCCCAAAGATATTTGGAATAAAATCAGTCTTCTCAAAGGATCAACTGAGAAAAAGGAAGAAAATTCAAACATTTAAAGAAGATGGAAACATCGAAAGAGAAGAAATTGAGACGTTATAACGATGCGATCGAAAGCCTCGATCATGATGCATCTCCCAAAGATTTTTGGAATAAAATCAGTCATCTCAAAGGATCGACTGAGAAAAAGGACGAAAATTCAAACATTAAAAGAAGATGGAATCATCGAAACAGAAGAAATTGAGACGTTATAACGATTCGTTCGAAAGCCTCGATCATGATGCATCTCCCAAAGATTTTTGAAATCAAATCAGTCATCTCAAAGGATCGACTCAGAAAAAGGAAGAAAATTAAAACATTAAAAGAAGATGGAATCATCGAAACAGAAGAAATTGAGACGTTATAACGATGCGATCGAAAGCCTCGATCATAAAGCATCTCCCAAAAATATTTGGAATAAAATCAGTATTCCTAGAGGATCGACTGAGAAAAAGGAAGAAAATTAAAACATTAAAAGAAGATGGAAACATCGAAACAGAAGAAATTGAGACGTTATAACGATGCGATCGAAAGCCTCGATCATGATGCATTGCCCAAAGATATTTGGAATAAAATCAGTCTTCTCAATGGAATCGATTGGAAAAAAGGAAGAAAATAAAAATATTAAAAGAAAATGGAATCATCGAAAGAGAAGAAATTGAGACGTTATAATGATTCGATCGAAAGCCTCGATCATGATGCATCTCCCAATTTTTTTTGAAATAAAATCAGTCATCTCAAAGGATCGACTGATAAAAAGGAAGAAAATTCAAACATTAAAAGAAGATGGAATCATCGAAACAGAAGAAATTAAGACGTTATAACGCTGCGATCGAAAGCCTCGATCATAAAGCATCTCCCAAAGATATTTGGAATAAAATCAGTCTTCCTGAAGGATCGACAGAGAAAAAGGAAGAAAATTAAAACATTAAAAGAAGATGGAAACTTCGAAACAGAAGAAATTGAGACGTTATAACGATGCGATCGAAAGTTTCGATCATGATGCATCTCCTAAAGATATTTGGAATAAAATCAGTCTTCTCAATGAAATCGATTGGAAAAAAGGAAGAAAAAAAAATATTAAAAGTAGATGGAAACATCGAAATAGAAGAAATTGAGACGTTATAACGATTCGATCGAAATCCTCGATCATGATGCATCTCCCAAATTTTTTTGAAATAAAATCAGTCATCTTAAAGGATCGACTGATAAAAAGAAAGAAAATTCAAACATTAAAAGAAGATGGAAACATCGAACAGAAGAAATTGAGACGTTATACCGATGCGATCGAAAGCCTCGATCATGATGCATCTCCTAAAGGTATTTGGAATAAAATCAGTCTTCTCAATTGAATCGATTGGAAAAAAGGAAGAAAATAAAAATATTAAAAGTAGATGGAAACATCGAAGTAGAAGAAATTGAGACGTTATAACGATTCGATCGAAAGCCTCGATCATGATGCATCTCCCAAAGATTTTTGTAATCAAATCAGTCATCTCAAAGGATCGACTCAGAAAAAGGAAGAAAATTAAAACATTAAAAGAAGATGGAATCATCGAAACAGAAGAAATTGAGACGTTATAACGATGCGATCGAAAGCCTCGATCATAAAGCATCTCCCAAAAATATTTGGAATAAAATCAGTATTCCTAGAGGATCGACTGAGAAAAAGGAAGAAAATTAAAACATTAAAAGAAGATGGAAACATCGAAACAGAAGAAATTGAGACGTTATAACGATGCGATCGAAAGCCTCGATCATGATGCATTGCCCAAAGATATTTGGAATAAAATCAGTCTTCTCAATGGAATCGATTGGAAAAAAGGAAGAAAATAAAAATATTAAAAGAAAATGGAATCATCGAAAGAGAAGAAATTGAGACGTTATAATGATTCGATCGAAAGCCTCGATCATGATGCATCTCCCTAATTTTTTTAAAATAAAATCAGTCATCTTAAAGGATCGACTGATAAAAAGGAAGAAAATTCAAACATTAAAAGAAGATGGAATCATCGAAACAGAAGAAATTAAGACGTTATAACGCTGCGATCGAAAGCCTCGATCATAAAGCATCTCCCAAAGATATTTGGAATAAAATCAGTCTTCCTGAAGGATCGACAGAGAAAAAGGAAGAAAATTAAAACATTAAAAGAAGATGGAAACTTCGAAACAGAAGAAATTGAGACGTTATACCGATGCGATCGAAAGTTTCGATCATGATGCATCTCCTAAAGATATTTGGAATAAAATCAGTCTTCTCAATGAAATCGATTGGAAAAAAGGAAGAAAAAAAAATATTAAAAGTAGATGGAAACATCGAAATAGAAGAAATTGAGACGTTATAACGATTCGATCGAAAGCCTCGATCATGATGCATCTCCCAAATTTTTTTGAAATAAAATCAGTCATCTTAAAGGATCGACTGATAAAAAGAAAGAAAATTCAAACATTAAAAGAAGATGGAAACATCGAACAGAAGAAATTGAGACGTTATACCGATGCGATCGAAAGCCTCGATCATGATGCATCTCCTAAAGGTATTTGGAATAAAATCAGTCTTCTCAATTGAATCGATTGGAAAAAAGAAAGAAAATAAAAATATTAAAAGTAGATGGAAACATCGAAGTAGAAGAAATTGAGACGTTATAACGATTCGATCGAAAGCCTCGATCATGATGCATCTCCCAAAGATTTTTGGAATAAAATCAGTCATCTCAAAGGATCGACTAAGAAAAAGGAAGAAAATTAAAACATTAAAAGAAGATGGAAACATCGAAACAGAAGAAATTGAGACGTTATAACGATGCGATCGAAAGCCTCGATCATGATGGATCTCCTTAAGATATTTGGAATAAAATCAGTCTTCTCAATGGAATCGATTGGAAAAAAGGAAGAAAATAAAAATATTAAAAGTAGATGGAAACATCGAAGTAGAAGAAATTGAGACGTTATAACGATTCGATCGAAAGGCTCGATCATGATGCATTTCCCAAAGATTTTTGGAATAAAATCAGTCATCTCAAAGGATCGACTGAGAAAAAGGAAGAAAATTAAAACATTAAAAGAAGATGGAAACATCGAAACAGAAGAAATTGAGACGTTATAACGATGTGATTGAAAGACGGATCATGATGCATCTCCCAAAGATTTTTGGAATAAAATCAGTCATCTCAAAAGATCGACTGAGAAAAAGGAAGAAAATTCAAACATTAAAAGAAGATGGAAACATCGAAACAGAAGAAATTGAGACGTTATAACGATGCGATCGAAAGCCTCGATCATGATGCATCTCCCAAAGATTTTTGGAATAAAATCAGTCATCTCAAAGGATCGACTGAGAAAAAGGACGAAAATTCAAACATTAAAAGAAGATGGAATCATCGAAACAGAAGAAATTGAGACGTTATAAGGATGCGATTGAAAGCCGGATTATGATGCATCTCCCAAAGATTTTTAAAATAAAATCAGTTATCTCAAAGGATCGACTGAGAAAAAGGAAGAAAATTCAAACATTAAAAGAAAATGGAAACATCGAAACAGAAGAAATTGAGACGTTATAACGATGCGATCGAAAGCCTCGATCATGATGCATCTCCCAAAGATTTTTGGAATAAAATCAGTCTTCTCAATGGAATCGATTGGAAAAAAGGAAGAAAATAAAAATATTAAAAGTAGATGGAAACATCGAAGTAGAAGAAATTGAGACGTTATAACGATTCGATCGAAAGGCTCGATCATGATGCATTTCCCAAAGATTTTTGGAATAAAATCAGTCATCTCAAAGGATCGACTGATAAAAAGGAAGAAAATTCAAACATTAAAAGAAGATGGATAATCGAAACAGAAGAAATTGAGACGTTATAACAAAGCGATCAGAAGATTCGATCATGATGCATCTCCTAAGGATATATGGATTAAAATCAGTCTTCTTAAAGGATCGACTGAGAAAAAGGAAGAAAATTAAAACATTAAAAGAAGATGGAAACATCGAAACAGAAGAAATTGAGACGTTATAACGATGCGATCGAAAGCCTCGATCATGATGCATCTCCCAAAGATTTTTGGAATAAAATCAGTCATCTCAAAGGATCGACTGAGAAAAAGGACGAAAATTCAAACATTAAAAGAAGATGGAATCATCGAAACAGAAGAAATTGAGACGTTATAACGATTCGTTCGAAAGCCTCGATCATGATGCATCTCCCAAAGATTTTTGAAATCAAATTAGTCATCTCAAAGGATCGACTCAGAAAAAGGAATAAAATTAAAACATTAAAAGAAGATGGAATCATCGAAACAGAAGAAATTGAGACGTTATAACGATGCGATCGAAAGCCTCGATCATAAAGCATCTCCCAAAAATATTTGGAATAAAATCAGTATTCCTAGAGGATCGACTGAGAAAAGGAAGAAAATTAAAACATTAAAAGAAGATGGAAACATCGAAACAGAAGAAATTGAGACGTTATAACGATGCGATCGAAAGCCTCGATCATGATGCATTGCCCAAAGATATTTGGAATAAAATCAGTCTTCTCAATGGAATCGATTGGAAAAAAGGAAGAAAATAAAAATATTAAAAGAAAATGGAATCATCGAAAGAGAAGAAATTGAGACGTTATAATGATTCGATCGAAAGCCTCGATCATGATGCATCTCCCAAATTTTTTTGAAATAAAATCAGTCATCTCAAAGGATCGACTGATAAAAAGGAAGAAAATTCAAACATTAAAAGAAGATGGAATCATCGAAACAGAAGAAATTAAGACGTTATAACGCTGCGATCGAAAGCCTCGATCATAAAGCATCTCCCAAAGATATTTGGAATAAAATCAGTCTTCCTGAAGGATCGACAGAGAAAAAGGAAGAAAATTAAAACATTAAAAGAAGATGGAAACTTCGAAACAGAAGAAATTGAGACGTTATAACGATGCGATCGAAAGTTTCGATCATGATGCATCTCCTAAAGATATTTGGAATAAAATCAATCTTCTCAATGAAATCGATTGGAAAAAAGGAAGAAAAAAAAATATTAAAAGTAGATGGAAACATCGAAATAGAAGAAATTGAGACGTTATAACGATTCGATCGAAAGCCTCGATCATGATGCATCTCCCAAATTTTTTTGAAATAAAATCAGTCATCTTAAAGGATCGACTGATAAAAAGAAAGAAAATTCAAACATTAAAAGAAGATGGAAACATCGAACAGAAGAAATTGAGACGTTATACCGATGCGATCGAAAGCCTCGATCATGATGCATCTCCTAAAGGTATTTGGAATAAAATCAGTCTTCTCAATTGAATCGATTGGAAAAAAGGAAGAAAATAAAAATATTAAAAGTAGATGGAAACATCGAAGTAGAAGAAATTGAGACGTTATAACGATTCGATCGAAAGCCTCGATCATGATGCATCTCCCAAAGATTTTTGAAATCAAATCAGTCATCTCAAAGGATCGACTCAGAAAAAGGAAGAAAATTAAAACATTAAAAGAAGATGGAATCATCGAAACAGAAGAAATTGAGACGTTATAACGATGCGATCGAAAGCCTCGATCATGATGGATCTCCTTAAGGTATTTGGAATAAAATCAGTCTTCTCAATGGAATCGATTGGAAAAAAGGAAGAAAATAAAAATATTAAAAGTAGATGGAAACATCGAAGTAGAAGAAATTGAGACGTTATAACGATTCGATCGAAAGGCTCGATCATGATGCATTTCCCAAAGATTTTTGGAATAAAATCAGTCATCTCAAAGGATCGACTGAGAAAAAGGACGAAAATTCAAACATTAAAAGAAGATGGAAACATCGAAACAGAAGAAATTGAGACGTTATAACGATGTGATTGAAAGACGGATCATGATGCATCTCCCAAAGATTTTTGGAATAAAATCAGTCATCTCAAAGGATCGAGTGAGAAAAAGGAAGAAAATTCAAACATTAAAAGAAGATGGAAACATCGAAACAGAAGAAATTGAGACGTTATAACGATGCGATCGAAAGCCTCGATCATGATGCATCTCCCAAAGATTTTTGGAATAAAATCAGTCATCTCAAAGGATCGACTGAGAAAAAGGACGAAAATTCAAACATTAAAAGAAGATGGAATCATCGAAACAGAAGAAATTGAGACGTTATAAGGATGCGATTGAAAGCCGGATTATGATGCATCTCCCAAAGATTTTTAAAATAAAATCAGTTATTTCAAAGGATCGACTGAGAAAAAGGAAGAAAATTAAAAAATTAAAAGAAGATGGAAACATCAAAACAGAAGAAATTGAGACGTTATAACGATCCGATCGAAAGCCTCGATCATAAAGCATCTCCCAAAGATATTTGGAATAAAATCAGTCTTCCTAAAGGATCGACTGAGAAAAAGGAAGAAAATTAAAACATTAAAAGAAGATGGAAACATCGAAACAGAAGAAATTGAGACGTTATAACGATGCGATCGAAAGCCTCGATCATGATGCATTGCCCAAAGATATTTGGAATAAAATCAGTCTTCTCAAAGGATCAACTGAGAAAAAGGAAGAAAATTCAAACATTAAAAGAAGATGGAATCATTGAAAGAGAAGAAATTGAGACGTTATAATGATTCGATCGAAAGCCTTGATCATGATGCATCTCCCAAATTTTTTTGAAATAAAATCAGTCATCTCAAAGGATCGACTGATAAAAAGGAAGAAAATTCAAACATTAAAAGAAGATGGAATCATCGAAACAGAAGAAATTGAGACGTTATAACAAAGCGATCGAAAGATTCGATCATGATGCATCTCCCAAGGATATTTGGATTAAAATAAGTCATCTTAAAGGATCGACTGAGAAAAAGGAAGAAAATTAAAACATTAAAAGAAGATGGAAACATCGAAACAGAAGAAATTGAGACGTTATAACGTTGCGATCGAAAGCCTCGATCATGATGCATCTCTCAAAGATTTTTGAAATCAAATCATTCATCTCAAAGGATCGCCTCAGAAAAAGGAAGAAAATTCAAACATTAAAAGAAGATGGAATCATCGAAACAGAAGAAATTGAGACGTTATAACGATGCGATCGAAAGCTTCGATCATGATGCATCTCCCAAAGATTTTTGGAATAAAATCAGTCATCTCAAAGGATCGACTGAGAAAAAGGAAGAAAATTCAAACATTAAAAGAAGATGGAAACATCGAAACAGAAGAAATTGAGACGTTATACCGATGCGATCGAAAGCCTCGATTATGATGCATCTCCCAAAGATTTTTGGAATAAAATCAGTCATCTCAAAGGATCGACTGAGAAAAAGGAAGAAAATTAAAACATGAAAAGAAGATGGAAACATCGAAACAGAAGAAATTGAGACGTTATAACGATGCGATCGAAAGCCTCGATCATGATGCATCTCCCAAAGATATTTGGAATAAAATCAGTCTTCTCAATGGAATCGATTGGAAAAAAGGAAGAAAATAAAAATATTAAAGGAGATGGAAACATCGAAATAGAAGAAATTGAGACGTTATAACGATTCGATCGAAAGCCTCGATAATGATGCATCTCTTAAAGATTTTTGGAATAAAATCAGTCATCTCAAAGAATCGACTGAGAAAAAGGAAGAAAATTAAAACATTAAAAGAAGATGGAATCATCGAAACAGAAGAAATTGAGACGTTATAACGATTCGTTCGAAAGCCTCGATCATGATGCATCTCCCAAAGATTTTAGAAATCAAATCAGTCATCTCAAAGGATCGACTGAGAAAAAGGAAGAAAATTAAAACATTAAAAGAAGATGGAAACATCGAAACAGAAGAAATTGAGACGTTATAACGATGCGATTGAAAGCCGGATCATGATGCATCTCCCAAAGATTTTTGGAATAAAATCAGTCATCTCAAAGGATCGACTGAGAAAAAGGAAGAAAATTCAAACATTAAAAGAAGATGGAAACATCGAAACAGAAGAAATTGAGACGTTATAACGATGCGATCGAAAGCCTCGATCATGATGCATCTCCCAAAGATTTTTGGAATAAAATCAGTCTTCTCAATGGAATCGATTGGAAAAAAGGAAGAAAATAAAAATATTAAAAGTAGATGGAAACATCGAAGTAGAAGAAATTGAGACGTTATAACGATTCGATCGAAAGGCTCGATCATGATGCATTTCCCAAAGATTTTTGGAATAAAATCAGTCATCTCAAAGGATCGACTGATAAAAAGGAAGAAAACTCAAACTTTAAAAGAAGATGGATAATCGAAACAGAAGAAATTGAGACGTTATAACAAAGCGATCGAAAGATTCGATCATGATGCATCTCCTAAGGATATATGGATTAAAATCAGTCTTCTTAAAGGATCGACTGAGAAAAAGGAAGAAAATTAAAACATTAAAAGAAGATGGAAACATCGAAACAGAAGAAATTGAGACGTAAAAAACGATGCGATTGAAAGCCGGATCATGATGCATCTCCCAAAGATTTTTGGAATAAAATCAGTCATCTCAAGGGATCGACTGAGAAAAAGGACGAAAATTCAAACATTAAAAGAAGATGGAATCATCGAAATAGAAGAAATTGAGACGTTATAACGATTCGTTCGAAAGCCTCGATCATGATGCATCTCCCAAAGATTTTTGAAATCAAATCAGTCATCTCAAAGGATCGACTCAGAAAAAGGAAGAAAATTAAAACATTAAAAGAAGATGGAATCATCGAAACAGAAGAAATTGAGACGTTATAACGATGCGATTGAAAGCCGGATTATGATGCATCTCCCAAAGATTTTTAAAATAAAATCAGTTATCTCAAAGGATCGACTGAGAAAAAGGAAGAAAATTAAAACATTAAAAGAAGATGGAAACATCAAAACAGAAGAAATTGAGACGTTATAACGATCCGATCGAAAGCCTCGATCATAAAGCATCTCCCAAAGATATTTAGAATAAAATCAGTCTTCCTAAAGGATCGACTGAGAAAAAGAAAGAAAATTAAAACATTAAAAGAAGATGGAAACATCGAAACAGAAGAAATTGAGACGTTATAACGATGCGATCGAAAGCCTCGATCATAATGCATCTCCTAAAGATATTTGGAGTAAAATCAGTCTTCTCAATAAAATCGATTGGAAAAAAGGAAGAAAAAAAATATTAAAAGTAGATGGAAACATCGAAATAGAAGAAATTGAGACGTTATAACGATTCGATCGAAAGCCTCGATCATGATGCATCTCCCAAATTTTTTTGAAATAAAATCAGTCATCTCAAAGGATCGACTGATAAAAAGAAAGAAAATTCAAACATTAAAAGAAGATGGAAACATCGAACAGAAGAAATTGAGACGTTATACCGATGCGATCGAAAGCCTCGATCATGATGCATCTCCTAAAGGTATTTGGAATAAAATCAGTCTTCTCAATTGAATCGATTGGAAAAAAGGAAGAAAATAAAAAAAATATTAAAAGTAGATGGAAACATCGAAGTAAAAGAAATTGAGACGTTATAACGATTCGATCGAAAGCCTCGATCATGATGCATCTCCCAAAGATTTTGGAATAAAATCAGTCATCTCAAAGGATCGACTAAGAAAAAGGAAGAAAATTAAAACATTAAAAGAAGATGGAAACATCGAAACAGAAGAAATTGAGACGTTATAACGATGCGATCGAGAGCCTCGATCATGATGGATCTCCTTAAGATATTTGGAATAAAATCAGTCTTCTCAATGGAATCGATTGGAAAAAAGGAAGAAAAAAAAATATTAAAAGTAGATGGAAACATCGAAGTAGAAGAAATTGAGACGTTATAACGATTCGATCGAAAGGCTCGAACATGATGCATTTCCCAAAGATTTTTGGAATAAAATCAGTCATCTCAAAGGATCGACTGAGAAAAAGGAAGAAAATTAAAACATTAAAAGAAGATGGAAACATCGAAACAGAAGAAATTGAGACGTAAAAAACGATGCGATTGAAAGCCGGATCATGATGCATCTCCCAAAGATTTTTGGAATAAAATCAGTCATCTCAAGGGATCGACTGAGAAAAAGGACGAAAATTCAAACATTAAAAGAAGATGGAATCATCGAAACAGAAGAAATTGAGACGTTATAACGATTCGTTCGAAAGCCTCGATCATGATGCATCTCCCAAAGATTTTTGAAATCAAATCAGTCATCTCAAAGGATCGACTCAGAAAAAGGAAGAAAATTAAAACATTAAAAGAAGATGGAATCATCGAAACAGAAGAAATTGAGACGTTATAACGATGCGATCGAAAGCCTCGATCATAAAGCATCTCCCAAAAATATTTGGAATAAAATCAGTCATCTCAAAGGATCGACTGAGAAAAAGGACGAAAATTCAAACATTAAAAGAAGATGGAATCATCGAAACAGAAGAAATTGAGACGTTATAAGGATGCGATTGAAAGCCGGATTATGATGCATCTCCCAAAGATTTTTGAAATAAAATCAGTTATCTCAAAGGATCGACTGAGAAAAAGGAAGAAAATTAAAACATTAAAAGAAGATGGAAACATCAAAACAGAAGAAATTGAGACGTTATAACGATCCGATCGAAAGCCTCGATCATAAAGCATCTCCCAAAGATATTTGGAATAAAATCAGTCTTCCTAAAGGATCGACTGAGAAAAAGGAAGAAAATTAAAACATTAAAAGAAGATGGAAACATCGAAACAGAAGAAATTGAGACGTTATAACGATGCGATCGAAAGCCTCGATCATGATGCATTGCCCAAAGATATTTGGAATAAAATCAGTCTTCTCAAAGGATCAACTGAGAAAAAGGAAGAAAATTCAAACATTAAAAGAAGATGGAATCATCGAAAGAGAAGAAATTGAGACGTTATAATGATTCGATCGGAAGCCTCAATCATGATGCATCTCCCAAAGATTTTTGAAATCAAATCAGTCATCTCAAAGGATCGACTCAGAAAAAGGAAGTAAATTAAAACATTAAAAGAAGATGGAATCATCGAAACAGAAGAAATTGAGACGTTATAACGATGCGATCGAAAGCCTCGATCATAAAGCATCTCCCAAAAATATTTGGAATAAAATCAGTATTCCTAGAGGATCGACTGAGAAAAAGGAAGAAAATTAAAACATTAAAAGAAGATGGAAACATCGAAACAGAAGAAATTGAGACGTTATAACGATGCGATTGAAAGCCTCGATCATGATGCATTGCCCAAAGATATTTGGAATAAAATCAGTCTTCTCAATGGAATCGATTGGAAAAAAGGAAGAAAATAAAAATATTAAAAGAAAATGGAATCATCGAAAGAGAAGAAATTGAGACGTTATAATGATTCGATCGAAAGCCTCGATCATGATGCATCTCCCAAATTTTTTTGAAATAAAATCAGTCATCTCAAAGGATCGACTGATAAAAAGGAAGAAAATTCAAACATTAAAAGAAGATGAAATCATCGAAACAGAAGAAATTAAGACGTTATAACGCTGCGATCGAAAGCCTCGATCATAAAGCATCTCCCAAAGATATTTGGAATAAAATCAGTCTTCCTGAAGGATCGACAGAGAAAAAGGAAGAAAATTAAAACATTAAAAGAAGATGGAAACTTCGAAACAGAAGAAATTGAGACGTTATAACGATGCGATCGAAAGTTTCGATCATGATACATCTCCTAAAGATATTTGGAATAAAATCAGTCTTCTCAATGAAATCGATTGGAAAAAAGGAAGAAAAAAAAATATTAAAAGTAGATGGAAACATCGAAATAGAAGAAATTGAGACGTTATAACGATTCGATCGAAAGCCTCGATCATGATGCATCTCCCAAATTTTTTTGAAATAAAATCAGTCATCTTAAAGGATCGACTGATAAAAAGAAAGAAAATTCAAACATTAAAAGAAGATGGAAACATCGAACAGAAGAAATTGAGACGTTATACCGATGCGATCGAAAGCCTCGATCATGATGCATCTCCTAAAGGTATTTGGAATAAAATCAGTCTTCTCAATTGAATCGATTGGAAAAAAGGAAGAAAATAAAAATATTAAAAGTAGATGGAAACATCGAAGTAGAAGAAATTGAGACGTTATAACGATTCGATCGAAAGCCTCGATCATGATGCATCTCCCAAAGATTTTTGGAATAAAATCAGTCATCTCAAAGGATCGACTAAGAAAAAGGAAGAAAATTAAAACATTAAAAGAAGATGGAAACATCGAAACAGAAGAAATTGAGACGTTATAACGATGCGATCGATAGCCTCGATCATGATGTATCTCCTTAAGATATTTGGAATAAAATCAGTCTTCTCAATAGAATCGATTGGAAAAAAGGAAGAAAATAAAAATATTAAAAGTAGATGGAAACATCGAAGTAGAAGAAATTGAGACGTTATAACGATTCGATCGAAAGGCTCGATCATGATGCATTTCCCAAAGATTTTTGGAATAAAATCAGTCATCTCAAAGGATCGACTGAGAAAAAGGAAGAAAATTTAAACATTAAAAGAAGATGGAAACATCGAAACAGAAGAAATTGAGACGTTATAACGATGTGATTGAAAGACGGATCACGATGCATCTCCCAAAGATTTTTGGAATAAAATCAGTCATCTCAAAGGATCGACTGAGAAAAAGGAAGAAAATTCAAACATTAAAAGAAGATGGAAACATCGAAACAGAAGAAATTGAGACGTTATAACGATGCGATCGAAAGCCTCGATCATGATGCATCTCCCAAAGATTTTTGGAATAAAATCAGTCATCTCAAAGGATCGACTGAGAAAAAGGACGAAAATTCAAACATTAAAAGAAGATGGAATCATCTAAACAGAAGAAATTGAGACGTTAAAAGGATGCGATTGAAAGCCGGATTATGATGCATCTCCCAAAGATTTTTAAAATAAAATCAGTTATCTCAAAGGATCGACTGAGAAAAAGGAAGAAAATTAAAACATTAAAAGAAGATGGAAACATCAAAACAGAAGAAATTGAGACGTTATAACGATCCGATCGAAAGCCTCGATCATAAAGCATCTCCCAAAGATATTTGGAATAAAATCAGTCTTCCTAAAGGATCGACTGAGAAAAAGGAAGAAAATTAAAACATTAAAAGAAGATGGAAACATCGAAACAGAAGAAATTGAGACGTTATAACGATGCGATCGAAAGCCTCGATCATGATGCATTGCCCAAAGATATTTGGAATAAAATCAGTCTTCTCAAACGATCAACTGAGAAAAAGGAAGAAAATTCAAACATTAAAAGAAGATGGAATCATCGAAAGAGAAGAAATTGAGACGTTATAATGATTTGATCGAAAGCCTCGATCATGATGCATCTCCCAAATTTTTTTGAAATAAAATCAGTCATCTCAAAGGATCGACTGATAAAAGGAAGAAAATTCAAACATTAAAAGAAGATGGAATCATCGAAACAGAAGAAATTAAGACGTTATAACAAAGCGATCGAAAGATTCGATCATGATGCATCTCCCAAAGATATTTGGAATGAAATCAGTCTTCTTAAAGGATCGACTGAGAAAAAGGAAGAAAATTAAAACATTAAAAGAAGATGGAAACATCGAAACAGAAGAAATTGAGACGTTATAACGATGCGATCGAAAGCCTCGATCATGATGAATCTCCCAAAGATATTTGGAATAAAATCAGTCTTCTCAAAGGATCAACTAAGAAAAAGGAAGAAAATTAAAACATTAAAAGAAGATGGAATCATCGAAACAGAAGAAATTGAGACGTTATAACGATTCGTTCGAAAGCCTCGATCATGATGCATCTCCCAAAGATTTTTGAAATCAAATCAGTCATCTCAAAGAATCGACTCAGAAAAAGGAAGAAAATTCAAACATTAAAAGAAGATGGAATCATCGAAACAGAAGAAATTGAGACGTTATAACGATGCGATCGAAAGCCTCGATCATAAAGCATCTCCCAAAGATATTTGGAATAAAATCAGTCTTCCTAAAGGATCGACTGAGAAAAAGGAAGAAAATTCAAACATTAAAAGAAGATGGAATCATCGAAACAGAAGAAATTGAGACGTTATAACGATGCGATCGAAAGCCTCGATCATAATGCATCTCCTAAAGATATTTGGAGTAAAATCAGTCTTCTCAATAAAATCGATTGGAAAAAAGGAAGAAAAAAAAATATTAAAAGTAGATGGAAACATCGAAATAGAAGAAATTGAGACGTTATAACGATTCGATCGAAAGCCTCGATCATGATGCATCTCCCAAATTTTTTTGAAATAAAATCAGTCATCTCAAAGGATCGACTGATAAAAAGAAAGAAAATTCAAACATTAAAAGAAGATGGAAACATCGAACAGAAGAAATTGAGACGTTATACCGATGCAATCGAAAGCCTCGAACATGATGCATCTCCTTGAAGGTATTTGGAATAAAATCAGTCTTCTCAATTGAATCGATTGGAAAAAAGGAAGAAAATAAAAATATTAAAAGTAGATGGAAACATCGAAACAGAAGAAATTGAGACGTTATAACGATGCGATCGAGAGCCTCGATCATGATGGATCTCCTTAAGATATTTGGAATAAAATCAGTCTTCTCAATGGAATCGATTGGAAAAAAGGAAGAAAAAAAAAATATTAAAAGTAGATGGAAACATCGAAGTAGAAGAAATTGAGACGTTATAACGATTCGATCG
Organism: Ceratothoa steindachneri; assembly: GCA_963969495.1. NCBI lineage: Eukaryota > Metazoa > Arthropoda > Malacostraca > Isopoda > Cymothoidae > Ceratothoa > Ceratothoa steindachneri. Next base: position 187,970,519 of record OZ018321.1, on the reverse strand, counting down.
AAATGCTCGATCATGATGCATCTCCGAAAGATTTTTGGAATAAAATCAGTCATCTCAAAGGATCGACTGAGAAAAAGGACGAAAATTCAAACATTAAAAGAAGATGGAATCATCGAAACAGAAGAAATTGAGACGTTATAACGATTCGTTCGAAAGCCTCGATCATGATGCATCTCCCAAAGATTTTTGAAATCAAATCAGTCATCTCAAAGGATCAACCCAGAAAAAGGAAGAAAATTAAAACATTAAAAGAAGATGGAATCATCGAAACAGAAGAAATTGAGACGTTATAACGATGCGATCGAAAGCCTCGATCATAAAGCATCTCCCAAAAATATTTGGAATAAAATCAGTCATCTCAAAGGATCGACTAAGAAAAATGAAGAAAATTAAAACATTAAAAGAAGATGGAAACATCGAAACAGAAGAAATTGAGACGTTATAACGATGCGATCGAAAGCCTCGATCATGATGGATCTTCTTAAGATATTTGGAATAAAATCAGTCTTCTCAATGGAATCGATTGGAAAAAAGGAAAAAAATAAAAATATTAAAAGAAGATGGAATCATCGAAAGAGAAGAAATTGAGACGTTTTAATGATTCGATCGAAAGCCTCGATCATGATGCATCTCCCAAATTCTTTTGAAATAAAATCAGTCATCTCAAAGGATCGACTGATAAAAAGGAAGAAAATTCAAACATTAAAAGAAGATGGAATTATTGAAACAGAAGAAATTGAGACCTTATAACAAAGCGATCGAAAGATTCGATCATGATGCATCTCCCAAAGATATTTGGATTAAAATCAGTCTTCTTAAAGGATCGACTGAGAAAAAGGAAGAAAATTAAAACATTAAAAGAAGATGGAAACTTCGAAACAGAAGAAATTGAGACGTTATAACGATGCGATCGAAAGTTTCGATCATGATGCATCTCCTAAAGATATTTGGAATAAAATCAGTCTTCTCAATGAAATCGATTGGAAAAAAGGAAGAAAAAAAAATATTAAAAGTAGATGGAAACATCGAAATAGAAGAAATTGAGACGTTATAACGATTCGATCGAAAGCCTCGATCATGATGCATCTCCCAAATTTTTTTGAAATAAAATCGGTCATCTTAAAGGATCGACTGATAAAAAGAAAGAAAATTCAAACATTAAAAGAAGATGGAATCATCGAAACAGAAGAAATTGACACGTTATAACGATGCGATCGAAAGCCTCGATCATAAAGCATCTCCCAAAGATATTTGGATTAAAATCAGTCTTCTTAAAGGATCGACTGAGAAAAAGGAAGAAAATTTAAACATTAAAAGAAGATGGAAACATCGAAACAGAAGAAATTGAGACGTTATAACGATGCGATCGAAAGCCTCGATCATGATGCATCTCCCAAAGATATTTGGAATAAAATCAGTCTCATCAAAGGATCAACTGACAAAAAGGAAGAAAATTAAAACATTAAAAGAAGATGGAATCATCGAAACAGAAGAAATTGAGACGTTATAACGATTCGTTCGAAAGCCTCGATCATGATGCATCTCCCAAAGATTTTTGAAATCAAATCAGTCATCTCAAAGGATCGACCCAGAAAAAGGAAGAAAATTAAAACATTAAAAGAAGATGGAATCATCAAAACAGAAGAAATTGAGACGTTATAACGATGCGATCGAAAGCCTCGATCATAAAGCATCTCCCAAAGATATTTGGAATAAAATCAGTCTTCCTAAAGGATCGACTGAGAAAAAAGAAGAAAATTAAAACATTAAAAGAAGATGGAAACATCGAAACAGAAGAAATTGAGACGTTATAACGATGCGATCGAAAGCCTCGATCATGATGGATCTTCTTAAGATATTTGGAATAAAATCAGTCTTCTCAATGGAATCGATTGGAAAAAAGGAAAAAAATAAAAATATTAAAAGAAGATGGAATCATCGAAAGAGAAGAAATTGAGACGTTTTAATGATTCGATCGAAAGCCTCGATCATGATGCATCTCCCAAATTCTTTTGAAATAAAATCAGTCATCTCAAAGGATCGACTGATAAAAAGGAAGAAAATTCAAACATTAAAAGAAGATGGAATCATTGAAACAGAAGAAATTGAGACCTTATAACAAAGCGATCGAAAGATTCGATCATGATGCATCTCCCAAAGATATTTGGATTAAAATCAGTCTTCTTAAAGGATCGACTGAGAAAAAGGAAGAAAATTAAAACATTAAAAGAAGATGGAAACTTCGAAACAGAAGAAATTGAGACGTTATAACGATGCGTCGAAAGTTTCGATCATGATGCATCTCCTAAAGATATTTGGAATAAAATCAGTCTTCTCAATGAAATCGATTGGAAAAAAGGAAGAAAAAAAAATATTAAAAGTAGATGGAAACATCGAAATAGAAGAAATTGAGACGTTATAACGATTCGATCGAAAGCCTCGATCATGATGCATCTCCCAAATTTTTTTGAAATAAAATCGGTCATCTTAAAGGATCGACTGATAAAAAGAAAGAAAATTCAAACATTAAAAGAAGATGGAATCATCGAAACAGAAGAAATTGACACGTTATAACGATGCGATCGAAAGCCTCGATCATAAAGCATCTCCCAAAGATATTTGGATTAAAATCAGTCTTCTTAAAGGATCGACTGAGAAAAAGGAAGAAAATTTAAACATTAAAAGAAGATGGAAACATCGAAACAGAAGAAATTGAGACGTTATAACGATGCGATCGAAAGCCTCGATCATGATGCATCTCCCAAAGATATTTGGAATAAAATCAGTCTCATCAAAGGATCAACTGACAAAAAGGAAGAAAATTAAAACATTAAAAGAAGATGGAATCATCGAAACAGAAGAAATTGAGACGTTATAACGATTCGTTCGAAAGCCTCGATCATGATGCATCTCCCAAAGATTTTTGAAATCAAATCAGTCATCTCAAAGGATCGACCCAGAAAAAGGAAGAAAATTAAAACATTAAAAGAAGATGGAATCATCAAAACAGAAGAAATTGAGACGTTATAACGATGCGATCGAAAGCCTCGATCATAAAGCATCTCCCAAAGATATTTGGAATAAAATCAGTCTTCCTAAAGGATCGACTGAGAAAAAAGAAGAAAATTAAAACATTAAAAGAAGATGGAAACATCGAAACAGAAGAAATTGAGACGTTATAACGATGCGATCGAAAGCCTCGATCATGATGCATCTCCCAAAGATTTTTGGAATAAAATCAGTCATCTCAAAGGATCGACTGAGAAAAAGGAAGAAAATTCAAACATTAAAAGAAGATGGAAACATCGAAACAGAAGAAATTGAGACGTTATACCGATGCGATCGAAAGCCTCGATTATGATGCATCTCCCAAAGATTTTTGGAATAAAATCAGTCATCTCAAAGGATCGACTGAGAAAAAGGAAGAAAATTAAAACATTAAAAGAAGATGGAATCATCGAAACAGAAGAAATTGAGACGTTATAACAAAGCGATCGAAAGATTCGATCATGATGCATCTCCCAAGGATATTTGGATTAAAATCAGTCTTCTTGAAGGATCGACTGAGAAAAAGGAAGAAAATTAAAACATTAAAAGAAGATGGAAACATCGAAACAGAAGAAATTGAGACGTTATAACGATGCGATCGAAAGCCTCGATCATGATGCATCTCTCAAAGATTTTTGAAATCAAATCAGTCATCTCAAAGGATCGCCTCAGAAAAAGGAAGAAAATTCAAACATTAAAAGAAGATGGAATCATCGAAACAGAAGAAATTGAGACGTTATAACGATGCGATCGAAAGCTTCGATCATGATGCATCTCCCAAAGATTTTTGGAATAAAATCAGTCATCTCAAAGGATCGACTGAGAAAAAGGAAGAAAATTCAAACATTAAAAGAAGATGGAAACATCGAAACAGAAGAAATTGAGACGTTATACCGATGCGATCGAAAGCCTCGATTATGATGCATCTCCCAAAGATTTTTGGAATAAAATCAGTCATCTCAAAAGATCGACTGAGAAAAAGGAAGAAAATTAAAACATGAAAAGAAGATGGAAACATCGAAACAGAAGAAATTGAGACGTTATAACGATGCGATCGAAAGCCTCGATCATGATGCATCTCCCAAAGATATTTGGAATAAAATCAGTCTTCTCAATGGAATCGATTGGAAAAAAAGGAAGAAAATAAAAATATTAAAGGAGATGGAAACATCGAAATAGAAGAAATTGAGACGTTATAACGATTCGATCGAAAGCCTCGATAATGATGCATCTCCCAAAGATTTTTGGAATAAAATCAGTCATCTCAAAGAATCGACTGAGAAAAAGGAAGAAAATTAAAACATTAAAAGAAGATGGAATCATCGAAACAGAAGAAATTGAGACGTTATAACGATTCGTTCGAAAGCCTCGATCATGATGCATCTCCCAAAGATTTTAGAAATCAAATCAGTCATCTCAAAGGATCGACTGAGAAAAAGGAAGAAAATTAAAACATTAAAAGAAGATGGAAACATCGAAACAGAAGAAATTGAGACGTTATAACGATGCGATTGAAAGCCGGATCATGATGAAACTCCCAAAGATTTTTGGAATAAAATCAGTCATCTCAAAGGATCGACTGAGAAAAAGGAAGAAAATTCAAACATTAAAAGAAGATGGAAACATCGAAACAGAAGAAATTGAGACGTTATAACGATGCGATCGAAAGCCTCGATCATGATGCATCTCCCAAAGATTTTTGGAATAAAATCTTTCTTCTCAATGGAATCGATTGGAAAAAAGGAAGAAAATAAAAATATTAAAAGTAGATGGAAACATCGAAGTAGAATAAATTGAGACGTTATAACGATTCGATCGAAAGGCTCGATCATGATGCATTTCCCAAAGATTTTTGGAATAAAATCAGTCATCTCAAAGGATCGACTGATAAAAAGGAAGAAAATTCAAACATTAAAAGAAGATGGATAATCGAAACAGAAGAAATTGAGACGTTATAACAAAGCGATCGAAAGATTCGATCATGATGCATCTCCTAAGGATATATGGATTAAAATCAGTCTTCTTAAAGGATCGACTGAGAAAAAGGAAGAAAATTAAAACATTAAAAGAAGATGGAAACATCGAAACAGAAGAAATTGACACGTTATAACGATGCGATCGAAAGCCTCGATCATGATGCATCTCCCAAAGATATTTGGAATAAAATCAGTCTTCTCAAAGGATCAAATGAGAAAAAGGAAGAAAATTCAAACATTAAAAGAAGATGGAAACATCGAAACAGAAGAAATTGAGACGTTATAACGATGCGATCGAAAGCCTCGATCATGATGCATCTCCCAAAGATTTTTGGAATAAAATCAGTCATCTCAAAGGATCGACTGAGAAAAAGGACGAAAATTCAAAAATTAAAAGAAGATGGAATCATCGAAACAGAAGAAATTGAGACGTTATAACGATTCGTTCGAAAGCCTCGATCATGATGCATCTCCCAAAGATTTTTGAAATCAAATCAGTCATCTCAAAGGATCGACTCAGAAAAAGGAAGAAAATTAAAACATTAAAAGAAGATGGAATCATCGAAACAGAAGAAATTGAGACGTTATAACGATGCGATCGAAAGCCTCGATCATAAAGCATCTCCCCAAAATATTTGGAATAAAATCAGTATTCCTAGAGGATCGACTGAGAAAAAGGAAGAAAATTAAAACATTAAAAGAAGATGGAAACATCGAAACAGAAGAAATTGAGACGTTATAACGATGCGATCGAAAGCCTCGATCATGATGCATTGCCCAAAGATATTTGGAATAAAATCAGTCTTCTCAATGGAATCGATTGGAAAAAAGGAATAAAATAAAAATATTAAAAGAAAATGGAATCATCGAAAGAGAAGAAATTGAGACGTTATAATGATTCGATCGAAAGCCTCGATCATGATGCATCTCCCAAATTTTTTTGAAATAAAATCAGTCATCTCAAAGGATCGACTGATAAAAAGGAAGAAAATTCAAACATTAAAAGAAGATGGAATCATCGAAACAGAAGAAATTAAGACGTTATAACGCTGCGATCGAAAGCCTCGATCATAAAGCATCTCCCAAAGATATTTGGAATAAAATCAGTCTTCCTGAAGGATCGACAGAGAAAAAGGAAGAAAATTAAAACATTAAAAGAAGATGGAAACTTCGAAACAGAAGAAATTGAGACGTTATAACGATGCGATCGAAAGTTTCGATCATGATGCATCTCCTAAAGATATTTGGAATAAAATCAGTCTTCTCAATGAAATCGATTGGAAAAAAGGAAGAAAAAAAAATATTAAAAGTAGATGGAAACATCGAAATAGAAGAAATTGAGACGTTATAACGATTCGATCGAAAGCCTCGATCATGATGCATCTCCCAAATTTTTTTGAAATAAAATCAGTCATCTTAAAGGATCGACTGATAAAAAGAAAGAAAATTCAAACATTAAAAGAAGATGGAAACATCGAACAGAAGAAATTGAGACGTTATACCGATGCTATCGAAAGCCTCGATCATGATGCATCTCCTAAAGGTATTTGGAATAAAATCAGTCTTCTCAATTGAACCGATTGGAAAAAAGGAAGAAAATAAAAATATTAAAAGTAGATGGAAACATCGAAGTAGAAGAAATTGAGACGTTATAACGATTCGATCGAAAGCCTCGATCATGATGCATCTCCCAAAGATTTTTGGAATAAAATCAGTCATCTCAAAGGATCGACTAAGAAAAAAGAAGAAAATTAAAACATTAAAAGAAGATGGAAACATCGAAACAGAAGAAATTGAGACGTTATAACGATGCGATCGAAAGCCTCGATCATGATGGATCTCCTTAAGATATTTGGAATAAAATCAGTCTTCTCAATGGAATCGATTGGAAAAAAGGAAGAAAATAAAAATATTAAAAGTAGATGGAAACATCGAAGTAGAAGAAATTGAGACGTTATAACGATTCGATCGAAAGGCTCGATCATGATGCATTTCCCAAAGATTTTTGGAATAAAATCAGTCATCTCAAAGGATCGACTGAGAAAAAGGAAGAAAATTAAAACATTAAAAGAAGATGGAAACATCGAAACAGAAGAAATTGAGACGTTATAACGATGTGATTGAAAGACGGATCATGATGCATCTCCCAAAGATTTTTGGAATAAAATCAGTCATCTCAAAGGATCGACTGAGAAAAAGGAAGAAAATTCAAACATTAAAAGAAGATGGAAACATCGAAACAGAAGAAATTGAGACGTTATAACGATGCGATCGAAAGCCTCGATCATGATGCATCTCCCAAAGATTTTTGGAATAAAATCAGTCATCTCAAAGGATCGACTGAGAAAAAGGACGAAAATTCAAACATTAAAAGAAGATGGAATCATCGAAACAGAAGAAATTGAGACGTTATAAGGATGCGATTGAAAGCCGGATTATGATGCATCTCCCAAAGATTTTTAAAATAAAATCAGTTATCTCAAAGGATCGACTGAGAAAAAGGAAGAAAATTAAAACATTAAAAGAAGATGGAAACATCAAAACAGAAGAAATTGAGACGTTATAACGATCCGATCGAAAGCCTCGATCATAAAGCATCTCCCAAAGATATTTGGAATAAAATCAGTCTTCCTAAAGGATCGACTGAGAAAAAGGAAGAAAATTAAAACATTAAAAGAAGATGGAAACATCGAAACAGAAGAAATTGAGACGTTATAACGATGCGATCGAAAGCCTCGATCATGATGCATTGCCCAAAGATATTTGGAATAAAATCAGTCTTCTCAAAGGATCAACTGAGAAAAAGGAAGAAAATTCAAACATTAAAAGAAGATGGAATCATCGAAAGAGAAGAAATTGAGACGTTATAATGATTCGATCGAAAGCCTCGATCATAATGCATCTCCTAAATTTTTTTGAAATAAAATCAGTCATCTCAAAGGATCGACTGATAAAAAGGAAGAAAATTCAAACATTAAAAGAAGATGGAATCATCGAAACAGAAGAAATTAAGACGTTATAACAAAGCGATCGAAAGATTCGATCATGATGCATCTCCCAAAGATATTTGGAATGAAATCAGTCTTCTTAAAGGATCGACTGAGAAAAAGGAAGAAAATTAAAACATTAAAAGAAGATGGAAACATCGAAACAGAAGAAATTGAGACGTTATAACGATGCGATCGAAAGCCTCGATCATGATGCATCTCCCAAAGATTTTTGAAATCAAATCAGTCATCTCAAAGAATCGACTCAGAAAAAGGAAGAAAATTCAAACATTAAAAGAAGATGGAATCATCGAAACAGAAGAAATTGAGACGTTATAACGATGCGATCGAAAGCCTCGATCCTAAAGCATCTCCCAAAGATATTTGGAATAAAACAGTCTTCCTAAAGGATCGACTGAGAAAAAGGAAGAAAATTCAAACATTAAAAGAAGATGGAATCATCGAAACAGAAGAAATTGAGACGTTATAACGATGCGATCGAAAGCCTCGATCATGATGCATCTCCTAAAGATATTTGGAGTAAAATCAGTCTTCTCAATAAAATCGATTGGAAAAAAGGAAGAAAAAAAAATATTAAAAGTAGATGGAAACATCGAAATAGAAGAAATTGAGACGTTATAACGATTCGATCGAAAGCCTCGATCATGATGCATCTCCCAAATTTTTTTGAAATAAAATCAGTCATCTCAAAGGATCGACTGATAAAAAGAAAGAAAATTCAAACATTAAAAGAAGATGGAAACATCGAACAGAAGAAATTGAGACGTTATACCGATGCGATCGAAAGCCTCGATCATGATGCATCTCCTAAAGGTATTTGGAATAAAATCAGTCTTCTCAATTGAATCGATTGGAAAAAAGGAAGAAAATAAAAATATTAAAAGTAGATGGAAACATCGAAGTAAAAGAAATTGAGACGTTATAACGATTCGATCGAAAGCCTCGATCATGATGCATCTCCCAAAGATTTTTGGAATAAAATCAGTCATCTCAAAGGATCGACTAAGAAAAAGGAAGAAAATTAAAACATTAAAAGAAGATGGAAACATCGAAACAGAAGAAATTGAGACGTTATAACGATGCGATCGAGAGCCTCGATCATGATGGATCTCCTTAAGATATTTGGAATAAAATCAGTCTTCTCAATGGAATCGATTGGAAAAAAGGAAGAAAAAAAAATATTAAAAGTAGATGGAAACATCGAAGTAGAAGAAATTGAGACGTTATAACGATTCGATCGAAAGGCTCGAACATGATGCATTTTCCAAAGATTTTTGGAATATAATCAGTCATCTCAAAGGATCGACTGAGAAAAAGGAAGAAAATTAAAACATTAAAAGAAGATGGAAACATCGAAACAGAAGAAATTGAGACGTAAAAAACGATGCGATTGAAAGCCGGATCATGATGCATCTCCCAAAGATTTTTGGAATAAAATCAGTCATCTCAAAGGATCGACTGAGAAAAAGGACGAAAATTCAAACATTAAAAGAAGATGGAATCATCGAAACAGAAGAAATTGAGACGTTATAACGATTCGTTCGAAAGCCTCGATCATGATGCATCTCCCAAAGATTTTTGAAATCAAATCAGTCATCTCAAAGGATCGACTCAGAAAAAGGAAGAAAATTAAAACATTAAAAGAAGATGGAATCATCGAAACAGAAGAAATTGAGACGTTATAACGATGCGATCGAAAGCCTCGATCATAAAGCATCTCCCAAAAATATTTGGAATAAAATCAGTCATCTCAAAGGATCGACTAAGAAAAAGGAAGAAAATTAAAACATTAAAAGAAGATGGAAACATCGAAACAGAAGAAATTGAGACGTTATAACGATGCGATCGAAAGCCTCGATCATGATGGATCTCCTTAAGATATTTGGAATAAAATCAGTCTTCTCAATGGAATCGATTGGAAAAAAGGAAAAAAATAAAAATATTAAAAGAAGATGGAATCATCGAAAGAGAAGAAATTGAGACGTTTTAATGATTCGATCGAAAGCCTCGATCATGATGCATCTCCCAAATTTTTTTGAAATAAAATCAGTCATCTCAAAGGATCGACTGATAAAAAGGAAGAAAATTCAAACATTAAAAGAAGATGGAATCATTGAAACAGAAGAAATTGAGACCTTATAACAAAGCGATCGAAAGATTCGATCATGATGCATCTCCCAAAGATATTTGGATTAAAATCAGTCTTCTTAAAGGATCGACTGAGAAAAAGGAAGAAAATTAAAACATTAAAAGAAGATGGAAACATCGAAACAGAAGAAATTGAGACGTTATAACGATGCGATCGAAAGCCTCGATCATGATGCATCTCCCAAAGATATTTGGAATAAAATCACTCTTCTTAAAGGATCAACTGAGAAAAAGGAAGAAAATTAAAACATTAAAAGAAGATGGAATCATCGAAACAGAAGAAATTAAGACGTTATAACGATTCGTTCGAAAGCCTCGATCATGATGCATCTCCTAAAGATTGTGGAAATCAAATCAGTCATCTCAAAGGATCGACTCGGAAAAAGGAAGAAAATTCAAACATAAAAGAAGATGGAATCATCGAAACAGAAGAAATTAAGACGTTATAACGATGCGATCGAAAGCCTCGATCATAAAGCATCTCCCAAAGATATTTGGAATAAAATCAGTCTTCCTGAAGGATCGACAGAGAAAAAGGAAGAAAATTAAAACATTAAAAGAAGATGGAAACTTCGAAACAGAAGAAATTGAGACGTTATAACGATGCGATCGAAAGTTTCGATCATGATGCATCTCCTAAAGATATTTGGAATAAAATCAGTCTTCTCAATGAAATCGATTGGAAAAAAGGAAGAAAAAAAAATATTAAAAGTAGATGGAAACATCGAAATAGAAGAAATTGAGACGTTATAACGATTCGATCGAAAGCCTCGATCATGATGCATCTCCCAAATTTTTTTGAAATAAAATCAGTCATCTTAAAGGATCGACTGATAAAAAGAAAGAAAATTCAAACATTAAAAGAAGATGGAATCATCGAAACAGAAGAAATTGACACGTTATAACGATGCGATCGAAAGCCTCGATCATAAAGCATCTCCCAAAGATATTTGGATTAAAATCAGTCTTCTTAAAGGATCGACTGAGAAAAAGGAAGAAAATTAAAACATTAAAAGAAGATGGAAACATCGAAACAGAAGAAATTGAGAAGTTATAACGATGCGATCGAAAGCCTCGATCATGATGCATCTCCCAAAGATATTTGGAATAAAATCAGTCTCATCAAAGGATCAACTGACAAAAAGGAAGAAAATTAAAACATTAAAAGAAGATGGAATCATCGAAACAGAAGAAATTGAGACGTTATAACGATTCGTTCGAAAGCCTCGATCATGATGCATCTCCCAAAGATTTTTGAAATCAAATCAGTCATCTCAAAGGATCGACCCAGAAAAAGGAAGAAAATTAAAACATTAAAAGAAGATGGAATCATCGAAACAGAAGAAATTGAGACGTTATAACGATGCGATCGAAAGCCTCGATCATAAAGCATCTCCCAAAGATATTTGGAATAAAATCAGTCTTCCTAAAGGATCGACTGAGAAAAAAGAAGAAAATTAAAACATTAAAAGAAGATGGAAACATCGAAACAGAAGAAATTGAGACGTTATAACGATGCGATCGAAAGCCTCGATCATGATGCATCTCCCAAAGATTTTTGGAATAAAATCAGTCATCTCAAAGGATCGACTGAGAAAAAGGAAGAAAATTCAAACATTAAAAGAAGATGGAAACATCGAAACAGAAGAAATTGAGACGTTATACCGATGCGATCGAAAGCCTCGATTATGATGCATCTCCCAAAGATTTTTGGAATAAAATCAGTCATCTCAAAGGATCGACTGAGAAAAAGGAAGAAAATTAAAACATGAAAAGAAGATGGAAACATCGAAACAGAAGAAATTGAGACGTTATAACGATGCGATCTAAAGCCTCGATCAAAGAGCATCTCCCAAATATATTTGGAATAAAATCAGTCTTCCTAAAGGATCGACTGAGAAAAAGGAAGAAAATTAAAACATTAAAAGAAGATGGAAACATCGAAACAGAAGAAATTGAGACGTTATAACGATGCGATCGAAAGCCTCGATCATGATGCATTGCCCAAAGATATTTGGAATAAAATCAGTCTTCTCAAAGGATCAACTGAGGAAAAGGAATAAAATTCAAACATTAAAAGAAGATGGAATCATTGAAAGAGAAGAAATTGAGACGTTATAATGATTCGATCGAAAGCCTTGATCATGATGCATCTCCCAAATTTTTTTGAAATAAAATCAGTCATCTCAAAGGATCGACTGATAAAAAGGAAGAAAATTCAAACATTAAAAGAAGATGGAATCATCGAAACAGAAGAAATTGAGACGTTATAACAAAGCGATCGAAAGATTCGATCATGATGCATCTCCCAAGGATATTTGGATTAAAATCAGTCTTCTTAAAGGATCGACTGAGAAAAAGGAAGAAAATTAAAACATTAAAAGAAGATGGAAACATCGAAACAGAAGAAATTGAGACGTTATAACGATGCGATCGAGAGCCTCGATCATGATGGATCTCCTTAAGATATTTGGAATAAAATCAGTCTTCTCAATGGAATCGATTGGAAAAAAGGAAGAAAAAAAAAAATATTAAAAGTAGATGGAAACATCGAAGTAGAAGAAATTGAGACGTTATAACGATTCGATCGAAAGGCTCGAACATGATGCATTTTCCAAAGATTTTTGGAATAAAATCAGTCATCTCAAAGGATCGACTGAGAAAAAGGAAGAAAATTAAAACATTAAAAGAAGATGGAAACATCGAAACAGAAGAAATTGAGACGTAAAAAACGATGCGATTGAAAGCCGGATCATGATGCATCTCCCAAAGATTTTTGGAATAAAATCAGTCATCTCAAAGGATCGACTGAGAAAAAGGACGAAAATTCAAACATTAAAAGAAGATGGAATCATCGAAACAGAAGAAATTGAGACGTTATAACGATTCGTTCGAAAGCCTCGATCATGATGCATCTCCCAAAGATTTTTAAAATCAAATCAGTCATCTCAAAGGATCGACTCAGAAAAAGGAAGAAAATTAAAACATTAAAAGAAGATGGAATCATCGAAACAGAAGAAATTGAGACGTTATAACGATGCGATCGAAAGCCTCGATCATAAAGCATCTCCCAAAAATATTTGGAATAAAATCAGTCATCTCAAAGGATCGACTAAGAAAAAGGAAGAAAATTAAAACATTAAAAGAAGATGGAAACATCGAAACAGAAGAAATTGAGACGTTATAACGATGCGATCGAAAGCCTCGATCATGATGGATCTCCTTAAGATATTTGGAATAAAATCAGTCTTCTCAATGGAATCGATTGGAAAAAAGGAAAAAAATAAAAATATTAAAAGAAGATGGAATCATCGAAACAGAAGAAATTAAGACGTTATAACGCTGCGATCGAAAGCCTCGATCATAAAGCATCTCCCAAAGATATTTGGAATAAAATCAGTCTTCCTGAAGGATCGACAGAGAAAAAGGAAGAAAATTAAAACATTAAAAGAAGATGGAAACTTCGAAACAGAAGAAATTGAGACGTTATAACGATGCGATCGAAAGTTTCGATCATGATGCATCTCTTAAAGATATTTGGAATAAAATCAGTCTTCTCAATGAAATCGATTGGAAAAAAGGAAGAAAAAAAAATATTAAAAGTAGATGGAAACATCGAAATAGAAGAAATTGAGACGTTATAACGATTCGATCGAAAGCCTCGATCATGATGCATCTCCCAAATTTTTTTGAAATAAAATCAGTCATCTTAAAGGATCGACTGATAAAAAGAAAGAAAATTCAAACATTAAAAGAAGATGGAAACATCGAACAGAAGAAATTGAGACGTTATACCGATGCTATCGAAAGCCTCGATCATGATGCATCTCCTAAAGGTATTTGGAATAAAATCAGTCTTCTCAATTGAACCGATTGGAAAAAAGGAAGAAAATAAAAATATTAAAAGTAGATGGAAACATCGAAGTAGAAGAAATTGAGACGTTATAACGATTCGATCGAAAGCCTCGATCATGATGCATCTCCCAAAGATTTTTGGAATAAAATCAGTCATCTCAAAGGATCGACTAAGAAAAAAGAAGAAAATTAAAACATTAAAAGAAGATGGAAACATCGAAACAGAAGAAATTGAGACGTTATAACGATGCGATCGAAAGCCTCGATCATGATGGATCTCCTTAAGATATTTGGAATAAAATCAGTCTTCTCAATGGAATCGATTGGAAAAAAGGAAGAAAATAAAAATATTAAAAGTAGATGGAAACATCGAAGTAGAAGAAATTGAGACGTTATAACGATTCGATCGAAAGGCTCGATCATGATGCATTTCCCAAAGATTTTTGGAATAAAATCAGTCATCTCAAAGGATCGACTGAGAAAAAGGAAGAAAATTAAAACATTAAAAGAAGATGGAAACATCGAAACAGAAGAAATTGAGACGTTATAACGATGTGATTGAAAGACGGATCATGATGCATCTCCCAAAGATTTTTGGAATAAAATCAGTCATCTCAAAGGATCGACTGAGAAAAAGGAAGAAAATTCAAACATTAAAAGAAGATGGAAACATCGAAACAGAAGAAATTGAGACGTTATAACGATGCGATCGAAAGCCTCGATCATGATGCATCTCCCAAAGATTTTTGGAATAAAATCAGTCATCTCAAAGGATCGACTGAGAAAAAGGACGAAAATTCAAACATTAAAAGAAGATGGAATCATCGAAACAGAAGAAATTGAGACGTTATAAGGATGCGATTGAAAGCCGGATTATGATGCATCTCCCAAAGATTTTTAAAATAAAATCAGTTATCTCAAAGGATCGACTGAGAAAAAGGAAGAAAATTAAAACATTAAAAGAAGATGGAAACATCAAAACAGAAGAAATTGAGACGTTATAACGATCCGATCGAAAGCCTCGATCATAAAGCATCTCCCAAAGATATTTGGAATAAAATCAGTCTTCCTAAAGGATCGACTGAGAAAAAGGAAGAAAATTAAAACATTAAAAGAAGATGGAAACATCGAAACAGAAGAAATTGAGACGTTATAACGATGCGATCGAAAGCCTCGATCATGATGCATTGCCCAAAGATATTTGGAATAAAATCAGTCTTCTCAAAGGATCAACTGAGAAAAAGGAAGAAAATTCAAACATTAAAAGAAGATGGAATCATCGAAAGAGAAGAAATTGAGACGTTATAATGATTCGATCGAAAGCCTCGATCATGATGCATCTCCTAAATTTTTTTGAAATAAAATCAGTCATCTCAAAGGATCGACTGATAAAAAGGAAGAAAATTCAAACATTAAAAGAAGATGGAATCATCGAAACAGAAGAAATTAAGACGTTATAACAAAGCGATCGAAAGATTCGATCATGATGCATCTCCCAAAGATATTTGGAATGAAATCAGTCTTCTTAAAGGATCGACTGAGAAAAAGGAAGAAAATTAAAACATTAAAAGGAGATGGAAACATCGAAACAGAAGAAATTGAGACGTTATAACGATGCGATCGAAAGCCTCGATCATGATGCATCTCCCAAAGATATTTGGAATAAAATCAGTCATCTCAAAGGATCGACTGATAAAAAGGAAGAAAATTCAAACATTAAAAGAAGATGGAATCATCGAAACAGAAGAAATTAAGACGTTATAACAAAGCGATCGAAAGATTCGATCATGATGCATCTCCCAAAGATATTTGGAATGAAATCAGTCTTCTTAAAGGATCGACTGAGAAAAAGGAAGAAAATTAAAACATTAAAAGGAGATGGAAACATCGAAACAGAAGAAATTGAGACGTTATAACGATGCGATCGAAAGCCTCGATCATGATGCATCTCCCAAAGATATTTGGAATAAAATCAGTCTTCTCAAAGGATCAACTGAGAAAAAGGAAGAAAATTAAAACATTAAAAGAAGATGGAATCATCGAAACAGAAGAAATTGAGACGTTATAACGATTCGTTCGAAAGCCTCGATCATGATGCATCTCCCAAAGATTTTTGAAATCAAATCAGTCATCTCAAAGAATCGACTCAGAAAAAGGAAGAAAATTCAAACATTAAAAGAAGATGGAATCATCGAAACAGAAGAAATTGAGACGTTATAACGATGCGATCGAAAGCCTCGATCATAAAGCATCTCCCAAAGATATTTGGAATAAAATCAGTCTTCCTAAAGGATCGACTGAGAAAAAGGAAGAAAATTCAAACATTAAAAGAAGATGGAATCATCGAAACAGAAGAAATTGAGACGTTATAACGATGCGATCGAAAGCCTCGATCATGATGCATCTCCTAAAGATATTTGGAGTAAAATCAGTCTTCTCAATAAAATCGATTGGAAAAAAGGAAGAAAAAAAAATATTAAAAGTAGATGGAAACATCGAAATAGAAGAAATTGAGACGTTATAACGATTCGATCGAAAGCCTCGATCATGATGCATCTCCCAAATTTTTTTGAAATAAAATCAGTCATCTCAAAGGATCGACTGATAAAAAGAAAGAAAATTCAAACATTAAAAGAAGATGGAAACATCGAACAGAAGAAATTGAGACGTTATACCGATGCGATCGGAAGCCTCGATCATGATGCATCTCCTAAAGGTATTTGGAATAAAATCAGTCTTCTCAATTGAATCGATTGGAAAAAAGGAAGAAAATAAAAATATTAAAAGTAGATGGAAACATCGAAGTAAAAGAAATTGAGACGTTATAACGATTCGATCGAAAGCCTCGATCATGATGAATCTCCCAAAGATTTTTGGAATAAAATCAGTCATCTCAAAGGATCGACTAAGAAAAAGGAAGAAAATTAAAACATTAAAAGAAGATGGAAACATCGAAACAGAAGAAATTGAGACGTTATAACGATGCGATCGAGAGCCTCGATCATGATGGATCTCCTTAAGATATTTGGAATAAAATCAGTCTTCTCAATGGAATCGATTGGAAAAAAGGAAGAAAAAAAAATATTAAAAGTAGATGGAAACATCGAAGTAGAAGAAATTGAGACGTTATAACGATTCGATCGAAAGGCTCGAACATGATGCATTTTCCAAAGATTTTTGGAATAAAATCAGTCATCTCAAAGGATCGACTGAGAAAAAGGAAGAAAATTAAAACATTAAAAGAAGATGGAAACATCGAAACAGAAGAAATTGAGACGTAAAAAACGATGCGATTGAAAGCCGGATCATGATGCATCTCCCAAAGATTTTTGGAATAAAATCAGTCATCTCAAAGGATCGACTGAGAAAAAGGACGAAAATTCAAACATTAAAAGAAGATGGAATCATCGAAACAGAAGAAATTGAGACGTTATAACGATTCGTTCGAAAGCCTCGATCATGATGCATCTCCCAAAGATTTTTGAAATCAAATCAGTCATCTCAAAGGATCGACTCAGAAAAAGGAAGAAAATTAAAACATTAAAAGAAGATGGAATCATCGAAACAGAAGAAATTGAGACGTTATAACGAGGCGATCGAAAGCCTCGATCATAAAGCATCTCCCAAAAATATTTGGAATAAAATCAGTCATCTCAAAGGATCGACTAAGAAAAAGGAAGAAAATTAGAACATTAAAAGAAGATGGAAACATCGAAACAGAAGAAATTGAGACGTTATAACGATGCGATCGAAAGCCTCGATCATGATGGATCTCCTTAAGATATTTGGAATAAAATCAGTCTTCTCAATGGAATCGATTGGAAAAAAGGAAAAAAATAAAAATATTAAAAGAAGATGGAATCATCGAAAGAGAAGAAATTGAGACGTTTTAATGATTCGATCGAAAGCCTCGATCATGATGCATCTCCCAAATTTTTTTGAAATAAAATCAGTCATCTCAAAGGATCGACTGATAAAAAGGAAGAAAATTCAAACATTAAAAGAAGATGGAATCATTGAAACAGAAGAAATTGAGACCTTATAACAAAGCGATCGAAAGATTCGATCATGATGCATCTCCCAAAGATATTTGGATTAAAATCAGTCTTCTTAAAGGATCGACTGAGAAAAAGGAAGAAAATTAAAACATTAAAAGAAGATGGAAACATCGAAACAGAAGAAATTGAGACGTTATAACGATGCGATCGAAAGCCTCGATCATGATGCATCTCCCAAAGATATTTGGAATAAAATCACTCTTCTTAAAGGATCAACTGAGAAAAAGGAAGAAAATTAAAACATTAAAAGAAGATGGAATCATCGAAACAGAAGAAATTAAGACGTTATAACGATTCGTTCGAAAGCCTCGATCATGATGCATCTCCTAAAGATTGTGGAAATCAAATCAGTCATCTCAAAGGATCGAATCAGAAAAAGGAAGAAAATTCAAACATTAAAAGAAGATGGAATCATCGAAACAGAAGAAATTAAGACGTTATAACGATGCGATCGAAAGCCTCGATCATAAAGCATCTCCCAAAGATATTTGGAATAAAATCAGTCTTCCTAAAGGATCGACTGAGAAAAAAGAAGAAAATTAAAACATTAAAAGAAGATGGAAACATCGAAACAGAAGAAATTGAGACGTTATAACGATGCGATCGAAAGCCTCGATCATGATGCATCTCCCAAAGATTTTTGGAATAAAATCAGTCATCTCAAAGGATCGACTGAGAAAAAGGAAGAAAATTCAAACATTAAAAGAAGATGGAAACATCGAAACAGAAGAAATTGAGACGTTATACCGATGCGATCGAAAGCCTCGATTATGATGCATCTCCCAAAGATTTTTGGAATAAAATCAGTCATCTCAAAGGATCGACTGAGAAAAAGGAAGAAAATTAAAACATGAAAAGAAGATGGAAACATCGAAACAGAAGAAATTGAGACGTTATAACGATGCGATCTAAAGCCTCGATCAAAGAGCATCTCCCAAATATATTTGGAATAAAATCAGTCTTCCTAAAGGATCGACTGAGAAAAAGGAAGAAAATTAAAACATTAAAAGAAGATGGAAACATCGAAACAGAAGAAATTGAGACGTTATAACGATGCGATCGAAAGCCTCGATCATGATGCATTGCCCAAAGATATTTGGAATAAAATCAGTCTTCTCAAAGGATCAACTGAGGAAAAGGAATAAAATTCAAACATTAAAAGAAGATGGAATCATTGAAAGAGAAGAAATTGAGACGTTATAATGATTCGATCGAAAGCCTTGATCATGATGCATCTCCCAAATTTTTTTGAAATAAAATCAGTCATCTCAAAGGATCGACTGATAAAAAGGAAAAAAATTCAAACATTAAAAGAAGATGGAATCATCGAAACAGAAGAAATTGAGACGTTATAACAAAGCGATCGAAAGATTCGATCATGATGCATCTCCCAAGGATATTTGGATTAAAATCAGTCTTCTTAAAGGATCGACTGAGAAAAAGGAAGAAAATTAAAACATTAAAAGAAGATGGAAACATCGAAACAGAAGAAATTGAGACGTTATAACGATGCGATCGAAAGCCTCGATCATGATGCATCTCCCAAAGATTTTTGAAATCAAATCAGTCATCTCAAAGGATCGCCTCAGAAAAAGGAAGAAAATTCAAACATTAAAAGAAGATGGAATCATCGAAACAGAAGAAATTGAGACGTTATAACGATGCGATCGAAAGCTTCGATCATGATGCATCTCCCAAAGATTTTTGGAATAAAATCAGTCATCTCAAAGGATCGACTGAGAAAAAGGAAGAAAATTCAAACATTAAAAGAAGATGGAAACATCGAAACAGAAGTAATTGAGACGTTATACCGATGCGATCGAAAGCCTCGATTATGATGCATCTCCCAAAGATTTTTGGAATAAAATCAGTCATCTCAAAGGATCGACTGAGAAAAAGGAAGAAAATTAAAACATGAAAAGAAGATGGAAACATCGAAACAGAAGAAATTGAGACGTTATAACGATGCGATCGAAAGCCTCGATCATGATGCATCTCCCAAAGATATTTGGAATAAAATCAGTCTTCTCAATGGAATCGATTGGAAAAAAGGAAGAAAATAATAATATTAAAGGAGATGGAAACATCGAAATAGAAGAAATTGAGACGTTATAACGATTCGATCGAAAGCCTCGATAATGATGCATCTCCCAAAGATTTTTGGAATAAAATCAGTCATCTTAAAGAATCGACTGAGAAAGAGGAAGAAAATTAAAACATTAAAAGAAGATGGAATCATCGAAACAGAAGAAATTGAGACGTTATAACGATTCGTTCGAAAGCCTCGATCATGATGCATCTCCCAAAGATTTTAGAAATCAAATCAGTCATCTCAAAGGATCGACTGAGAAAAAGGAAGAAAATTAAAACATTAAAAGAAGATGGAATCATCGAAACAGAAGAAATTGTGACGTTATAACGATGCGATCGAAAGCCTCGATCATAAAGCATCTCCCAAATATATTTGGAATAAAATCAGTCTTCCTAAAGGATCGACTGAGAAAAAGGAAGAAAATTAAAACATTTAAAGAAGATGGAAACTTCGAAACAGAAGAAATTGAGACGTTATAACGATGCGATCGAAAGCCTCGATCATGATGCATCTCCTAAAGATATTTGGAGTAAAATCAGTCATCTCAAAGGATCAACTGAGGAAAAGGAAGAAAATTCAAACATTAAAAGAAGATGGAATCATTGAAAGAGAAGAAATTGAGACGTTATAATGATTCGATCGAAAGCCTCGATCATGATGCATCTCCCAAATTTTTTTGAAATAAAATCAGTCATCTCAAAGGATCGACTGATAAAAAGGAAGAAAATTCAAACATTAAAAGAAGATGGAATCATCGAAACAGAAGAAATTGAGACGTTATAACAAAGCGATCGGAAGATTCGATCATGATGCATCTCCCAAGGATATTTGGATTAAAATCAGTCTTCTTAAAGGATCGACTGAGAAAAAGGAAGAAAATTAAAACATTAAAAGAAGATGGAAACATCGAAACAGAAGAAATTGAGACGTTATAACGATGCGATCGAAAGCCTCGATCATGATGCATCTCCTAAAGATATTTGGAATAAAATCAGTCTTCTTAAAGGATCAACTGAGAAAAAGGAAGAAAATTAAAACATTAAAAGAAGATGGAATCATCGAAACAGAAGAAATTAAGACGTTATAACGATTCGTTCGAAAGCCTCGATCATGATGCATCTCCTAAAGAATGTGGAAATCAAATCAGTCATCTCAAAGGATCGACTCAGAAAAAGGAAGAAAATTCAAACATTAAAAGAAGATGGAATCATCGAAACAGAAGAAATTAAGACGTTATAACGATGCGATCGAAAGCCTCGATCATAAAGCATCTCATAAAGATATTTGGAATAAAATCAGTCTTCCTGAAGGATCGTCAGAGAAAAAGGAAGAAAATTAAAACATTAAAAGAAGATGGAAACTTCGAAACAGAAGAAATTGAGACGTTATAACGATGCGATCGAAAGTTTCGATCATGATGCATCTCCTAAAGATATTTGGAATAAAATCAGTCTTCTCAATGAAATCGATTGGAAAAAAGGAAGAAAAAAAAATATTAAAAGTAGATGGAAACATCGAAATAGAAGAAATTGAGACGTTATAACGATTCGATCGAAAGCCTCGATCATGATGCATCTCCCAAATTTTTTTGAAATAAAATCAGTCATCTTAAAGGATCGACTGATAAAAAGAAAGAAAATTCAAACATTAAAAGAAGATGGAATCATCGAAACAGAAGAAATTGACACGTTATAACGATGCGATCGAAAGCCTCGATCATAAAGCATCTCCCAAAGATATTTGGATTAAAATCAGTCTTCTTAAAGGATCGACTGAGAAAAAGGAAGAAAATTAAAACATTAAAAGAAGATGGAAACATCGAAACAGAAGAAATTGAGAAGTTATAACGATGCGATCGAAAGCCTCGATCATGATGCATCTCCCAAAGATATTTGGAATAAAATCAGTCTCATCAAAGGATCAACTGACAAAAAGGAAGAAATTAAAACATTAAAAGAAGATGGAATCATCGAAACAGAAGAAATTGAGACGTTATAACGATTCGTTCGAAAGCCTCGATCATGATGCATCTCCCAAAGATTTTTGAAATCAAATCAGTCATCTCAAAGGATCGACCAAGAAAAAGGAAGAAAATTAAAACATTAAAAGAAGATGGAATCATCGAAACAGAAGAAATTGAGACGTTATAACGATGCGATCGAAAGCCTCGATCATAAAGCATCTCCCAAAGATATTTGGAATAAAATCAGTCTTCCTAAAGGATCGACTGAGAAAAAAGAAGAAAATTAAAACATTAAAAGAAGATGGAAACATCGAAACAGAAGAAATTGAGACGTTATAACGATGCGATCGAAAGCCTCGATCATGATGCATCTCCCAAAGATTTTTGGAATAAAATCAGTCATCTCAAAGGATCGACTGAGAAAAAGGAAGAAAATTCAAACATTAAAAGAAGATGGAAACATCGAAACAGAAGAAATTGAGACGTTATACCGATGCGATCGAAAGCCTCGATTATGATGCATCTCCCAAAGATTTTTGGAATAAAATCAGTCATCTCAAAGGATCGACTGAGAAAAAGGAAGAAAATAAAACATGAAAAGAAGATGGAAACATCGAAACAGAAGAAATTGAGACGTTATAACGATGCGATCTAAAGCCTCGATCAAAGAGCATCTCCCAAATATATTTGGAATAAAATCAGTCTTCCTAAAGGATCGACTGAGAAAAAGGAAGAAAATTAAAACATTAAAAGAAGATGGAAACATCGAAACAGAAGAAATTGAGACGTTATAACGATGCGATCGAAAGCCTCGATCATGATGCATTGCCCAAAGATATTTGGAATAAAATCAGTCTTCTCAAAGGATCAACTGAGGAAAAGGAATAAAATTCAAACATTAAAAGAAGATGGAATCATTGAAAGAGAAGAAATTGAGACGTTATAATGATTCGATCGAAAGCCTTGATCATGATGCATCTCCCAAATTTTTTTGAAATAAAATCAGTCATCTCAAAGGATCGACTGATAAAAAGGAAGAAAATTCAAACATTAAAAGAAGATGGAATCATCGAAACAGAAGAAATTGAGACGTTATAACAAAGCGATCGAAAGATTCGATCATGATGCATCTCCCAAGGATATTTGGATTAAAATCAGTCTTCTTAAAGGATCGACTGAGAAAAAGGAAGAAAATTAAAACATTAAAAGAAGATGGAAACATCGAAACAGAAGAAATTGAGACGTTATAACGATGCGATCGAAAGCCTCGATCATGATGCATCTCCCAAAGATTTTTGAAATCAAATCAGTCATCTCAAAGGATCGCCTCAGAAAAAGGAAGAAAATTCAAACATTAAAAGAAGATGGAATCATCGAAACAGAAGAAATTGAGACGTTATAACGATGCGATCGAAAGCTTCGATCATGATGCATCTCCCAAAGATTTTTGGAATAAAATCAGTCATCTCAAAGGATCGACTGAGAAAAAGGAAGAAAATTCAAACATTAAAAGAAGATGGAAACATCGAAACAGAAGTAATTGAGACGTTATACCGATGCGATCGAAAGCCTCGATTATGATGCATCTCCCAAAGATTTTTGGAATAAAATCAGTCATCTCAAAGGATCGACTGAGAAAAAGGAAGAAAATTAAAACATGAAAAGAAGATGGAAACATCGAAACAGAAGAAATTGAGACGTTATAACGATGCGATCGAAAGCCTCGATCATGATGCATCTCCCAAAGATATTTGGAATAAAATCAGTCTTCTCAATGGAATCGATTGGAAAAAAGGAAGAAAATAATACTATTAAAGGAGATGGAAACATCGAAATAGAAGAAATTGAGACGTTATAACGATTCGTTCGAAAGCCTCGATAATGATGCATCTCCTAAAGATTTTTGGAATAAAATCAGTCATCTTAAAGAATCGACTGAGAAAGAGAAAGAAAATTAAAACATTAAAAGAAGATGGAATCATCGAAACAGAAGAAATTGAGACGTTATAACGATTCGTTCGAAAGCCTCGATCATGATGCATCTCCCAAAGATTTTAGAAATCAAATCAGTCATCTCAAAGGATCGACTGAGAAAAAGGAAGAAAATTAAAACATTAAAAGAAGATGGAATCATCGAAACAGAAGAAATTGTGACGTTATAACGATGCGATCGAAAGCCTCGATCATAAAGCATCTCCCAAATATATTTGGAATAAAATCAGTCTTCCTAAAGGATCGACTGAGAAAAAGGAAGAAAATTAAAACATTTAAAGAAGATGGAAACTTCGAAACAGAAGAAATTGAGACGTTATAACGATGCGATCGAAAGCCTCGATCATGATGCATCTCCTAAAGATATTTGGAGTAAAATCAGTCATCTCAAAGGATCAACTGAGGAAAAGGAAGAAAATTCAAACATTAAAAGAAGATGGAATCATTGAAAGAGAAGAAATTGAGACGTTATAATGATTCGATCGAAAGCCTCGATCATGATGCATCTCCCAAATTTTTTTGAAATAAAATCAGTCATCTCAAAGGATCGACTAATAAAAAGGAAGAAAATTCAAACATTAAAAGAAGATGGAATCATCGAAACAGAAGAAATTGAGACGTTATAACAAAGCGATCGGAAGATTCGATCATGATGCATCTCCCAAGGATATTTGGATTAAAATCAGTCTTCCTAAAGGATCGACTGAGAAAAAGGAAGAAAATTAAAACATTAAAAGAAGATGGAAACATCGAAACAGAAGAAATTGAGACGTTATAACGATGCGATCGAAAGCCTCGATCATGATGCATCTCCTAAAGATATTTGGAATAAAATCAGTCTTCTCAAAGGATCAACTGAGAAAAAGGAAGAAAATTCAAACATTAAAAGAAGATGGAATTATCGAAACAGAAGAAATTGAGACGTTATAACGATTCGTTCGAAAGCCTCGATCATGATGCATCTCCCAAAGATTTTTGAAATCAAATCAGTCATCTCAAAGGATCGACTCAGAAAAAGGTAGAAAATTCAAATATTAAAATTAAGATGGAATCATCGAAACAGAAGAAATTGAGACGTTATAACGATGTGATCGAAAGCCTCGATCATAAAGCATCTCCCAAAGATATTTGGAATAAAATCAGTCTTCCTAAAGGATCGACTGAGAAAAAGGAAGAAAATTAAAACATTAAAAGAAGATGGAAACATCGAAACAGAAGAAATTGAGACGTTATAACGATGCGATCGAAAGCCTCGATCATGATGCATCTCCCAAAGATATTTGGAATAAAATCAGTCATCTCAAAGGATCAACTGAGAAAAAGGAAGAAAATGAAAAACATTAAAAGAAGATGGAATCATCGAAACAGAAGAAATTGAGACGTTATAACGATTCGTTCGAAAGCCTCGATCATGATGCATCTCCAAAAGATTTTTGAAATCAAATCAGTCATCTCAAAGGATCGACTCAGAAAAAAGGAAAAAAATTCAAACATTAAAAGAATATGGAATCATCGAAACAGAAGAAATTAAGACGTTATAACGATGCGATTGAAAGCCTCGATCATAAAGCATCTTCCAAAGATTTTTGGAATAAAATCAGTCTTCCTAAAAGATCGACTGAGAAAAAGGAAGAAAATTAAAACATTTAAAGAAGATGGAAACTTCGAAACAGAAGAAATTGAGACGTTATAACGATGCGATCGAAAGCCTCGATCATGATGCATCTCCTAAAGATATTTGGAGTAAAATCAGTCATCTGAAAGGATCGACTGAGAAAAAGGACGAAAATTTAAACATTAATTGAAGATGGAATCATCGAAACAGAAGAAATTGAGACGTTATAACGATTCGTTCGAAAGCCTCGATCATGATGCATCTCCCAAAGATTTTTGAAATCAAATCAGTCATCTCAAAGGATCGACTCAGAAAAAGGTAGAAAATTCAAACATTAAAAGAAGATGGAATCATCGAAACAGAAGAAATTGAGACGTTATAACGATGCGATCGAAAGCCTCGATCATAAAGCATCTCCCAAAGATATTTGGAATAAAATCAGTCTTCTCAAAGGATCAACTGAGAAAAAGGAAGAAAATTAAAACATCAAAAGAAGATGGAATCATCGAAACAGAAGAAATTGAGACGTTATAACGATTCGTTCGAAAGCCTCGATCATGATGCATCTCCCAAAGATTTTTGAAATCAAATCAGTCATCTCAAAGGATCGACTCAGAAAAAAGGAAGAAAATTCAAACATTAAAAGAAGATGGAATCATCGAAACAGAAGAAATTAAGACGTTATAACGATGCGATTGAAAGCCTCGATCATAAAGCATCTTCCAAAGATTTTTGGAATAAAATCAGTCTTCCTAAAAGATCGACTGAGAAAAAGGAAGAAAATTAAAACATTTAAAGAAGATGGAAACTTCGAAACAGAAGAAATTGAGACGTTATAACGATGCGATCGAAAGCCTTGATCATGATGCATCTCTAAAAGATATTTGGAGTAAAATCAGTCATCTCAAAGGATCGACTGAGAAAAAGGACGAAAATTTAAACATTAATTGAAGATGGAATCATCGAAACAGAAGAAATTGAGACGTTATAATGATTCGATCGAAAGCCTCGATCATGATGCAACTCCCAATTTTTTTTTAAATAAAATCAGTCATCTCAAAGGATCGACTGATAAAAAGGAAGAAAATTCAAACATTAAAAGAAGATGGAATCATCGAAACAGAAGAAATTGAGACGTTATAACAAAGCGATCGAAAGATTCGATCATGATGCATCTCCCAAGGATATTTGGATTAAAATCAGTCTTCTTAAAGGATCGACTGAGAAAAAGGAAGAAAATTAAAACATTAAAAGAAGATGGAAACATCGAAACAGAAGAAATTGAGACGTTATAACGATGCGATCGAAAGCCTCGATCATGATGCATTGCCCAAAGATATTTGGAATAAAATCAGTCTTCTCAAAGGATCAACTGAGGAAAAGGAAGAAAATTCAAACATTAAAAGAAGATGGAATCATTGAAAGAGAAGAAATTGAGACGTTATAATGATTCGATCGAAAGCCTCGATCATGATGCATCTCCCAAAGATTTTTGAAATCAAATCAGTCATCTCAAAGGATCGACTCAGAAAAAGGAAGAAAATTAAAACATTAAAAGAAGATGGAATCATCGAAACAGAAGAAATTGAGACGTTATAACGATTCGTTCGAAAGCCTCGATCATGATGCATCTCCCAAAGATTTTTGAAATCAAATCAGTCATCTCAAAGGATCGACTCAGAAAAAGGAAGAAAATTAAAACATTAAAAGAAGATGGAATCATCGAAACAGAAGAAATTGAGACGTTATAACGATGCGATCGAAAGCCTCGATCATAAAGCATCTCCCAAAGATATTTGGAATAAAATCAGTCTTCCTAAAGGATCGACTGAGAAAAAAGAAGAAAATTAAAACATTAAAAGAAGATGGAAACATCGAAACAGAAGAAATTGAGACGTTATAACGATGCGATCGAAAGCCTCGATCATGATGCATCTCCCAAAGATTTTTGGAATAAAATCAGTCATCTCAAAGGATCGACTGAGAAAAAGGAAAAAAATTCAAACATTAAAAGAAGATGGAAACATCGAAACAGAAGAAATTGAGACGTTATACCGATGCGATCGAAAGCCTCGATTATGATGCATCTCCCAAAGATTTTTGGAATAAAATCAATCATCTCAAAGGATCGACTGAGAAAAAGGAAGAAAATTAAAACATGAAAAGAAGATGGAAACATCGAAACAGAAGAAATTGAGACGTTATAACGATGCGATCGAAAGCCTCGATCATGATGCATCTCCCAAAGATATTTGGAATAAAATCAGTCTTCTCAATGGAATCGATTGGAAAAAAGAAAGAAAATAAAAATATTAAAAGTAGATGGAAACATCGAAATAGAAGAAATTGAGACGTTATAACGATTCGATCGAAAGCCTCGATAATGATGCATCTCCCAAAGATTTTTGGAATAAGAATCAGTCATCTCAAAGAATCGACTGAGAAAAAGGAAGAAAATTAAAACATTAAAAGAAGATGGAATCATCGAAACAGAAGAAATTGAGACGTTATAACGATTCGTTCGAAAGCCTCGATCATGATGCATCTCCCAAAGATTTTTGAAATCAAATCAGTCATCTCAAAGGATCGACTGAGAAAAAGGAAGAAAATTAAAACATTAAAAGAAGATGGAATCATCGAAACAGAAGAAATTGAGACTTTATAACGATGCGATCGAAAGCCTCGATCATAAAGCATCTCGCAAAAATATTTGGAATAAAATCAGTCTTCCTAAAGGATCGACTGAGAAAAAGGAAGAAAATTAAAACATTAAAAGAAGATGGAAACATCGAAACAGATGAAATTGAGACGTTATAACGATGCGATCGAAAGCCTCGATCATGATGGATCTCCTTAAGATATTTGGAATAAAATCAGTCTTCTCAATGGAATCGATTGGAAAAAAGGAAAAAAATAAAAATATTAAAAGAAGATGGAATCATCGAAAGAGAAGAAATTGAGACGTTTTAATGATTCGATCGAAAGCCTCGATCATGATGCATCTCCCAAAGATTTTAGAAATCAAATCAGTCATCTCAAAGGATCGACTGAGAAAAAGGAAGAAAATTCAAACATTAAAAGAAGATGGAATCATCGAAACAGAAGAAATTGAGACGTTATAACAAAGCAATCGAAAGATTCGATCATGATGCATCTCCTAAGGATATATGGATTAAAACAGTCTTCTTAAAGGATCGACTGAGAAAAAGGAAGAAAATTAAAACATTAAAAGAAGATGGAAACATCGAAACAGAAGAAATTGAGACGTTATAACGATGCGATCGAAAGCCTCGATCATGATGCATCTCCCAAAGATATTTGGAATAAAATCAGTCTTCTCAAAGGATCAACTGAGAAAAAGGAAGAAAATTAAAACATTAAAAGAAGATGGAATCAACGAAACAGAAGAAATTGAGACGTTATAATGATTCGTTCGAAAGCCTCGATCATGATGCATCTCCCAAAGATTTTTGAAATCAAATCAGTCATCTCAAAGGATCGACTCAGAAAAAGGAAGAAAATTCAAACATTAAAAGAAGATGGAATCATCGAAACAGAAGAAATTAAGACGTTATAACGATGCGATCGAAAGCCTCGATCATAAAGCATCTTCCAAAGATTTTTGGAATAAAATCGGTCTTCCTAAAAGATCGACTGAGAAAAAGGAAGAAAATTAAAACATTAAAAGAAGATGGAAACTTCGAAACAGAAGAAATTGAGACGTTATAACGATGCGATCGAAAGCCTCGATCATGATGCATTCCTAAAGATATTTGGAGTAAAATCAGTCTTCTCAATAAAATCGATTGGAAAAAAGGAAGAAAAAAAAATATTAAGAGTAGATGGAAACATCGAAATAGAAGAAATTGAGACGTTATAACGATTCGATCGAAAGCCTCGATCATGATGCATTTTCCAAATTTTTTTGAAATAAAATCAGTCATCTCAAAGGATCGACTGATAAAAAGAAAGAAAATTCAAACATTAAAAGAAGATGGAAACATCGAACAGAAGAAATTGAGACGTTATACCGATGCGATCGAAAGCCTCGATCATGATGCATCTCCTAAAGGTATTTGGAATAAAATCAGTCTTCTCAATTGAATCGATTGGAAAAAAGGAAGAAAATAAAAATATTAAAAGTAGATGGAAACTTTGAAGTAGAAGAAATTGAGACGTTATAACGATTCGATCGAAAGCCTCGATCATGATGCATCTCCCAAAGATTTTTGGAATAAAATCAGTCATCTCAAAGGATCGACTAAGAAAAAGGAAGAAAATTAAAACATTAAAAAAAGATGGAAACATCGAAACAGAAGAAATTGAGACGTTATAACGATGCGATCGAGAGCCTCGATCATGATGGATCTCCTTAAGATATTTGGAATAAAATCAGTCTTCTCAATGGAATCGATTGGAAAAAAGGAAGAAAAAAAAATATTTATAGTAGATGGAAACATCGAAGTAGAAGAAATTGAGACGTTATAACGATTCGATCGAAAGGCTCGATCATGATGCATTTCCCAAAGATTTTTGGAATAAAATCAGTCATCTCAAAGGATCGACTGAGAAAAAGGAAGAAAATTAAAACATTAAAAGAAGATGGAAACATCGAAACAGAAGAAATTGAGACGTTATAACGATGCGATTGAAAGCCGGATCATGATGCATCTCCCAAAGATTTTTGGAATAAAATCAGTCATCTCAAAGGATCGACTGAGAAAAAGGAAGAAAATTCAAACATTAAAAGAAGATGGAAACATCGAAACAGAAGAAATTGAGACGTTATAACGATGCGATCGAAAGCCTCGATCATGATGCATCTCCCAAAGATTTTTGGAATAAAATCAGTCATCTCAAAGGATCGACTGAGAAAAAGGACGAAAATTCAAACATTAAAAGAAGATGGAATCATCGAAACAGAAGAAATTGAGACGTTATAACGATTCGTACGAAAGCCTCGATCATGATGCATCTCCCAAAGATTTTTGAAATCAAATCAGTCATCTCAAAGGATCGACTGAGAAAAAGGAAGAAAATTAAAACATGAAAAGAAGATGGAATCATCGAAACAGAAGAAATTAAGACGTTATAACGATGCGATCGAAAGCCTCGATCATAAAGCATCTCCCAAAGATATTTGGAATAAAATCAGTCTTCCTGAAGGATCGACAGAGAAAAAGGAAGAAAATTAAAACATTAAAAGAAGATGGAAACTTCGAAACAGAAGAAATTGAGACGTTATAACGATGCGATCGAAAGTTTCGATCATGATGCATCTCCTAAAGATATTTGGAATAAAATCAGTCTTCTCAATGAAATCGATTGGAAAAAAGGAAGAAAAAAAAATATTAAAAGTAGATGGAAACATCGAAATAGAAGAAATTGAGACGTTATAACGATTCGATCGAAAGCCTCGATCATGATGCATCTCCCAAATTTTTTTGAAATAAAATCAGTCATCTTAAAGGATCGACTGATAAAAAGAAAGAAAATTCAAACATTAAAAGAAGATGGAATCATCGAAACAGAAGAAATTGACACGTTATAACGATGCGATCGAAAGCCTCGATCATAAAGCATCTCCCAAAGATATTTGGATTAAAATCAGTCTTCTTAAAGGATCGACTGAGAAAAAGGAAGAAAATTAAAACATTAAAAGAAGATGGAAACATCGAAACAGAAGAAATTGAGAAGTTATAACGATGCGATCGAAAGCCTCGATCATGATGCATCTCCCAAAGATATTTGGAATAAAATCAGTCTCATCAAAGGATCAACTGACAAAAAGGAAGAAATTAAAACATTAAAAGAAGATGGAATCATCGAAACAGAAGAAATTGAGACGTTATAACGATTCGTTCGAAAGCCTCGATCATGATGCATCTCCCAAAGATTTTTGAAATTAAATCAGTCATCTCAAAGGATCGACCCAGAAAAAGGAAGAAAATTAGAACATTAAAAGAAGATGGAATCATCGAAACAGAAGAAATTGAGACGTTATAACGATGCGATCGAAAGCCTCGATCATAAAGCATCTCCCAAAGATATTTGGAATAAAATCAGTCTTCCTAAAGGATCGACTGAGAAAAAAGAAGAAAATTAAAACATTAAAAGAAGATGGAAACATCGAAACAGAAGAAATTGAGACGTTATAACGATGCGATCGAAAGCCTCGATCATGATGCATCTCCCAAAGATTTTTGGAATAAAATCAGTCATCTCAAAGGATCGACTGAGAAAAAGGAAGAAAATTCAAACATTAAAAGAAGATGGAAACATCGAAACAGAAGAAATTGAGACGTTATACCGATGCGATCGAAAGCCTCGATTATGATGCATCTCCCAAAGATTTTTGGAATAAAATCAGTCATCTCAAATGATCGACTGAGAAAAAGGAAGAAAATTAAAACATGAAAAGAAGATGGAAACATCGAAACAGAAGAAATTGAGACGTTATAACGATGCGATCTAAAGCCTCGATCAAAGAGCATCTCCCAAATATATTTGGAATAAAATCAGTCTTCCTAAAGGATCGACTGAGAAAAAGGAAGAAAATTAAAACATTAAAAGAAGATGGAAACATCGAAACAGAAGAAATTGAGACGTTATAACGATGCGATCGAAAGCCTCGATCATGATGCATTGCCCAAAGATATTTGGAATAAAATCAGTCTTCTCAAAGGATCAACTGAGGAAAAGGAATAAAATTCAAACATTAAAAGAAGATGGAATCATTGAAAGAGAAGAAATTGAGACGTTATAATGATTCGATCGAAAGCCTTGATCATGATGCATCTCCCAAATTTTTTTGAAATAAAATCAGTCATCTCAAAGGATCGACTGATAAAAAGGAAGAAAATTCAAACATTAAAAGAAGATGGAATCATCGAAACAGAAGAAATTGAGACGTTATAACAAAGCGATCGAAAGATTCGATCATGATGCATCTCCCAAGGATATTTGGATTAAAATCAGTCTTCTTAAAGGATCGACTGAGAAAAAGGAAGAAAATTAAAACATTAAAAGAAGATGGAAACATCGAAACAGAAGAAATTGAGACGTTATAACGATGCGATCGAAAGCCTCGATCATGATGCATCTCCCAAAGATTTTTGAAATCAAATCAGTCATCTCAAAGGATCGCCTCAGAAAAAGGAAGAAAATTCAAACATTAAAAGAAGATGGAATCATCGAAACAGAAGAAATTGAGACGTTATAACGATGCGATCGAAAGCTTCGATCATGATGCATCTCCCAAAGATTTTTGGAATAAAATCAGTCATCTCAAAGGATCGACTGAGAAAAAGGAAGAAAATTCAAACATTAAAAGAAGATGGAAACATCGAAACAGAAGTAATTGAGACGTTATACCGATGCGATCGAAAGCCTCGATTATGATGCATCTCCCAAAGATTTTTGGAATAAAATCAGTCATCTCAAAGGATCGACTGAGAAAAAGGAAGAAAATTAAAACATGAAAAGAAGATGGAAACATCGAAACAGAAGAAATTGAGACGTTATAACGATGCGATCGAAAGCCTCGATCATGATGCATCTCCCAAAGATATTTGGAATAAAATCAGTCTTCTCAATGGAATCGATTGGAAAAAAGGAAGAAAATAATAATATTAAAGGAGATGGAAACATCGAAATAGAAGAAATTGAGACGTTATAACGATTCGATCGAAAGCCTCGATAATGATGCATCTCCCAAAGATTTTTGGAATAAAATCAGTCATCTTAAAGAATCGACTGAGAAAGAGGAAGAAAATTAAAACATTAAAAGAAGATGGAATCATCGAAACAGAAGAAATTGAGACGTTATAACGATTCGTTCGAAAGCCTCGATCATGATGCATCTCCCAAAGATTTTAGAAATCAAATCAGTCATCTCAAAGGATCGACTGAGAAAAAGGAAGAAAATTAAAACATTAAAAGAAGATGGAATCATCGAAACAGAAGAAATTGTGACGTTATAACGATGCGATCGAAAGCCTCGATCATAAAGCATCTCCCAAATATATTTGGAATAAAATCAGTCTTCCTAAAGGATCGACTGAGAAAAAGGAAGAAAATTAAAACATTTAAAGAAGATGGAAACTTCGAAACAGAAGAAATTGAGACGTTATAACGATGCGATCGAAAGCCTCGATCATGATGCATCTCCTAAAGATATTTGGAGTAAAATCAGTCATCTCAAAGGATCAACTGAGGAAAAGGAAGAAAATTCAAACATTAAAAGAAGATGGAATCATTGAAAGAGAAGAAATTGAGACGTTATAATGATTCGATCGAAAGCCTCGATCATGATGCATCTCCCAAATTTTTTTGAAATAAAATCAGTCATCTCAAAGGATCGACTGATAAAAAGGAAGAAAATTAAAACATTAAAAGAAGATGGAATCATCGAAACAGAAGAAATTGAGACGTTATAACAAAGCGATCGAAAGATTCGATCATGATGCATCTCCCAAGGATATTTGGATTAAAATCAGTCTTCCTAAAGGATCGACTGAGAAAAAGGAAGAAAATTAAAACATTAAAAGAAGATGGAAACATCGAAACAGAAGAAATTGAGACGTTATAACGATGCGATCGAAAGCCTCGATCATGATGCATCTCCTAAAGATATTTGGAATAAAATCAGTCTTCTCAAAGGATCAACTGAGAAAAAGGAAGAAAATTCAAACATTAAAAGAAGATGGAATTATCGAAACAGAAGAAATTGAGACGTTATAACGATTCGTTCGAAAGCCTCGATCATGATGCATCTCCCAAAGATTTTTGAAATCAAATCAGTCATCTCAAAGGATCGACTCAGAAAAAGGTAGAAAATTCAAATATTAAAATTAAGATGGAATCATCGAAACAGAAGAAATTGAGACGTTATAACGATGTGATCGAAAGCCTCGATCATAAAGCATCTCCCAAAGATATTTGGAATAAAATCAGTCTTCCTAAAGGATCGACTGAGAAAAAGGAAGAAAATTAAAACATTAAAAGAAGATGGAAACATCGAAACAGAAGAAATTGAGACGTTATAACGATGCGATCGAAAGCCTCGATCATGATGCATCTCCCAAAGATATTTGGAATAAAATCAGTCATCTCAAAGGATCAACTGAGAAAAAGGAAGAAAATGAAAAACATTAAAAGAAGATGGAATCATCGAAACAGAAGAAATTGAGACGTTATAACGATTCGTTCGAAAGCCTCGATCATGATGCATCTCCAAAAGATTTTTGAAATCAAATCAGTCATCTCAAAGGATCGACTCAGAAAAAAGGAAAAAAATTCAAACATTAAAAGAATATAGAATCATCGAAACAGAAGAAATTAAGACGTTATAACGATGCGATTGAAAGCCTCGATCATAAAGCATCTTCCAAAGATTTTTGGAATAAAATCAGTCTTCCTAAAAGATCGACTGAGAAAAAGGAAGAAAATTAAAACATTTAAAGAAGATGGAAACTTCGAAACAGAAGTAATTGAGACGTTATAACGATGCGATCGAAAGCCTCGATCATGATGCATCTCCTAAAGATATTTGGAGTAAAATCAGTCATCTGAAAGGATCGACTGAGAAAAAGGACGAAAATTTAAACATTAATTGAAGATGGAATCATCGAAACAGAAGAAATTGAGACGTTATAACGATTCGTTCGAAAGCCTCGATCATGATGCATCTCCCAAAGATTTTTGAAATCAAATCAGTCATCTCAAAGGATCGACTCAGAAAAAGGTAGAAAATTCAAACATTAAAAGAAGATGGAATCATCGAAACAGAAGAAATTGAGACGTTATAACGATGCGATCGAAAGCCTCGATCATAAAGCATCTCCCAAAGATATTTGGAATAAAATCAGTCTTCTCAAAGGATCAACTGAGAAAAAGGAAGAAAATTAAAACATCAAAAGAAGATGGAATCATCGAAACAGAAGAAATTGAGACGTTATAACGATTCGTTCGAAAGCCTCGATCATGATGCATCTCCCAAAGATTTTTGAAATCAAATCAGTCATCTCAAAGGATCGACTCAGAAAAAAGGAAGAAAATTCAAACATTAAAAGAAGATGGAATCATCGAAACAGAAGAAATTAAGACGTTATAACGATGCGATTGAAAGCCTCGATCATAAAGCATCTTCCAAAGATTTTTGGAATAAAATCAGTCTTCCTAAAAGATCGACTGAGAAAAAGGAAGAAAATTAAAACATTTAAAGAAGATGGAAACTTCGAAACAGAAGAAATTGAGACGTTATAACGATGCGATCGAAAGCCTTGATCATGATGCATCTCCTAAAGATATTTGGAGTAAAATCAGTCATCTCAAAGGATCGACTGAGAAAAAGGACGAAAATTTAAACATTAATTGAAGATGGAATCATCGAAACAGAAGAAATTGAGACGTTATAATGATTCGATCGAAAGCCTCGATCATGATGCAACTCCCAATTTTTTTTTAAATAAAATCAGTCATCTCAAAGGATCGACTGATAAAAAGGAAGAAAATTCAAACATTAAAAGAAGATGGAATCATCGAAACAGAAGAAATTGAGACGTTATAACAAAGCGATCGAAATATTCGATCATGATGCATCTCCCAAGGATATTTGGATTAAAATCAGTCTTCTTAAAGGATCGACTGAGAAAAAGGAAGAAAATTAAAACATTAAAAGAAGATGGAAACATCGAAACAGAAGAAATTGAGACGTTATAACGATGCGATCGAAAGCCTCGATCATGATGCATTGCCCAAAGATATTTGGAATAAAATCAGTCTTCTCAAAGGATCAACTGAGGAAAAAGAAGAAAATTCAAACATTAAAAGAAGATGGAATCATTGAAAGAGAAGAAATTGAGACGTTATAATGATTCGATCGAAAGCCTCGATCATGATGCATCTCCCAAAGATTTTTGAAATCAAATCAGTCATCTCAAAGGATCGACTCAGAAAAAGGAAGAAAATTAAAACATTAAAAGAAGATGGAATCATCGAAACAGAAGAAATTGAGACGTTATAACGATTCGTTCGAAAGCCTCGATCATGATGCATCTCCCAAAGATTTTTGAAATCAAATCAGTCATCTCAAAGGATCGACTCAGAAAAAGGAAGAAAATTAAAACATTAAAAGAAGATGGAATCATCGAAACAGAAGAAATTGAGACGTTATAACGATGCGATCGAAAGCCTCGATCATAAAGCATCTCCCAAAGATATTTGGAATAAAATCAGTCTTCCTAAAGGATCGACTGAGAAAAAAGAAGAAAATTAAAACATTAAAAGAAGATGGAAACATCGAAACAGAAGAAATTGAGACGTTATAACGATGCGATCGAAAGCCTCGATCATGATGCATCTCCCAAAGATTTTTGGAATAAAATCAGTCATCTCAAAGGATCGACTGAGGAAAAGGAAAAAAATTCAAACATTAAAAGAAGATGGAAACATCGAAACAGAAGAAATTGAGACGTTATACCGATGCGATCGAAAGCCTCGATTATGATGCATCTCCCAAAGATTTTTGGAATAAAATCAATCATCTCAAAGGATCGACTGAGAAAAAGGAAGAAAATTAAAACATGAAAAGAAGATGGAAACATCGAAACAGAAGAAATTGAGACGTTATAACGATGCGATCGAAAGCCTCGATCATGATGCATCTCCCAAAGATATTTGGAATAAAATCAGTCTTCTCAATGGAATCGATTGGAAAAAAGAAAGAAAATAAAAATATTAAAAGTAGATGGAAACATCGAAATAGAAGAAATTGAGACGTTATAACGATTCGATCGAAAGCCTCAAAAATGATGCATCTCCCAAAGATTTTTGGAATAAGAATCAGTCATCTCAAAGAATCGACTGAGAAAAAGGAAGAAAATTAAAACATTAAAAGAAGATGGAATCATCGAAACAGAAGAAATTGAGACGTTATAACGATTCGTTCGAAAGCCTCGATCATGATGCATCTCCCAAAGATTTTTGAAATCAAATCAGTCATCTCAAAGGATCGACTGAGAAAAAGGAAGAAAATTAAAACATTAAAAGAAGATGGAATCATCGAAACAGATGAAATTGAGACGTTATAACGATGCGATCGAAAGCCTCGATCATGATGCATTGCCCAAAGATATTTGGAATAAAATCAGTCTTCTCAAAGGATCAACTGAGGAAAAGGAAGAAAATTCAAACATTAAAAGAAGATGGAATCATTGAAAGAGAAGAAATTGAGACGTTATAATGATTCGATCGAAAGCCTTGATCATGATGCATCTCCCAAATTTTTTTGAAATAAAATCAGTCATCTCAAAGGATCGACTGATAAAAAGGAAGAAAATTCAAACATTAAAAGAAGATGGAATCATCGAAACAGAAGAAATTGAGACGTTATAACAAAGCAATCGAAAGATTCGATCATGATGCATCTCCTAAGGATATATGGATTAAAACAGTCTTCTTAAAGGATCGACTGAGAAAAAGGAAGAAAATTAAAACATTAAAAGAAGATGGAAACATCGAAACAGAAGAAATTGAGACGTTATAACGATGCGATCGAAAGCCTCGATCATGATGCATCTCCCAAAGATATTTGGAATAAAATCAGTCTTCTCAAAGGATCAACTGAGAAAAAGGAAGAAAATTAAAACATTAAAAGAAGATGGAATCAACGAAACAGAAGAAATTGAGACGTTATAACGATTCGTTCGAAAGCCTCGATCATGATGCATCTCCCAAAGATTTTTGAAATCAAATCAGTCATCTCAAAGGATCGACTCAGAAAAAGGAAGAAAATTCAAACATTAAAAGAAGATGGAATCATCGAAACAGAAGAAATTAAGACGTTATAACGATGCGATCGAAAGCCTCGATCATAAAGCATCTTCAAAAGATTTTTGGAATAAAATCGGTCTTCCTAAAAGATCGACTGAGAAAAAGGAAGAAAATTAAAACATTAAAAGAAGATGGAAACTTCGAAACAGAAGAAATTGAGACGTTATAACGATGCGATCGAAAGCCTCGATCATGATGCATTCCTAAAGATATTTGGAGTAAAATCAGTCTTCTCAATAAAATCGATTGGAAAAAAGGAAGAAAAAAAATATTAAGAGTAGATGGAAACATCGAAATAGAAGAAATTGAGACGTTATAACGATTCGATCGAAAGCCTCGATCATGATGCATTTTCCAAATTTTTTTGAAATAAAATCAGTCATCTCAAAGGATCGACTGATAAAAAGAAAGAAAATTCAAACATTAAAAGAAGATGGAAACATCGAACAGAAGAAATTGAGACGTTATACCGATGCGATCGAAAGCCTCGATCATGATGCATCTCCTAAAGGTATTTGGAATAAAATCAGTCTTCTCAATTGAATCGATTGGAAAAAAGGAAGAAAATAAAAATATTAAAAGTAGATGGAAACTTTGAAGTAGAAGAAATTGAGACGTTATAACGATTCGATCGAAAGCCTCGATCATGATGCATCTCCCAAAGATTTTTGGAATAAAATCAGTCATCTCAAAGGATCGACTAAGAAAAAGGAAGAAAATTAAAACATTAAAAAAAGATGGAAACATCGAAACAGAAGAAATTGAGACGTTATAACGATGCGATCGAGAGCCTCGATCATGATGGATCTCCTTAAGATATTTGGAATAAAATCAGTCTTCTCAATGGAATCGATTGGAAAAAAGGAAGAAAAAAAAATATTAAAAGTAGATGGAAACATCGAAGTAGAAGAAATTGAGACGTTATAACGATTTGATCGAAAGGCTCGATCATGATGCATTTCCCAAAGATTTTTGGAATAAAATCAGTCATCTCAAAGGATCGACTGAGAAAAAGGAAGAAAATTAAAACATTAAAAGAAGATGGAAACATCGAAACAGAAGAAATTGAGACGTTATAACGATGCGATTGAAAGCCGGATCATGATGCATCTCCCAAAGATTTTTGGAATAAAATCAGTCATCTCAAAGGATCGACTGAGAAAAAGGAAGAAAATTCAAACATTAAAAGAAGATGGAAACATCGAAACAGAAGAAATTGAGACGTTATAACGATGCGATCGAAAGCCTCGATCATGATGCATCTCCCAAAGATTTTTGGAATAAAATCAGTCATCTCAAAGGATCGACTGAGAAAAAGGACGAAAATTCAAACATTAAAAGAAGATGGAATCATCGAAACAGAAGAAATTGAGACGTTATAACGATTCGTACGAAAGCCTCGATCATGATGCATCTCCCAAAGATTTTTGAAATCAAATCAGTCATCTCAAAGGATCGACTCAGAAAAAGGAAGAAAATTAAAACATTAAAAGAAGATGGAATCATCGAAACAGAAGAAATTGAGACGTTATAACGATGCGATCGAAAGCCTCGATCATAAAGCATCTCCCAAAAATATTTGGAATAAAATCAGTATTCCTAGAGGATCGACTGAGAAAAAGGAAGAAAATTAAAACATTAAAAGAAGATGGAAACATCGAAACAGAAGAAATTGAGACGTTATAACGATGCGATCGAAAGCCTCGATCATGATGCATTGCCCAAAGATATTTGAAATAAAATCAGTCTTCTCAATGGAATCGATTGGAAAAAAGGAAGAAAAAAAAATATTAAAAGAAGATGGAATCATCGAAAGAGAAGAAATTGAGACGTTATAATGATTCGATCGAAAGCCTCGATCATGATGCATCTTCCAAATTTTTTTGAAATAAAATCAGTCTTCTTAAAGGATCGACTGATAAAAAGAAAGAAAATTCAAACATTAAAAGAAGATGGAAACATCGAACAGAAGAAATTGAGACGTTATACCGATGCGATCGAAAGCCTCGATCATGATGCATCTCCTAAAGGTATTTGGAATAAAATCAGTCTTCTCAATTGAATCGATTGGAAAAAAGGAAGAAAATAAAAATATTAAAAGTAGATAGAAACATCAAAGTAGAAGAAATTGAGACGTTATAACGATTCGATCGAAAGCCTCGATCATGATGCATCTCCCAAAGATTTTTGGAATAAAATCAGTCATCTCAAAGGATCGACTGATAAAAAGGAAGAAAATTCAAACATTAAAAGAAGATGGAAACATCGAAACAGAAGAAATTGAGACGTTATAACGATGCGATCGAAAGCCTCGATCATGATGGATTTCCTTAAGATATTTGGAATAAAATCAGTCTTCTCAAAGGATCAACTGAGGAAAAGGAAGAAAATTCAAACATTAAAAGAAGATGGAATCATCGAAACAGAAGAAATTGAGACGTTATACCGATGCGATCGAAAGCCTCGATCGTAAAGCATCTCCCAAAGATATTTGGAATAAAATCAGTCTTCCTAAAGGATCGACTGAGAAAAAGGAAGAAAATTCAAACATTAAAAGAAGATGGAATCATCGAAACAGAAGAAATTGAGACGTTTTAACGATGCGATCGAAAGCCTCGATCATAAAGCATCTCCCAAAGATATTTGGAATAAAATCAGTCTTCCTAAAGGATCGACTGAGAAAAAGAAAGAAAATTAAAACATTAAAAGAAGATGGAAACATCGAAACAGAAGAAATTGAGACGTTATAACGATGCGATCGAAAGCCTCGATCATGATGCATCTCCCAAAGATTTTTGAAATTAAATCAGTCATCTCAAAGGATCGACTCAGAAAAAGGAAGAAAATTAAAACATTAAAAGAAGATGGAATCATCGAAACAAAAGAAATTGAGACGCTATAACGATGAGTTCGAAAGCCTCGATCATAAAGCATCTCCTAAAGATATTTGGAATAAAATCAGTCTCCCTAGAGGATCGACTGAGAAAAAGGAAGAAAATTAAAACATTAAAAGAAGATGGAAACATCGAAACAGAAGAAATTGAGACGTTATAACGATGCGATCGAAAGCCTCGATCATGATGCATTGCCCAAAGATATTTGGAATAAAATCAGTCTTCTCAAAGGATCAACTGAGGAAAAGGAAGAAAATTCAAACATTAAAAGAAGATGGAATCATCGAAAGAGAAGAAATTGAGACGTTATAATGATTCGATCGAAAGCCTCGATCATGATGCATCTCCTAAATTTTTTTTAAATAAAATCAGTCATCTCAAAGGATCGACTGATAAAAAGGAGGAAAATTCAAACATTAAAAGAAGATTGAATCATCGAAACAGAAGAAATTGAGACGTTATAACAAAGCGATCGAAAGATTCGATCATGATGCATCTCCCAAAGATATTTGGATTAAAATCAGTCTTCTTAAAGGATCAACTGAGAAAAAGGAAGAAAATTAAAACATTAAAAGAAGATGGAAACATCGAAACAGAAGAAATTGAGACGTTATAACGATGCGATCGAAAGCCTCGATCATGATGCAACTCCCAAAGATATTTGGAATAAAATCAGTCTTCTCAAAGGATCAACTGAGAAAAAGGAAGAAAATTAAAACATTAAAAGAAGATGGAATCATCGAAACAGAAGAAATTGAGACGTTATAACGATTCGTTCGAAAGCCTCGATCATGATGCATCTCCCAAAGATTTTTGAAATCAAATCAGTCATCTCAAAGGATCGACAGAGAAAAAGGAAGAAAATTAAAACATTAAAAGAAGATGGAAACATCAAAACAGAAGAAATTGAGACGTTATAACGATGCGATCGAAAGCCTCGATCATGATGCATCTCCTAAAGATATTTGGAATAAAATCAGTCTTCTCAAAGGATCAACTGAGAAAAAGGAAGAAAATTCAAACATTAAAAGAAGATGGAATCATCGAAACAGAAGAAATTGAGACGTTATAACGATTCGTTCGAAAGCCTCAATCATGATGCATCTCCCAAAGATTTTTGAAATTAAATCAGTCATCTCAAAGGATCGACTCAGAAAAAGGAAGAAAATTAAAACATTAAAAGAAGATGGAATCA
Source organism: Ceratothoa steindachneri (assembly GCA_963969495.1). NCBI lineage: Eukaryota > Metazoa > Arthropoda > Malacostraca > Isopoda > Cymothoidae > Ceratothoa > Ceratothoa steindachneri. Next base: position 187,927,841 of record OZ018321.1, on the reverse strand, counting down.
TCGAAACAGAACAAATTGAGACGTTATAACGATGCGATCGAAAGCCTCGATCATAAAGCATCTCCCAAAGATATTTGGAATAAAATCAGTCTTCCTAAAGGATCGACTGAGAAAAAGGAAGAAAATTCAAACATTAAAAGAAGATGGAATCATCGAAATAGAAGAAATTGAGACGTTATAACGATTCGTTCGAAAGCCTCGATCATGATGCATCTCCCAAAGATTTTTGAAATTAAATCAGTCATCTCAAAGGATCGACTCAGAAAAAGGAAGAAAATTAAAACATTAAAAGAAGATGGAATCATCGAAACAGAAGAAATTGAGACGTTATAACGATGCGATCGAAAGCCTAGATCATAAAGCATCTCCCAAAGATATTTGGAATAAAATCAGTCTTCCTAAAGGATCGACTGAGAAAAAGGAAGAAAATTAAAACATTAAAAGAAGATGAAAACATCGAAACAGAAGAAATTGAGACGTTATAACGATGCGATCGAAAGCCTCGATCATGATGCATTGCCCAAAGATATTTGGAATAAAATCAGTCTTCTCAAAGGATCAACTGAGGAAAAGGAAGAAAATTCAAACATTAAAAGAAGATGGAATCATCGAAAGAGAAGAAATTGAGACGTTATAATGATTCGATCGAAAGCTTCGATCATGATGCATCTCCCAAATTTTTTTGAAATAAAATCAGTCATCTCAAAGGATCGACTGATAAAAAGGAAGAAAATTCAAACATTAAAAGAAGATGGAATCATCGGAACAGAAGAAATTGAGACGTTATAACAAAGCGATCGAAAGATTCGATCATGATGCATCTCCCAAAGATATTTGGAATAAAATCAGTCTTCTTAAAGGATCGACTGCGAAAAAAGGAAGAAAATTAAAACATTAAAAGAAGATGGAAACATCGAAACAGAAGAAATTGAGACGTTATAACGATGCGATCGAAAGCCTCGATCATGATGCATCTCCCAAAGATATTTGGAATAAAATCAGTCTTCTCAAAGGATCATCTGAGAAAAAGGAAGAAAATTAAAACATTAAAAGAAGATGGAATCATCGAAACAGAAGAAATTGAGACGTTATAACGATTCGTTCGAAAGCCTCGATGATGATGCATCTCCCAAAGATTTTTGAAATCAAATCAGTCATCTCAAAGAATCGACTCAGAAAAAGGAAGAAAATTCAAACATTAAAAGAAGATGAAATCATCGAAACAGAAGAAATTGAGACGTTATAACGATGCGAATGAAAGCCTCGATCATAAAGCATCTCCCAAAGATATTTGGAATAAAATCAGTCTTCCTAAAGGATCGACTGATAAAAAGAAAGAAAATTCAAACATTAAAAGAAGATGGAAACATCGAACAGAAGAAATTGAGACGTTATACCGATGCGATCGAAAGCCTCGATCATGATGCATCTCCTAAAGGTATTTGGAATAAAATCAGTCTTCTCAATTGAATCGATTTGAAAAAAGGAAGAAAATAAAAATATTAAAAGTAGATGGAAACATCGAAGTAGAAGAAATTGAGACGTTATAACGATTCGATCGAAAGCCTCGATCATGATGCATCTCCCAAATTTTTTTAAAATAAAATCAGTCATCTCAAAGGATCGACTGATAAAAAGAAAGAAAATTCAAACATTAAAAGAAGATGGAAACATCGAACAGAAGAAATTGAGACGTTATACCGATGCGATCGAAAGCCTCGATCATGATGCATCTCCTAAAGGTATTTGGAATAAAATCAGTCTTCTCAATTGAATCGATTTGAAAAAAGGAAGAAAATAAAAATATTAAAAGTAGATGGAAACATCGAAGTAGAAGAAATTGAGACGTTATAACGATTCGATCGAAAGCCTCGATCATGATGCATCTCCCAAATTTTTTTAAAATAAAATCAGTCATCTCAAAGGATCGACTGATAAAAAGAAAGAAAATTCAAACATTAAAAGAAGATGGAAACATCGAACAGAAGAAATTGAGACGTTATACCGATTCGATCGAAAGCCTCGATCATGATGCATCTCCTAAAGATTTTTGGAATAAAATCAGTCATCTCAAAGGATCGACTAAGAAAAAAGGAAGAAAATTAAAACATTAAAAGAAGATGGAAACATCGAAACAGAAGAAATTGAGACGTTATAAGATGCGATCGAAAGCCTCGATCATGATGGATCTCTAAAGATATTTGGAATAAAATCAGTCTTCTCAATGGAATCGATTGAAAAAAAGGAAGAAAATAAAAATATTAAAAGTAGATGGAAACATCGAAGTAGAAGAAATTGAGACGTTATAACGATTCGATCGAAAGGCTCGATCATGATGCATATCCCAAAGATTTTTGGAATAAAATCAGTCATCTCAAAGGATCGACTGAGAAAAAGGAAGAAAATTAAAACATTAAAAGAAGATAGAAACATCGAAACAGAAGAAATTGAGACGTTATAACGATGCGATTGAAAGCCGGATCATGATGCATCTCCCAAAGATTTTTGGAATAAAATCAGTCATCTCAAAGGATCGACTGAGAAAAAGGAAGAAAATTCAAACATTAAAAGAAGATGGAAACATCGAAACAGAAGAAATTGAGACGTTATAACGATGCGATCGAAAGCCTCGATCATGATACATCTCCCAAAGATTTTTGGAATAAAATCAGTCATCTCAAAGGATCGAGTGAGAAAAAGGAAGAAAATTCAAACATTAAAAAAAGATGGAAACATCGAAACAGAAGAAATTGAGGCGTTATACCGAAGCGATCAAAAGCCTCGATCATGATGCATCTCCCAAAGATTTTTGGAATAAAATCAGTCATCTCAAAGGATCGACTGAGAAAAAGGAAGAAAATTAAAACATGAAAAGAAGATGGAAACATCGAAACAGAAGAAATTGAGACGTTATAACGATGCGATCGAAATCCTCGATCATGATGCATCTCCCAAAGATATTTGGAATAAAATCAGTCTTTTCAATGGAATCGATTGGAAAAAAGGAAGAAAATAAAAATATTAAAAGTAGATGGAAACATCAAAGTAGAAGAAATTGAGACGTTATAACGATTCGATCGAAAGCCTCGATCATGATGCATCTCCCAAAGATTTTTGGAATAAAATCAGTCATCTCAAAGGATCGACTAAGAAAAAGGAAGAAAATTAAAACATTAAAAGAAGATGGAATCATCGAAACAGAAGAAATTGAGACGTTATAACGATGCGATCGAAAGCCTCGATCATAAAGCATCTCCAAAAAAATATTTGGAATAAAATCAGTATTCCTAGAGGATCGACTGAGAAAAAGGAAGAAAATTAAAACATTAAAAGAAGATGGAAACATCGAAACAGAAGAAATTGAGACGTTATAACGATGCGATCGAAAGCCTCGATCATGATGCATTGCCCAAAGATATTTGGAATAAAATCAGTCTTCTCAATGGAATCGATTGGAAAAAAGGAAGAAAATAAAAATATTAAAAGAAGATGGAATCATCGAAAGAGAAGAAATTGAGACGTTATAACGATGCGATTGAAAGCCGGATCATGATGCATCTCCCAAAGATTTTTGGAATAAAATCAGTCATCTCAAAGGATCGACTGAGAAAAAGGAAGAAAATTCAAACATTAAAAGAAGATGGAAACATCGAAACAGAAGAAATTGAGACGTTATAACGATGCGATCGAAAGCCTCGATCATGATGCATCTCCCAAAGATTTTTGGAATAAAATCAGTCATCTCAAAGGATCGAGTGAGAAAAAGGAAGAAAATTCAAACATTAAAAAAAGATGGAAACATCGAAACAGAAGAAATTGAGGCGTTATACCGAAGCGATCAAAAGCCTCGATCATGATGCATCTCCCAAAGATTTTTGGAATAAAATCAGTCATCTCAAAGGATCGACTGAGAAAAAGGAAGAAAATTAAAACATGAAAAGAAGATGGAAACATCGAAACAGAAGAAATTGAGACGTTATAACGATGCGATCGAAAGCCTCGATCATGATGCATCTCCCAAAGATATTTGGAATAAAATCAGTCTTTTCAATGGAATCGATTGGAAAAAAGGAAGAAAATAAAAATATTAAAAGTAGATGGAAACATCAAAGTAGAAGAAATTGAGACGTTATAACGATTCGATCGAAAGCCTCGATCATGATGCATCTCCCAAAGATTTTTGGAATAAAATCAGTCATCTCAAAGAATCGACTCAAAAAAAGGAAGAAAATTCAAACATTAAAAGAAGATGGAATCATCGAAACAGAAGAAATTGAGACGTTATAACGATGCGATCGAAAGCCTCGATCATAAAGCATCTCCCAAAGATTTTTGAAATCAAATCAGTCATCTCAAAGAATCGACTCAAAAAAAGGAAGAAAATTCAAACATTAAAAGAAGATGGAATCATCGAAACAGAAGAAATTGAGACGTTATAACGATGCGATCGAAAGCCTCGATCATAAAGCATCTCCCAAAGATATTTGGAATAAAATCAGTCTTCCTAAAGGATCGACTGAGAAAAAACAAGAAAATTCAAACATTAAAAGAAGATGGAATCATCGAAACAGAAGAAATTGAGACGTTATAACGATGCGATCGAAAGCCTCGATCATAAAGCATCTCCCAAAGATATTTGGAATAAAATCAGTCTTCCTAAAGGATCGACTGAGAAAAAGAAAGAAAATTAAAACATTAAAAGAAGATGGAAACATCGAAACAGAAGAAATTGAGACGTTATAACGATGCGATCGAAAACCTCGATCATGATGCATTGCCCAAAGATTTTTGGAATAAAATCAGTCATCTCAAAGGATCGACTGAGAAAAAGGACGAAAATTCAAACATTAAAATAAGATGGAATCATCGAAACAGAAGACATTGAGACGTTATAAGGATGCGATTGAAAGCCGGATTATGATGCATCTCCCAAAGATTTTTGGAATAAAATCAGTCATCTCAAAGGATCGACTGAGAAAAAGGAAGAAAATTCAAACATTAAAAGAAGATGGAAACATCGAAACAGAAGAAATTAAGATGTTATAACGATGCGATCGAAAGCCTCGATCATAAAGCATCTCCCAAAGATGTTTGGAATAAAATCAGTCTTCCTAAAGGATCGACTGAGAAAAAGGAAGAAAATTAAAACATTAAAAGAAGATCGAAACTTCGAAACAGAAGAAATTGAGACGTTATAACGATGCGATCGAAAGCCTCGATCATGATGCATCTCCTAAAAATATTTGGAATTAAATCAGTCTTCTCAATGGAATCGATTGGAAAAAAGGAAGAAAATAGAAATATTAAAAGTAGATGGAAACATCGAAGTAGAAGAAATTGAGACGTTATAACGATTCGATCGAAAGGCTCGATCATGATGCATTTCCCAAAGATTTTTGGAATAAAATCAGTCATCTCAAAGGATCGACTGAGAAAAAGGAAGAAAATTTAAACATTAAAAGAAGATGGAAACATCGAAACAGAAGAAATTGAGATGTTATAACGATGTGATTGAAAGACGGATCATGATGCATCTCCCAAAGATTTTTGGAATAAAATCAGTCATCTCAAAGGATCGACTGAGAAAAAGGAAGAAAATTCAAACATTAAAAGAAGATGGAAACATCGAAACAGAAGAAATTGAGACGTTATAACGATGCGATCGAAAGCCTCGATCATGATGCATCTCCCAAAGATTTTTGGAATAAAATCAGTCATCTCAAAGGATCGACTGAGAAAAAGGACGAAAATTCAAACATTAAAAGAAGATGGAATCATCGAAACAGAAGGAATTGAGACGTTATAAGGATGCGATTGAAAGCCGGATTATGATGCATCTCCCAAAGATTTTTAAAATAAAATCAGTTATCTCAAAGGATCGACTGAGAAAAAGGAAGAAAATTAAAACATTAAAAGAAGATGGAAACATCAAAACAGAAGAAATTGAGACGTTATAACGATGCGATCGAAAGCCTCGATCATGATGCATCTCCTAAAGATATTTGGAATAAAATCAGTCTTCTCAAAGGATCAACTGAGAAAAAGGAAGAAAATTCAAACATTAAAAGAAGATGGAATCATCGAAACAGAAGGAATTGAGACGTTATAAGGATGCGATTGAAAGCCGGATTATGATGCATCTCCCAAAGATTTTTAAAATAAAATCAGTTATCTCAAAGGATCGACTGAGAAAAAGGAAGAAAATTAAAACATTAAAAGAAGATGGAAACATCAAAACAGAAGAAATTGAGACGTTATAACGATGCGATCGAAAGCCTCGATCATCATGCATCTCCTAAAGATATTTGGAATAAAATCAGTCTTCTCAAAGGATCAACTGAGAAAAAGGAAGAAAATTCAAACATTAAAAGAAGATGGAATCATCGAAACAGAAGAAATTGAGACGTTATAACGATTCGTTCGAAAGCCTCGATCATGATGCATCTCCCAAAGATTTTTGAAATTAAATCAGTCATCTCAAAGGATCGACTCAGAAAAAGGAAGAAAATTAAAACATTAAAAGAAGATGGAATCATCGAAACAGAAGAAATTGAGACGTTATAACGATGCGATCGAAAGCCTCGATCATAAAGCATCTCCTAAAGATATTTGGAATAAAATCAGTCTCCCTAGAGGATCGACTGAGAAAAAGGAAGAAAATTAAAACATTAAAAGAAGATGGAAACATCGAAACAGAAGAAATTGAGACGTTATAACGATGCGATCGAAAGCCTCGATCATGATGCATTGCCCAAAGATATTTGGAATAAAATCAGTCTTCTCAAAGGATCAACTGAGGAAAAGGAAGAAAATTCAAACATTAAAAGAAGATGGAATCATCGAAAGAGAAGAAATTGAGACGTTATAATGATTCGATCGAAAGCCTCGATCATGATGCATCTCCTAAATTTTTTTTAAATAAAATCAGTCATCTCAAAGGATCGACTGATAAAAAGGAAGAAAATTCAAACATTAAAAGAAGATGGAATCATCGAAACAGAAGAAATTGAGACGTTATAACAAAGCGATCGAAAGATTCGATCATGATGCATCTCCCAAAGATATTTGGATTAAAATCAGTCTTCTTAAAAGATCGACTGAGAAAAAGGAAAAAAATTAAAACATTAAAAGAAGATGGAAACATCGAAACAGAAGAAATTGAGACGTTATAACGATGCGATCGAAAGCCTCGATCATGATGCAACTCCCAAAGATATTTGGAATAAAATCAGTCTTCTCAAAGGATCAACTGAGAAAAAAGAAGAAAATTAAAACATTAAAAGAAGATGGAATCATCGAAACAGAAGAAATTGAGACGTTATAACGATTCGTTCGAAAGCCTCGATCATGATGCATCTCCCAAAGATTTTTGAAATTAAATCAGTCATCTCAAAGGATCGACTCAGAAAAAGGAAGAAAATTCAAACATTAAAAGAAGATGGAATCATCGAAACAGAAGAAATTAAGATGTTATAACGATGCGATCGAAAGCCTAGATCATAAAGCATCTCCCAAAGATGTTTGGAATAAAATCAGTCTTCCTAAAGGATCGACTGAGAAAAAGGAAGAAAATTAAAACATTAAAAGAAGATCGAAACTTCGAAACAGAAGAAATTGAGACGTTATAACGATGCGATCGAAAGCCTCGATCATGATGCATCTCCTAAAAATATTTGGAATTAAATCAGTCTTCTCAATGGAATCGATTGGAAAAAAGGAAGAAAATAGAAATATTAAAAGTAGATGGAAACATCGAAGTAGAAGAAATTGAGACGTTATAACGATTCGATCGAAAGGCTCGATCATGATGCATTTCCCAAAGATTTTTGGAATAAAATCAGTCATCTCAAAGGATCGACTGAGAAAAAGGAAGAAAATTAAAACATTAAAAGAAGATGGAAACATCGAAACAGAAGAAATTGAGACGTTATAACGATGCGATTGAAAGCCGGATCATGATGCATCTCCCAAAGATTTTTGGAATAAAATCAGTCATCTCAAAGGATCGACTGAGAAAAAGGAAGAAAATTAAAACATTAAAAGAAGATGGAAACATCAAAACAGAAGAAATTGAGACGTTATAACGATGCGATCGAAAGCCTCGATCATGATGCATCTCCTAAAGATATTTGGAATAAAATCAGTCTTCTCAAAGGATCAACTGAGAAAAAGGAAGAAAATTCAAACATTAAAAGAAGATGGAATCATCGAAACAGAAGAAATTGAGACGTTATAACGATTCGTTCGAAAGCCTCGATCATGATGCATCTCCCAAAGATTTTTGAAATTAAATCAGTCATCTCAAAGGATCGACTCAGAAAAAGGAAGAAAATTAAAACATTAAAAGAAGATGGAATCATCGAAACAGAAGAAATTGAGACGTTATAACGATGCGATCGAAAGCCTCGATCATAAAGCATCTCCCAAAGATATTTGGAATAAAATCAGTCTTCCTAAAGGATCGACTGAGAAAAAGGAAGAAAATTCAAACATTAAAAGAAGATGGAATCATCGAAACAGAAGAAATTGAGACGTTATAACGATTCGTTCGAAAGCCTCGATCATGATGCATCTCCCAAAGATTTTTAAAATTAAATCAGTCATCTCAAAGGATCGACTCAGAAAAAGGAAGAAAATTAAAACATTAAAAGAAGATGGAATCATCGAAACAGAAGAAATTGAGACGTTATAACGATGCGATCGAAAGCCTCGATCATAAAGCATCTCCCAAAGATATTTGGAATAAAATCAGTCTTCCTAAAGGATCGACTGAGAAAAAGGAAGAAAATTAAAACATTAAAAGAAGATGGAAACATCGAAACAGAAGAAATTGAGACGTTATAACGATGCGATCGAAAGCCTCGATCATGATGCATTGCCCAAAGATATTTGGAATAAAATCAGTCTTCTCAAAGGATCAACTGAGGAAAAGGAAGAAAATTCAAACATTAAAAGAAGATGGAATCATCGAAAGAGAAGAAATTGAGACGTTATAATGATTCGATCGAAAGCCTCGATCATGATGCATCTCCCAAATTTTTTTGAAATAAAATCAGTCATCTCAAAGGATCGACTGATAAAAAGGAAGAAAATTCAAACATTAAAAGAAGATGGAATCATCGGAACAGAAGAAATTGAGACGTTATAACAAAGCGTTTGAAAGATTCGATCATGATGCATCTCCCAAAGATATTTGGAATAAAATCAGTCTTCTTAAAGGATCGACTGAGAAAAAGGAAGAAAATTAAAACATTAAAAGAAGATGGAAACATCGAAACAGAAGAAATTGAGACGTTATAACGATGCGATCGAAAGCCTCGATCATGATGAATCTCCCAAAGATATTTGGAATAAAATCAGTCTTCTCAAAGGATCATCTGAGAAAAAGGAAGAAAATTAAAACATTAAAAGAAGATGGAATCATCGAAACAGAAGAAATTGAGACGTTATAACGATTCGTTCGAAAGCCTCGATCATGATGCATCTCCCAAAGATTTTTGAAATCAAATCAGTCATCTCAAAGAATCGACTCAGAAAAAGGAAGAAAATTCAAACATTAAAAGAAGATGGAATCATCGAAACAGAAGAAATTGAGACGTTATAACGATGCGATCGAAAGCCTCGATCATAAAGCATCTCCCAAAGATATTTGGAATAAAATCAGTCTTCCTAAAGGATCGACTGATAAAAAGAAAGAAAATTCAAACATTAAAAGAAGATGGAAACATCGAACAGAAGAAATTGAGACGTTATACCGATGCGATCGAAAGCCTCGATCATGATGCATCTCCTAAAGGTATTTGGAATAAAATCAGTCTTCTCAATGGAATCGATTGGAAAAAAGGAAGAAAATAAAAATATTAAAAGTAGATGGAAACATCGAAACAGAAGAAATTGAGACGTTATAACGATGCGATCGAAAGCATCGATCATGATGGATCTCCTTAAGATATTTGGAATAAAATTAGTCTTCTCAATGGAATCGATTGAAAAAAAGGAAGAAAATAAAAATATTAAAAGTAGATGGAAACATCGAAGTAGAAGAAATTGAGACGTTATAACGATTCGATCGAAAGGCTCGATCATGATGCATATCCCAAAGGTTTTGGAATAAAATCAGTCATCTCAAAGGATCGACTGAGAAAAAGGAAGAAAATTAAAACATTAAAAGAAGATAGAAACATCGAAACAGAAGAAATTGAGACGTTATAACGATGCGATTGGAAGCCGGATCATGATGCATCTCCCAAAGATTTTTGGAATAAATCAGTCATCTCAAAGGATCGACTGAGAAAAAGGAAGAAAATTCAAACATTAAAAGAAGATGGAAACATCGAAACAGAAGAAATTGAGACGTTATAACGATGCGATCGAAAGCCTCGATCATGATGCATCTCCCAAAGATATTTGGAATAAAATCAGTCTTTTCAATGGAATCGATTGGAAAAAAGGAAGAAAATAAAAATATTAAAAGTAGATGGGAACATCGAAATAGAAGAAATTGAGACGTTATAACGATTCGATCGAAAGCCTCGATCATGATGCATCTCCCAAAGATTTTTGGAATAAAATCAGTCATCTCAAAGGATCGACTGAGAAAAAGGAAGAAAATTAAAACATGAAAAGAAGATGGAATCATCGAAACAGAAGAAATTAAGAGGTTATAACGATGCGAGTGAACGCCGGCTCATGATGCATCTCCCAAAGATATTTAGAATAAAATCAGTCATCTCAAAGGATCGACTGAGAAAAAGGAAGAAAATTCAAACATTAAAAGAAGATGGAAACATCGAAACAGAAGAAATTGAGACGTTATAACGATGCGATCGAAAGCCTCGATCATGATGCATCTTCCAAAGATTTTTGGAATAAAATCAGTCATCTCCAAGGATCGACTGAGAAAAAGAAAGAAAATTCAAACATTAAAAGAAGATGGAATCATCGAAACAGAAGAAATTGAGACGTTATAACGATGCTATTGAAAGCCGGATTATGATGCATCTTCGAAAGATTTTTGAAATAAAATCAGTTATCTCAAAGGATCGACTGAGAAAAAGGAAGAAAATTAAAATATTAAAAGAAGATGGAAACATCAAAACAGAAGAAATTGAGACGTTATAACGATGCGATCGAAAGCCTCGATCATGATGCATCTCCTAAAGATATTTGGAATAAATCAGTCTTCTCAAAGGATCAACTGAGAAAAAGGAAGAAAATTCAAACATTAAAAGAAGATGGAATCATCGAAACAGAAGAAATTGAGACGTTATAACGATTCGTTCGAAAGCCTCGATCATGATGCATCTCCCAAAGATTTTTGAAATCAAATCAGTCATCTCAAAGGATCGATTAAGAAAAAGGAAGAAAATTAAAACATTAAAAGAAGATGGAATCATCGAAACAGAAGAAATTGAGACGTTATAACGATGCGATCGAAAGCCTCGATCATGATGCATCTCCCAAAGATTTTTGGAATAAAATCAGTCATCTCAAAGGATCGACTGAGAAAAAGGACCAAAATTCAAACATTAAAAGAAGATGGAATCATCGAAACAGAAGAAATTGAGACGTTATAACGATTCGTTCGAAAGCCTCGATCATGATGCATCTCCCAAAGATTTTTGAAATCAAATCAGTCATCTCAAAGGATCGACTCAGAAAAAGGAAGAAAATTAAAACATTAAAAGAAGATGGAATCATCGAAACAGAAGAAATTGAGACGTTATAACGATGCGATCGAAAGCCTCGATCATAAAGCATCTCCCAAAAATATTTGGAATAAAATCAGTCATCTCAAAGGATCGACTAAGAAAAAGGAAGAAAATTAAAACATTAAAAGAAGATGGAAACATCGAAACAAAAGAAATTGAGACGTTATAACGATGCGATCGAAAGCCTCGATCATGATGGATCTCCTTAAGATATTTGGAATAAAATCAGTCTTCTCAATGGAATCGATTGGAAAAAAGGAAGAAAATAAAAATATTAAAAGTAGATGGAAACATCGAAGAAGAAGAAATTGAGACGTTATAACGATTCGATCGAAAGGCTCGATCATGATGCATTTCCCAAAGATTTTTGGAATAAAATCAGTCATCTCAAAGGATCGACTGAGAAAAAGGAAGAAAATTAAAACATTAAAAGAAGATGGAAACATCGAAACAGAAGAAATTGAGACGTTATAACGATGCGATTGAAAGCCGGATCATGATGCATCTCCCAAAGATTTTTGGAATAAAATCAGTCATCTCAAAGGATCGACTGAGAAAAAGGAAGAAAATTAAAACATTAAAAGAAGATGGAAACATCAAAACAGAAGAAATTGAGACGTTATAACGATGCAATCGAAAGCCTCGATCATGATGCATCTCCTAAAGATATTTGGAATAAAATCAGTCTTCTCAAAGGATCAACTGAGAAAAAGGAAGAAAATTCAAACATTAAAAGAAGATGGAATCATCGAAACAGAAGAAATTGAGACGTTATAACGATTCGTTCGAAAGCCTCGATCATGATGCATCTCCCAAAGATTTTTGAAATTAAATCAGTCATCTCAAAGGATCGACTCAGAAAAAGGAAGAAAATTAAAACATTAAAAGAAGATGGAATCATCGAAACAGAAGAAATTGAGACGTTATAACGATGCGATCGAAAGCCTCGATCATAAAGCATCTCCCAAAGATATTTGGAATAAAATCAGTCTTCCTAAAGGATCGACTGAGAAAAAGGAAGAAAATTAAAACATTAAAAGAAGATGGAAACATCGAAACAGAAGAAATTGAGACGTTATAACGATGCGATCGAAAGCCTCGATCATGATGCATTGCCCAAAGATATTTGGAATAAAATCAGTCTTCTCAAAGGATCAACTGAGGAAAAGGAAGAAAATTCAAACATTAAAAGAAGATGGAATCATCGAAAGAGAAGAAATTGAGACGTTATAATGATTCGATCGAAAGCCTCGATCATGATGCATCTCCCAAATTTTTTTGAAATAAAATCAGTCATCTCAAAGGATCGACTGATAAAAAGGAAGAAAATTCAAACATTAAAAGAAGATGGAATCATCGGAACAGAAGAAATTGAGACGTTATAACAAAGCGATCGAAAGATTCGATCATGATGCATCTCCCAAAGATATTTGGAATAAAATCAGTCTTCTTAAAGGATCGACTGAGAAAAAGGAAGAAAATTAAAACATTAAAAGAAGATGGAAACATCGAAACAGAAGAAATTGAGACGTTATAACGATGCGATCGAAAGCCTCGATCATGATGAATCTCCCAAAGATATTTGGAATAAAATCAGTCTTCTCAAAGGATCATCTGAGAAAAAGGAAGAAAATTAAAACATTAAAAGAAGATGGAATCATCGAAACAGAAGAAATTGAGACGTTATAACGATTCGTTCGAAAGCCTCGATCATGATGCATCTCCCAAAGATTTTTGAAATCAAATCAGTCATCTCAAAGAATCGACTCAGAAAAAGGAAGAAAATTCAAACATTAAAAGAAGATGGAATCATCGAAACAGAAGAAATTGAGACGTTATAACGATGCGATCGAAAGCCTCGATCATAAAGCATCTCCCAAAGATATTTGGAATAAAATCAGTCTTCCTAAAGGATCGACTGATAAAAAGAAAGAAAATTCAAACATTAAAAGAAGATGGAAACATCGAACAGAAGAAATTGAGACGTTATACCGATGCGATCGAAAGCCTCGATCATGATGCATCTCCTAAAGGTATTTGGAATAAAATCAGTCTTCTCAATTGAATCGATTGGAAAAAAGGAAGAAAATAAAAATATTAAAAGTAGATGGAAACATCGAAGTAGAAGAAATTGAGACGTTATAACGATTCGATCGAAAGCCTCGATCATGATGCATCTCCCAAATTTTTTTAAAATAAAATCAGTCATTTCAAAGGATCGACTGATAAAAAGAAAGAAAATTCAAACATTAAAAGAAGATGGAAACATCGAACAGAAGAAATTGAGACGTTATACCGATGCGATCGAAAGCCTCGATCATGATGCATCTCCTAAAGGTATTTGGAATAAAATCAGTCTTCTCAATGGAATCGATTGGAAAAAAGGAAGAAAATAAAAATATTAAAAGTAGATGGAAACATCGAAGTAGAAGAAATTGAGACGTTATAACGATTCGATCGAAAGCCTCGATCATGATGCATCTCCTAAAGATTTTTGGAATAAAATCAGTCATCTCAAAGGATCGACTAAGAAAAAGGAAGAAAATTAAAACATTAAAAGAAGATGGAAACATCGAAACAGAAGAAATTGAGACGTTATAACGATGCGATCGAAAGCATCGATCATGATGGATCTCCTTAAGATATTTGGAATAAAATTAGTCTTCTCAATGGAATCGATTGAAAAAAAGGAAGAAAATAAAAATATTAAAAGTAGATGGAAACATCGAAGTAGAAGAAATTGAGACGTTATAACGATTCGATCGAAAAGCTCGATCATGATGCATATCCCAAAGATTTTTGGAATAAAATCAGTCATCTCAAAGGATCGACTGAGAAAAAGGAAGAAAATTAAAACATTAAAAGAAGATAGAAACATCGAAACAGAAGAAATTGAGACGTTATAACGATGCGATTGAAAGCCGGATCATGATGCATCTCCCAAAGATTTTTGGAATAAATCAGTCATCTCAAAGGATCGACTGAGAAAAAGGAAGAAAATTCAAACATTAAAAGAAGATGGAAACATCGAAACAGAAGAAATTGAGACGTTATAACGATGCGATCGAAAGCCTCGATCATGATGCATCTCCCAAAGATTTTTGGAATAAAATCAGTCATCTCAAAGGATCGAGTGAGAAAAAGGAAGAAAATTCAAACATTAAAAAAAGATGGAAACATCGAAACAGAAGAAATTGAGGCGTTATACCGAAGCGATCAAAAGCCTCGATCATGATGCATCTCCCAAAGATTTTTGGAATAAAATCAGTCATCTCAAAGGATCGACTGAGAAAAAGGAAGAAAATTAAAACATGAAAAGAAGATGGAAACATCGAAACAGAAGAAATTGAGACGTTATAACGATGCGATCGAAAGCCTCGATCATGATGCATCTCCCAAAGATATTTGGAATAAAATCAGTCTTTTCAATGGAATCGATTGGAAAAAAGGAAGAAAATAAAAATATTAAAAGTAGATGGGAACATCGAAATAGAAGAAATTGAGACGTTATAACGATTCGATCGAAAGCCTCGATCATGATGCATCTCCCAAAGATTTTTGGAATAAAATCAGTCATCTCAAAGGATCGACTGAGAAAAAGGAAGAAAATTAAAACATGAAAAGAAGATGGAATCATCGAAACAGAAGAAATTAAGACGTTATAACGATGCGAGTGAAAGCCGGCTCATGATGCATCTCCCAAAGATATTTAGAATAAAATCAGTCATCTCAAAGGATCGACTGAGAAAAAGGAAGAAAATTCAAACATTAAAAGAAGATGGAAACATCGAAACAGAAGAAATTGAGACGTTATAACGATGCGATCGAAAGCCTCGATCATGATGCATCTTCCAAAGATTTTTGGAATAAAATCAGTCATCTCAAAGGATCGACTGAGAAAAAGAAAGAAAATTCAAACATTAAAAGAAGATGGAATCATCGAAACAGAAGAAATTGAGACGTTATAACGATGCTATTGAAAGCCGGATTATGATGCATCTTCGAAAGATTTTTGAAATAAAATCAGTTATCTCAAAGGATCGACTGAGAAAAAGGAAGAAAATTAAAACATTAAAAGAAGATGGAAACATCAAAACAGAAGAAATTGAGACGTTATAACGATGCGATCGAAAGCCTCGATCATGATGCATCTCCTAAAGATATTTGGAATAAATCAGTCTTCTCAAAGGATCAACTGAGAAAAAGGAAGAAAATTCAAACATTAAAAGAAGATGGAATCATCGAAACAGAAGAAATTGAGACGTTATAACGATTCGTTCGAAAGCCTCGATCATGATGCATCTCCCAAAGATTTTTGAAATCAAATCAGTCATCTCAAAGGATCGATTGAGAAAAAGGAAGAAAATTAAAACATTAAAAGAAGATGGAATCATCGAAACAGAAGAAATTGAGACGTTATAACGATGCGATCGAAAGCCTCGATCATGATGCATCTCCCAAAGATTTTTGGAATAAAATCAGTCATCTCAAAGGATCGACTGAGAAAAAGGACCAAAATTCAAACATTAAAAGAAGATGGAATCATCGAAACAGAAGAAATTGAGACGTTATAACGATTCGTTCGAAAGCCTCGATCATGATGCATCTCCCAAAGATTTTTGGAATAAAATCAGTCATCTCAAAGGATCGAGTGAGAAAAAGGAAGAAAATTAAAACATTAAAAGAAGATGGAATCATCGAAACAGAAGAAATTGAGACGTTATAACGATGCGATCGAAAGCCTCGATCATAAAGCATCTCCCAAAAATATTTGGAATAAAATCAGTCATCTCAAAGGATCGACTAAGAAAAAAGAAGAAAATTAATACATTAAAAGAAGATGGAAACATCGAAACAGAAGAAATTGAGACGTTATAACGATGCGATCGAAAGCCTCGATCATGATGGATCTCCTTAAGATATTTGGAATAAAATCAGTCTTCTCAATGGAATCGATTGGAAAAAAGGAAGAAAATAAAAATATTAAAAGTAGATGGAAACATCGAAGAAGAAGAAATTGAGACGTTATAACGATTCGATCGAAAGGCTCGATCATGATGCATTTCCCAAAGATTTTTGGAATAAAATCAGTCATCTCAAAGGATCGACTGAGAAAAAGGAAGAAAATTAAAACATTAAAAGAAGATGGAAACATCGAAACAGAAGAAATTGAGACGTTATAACGATGCGATTGAAAGCCGGATCATGATGCATCTCCCAAAGATTTTTGGAATAAAATCAGTCATCTCAAAGGATCGACTGAGAAAAAGGAAGAAAATTAAAACATTAAAAGAAGATGGAAACATCAAAACAGAAGAAATTGAGACGTTATAACGATGCGATCGAAAGCCTCGATCATGATGCATCTCCTAAAGATATTTGGAATAAAATCAGTCTTCTCAAAGGATCAACTGAGAAAAAGGAAGAAAATTCAAACATTAAAAGAAGATGGAATCATCGAAACAGAAGAAATTGAGACGTTATAACGATTCGTTCGAAAGCCTCGATCATGATGCATCTCCCAAAGATTTTTGAAATTAAATCAGTCATCTCAAAGGATCGACTCAGAAAAAGGAAGAAAATTAAAACATTAAAAGAAGATGGAATCATCGAAACAGAAGAAATTGAGACGTTATAACGATGCGATCGAAAGCCTCGATCATAAAGCATCTCCCAAAGATATTTGGAATAAAATCAGTCTTCCTAAAGGATCGACTGAGAAAAAGGAAGAAAATTAAAACATTAAAAGAAGATGGAAACATCGAAACAGAAGAAATTGAGACGTTATAACGATGCGATCGAAAGCCTCGATCATGATGCATTGCCCAAAGATATTTGGAATAAAATCAGTCTTCTCAAAGGATCAACTGAGGAAAAGGAAGAAAATTCAAACATTAAAAGAAGATGGAATCATCGAAAGAGAAGAAATTAAGACGTTATAATGATTCGATCGAAAGCCTCGATCATGATGCATCTCCCAAATTTTTTTGAAATAAAATCAGTCATCTCAAAGAATCGACTGATAAAAAGGAAGAAAATTCAAACATTAAAAGAAGATGGAATCATCGGAACAGAAGAAATTGAGACGTTATAACAAAGCGATCGAAAGATTCGATCATGATGCATCTCCCAAAGATATTTGGAATAAAATCAGTCTTCTTAAAGGATCGACTGAGAAAAAGGAAGAAAATTAAAACATTAAAAGAAGATGGAAACATCGAAACAGAAGAAATTGAGACGTTATAACGATGCAATCGAAAGCCTCGATCATGATGCATCTCCCAAAGATATTTGGAATAAAATCAGTCTTCTCAAAGGATCATCTGAGAAAAAGGAAGAAAATTAATACATTAAAAGAAGATGGAATCATCGAAACAGAAGAAATTGAGACGTTATAACGATTCGTTCGAAAGCCTCGATCATGATGCATCTCCCAAAGATTTTTGAAATCAAATCAGTCATCTCAAAGAATCGACTCAGAAAAAGGAAGAAAATTCAAACATTAAAAGAAGATGGAATCATCGAAACAGAAGAAATTGAGACGTTATAACGATGCGATCGAAAGCCTCGATCATAAAGCATCTCCCAAAGATATTTGGAATAAAATCAGTCTTCCTAAAGGATCGACTGATAAAAAGAAAGAAAATTCAAACATTAAAAGAAGATGGAAACATCGAACAGAAGAAATTGAGACGTTATACCGATGCGATCGAAAGCCTCGATCATGATGCATCTCCTAAAGGTATTTGGATTAAAATCAGTCTTCTCAATTGAATCGATTGGAAAAAAGGAAGAAAATAAAAATATTAAAAGTAGATGGAAACATCGAAGTAGAAGAAATTGAGACGTTATAACGATTCGATCGAAAGCCTCGATCATGATGCATCTCCCAAATTTTTTTTAAATAAAATCAGTCATCTCAAAGGATCGACTGATAAAAAGAAAGAAAATTCAAACATTAAAAGAAGATGGAAACATCGAACAGAAGAAATGAGACGTTATACCGATGCGATCGAAAGCCTCGATCATGATGCATCTCCTAAAGGTATTTGGAATAAAATCAGTCTTCTCAATGGAATCGATTGGAAAAAAGGAAGAAAATAAAAATATTAAAAGTAGATGGGAACATCGAAATAGAAGAAATTGAGACGTTATAACGATTCGATCGAAAGCCTCGATCATGATGCATCTCCTAAAGATTTTTGGAATAAAATCAGTCATCTCAAAGGATCGACTAAGAAAAAGGAAGAAAATTAAAACATTAAAAGAAGATGGAAACATCGAAACAGAAGAAATTGAGACGTTATAACGATGCGATCGAAAGCCTCGATCATGATGGATCTCCTTAAGATATTTGGAATAAAATCAGTCTTCTCAATGGAATCGATTGGAAAAAAGGAAAAAAATAAAAATATTAAAAGTAGATGGAAACATCGAAGTAGAAGAAATTGAGACGTTATAACGATTCGATCGAAAGGCTCGATCATGATGCATTTCCCAAAGATTTTTGGAATAAAATCAGTCATCTCAAAGGATCGACTGAGAAAAAGGAAGAAAATTAAAACATTAAAAGAAGATGGAAACATCGAAACAGAAGAAATTGAGACGTTATAACGATGCGATTGAAAGCCGGATCATGATGCATCTCCCAAAGATTTTTGGAATAAAATCAGTCATCTCAAAGGATCGACTGAGAAAAAGGAAGAAAATTAAAACATTAAAAGAAGATGGAAACATCAAAACAGAAGAAATTGAGACGTTATAACGATGCGATCGAAAGCCTCGATCATGATGCATCTCCTAAAGATATTTGGAATAAAATCAGTCTTCTCAAAGGATCAACTGAGAAAAAGGAAGAAAATTCAAACATTAAAAGAAGATGGAATCATCGAAACAGAAGAAATTGAGACGTTATAACGATTCGTTCGAAAGCCTCGATCATGATGCATCTCCCAAAGATTTTTGAAATTAAATCAGTCATCTCAAAGGATCGACTCAGAAAAAGGAAGAAAATTAAAACATTAAAAGAAGATGGAATCATCGAAACAGAAGAAATTGAGACGTTATAACGATGCGATCGAAAGCCTCGATCATAAAGCATCTCCCAAAGATATTTGGAATAAAATCAGTCTTCCTAAAGGATCGACTGAGAAAAAGGAAGAAAATTAAAACATTAAAAGAAGATGGAAACATCGAAACAGAAGAAATTGAGACGTTATAACGATGCGATCGAAAGCCTCGATCATGATGCATTGCCCAAAGATATTTGGAATAAAATCAGTCTTCTCAAAGGATCAACTGAGGAAAAGGAAGAAAATTCAAACATTAAAAGAAGATGGAATCATCGAAAGAGAAGAAATTAAGACGTTATAATGATTCGATCGAAAGCCTCGATCATGATGCATCTCCCAAATCTTTTTGAAATAAAATCAGTCATCTCAAAGAATCGACTGATAAAAAGGAAGAAAATTCAAACATTAAAAGAAGATGGAATCATCGGAACAGAAGAAATTGAGACGTTATAACAAAGCGATCGAAAAATTCGATCATGATGCATCTCCCAAAGATATTTGGAATAAAATCAGTCTTCTTAAAGGATCGACTGAGAAAAAGGAAGAAAATTAAAACATTAAAAGAAGATGGAAACATCGAAACAGAAGAAATTGAGACGTTATAACGATGCAATCGAAAGCCTCGATCATGATGCATCTCCCAAAGATATTTGGAATAAAATCAGTCTTCTCAAAGGATCATCTGAGAAAAAGGAAGAAAATTAAAACATTAAAAGAAGATGGAATCATCGAAACAGAAGAAATTGAGACGTTATAACGATTCGTTCGAAAGCCTCGATCATGATGCATCTCCCAAAGATTTTTGAAATCAAATCAGTCATCTCAAAGAATCGACTCAGAAAAAGGAAGAAAATTCAAACATTAAAAGAAGATGGAATCATCGAAACAGAAGAATTTGAGACGTTATAACGATGCGATCGAAAGCCTCGATCATAAAGCATCTCCCAAAGATATTTGGAATAAAATCAGTCTTCCTAAAGGATCGACTGATAAAAAGAAAGAAAATTCAAACATTAAAAGAAGATGGAAACATCGAACAGAAGAAATTGAGACGTTATACCGATGCGATCGAAAGCCTCGATCATGATGCATCTCCTAAAGGTATTTGGATTAAAATCAGTCTTCTCAATTGAATCGATTGGAAAAAAGGAAGAAAATAAAAATATTAAAAGTAGATGGAAACATCGAAGTAGAAGAAATTGAGACGTTATAACGATTCGATCGAAAGCCTCGATCATGATGCATCTCCCAAATTTTTTTAAAATAAAATCAGTCATCTCAAAGGATCGACTGATAAAAAGAAAGAAAATTCAAACATTAAAAGAAGATGGAAACATCGAACAGAAGAAATTGAGACGTTATACCGATGCGATCGAAAGCCTCGATCATGATAGATCTCCTTAAGATATTTAGAATAAAATCAGTCTTCTCAATGGAATCGATTGGAAAAAAGGAAGAAAATAAAAATATTAAAAGTAGATGGAAACATCGAAGAAGAAGAAATTGAGACGTTATAACGATTCGATCGAAAGGCTCGATCATGATGCATTTCCCAAAGATTTTTGGAATAAAATCAGTCATCTCAAAGGATCGACTGAGAAAAAGGAAGAAAATTAAAACATTAAAAGAAGATGGAAACATCGAAACAGAAGAAATTGAGACGTTATAACGATGCGATTGAAAGCCGGATCATGATGCATCTCCCAAAGATTTTTGGAATAAAATCAGTCATCTCAAAGGATCGACTGAGAAAAAGGAAGAAAATTAAAACATTAAAAGAAGATGGAAACATCAAAACAGAAGAAATTGAGACGTTATAACGATGCGATCGAAAGCCTCGATCATGATGCATCTCCTAAAGATATTTGGAATAAAATCAGTCTTCTCAAAGGATCAACTGAGAAAAAGGAAGAAAATTCAAACATTAAAAGAAGATGGAATCATCGAAACAGAAGAAATTGAGACGTTATAACGATTCGTTCGAAAGCCTCGATCATGATGCATCTCCCAAAGATTTTTGAAATTAAATCAGTCATCTCAAAGGATCGACTCAGAAAAAGGAAGAAAATTAAAACATTAAAAGAAGATGGAATCATCGAAACAGAAGAAATTGAGACGTTATAACGATGCGATCGAAAGCCTCGATCATAAAGCATCTCCCAAAGATATTTGGAATAAAATCAGTCTTCCTAAAGGATCGACTGAGAAAAAGGAAGAAAATTAAAACATTAAAAGAAGATGGAAACATCGAAACAGAAGAAATTGAGACGTTATAACGATGCGATCGAAAGCCTCGATCATGATGCATTGCCCAAAGATATTTGGAATAAAATCAGTCTTCTCAAAGGATCAACTGAGGAAAAGGAAGAAAATTCAAACATTAAAAGAAGATGGAATCATCGAAAGAGAAGAAATTGAGACGTTATAATGATTCGATCGAAAGCCTCGATCATGATGCATCTCCCAAATTTTTTTGAAATAAAATCAGTCATCTCAAAGGATCGACTGATAAAAAGGAAGAAAATTCAAACATTAAAAGAAGATGGAATCATCGGAACAGAAGAAATTGAGACGTTATAACAAAGCGATCGAAAGATTCGATCATGATGCATCTCCCAAAGATATTTGGAATAAAATCAGTCTTCTTAAAGGATCGACTGAGAAAAAGGAAGAAAATTAAAACATTAAAAGAAGATGGAAACATCGAAACAGAAGAAATTGAGACGTTATAACGATGCGATCGAAAGCCTCGATCATGATGAATCTCCCAAAGATATTTGGAATAAAATCAGTCTTCTCAAAGGATCATCTGAGAAAAAGGAAGAAAATTAAAACATTAAAAGAAGATGGAATCATCGAAACAGAAGAAATTGAGACGTTATAACGATTCGTTCGAAAGCCTCGATCATGATGCATCTCCCAAAGATTTTTGAAATCAAATCAGTCATCTCAAAGAATCGACTCAGAAAAAGGAAGAAAATTCAAACATTAAAAGAAGATGGAATCATCGAAACAGAAGAAATTGAGACGTTATAACGATGCGATCGAAAGCCTCGATCATAAAGCATCTCCCAAAGATATTTGGAATAAAATCAGTCTTCCTAAAGGATCGACTGATAAAAAGAAAGAAAATTCAAACATTAAAAGAAGATGGAAACATCGAACAGAAGAAATTGAGACGTTATACCGATGCGATCGAAAGCCTCGATCATGATGCATCTCCTAAAGGTATTTGGAATAAAATCAGTCTTCTCAATTGAATCGATTGGAAAAAAGGAAGAAAATAAAAATATTAAAAGTAGATGGAAACATCGAAGTAGAAGAAATTGAGACGTTATAACGATTCGATCGAAAGCCTCGATCATGATGCATCTCCCAAATTTTTTTAAAATAAAATCAGTCATTTCAAAGGATCGACTGATAAAAAGAAAGAAAATTCAAACATTAAAAGAAGATGGAAACATCGAACAGAAGAAATTGAGACGTTATACCGATGCGATCGAAAGCCTCGATCATGATGCATCTCCTAAAGGTATTTGGAATAAAATCAGTCTTCTCAATGGAATCGATTGGAAAAAAGGAAGAAAATAAAAATATTAAAAGTAGATGGAAACATCGAAGTAGAAGAAATTGAGACGTTATAACGATTCGATCGAAAGCCTCGATCATGATGCATCTCCTAAAGATTTTTGGAATAAAATCAGTCATCTCAAAGGATCGACTAAGAAAAAGGAAGAAAATTAAAACATTAAAAGAAGATGGAAACATCGAAACAGAAGAAATTGAGACGTTATAACGATGCGATCGAAAGCATCGATCATGATGGATCTCCTTAAGATATTTGGAATAAAATTAGTCTTCTCAATGGAATCGATTGAAAAAAAGGAAGAAAATAAAAATATTAAAAGTAGATGGAAACATCGAAGTAGAAGAAATTGAGACGTTATAACGATTCGATCGAAAAGCTCGATCATGATGCATATCCCAAAGATTTTTGGAATAAAATCAGTCATCTCAAAGGATCGACTGAGAAAAAGGAAGAAAATTAAAACATTAAAAGAAGATAGAAACATCGAAACAGAAGAAATTGAGACGTTATAACGATGCGATTGAAAGCCGGATCATGATGCATCTCCCAAAGATTTTTGGAATAAATCAGTCATCTCAAAGGATCGACTGAGAAAAAGGAAGAAAATTCAAACATTAAAAGAAGATGGAAACATCGAAACAGAAGAAATTGAGACGTTATAACGATGCGATCGAAAGCCTCGATCATGATGCATCTCCCAAAGATTTTTGGAATAAAATCAGTCATCTCAAAGGATCGAGTGAGAAAAAGGAAGAAAATTCAAACATTAAAAAAAGATGGAAACATCGAAACAGAAGAAATTGAGGCGTTATACCGAAGCGATCAAAAGCCTCGATCATGATGCATCTCCCAAAGATTTTTGGAATAAAATCAGTCATCTCAAAGGATCGACTGAGAAAAAGGAAGAAAATTAAAACATGAAAAGAAGATGGAAACATCGAAACAGAAGAAATTGAGACGTTATAACGATGCGATCGAAAGCCTCGATCATGATGCATCTCCCAAAGATATTTGGAATAAAATCAGTCTTTTCAATGGAATCGATTGGAAAAAAGGAAGAAAATAAAAATATTAAAAGTAGATGGGAACATCGAAATAGAAGAAATTGAGACGTTATAACGATTCGATCGAAAGCCTCGATCATGATGCATCTCCCAAAGATTTTTGGAATAAAATCAGTCATCTCAAAGGATCGACTGAGAAAAAGGAAGAAAATTAAAACATGAAAAGAAGATGGAATCATCGAAACAGAAGAAATTAAGACGTTATAACGATGCGAGTGAAAGCCGGCTCATGATGCATCTCCCAAAGATATTTAGAATAAAATCAGTCATCTCAAAGGATCGACTGAGAAAAAGGAAGAAAATTCAAACATTAAAAGAAGATGGAAACATCGAAACAGAAGAAATTGAGACGTTATAACGATGCGATCGAAAGCCTCGATCATAAAGCATCTCCCAAAGATATTTGGAATAAAATCAGTCTTCCTAAAGGATCGACTGAGAAAAAGGAAGAAAATTAAAACATTAAAAGAAGATGGAAACATCGAAACAGAAGAAATTGAGACGTTATAACGATGCGATCGAAAGCCTCGATCATGATGCATTGCCCAAAGATATTTGGAATAAAATCAGTCTTCTCAAACGATCAACTGAGGAAAAGGAAGAAAATTCAAACATTAAAAGAAGATGGAATCATCGAAAGAGAAGAAATTGAGACGTTATAATGATTCGATCGAAAGCCTCGATCATGATGCATCTCCCAAATTTTTTTGAAATAAAATCAGTCATCTCAAAGGATCGACTGATAAAAAGGAAGAAAATTCAAACATTAAAAGAAGATGGAATCATCGGAACAGAAGAAATTGAGACGTTATAACAAAGCGATCGAAAGATTCGATCATGATGCATCTCCCAAAGATATTTGGAATAAAATCAGTCTTCTTAAAGGATCGACTGAGAAAAAGGAAGAAAATTAAAACATTAAAAGAAGATGGAAACATCGAAACAGAAGAAATTGAGACGTTATAACGATGCGATCGAAAGCCTCGATCATGATGAATCTCCCAAAGATATTTGGAATAAAATCAGTCTTCTCAAAGGATCATCTGAGAAAAAGGAAGAAAATTAAAACATTAAAAGAAGATGGAATCATCGAAACAGAAGAAATTGAGACGTTATAACGATTCGTTCGAAAGCCTCGATCATGATGCATCTCCCAAAGATTTTTGAAATCAAATCAGTCATCTCAAAGAATCGACTCAGAAAAAGGAAGAAAATTCAAACATTAAAAGAAGATGGAATCATCGAAACAGAAGAAATTGAGACGTTATAACGATGCGATCGAAAGCCTCGATCATAAAGCATCTCCCAAAGATATTTGGAATAAAATCAGTCTTCCTAAAGGATCGACTGATAAAAAGAAAGAAAATTCAAACATTAAAAGAAGATGGAAACATCGAACAGAAGAAATTGAGACGTTATACCGATGCGATCGAAAGCCTCGATCATGATGCATCTCCTAAAGGTATTTGGAATAAAATCAGTCTTCTCAATTGAATCGATTGGAAAAAAGGAAGAAAATAAAAATATTAAAAGTAGATGGAAACATCGAAGTAGAAGAAATTGAGACGTTATAACGATTCGATCGAAAGCCTCGATCATGATGCATCTCCCAAATTTTTTTAAAATAAAATCAGTCATTTCAAAGGATCGACTGATAAAAAGAAAGAAAATTCAAACATTAAAAGAAGATGGAAACATCGAACAGAAGAAATTGAGACGTTATACCGATGCGATCGAAAGCCTCGATCATGATGCATCTCCTAAAGGTATTTGGAATAAAATCAGTCTTCTCAATGGAATCGATTGGAAAAAAGGAAGAAAATAAAAATATTAAAAGTAGATGGAAACATCGAAGTAGAAGAAATTGAGACGTTATAACGATTCGATCGAAAGCCTCGATCATGATGCATCTCCTAAAGATTTTTGGAATAAAATCAGTCATCTCAAAGGATCGACTAAGAAAAAGGAAGAAAATTAAAACATTAAAAGAAGATGGAAACATCGAAACAGAAGAAATTGAGACGTTATAACGATGCGATCGAAAGCATCGATCATGATGGATCTCCTTAAGATATTTGGAATAAAATTAGTCTTCTCAATGGAATCGATTGAAAAAAAGGAAGAAAATAAAAATATTAAAAGTAGATGGAAACATCGAAGTAGAAGAAATTGAGACGTTATAACGATTCGATCGAAAAGCTCGATCATGATGCATATCCCAAAGATTTTTGGAATAAAATCAGTCATCTCAAAGGATCGACTGAGAAAAAGGAAGAAAATTAAAACATTAAAAGAAGATAGAAACATCGAAACAGAAGAAATTGAGACGTTATAACGATGCGATTGAAAGCCGGATCATGATGCATCTCCCAAAGATTTTTGGAATAAATCAGTCATCTCAAAGGATCGACTGAGAAAAAGGAAGAAAATTCAAACATTAAAAGAAGATGGAAACATCGAAACAGAAGAAATTGAGACGTTATAACGATGCGATCGAAAGCCTCGATCATGATGCATCTCCCAAAGATTTTTGGAATAAAATCAGTCATCTCAAAGGATCGAGTGAGAAAAAGGAAGAAAATTCAAACATTAAAAAAAGATGGAAACATCGAAACAGAAGAAATTGAGGCGTTATACCGAAGCGATCAAAAGCCTCGATCATGATGCATCTCCCAAAGATTTTTGGAATAAAATCAGTCATCTCAAAGGATCGACTGAGAAAAAGGAAGAAAATTAAAACATGAAAAGAAGATGGAAACATCGAAACAGAAGAAATTGAGACGTTATAACGATGCGATCGAAAGCCTCGATCATGATGCATCTCCCAAAGATATTTGGAATAAAATCAGTCTTTTCAATGGAATCGATTGGAAAAAAGGAAGAAAATAAAAATATTAAAAGTAGATGGGAACATCGAAATAGAAGAAATTGAGACGTTATAACGATTCGATCGAAAGCCTCGATCATGATGCATCTCCCAAAGATTTTTGGAATAAAATCAGTCATCTCAAAGGATCGACTGAGAAAAAGGAAGAAAATTAAAACATGAAAAGAAGATGGAATCATCGAAACAGAAGAAATTAAGACGTTATAACGATGCGAGTGAAAGCCGGCTCATGATGCATCTCCCAAAGATATTTAGAATAAAATCAGTCATCTCAAAGGATCGACTGAGAAAAAGGAAGAAAATTCAAACATTAAAAGAAGATGGAAACATCGAAACAGAAGAAATTGAGACGTTATAACGATGCGATCGAAAGCCTCGATCATGATGCATCTTCCAAAGATTTTTGGAATAAAATCAGTCATCTCAAAGGATCGACTGAGAAAAAGAAAGAAAATTCAAACATTAAAAGAAGATGGAATCATCGAAACAGAAGAAATTGAGACGTTATAACGATGCTATTGAAAGCCGGATTATGATGCATCTTCGAAAGATTTTTGAAATAAAATCAGTTATCTCAAAGGATCGACTGAGAAAAAGGAAGAAAATTAAAACATTAAAAGAAGATGGAAACATCAAAACAGAAGAAATTGAGACGTTATAACGATGCGATCGAAAGCCTCGATCATGATGCATCTCCTAAAGATATTTGGAATAAATCAGTCTTCTCAAAGGATCAACTGAGAAAAAGGAAGAAAATTCAAACATTAAAAGAAGATGGAATCATCGAAACAGAAGAAATTGAGACGTTATAACGATTCGTTCGAAAGCCTCGATCATGATGCATCTCCCAAAGATTTTTGAAATCAAATCAGTCATCTCAAAGGATCGATTGAGAAAAAGGAAGAAAATTAAAACATTAAAAGAAGATGGAATCATCGAAACAGAAGAAATTGAGACGTTATAACGATGCGATCGAAAGCCTTGATCATGATGCATCTCCCAAAGATTTTTGGAATAAAATCAGTCATCTCAAAGGATCGACTGAGAAAAAGGACCAAAATTCAAACATTAAAAGAAGATGGAATCATCGAAACAGAAGAAATTGAGACGTTATAACGATTCGTTCGAAAGCCTCGATCATGATGCATCTCCCAAAGATTTTTGAAATCAAATCAGTCATCTCAAAGGATCGATTGAGAAAAAGGAAGAAAATTAAAACATTAAAAGAAGATGGAATCATCGAAACAGAAGAAATTGAGACGTTATAACGATGCGATCGAAAGCCTCGATCATGATGCATCTCCTAAAGATATTTGGAATAAATCAGTCTTCTCAAAGGATCAACTGAGAAAAAGGAAGAAAATTCAAACATTAAAAGAAGATGGAATCATCGAAACAGAAGAAATTGAGACGTTATAACGATTCGTTCGAAAGCCTCGATCATGATGCATCTCCCAAAGATTTTTGAAATCAAATCAGTCATCTCAAAGGATCGACTCAGAAAAAGGAAGAAAATTAAAACATTAAAAGAAGATGGAATCATCGAAACAGAAGAAATTGAGACGTTATAACGATGCGATCGAAAGCCTCGATCATAAAGCATCTCCCAAAAATATTTGGAATAAAATCAGTCATCTCAAAGGACCGACTAAGAAAAAGGAAGAAAATTAATACATTAAAAGAAGATGGAAACATCGAAACAGAAGAAATTGAGACGTTATAACGATGCGATCGAAAGCCTCGATCATGATGGATCTCCTTAAGATATTTGGAATAAAATCAGTCTTCTCAATGGAATCGATTGGAAAAAAGGAAGAAAATAAAAATATTAAAAGTAGATGGAAACATCGAAGAAGAAGAAATTGAGACGTTATAACGATTCGATCGAAAGGCTCGATCATGATGCATTTCCCAAAGATTTTTGGAATAAAATCAGTCATCTCAAAGGATCGACTGAGAAAAAGGAAGAAAATTAAAACATTAAAAGAAGATGGAAACATCGAAACAGAAGAAATTGAGACGTTATAACGATGCGATTGAAAGCGGGATCATGATGCATCTCCCAAAGATTTTTGGAATAAAATCAGTCATCTCAAAGGATCGACTGAGAAAAAGGAAGAAAATTAAAACATTAAAAGAAGATGGAAACATCAAAACAGAAGAAATTGAGACGTTATAACGATGCGATCGAAAGCCTCGATCATGATGCATCTCCTAAAGATATTTGGAATAAAATCAGTCTTCTCAAAGGATCAACTGAGAAAAAGGAAGAAAATTCAAACATTAAAAGAAGATGGAATCATCGAAACAGAAGAAATTGAGACGTTATAACGATTCGTTCGAAAGCCTCGATCATGATGCATCTCCCAAAGATTTTTGAAATTAAATCAGTCATCTCAAAGGATCGACTCAGAAAAAGGAAGAAAATTAAAACATTAAAAGAAGATGGAATCATCGAAACAGAAGAAATTGAGACGTTATAACGATGCGATCGAAAGCCTCGATCATAAAGCATCTCCCAAAGATATTTGGAATAAAATCAGTCTTCCTAAAGGATCGACTGAGAAAAAGGAAGAAAATTAAAACATTAAAAGAAGATGGAAACATCGAAACAGAAGAAATTGAGACGTTATAACGATGCGATCGAAAGCCTCGATCATGATGCATCTCCCAAAGATTTTTGGAATAAAATCAGTCATCTCAAAGGATCGAGTGAGAAAAAGGAAGAAAATTCAAACATTAAAAAAAGATGGAAACATCGAAACAGAAGAAATTGAGGCGTTATACCGAAGCGATCAAAAGCCTCGATCATGATGCATCTCCCAAAGATTTTTGGAATAAAATCAGTCATCTCAAAGGATCGACTGAGAAAAAGGAAGAAAATTAAAACATGAAAAGAAGATGGAAACATCGAAACAGAAGAAATTGAGACGTTATAACGATGCGATCGAAAGCCTCGATCATGATGCATCTCCCAAAGATATTTGGAATAAAATCAGTCTTTTCAATGGAATCGATTGGAAAAAAGGAAGAAAATAAAAATATTAAAAGTAGATGGGAACATCGAAATAGAAGAAATTGAGACGTTATAACGATTCGATCGAAAGCCTCGATCATGATGCATCTCCCAAAGATTTTTGGAATAAAATCAGTCATCTCAAAGGATCGACTGAGAAAAAGGAAGAAAATTAAAACATGAAAAGAAGATGGAATCATCGAAACAGAAGAAATTAAGACGTTATAACGATGCGAGTGAAAGCCGGCTCATGATGCATCTCCCAAAGATATTTAGAATAAAATCAGTCATCTCAAAGGATCGACTGAGAAAAAGGAAGAAAATTCAAACATTAAAAGAAGATGGAAACATCGAAACAGAAGAAATTGAGACGTTATAACGATGCGATCGAAAGCCTCGATCATGATGCATCTTCCAAAGATTTTTGGAATAAAATCAGTCATCTCAAAGGATCGACTGAGAAAAAGAAAGAAAATTCAAACATTAAAAGAAGATGGAATCATCGAAACAGAAGAAATTGAGACGTTATAACGATGCTATTGAAAGCCGGATTATGATGCATCTTCGAAAGATTTTTGAAATAAAATCAGTTATCTCAAAGGATCGACTGAGAAAAAGGAAGAAAATTAAAACATTAAAAGAAGATGGAAACATCAAAACAGAAGAAATTGAGACGTTATAACGATGCGATCGAAAGCCTCGATCATGATGCATCTCCTAAAGATATTTGGAATAAATCAGTCTTCTCAAAGGATCAACTGAGAAAAAGGAAGAAAATTCAAACATTAAAAGAAGATGGAATCATCGAAACAGAAGAAATTGAGACGTTATAACGATTCGTTCGAAAGCCTCGATCATGATGCATCTCCCAAAGATTTTTGAAATCAAATCAGTCATCTCAAAGGATCGATTGAGAAAAAGGAAGAAAATTAAAACATTAAAAGAAGATGGAATCATCGAAACAGAAGAAATTGAGACGTTATAACGATGCGATCGAAAGCCTCGATCATGATGCATCTCCCAAAGATTTTTGGAATAAAATCAGTCATCTCAAAGGATCGACTGAGAAAAAGGACCAAAATTCAAACATTAAAAGAAGATGGAATCATCGAAACAGAAGAAATTGAGACGTTATAACGATTCGTTCGAAAGCCTCGATCATGATGCATCTCCCAAAGATTTTTGAAATCAAATCAGTCATCTCAAAGGATCGATTGAGAAAAAGGAAGAAAATTAAAACATTAAAAGAAGATGGAATCATCGAAACAGAAGAAATTGAGACGTTATAACGATGCGATCGAAAGCCTCGATCATGATGCATCTCCTAAAGATATTTGGAATAAATCAGTCTTCTCAAAGGATCAACTGAGAAAAAGGAAGAAAATTCAAACATTAAAAGAAGATGGAATCATCGAAACAGAAGAAATTGAGACGTTATAACGATTCGTTCGAAAGCCTCGATCATGATGCATCTCCCAAAGATTTTTGAAATCAAATCAGTCATCTCAAAGGATCGACTCAGAAAAAGGAAGAAAATTAAAACATTAAAAGAAGATGGAATCATCGAAACAGAAGAAATTGAGACGTTATAACGATGCGATCGAAAGCCTCGATCATAAAGCATCTCCCAAAAATATTTGGAATAAAATCAGTCATCTCAAAGGATCGACTAAGAAAAAGGAAGAAAATTAATACATTAAAAGAAGATGGAAACATCGAAACAGAAGAAATTGAGACGTTATAACGATGCGATCGAAAGCCTCGAACATGATGGATCTCCTTAAGATATTTGGAATAAAATCAGTCTTCTCAATGGAATCGATTGGAAAAAAGGAAGAAAATAAAAATATTAAAAGTAGATGGAAACATCGAAGAAGAAGAAATTGAGACGTTATAACGATTCGATCGAAAGGCTCGATCATGATGCATTTCCCAAAGATTTTTGGAATAAAATCAGTCATCTCAAAGGATCGACTGAGAAAAAGGAAGAAAATTAAAACATTAAAAGAAGATGGAAACATCGAAACAGAAGAAATTGAGACGTTATAACGATGCGATTGAAAGCCGGATCATGATGCATCTCCCAAAGATTTTTGGAATAAAATCAGTCATCTCAAAGGATCGACTGAGAAAAAGGAAGAAAATTAAAACATTAAAAGAAGATGGAAACATCAAAACAGAAGAAATTGAGACGTTATAACGATGCGATCGAAAGCCTCGATCATGATGCATCTCCTAAAGATATTTGGAATAAAATCAGTCTTCTCAAAGGATCAACTGAGAAAAAGGAAGAAAATTCAAACATTAAAAGAAGATGGAATCATCGAAACAGAAGAAATTGAGACGTTATAACGATTCGTTCGAAAGCCTCGATCATGATGCATCTCCCAAAGATTTTTGAAATTAAATCAGTCATCTCAAAGGATCGACTCAGAAAAAGGAAGAAAATTAAAACATTAAAAGAAGATGGAATCATCGAAACAGAAGAAATTGAGACGTTATAACGATGCGATCGAAAGCCTCGATCATAAAGCATCTCCCAAAGATATTTGGAATAAAATCAGTCTTCCTAAAGGATCGACTGAGAAAAAGGAAGAAAATTAAAACATTAAAAGAAGATGGAAACATCGAAACAGAAGAAATTGAGACGTTATAACGATGCGATCGAAAGCCTCGATCATGATGCATTGCCCAAAGATATTTGGAATAAAATCAGTCTTCTCAAAGGATCAACTGAGGAAAAGGAAGAAAATTCAAACATTAAAAGAAGATGGAATCATCGAAAGAGAAGAAATTAAGACGTTATAATGATTCGATCGAAAGCCTCGATCATGATGCATCTCCCAAATTTTTTTGAAATAAAATCAGTCATCTCAAAGAATCGACTGATAAAAAGGAAGAAAATTCAAACATTAAAAGAAGATGGAATCATCGGAACAGAAGAAATTGAGACGTTATAACAAAGCGATCGAAAGATTCGATCATGATGCATCTCCCAAAGATATTTGGAATAAAATCAGTCTTCTTAAAGGATCGACTGAGAAAAAGGAAGAAAATTAAAACATTAAAAGAAGATGGAAACATCGAAACAGAAGAAATTGAGACGTTATAACGATGCAATCGAAAGCCTCGATCATGATGCATCTCCCAAAGATATTTGGAATAAAATCAGTCTTCTCAAAGGATCATCTGAGAAAAAGGAAGAAAATTAAAACATTAAAAGAAGATGGAATCATCGAAACAGAAGAAATTGAGACGTTATAACGATTCGTTCGAAAGCCTCGATCATGATGCATCTCCCAAAGATTTTTGAAATCAAATCAGTCATCTCAAAGAATCGACTCAGAAAAAGGAAGAAAATTCAAACATTAAAAGAAGATGGAATCATCGAAACAGAAGAAATTGAGACGTTATAACGATGCGATCGAAAGCCTCGATCATAAAGCATCTCCCAAAGATATTTGGAATAAAATCAGTCTTCCTAAAGGATCGACTGATAAAAAGAAAGAAAATTCAAACATTAAAAGAAGATGGAAACATCGAACAGAAGAAATTGAGACGTTATACCGATGCGATCGAAAGCCTCGATCATGATGCATCTCCTAAAGGTATTTGGATTAAAATCAGTCTTCTCAATTGAATCGATTGGAAAAAAGGAAGAAAATAAAAATATTAAAAGTAGATGGAAACATCGAAGTAGAAGAAATTGAGACGTTATAACGATTCGATCGAAAGCCTCGATCATGATGCATCTCCCAAATTTTTTTTAAATAAAATCAGTCATCTCAAAGGATCGACTGATAAAAAGAAAGAAATTTCAAACATTAAAAGAAGATGGAAACATCGAACAGAAGAAATGAGACGTTATACCGATGCGATCGAAAGCCTCGATCATGATGCATCTCCTAAAGGTATTTGGAATAAAATCAGTCTTCTCAATGGAATCGATTGGAAAAAAGGAAGAAAATAAAAATATTAAAAGTAGATGGGAACATCGAAATAGAAGAAATTGAGACGTTATAACGATTCGATCGAAAGCCTCGATCATGATGCATCTCCTAAAGATTTTTGGAATAAAATCAGTCATCTCAAAGGATCGACTAAGAAAAAGGAAGAAAATTAAAACATTAAAAGAAGATGGAAACATCGAAACAGAAGAAATTGAGACGTTATAACGATGCGATCGAAAGCCTCGATCATGATGGATCTCCTTAAGATATTTGGAATAAAATCAGTCTTCTCAATGGAATCGATTGGAAAAAAGGAAAAAAATAAAAATATTAAAAGTAGATGGAAACATCGAAGTAGAAGAAATTGAGACGTTATAACGATTCGATCGAAAGGCTCGATCATGATGCATTTCCCAAAGATTTTTGGAATAAAATCAGTCATCTCAAAGGATCGACTGAGAAAAAGGAAGAAAATTAAAACATTAAAAGAAGATGGAAACATCGAAACAGAAGAAATTGAGACGTTATAACGATGCGATTGAAAGCCGGATCATGATGCATCTCCCAAAGATTTTTGGAATAAAATCAGTCATCTCAAAGGATCGACTGAGAAAAAGGAAGAAAATTAAAACATTAAAAGAAGATGGAAACATCAAAACAGAAGAAATTGAGACGTTATAACGATGCGATCGAAAGCCTCGATCATGATGCATCTCCTAAAGATATTTGGAATAAAATCAGTCTTCTCAAAGGATCAACTGAGAAAAAGGAAGAAAATTCAAACATTAAAAGAAGATGGAATCATCGAAACAGAAGAAATTGAGACGTTATAACGATTCGTTCGAAAGCCTCGATCATGATGCATCTCCCAAAGATTTTTGAAATTAAATCAGTCATCTCAAAGGATCGACTCAGAAAAAGGAAGAAAATTAAAACATTAAAAGAAGATGGAATCATCGAAACAGAAGAAATTGAGACGTTATAACGATGCGATCGAAAGCCTCGATCATAAAGCATCTCCCAAAGATATTTGGAATAAAATCAGTCTTCCTAAAGGATCGACTGAGAAAAAGGAAGAAAATTAAAACATTAAAAGAAGATGGAAACATCGAAACAGAAGAAATTGAGACGTTATAACGATGCGATCGAAAGCCTCGATCATGATGCATTGCCCAAAGATATTTGGAATAAAATCAGTCTTCTCAAAGGATCAACTGAGGAAAAGGAAGAAAATTCAAACATTAAAAAAAGATGGAATCATCGAAAGAGAAGAAATTAAGACGTTATAATGATTCGATCGAAAGCCTCGATCATGATGCATCTCCCAAATCTTTTTGAAATAAAATCAGTCATCTCAAAGAATCGACTGATAAAAAGGAAGAAAATTCAAACATTAAAAGAAGATGGAATCATCGGAACAGAAGAAATTGAGACGTTATAACAAAGCGATCGAAAAATTCGATCATGATGCATCTCCCAAAGATATTTGGAATAAAATCAGTCTTCTTAAAGGATCGACTGAGAAAAAGGAAGAAAATTAAAACATTAAAAGAAGATGGAAACATCGAAACAGAAGAAATTGAGACGTTATAACGATGCAATCGAAAGCCTCGATCATGATGCATCTCCCAAAGATATTTGGAATAAAATCAGTCTTCTCAAAGGATCATCTGAGAAAAAGGAAGAAAATTAAAACATTAAAAGAAGATGGAATCATCGAAACAGAAGAAATTGAGACGTTATAACGATTCGTTCGAAAGCCTCGATCATGATGCATCTCCCAAAGATTTTTGAAATCAAATCAGTCATCTCAAAGAATCGACTCAGAAAAAGGAAGAAAATTCAAACATTAAAAGAAGATGGA
This sequence comes from Ceratothoa steindachneri, assembly GCA_963969495.1. Classification (NCBI taxonomy): domain Eukaryota; kingdom Metazoa; phylum Arthropoda; class Malacostraca; order Isopoda; family Cymothoidae; genus Ceratothoa; species Ceratothoa steindachneri. The sequence continues at coordinate 187,891,688 of OZ018321.1, read as the reverse complement.
ATCATCGAAACAGAAGAAATTGAGACGTTATAACGATGCGATCGAAAGCCTCGATCATAAAGCATCTCCCAAAGATATTTGGAATAAAATCAGTCTTCCTAAAGGATCGACTGATAAAAAGAAAGAAAATTCAAACATTAAAAGAAGATGGAAACATCGAACAGAAGAAATTGAGACGTTATACCGATGCGATCGAAAGCCTCGATCATGATGCATCTCCTAAAGGTATTTGGATTAAAATCAGTCTTCTCAATTGAATCGATTGGAAAAAAGGAAGAAAATAAAAATATTAAAAGTAGATGGAAACATCGAAGTAGAAGAAATTGAGACGTTATAACGATTCGATCGAAAGCCTCGATCATGATGCATCTCCCAAATTTTTTTAAAATAAAATCAGTCATCTCAAAGGATCGACTGATAAAAAGAAAGAAAATTCAAACATTAAAAGAAGATGGAAACATCGAACAGAAGAAATTGAGACGTTATACCGATGCGATCGAAAGCCTCGATCATGATGCATCTCCTAAAGGTATTTGGAATAAAATCAGTCTTCTCAATGGAATCGATTGGAAAAAAGGAAGAAAATAAAAATATTAAAAGTAGATGGGAACATCGAAATAGAAGAAATTGAGACGTTATAACGATTCGATCGAAAGCCTCGATCATGATGCATCTCCTAAAGATTTTTGGAATAAAATCAGTCATCTCAAAGGATCGACTAAGAAAAAGGAAGAAAATTAAAACATTAAAAGAAGATGGAAACATCGAAACAGAAGAAATTGAGACGTTATAACGATGCGATTGAAAACCTCGATCATGATGGATCTCCTTAAGATATTTGGAATAAAATCAGTCTTTTCAATGGAATCGATTGGAAAAAAGGAAGAAAATAAAAATATTAAAAGTAGATGGGAACATCGAAATAGAAGAAATTGAGACGTTATAACGATTCGATCGAAAGCCTCGATCATGATGCATCTCCCAAAGATTTTTGGAATAAAATGAGTCATCTCAAAGGATCGACTGAGAAAAAGGAAGAAAATTAAAACATGAAAAGAAGATGGAATCATCGAAACAGAAGAAATTAAGACGTTATAACGATGCGAGTGAAAGCCGGCTCATGATGCATCTCCCAAAGATATTTGGAATAAAATCAGTCATCTCAAAGGATCGACTGAGAAAAAGGAAGAAAATTCAAACATTAAAAGAAGATGGAAACATCGAAACAGAAGAAATTGAGACGTTATAACGATGCGATCGAAAGCCTCGATCATGATGCATTTTCCAAAGATTTTTGGAATAAAATCAGTCATCTCAAAGGATCGACTGAGAAAAAGGAAGAAAATTCAAACATTAAAAGAAGATGGAATCATCGAAACAGAAGAAATTGAGACGTTATAACGATGCTATTGAAAGCCGGATTATGATGCATCTCCGAAAGATTTTTGAAATAAAATCAGTTATCTCAAAGGATCGACTGAGAAAAAGGAAGAAAATTAAAACATTAAAAGAAGATGGAAACATCAAAACAGAAGAAATTGAGACGTTATAACGATGCGATCAAAAGTTTCGATCATGATGCATCTCCTAAAGATATTTGGAATAAAATCAGTCTTCTCAAAGGATCAACTGAGAAAAAGGAAGAAAATTCAAACATTAAAAGAAGATGGAATCATCGAAACAGAAGAAATTGAGACGTTATAACGATTCGTTCGAAAGCCTCGATCATGATGCATCTCCCAAAGATTTTTGAAATCAAATCAGTCATCTCAAAGGATCGACTGAGAAAAAGGAAGAAAATTAAAACATTAAAAGAAGATGGAATCATCGAAACAGAAGAAATTGAGACGTTATAACGATGCGATCGAAAGCCTCGATCATGATGCATCTCCCAAAGATTTTTGAAATCAAATCAGTCATCTCAAAGGATCGACTCAGAAAAAGGAAGAAAATTAAAACATTAAAAGAAGATGGAATCATCGAAACAGAAGAAATTGAGACGTTATAACGATGCGATCGAAAGCCTCGATCATAAAGCATCTCCCAAAAATATTTGGAATAAAATCAGTCATCTCAAAGGATCGACTAAGAAAAAGGAAGAAAATTAAAACATTAAAAGAAGATGGAAACATCGAAACAGAAGAAATTGAGACGTTATAACGATGCGATCGAAAGCCTCGATCATGATGGATCTCCTTAAGATATTTGGAATAAAATCAGTCTTTTCAATGGAATCGATTGGAAAAAAGGAAGAAAATTCAAACATTAAAAGAAGATGGAATCATCGAAAGAGAAGAAATTGAGACGTTATAATGATTCGATCGAAAGCCTCGATCATGATGCATCTCCCAATTTTTTTTTAAATAAAATCAGTCATCTCAAAGGATCGACTGATAAAAAGGAAGAAAATTCAAACATTAAAAGAAGATGGAATCATTGAAACAGAAGAAATTGAGACCTTATAACAAAGCGATCGAAAGATTCGATCATGATGCATCTCCCAAAGATATTTGGATTAAAATCAGTCTTCTTAAAGGATTGACTGAGAAAAAGGAAGAAAATTAAAACATTAAAAGAAGATGGAAACATCGAAACAGAAGAAATTGAGACGTTATAACGATGCGATCGAAAGCCTCGATCATGATGCATCTCCCAAAGATATTTGGAATAAAATCACTCTTCTTAAAGGATCAACTAAGAAAAAGGAAGAAAATTAAAACATTAAAAGAAGATGGAATCATCGAAACAGAAGAAATTGAGACGTTATACCGATGCGATCGAAAGCCTCGATCATGATGCATCTCCTAAAGGTATTTGGAATAAAATCAGTCTTCTCAATTGAATCGATTGGAAAAAAGGAAGAAAATAAAAATATTAAAAGTAGATGGAAACATCGAAGTAGAAGAAATTGAGACGTTATAACGATTCGATCGAAAGCCTCGATCATGATGCATCTCCCAAATTTTTTTAAAATAAAATCAGTCATTTCAAAGGATCGACTGATAAAAAGAAAGAAAATTCAAACATTAAAAGAAGATGGAAACATCGAACAGAAGAAATTGAGACGTTATACCGATGCGATCGAAAGCCTCGATCATGATGCATCTCCTAAAGGTATTTGGAATAAAATCAGTCTTCTCAATGGAATCGATTGGAAAAAAGGAAGAAAATAAAAATATTAAAAGTAGATGGAAACATCGAAGTAGAAGAAATTGAGACGTTATAACGATTCGATCGAAAGCCTCGATCATGATGCATCTCCTAAAGATTTTTGGAATAAAATCAGTCATCTCAAAGGATCGACTAAGAAAAAGGAAGAAAATTAAAACATTAAAAGAAGATGGAAACATCGAAACAGAAGAAATTGAGACGTTATAACGATGCGATCGAAAGCATCGATCATGATGGATCTCCTTAAGATATTTGGAATAAAATTAGTCTTCTCAATGGAATCGATTGAAAAAAAGGAAGAAAATAAAAATATTAAAAGTAGATGGAAACATCGAAGTAGAAGAAATTGAGACGTTATAACGATTCGATCGAAAGGCTCGATCATGATGCATATCCCAAAGATTTTTGGAATAAAATCAGTCATCTCAAAGGATCGACTGAGAAAAAGGAAGAAAATTAAAACATTAAAAGAAGATAGAAACATCGAAACAGAAGAAATTGAGACGTTATAACGATGCGATTGAAAGCCGGATCATGATGCATCTCCCAAAGATTTTTGGAATAAATCAGTCATCTCAAAGGATCGACTGAGAAAAAGGAAGAAAATTCAAACATTAAAAGAAGATGGAAACATCGAAACAGAAGAAATTGAGACGTTATAACGATGCGATCGAAAGCCTCGATCATGATGCATCTCCCAAAGATTTTTGGAATAAAATCAGTCATCTCAAAGGATCGAGTGAGAAAAAGGAAGAAAATTCAAACATTAAAAAAAGATGGAAACATCGAAACAGAAGAAATTGAGGCGTTATACCGAAGCGATCAAAAGCCTCGATCATGATGCATCTCCCAAAGATTTTTGGAATAAAATCAGTCATCTCAAAGGATCGACTGAGAAAAAGGAAGAAAATTAAAACATGAAAAGAAGATGGAAACATCGAAACAGAAGAAATTGAGACGTTATAACGATGCGATCGAAAGCCTCGATCATGATGCATCTCCCAAAGATATTTGGAATAAAATCAGTCTTTTCAATGGAATCGATTGGAAAAAAGGAAGAAAATAAAAATATTAAAAGTAGATGGGAACATCGAAATAGAAGAAATTGAGACGTTATAACGATTCGATCGAAAGCCTCGATCATGATGCATCTCCCAAAGATTTTTGGAATAAAATCAGTCATCTCAAAGGATCGACTGAGAAAAAGGAAGAAAATTAAAACATGAAAAGAAGATGGAATCATCGAAACAGAAGAAATTAAGACGTTATAACGATGCGAGTGAAAGCCGGCTCATGATGCATCTCCCAAAGATATTTAGAATAAAATCAGTCATCTCAAAGGATCGACTGAGAAAAAGGAAGAAAATTCAAACATTAAAAGAAGATGGAAACATCGAAACAGAAGAAATTGAGACGTTATAACGATGCGATCGAAAGCCTCGATCATGATGCATCTTCCAAAGATTTTTGGAATAAAATCAGTCATCTCAAAGGATCGACTGAGAAAAAGAAAGAAAATTCAAACATTAAAAGAAGATGGAATCATCGAAACAGAAGAAATTGAGACGTTATAACGATGCTATTGAAAGCCGGATTATGATGCATCTTCGAAAGATTTTTGAAATAAAATCAGTTATCTCAAAGGATCGACTGAGAAAAAGGAAGAAAATTAAAACATTAAAAGAAGATGGAAACATCAAAACAGAAGAAATTGAGACGTTATAACGATGCGATCGAAAGCCTCGATCATGATGCATCTCCTAAAGATATTTGGAATAAATCAGTCTTCTCAAAGGATCAACTGAGAAAAAGGAAGAAAATTCAAACATTAAAAGAAGATGGAATCATCGAAACAGAAGAAATTGAGACGTTATAACGATTCGTTCGAAAGCCTCGATCATGATGCATCTCCCAAAGATTTTTGAAATCAAATCAGTCATCTCAAAGGATCGATTGAGAAAAAGGAAGAAAATTAAAACATTAAAAGAAGATGGAATCATCGAAACAGAAGAAATTGAGACGTTATAACGATGCGATCGAAAGCCTCGATCATGATGCATCTCCCAAAGATTTTTGGAATAAAATCAGTCATCTCAAAGGATCGACTGAGAAAAAGGACCAAAATTCAAACATTAAAAGAAGATGGAATCATCGAAACAGAAGAAATTGAGACGTTATAACGATTCGTTCGAAAGCCTCGATCATGATGCATCTCCCAAAGATTTTTGAAATCAAATCAGTCATCTCAAAGGATCGACTCAGAAAAAGGAAGAAAATTAAAACATTAAAAGAAGATGGAATCATCGAAACAGAAGAAATTGAGACGTTATAACGATGCGATCGAAAGCCTCGATCATAAAGCATCTCCCAAAAATATTTGGAATAAAATCAGTCATCTCAAAGGATCGACTAAGAAAAAGGAAGAAAATTAAAACATTAAAAGAAGATGGAAACATCGAAACAGAAGAAATTGAGACGTTATAACGATGCGATCGAAAGCCTCGATCATGATGGATCTCCTTAAGATATTTGGAATAAAATCAGTCTTCTCAATGGAATCGATTGGAAAAAAGGAAGAAAATAAAAATATTAAAAGTAGATGGAAACATCGAAGAAGAAGAAATTGAGACGTTATAACGATTCGATCGAAAGGCTCGATCATGATGCATTTCCCAAAGATTTTTGGAATAAAATCAGTCATCTCAAAGGATCGACTGAGAAAAAGGAAGAAAATTAAAACATTAAAAGAAGATGGAAACATCGAAACAGAAGAAATTGAGACGTTATAACGATGCGATTGAAAGCCGGATCATGATGCATCTCCCAAAGATTTTTGGAATAAAATCAGTCATCTCAAAGGATCGACTGAGAAAAAGGAAGAAAATTAAAACATTAAAAGAAGATGGAAACATCAAAACAGAAGAAATTGAGACGTTATAACGATGCGATCGAAAGCCTCGATCATGATGCATCTCCTAAAGATATTTGGAATAAAATCAGTCTTCTCAAAGGATCAACTGAGAAAAAGGAAGAAAATTCAAACATTAAAAGAAGATGGAATCATCGAAACAGAAGAAATTGAGACGTTATAACGATTCGTTCGAAAGCCTCGATCATGATGCATCTCCCAAAGATTTTTGAAATTAAATCAGTCATCTCAAAGGATCGACTCAGAAAAAGGAAGAAAATTAAAACATTAAAAGAAGATGGAATCATCGAAACAGAAGAAATTGAGACGTTATAACGATGCGATCGAAAGCCTCGATCATAAAGCATCTCCCAAAGATATTTGGAATAAAATCAGTCTTCCTAAAGGATCGACTGAGAAAAAGGAAGAAAATTAAAACATTAAAAGAAGATGGAAACATCGAAACAGAAGAAATTGAGACGTTATAACGATGCGATCGAAAGCCTCGATCATGATGCATTGCCCAAAGATATTTGGAATAAAATCAGTCTTCTCAAAGGATCAACTGAGGAAAAGGAAGAAAATTCAAACATTAAAAGAAGATGGAATCATCGAAAGAGAAGAAATTAAGACGTTATAATGATTCGATCGAAAGCCTCGATCATGATGCATCTCCCAAATTTTTTTGAAATAAAATCAGTCATCTCAAAGAATCGACTGATAAAAAGGAAGAAAATTCAAACATTAAAAGAAGATGGAATCATCGGAACAGAAGAAATTGAGACGTTATAACAAAGCGATCGAAAGATTCGATCATGATGCATCTCCCAAAGATATTTGGAATAAAATCAGTCTTCTTAAAGGATCGACTGAGAAAAAGGAAGAAAATTAAAACATTAAAAGAAGATGGAAACATCGAAACAGAAGAAATTGAGACGTTATAACGATGCAATCGAAAGCCTCGATCATGATGCATCTCCCAAAGATATTTGGAATAAAATCAGTCTTCTCAAAGGATCATCTGAGAAAAAGGAAGAAAATTAAAACATTAAAAGAAGATGGAATCATCGAAACAGAAGAAATTGAGACGTTATAACGATTCGTTCGAAAGCCTCGATCATGATGCATCTCCCAAAGATTTTTGAAATCAAATCAGTCATCTCAAAGAATCGACTCAGAAAAAGGAAGAAAATTCAAACATTAAAAGAAGATGGAATCATCGAAACAGAAGAAATTGAGACGTTATAACGATGCGATCGAAAGCCTCGATCATAAAGCATCTCCCAAAGATATTTGGAATAAAATCAGGCTTCCTAAAGGATCGACTGATAAAAAGAAAGAAAATTCAAACATTAAAAGAAGATGGAAACATCGAACAGAAGAAATTGAGACGTTATACCGATGCGATCGAAAGCCTCGATCATGATGCATCTCCTAAAGGTATTTGGATTAAAATCAGTCTTCTCAATTGAATCGATTGGAAAAAAGGAAGAAAATAAAAATATTAAAAGTAGATGGAAACATCGAAGTAGAAGAAATTGAGACGTTATAACGATTCGATCGAAAGCCTCGATCATGATGCATCTCCCAAATTTTTTTTAAATAAAATCAGTCATCTCAAAGGATCGACTGATAAAAAGAAAGAAAATTCAAACATTAAAAGAAGATGGAAACATCGAACAGAAGAAATGAGACGTTATACCGATGCGATCGAAAGCCTCGATCATGATGCATCTCCTAAAGGTATTTGGAATAAAATCAGTCTTCTCAATGGAATCGATTGGAAAAAAGGAAGAAAATAAAAATATTAAAAGTAGATGGGAACATCGAAATAGAAGAAATTGAGACGTTATAACGATTCGATCGAAAGCCTCGATCATGATGCATCTCCTAAAGATTTTTGGAATAAAATCAGTCATCTCAAAGGATCGACTAAGAAAAAGGAAGAAAATTAAAACATTAAAAGAAGATGGAAACATCGAAACAGAAGAAATTGAGACGTTATAACGATGCGATCGAAAGCCTCGATCATGATGGATCTCCTTAAGATATTTGGAATAAAATCAGTCTTCTCAATGGAATCGATTGGAAAAAAGGAAAAAAATAAAAATATTAAAAGTAGATGGAAACATCGAAGTAGAAGAAATTGAGACGTTATAACGATTCGATCGAAAGGCTCGATCATGATGCATTTCCCAAAGATTTTTGGAATAAAATCAGTCATCTCAAAGGATCGACTGAGAAAAAGGAAGAAAATTAAAACATTAAAAGAAGATGGAAACATCGAAACAGAAGAAATTGAGACGTTATAACGATGCGATTGAAAGCCGGATCATGATGCATCTCCCAAAGATTTTTGGAATAAAATCAGTCATCTCAAAGGATCGACTGAGAAAAAGGAAGAAAATTAAAACATTAAAAGAAGATGGAAACATCAAAACAGAAGAAATTGAGACGTTATAACGATGCGATCGAAAGCCTCGATCATGATGCATCTCCTAAAGATATTTGGAATAAAATCAGTCTTCTCAAAGGATCAACTGAGAAAAAGGAAGAAAATTCAAACATTAAAAGAAGATGGAATCATCGAAACAGAAGAAATTGAGACGTTATAACGATTCGTTCGAAAGCCTCGATCATGATGCATCTCCCAAACATTTTTGAAATTAAATCAGTCATCTCAAAGGATCGACTCAGAAAAAGGAAGAAAATTAAAACATTAAAAGAAGATGGAATCATCGAAACAGAAGAAATTGAGACGTTATAACGATGCGATCGAAAGCTTCGATCATAAAGCATCTCCCAAAGATATTTGGAATAAAATCAGTCTTCCTAAAGGATCGACTGAGAAAAAGGAAGAAAATTAAAACATTAAAAGAAGATGGAAACATCGAAACAGAAGAAATTGAGACGTTATAACGATGCGATCGAAAGCCTCGATCATGATGCATTGCCCAAAGATATTTGGAATAAAATCAGTCTTCTCAAAGGATCAACTGAGGAAAAGGAAGAAAATTCAAACATTAAAAGAAGATGGAATCATCGAAAGAGAAGAAATTAAGACGTTATAATGATTCGATCGAAAGCCTCGATCATGATGCATCTCCCAAATCTTTTTGAAATAAAATCAGTCATCTCAAAGAATCGACTGATAAAAAGGAAGAAAATTCAAACATTAAAAGAAGATGGAATCATCGGAACAGAAGAAATTGAGACGTTATAACAAAGCGATCGAAAAATTCGATCATGATGCATCTCCCAAAGATATTTGGAATAAAATCAGTCTTCTTAAAGGATCGACTGAGAAAAAGGACGAAAATTCAAACATTAAAAGAAGATGGAATCATCGAAACAGAAGAAATTGAGACGTTATAACGATTCGTTCGAAAGCCTCGATCATGATGCATCTCCCAAAGATTTTTGAAATCAAATCAGTCATCTCAAAGGATCGACTCAGAAAAAGGAAGAAAATTAAAACATTAAAAGAAGATGGAATCATCGAAACAGAAGAAATTGAGACGTTATAACGATTCGTTCGAAAGCCTCGATCATGATGCATCTCCCAAAGATTTTTGAAATCAAATCAGTCATCTCAAAGAATCGACTCAGAAAAAGGAAGAAAATTCAAACATTAAAAGAAGATGGAATCATCGAAACAGAAGAAATTGAGACGTTATAACGATGCGATCGAAAGCCTCGATCATAAAGCATCTCCCAAAGATATTTGGAATAAAATCAGTCTTCCTAAAGGATCGACTGATAAAAAGAAAGAAAATTCAAACATTAAAAGAAGATGGAAACATCGAACAGAAGAAATTGAGACGTTATACCGATGCGATCGAAAGCCTCGATCATGATGCATCTCCTAAAGGTATTTGGATTAAAATCAGTCTTCTCAATTGAATCGATTGGAAAAAAGGAAGAAAATAAAAATATTAAAAGTAGATGGAAACATCGAAGTAGAAGAAATTGAGACGTTATAACGATTCGATCGAAAGCCTCGATCATGATGCATCTCCCAAATTTTTTTAAAATAAAATCAGTCATCTCAAAGGATCGACTGATAAAAAGAAAGAAAATTCAAACATTAAAAGAAGATGGAAACATCGAACAGAAGAAATTGAGACGTTATACCGATGCGATCGAAAGCCTCGATCATGATGCATCTCCTAAAGGTATTTGGAATAAAATCAGTCTTCTCAATGGAATCGATTGGAAAAAAGGAAGAAAATAAAAATATTAAAAGTAGATGGGAACATCGAAATAGAAGAAATTGAGACGTTATAACGATTCGATCGAAAGCCTCGATCATGATGCATCTCCCAAAGATTTTTGGAATAAAATGAGTCATCTCAAAGGATCGACTGAGAAAAAGGAAGAAAATTAAAACATGAAAAGAAGATGGAATCATCGAAACAGAAGAAATTAAGACGTTATAACGATGCGAGTGAAAGCCGGCTCATGATGCATCTCCCAAAGATATTTGGAATAAAATCAGTCATCTCAAAGGATCGACTGAGAAAAAGGAAGAAAATTCAAACATTAAAAGAAGATGGAAACATCGAAACAGAAGAAATTGAGACGTTATAACGATGCGATCGAAAGCCTCGATCATGATGCATCTCCTAAAGGTATTTGGAATAAAATCAGTCTTCTCAATGGAATCGATTGGAAAAAAGGAAGAAAATAAAAATATTAAAAGTAGATGGGAACATCGAAATAGAAGAAATTGAGACGTTATAACGATTCGATCGAAAGCCTCGATCATGATGCATCTCCCAAAGATTTTTGGAATAAAATGAGTCATCTCAAAGGATCGACTGAGAAAAAGGAAGAAAATTAAAACATGAAAAGAAGATGGAATCATCAAAACAGAAGAAATTGAGACGTTATAACGATGCGATCAAAAGCCTCGATCATGATGCATCTCCTAAAGATATTTGGAATAAAATCAGTCATCTCAAAGGATCGACTGAGAAAAAGGAAGAAAATTCAAACATTAAAAGAAGATGGAAACATCGAAACAGAAGAAATTGAGACGTTATAACGATGCGATCGAAAGCCTCGATCATGATGCATTTTCCAAAGATTTTTGGAATAAAATCAGTCATCTCAAAGGATCGACTGAGAAAAAGGAAGAAAATTCAAACATTAAAAGAAGATGGAATCATCGAAACAGAAGAAATTGAGACGTTATAACGATGCTATTGAAAGCCGGATTATGATGCATCTCCGAAAGATTTTTGAAATAAAATCAGTTATCTCAAAGGATCGACTGAGAAAAAGGAAGAAAATTAAAACATTAAAAGAAGATGGAAACATCAAAACAGAAGAAATTGAGACGTTATAACGATGCGATCAAAAGCCTCGATCATGATGCATCTCCTAAAGATATTTGGAATAAAATCAGTCTTCTCAAAGGATCAACTGAGAAAAAGGAAGAAAATTCAAACATTAAAAGAAGATGGAATCATCGAAACAGAAGAAATTGAGACGTTATAACGATTCGTTCGAAAGCCTCGATCATGATGCATCTCCCAAAGATTTTTGAAATCAAATCAGTCATCTCAAAGGATCGACTGAGAAAAAGGAAGAAAATTAAAACATTAAAAGAAGATGGAATCATCGAAACAGAAGAAATTGAGACGTTATAACGATGCGATCGAAAGCCTCGATCATGATGCATCTCCCAAAGATTTTTGAAATCAAATCAGTCATCTAAAAGGATCGACTCAGAAAAAGGAAGAAAATTAAAACATTAAAAGAAGATGGAATCATCGAAACAGAAGAAATTGAGACGTTATAACGATGCGATCGAAAGCCTCGATCATAAAGCATCTCCCAAAAATATTTGGAATAAAATCAGTCATCTCAAAGGATCGACTAAGAAAAAGGAAGAAAATTAAAACATTAAAAGAAGATGGAAACATCGAAACAGAAGAAATTGAGACGTTATAACGATGCGATCGAAAGCCTCGATCATGATGGATCTCCTTAAGATATTTGGAATAAAATCAGTCTTTTCAATGGAATCGATTGGAAAAAAGGAAGAAAATTCAAACATTAAAAGAAGATGGAATCATCGAAAGAGAAGAAATTGAGACGTTATAATGATTCGATCGAAAGCCTCGATCATGATGCATCTCCCAATTTTTTTTTAAATAAAATCAGTCATCTCAAAGGATCGACTGATAAAAAGGAAGAAAATTCAAACATTAAAAGAAGATGGAATCATTGAAACAGAAGAAATTGAGACCTTATAACAAAGCGATCGAAAGATTCGATCATGATGCATCTCCCAAAGATATTTGGATTAAAATCAGTCTTCTTAAAGGATCGACTGAGAAAAAGGAAGAAAATTAAAACATTAAAAGAAGATGGAAACATCGAAACAGAAGAAATTGAGACGTTATAACGATGCGATCGAAAGCCTCGATCATGATGCATCTCCCAAAGATATTTGGAATAAAATCACTCTTCTTAAAGGATCAACTAAGAAAAAGGAAGAAAATTAAAACATTAAAAGAAGATGGAATCATCGAAACAGAAGAAATTGAGACGTTATAACGATTCGTTCGAAAGCCTCGATCATGATGCATCTCCCAAAGATTTTTGAAATCAAATCAGTCATCTCAAAGGATCGACTCAGAAAAAGGAAGAAAATTCAAACATTAAAAGAAGATGGAATCATCGAAACAGAAGAAATTAAGACGTTATAACGATGCGATCGAAAGCCTCGATCATAAAGCATCTCCCAAAGATATTTGGAACAAAATCAGTCTTCCTGAAGGATCGACAGAGAAAAAGGAAGAAAATTAAAACATTAAAAGAAGATGGAAACTTCGAAACAGAAAAAATTGAGACGTTATAACGATGCGATCGAAAGTTTCGATCATGATGCATCTCCTAAAGATATTTGGGATAAAATCAGTCTTCTCAATGAAATCGATTGGAAAAAAGGAAGAAAAAAAAATATTAAAAGTAGATGGAAACATCGAAATAGAAGAAATTGAGACGTTATAACGATTCGATCGAAAGCCTCGATCATGATGCATCTCCCAAATTTTTTTGAAATAAAATCAGTCATCTTAAAGGATCGACTGATAAAAAGAAAGAAAATTCAAACATTAAAAGAAGATGGAATCATCGAAACAGAAGAAATTGACACGTTATAACGATGCGATCGAAAGCCTCGATAAAAAAGCATCTCCCAAAGATATTTGGAATAAAATCAGTCTTCCTAAAGGATCGACTGAGAAAAAGGAAGAAAATTAAAACATTAAAAGAAGATGGAAACATCGAAACAGAAGAAATTGAGACGTTATAACGATGCGATCGAAAGTTTCGATCATGATGCATCTCCTAAAGATATTTGGAGTAAAATCAGTCATCTCAAAGGATCAACTGAGAAAAAGGAAGAAAATTCAAACATTAAAAGAAGATGGAATCATCGAAACAGAAGAAATTGAGACGTTATAACGATTCGTTCGAAAGCCTCGATCATGATGCATCTCCCAAAGATTTTTGAAATTAAATCAGTCATCTCAAAGGATCGACTCAGAAAAAGGAAGAAAATTAAAACATTAAAAGAAGATGGAATCATCGAAACAGAAGAAATTGAGACGTTATAACGATGCGATCGAAAGCCTCGATCATAAAGCATCTCCCAAAGATATTTGGAATAAAATCAGTCTTCCTAAAGGATCGACTGAGAAAAAGGAAGAAAATTAAAACATTAAAAGAAGATGGAAACATCGAAACAGAAGAAATTGAGACGTTATAACGATGCGATCGAAAGCCTCGATCATGATGCATTGCCCAAAGATATTTGGAATAAAATCAGTCTTCTCAAAGGATCAACTGAGGAAAAGGAAGAAAATTCAAACATTAAAAGAAGATGGAATCATCGAAAGAGAAGAAATTAAGACGTTATAATGATTCGATCGAAAGCCTCGATCATGATGCATCTCCCAAATTTTTTTGAAATAAAATCAGTCATCTCAAAGAATCGACTGATAAAAAGGAAGAAAATTCAAACATTAAAAGAAGATGGAATCATCGGAACAGAAGAAATTGAGACGTTATAACAAAGCGATCGAAAAATTCGATCATGATGCATCTCCCAAAGATATTTGGAATAAAATCAGTCTTCTTAAAGGATCGACTGAGAAAAAGGAAGAAAATTAAAACATTAAAAGAAGATGGAAACATCGAAACAGAAGAAATTGAGACGTTATAACGATGCAATCGAAAGCCTCGATCATGATGCATCTCCCAAAGATATTTGGAATAAAATCAGTCTTCTCAAAGGATCATCTGAGAAAAAGGAAGAAAATTAAAACATTAAAAGAAGATGGAATCATCGAAACAGAAGAAATTGAGACGTTATAACGATTCGTTCGAAAGCCTCGATCATGATGCATCTCCCAAAGATTTTTGAAATCAAATCAGTCATCTCAAAGAATCGACTCAGAAAAAGGAAGAAAATTCAAACATTAAAAGAAGATGGAATCATCGAAACAGAAGAAATTGAGACGTTATAACGATGCGATCGAAAGCCTCGATCATAAAGCATCTCCCAAAGATATTTGGAATAAAATCAGTCTTCCTAAAGGATCGACTGATAAAAAGAAAGAAAATTCAAACATTAAAAGAAGATGGAAACATCGAACAGAAGAAATTGAGACGTTATACCGATGCGATCGAAAGCCTCGATCATGATGCATCTCCTAAAGGTATTTGGATTAAAATCAGTCTTCTCAATTGAATCGATTGGAAAAAAGGAAGAAAATAAAAATATTAAAAGTAGATGGAAACATCGAAGTAGAAGAAATTGAGACGTTATAACGATTCGATCGAAAGCCTCGATCATGATGCATCTCCCAAATTTTTTTAAAATAAAATCAGTCATCTCAAAGGATCGACTGATAAAAAGAAAGAAAATTCAAACATTAAAAGAAGATGGAAACATCGAACAGAAGAAATTGAGACGTTATACCGATGCGATCGAAAGCCTCGATCATGATGCATCTCCTAAAGGTATTTGGAATAAAATCAGTCTTCTCAATGGAATCGATTGGAAAAAAGGAAGAAAATAAAAATATTAAAAGTAGATGGGAACATCGAAATAGAAGAAATTGAGACGTTATAACGATTCGATCGAAAGCCTCGATCATGATGCATCTCCTAAAGATTTTTGGAATAAAATCAGTCATCTCAAAGGATCGACTAAGAAAAAGGAAGAAAATTAAAACATTAAAAGAAGATGGAAACATCGAAACAGAAGAAATTGAGACGTTATAACGATGCGATTGAAAACCTCGATCATGATGGATCTCCTTAAGATATTTGGAATAAAATCAGTCTTTTCAATGGAATCGATTGGAAAAAAGGAAGAAAATAAAAATATTAAAAGTAGATGGGAACATCGAAATAGAAGAAATTGAGACGTTATAACGATTCGATCGAAAGCCTCGATCATGATGCATCTCCCAAAGATTTTTGGAATAAAATGAGTCATCTCAAAGGATCGACTGAGAAAAAGGAAGAAAATTAAAACATGAAAAGAAGATGGAATCATCGAAACAGAAGAAATTAAGACGTTATAACGATGCGAGTGAAAGCCGGCTCATGATGCATCTCCCAAAGATATTTGGAATAAAATCAGTCATCTCAAAGGATCGACTGAGAAAAAGGAAGAAAATTCAAACATTAAAAGAAGATGGAAACATCGAAACAGAAGAAATTGAGACGTTATAACGATGCGATCGAAAGCCTCGATCATGATGCATTTTCCAAAGATTTTTGGAATAAAATCAGTCATCTCAAAGGATCGACTGAGAAAAAGGAAGAAAATTCAAACATTAAAAGAAGATGGAATCATCGAAACAGAAGAAATTGAGACGTTATAACGATGCTATTGAAAGCCGGATTATGATGCATCTCCGAAAGATTTTTGAAATAAAATCAGTTATCTCAAAGGATCGACTGAGAAAAAGGAAGAAAATTAAAACATTAAAAGAAGATGGAAACATCAAAACAGAAGAAATTGAGACGTTATAACGATGCGATCAAAAGCCTCGATCATGATGCATCTCCTAAAGATATTTGGAATAAAATCAGTCTTCTCAAAGGATCAACTGAGAAAAAGGAAGAAAATTCAAACATTAAAAGAAGATGGAATCATCGAAACAGAAGAAATTGAGACGTTATAACGATTCGTTCGAAAGCCTCGATCATGATGCATCTCCCAAAGATTTTTGAAATCAAATCAGTCATCTCAAAGGATCGACTGAGAAAAAGGAAGAAAATTAAAACATTAAAAGAAGATGGAATCATCGAAACAGAAGAAATTGAGACGTTATAACGATGCGATCGAAAGCCTCGATCATGATGCATCTCCCAAAGATTTTTGAAATCAAATCAGTCATCTCAAAGGATCGACTCAGAAAAAGGAAGAAAATTAAAACATTAAAAGAAGATGGAATCATCGAAACAGAAGAAATTGAGACGTTATAACGATGCGATCGAAAGCCTCGATCATAAAGCATCTCCCAAAAATATTTGGAATAAAATCAGTCATCTCAAAGGATCGACTAAGAAAAAGGAAAAAAATTAAAACATTAAAAGAAGATGGAAACATCGAAACAGAAGAAATTGAGACGTTATAACGATGCGATCGAAAGCCTCGATCATGATGGATCTCCTTAAGATATTTGGAATAAAATCAGTCTTTTCAATGGAATCGATTGGAAAAAAGGAAGAAAATTCAAACATTAAAAGAAGATGGAATCATCGAAAGAGAAGAAATTGAGACGTTATAATGATTCGATCGAAAGCCTCGATCATGATGCATCTCCCAATTTATTTTTAAATAAAATCAGTCATCTCAAAGGATCGACTGATAAAAAGGAAGAAAATTCAAACATTAAAAGAAGATGGAATCATTGAAACAGAAGAAATTGAGACCTTATAACAAAGCGATCGAAAGATTCGATCATGATGCATCTCCCAAAGATATTTGGATTAAAATCAGTCTTCTTAAAGGATCGACTGAGAAAAAGGAAGAAAATTAAAACATTAAAAGAAGATG
The DNA here is from genome assembly GCA_963969495.1 of Ceratothoa steindachneri. Classification (NCBI taxonomy): domain Eukaryota; kingdom Metazoa; phylum Arthropoda; class Malacostraca; order Isopoda; family Cymothoidae; genus Ceratothoa; species Ceratothoa steindachneri. The sequence continues at coordinate 187,874,517 of OZ018321.1, read as the reverse complement.
GAAACATCGAAACAGAAGAAATTGAGACGTTATAACGATGCGATCGAAAGCCTCGATCATGATGCATCTCCCAAAGATATTTGGAATAAAATCACTCTTCTTAAAGGATCAACTAAGAAAAAGGAAGAAAATTAAAACATTAAAAGAAGATGGAATCATCGAAACAGAAGAAATTGAGACGTTATAACGATTCGTTCGAAAGCCTCGATCATGATGCATCTCCCAAAGATTTTTGAAATCAAATCAGTCATCTCAAAGGATCGACTCAGAAAAAGGAAGAAAATTCAAACATTAAAAGAAGATGGAATCATCGAAACAGAAGAAATTAAGACGTTATAACGATGCGATCGAAAGCCTCGATCATAAAGCATCTCCCAAAGATATTTGGAATAAAATCAGTCTTCCTGAAGGATCGACAGAGAAAAAGGAAGAAAATTAAAACATTAAAAGAAGATGGAAACTTCGAAACAGAAAAAATTGAGACGTTATAACGATGCGATCGAAAGTTTGTATCATGATGCATCTCCTAAAGATATTTGGGATAAAATCAGTCTTCTCAATGAAATCGATTGGAAAAAAGGAAGAAAAAAAAATATTAAAAGTAGATGGAAACATCGAAATAGAAGAAATTGAGACGTTATAACGATTCGATCGAAAGCCTCGATCATAATGCATCTCCCAAATTTTTTTGAAATAAAATCAGTCATCTTAAAGGATCGACTGATAAAAAGAAAGAAAATTCAAACATTAAAAGAAGATGGAATCATCGAAACAGAAGAAATTGACACGTTATAACGATGCGATCGAAAGCCTCGATAAAAAAGCATCTCCCAAAGATATTTGGAATAAAATCAGTCTTCCTAAAGGATCGACTGAGAAAAAGGAAGAAAATTAAAACATTAAAAGAAGATGGAAACATCGAAACAGAAGAAATTGAGACGTTATAACGATGCGATCGAAAGTTTCGATCATGATGCATCTCCTAAAGATATTTGGAGTAAAATCAGTCATCTCAAAGGATCGACTGAGAAAAAGGACGAAAATTTAAACATTAATTGAAGATGGAATCATCGAAACAGAAGAAATTGAGACGTTATAATGATTCGATCGAAAGCCTCGATCATGATGCATCTCCCAATTTTTTTTGAAATAAAATCAGTCATCTCAAAGGATCGACTGATGAAAAGGAAGAAAATTCAAACATTAAAAGAAGATGGAATCATCGAAACAGAAGAAATTGAGACGTTATAACGATGCGATCGAAAGCCTCGATCATGATGCATTGCCCAAAGATATTTGGAATAAAATCAGTCTTCTCAAAGGATCAACTGAGGAAAAGGAAGAAAATTCAAACATTAAAAGAAGATGGAATCATTGAAAGAGAAGAAATTGAGACGTTAAAATGATTCGATCGAAAGCCTCGATCATGATGCATCTCCCAATTTTTTTTGAAATAAAATCAGTCATCTCAAAGGATCGACTGATAAAAAGGAAGAAAATTCAAACATTAAAAGAAGATGGAATCATCGAAACAGAAGAAATTGAGACGTTATAACAAAGCGATCGAAAGATTCGATCATGATGCATCTCCCAAGGATATTTGGATTAAAATCAGTCTTCTTAAAGGATCGACTGAGAAAAAGGAAGAAAATTAAAACATTAAAAGAAGATGGAAACATCGAAACATAAGAAATTGAGACGTTATAACGATGCGATCGAAAGCCTCGATCATGATGCATCTCCCAAAGATATTTGGAATAAAATCAGTCTTCTCAAAGGATCAACTGAGAAAAAGGAAGAAAATTAAAACATTAAAAGAAGATGGAATCATCGAAACAGAAGAAATTGGGACGTTATAACGATTCGTTCGAAAGCCTCGATCATGATGCATCTCCCAAAGATTTTTGAAATCAAATCAGTCATCTCAAAGGATCGACTCAGAAAAAGGAAGAAAATTAAAACATTAAAAGAAGATGGAATCATCGAAACAGAAGAAATTGAGACGTTATAACGATTCGTTCGAAAGCCTCGATCATGATGCATCTCCCAAAGATTTTTGAAATCAAATCAGTCATCTCAAAGGATCGACTCAGAAAAAGGAAGAAAATTAAAACATTAAAAGAAGATGGAATCATCGAAACAGAAGAAATTGAGACGTTATAACGATGCGATCGAAAGCCTCGATCATAATGCATCTCCCAAAGATATTTGAAATAAAATCAGTCTTCCTAAAGGATCGACTGAGAAAAAAGAAGAAAATTAAACCATTAAAAGAAGATGGAAACATCGAAACAGAAGAAATTGAGACGTTATAACGATGCGATCGAAAGCCTCGATCATGATGCATCTCCCAAAGATTTTTAAAATTAAATCAGTCATCTCAAAGGATCGACTGAGAAAAAGGAAGAAAATTCAAACATTAAAAGAAGATGGAAACATCGAAACAGAAGAAATTGAGACGTTATACCGATGCGATCGAAAGCCTCGAATATGATGCATCTCCCAAAGATTTTTGGAATAAAATCGGTCATCTCAAAGGATCGACTGAGAAAAAGGAAGAAAATTAAAACATTAAAAGAAGATGGAAACATAGAAACAGATGAAATTGAGACGTTATAACGATGCGATCGAAAGCCTCGATCATGATGCATTGCCCAAAGATATTTGGAATAAAATCAGTCTTCTCAGAGGATCAACTGAGGAAAAGGAAGCAAATTCAAACATTAAAAGAAGATGGAATCATTGAAAGAGAAGAAATTGAGACGTTATAATGATTCGATCCAAATCCTTGATCATGATGCATCTCCCAAATTTTTTTGAAATAAAATCAGTCATCTCAAAGGATCGACTGATAAAAAGGAAGAAAATTCAAACATTAAAAGAAGATGGAATCATCGAAACAGAAGAAATTGAGACGTTATAACAAAGCGATCGAAAGATTCGATCATGATGCATCTCCTAAGGATATATGGATTAAAATCAGTCTTCTTAAAGGATCGACTGAGAAAAAGGAAGAAAATTAAAACATTAAAAGAAGATGGAAACATCGAAACAGAAGAAATTGAGACGTTATAACGATGCGATCGAAAGCCTCGATCATGATGCATCTCCCAAAGATATTTGGAATAAAATCAGTCTTCTCAAAGGATCAACTGAGAAAAAGGAAGAAAATTAAAACATTAAAAAAAGATGGAATCATCGAAACAGAAGAAATTGAGACGTTATAACGATTCGTTCGAAAGCCTCGATCATGATGCATCTCCCAAAGATTTTTGAAATCAAATCAGTCATCTCAAAGGATCGACTCAGAAAAAGGAAGAAAATTCAAACATTAAAAGAAGATAGAATCATCGAAACAGAAGAAATTAAGACGTTATAACGATGCGATCGAAAGCCTCGATTATAAAGCATCTTCCAAAGATTTTTGGAATAAAATCAGTCTTCCTAAAAGATCGACTGAGAAAAAGGAAGAAAATTAAAACATTAAAAGAAGATGGAAACTTCGAAACAGAAGAAATTGAGACGTTATAACGATGCGATCGAAAGCCTCGATCAAAGAGCATCTCCCAAATATATTTGGAATAAAATCAGTCTTCCTAAAGGATCGACTGAGAAAAAGGAAGAAAATTAAAACATTAAAAGAAGATGGAAACATCGAAACAGAAGAAATTAAGACGTTATAACGATGCGATCGAAAGCCTCGATCATGATGCATTGCCCAAAGATATTTGGAATAAAATCAGTCTTCTCAAAGGATCAACTGAGGAAAAGGAAGAAATTCAAACATTAAAAGAAGATGGAATCATTGAAAGAGAAGAAATTGAGACGTTATAATGATTCGATCGAAAGCCTTGATCATGATGCATCTCCCAAATTTTTTTGAAATAAAATCAGTCATCTCAAAGGATCGACTGGAAAAAAGGAAGAAAATTCAAACATTAAAAGAAGATGGAATCATCGAAACAGAAGAAATTGAGACATTATAACAAAGCGATCGAAAGATTCGATCATGATGCATCTCCCAAGGATATTTGGATTAAAATCAGTCTTCTTAAAGGATCGACTGTGAAAAAGGAAGAAAATTAAAACATTAAAAGAAGATAGAAACATCGAAACAGAAGAAATTGAGACGTTATAACGATGCGATCGAAAGCCTCGATCATGATGCATCTCCCAAAGATTTTTGAAATCAAATCAGTCATCTCAAAGGATCGCCTCAGAAAAAAGAAGAAAATTCAAACATTAAAAGAAGATGGAAACATCGAAACAGAAGAAATTGAGACGTTATAACGATGCGATTGAAAGCCGGATCATGATGCATCTCCCAAAGATTTTTGGAATAAAATCAGTCATCTCAAAGGATCGACTGAGAAAAAGGAAGAAAATTCAAACATTAAAAGAAGATGGAAACATCGAAACAGAAGAAATTGAGACGTTATAACGATGCGATCGAAAGCCTCGATCATGATGCATCTCCCAAAGATTTTTGGAATAAAATCAGTCATCTCAAAGGATCGACTGAGAAAAAGGACGAAAATTCAAACATTAAAAGAAGATGGAATCATCGAAACAGAAGAAATTGAGACGTTATAACGATTCGTACGAAAGCCTCGATCATGATGCATCTCCCAAAGATTTTTGAAATCAAATCAGTCATCTCAAAGGATCGACTCAGAAAAAGGAAGAAAATTAAAACATTAAAAGAAGATGGAATCATCGAAACAGAAGAAATTGAGACGTTATAACGATGCGATCGAAAGCCTCGATCATAAAGCATCTCCCAAAAATATTTGGAATAAAATCAGTATTCCTAGAGGATCGACTGAGAAAAAGGAAGAAAATTAAAACATTAAAAGAAGATGGAAACTTCGAAACAGAAGAAATTGAGACGTTATAACGATGCGATCGAAAGCCTCGATCATGATGCATCTCCTAAAGATATTTGGAGTAAAATCAGTCATCTCAAAGGATCAACTGAGGAAAAGGAAGAAAATTCAAACATTAAAAGAAGATGGAATCATTGAAAGAGAAGAAATTGAGACGTTATAATGATTCGATCGAAAGCCTCGATGATGATGCATCTCCCAAATTTTTTTGAAATAAAATCAGTCATCTCAAAGGATCGACTGATAAAAAGGAAGAAAATTCAAACATTAAAAGAAGATGGAATCATCGAAACAGAAGAAATTGAGACGTTATAACAAAGCGATCGAAAGATTCGATCATGATGCATCTCCCAAGGATATTTGGATTAAAATCAGTCTTCTTAAAGGATCGACTGAGAAAAAGGAAGAAAATTAAAACATTAAAAGAAGATGGAAACATCGAAACAGAAGAAATTGAGACGTTATAACTATGCGATCGAAAGCCTCGATCATGATGCATCTCCTAAAGATATTTGGAATAAAATCAGTATTCTCAAAGGATCAACTGAGAAAAAGGAAGAAAATTCAAACATTAAAAGAAGATGGAATCATCGAAACAAAAGAAATTGAGACGTTATAACGATTCGTTCGAAAGCCTCGATCATGATGCATCTCCCAAAGATTTTTGAAATCAAATCAGTCATCTCAAAGGATCGACTCAGAAAAAGGTAGAAAATTCAAACATTAAAAGAAGATGGAATCATCGAAACAGAAGAAATTGAGACGTTATAACGATGCGATCGAAAGCCTCGATCATAAAGCATCTCCCAAAGATATTTGGAATAAAATCAGTCTTCCTAAAGGATCGACTGAGAAAAAGGAAGAAAATTAAAACATTAAAAGAAGATGGAAACATCGAAACAGAAGAAATTGAGACGTTATAACGATGCGATCGAAAGCCTCGATCATGATGCATCTCCTAAAGATATTTGGAATAAAATCAGTCTTCTCAAAGGATCAACTGAGAAAAAGGAAGAAAATTAAAACATTAAAAGAAGATGGAATCATCGAAAGAGAAGAAGTGAGACGTTATAACGATTCGTTCGAAAGCCTCGATCATGATGCATCTCCCAAAGATTTTTGAAATCAAATCAGTCATCTCAAAGGATCGACTCAGAAAAAAGGAAGAAAATTCAAAAATTAAAAGAAGATGGAATCATCGAAACAGAAGAAATTAAGACGTTATAACGATGCGATTGAAAGCCTCGATCATAAAGCATCTTCCAAAGATTTTTGGAATAAAATCAGTCTCCCTAAAAGATCGACTGAGAAAAAGGAAGAAAATTAAAACATTTAAAGAAGATGGAAACTTCGAAACAGAAGAAATTGAGACGTTATAACGATGCGATCGAAAGCCTCGATCATGATGCATCTCCTAAAGATATTTGGAGTAAAATCAGTCATCTCAAAGGATCGACTGAGAAAAAGGACGAAAATCTAAACATTAATTGAAGATGGAATCATCGAAACAGAAGAAATTGAGACGTTATAACGATTCGTTGGAAAGCCTCGATCATGATGCATCTCCCAAAGATTTTTGAAATCAAATCAGTCATGTCAAAGGATCGACTCAGAAAAAGGTAGAAAATTCAAACATTAAAAGAAGATGGAATCATCGAAACAGAAGAAATTGAGACGTTATAACGATGCGATCGAAAGCCTCGATCATAAAGCATCTCCCAAAGATATTTGGAATAAAATCAGTCTTCCTAAAGGATCGACTGAGAAAAAGGAAGAAAATTAAAACATTAAAAGAAGATGGAAACATCGAAACAGAAGAAATTGAGACGTTATAACGATGCGATCGAAAGCCTCGATCATGATGCATCTCCCAAAGATATTTGGAATAAAATCAGTCTTCTCAAAGGATCAACTGAGAAAAAGGAAGAAAATTAAAACATAAAAAGAAGATGGAATCATCGAAACAGAAGAAATTGAGACGTTATAACGATTCGTTCGAAAGCCTCGATCATGATGCATCTCCCAAAGATTTTTGAAATCAAATCAGTCATCTCAAAGGATCGACTCAGAAAAAGGAAGAAAATTCAAACATTAAAAGAAGATAGAATCATCGAAACAGAAGAAATTAAGACGTTATAACGATGCGATCGAAAGCCTCGATTATAAAGCATCTTTCAAAGATTTTTGGAATAAAATCAGTCTTCCTAAAAGATCGACTGAGAAAAAGGAAGAAAATTAAAACATTAAAAGAAGATGGAAACTTCGAAACAGAAGAAATTGAGACGTTATAACGATGCGATCGAAAGCCTCGATCATGATGCATTCCTAAAGATAATTGGAGTAAAATCAGTCTTCTCAATAAAATCGATTGGAAAAAAGGAAGAAAAAAAAATATTAAAAGTAGATGGAAACATCGAAATAGAAGAAATTGAGACGTTATAACGATTCGATCGAAAGCCTCGATCATGATGCATCTTCCAAAGATTTTTGAAATCAAATCAGTCATCTCAAAGGATCGACTGAGAAAAAGGACGAAAATTCAAACATTAAAAGAAGATGGAATCATCGAAACAGAAGAAATTGAGACTTTATAAGGATGCGATTGAAAGCCGGATTATGATGCATCTCCCAAAGGTATTTGGAATAAAATCAGTCTTCTCAATTGAATCGATTGGAAAAAAGGAAGAAAATAAAAATATTAAAAGTAGATGGAAACATCGAAGTAGAAGAAATTGAGACGTTATAACGATTCGATCGAAAGCCTCGATCATGATGCATCTCCCAAAGATTTTTGGAATAAAATCAGTCATCTCAAAGGATCGACTAAGAAAAAGGAAGAAAATTAAAACATTAAAAGAAGATGGAAACATCGAAACAGAAGAAATTGAGACGTTATAACGATGCGATTGAAAGCCGGATCATGATGCATCTCCCAAAGATTTTTGGAATAAAATCAGTCATCTCAAAGGATCGACTGAGAAAAAGGAAGAAAATTCAAACATTAAAAGAAGATGGAAACATCGAAACAGAAGAAATTGAGACGTTATAACGATGCGATCGAAAGCCTCGATCATGATGCATCTCCCAAAGATTTTTGGAATAAAATCAGTCATCTCAAAGGATCGACTGAGAAAAAGGACGAAAATTCAAACATTAAAAGAAGATGGAATCATCGAAACAGAAGAAATTGAGACGTTATAACGATTCGTACGAAAGCCTCGATCATGATGCATCTCCCAAAGATTTTTGAAATCAAATCAGTCATCTCAAAGGATCGACTCAGAAAAAGGAAGAAAATTAAAACATTAAAAGAAGATGGAATCATCGAAACAGAAGAAATTGAGACGTTATAACGATGCGATCGAAAGCCTCGATCATAAAGCAACTCCCAAAAATATTTGGAATAAAATCAGTATTCCTAGAGGATCGACTGAGAAAAAGGAAGAAAATTAAAACATTAAAAGAAGATGGAAACATCGAAACAGAAGAAATTGAGACGTTATAACAATGCGATCGAAAGCCTCGATCATGATGCATTGCCCAAAGATATTTGGAATAAAATCAGTCTTCTCAATGGAATCGATTGGAAAAAAGGAAGAAAATAAAAATATTAAAAGAAGATGGAATCATCGAAAGAGAAGAAATTGAGACCTTATAATGATTCGATCGAAAGCCTCGATCATAATGCATCTCCCAAATTTTTTTGAAACAAAATCAGTCATCTTAAAGGATCGACTGATAAAAAGAAAGAAAATTCAAACATTAAAAGAAGATGGAAACATCGAACAGAAGAAATTGAGACGTTATACCGATGCGATCGAAAGCCTCGATCATGATGCATCTCCTAAAGGTATTTGGAATAAAATCAGTCTTCTTAATTGAATCGATTGGAAAAAAGGAAGAAAATAAAAATATTAAAAGTAGATGGAAACATCAAAGTAGAAGAAATTGAGACGTTATAACGATTCGATCGAAAGCCTCGATCATGATGCATCTCCCAAAGATTTTTGGAATAAAATCAGTCATCTCAAAGGATCGACTAAGAAAAAGGAAGAAAATTAAAACATTAAAAGAAGATGGAAACATCGAAACAGAAGAAATTGAGACGTTATAACGATGCGATCGAAAGCCTCGATCATGATGGATCTCCTTAAGATATTTGGAATAAAATCAGACTTCTCAATGGAATCGATTGGAAAAAGGAAGAAAATAAAAATATTAAAAGTAGATGGAAACATCGAAGTAGAAGAAATTGAGACGTTATAACGATTCGATCGAAAGGCTCGATCATGATGCATTTCCCAAAGATTTTTGGAATAAAATCAGTCATCTCAAAGGATCGACTGAGAAAAAGGAAGAAAATTAAAACATTAAAAGAAGATGGAAACATCGAAACAGAAGAAATTGAGATGTTATAACGATGTGATTGAAAGACGGATCATGATGCATCTCCCAAAGATTTTTGGAATAAAATCAGTCATCTCAAAGGATCGACTGAGAAAAAGGAAGAAAATTCAAACATTAAAAGAAGATGGAAACATCGAAACAGAAGAAATTGAGACGTTATAACGATGCGATCGAAAGCCTCGATCATGATGCATCTCCTAAGGATATATGGATTAAAATCAGTCTTCTTAAAGGATCGACTGAGAAAAAGGAAGAAAATTAAAACATTAAAAGAAGATGGAAACATCGAAACAGAAGAAATTGAGACGTTATAACGATGCGATCGAAAGCCTCGATCATGATGCATCTCCCAAAGATATTTGGAATAAAATCAGTCTTCTCAAAGGATCAACTGAGAAAAAGGAAGAAAATTAAAACATTAAAAAAAGATGGAATCATCGAAACAGAAGAAATTGAGACGTTATAACGATTCGTTCGAAAGCCTCGATCATGATGCATCTCCCAAAGATTTTTGAAATCAAATCAGTCATCTCAAAGGATCGACTCAGAAAAAGGAAGAAAATTCAAACATTAAAAGAAGATAGAATCATCGAAACAGAAGAAATTAAGACGTTATAACGATGCGATCGAAAGCCTCGATTATAAAGCATCTTCCAAAGATTTTTGGAATAAAATCAGTCTTCCTAAAAGATCGACTGAGAAAAAGGAAGAAAATTAAAACATTAAAAGAAGATGGAAACTTCGAAACAGAAGAAATTGAGACGTTATAACGATGCGATCGAAAGCCTCGATCAAAGAGCATCTCCCAAATATATTTGGAATAAAATCAGTCTTCCTAAAGGATCGACTGAGAAAAAGGAAGAAAATTAAAACATTAAAAGAAGATGGAAACATCGAAACAGAAGAAATTAAGACGTTATAACGATGCGATCGAAAGCCTCGATCATGATGCATTGCCCAAAGATATTTGGAATAAAATCAGTCTTCTCAAAGGATCAACTGAGGAAAAGGAAGAAATTCAAACATTAAAAGAAGATGGAATCATTGAAAGAGAAGAAATTGAGACGTTATAATGATTCGATCGAAAGCCTTGATCATGATGCATCTCCCAAATTTTTTTGAAATAAAATCAGTCATCTCAAAGGATCGACTGGAAAAAAGGAAGAAAATTCAAACATTAAAAGAAGATGGAATCATCGAAACAGAAGAAATTGAGACATTATAACAAAGCGATCGAAAGATTCGATCATGATGCATCTCCCAAGGATATTTGGATTAAAATCAGTCTTCTTAAAGGATCGACTGTGAAAAAGGAAGAAAATTAAAACATTAAAAGAAGATAGAAACATCGAAACAGAAGAAATTGAGACGTTATAACGATGCGATCGAAAGCCTCGATCATGATGCATCTCCCAAAGATTTTTGAAATCAAATCAGTCATCTCAAAGGATCGCCTCAGAAAAAAGAAGAAAATTCAAACATTAAAAGAAGATGGAAACATCGAAACAGAAGAAATTGAGACGTTATAACGATGCGATTGAAAGCCGGATCATGATGCATCTCCCAAAGATTTTTGGAATAAAATCAGTCATCTCAAAGGATCGACTGAGAAAAAGGAAGAAAATTCAAACATTAAAAGAAGATGGAAACATCGAAACAGAAGAAATTGAGACGTTATAACGATGCGATCGAAAGCCTCGATCATGATGCATCTCCCAAAGATTTTTGGAATAAAATCAGTCATCTCAAAGGATCGACTGAGAAAAAGGACGAAAATTCAAACATTAAAAGAAGATGGAATCATCGAAACAGAAGAAATTGAGACGTTATAACGATTCGTACGAAAGCCTCGATCATGATGCATCTCCCAAAGATTTTTGAAATCAAATCAGTCATCTCAAAGGATCGACTCAGAAAAAGGAAGAAAATTAAAACATTAAAAGAAGATGGAATCATCGAAACAGAAGAAATTGAGACGTTATAACGATGCGATCGAAAGCCTCGATCATAAAGCATCTCCCAAAAATATTTGGAATAAAATCAGTATTCCTAGAGGATCGACTGAGAAAAAGGAAGAAAATTAAAACATTAAAAGAAGATGGAAACTTCGAAACAGAAGAAATTGAGACGTTATAACGATGCGATCGAAAGCCTCGATCATGATGCATCTCCTAAAGATATTTGGAGTAAAATCAGTCATCTCAAAGGATCAACTGAGGAAAAGGAAGAAAATTCAAACATTAAAAGAAGATGGAATCATTGAAAGAGAAGAAATTGAGACGTTATAATGATTCGATCGAAAGCCTCGATGATGATGCATCTCCCAAATTTTTTTGAAATAAAATCAGTCATCTCAAAGGATCGACTGAGAAAAAGGAAGAAAATTCAAACATTAAAAGAAGATGGAAACATCGAAACAGAAGAAATTGAGACGTTATAACGATGCGATCGAAAGCCTCGATCATGATGCATCTCCCAAAGATTTTTGGAATAAAATCAGTCATCTCAAAGGATCGACTGAGAAAAAGGACGAAAATTCAAACATTAAAAGAAGATGGAATCATCGAAACAGAAGAAATTGAGACGTTATAACGATTCGTACGAAAGCCTCGATCATGATGCATCTCCCAAAGATTTTTGAAATCAAATCAGTCATCTCAAAGGATCGACTCAGAAAAAGGAAGAAAATTAAAACATTAAAAGAAGATGGAATCATCGAAACAGAAGAAATTGAGACGTTATAACGATGCGATCGAAAGCCTCGATCATAAAGCAACTCCCAAAAATATTTGGAATAAAATCAGTATTCCTAGAGGATCGACTGAGAAAAAGGAAGAAAATTAAAACATTAAAAGAAGATGGAAACATCGAAACAGAAGAAATTGAGACGTTATAACAATGCGATCGAAAGCCTCGATCATGATGCATTGCCCAAAGATATTTGGAATAAAATCAGTCTTCTCAATGGAATCGATTGGAAAAAAGGAAGAAAATAAAAATATTAAAAGAAGATGGAATCATCGAAAGAGAAGAAATTGAGACCTTATAATGATTCGATCGAAAGCCTCGATCATAATGCATCTCCCAAATTTTTTTGAAACAAAATCAGTCATCTTAAAGGATCGACTGATAAAAAGAAAGAAAATTCAAACATTAAAAGAAGATGGAAACATCGAACAGAAGAAATTGAGACGTTATACCGATGCGATCGAAAGCCTCGATCATGATGCATCTCCTAAAGGTATTTGGAATAAAATCAGTCTTCTTAATTGAATCGATTGGAAAAAAGGAAGAAAATAAAAATATTAAAAGTAGATGGAAACATCAAAGTAGAAGAAATTGAGACGTTATAACGATTCGATCGAAAGCCTCGATCATGATGCATCTCCCAAAGATTTTTGGAATAAAATCAGTCATCTCAAAGGATCGACTAAGAAAAAGGAAGAAAATTAAAACATTAAAAGAAGATGGAAACATCGAAACAGAAGAAATTGAGACGTTATAACGATGCGATCGAAAGCCTCGATCATGATGGATCTCCTTAAGATATTTGGAATAAAATCAGACTTCTCAATGGAATCGATTGGAAAAAGGAAGAAAATAAAAATATTAAAAGTAGATGGAAACATCGAAGTAGAAGAAATTGAGACGTTATAACGATTCGATCGAAAGGCTCGATCATGATGCATTTCCCAAAGATTTTTGGAATAAAATCAGTCATCTCAAAGGATCGACTGAGAAAAAGGAAGAAAATTAAAACATTAAAAGAAGATGGAAACATCGAAACAGAAGAAATTGAGATGTTATAACGATGTGATTGAAAGACGGATCATGATGCATCTCCCAAAGATTTTTGGAATAAAATCAGTCATCTCAAAGGATCGACTGAGAAAAAGGAAGAAAATTCAAACATTAAAAGAAGATGGAAACATCGAAACAGAAGAAATTGAGACGTTATAACGATGCGATCGAAAGCCTCGATCATGATGCATCTCCTAAGGATATATGGATTAAAATCAGTCTTCTTAAAGGATCGACTGAGAAAAAGGAAGAAAATTAAAACATTAAAAGAAGATGGAAACATCGAAACAGAAGAAATTGAGACGTTATAACGATGCGATCGAAAGCCTCGATCATGATGCATCTCCCAAAGATATTTGGAATAAAATCAGTCTTCTCAAAGGATCAACTGAGAAAAAGGAAGAAAATTAAAACATTAAAAAAAGATGGAATCATCGAAACAGAAGAAATTGAGACGTTATAACGATTCGTTCGAAAGCCTCGATCATGATGCATCTCCCAAAGATTTTTGAAATCAAATCAGTCATCTCAAAGGATCGACTCAGAAAAAGGAAGAAAATTCAAACATTAAAAGAAGATAGAATCATCGAAACAGAAGAAATTAAGACGTTATAACGATGCGATCGAAAGCCTCGATTATAAAGCATCTTCCAAAGATTTTTGGAATAAAATCAGTCTTCCTAAAAGATCGACTGAGAAAAAGGAAGAAAATTAAAACATTAAAAGAAGATGGAAACTTCGAAACAGAAGAAATTGAGACGTTATAACGATGCGATCGAAAGCCTCGATCAAAGAGCATCTCCCAAATATATTTGGAATAAAATCAGTCTTCCTAAAGGATCGACTGAGAAAAAGGAAGAAAATTAAAACATTAAAAGAAGATGGAAACATCGAAACAGAAGAAATTAAGACGTTATAACGATGCGATCGAAAGCCTCGATCATGATGCATTGCCCAAAGATATTTGGAATAAAATCAGTCTTCTCAAAGGATCAACTGAGGAAAAGGAAGAAATTCAAACATTAAAAGAAGATGGAATCATTGAAAGAGAAGAAATTGAGACGTTATAATGATTCGATCGAAAGCCTTGATCATGATGCATCTCCCAAATTTTTTTGAAATAAAATCAGTCATCTCAAAGGATCGACTGGAAAAAAGGAAGAAAATTCAAACATTAAAAGAAGATGGAATCATCGAAACAGAAGAAATTGAGACATTATAACAAAGCGATCGAAAGATTCGATCATGATGCATCTCCCAAGGATATTTGGATTAAAATCAGTCTTCTTAAAGGATCGACTGTGAAAAAGGAAGAAAATTAAAACATTAAAAGAAGATAGAAACATCGAAACAGAAGAAATTGAGACGTTATAACGATGCGATCGAAAGCCTCGATCATGATGCATCTCCCAAAGATTTTTGAAATCAAATCAGTCATCTCAAAGGATCGCCTCAGAAAAAAGAAGAAAATTCAAACATTAAAAGAAGATGGAAACATCGAAACAGAAGAAATTGAGACGTTATAACGATGCGATTGAAAGCCGGATCATGATGCATCTCCCAAAGATTTTTGGAATAAAATCAGTCATCTCAAAGGATCGACTGAGAAAAAGGAAGAAAATTCAAACATTAAAAGAAGATGGAAACATCGAAACAGAAGAAATTGAGACGTTATAACGATGCGATCGAAAGCCTCGATCATGATGCATCTCCCAAAGATTTTTGGAATAAAATCAGTCATCTCAAAGGATCGACTGAGAAAAAGGACGAAAATTCAAACATTAAAAGAAGATGGAATCATCGAAACAGAAGAAATTGAGACGTTATAACGATTCGTACGAAAGCCTCGATCATGATGCATCTCCCAAAGATTTTTGAAATCAAATCAGTCATCTCAAAGGATCGACTCAGAAAAAGGAAGAAAATTAAAACATTAAAAGAAGATGGAATCATCGAAACAGAAGAAATTGAGACGTTATAACGATGCGATCGAAAGCCTCGATCATAAAGCATCTCCCAAAAATATTTGGAATAAAATCAGTATTCCTAGAGGATCGACTGAGAAAAAGGAAGAAAATTAAAACATTAAAAGAAGATGGAAACTTCGAAACAGAAGAAATTGAGACGTTATAACGATGCGATCGAAAGCCTCGATCATGATGCATCTCCTAAAGATATTTGGAGTAAAATCAGTCATCTCAAAGGATCAACTGAGGAAAAGGAAGAAAATTCAAACATTAAAAGAAGATGGAATCATTGAAAGAGAAGAAATTGAGACGTTATAATGATTCGATCGAAAGCCTCGATGATGATGCATCTCCCAAATTTTTTTGAAATAAAATCAGTCATCTCAAAGGATCGACTGATAAAAAGGAAGAAAATTCAAACATTAAAAGAAGATGGAATCATCGAAACAGAAGAAATTGAGACGTTATAACAAAGCGATCGAAAGATTCGATCATGATGCATCTCCCAAGGATATTTGGATTAAAATCAGTCTTCTTAAAGGATCGACTGAGAAAAAGGAAGAAAATTAAAACATTAAAAGAAGATGGAAACATCGAAACAGAAGAAATTGAGACGTTATAACTATGCGATCGAAAGCCTCGATCATGATGCATCTCCTAAAGATATTTGGAATAAAATCAGTATTCTCAAAGGATCAACTGAGAAAAAGGAAGAAAATTCAAACATTAAAAGAAGATGGAATCATCGAAACAAAAGAAATTGAGACGTTATAACGATTCGTTCGAAAGCCTCGATCATGATGCATCTCCCAAAGATTTTTGAAATCAAATCAGTCATCTCAAAGGATCGACTCAGAAAAAGGTAGAAAATTCAAACATTAAAAGAAGATGGAATCATCGAAACAGAAGAAATTGAGACGTTATAACGATGCGATCGAAAGCCTCGATCATAAAGCATCTCCCAAAGATATTTGGAATAAAATCAGTCTTCCTAAAGGATCGACTGAGAAAAAGGAAGAAAATTAAAACATTAAAAGAAGATGGAAACATCGAAACAGAAGAAATTGAGACGTTATAACGATGCGATCGAAAGCCTCGATCATGATGCATCTCCTAAAGATATTTGGAATAAAATCAGTCTTCTCAAAGGATCAACTGAGAAAAAGGAAGAAAATTAAAACATTAAAAGAAGATGGAATCATCGAAAGAGAAGAAGTGAGACGTTATAACGATTCGTTCGAAAGCCTCGATCATGATGCATCTCCCAAAGATTTTTGAAATCAAATCAGTCATCTCAAAGGATCGACTCAGAAAAAAGGAAGAAAATTCAAAAATTAAAAGAAGATGGAATCATCGAAACAGAAGAAATTAAGACGTTATAACGATGCGATTGAAAGCCTCGATCATAAAGCATCTTCCAAAGATTTTTGGAATAAAATCAGTCTCCCTAAAAGATCGACTGAGAAAAAGGAAGAAAATTAAAACATTTAAAGAAGATGGAAACTTCGAAACAGAAGAAATTGAGACGTTATAACGATGCGATCGAAAGCCTCGATCATGATGCATCTCCTAAAGATATTTGGAGTAAAATCAGTCATCTCAAAGGATCGACTGAGAAAAAGGACGAAAATCTAAACATTAATTGAAGATGGAATCATCGAAACAGAAGAAATTGAGACGTTATAACGATTCGTTGGAAAGCCTCGATCATGATGCATCTCCCAAAGATTTTTGAAATCAAATCAGTCATGTCAAAGGATCGACTCAGAAAAAGGTAGAAAATTCAAACATTAAAAGAAGATGGAATCATCGAAACAGAAGAAATTGAGACGTTATAACGATGCGATCGAAAGCCTCGATCATAAAGCATCTCCCAAAGATATTTGGAATAAAATCAGTCTTCCTAAAGGATCGACTGAGAAAAAGGAAGAAAATTAAAACATTAAAAGAAGATGGAAACATCGAAACAGAAGAAATTGAGACGTTATAACGATGCGATCGAAAGCCTCGATCATGATGCATCTCCCAAAGATATTTGGAATAAAATCAGTCTTCTCAAAGGATCAACTGAGAAAAAGGAAGAAAATTAAAACATAAAAAGAAGATGGAATCATCGAAACAGAAGAAATTGAGACGTTATAACGATTCGTTCGAAAGCCTCGATCATGATGCATCTCCCAAAGATTTTTGAAATCAAATCAGTCATCTCAAAGGATCGACTCAGAAAAAGGAAGAAAATTCAAACATTAAAAGAAGATAGAATCATCGAAACAGAAGAAATTAAGACGTTATAACGATGCGATCGAAAGCCTCGATTATAAAGCATCTTTCAAAGATTTTTGGAATAAAATCAGTCTTCCTAAAAGATCGACTGAGAAAAAGGAAGAAAATTAAAACATTAAAAGAAGATGGAAACTTCGAAACAGAAGAAATTGAGACGTTATAACGATGCGATCGAAAGCCTCGATCATGATGCATTCCTAAAGATAATTGGAGTAAAATCAGTCTTCTCAATAAAATCGATTGGAAAAAAGGAAGAAAAAAAAATATTAAAAGTAGATGGAAACATCGAAATAGAAGAAATTGAGACGTTATAACGATTCGATCGAAAGCCTCGATCATGATGCATCTTCCAAAGATTTTTGAAATCAAATCAGTCATCTCAAAGGATCGACTGAGAAAAAGGACGAAAATTCAAACATTAAAAGAAGATGGAATCATCGAAACAGAAGAAATTGAGACTTTATAAGGATGCGATTGAAAGCCGGATTATGATGCATCTCCCAAAGGTATTTGGAATAAAATCAGTCTTCTCAATTGAATCGATTGGAAAAAAGGAAGAAAATAAAAATATTAAAAGTAGATGGAAACATCGAAGTAGAAGAAATTGAGACGTTATAACGATTCGATCGAAAGCCTCGATCATGATGCATCTCCCAAAGATTTTTGGAATAAAATCAGTCATCTCAAAGGATCGACTAAGAAAAAGGAAGAAAATTAAAACATTAAAAGAAGATGGAAACATCGTAACAGAAGAAATTGAGACGTTATAACGATGCGATTGAAAGCCGGATCATGATGCATCTCCCAAAGATTTTTGGAATAAAATCAGTCATCTCAAAGGATCGACTGAGAAAAAGGAAGAAAATTCAAACATTAAAAGAAGATGGAAACATCGAAACAGAAGAAATTGAGACGTTATAACGATGCGATCGAAAGCCTCGATCATGATGCATCTCCCAAAGATTTTTGGAATAAAATCAGTCATCTCAAAGGATCGACTGAGAAAAAGGACGAAAATTCAAACATTAAAAGAAGATGGAATCATCGAAACAGAAGAAATTGAGACGTTATAACGATTCGTACGAAAGCCTCGATCATGATGCATCTCCCAAAGATTTTTGAAATCAAATCAGTCATCTCAAAGGATCGACTCAGAAAAAGGAAGAAAATTAAAACATTAAAAGAAGATGGAATCATCGAAACAGAAGAAATTGAGACGTTATAACGATGCGATCGAAAGCCTCGATCATAAAGCAACTCCCAAAAATATTTGGAATAAAATCAGTATTCCTAGAGGATCGACTGAGAAAAAGGAAGAAAATTAAAACATTAAAAGAAGATGGAAACATCGAAACAGAAGAAATTGAGACGTTATAACAATGCGATCGAAAGCCTCGATCATGATGCATTGCCCAAAGATATTTGGAATAAAATCAGTCTTCTCAATGGAATCGATTGGAAAAAAGGAAGAAAATAAAAATATTAAAAGAAGATGGAATCATCGAAAGAGAAGAAATTGAGACCTTATAATGATTCGATCGAAAGCCTCGATCATAATGCATCTCCCAAATTTTTTTGAAACAAAATCAGTCATCTTAAAGGATCGACTGATAAAAAGAAAGAAAATTCAAACATTAAAAGAAGATGGAAACATCGAACAGAAGAAATTGAGACGTTATACCGATGCGATCGAAAGCCTCGATCATGATGCATCTCCTAAAGGTATTTGGAATAAAATCAGTCTTCTTAATTGAATCGATTGGAAAAAAGGAAGAAAATAAAAATATTAAAAGTAGATGGAAACATCAAAGTAGAAGAAATTGAGACGTTATAACGATTCGATCGAAAGCCTCGATCATGATGCATCTCCCAAAGATTTTTGGAATAAAATCAGTCATCTCAAAGGATCGACTAAGAAAAAGGAAGAAAATTAAAACATTAAAAGAAGATGGAAACATCGAAACAGAAGAAATTGAGACGTTATAACGATGCGATCGAAAGCCTCGATCATGATGGATCTCCTTAAGATATTTGGAATAAAATCAGACTTCTCAATGGAATCGATTGGAAAAAGGAAGAAAATAAAAATATTAAAAGTAGATGGAAACATCGAAGTAGAAGAAATTGAGACGTTATAACGATTCGATCGAAAGGCTCGATCATGATGCATTTCCCAAAGATTTTTGGAATAAAATCAGTCATCTCAAAGGATCGACTGAGAAAAAGGAAGAAAATTAAAACATTAAAAGAAGATGGAAACATCGAAACAGAAGAAATTGAGATGTTATAACGATGTGATTGAAAGACGGATCATGATGCATCTCCCAAAGATTTTTGGAATAAAATCAGTCATCTCAAAGGATCGACTGAGAAAAAGGAAGAAAATTCAAACATTAAAAGAAGATGGAAACATCGAAACAGAAGAAATTGAGACGTTATAACGATGCGATCGAAAGCCTCGATCATGATGCATCTCCCAAAGATTTTTGCAATAAAATCAGTCATCTCAAAGGATCGACTGAGAAAAAGGACGAAAATTCAAACATTAAAAGAAGATGGAATCATCGAAACAGAAGAAATTGAGACGTTATAACGATGCGATCGAAAGCCTCGATCATAAAGCATCTCCCAGAGATATTTGGAATAAAATCAGTCTTCCTAAAGGATCGACTGAGAAAAAGGAAGAAAATTAAAACATTAAAAGAAGATAGAAACATCAAAACAGAAGAAATTGAGACGTTATAACGATGCGATCGAAAGCCTCGATCATGATGCATCTCCTAAAGATATTTGGAATAAAATCAGTCTTCTCAAAGGATCAACTGAGAAAAAGGAAGAAAATTCAAACATTAAAAGAAGATGGAATCATCGAAACAGAAGAAATTGAGACGTTATAACGATTCGTTCGAAAGCCTCGATCATTATGCATCTCCCAAAGATTTTTGAAATCAAAGCAGTCATCTCAAAGGATCGACTCAGAAAAAGGAAGAAAATTAAAACATTAAAAGAAGATGGAATCATCGAAACAGAAGAAATTGAGACGTTATAACGATGCGATCGAAAGCCTCGATCATAAAGCATCTCCCAAAGATATTTGGAATAAAATCAGTCTTCCTAAAGGATCGACTGAGAAAAAGGAAGAAAATTAAAACATTAAAAGAAGATGGAAACATCGAAACAGAAGAAATTGAGACGTTATAACGATGCGATCGAAAGCCTCGATCATGATGCATTGCCCAAAGATATTTGGAATAAAATCAGTCTTCTCAAAGGATCAACTGAGGAAAAGGAAGAAAATTCAAACATTAAAAGAAGATGGAATCATCGAAAGAGAAGAAATTGAGACGTTATAATGATTCGATCGAAAGTTTCGATCATGATGCATCTCCCAAATTCTTTTGAAATAAAATCAGTCATCTCAAAGGATCGACTGATAAAAAGGAAGAAAATTCAAACATTAAAAGAAGATGGAATCATCGAAACAGAAGAAATTAAGACGTTATAACAAAGCGATCGAAAGATTCGATCATGATGCATCTCCCAAAGATATTTGGAATAAAATCAGTCTTCTTAAAGGATCGACTGAGAAAAAGGAAGAAAGTTAAAACATTAAAAGAAGATGGAAACATCAAAACAGAAGAAATTGAGACGTTATAACGATGCGATCGAAAGCCTCGATCATGATGCATCTCCCAAAGATATTTGGAATAAATCAGTCTTCTCAAAGGATCAACTGAGAAAAAGGAAGAAAAATAAAACATTAAAAGAAGATGGAATCATCGAAACAGAAGAAATTGAGACGTTATAACGATTCGTTCGAAAGCCTCGATCATGATGCATCTCCCAAAGATTTTTGAAATCAAATCAGTCATCTCAAAGAATCGACTCAGAAAAAGGAAGAAAATTCAAACATTAAAAGAAGATGGAATCATCGAAACAGAAGAAATTGAGACGTTATAACGATGCGATCGAAAGCCTGGATCATAAAGCATCTCCCAAAGATATTTGGAATAAAATCAGTCTTCCTAAAGGATCGACTGAGAAAAAGGAAGAAAATTCAAACATTAAAAGAAGATGGAATCATCGAAACAGAAGAAATTGAGACGTTATAACGATGCGATCGAAAGCCTCGATCATAGAGCATCTCCCAAAGATATTTGGAATAAAATCAGTCTTCCTAAAGGATCGACTGAGAAAAAGGTAGAAAATTAAAACATTAAAAGAAGATGGAAACATCGAAACAGAAGAAATTGAGACGTTATAACGATGCGATCGAAAGCCTCAATCATGATGCATTGCCCAAAGATTTTTGGAATAAAATCAGTCATCTCAAAGGATCGACTGAGAAAAAGGACGAAAATTCAAACATTAAAAGAAGATGGAATCATCGAAACAGAAGAAATTGAGACGTTATAAGGATGCGATTGAAAGCCGGATTATGATGCATCTCCCAAAGATTTTTAAAATAAAATCAGTTATCTCAAAGGATCGACTGAGAAAAAGGAAGAAAATTAAAACATTAAAAGAAGATGGAAACATCAAAACAGAAGAAATTGAGACGTTATAACGATGCGATCGAAAGCCTCGATCATGATGCATCTCCTAAAGATATTTGGAATAAAATCAGTCTTCTCAAAGGATCAACTGAGAAAAAGGAAGAAAATTCAAACATTAAAAGAAGATGGAATCATCGAAACAGAAGAAATTGAGACGTTATATCGATTCGTTCGAAAGCCTCGATCATGAGGCATCTCCCAAAGATTTTTGAAATTAAATCAGTCATCTCAAAGGATCGACTCAGAAAAAGGAAGAAAATTAAAACATTAAAAGAAGATGGAATCATCGAAACAGAAGAAATTGAGACGTTATAACGATGCGATCGAAAGCCTCGATCATAAAGCATCTCCCAAAGATATTTGGAATAAAATCAGTCTCCCTAGAGGATCGACCGAGAAAAAGGAAGAAAATTAAAACATTAAAAGAAGATGGAAACATCGAAACAGAAGAAATTGAGACGTTATAACGATGCGATCGAAAGCCTCGATCATGATGCATTGCCCAAAGATATTTGGAATAAAATCAGTCTTCTCAAAGGATCAACTGAGGAAAAGGAAGAAAATTCAAACATTAAAAGAAGATGGAATCATCGAAAGAGAAGAAATTGAGACGTTATAATGATTCGATCGAAAGCCTCGATCATGATGCATCTCCCAAATTTTTTTTAAATAAAATCAGTCATCTCAAAGGATCGACTGATAAAAAGGAAGAAAATTCAAACATTAAAAGAAGATGGAATCATCGAAACAGAAGAAATTAAGATGTTATAACGATGCGATCGAAAGCCTCGATCATAAAGCATCTCCCAAAGATGTTTGGAATAAAATCAGTCTTCCTAAAGGATCGACTGAGAAAAAGGAAGAAAATTAAAACATTAAAAGAAGATCGAAACTTCGAAACAGAAGAAATTGAGACGTTATAACGATGCGATCGAAAGCCTCGATCATGATGCATCTCCTAAAAATATTTGGAATTAAATCAGTCTTCTCAATGGAATCGATTAGAAAAAAGGAAGAAAATAAAAATATTAAAAGTAGATGGAAACATCGAAGTAGAAGAAATTGAGACGTTATAACGATTCGATCGAAAGGCTCGATCATGATGCATTTCCCAAAGATTTTTGGAATAAAATCAGTCATCTCAAAGGATCGACTGAGAAAAAGGAAGAAAATTAAAACATTAAAAGAAGATGGAAACATCGAAACAGAAGAAATTGAGACGTTATAACGATGCGATTGAAAGCCGGATCATGATGCATCTCCCAAAGATTTTTGGAATAAAATCAGTCATCTCAAAGGATCGACTGAGAAAAAGGACGAAAATTCAAACATTAAAAGAAGATGGAATCATCGAAACAGAAGAAACTAAGACGTTATAACAAAGCGATCGAAAGATTCGATCATGATGCATCTCCCAAAGATATTTGGAATAAAATCAGTCTTCTTAAAGGATCGACTGAGAAAAAGGAAGAAAGTTAAAACATTAAAAGAAGATGGAAACATCAAAACAGAAGAAATTGAGACGTTATAACGATGCGATCGAAAGCCTCGATCATGATGCATCTCCCAAAGATATTTGGAATAAAATCAGTCTTCTCAAAGGATCAACTGAGAAAAAGGAAGAAAAATAAAACATTAAAAGAAGATGGAATCATCGAAACAGAAGAAATTGAGACGTTATAACGATTCGTTCGAAAGCCTCGATCATGATGCATCTCCCAAAGATTTTTGCAATCAAATCAGTCATCTCAAAGAATCGACTCAGAAAAAGGAAGAAAATTCAAACATTAAAAGAAGATGGAATCATCGAAACAGAAGAAATTGAGACGTTATAACGATGCGATCGAAAGCCTCGATCATAAAGCATCTCCCAAAGATATTTAAAATAAAATCAGTCTTCCTAAAGGATCGACTGAGAAAAAGGTAGAAAATTAAAACATTAAAAGAAGATGGAAACATCGAAACAGAAGAAATTGAGACGTTATATCGATGCGATCGAAAGCCTCGATCATGATGCATTGCCCAAAGATTTTTGGAATAAAATCAGTCATCTCAAAGGATCGACTGAGAAAAAGGACGAAAATTCAAACATTAAAAGAAGATGGAATCATCGAAACAGAAGAAATTGAGACGTTATAAGGATGCGATTGAAAGCCGGATTATGATGCATCTCCCAAAGATTTTTAAAATAAAATCAGTTATCTCAAAGGATCGACTGAGAAAAAGGAAGAAAATTAAAACATTAAAAGAAGATGGAATCATCGAAACAGAAGAAATTGAGACGTTATAACGATGCGATCGAAAGCCTCGATCATGATGCATCTCCTAAAGATATTTGGAATAAAATCAGTCTTCTCAAAGGATCAACTGAGAAAAAGGAAGAAAATTCAAACATTAAAAGAAGATGGAATCATCGAAACAGAAGAAATTGAGACGTTATAACGATTCGTTCGAAAGCCTCGATCATGAGGCATCTCCCAAAGATTTTTGAAATTAAATCAGTCATCTCAAAGGATCGACTCAGAAAAAGGAAGAAAATTAAAACATTAAAAGAAGATGGAATCATCGAAACAGAAGAAATTGAGACGTTATAACGATGCGATCGAAAGCCTCGATCATAAAGCATCTCCCAAAGATATTTGGAATAAAATCAGTCTTCCTAAAGGATCGACTGAGAAAAAGGAAGAAAATTAAAACATTAAAAGAAGATGGAAACATCGAAACAGAAGAAATTGAGACGTTATAACGATGCGATCGAAAGCCTCGATCATAAAGCATCTCCCAAAGATATTTGGAATAAAATCAGTCTCCCTAGAGGATCGACCGAGAAAAAGGAAGAAAATTAAAACATTAAAAGAAGATGGAAACATCGAAACAGAAGAAATTGAGACGTTATAACGATGCGATCGAAAGCCTCGATCATGATGCATTGCCCAAAGATATTTGGAATAAAATCAGTCTTCTCAAAGGATCAACTGAGGAAAAGGAAGAAAATTCAAACATTAAAAGAAGATGGAATCATCGAAAGAGAAGAAATTGAGACGTTATAATGATTCGATCGAAAGCCTCGATCATGATGCATCTCCCAAATTTTTTTTAAATAAAATCAGTCATCTCAAAGGATCGACTGAGAAAAAGGAAGAAAATTAAAACATTAAAAGAAGATGGAAACATCAAAACAGAAGAAATTGAGACGTTATAACGATGCGATCGAAAGCCTCGATCATGATGCATCTCCTAAAGATATTTGGAATAAAATCAGTCTTCTCAAAGGATCAACTGAGAAAAAGGAAGAAAATTCAAACATTAAAAGAAGATGGAATCATCGAAACAGAAGAAATTGAGACGTTATAACGATTCGTTTGAAAGCCTCGATCATGATGCATCTCCCAAAGATTTTTGAAATTAAATCAGTCATCTCAAAGGATCGACTCAGAAAAAGGAAGAAAATTAAAACATTAAAAGAAGATGGAATCATCGAAACAGAAGAAATTGAGACGTTATAACGATGCGATCGAAAGCCTCGATCATAAAGCATCTCCCAAAGATATTTGGAATAAAATCAGTCTTCCTAAAGGATCGACTGAGAAAAAGGAAGAAAATTAAAACATTAAAAGAAGATGGAAACATCGAAACAGAAGAAATTGAGACGTTATAACGATGCGATCGAAAGCCTCGATCATGATGCATTGCCCAAAGATATTTGGAATAAAATCAGTCTTCTCAAAGGATCAACTGAGGAAAAGGAAGAAAATTCAAACATTAAAAGAAGATGGAATCATCGAAAGAGAAGAAATTGAGACGTTATAATGATTCGATCGAAAGCCTCGATCATGATGCATCTCCCAAATTTTTTTGAAATAAAATCAGTCATCTCAAAGGATCGACTGATAAAAAGGAAGAAAATTCAAACATTAAAAGAAGATGGAATCATCGGAACAGAAGAAATTGAGACGTTATAACAAAGCGATCGAAAGATTCGATCATGATGCATCTCCCAAAGATATTTGGAATAAAATCAGTCTTCTTAAAGGATCGACTGAGAAAAAGGAAGAAAATTAAAACATTAAAAGAAGATGGAAACATCGAAACAGAAGAAATTGAGACGTTATAACGATGCGATCGAAAGCCTCGATCATGATGCATCTCCCAAAGATATTTGGAATAAAATCAGTCTTCTCAAAGGATCATCTGAGAAAAAGGAAGAAAATTAAAACATTAAAAGAAGATGGAATCATCGAAACAGAAGAAATTGAGACGTTATAACGATTCGTTCGAAAGCCTCGATCATGATGCATCTCCCAAAGATTTTTGAAATCAAATCAGTCATCTCAAAGAATCGACTCAGAAAAAGGAAGAAAATTCAAACATTAAAAGAAGATGGAATCATCGAAACAGAAGAAATTGAGACGTTATAACGATGCGATCGAAAGCCTCGATCATAAAGCATCTCCCAAAGATATTTGGAATAAAATCAGTCTTCCTAAAGGATCGACTGATAAAAAGAAAGAAAATTGAAACATTAAAAGAAAATGGAAACATCGAACAGAAGAAATTGAGACGTTATACCGATGCGATCGAAAGCCTCGATCATGATGCATCTCCTAAAGGTATTTGGAATAAAATCAGTCTTCTCAATTGAATCGATTGGAAAAAAGGAAGAAAATAAAAATATTAAAAGTAGATGGAAACATCGAAGTAGAAGAAATTGAGACGTTATAACGATTCGATCGAAAGCCTCGATCTTGATGCATCTCCCAAATTTTTTTAAAATAAAATCAGTCATCTCAAAGGATCGACTGATAAAAAGAAAGAAAATTCAAACATTAAAAGAAGATGGAAACATCGAACAGAAGAAATTGAGACGTTATACCGATGCGATCGAAAGCCTCGATCATGATGCATCTCCTAAAGGTATTTGGAATAAAATCAGTCTTCTCAATGGAATCGATTGGAAAAAAGGAAGAAAATAAAAATATTAAAAGTAGATGGAAACATCGAAGTAGAAGAAATTGAGACGTTATAACGATTCGATCGAAAGCCTCGATCATGATGCATCTCCTAAAGATTTTTGGAATAAAATCAGTCATCTCAAAGGATCGACTAAGAAAAAGGAAGAAAATTAAAACATTAAAAGAAGATGGAAACATCGAAACAGAAGAAATTGAGACGTTATAACGATGCGATCGAAAGCCTCGATCATGATGGATCTCCTTAAGATATTTGGAATAAAATCAGTCTTCTCAATGGAATCGATTGAAAAAAAGGAAGAAAATAAAAATATTAAAAGTAGATGGAAACATCGAAGTAGAAGAAATTGAGACGTTATAACGATTCGATCGAAAGGCTCGATCATGATGCATTTCCCAAAGATTTTTGGAATAAAATCAGTCATCTCAAAGGATCGACTGAGAAAAAGGAAGAAAATTAAAACATTAAAAGAAGATGGAAACAT
Organism: Ceratothoa steindachneri; assembly: GCA_963969495.1. NCBI lineage: Eukaryota > Metazoa > Arthropoda > Malacostraca > Isopoda > Cymothoidae > Ceratothoa > Ceratothoa steindachneri. The sequence goes on along the minus strand of OZ018321.1, from coordinate 187,847,162 downwards.
CGAAACAGAAGAAATTGAGACGTTATAACGATGCGATTGAAAGCCGGATCATGATGCATCTCCCAAAGATTTTTGGAATAAAATCAGTCATCTCAAAGGATCGACTGAGAAAAAGGAAGAAAATTCAAACATTAAAAGAAGATGGAAACATCGAAACAGAAGAAATTGAGACGTTATAACGATGCGATCGAAAGCCTCGATCATGATGCATCTCCCAAAGATTTTTGGAATAAAATCAGTCATCTCAAAGGATCGAGTGAGAAAAAGGAAGAAAATTCAAACATTAAAAAAAGATGGAAACATCGAAACAGAAGAAATTGAGGCGTTATACCGAAGCGATCAAAAGCCTCGATCATGATGCATCTCCCAAAGATTTTTGGAATAAAATCAGTCATCTCAAAGGATCGACTGAGAAAAAGGAAGAAAATTAAAACATGAAAAGAAGATGGAAACATCGAAACAGAAGAAATTGAGACGTTATACCGATGCGATCGAAAGCCTCGATTATGATGCATCTCCCAAAGATTTTTGGAATAAAATCAGTCATCTCAAAGGATCGACTGAGAAAAAGGAAGAAAATTAAAACATTAAAAGAAGATGGAAACATAGAAACAGATGAAATTGAGACGTTATAACGATGCGATCGAAAGCCTCGATCATGATGCATTGCCCAAAGATATTTGGAATAAAATCAGTCTTCTCAGAGGATCAACTGAGGAAAAGGAAGCAAATTCAAACATTAAAAGAAGATGGAATCATTGAAAGAGAAGAAATTGAGACGTTATAATGATTCGATCCAAATCCTTGATCATGATGCATCTCCCAAATTTTTTTGAAATAAAATCAGTCATCTCAAAGGATCGACTGATAAAAAGGACGAAAATTCAAACATTAAAAGAAGATGGAATCATCGAAACAGAAGAAATTGAGACGTTATAACAAAGCGATCGAAAGATTCGATCATGATGCATCTCCTAAGGATATATGGATTAAAATCAGTCTTCTTAAAGGATCGACTGAGAAAAAGGAAGAAAATTAAAACATTAAAAGAAGATGGAAACATCGAAACAGAAGAAATTGAGACGTTATAACGATGCGATCGAAAGCCTCGATCATGATGCATCTCCCAAAGATATTTGGAATAAAATCAGTCTTCTCAAAGGATCAACTGAGAAAAAGGAAGAAAATTAAAACATTAAAAAAAGATGGAATCATCGAAACAGAAGAAATTGAGACGTTATAACGATTCGTTCGAAAGCCTCGATCATGATGCATCTCCCAAAGATTTTTGAAATCAAATCAGTCATCTCAAAGGATCGACTCAGAAAAAGGAAGAAAATTCAAACATTAAAAGAAGATGGAATCATCGAAACAGAAGAAATTAAGACGTTATAACAAAGCGATCGAAAGATTCGATCATGATGCATCTCCCAAAGATATTTGGAATAAAATCAGTCTTCTTAAAGGATCGACTGAGAAAAAGGAAGAAAGTTAAAACATTAAAAGAAGATGGAAACATCAAAACAGAAGAAATTGAGACGTTATAACGATGCGATCGAAAGCCTCGATCATGATGCATCTCCTAAAGGTATTTGGAATTAAATCAGTCTTCTCAATGGAATCGATTAGAAAAAAGGAAGAAAATAAAAATATTAAAAGTAGATGGAAACATCGAAGTAGAAGAAATTGAGACGTTATAACGATTCGATCGAAAGGCTCGATCATGATGCATTTCCCAAAGATTTATGGAATAAAATCAGTCATCTCAAAGGATCGACTGAGAAAAAGGAAGAAAATTAAAACATTAAAAGAAGATGGAAACATCGAAACAGAAGAAATTGACACGTTATAACGATGCGATTGAAAGCCGGATCATGATGCATCTCCCAAAGATTTTTGGAATAAAATCAGTCATCTCAAAGGATCGACTGAGAAAAAGGAAGAAAATTCAAACATTAAAAGAAGATGGAATCATCGAAACAGAAGAAATTAAGACGTTATAACAAAGCGATCGAAAGATTCGATCATGATGCATCTCCCAAAGATATTTGGAATAAAATCAGTCTTCTTAAAGGATCGACTGAGAAAAAGGAAGAAAGTTAAAACATTAAAAGAAGATGGAAACATCAAAACAGAAGAAATTGAGACGTTATAACGATGCGATCGAAAGCCTCGATCATGATGCATCTCCCAAAGATATTTGGAATAAAATCAGTCTTCTCAAAGGATCAACTGAGAAAAAGGAAGAAAAATAAAACATTAAAAGAAGATGGAATCATCGAAACAGAAGAAATTGAGACGTTATAACGATTCGTTCGAAAGCCTCGATCATGATGCATCTCCCAAAGATTTTTGCAATCAAATCAGTCATCTCAAAGAATCGACTCAGAAAAAGGAAGAAAATTCAAACATTAAAAGAAGATGGAATCATCGAAACAGAAGAAATTGAGACGTTATAACGATGCGATCGAAAGCCTCGATCATAAAGCATCTCCCAAAGATATTTGGAATAAAATCAGTCTTCCTAAAGGATCGACTGAGAAAAAGGTAGAAAATTAAAACATTAAAAGAAGATGGAAACATCGAAACAGAAGAAATTGAGACGTTATATCGATGCGATCGAAAGCCTCGATCATGATGCATTGCCCAAAGATTTTTGGAATAAAATCAGTCATCTCAAAGGATCGACTGAGAAAAAGGACGAAAATTCAAACATTAAAAGAAGATGGAATCATCGAAACAGAAGAAATTGAGACGTTATAAGGATGCGATTGAAAGCCGGATTATGATGCATCTCCCAAAGATTTTTAAAATAAAATCAGTTATCTCAAAGGATCGACTGAGAAAAAGGAAGAAAATTAAAACATTAAAAGAAGATGGAATCATCGAAACAGAAGAAATTGAGACGTTATAACGATGCGATCGAAAGCCTCGATCATGATGCATCTCCTAAAGATATTTGGAATAAAATCAGTCTTCTCAAAGGATCAACTGAGAAAAAGGAAGAAAATTCAAACATTAAAAGAAGATGGAATCATCGAAACAGAAGAAATTGAGACGTTATAACGATTCGTTCGAAAGCCTCGATCATGAGGCATCTCCCAAAGATTTTTGAAATTAAATCAGTCATCTCAAAGGATCGACTCAGAAAAAGGAAGAAAATTAAAACATTAAAAGAAGATGGAATCATCGAAACAGAAGAAATTGAGACGTTATAACGATGCGATCGAAAGCCTCGATCATAAAGCATCTCCCAAAGATATTTGGAATAAAATCAGTCTCCCTAGAGGATCGACCGAGAAAAAGGAAGAAAATTAAAACATTAAAAGAAGATGGAAACATCGAAACAGGAGAAATTGAGACGTTATAACGATGCGATCGAAAGCCTCGATCATGATGCATTGCCCAAAGATATTTGGAATAAAATCAGTCTTCTCAAAGGATCAACTGAGGAAAAGGAAGAAAATTCAAACATTAAAAGAAGATGGAATCATCGAAAGAGAAGAAATTGAGACGTTATAATGATTCGATCGAAAGCCTCGATCATAATGCATCTCCCAAATTTTTTTTAAATAAAATCAGTCATCTCAAAGGATCGACTGAGAAAAAGGAAGAAAATTAAAACATTAAAAGAAGATGGAAACATCAAAACAGAAGAAATTGAGACGTTATAACGATGCGATCGAAAGCCTCGATCATGATGCATCTCCTAAAGATATTTGGAATAAAATCAGTCTTCTCAAAGGATCAACTGAGAAAAAGGAAGAAAATTCAAACATTAAAAGAAGATGGAATCATCGAAACAGAAGAAATTGAGACGTTATAACGATTCGTTTGAAAGCCTCGATCATGATGCATCTTCCAAAGATTTTTGAAATTAAATCAGTCATCTCAAAGGATCGACTCAGAAAAAGGAAGAAAATTAAAACATTAAAAGAAGATGGAATCATCGAAACAGAAGAAATTGAGACGTTATAACGATGCGATCGAAAGCCTCGATCATAAAGCATCTCCCAAAGATATTTGGAATAAAATCAGTCTTCCTAAAGGATCGACTGAGAAAAAGGAAGAAAATTAAAACATTAAAAGAAGATGGAAACATCGAAACAGAAGAAATTGAGACGTTATAACGATGCGATCGAAAGCCTCGATCATGATGCATTGCCCAAAGATATTTGGAATAAAATCAGTCTTCTCAAAGGATCAACTGAGGAAAAGGAAGAAAATTCAAACATTAAAAGAAGATGGAATCATCGAAAGAGAAGAAATTGAGACGTTATAATGATTCGATCGAAAGCCTCGATCATGATGCATCTCCTAAATTTTTTTGAAATAAAATCAGTCATCTCAAAGGATCGACTGATAAAAAGGAAGAAAATTCAAACATTAAAAGAAGATGGAATCATCGGAACAGAAGAAATTGAGACGTTATAACAAAGCGATCGAAAGATTCGATCATGATGCATCTCCCAAAGATATTTGGAATAAAATCAGTCTTCTTAAAGGATCGACTGAGAAAAAGGAAGAAAATTAAAACATTAAAAGAAGATGGAAACATCGAAACAGAAGAAATTGAGACGTTATAACGATGCGATCGAAAGCCTCGATCATGATGCATCTCCCAAAGATATTTGGAATAAAATCAGTCTTCTCAAAGGATCATCTGAGAAAAAGGAAGAAAATTAAAACATTAAAAGAAGATGGAATCATCGAAACAGAAGAAATTGAGACGTTATAACGATTCGTTCGAAAGCCTCGATCATGATGCATCTCCCAAAGATTTTTGAAATCAAATCAGTCATCTCAAAGAATCGACTCAGAAAAAGGAAGAAAATTCAAACATTAAAAGAAGATGGAATCATCGAAACAGAAGAAATTGAGACGTTATAACGATGCGATCGAAAGCCTCGATCATAAAGCATCTCCCAAAGATATTTGGAATAAAATCAGTCTTCCTAAAGGATCGACTGATAAAAAGAAAGAAAATTGAAACATTAAAAGAAAATGGAAACATCGAACAGAAGAAATTGAGACGTTATACCGATGCGATCGAAAGCCTCGATCATGATGCATCTCCTAAAGGTATTTGGAATAAAATCAGTCTTCTCAATTGAATCGATTGGAAAAAAGGAAGAAAATAAAAATATTAAAAGTAGATGGAAACATCGAAGTAGAAGAAATTGAGACGTTATAACGATTCGATCGAAAGCCTCGATCTTGATGCATCTCCCAAATTTTTTTAAAATAAAATCAGTCATCTCAAAGGATCGACTGATAAAAAGAAAGAAAATTCAAACATTAAAAGAAGATGGAAACATCGAACAGAAGAAATTGAGACGTTATACCGATGCGATCGAAAGCCTCGATCATGATGCATCTCCTAAAGGTATTTGGAATAAAATCAGTCTTCTCAATGGAATCGATTGGAAAAAAGGAAGAAAATAAAAATATTAAAAGTAGATGGAAACATCGAAGTAGAAGAAATTGAGACGTTATAACGATTCGATCGAAAGCCTCGATCATGATGCATCTCCTAAAGATTTTTGGAATAAAATCAGTCATCTCAAAGGATCGACTAAGAAAAAGGAAGAAAATTAAAACATTAAAAGAAGATGGAAACATCGAAACAGAAGAAATTGAGACGTTATAACGATGCGATCGAAAGCCTCGATCATGATGGATCTCCTTAAGATATTTGGAATAAAATCAGTCTTCTCAATGGAATCGATTGAAAAAAAGGAAGAAAATAAAAATATTAAAAGTAGATGGAAACATCGAAGTAGAAGAAATTGAGACGTTATAACGATTCGATCGAAAGGCTCGATCATGATGCATTTCCCAAAGATTTTTGGAATAAAATCAGTCATCTCAAAGGATCGACTGAGAAAAAGGAAGAAAATTAAAACATTAAAAGAAGATGGAAACATCGAAACAGAAGAAATTGAGACGTTATAACGATGCGATTGAAAGCCGGATCATGATGCATCTCCCAAAGATTTTTGGAATAAAATCAGTCATCTCAAAGGATCGACTGAGAAAAAGGAAGAAAATTCAAACATTAAAAGAAGATGGAAACATCGAAACAGAAGAAATTGAGACGTTATAACGATGCGATCGAAAGCCTCGATCATGATGCATCTCCCAAAGATTTTTGGAATAAAATCAGTCATCTCAAAGGATCGAGTGAGAAAAAGGAAGAAAATTCAAACATTAAAAAAAGATGGAAACATCGAAACAGAAGAAATTGAGGCGTTATACCGAAGCGATCAAAAGCCTCGATCATGATGCATCTCCCAAAGATTTTTGGAATAAAATCAGTCATCTCAAAGGATCGACTGAGAAAAAGGAAGAAAATTAAAACATGAAAAGAAGATGGAAACATCGAAACAGAAGAAATTGAGACGTTATACCGATGCGATCGAAAGCCTCGATTATGATGCATCTCCCAAAGATTTTTGGAATAAAATCAGTCATCTCAAAGGATCGACTGAGAAAAAGGAAGAAAATTAAAACATTAAAAGAAGATGGAAACATAGAAACAGATGAAATTGAGACGTTATAACGATGCGATCGAAAGCCTCGATCATGATGCATTGCCCAAAGATATTTGGAATAAAATCAGTCTTCTCAGAGGATCAACTGAGGAAAAGGAAGCAAATTCAAACATTAAAAGAAGATGGAATCATTGAAAGAGAAGAAATTGAGACGTTATAATGATTCGATCCAAATCCTTGATCATGATGCATCTCCCAAATTTTTTTGAAATAAAATCAGTCATCTCAAAGGATCGACTGATAAAAAGGAAGAAAATTCAAACATTAAAAGAAGATGGAATCATCGAAACAGAAGAAATTGAGACGTTATAACAAAGCGATCGAAAGATTCGATCATGATGCATCTCCTAAGGATATATGGATTAAAATCAGTCTTCTTAAAGGATCGACTGAGAAAAAGGAAGAAAATTAAAACATTAAAAGAAGATGGAAACATCGAAACAGAAGAAATTGAGACGTTATAACGATGCGATCGAAAGCCTCGATCATGATGCATCTCCCAAAGATATTTGGAATAAAATCAGTCTTCTCAAAGGATCAACTGAGAAAAAGGAAGAAAATTAAAACATTAAAAAAAGATGGAATCATCGAAACAGAAGAAATTGAGACGTTATAACGATTCGTTCGAAAGCCTCGATCATGATGCATCTCCCAAAGATTTTTGAAATCAAATCAGTCATCTCAAAGGATCGACTCAGAAAAAGGAAGAAAATTCAAACATTAAAAGAAGATGGAATCATCGAAACAGAAGAAATTAAGACGTTATAACAAAGCGATCGAAAGATTCGATCATGATGCATCTCCTAAAGATATTTGGAATAAAATCAGTCTTCTTAAAGGATCGACTGAGAAAAAGGAAGAAAGTTAAAACATTAAAAGAAGATGGAAACATCAAAACAGAAGAAATTGAGACGTTATAACGATGCGATCGAAAGCCTCGATCATGATGCATCTCCTAAAGGTATTTGGAATTAAATCAGTCTTCTCAATGGAATCGATTAGAAAAAAGGAAGAAAATAAAAATATTAAAAGTAGATGGAAACATCGAAGTAGAAGAAATTGAGACGTTATAACGATTCGATCGAAAGGCTCGATCATGATGCATTTCCCAAAGATTTATGGAATAAAATCAGTCATCTCAAAGGATCGACTGAGAAAAAGGAAGAAAATTAAAACATTAAAAGAAGATGGAAACATCGAAACAGAAGAAATTGACACGTTATAACGATGCGATTGAAAGCCGGATCATGATGCATCTCCCAAAGATTTTTGGAATAAAATCAGTCATCTCAAAGGATCGACTGAGAAAAAGGAAGAAAATTCAAACATTAAAAGAAGATGGAATCATCGAAACAGAAGAAATTAAGACGTTATAACAAAGCGATCGAAAGATTCGATCATGATGCATCTCCCAAAGATATTTGGAATAAAATCAGTCTTCTTAAAGGATCGACTGAGAAAAAGGAAGAAAGTTAAAACATTAAAAGAAGATGGAAACATCAAAACAGAAGAAATTGAGACGTTATAACGATGCGATCGAAAGCCTCGATCATGATGCATCTCCCAAAGATATTTGGAATAAAATCAGTCTTCTCAAAGGATCAACTGAGAAAAAGGAAGAAAAATAAAACATTAAAAGAAGATGGAATCATCGAAACAGAAGAAATTGAGACGTTATAACGATTCGTTCGAAAGCCTCGATCATGATGCATCTCCCAAAGATTTTTGCAATCAAATCAGTCATCTCAAAGAATCGACTCAGAAAAAGGAAGAAAATTCAAACATTAAAAGAAGATGGAATCATCGAAACAGAAGAAATTGAGACGTTATAACGATGCGATCGAAAGCCTCGATCATAAAGCATCTCCCAAAGATATTTGGAATAAAATCAGTCTTCCTAAAGGATCGACTGAGAAAAAGGTAGAAAATTAAAACATTAAAAGAAGATGGAAACATCGAAACAGAAGAAATTGAGACGTTATATCGATGCGATCGAAAGCCTCGATCATGATGCATTGCCCAAAGATTTTTGGAATAAAATCAGTCATCTCAAAGGATCGACTGAGAAAAAGGACGAAAATTCAAACATTAAAAGAAGATGGAATCATCGAAACAGAAGAAATTGAGACGTTATAAGGATGCGATTGAAAGCCGGATTATGATGCATCTCCCAAAGATTTTTAAAATAAAATCAGTTATCTCAAAGGATCGACTGAGAAAAAGGAAGAAAATTAAAACATTAAAAGAAGATGGAATCATCGAAACAGAAGAAATTGAGACGTTATAACGATGCGATCGAAAGCCTCGATCATGATGCATCTCCTAAAGATATTTGGAATAAAATCAGTCTTCTCAAAGGATCAACTGAGAAAAAGGAAGAAAATTCAAACATTAAAAGAAGATGGAATCATCGAAACAGAAGAAATTGAGACGTTATAACGATTCGTTCGAAAGCCTCGATCATGAGGCATCTCCCAAAGATTTTTGAAATTAAATCAGTCATCTCAAAGGATCGACTCAGAAAAAGGAAGAAAATTAAAACATTAAAAGAAGATGGAATCATCGAAACAGAAGAAATTGAGACGTTATAACGATGCGATCGAAAGCCTCGATCATAAAGCATCTCCCAAAGATATTTGGAATAAAATCAGTCTCCCTAGAGGATCGACCGAGAAAAAGGAAGAAAATTAAAACATTAAAAGAAGATGGAAACATCGAAACAGGAGAAATTGAGACGTTATAACGATGCGATCGAAAGCCTCGATCATGATGCATTGCCCAAAGATATTTGGAATAAAATCAGTCTTCTCAAAGGATCAACTGAGGAAAAGGAAGAAAATTCAAACATTAAAAGAAGATGGAATCATCGAAAGAGAAGAAATTGAGACGTTATAATGATTCGATCGAAAGCCTCGATCATAATGCATCTCCCAAATTTTTTTTAAATAAAATCAGTCATCTCAAAGGATCGACTGAGAAAAAGGAAGAAAATTAAAACATTAAAAGAAGATGGAAACATCAAAACAGAAGAAATTGAGACGTTATAACGATGCGATCGAAAGCCTCGATCATGATGCATCTCCTAAAGATATTTGGAATAAAATCAGTCTTCTCAAAGGATCAACTGAGAAAAAGGAAGAAAATTCAAACATTAAAAGAAGATGGAATCATCGAAACAGAAGAAATTGAGACGTTATAACGATTCGTTTGAAAGCCTCGATCATGATGCATCTTCCAAAGATTTTTGAAATTAAATCAGTCATCTCAAAGGATCGACTCAGAAAAAGGAAGAAAATTAAAACATTAAAAGAAGATGGAATCATCGAAACAGAAGAAATTGAGACGTTATAACGATGCGATCGAAAGCCTCGATCATAAAGCATCTCCCAAAGATATTTGGAATAAAATCAGTCTTCCTAAAGGATCGACTGAGAAAAAGGAAGAAAATTAAAACATTAAAAGAAGATGGAAACATCGAAACAGAAGAAATTGAGACGTTATAACGATGCGATCGAAAGCCTCGATCATGATGCATTGCCCAAAGATATTTGGAATAAAATCAGTCTTCTCAAAGGATCAACTGAGGAAAAGGAAGAAAATTCAAACATTAAAAGAAGATGGAATCATCGAAAGAGAAGAAATTGAGACGTTATAATGATTCGATCGAAAGCCTCGATCATGATGCATCTCCTAAATTTTTTTGAAATAAAATCAGTCATCTCAAAGGATCGACTGATAAAAAGGAAGAAAATTCAAACATTAAAAGAAGATGGAATCATCGGAACAGAAGAAATTGAGACGTTATAACAAAGCGATCGAAAGATTCGATCATGATGCATCTCCCAAAGATATTTGGAATAAAATCAGTCTTCTTAAAGGATCGACTGAGAAAAAGGAAGAAAATTAAAACATTAAAAGAAGATGGAAACATCGAAACAGAAGAAATTGAGACGTTATAACGATGCGATCGAAAGCCTCGATCATGATGCATCTCCCAAAGATATTTGGAATAAAATCAGTCTTCTCAAAGGATCATCTGAGAAAAAGGAAGAAAATTAAAACATTAAAAGAAGATGGAATCATCGAAACAGAAGAAATTGAGACGTTATAACGATTCGTTCGAAAGCCTCGATCATGATGCATCTCCCAAAGATTTTTGAAATCAAATCAGTCATCTCAAAGAATCGACTCAGAAAAAGGAAGAAAATTCAAACATTAAAAGAAGATGGAATCATCGAAACAGAAGAAATTGAGACGTTATAACGATGCGATCGAAAGCCTCGATCATAAAGCATCTCCCAAAGATATTTGGAATAAAATCAGTCTTCCTAAAGGATCGACTGATAAAAAGAAAGAAAATTGAAACATTAAAAGAAAATGGAAACATCGAACAGAAGAAATTGAGACGTTATACCGATGCGATCGAAAGCCTCGATCATGATGCATCTCCTAAAGGTATTTGGAATAAAATCAGTCTTCTCAATTGAATCGATTGGAAAAAAGGAAGAAAATAAAAATATTAAAAGTAGATGGAAACATCGAAGTAGAAGAAATTGAGACGTTATAACGATTCGATCGAAAGCCTCGATCATGATGCATCTCCCAAATTTTTTTAAAATAAAATCAGTCATCTCAAAGGATCGACTGATAAAAAGAAAGAAAATTCAAACATTAAAAGAAGATGGAAACATCGAACAGAAGAAATTGAGACGTTATACCGATGCGATCGAAAGCCTCGATCATGATGCATCTCCTAAAGGTATTTGGAATAAAATCAGTCTTCTCAATGGAATCGATTGGAAAAAAGGAAGAAAATAAAAATATTAAAAGTAGATGGAAACATCGAAGTAGAAGAAATTGAGACGTTATAACGATTCGATCGAAAGCCTCGATCATGATGCATCTCCTAAAGATTTTTGGAATAAAATCAGTCATCTCAAAGGATCGACTAAGAAAAAGGAAGAAAATTAAAACATTAAAAGAAGATGGAAACATCGAAACAGAAGAAATTGAGACGTTATAACGATGCGATCGAAAGCCTCGATCATGATGGATCTCCTTAAGATATTTGGAATAAAATCAGTCTTCTCAATGGAATCGATTGAAAAAAAGGAAGAAAATAAAAATATTAAAAGTAGATGGAAACATCGAAGTAGAAGAAATTGAGACGTTATAACGATTCGATCGAAAGGCTCGATCATGATGCATTTCCCAAAGATTTTTGGAATAAAATCAGTCATCTCAAAGGATCGACTGAGAAAAAGGAAGAAAATTAAAACATTAAAAGAAGATGGAAACATCGAAACAGAAGAAATTGAGACGTTATAACGATGCGATTGAAAGCCGGATCATGATGCATCTCCTAAAGATTTTTGGAATAAAATCAGTCATCTCAAAGGATCGACTGAGAAAAAGGAAGAAAATTCAAACATTAAAAGAAGATGGAAACATCGAAACAGAAGAAATTGAGACGTTATAACGATGCGATCGAAAGCCTCGATCATGATGCATCTCCCAAAGATTTTTGGAATAAAATCAGTCATCTCAAAGGATCGAGTGAGAAAAAGGAAGAAAATTCAAACATTAAAAAAAGATGGAAACATCGAAACAGAAGAAATTGAGGCGTTATACCGAAGCGATCAAAAGCCTCGATCATGATGCATCTCCCAAAGATTTTTGGAATAAAATCAGTCATCTCAAAGGATCGACTGAGAAAAAGGAAGAAAATTAAAACATGAAAAGAAGATGGAAACATCGAAACAGAAGAAATTGAGACGTTATACCGATGCGATCGAAAGCCTCGATTATGATGCATCTCCCAAAGATTTTTGGAATAAAATCAGTCATCTCAAAGGATCGACTGAGAAAAAGGAAGAAAATTAAAACATTAAAAGAAGATGGAAACATAGAAACAGATGAAATTGAGACGTTATAACGATGCGATCGAAAGCCTCGATCATGATGCATTGCCCAAAGATATTTGGAATAAAATCAGTCTTCTCAGAGGATCAACTGAGGAAAAGGAAGCAAATTCAAACATTAAAAGAAGATGGAATCATTGAAAGAGAAGAAATTGAGACGTTATAATGATTCGATCCAAATCCTTGATCATGATGCATCTCCCAAATTTTTTTGAAATAAAATCAGTCATCTCAAAGGATCGACTGATAAAAAGGAAGAAAATTCAAACATTAAAAGAAGATGGAATCATCGAAACAGAAGAAATTGAGACGTTATAACAAAGCGATCGAAAGATTCGATCATGATGCATCTCCTAAGGATATATGGATTAAAATCAGTCTTCTTAAAGGATCGACTGAGAAAAAGGAAGAAAATTAAAACATTAAAAGAAGATGGAAACATCGAAACAGAAGAAATTGAGACGTTATAACGATGCGATCGAAAGCCTCGATCATGATGCATCTCCCAAAGATATTTGGAATAAAATCAGTCTTCTCAAACGATCAACTGAGAAAAAGGAAGAAAATTAAAACATTAAAAAAAGATGGAATCATCGAAACAGAAGAAATTGAGACGTTATAACGATTCGTTCGAAAGCCTCGATCATGATGCATCTCCCAAAGATTTTTGAAATCAAATCAGTCATCTCAAAGGATCGACTCAGAAAAAGGAAGAAAATTCAAACATTAAAAGAAGATAGAATCATCGAAACAGAAGAAATTAAGACGTTATAACGATGCGATCGAAAGCCTCGATTATAAAGCATCTTCCAAAGATTTTTGGAATAAAATCAGTCTTCCTAAAAGATCGACTGAGAAAAAGGAAGAAAATTAAAACATTAAAAGAAGATGGAAACTTCGAAACAGAAGAAATTGAGACGTTATAACGATGCGATCGAAAGCCTCGATCAAAGAGCATCTCCCAAATATATTTGGAATAAAATCAGTCTTCCTAAAGGATCGACTGAGAAAAAGGAAGAAAATTAAAACATTAAAAGAAGATGGAAACATCGAAACAGAAGAAATTGAGACGTTATAACGATGCGATCGAAAGCCTCGATCATGATGCATTGCCCAAAGATATTTGGAATAAAATCAGTCTTCTCAAAGGATCAACTGAGGAAAAGGAAGAAAATTCAAACATTAAAAGAAGATGGAATCATTGAAAGAGAAGAAATTGAGACGTTATAATGATTCGATCGAAAGCCTTGATCATGATGCATCTCCCAAATTTTTTTGAAATAAAATCAGTCATCTCAAAGGATCGACTGGAAAAAAGGAAGAAAATTCAAACATTAAAAGAAGATGGAATCATCGAAACAGAAGAAATTGAGACATTATAACAAAGCGATCGAAAGATTCGATCATGATGCATCTCCCAAGGATATTTGGATTAAAATCAGTCTTCTTAAAGGATCGACTGTGAAAAAGGAAGAAAATTAAAACATTAAAAGAAGATAGAAACATCGAAACAGAAGAAATTGAGACGTTATAACGATGCGATCGAAAGCCTCGATCATGATGCATCTCCCAAAGATTTTTGAAATCAAATCAGTCATCTCAAAGGATCGCCTCAAAAAAAGGAAGAAAATTCAAACATTAAAAGAAGATGGAAACATCGAAACAGAAGAAATTGAGACGTTATAACGATGCGATTGAAAGCCGGATCATGATGCATCTCCCAAAGATTTTTGGAATAAAATCAGTCATCTCAAAGGATCGACTGAGAAAAAGGAAGAAAATTCAAACATTAAAAGAAGATGGAAACATCGAAACAGAAGAAATTGAGACGTTATAACGATGCGATCGAAAGCCTCGATCATGATGCATCTCCCAAAGATTTTTGGAATAAAATCAGTCATCTCAAAGGATCGACTGAGAAAAAGGACGAAAATTCAAACATTAAAAGAAGATGGAATCATCGAAACAGAAGAAATTGAGACGTTATAACGATTCGTACGAAAGCCTCGATCATGATGCATCTCCCAAAGATTTTTGAAATCAAATCAGTCATCTCAAAGGATCGACTCAGAAAAAGGAAGAAAATTAAAACATTAAAAGAAGATGGAATCATCGAAACAGAAGAAATTGAGACGTTATAACGATGCGATCGAAAGCCTCGATCATAAAGCATCTCCCAAAAATATTTGGAATAAAATCAGTATTCCTAGAGGATCGACTGAGAAAAAGGAAGAAAATTAAAACATTAAAAGAAGATGGAAACTTCGAAACAGAAGAAATTGAGACGTTATAACGATGCGATCGAAAGCCTCGATCATGATGCATCTCCTAAAGATATTTGGAGTAAAATCAGTCATCTCAAAGGATCAACTGAGGAAAAGGAAGAAAATTCAAACATTAAAAGAAGATGGAATCATTGAAAGAGAAGAAATTGAGACGTTATAATGATTCGATCGAAAGCCTCGATGATGATGCATCTCCCAAATTTTTTTGAAATAAAATCAGTCATCTCAAAGGATCGACTGATAAAAAGGAAGAAAATTCAAACATTAAAAGAAGATGGAATCATCGAAACAGAAGAAATTGAGACGTTATAACAAAGCGATCGAAAGATTCGATCATGATGCATCTCCCAAGGATATTTGGATTAAAATCAGTCTTCTTAAAGGATCGACTGAGAAAAAGGAAGAAAATTAAAACATTAAAAGAAGATGGAAACATCGAAACAGAAGAAATTGAGACGTTATAACTATGCGATCGAAAGCCTCGATCATGATGCATCTCCTAAAGATATTTGGAATAAAATCAGTATTCTCAAAGGATCAACTGAGAAAAAGGAAGAAAATTCAAACATTAAAAGAAGATGGAATCATCGAAACAAAAGAAATTGAGACGTTATAACGATTCGTTCGAAAGCCTCGATCATGATGCATCTCCCAAAGATTTTTGAAATCAAATCAGTCATCTCAAAGGATCGACTCAGAAAAAGGTAGAAAATTCAAACATTAAAAGAAGATGGAATCATCGAAACAGAAGAAATTGAGACGTTATAACGATGCGATCGAAAGCCTCGATCATAAAGCATCTCCCAAAGATATTTGGAATAAAATCAGTCTTCCTAAAGGATCGACTGAGAAAAAGGAAGAAAATTAAAACATTAAAAGAAGATGGAAACATCGAAACAGAAGAAATTGAGACGTTATAACGATGCGATCGAAAGCCTCGATCATGATGCATCTCCTAAAGATATTTGGAATAAAATCAGTCTTCTCAAAGGATCAACTGAGAAAAAGGAAGAAAATTAAAACATTAAAAGAAGATGGAATCATCGAAAGAGAAGAAATTGAGACGTTATAACGATTCGTTCGAAAGCCTCGATCATGATGCATCTCCCAAAGATTTTTGAAATCAAATCAGTCATCTCAAAGGATCGACTCAGAAAAAAGGAAGAAAATTCAAACATTAAAAGAAGATGGAATCATCGAAACAGAAGAAATTAAGACGTTATAACGATGCGATTGAAAGCCTCGATCATAAAGCATCTTCCAAAGATTTTTGGAATAAAATCAGTCTTCCTAAAAGATCGACTGAGAAAAAGGAAGAAAATTAAAACATTTAAAGAAGATGGAAACTTCGAAACAGAAGAAATTGAGATGTTATAACGATGCGATCAAAAGCCTCGATCATGATGCATCTCCTAAAGATATTTGGAGTAAAATCAGTCATCTCAAAGGATCGACTGAGAAAAAGGACGAAAATCTAAACATTAATTGAAGATGGAATCATCGAAACAGAAGAAATTGAGACGTTATAACGATTCGTTGGAAAGCCTCGATCATGATGCATCTCCCAAAGATTTTTGAAATCAAATCAGTCATGTCTAAGGATCGACTCAGAAAAAGGTAGAAAATTCAAACATTAAAAGAAGATGGAATCATCGAAACAGAGGAAATTGAGACGTTATAACGATGCGATCGAAAGCCTCGATCATAAAGCATCTCCCAAAGATATTTGGAATAAAATCAGTCTTCCTAAAGGATCGACTGAGAAAAAGGAAGAAAATTAAAACATTAAAAGAAGATGGAAACATCGAAACAGAAGAAATTGAGACGTTATAACGATGCGATCGAAAGCCTCGATCATGATGCATCTCCCAAAGATATTTGGAATAAAATCAGTCTTCTCAAAGGATCAACTGAGAAAAAGGAAGAAAATTAAAACATTAAAAGAAGATGGAATCATCGAAACAGAAGAAATTGAGACGTTATAACGATTCGTTCGAAAGCCTCGATCATGATGCATCTCCCAAAGATTTTTGAAATCAAATCAGTCATCTCAAAGGATCGACTCAGAAAAAGGAAGAAAATTCAAACATTAAAAGAAGATAGAATCATCGAAACAGAAGAAATTAAGACGTTATAACGATGCGATCGAAAGCCTCGATTATAAAGCATCTTCCAAAGATTTTTGGAATAAAATCAGTCTTCCTAAAAGATCGACTGAGAAAAAGGAAGAAAATTAAAACATTAAAAGAAGATGGAAACTTCGAAACAGAAGAAATTGAGACGTTATAACGATGCGATCGAAAGCCTCGATCATGATGCATTCCTAAAGATAATTGGAGTAAAATCAGTCTTCTCAATAAAATCGATTGGAAAAAAGGAAGAAAAAAAAATATTAAAAGTAGATGGAAACATCGAAATAGAAGAAATTGAGACGTTATAACGATTCGATCGAAAGCCTCGATCATGATGCATCTTCCAAATTTTTTTGAAATAAAATCAGTCATCTCAAAGGATCGATTGATAAAAAGAAAGAAAATTCAAACATTAAAAGAAGATGGAAACATCGAACAGAAGAAATTGAGACGTTATACCGATGCGATCGAAAGCCTCGATCATGATGCATCTCCTAAAGGTATTTGGAATAAAATCAGTCTTCTCAATTGAATCGATTGGAAAAAAGGAAGAAAATAAAAATATTAAAAGTAGATGGAAACATCGAAATAGAAGAAATTGAGACGTTATAACGATTCGATCGAAAGCCTCGATCATGATGCATCTCCCAAAGATTTTTGGAATAAAATCAGTCATCTCAAAGGATCGACTAAGAAAAAGGAAGAAAATTAAAACATTAAAAGAAGATGGAAACATCGAAACAGAAGAAATTGAGACGTTATAACGATGCGATTGAAAGCCGGATCATGATGCATCTCCCAAAGATTTTTGGAATAAAATCAGTCATCTCAAAGGATCGACTGAGAAAAAGGAAGAAAATTCAAACATTAAAAGAAGATGGAAACATCGAAACAGAAGAAATTGAGACGTTATAACGATGCGATCGAAAGTCTCGATCATGATGCATCTCCCAAAGATTTTTGGAATAAAATCAGTCATCTCAAAGGATCGACTGAGAAAAAGGACGAAAATTCAAACATTAAAAGAAGATGGAATCATCGAAACAGAAGAAATTGAGACGTTATAACGATTCGTACGAAAGCCTCGATCATGATGCATCTCCCAAAGATTTTTGAAATCAAATCAGTCATCTCAAAGGATCGACTCAGAAAAAGGAAGAAAATTAAAACATTAAAAGAAGATGGAATCATCGAAACAGAAGAAATTGAGACGTTATAACGATGCGATCGAAAGCCTCGATCATAAAGCATCTCCCAAAAATATTTGGAATAAAATCAGTATTCCTAGAGGATCGACTGAGAAAAAGGAAGAAAATTAAAACATTAAAAGAAGATGGAAACATCGAAACAGAAGAAATTGAGACGTTATAACAATGCGATCGAAAGCCTCGATCATGATGCATTGCCCAAAGATATTTGGAATAAAATCAGTCTTCTCAATGGAATCGATTGGAAAAAAGGAAGAAAATAAAAATATTAAAAGAAGATGGAATCAACGAAAGAGAAGAAATTGAGACGTTATAATGATTCGATCGAAAGCCTCGATCATAATGCATCTCCCAAATTTTTTTGAAACAAAATCAGTCATCTTAAAGGATCGACTGATAAAAAGAAAGAAAATTCAAACATTAAAAGAAGATGGAAACATCGAACAGAAGAAATTGAGACGTTATACCGATGCGATCGAAAGCCTCGATCATGATGCATCTCCTAAAGGTATTTGGAATAAAATCAGTCTTCTCAATTGAATCGATTGGAAAAAAGGAAGAAAATAAAAATATTAAAAGTAGATGGAAACATCAAAGTAGAAGAAATTGAGACGTTATAACGATTCGATCGAAAGCCTCGATCATGATGCATCTCCCAAAGATTTTTGGAATAAAATCAGTCATCTCAAAGGATCGACTAAGAAAAAGGAAGAAAATTAAAACATTAAAAGAAGATGGAAACATCGAAACAGAAGAAATTGAGACGTTATAACGATGCGATCGAAAGCCTCGATCATGATGGATCTCCTTAAGATATTTGGAATAAAATCAGACTTCTCAATGGAATCGATTGGAAAAAAGGAAGAAAATAAAAATATTAAAAGTAGATGGAAACATCGAAGTAGAAGAAATTGAGACGTTATAACGATTCGATCGAAAGGCTCGATCATGATGCATTTCCCAAAGATTTTTGGAATAAAATCAGTCATCTCAAAGGATCGACTGAGAAAAAGGAAGAAAATTAAAACATTAAAAGAAGATGGAAACATCGAAACAGAAGAAATTGAGATGTTATAACGATGTGATTGAAAGACGGATCATGATGCATCTCCCAAAGATTTTTGGAATAAAATCAGTCATCTCAAAGGATCGACTGAGAAAAAGGAAGAAAATTCAAACATTAAAAGAAGATGGAAACATCGAAACAGAAGAAATTGAGACGTTATAACGATGCGATCGAAAGCCTCGATCATGATGCATCTCCCAAAGATTTTTGCAATAAAATCAGTCATCTCAAAGGATCGACTGAGAAAAAGGACGAAAATTCAAACATTAAAAGAAGATGGAATCATCGAAACAGAAGAAATTGAGACGTTATAAGGATGCGATTGAAAGCCGGATTATGATGCATCTCCCAAAGATTTTTAAAATAAAATCAGTTATCTCAAAGGATCGACTGAGAAAAAGGAAGAAAATTAAAACATTAAAAGAAGATGGAAACATCAAAACAGAAGAAATTGAGACGTTATAACGATGCGATCGAAAGCCTCGATCATGATGCATCTCCTAAAGATATTTGGAATAAAATCAGTCTTCTCAAAGGATCAACTGAGAAAAAGGAAGAAAATTCAAACATTAAAAGAAGATGGAATCATCGAAACAGAAGAAATTGAGACGTTATAACGATTCGTTCGAAAGCCTCGATCATTATGCATCTCCCAAAGATTTTTGAAATCAAATCAGTCATCTCAAAGGATCGACTCAGAAAAAGGAAGAAAATTAAAACATTAAAAGAAGATGGAATCATCGAAACAGAAGAAATTGAGACGTTATAACGATGCGATCGAAAGCCTCGATCATAAAGCATCTCCCAAAGATATTTGGAATAAAATCAGTCTTCCTAAAGGATCGACTGAGAAAAAGGAAGAAAATTAAAACATTAAAAGAAGATGGAAACATCGAAACAGAAGAAATTGAGACGTTATAACGATGCGATCGAAAGCCTCGATCATGATGCATTGCCCAAAGATATTTGGAATAAAATCAGTCTTCTCAAAGGATCAACTGAGGAAAAGGAAGAAAATTCAAACATTAAAAGAAGATGGAATCATCGAAAGAGAAGAAATTGAGACGTT
Source organism: Ceratothoa steindachneri (assembly GCA_963969495.1). NCBI lineage: Eukaryota > Metazoa > Arthropoda > Malacostraca > Isopoda > Cymothoidae > Ceratothoa > Ceratothoa steindachneri. Next base: position 187,826,927 of record OZ018321.1, on the reverse strand, counting down.
ATAATGATTCGATCGAAAGCCTCGATCATGATGCATCTCCCAAATTCTTTTGAAATAAAATCAGTCATCTCAAAGGATCGACTGATAAAAAGGAAGAAAATTCAAACATTAAAAGAAGATGGAATCATCGAAACAGAAGAAATTAAGACGTTATAACAAAGCGATCGAAAGATTCGATCATGATGCATCTCCCAAAGATATTTGGAATAAAATCAGTCTTCTTAAAGGATCGACTGAGAAAAAGGAAGAAAGTTAAAACATTAAAAGAAGATGGAAACATCAAAACAGAAGAAATTGAGACGTTATAACGATGCGATCGAAAGCCTCGATCATGATGCATCTCCCAAAGATATTTGGAATAAAATCAGTCTTCTCAAAGGATCAACTGAGAAAAAGGAAGAAAAATAAAACATTAAAAGAAGATGGAATCATCGAAACAGAAGAAATTGAGACGTTATAACGATTCGTTCGAAAGCCTCGATCATGATGCATCTCCCAAAGATTTTTGAAATCAAATCAGTCATCTCAAAGAATCGACTCAGAAAAAGGAAGAAAATTCAAACATTAAAAGAAGATGGAATCATCGAAACAGAAGAAATTGAGACGTTATAACGATGCGATCGAAAGCCTCGATCATAAAGCATCTCCCAAAGATATTTGGAATAAAATCAGTCTTCCTAAAGGATCGACTGAGAAAAAGGTAGAAAATTAAAACATTAAAAGAAGATGGAAACATCGAAACAGAAGAAATTGAGACGTTATAACGATGCGATCGAAAGCCTCGATCATGATGCATTGCCCAAAGATTTTTGGAATAAAATCAGTCATCTCAAAGGATCGACTGAGAAAAAGGACGAAAATTCAAACATTAAAAGAAGATGGAATCATCGAAACAGAAGAAATTGAGACGTTATAAGGATGCGATTGAAAGCCGGATTATGATGCATCTCCCAAAGATTTTTAAAATAAAATCAGTTATCTCAAAGGATCGACTGAGAAAAAGGAAGAAAATAAAAAACATTAAAAGAAGATGGAAACATCAAAACAGAAGAAATTGAGACGTTATAACGATGCGATCGAAAGCCTCGATCATAATGCATCTCCTAAAGATATTTGGAATAAAATCAGTCTTCTCAAAGGATCGACTCAGAAAAAGGAAGAAAATTAAAACATTAAAAGAAGATGGAATCATCGAAACAGAAGAAATTGAGACGTTATAACGATTCGTTCGAAAGCCTCGATCATGATGCATCTCCCAAAGATTTTTGAAATCAAATCAGTCATGTCAAAGGATCGACTCAGAAATAGGTAGAAAATTCAAACATTAAAAGAAGATGGAATCATCGAAACAGAAGAAATTGAGACGTTATAACGATGCGATCGAAAGCCTCGATCATAAAGCATCTCCCAAAGATATTTGGAATAAAATCAGTCTTCTCAAAGGATCAACTGAGAAAAAGGAAGAAAATTAAAACATTAAAAGAAGATGGAATCATCGAAACAGAAGAAATTGAGACGTTATAACGATTCGTTCGAAAGCCTCGATCATGATGCATCTCCCAAAGATTTTTGAAATCAAATCAGTCATCTCAAAGGATCGACTCAGAAAAAGGAAGAAAATTCAAACATTAAAAGAAGATAGAATCATCGAAACAGAAGAAATTAAGACGTTATAACGATGCGATCGAAAGCCTCGATTATAAAGCATCTTCCAAAGATTTTTGGAATAAAATCAGTCTTCCTAAAAGATCGACTGAGAAAAAGGAAGAAAATTAAAACATTAAAAGAAGATGGAAACTTCGAAACAGAAGAAATTGAGACGTTATAACGATGCGATCGAAAGCCTCGATCATGATGCATCTCCCAAAGATATTTGGAATAAAATCAGTCTTCTCAAAGGATCAACTGAGAAAAAGGAAGAAAATTAAAACATTAAAAGAAGATGGAATCATCGAAACAGAAGAAATTGAGACGTTATAACGATTCGTTCGAAAGCCTCGATCATGATGCATCTCCTAAAGATATTTGGAATAAAATCAGTCTTCTCAAAGGATCGACTCAGAAAAAGGAAGAAAATTAAAACATTAAAAGAAGATGGAATCATCGAAACAGAAGAAATTGAGACGTTATAACGATTCGTTCGAAAGCCTCGATCATGATGCATCTCCCAAAGATATTTGGAATAAAATCAGTCTTCCTAAAGGATCGACTGAGAAAAAGGAAGAAAATTAAAACATTAAAAGAAGATGGAAACATCGAAACAGAAGAAATTGAGACGTTATAACGATGCGATCGAAAGCCTCGATCATGATGCATCTCCCAAAGATATTTGGAATAAAATCAGTCTTCTCAAAGGATCAACTGAGAAAAAGGAAGAAAATTAAAACATTAAAAGAAGATGGAATCATCGAAACAAAAGAAATTGAGACGTTATAACGATTCGTTCGAAAGCCTCGATCATGATGCATCTCCCAAAGATTTTTGAAATCAAATCAGTCATCTCAAAGGATCGACTCAGAAAAAGGAAGAAAATTCAAACATTAAAAGAAGATAGAATCATCGAAACAGAAGAAATTAAGACGTTATAACGATGCGATCGAAAGCCTCGATTATAAAGCATCTTCCAAAGATTTTTGGAATAAAATCAGTCTTCCTAAAAGATCGACTGAGAAAAAGGAAGAAAATTAAAACATTAAAAGAAGATGGAAACTTCGAAACAGAAGAAATTGAGACGTTATAACGATGCGATCGAAAGCCTCGATCATGATGCATTCCTAAAGATAATTGGAGTAAAATCAGTCTTCTCAATAAAATCGATTGGAAAAAAGGAAGAAAAAAAAATATTAAAAGTAGATGGAAACATCGAAATAGAAGAAATTGAGACGTTATAACGATTCGATCGAAAGCCTCGATCATGATGCATCTTCCAAATTTTTTTGAAATAAAATCAGTCATCTCAAAGGATCGATTGATAAAAAGAAAGAAAATTCAAACATTAAAAGAAGATGGAAACATCGAACAGAAGAAATTGAGACGTTATACAGATGCGATCGAAAGCCTCGATCATGATGCATCTCCTAAAGGTATTTGGAATAAAATCAGTCTTCTCAATTGAATCGATTGGAAAAAAGGAAGAAAATAAAAATATTAAAAGTAGATGGAAACATCGAAGTAGAAGAAATTGAGACGTTATAACGATTCGATCGAAAGCCTCGATCATGATGCATCTCCCAAAGATTTTTGGAATAAAATCAGTCATCTCAAAGGATCGACTAAGAAAAAGGAAGAAAATTAAAACATTAAAAGAAGATGGAAACATCGAAACAGAAGAAATTGAGACGTTATAACGATGCGATTGAAAGCCGGATCATGATGCATCTCCCAAAGATTTTTGGAATAAAATCAGTCATCTCAAAGGATCGACTGAGAAAAAGGAAGAAAATTCAAACATTAAAAGAAGATGGAAACATCGAAACAGAAGAAATTGAGACGTTATAACGATGCGATCGAAAGCCTCGATCATGATGCATCTCCCAAAGATTTTTGGAATAAAATCAGTCATCTCAAAGGATCGACTGAGAAAAAGGACGAAAATTCAAACATTAAAAGAAGATGGAATCATCGAAACAGAAGAAATTGAGACGTTATAACGATTCGTACGAAAGCCTCGATCATGATGCATCTCCCAAAGATTTTTGAAATCAAATCAGTCATCTCAAAGGATCGACTCAGAAAAAGGAAGAAAATTAAAACATTAAAAGAAGATGGAATCATCGAAACAGAAGAAATTGAGACGTTATAACGATGCGATCGAAAGCCTCGATCATAAAGCATCTCCCAAAAATATTTGGAATAAAATCAGTATTCCTAGAGGATCGACTGAGAAAAAGGAAGAAAATTAAAACATTAAAAGAAGATGGAAACATCGAAACAGAAGAAATTGAGACGTTATAACAATGCGATCGAAAGCCTCGATCATGATGCATTGCCCAAAGATATTTGGAATAAAATCAGTCTTCTCAATGGAATCGATTGGAAAAAAGGAAGAAAATAAAAATATTAAAAGAAGATGGAATCATCGAAAGAGAAGAAATTGAGACGTTATAATGATTCGATCGAAAGCCTCGATCATAATGCATCTCCCAAATTTTTTTGAAACAAAATCAGTCATCTTAAAGGATCGACTGATAAAAAGAAAGAAAATTCAAACATTAAAAGAAGATGGAAACATCGAACAGAAGAAATTGAGACGTTATACCGATGCGATCGAAAGCCTCGATCATGATGCATCTCCTAAAGGTATTTGGAATAAAATCAGTCTTCTCAATTGAATCGATTGGAAAAAAGGAAGAAAATAAAAATATTAAAAGTAGATGGAAACATCAAAGTAGAAGAAATTGAGACGTTATAACGATTCGATCGAAAGCCTCGATCATGATGCATCTCCCAAAGATTTTTGGAATAAAATCAGTCATCTCAAAGGATCGACTAAGAAAAAGGAAGAAAATTAAAACATTAAAAGAAGATGGAAACATCGAAACAGAAGAAATTGAGACGTTATAACGATGCGATCGAAAGCCTCGATCATGATGGATCTCCTTAAGATATTTGGAATAAAATCAGACTTCTCAATGGAATCGATTGGAAAAAAGGAAGAAAATAAAAATATTAAAAGTAGATGGAAACATCGAAGTAGAAGAAATTGAGACGTTATAACGATTCGATCGAAAGGCTCGATCATGATGCATTTCCCAAAGATTTTTGGAATAAAATCAGTCATCTCAAAGGATCGACTGAGAAAAAGGAAGAAAATTAAAACATTAAAAGAAGATGGAAACATCGAAACAGAAGAAATTGAGATGTTATAACGATGTGATTGAAAGACGGATCATGATGCATCTCCCAAAGATTTTTGGAATAAAATCAGTCATCTCAAAGGATCGACTGAGAAAAAGGAAGAAAATTCAAACATTAAAAGAAGATGGAAACATCGAAACAGAAGAAATTGAGACGTTATAACGATGCGATCGAAAGCCTCGATCATGATGCATCTCCCAAAGATTTTTGCAATAAAATCAGTCATCTCAAAGGATCGACTGAGAAAAAGGACGAAAATTCAAACATTAAAAGAAGATGGAATCATCGAAACAGAAGAAATTGAGACGTTATAAGGATGCGATTGAAAGCCGGATTATGATGCATCTCCCAAAGATTTTTAAAATAAAATCAGTTATCTCAAAGGATCGACTGAGAAAAAGGAAGAAAATTAAAACATTAAAAGAAGATGGAAACATCAAAACAGAAGAAATTGAGACGTTATAACGATGCGATCGAAAGCCTCGATCATGATGCATCTCCTAAAGATATTTGGAATAAAATCAGTCTTCTCAAAGGATCAACTGAGAAAAAGGAAGAAAATTCAAACATTAAAAGAAGATGGAATCATCGAAACAGAAGAAATTGAGACGTTATAACGATTCGTTCGAAAGCCTCGATCATTATGCATCTCCCAAAGATTTTTGAAATCAAATCAGTCATCTCAAAGGATCGACTCAGAAAAAGGAAGAAAATTAAAACATTAAAAGAAGATGGAATCATCGAAACAGAAGAAATTGAGACGTTATAACGATGCGATCGAAAGCCTCGATCATAAAGCATCTCCCAAAGATATTTGGAATAAAATCAGTCTTCCTAAAGGATCGACTGAGAAAAAGGAAGAAAATTAAAACATTAAAAGAAGATGGAAACATCGAAACAGAAGAAATTGAGACGTTATAACGATGCGATCGAAAGCCTCGATCATGATGCATTGCCCAAAGATATTTGGAATAAAATCAGTCTTCTCAAAGGATCAACTGAGGAAAAGGAAGAAAATTCAAACATTAAAAGAAGATGGAATCATCGAAAGAGAAGAAATTGAGACGTTATAATGATTCGATCGAAAGCCTCGATCATGATGCATCTCCCAAATTCTTTTGAAATAAAATCAGTCATCTCAAAGGATCGACTGATAAAAAGGAAGTAAATTCAAACATTAAAAGAAGATGGAATCATCGAAACAGAAGAAATTAAGACGTTATAACAAAGCGATCGAAAGATTCGATCATGATGCATCTCCCAAAGATATTTGGAATAAAATCAGTCTTCTCAAAGGATCAACTGAGAAAAAGGAAGAAAAATAAAACATTAAAAGAAGATGGAATCATCGAAACAGAAGAAATTGAGACGTTATAACGATTCGTTCGAAAGCCTCGATCATGATGCATCTCCCAAAGATTTTTGAAATCAAATCAGTCATCTCAAAGAATCGACTCAGAAAAAGGAAGAAACTTCAAACATTAAAAGAAGATGGAATCATCGAAACAGAAGAAATTGAGACGTTATAACGATGCGATCGAAAGCCTCGATCATAAAGCATCTCCCAAAGATATTTGGAATAAAATCAGTCTTCCTAAAGGATCGACTGAGAAAAAGGTAGAAAATTAAAACATTAAAAGAAGATGGAAACATCGAAACAGAAGAAATTGAGACGTTATAACGATGCGATCGAAAGCCTCGATCATGATGCATTGCCCAAAGATTTTTGGAATAAAATCAGTCATCTCAAAGGATCGACTGAGAAAAAGGACGAAAATTCAAACATTAAAAGAAGATGGAATCATCGAAACAGAAGAAATTGAGACGTTATAAGGATGCGATTGAAAGCCGGATTATGATGCATCTCCCAAAGATTTTTAAAATAAAATCAGTTATCTCAAAGGATCGACTGAGAAAAAGGAAGAAAATTAAAACATTAAAAGAAGATGGAAACATCAAAACAGAAGAAATTGAGACGTTATAACGATGCGATCGAAAGCCTCGATCATGATGCATCTCCTAAAGATATTTGGAATAAAATCAGTCTTCTCAAAGGATCGACTCAGAAAAAGGAAGAAAATTAAAACATTAAAAGAAGATGGAATCATCGAAACAGAAGAAATTGAGACGTTATAACGATGCGATCGAAAGCCTCGATCATAAAGCATCTCCCAAAGATATTTGGAATAAAATCAGTCTCCCTAGAGGATCGACCGAGAAAAAGGAAGAAAATTAAAACATTAAAAGAAGATGGAAACATCGAAACAGAAGAAATTGAGACGTTATAACGATGCGATCGAAAGCCTCGATCATAAAGCATCTCCCAAAGATATTTGGAATAAAATCAGTCTCCCTAGAGGATCGACCGAGAAAAAGGAAGAAAATTAAAACATTAAAAGAAGATGGAAACATCGAAACAGAAGAAATTGAGACGTTATAACGATGCGATCGAAAGCCTCGATCATGATGCATTGCCCAAAGATATTTGGAATAAAATCAGTCTTCTCAAAGGATCGACTCAGAAAAAGGAAGAAAATTAAAACATTAAAAGAAGATGGAATCATCGAAACAGAAGAAATTGAGACGTTATAACGATGCGATCGAAAGCCTCGATCATAAAGCATCTCCCAAAGATATTTGGAATAAAATCAGTCTCCCTAGAGGATCGACCGAGAAAAAGGAAGAAAATTAAAACATTAAAAGAAGATGGAAACATCGAAACAGAAGAAATTGAGACGTTATAACGATGCGATCGAAAGCCTCGATCATGATGCATTGCCCAAAGATTTTTGGAATAAAATCAGTCTTCTCAAAGGATCAACTGAGGAAAAGGAAGAAAATTCAAACATTAAAAGAAGATGGAATCATCGAAAGAGAAGAAATTGAGACGTTATAATGATTCGATCGAAAGCCTCGATCATGATGCATCTCCCAAATTTTTTTTAAATAAAATCAGTCATCTCAAAGGATCGACTGATAAAAAGGAAGAAAATTCAAACATTAAAAGAAGATGGAATCATCGAAACAGAAGAAATTAAGATGTTATAACGATGCGATCGAAAGCCTCGATCATAAAGCATCTCCCAAAGATGTTTGGAATAAAATCAGTCTTCCTAAAGGATCGACTGAGAAAAAGGAAGAAAATTAAAACATTAAAAGAAGATCGAAACTTCGAAACAGAAGAAATTGAGACGTTATAACGATGCGATCGAAAGCCTCGATCATGATGCATCTCCTAAAAATATTTGGAATTAAATCAGTCTTCTCAATGGAATCGATTAGAAAAAAGGAAGAAAATAAAAATATTAAAAGTAGATGGAAACATCGAAGTAGAAGAAATTGAGACGTTATAACGATTCGATCGAAAGGCTCGATCATGATGCATTTCCCAAAGATTTTTGGAATAAAATCAGTCATCTCAAAGGATCGACTGAGAAAAAGGAAGAAAATTAAAACATTAAAAGAAGATGGAAACATCGAAACAGAAGAAATTGAGACGTTATAACGATGCGATTGAAAGCCGGATCATGATGCATCTCCCAAAGATTTTTGGAATAAAATCAGTCATCTCAAAGGATCGACTGAGAAAAAGGAAGAAAATTCAAACATTAAAAGAAGATGGAATCATCGAAACAGAAGAAATTAAGACGTTATAACAAAGCGATCGAAAGATTCGATCATGATGCATCTCCCAAAGATATTTGGAATAAAATCAGTCTTCTTAAAGGATCGACTGAGAAAAAGGAAGAAAGTTAAAACATTAAAAGAAGATGGAAACATCAAAACAGAAGAAATTGAGACGTTATAACGATGCGATCGAAAGCCTCGATCATGATGCATCTCCCAAAGATATTTGGAATAAAATCAGTCTTCTCAAAGGATCAACTGAGAAAAAGGAAGAAAAATAAAACATTAAAAGAAGATGGAATCATCGAAACAGAAGAAATTGAGACGTTATAACGATTCGTTCGAAAGCCTCGATCATGATGCATCTCCCAAAGATTTTTGAAATCAAATCAGTCATCTCAAAGAATCGATTCAGAAAAAGGAAGAAAATTCAAACATTAAAAGAAGATGGAATCATCGAAACAGAAGAAATTGAGACGTTATAACGATGCGATCGAAAGCCTCGATCATAAAGCATCTCCCAAAGATATTTGGAATAAAATCAGTCTTCCTAAAGGATCGACTGAGAAAAAGGAAGAAAATTCAAACATTAAAAGAAGATGGAATCATCGAAACAGAAGAAATTGAGACGTTATAACGATGCGATCGAAAGCCTCGATCATAAAGCATCTCCCAAAGATATTTGGAATAAAATCAGTCTTCCTAAAGGATCGACTGAGAAAAAGGTAGAAAATTAAAACATTAAAAGAAGATGGAAACATCGAAACAGAAGAAATTGAGACGTTATATCGATGCGATCGAAAGCCTCGATCATGATGCATTGCCCAAAGATTTTTGGAATAAAATCAGTCATCTCAAAGGATCGACTGAGAAAAAGGACGAAAATTCAAACATTAAAAGAAGATGGAATCATCGAAACAGAAGAAATTGAGACGTTATAAGGATGCGATTGAAAGCCGGATTATGATGCATCTCCCAAAGATTTTTAAAATAAAATCAGTTATCTCAAAGGATCGACTGAGAAAAAGGAAGAAAATTAAAACATTAAAAGAAGATGGAATCATCGAAACAGAAGAAATTGAGACGTTATAACGATGCGATCGAAAGCCTCGATCATGATGCATCTCCTAAAGATATTTGGAATAAAATCAGTCTTCTCAAAGGATCAACTGAGAAAAAGGAAGAAAATTCAAACATTAAAAGAAGATGGAATCATCGAAACAGAAGAAATTGAGACGTTATAACGATGCGATCGAAAGCCTCGATCATAAAGCATCTCCCAAAGATATTTGGAATAAAATCAGTCTCCCTAGAGGATCGACCGAGAAAAAGGAAGAAAATTAAAACATTAAAAGAAGATGGAAACATCGAAACAGAAGAAATTGAGACGTTATAACGATGCGATCGAAAGCCTCGATCATGATGCATTGCCCAAAGATATTTGGAATAAAATCAGTCTTCTCAAAGGATCAACTGAGGAAAAGGAAGAAAATTCAAACATTAAAAGAAGATGGAATCATCGAAAGAGAAGAAATTGAGACGTTATAATGATTCGATCGAAAGCCTCGATCATGATGCATCTCCCAAATTTTTTTTAAATAAAATCAGTCATCTCAAAGGATCGACTGAGAAAAAGGAAGAAAATTAAAACATTAAAAGAAGATGGAAACATCAAAACAGAAGAAATTGAGACGTTATAACGATGCGATCGAAAGCCTCGATCATGATGCATCTCCTAAAGATATTTGGAATAAAATCAGTCTTCTCAAAGGATCAACTGAGAAAAAGGAAGAAAATTCAAACATTAATAGAAGATGGAATCATCGAAACAGAAGAAATTGAGACGTTATAACGATTCGTTCGAAAGCCTCGATCATGATGCATCTCCCAAAGATTTTTGAAATTAAATCAGTCATCTCAAAGGATCGACTCAGAAAAAGGAAGAAAATTAAAACATTAAAAGAAGATGGAATCATCGAAACAGAAGAAATTGAGACGTTATAACGATGCGATCGAAAGCCTCGATCATAAAGCATCTCCCAAAGATATTTGGAATAAAATCAGTCTTCTTAAAGGATCGACTGAGAAAAAGGAAGAAAATTAAAACATTAAAAGAAGATGGAAACATCGAAACAGAAGAAATTGAGACGTTATAACGATGCGATCGAAAGCCTCGATCATGATGCATCTCCCAAAGATATTTGGAATAAAATCAGTCTTCTCAAAGGATCATCTGAGAAAAAGGAAGAAAATTAAAACATTAAAAGAAGATGGAATCATCGAAACAGAAGAAATTGAGACGTTATAACGATTCGTTCGAAAGCCTCGATCATGATGCATCTCCCAAAGATTTTTGAAATCAAATCAGTCATCTCAAAGAATCGACTCAGAAAAAGGAAGAAAATTCAAACATTAAAAGAAGATGGAATCATCGAAACAGAAGAAATTGAGACGTTATAACGATGCGATCGAAAGCCTCGATCATAAAGCATCTCCCAAAGATATTTGGAATAAAATCAGTCTTCCTAAAGGATCGACTGATAAAAAGAAAGAAAATTCAAACATTAAAAGAAAATGGAAACATCGAACAGAAGAAATTGAGACGTTATAACGATTCGATCGAAAGCCTCGATCATGATGCATCTCCCAAAGATTTTTGAAATTAAATCAGTCATCTCAAAGGATCGACTCAGAAAAAGGAAGAAAATTAAAACATTAAAAGAAGATGGAATCATCGAAACAGAAGAAATTGAGACGTTATAACGATGCGATCGAAAGCCTCGATCATAAAGCATCTCCCAAAGATATTTGGAATAAAATCAGTCTTCTTAAAGGATCGACTGAGAAAAAGGAAGAAAATTAAAACATTAAAAGAAGATGGAAACATCGAAACAGAAGAAATTGAGACGTTATAACGATGCGATCGAAAGCCTCGATCATGATGCATTGCCCAAAGATTTTTGGAATAAAATCAGTCATCTCAAAGGATCGACTGAGAAAAAGGACGAAAATTCAAACATTAAAAGAAGATGGAATCATCGAAACAGAAGAAATTGAGACGTTATAAGGATGCGATTGAAAGCCGGATTATGATGCATCTCCCAAAGATTTTTAAAATAAAATCAGTTATCTCAAAGGATCGACTGAGAAAAAGGAAGAAAATTAAAACATTAAAAGAAGATGGAATCATCGAAACAGAAGAAATTGAGACGTTATAACGATGCGATCGAAAGCCTCGATCATGATGCATCTCCTAAAGATATTTGGAATAAAATCAGTCTTCTCAAAGGATCAACTGAGAAAAAGGAAGAAAATTCAAACATTAAAAGAAGATGGAATCATCGAAACAGAAGAAATTGAGACGTTATAACGATGCGATCGAAAGCCTCGATCATAAAGCATCTCCCAAAGATATTTGGAATAAAATCAGTCTCCCTAGAGGATCGACCGAGAAAAAGGAAGAAAATTAAAACATTAAAAGAAGATGGAAACATCGAAACAGAAGAAATTGAGACGTTATAACGATGCGATCGAAAGCCTCGATCATGATGCATTGCCCAAAGATATTTGGAATAAAATCAGTCTTCTCAAAGGATCAACTGAGGAAAAGGAAGAAAATTCAAACATTAAAAGAAGATGGAATCATCGAAAGAGAAGAAATTGAGACGTTATAATGATTCGATCGAAAGCCTCGATCATGATGCATCTCCCAAATTTTTTTTAAATAAAATCAGTCATCTCAAAGGATCGACTGAGAAAAAGGAAGAAAATTAAAACATTAAAAGAAGATGGAAACATCAAAACAGAAGAAATTGAGACGTTATAACGATGCGATCGAAAGCCTCGATCATGATGCATCTCCTAAAGATATTTGGAATAAAATCAGTCTTCTCAAAGGATCAACTGAGAAAAAGGAAGAAAATTCAAACATTAAAAGAAGATGGAATCATCGAAACAGAAGAAATTGAGACGTTATAACGATTCGTTCGAAAGCCTCGATCATGATGCATCTCCCAAAGATTTTTGAAATTAAATCAGTCATCTCAAAGGATCGACTCAGAAAAAGGAAGAAAATTAAAACATTAAAAGAAGATGGAATCATCGAAACAGAAGAAATTGAGACGTTATAACGATGCGATCGAAAGCCTCGATCATAAAGCATCTCCCAAAGATATTTGGAATAAAATCAGTCTTCTTAAAGGATCGACTGAGAAAAAGGAAGAAAATTAAAACATTAAAAGAAGATGGAAACATCGAAACAGAAGAAATTGAGACGTTATAACGATGCGATCGAAAGCCTCGATCATGATGCATCTCCCAAAGATATTTGGAATAAAATCAGTCTTCTCAAAGGATCATCTGAGAAAAAGGAAGAAAATTAAAACATTAAAAGAAGATGGAATCATCGAAACAGAAGAAATTGAGACGTTATAACGATTCGTTCGAAAGCCTCGATCATGATGCATCTCCCAAAGATTTTTGAAATCAAATCAGTCATCTCAAAGAATCGACTCAGAAAAAGGAAGAAAATTCAAACATTAAAAGAAGATGGAATCATCGAAACAGAAGAAATTGAGACGTTATAACGATGCGATCGAAAGCCTCGATCATAAAGCATCTCCCAAAGATATTTGGAATAAAATCAGTCTTCCTAAAGGATCGACTGATAAAAAGAAAGAAAATTCAAACATTAAAAGAAAATGGAAACATCGAACAGAAGAAATTGAGACGTTATAACGATTCGATCGAAAGCCTCGATCATGATGCATCTCCCAAAGATTTTTGAAATTAAATCAGTCATCTCAAAGGATCGACTCAGAAAAAGGAAGAAAATTAAAACATTAAAAGAAGATGGAATCATCGAAACAGAAGAAATTGAGACGTTATAACGATGCGATCGAAAGCCTCGATCATAAAGCATCTCCCAAAGATATTTGGAATAAAATCAGTCTTCTTAAAGGATCGACTGAGAAAAAGGAAGAAAATTAAAACATTAAAAGAAGATGGAAACATCGAAACAGAAGAAATTGAGACGTTATAACGATGCGATCGAAAGCCTCGATCATGATGCATCTCCCAAAGATATTTGGAATAAAATCAGTCTTCTCAAAGGATCATCTGAGAAAAAGGAAGAAAATTAAAACATTAAAAGAAGATGGAATCATCGAAACAGAAGAAATTGAGACGTTATAACGATTCGTTCGAAAGCCTCGATCATGATGCATCTCCCAAATTTTTTTTAAATAAAATCAGTCATCTCAAAGGATCGACTGAGAAAAAGGAAGAAAATTAAAACATTAAAAGAAGATGGAAACATCAAAACAGAAGAAATTGAGACGTTATACCGATGCGATCGAAAGCCTCGATCATGATGCATCTCCTAAAGGTATTTGGAATAAAATCAGTCTTCTCAATTGAATCGATTGGAAAAAAGGAAGAAAATAAAAATATTAAAAGTAGATGGAAACATCGAAGTAGAAGAAATTGAGACGTTATAACGATTCGATCGAAAGCCTCGATCATGATGCATCTCCCAAATTTTTTTAAAATAAAATCAGTCATCTCAAAGGATCGACTGATAAAAAGAAAGAAAATTCAAACATTAAAAGGAGATGGAAACATCGAACAGAAGAAATTGAGACGTTATACCGATGCGATCGAAAGCCTCGATCATGATGCATCTCCTAAAGGTATTTGGAATAAAATCAGTCTTCTCAATGGAATCGATTGGAAAAAAGGAAGAAAATAAAAATATTAAAAGTAGATGGAAACATCGAAGTAGAAGAAATTGAGACGTTATAACGATTCGATCGAAAGCCTCGATCATGATGCATCTCCTAAAGATTTTTGGAATAAAATCAGTCATCTCAAAGGATCGACTAAGAAAAAGGAAGAAAATTAAAACATTAAAAGAAGATGGAAACATCGAAACAGAAGAAATTGAGACGTTATAACGATGCGATCGAAAGCCTCGATCATGATGGATCTCCTTAAGATATTTGGAATAAAATCAGTCTTCTCAATGGAATCGATTGAAAAAAAGGAAGAAAATAAAAATATTAAAAGTAGATGGAAACATCGAAGTAGAAGAAATTGAGACGTTATAACGATTCGATCGAAAGGCTCGATCATGATGCATTTCCCAAAGATTTTTGGAATAAAATCAGTCATCTCAAAGGATCGACTGAGAAAAAGGAAGAAAATTAAAACATTAAAAGAAGATGGAAACATCGAAACAGAAGAAATTGAGACGTTATAACGATGCGATTGAAAGCCGGATCATGATGCATCTCCCAAAGATTTTTGGAATAAAATCAGTCATCTCAAAGGATCGACTGAGAAAAAGGAAGAAAATTCAAACATTAAAAGAAGATGGAAACATCGAAACAGAAGAAATTGAGACGTTATAACGATGCGATCGAAAGCCTCGATCATGATGCATCTCCCAAAGATTTTTGGAATAAAATCAGTCATCTCAAAGGATCGAGTGAGAAAAAGGAAGAAAATTCAAACATTAAAAAAAGATGGAAACATCGAAACAGAAGAAATTGAGGCGTTATACCGAAGCGATCAAAAGCCTCGATCATGATGCATCTCCCAAAGATTTTTGGAATAAAATCAGTCATCTCAAAGGATCGACTGAGAAAAAGGAAGAAAATTAAAACATGAAAAGAAGATGGAAACATCGAAACAGAAGAAATTGAGACGTTATAACGATGCGATCGAAAGCCTCGATCATGATGCATCTCCTAAAGATATTTGGAATAAAATCAGTCTTTTCAATGAAATCGATTGGAAAAAAGGAAGAAAATAAAAATATTAAAAGTAGATGGAAACATCGAAATAGAAGAAATTGAGACGTTATAACGATTCGATCGAAAGCCTCGATCATGATGCATCTCCCAAAGATTTTTGGAATAAAATCAGTCATCTCAAAGGATCGACTGAGAAAAAGGAAGAAAATTAAAACATGAAAAGAAGATGGAATCATCGAAACAGAAGAAATTAAGACGTTATAACGATGCGAGTGAAAGCCGGCTCATGATGCATCTCCCAAAGATATTTGGAATAAAATCAGTCATCTCAAAGGATCGACTGAGAAAAAGGAAGAAAATTCAAACATTAAAAGAAGATGGAAACATCGAAACAGAAGAAATTGAGACGTTATAACGATGCGATCGAAAGCCTCGATCATGATGCATCTTCCAAAGATTTTTGGAATAAAATCAGTCATCTCAAAGGATCGACTGAGAAAAAGGAAGAAAATTCAAACATTAAAAGAAGATGGAATCATCGAAACAGAAGAAATTGAGACGTTATAACGATGCTATTGAAAGCTGGATTATGATGCATCTCCCAAAGATTTTTGAAATAAAATCAGTTATCTCAAAGGATCGACTGAGAAAAAGGAAGAAAATTAAAACATTAAAAGAAGATGGAATCATCAAAACAGAAGAAATTGAGACGTTATAACGATGCGATCGAAAGCCTCGATCATGATGCATTTCCTAAAGATATTTGGAATAAAATCAGTCTTCTCAAAGGATCAACTGAGAAAAAGGAAGAAAATTCAAACATTAAAAGAAGATGGAATCATCGAAACAGAAGAAATTGAGACGTTATAACGATTCGTTCGAAAGCCTCGATCATGATGCATCTCCCAAAGATTTTTGAAATCAAATCAGTCATCTCAAAGGATCGACTGAGAAAAAGGAAGAAAATTAAAACATTAAAAGAAGATGGAATCATCGAAACAGAAGAAATTGAGACGTTTTAACGATGCGATCGAAAGCCTCGATCATAAAGCATCTCCCAAAGATATTTGGAATAAAATCAGTCTTCCTAAAGGATCGACTGAAAAAAAGGAAGAAAATTAAAACATTAAAAGAAGATGGAAACATCGAAACAGAAGAAATTGAGACGTTATAACGATGCGATCGAAAGCCTCTATCATGATGCATTGCCTAAAGATATTTGGAATAAAATCAGTCTTCTCAAAGGATCAACTGAGGAAAAGGAAGAAAATTCAAACATTAAAAGAAGATGGAATCATCGAAAGAGATGAAATTGAGACGTTATAATGATTCGATCGAAAGCCTCGATCATGATGCATCTCCCAAATTTTTTTTGAAATAAAATCAGTCATCTCAAAGGATCGACTGATAAAAAGGAAGAAAATTCAAACATTAAAAGAAGATGGAATCATCGAAACAGAAGAAATTGAGACGTTATAACAAAGCGATCGAAAGATTCGATCATGATGCATCTCCCAAAGATATTTGGAATAAAATCAGTCTTCTTAAAGGATCGACCGAGAAAAAGGTAGAAAATTAAAACATTAAAAGAAGATGGAAACATCGAAACAGAAGAAATTGAGACGTTATAACGATGCGATCGAAAGCCTCGATCTGATGCATCTCGTAAAGATTTTTGGAATAAAATCAGTCATCTCAAAGGATCGACCGAGAAAAAGGAAGAAAATTCAAACATTAAAAGAAGATGGAATCATCGAAACAGAAGAAATTGAGACGTTATAACGATGCGATCGAAAGCCTCGATCATGATGCATCTCCCAAAGATTTTTGGAATAAAATCTGTCATCTTAAAGGATCCACAGGGAAAAAGGAAGAAAATAAAATATTAAAAAAATGGAAACATCGAAAGAGAAGAAAGGAACATAGAAGCAATATTCCGAAGTTAGTGGGAAGAAATCTTCAATATACCTTAAGAATGTAACGATAATTAGGATATAGAGTTCAAACCAATATTATAAACGAGCTTAATACACAAATACATAGGATCCACCCGCAATACCAGGTAAATAGACAACGCGACGCAGGTGCCGAGATTACCGAAGAGGAACTACTCGGCGTGCTCCAATCATTCCGTCAAAAGTTTCCAAGACAATCGGGACTTACAAAGTTAAACTTTTGACACGGCATTAGCAAATGTCATCGAAGTAATGAGACGAATTTTTAACGCCTGTCTAAACACAGGATACTTTGCAGATGCTTACAAAGCGGCTAAGATGATTTTCCTGCCGATGCGTGGAAAGGATCCAACGTTGACAGAGAGCTATTAGCCAATTTCACTCTTGGAATTTGGTGGAAAGCTCTTCCACAAGATCCTAAAATGAAGATTGGTGTCTCACCCGGAGGAGAACTCCCTGTACAACCTGTACCAATTTGGGTTTAGAAAAAAAAACCTGAAGTACTGAGATGGCGATATATGTCATCACGGAATAGCTTGCCCAAGGTAAACG
The DNA here is from genome assembly GCA_963969495.1 of Ceratothoa steindachneri. NCBI lineage: Eukaryota > Metazoa > Arthropoda > Malacostraca > Isopoda > Cymothoidae > Ceratothoa > Ceratothoa steindachneri. Next base: position 187,809,181 of record OZ018321.1, on the reverse strand, counting down.
GGGAGGGAGTTCCGTGGAAATAGTTTGTCAGGATGTATTAAAGGCGTTTGATAAGGTGTTGCAAAGGGGAATGCAGTACAAGTTCCTACGGATGGGCCGAAGATTCCGCTCAATATGGGGCACCCGCAGGATGGATGTTTGTCCCCCACGCTTTACTCGATATTCACCGCAGATATCTTGGGCCTTGCGAACCCTACTTGCTTCAAAATTCAATACGCTGATGATTTATGCCAGATAATCCAGTGTCCTTGGCGGAACGCGCCTATGCAAGCTCGTATATGTCTGCGGCAGAGATCGAAAGATTAAACATCTACGAAGCCAAGTGGAAAATATGAACAAACCAAGAGACATTCAACATAGTCCCTATTGGAAGGAGACTACTTGCTAAGGTCAGGGTTTGGGCTAAATGTTATCCCTATACCATGGAGTGCAATGTACTCAGAATGAAGATTACTTCATCCGGATACAGGAAACACGTCGCAGATCAGATTTCTAAGGCCTCGGCCACAGTCAGAGCTCTATTGATGTGAATAAATCCCCATAAGAGCAACAAAAAGAAGATCTATGTACAGTGCAATTGTAAGATCTAAGCTGCTCGACCCCTACCCCCCCCCCCCTCTCTTGTACCTCGAGGATACAAAAGAAGATACTACAAGTCGTGCAGCATAAATGCGTGTACCTAATTACGGGTAAATGCAGGCGAGAAAGAAGACCCCAAGAAGAGGTGCACAGGGAGACGGGGTTAAGTCCCATTAACAAAGTCATAGAAGAACGGACAAGGAATATAAAGGAACTGTTAATCAAAGAATTAATGATGAAATCATTTAAATAATTAACCAGAACAGAAGAGCCAGAAGTCGCGCCAGATTTCCAAGCTCCGCTAGCCTAGTGGCTGGTGGAGACGAAGTGCCGTTCTGCGCATGAATAAAATGTTAATTCGCTAAAGAACGAAACAACAAACCAAATATGACCCCCAAAAAATCCAAATTATGACAAATCACCGAATATTACTATAAAATAAATCGAACAAGACTAAATTAAACCGAACGAGACATGAAGAAAGAAGAAAAGAAGAAACAAAAACACTAAATTACACACATTAAAAAATAAATATAAACCATGAAAACTAAGCACAAAGTTTAAGAATAATTTATTACAAAACAACAGCAAATTCACATTATACATACAAAGTATATTAAGATTTTTAAGACAAATGGCTTGAAAGCCATAATAATAAACTATACCAAAAAACAACTCAAAATTCACAAAACAAGCAAACAAAAGTGATAGACCTGATCACCAGGCGCCTTGCATCTCTTTGAAAATCTCTCACACTACTTTCTTTTTTCACCACTTTATTTCCGTCTATCTACCCACACACTCTTTTTTCCCCTACATACATATATACACCGTTACATTAATTTGTAATTTGACAAAGAACCAAAGCGCATGATGTCCGCGGGAGGAGTTTGATAGATGGTGGCCACGGGCATCAAGACGAGGTAGGAGGATCTGGAAAAAAATGGGGAGGGATTTGTTGTCGTCAGTAGAGGAAATGATGGAGGCTAACGAAGAGGTGAGGAAAAATCCCCGCTCATCAGTTCCTGAGCAAAAGAGGATAGAAAAATAGTAGACCGTTATCAGGCAACCGTGAACCTCACAAAAGCAGAGCAGATGAACCCCAGACACACAGACATATATAATGATGACAGTTAGGAGATAGCCACCTCACCACCACCACCTTCTTAAAAGTAAAGGAAAGCGATGGACTGAGAGACCAAAACTTTTAATAACCACAGAACAGCAAGAATTAGACGATAGACTGTCAGATATAGACAGAAGAGAACCTTAAACCTTTTCGCAAGCACAGCGAAGTGGGGACAGACAGTCATAAAGGTAGTTAGATGACAACCTCCAAATTTCCTACAGGAACAGAACAAATGAGAAACGACGGGTTAGACTGACAGTCTGATACTTATGAGATAGCTCCAATCTCCTAACAACCAGAGCGAAACAGAAAGACTTGGAATTAAGAGATACTATTAAACCTTTCTACAAGCACAGGTGAGAGCGAGATAAACAGATAAACAGCTAATTACGAGACAGCCTCCAACATTCATACAAGCACACGGGAGAGGGAGAGTTGAACAAACAGACAGTTAGGAGTCAGCTGAAAGTCTTCTCACAAACACAAAGGAGAGGAGAGCCAAAAAATAGAAACATTTACGAGGCAACCTCTTCCCGTAAACAGCCTCTAACCTTTCTACAAGCACAAAGGAGAGGAGAACCAACAAACAGAAACACTTACGAGGCAACCTCTTCCCGTAGACAGCCTCTAACCTTTCTACAAACGCAAGAGAGACGAGTTCGATATACATAATGTTAGGAAAAAGCCACCAACCAGCTAATAAGCAGAAAGAAGTGTTCAATAGACAGATATGCGAGTACATAGATAGCTTCAAACTATTTTTAGAATCCCAGAATAAAGTGGGATAAACAAACAGGCACCATTAAGAGACAACCTCCTACCTTTCAACAAGCACAAGTGAGAGGGGGTAGACAGAGAGACAGGTAAGTATGAGATTTCCCCAACCTTCTCATAAACGCATTGGGTGATTTTTAGCAGATAGTCAAACAGTCGATAGCCTCCAACCTTCCCACAAGCACGGGAGAGTATCGGATGCACATATAGACAATTGGGTAACAGCTTTTAACTTGTCAATAAGCGCACGGAAGAAATAGACAACCAGACAGAATGTCAATGCAAAGAGAGACTCCAACTTTTTCACAAGTATGGCCCTATTGAGACCCGACACTAAGATGGTGCGATCTTTCTTTAGGGGGTTGTCCTTTCCTGCAAAAGGAATGCGGAGACGCCCTCCCAATGGAACTCCTCTTCTTGACGACAGAATTAAAAGGAAAGGACAGTGGACTAATGGGGAATAAATCCTATGTCTCCTTACCAGAAGCGACTGAAAGATCTATAACAATAAAGAGAAAAGATGGAAGCAGAAACGCTTGTGAGACGAGATTATGGGGACGGGGAAGAGAAAGAATAGCGTGGCGACGATTGATGTGAAATAATTGTCGAGTGCATCCAGAATGGCGGAGAATGATGGCACCCATAGATCAGAATCATTACCCTATTCTAGTGATTTCCCCTTTTCAGAGTCATAAACCACCATAAACGCAATCGTTCATAACGCAGTAAACGTAACTTGCACTACCATATGCGGCGCACCTCGCATCTTAAGACAAAAACAATGGTCGCAATTAGAGTAATCAAATTGAATCTATTGGTGTACCATATGTGTCTCAAAGGGAAATTAGCATGTCGAACAAAGCATGGGGTTCGAACAACTAAGGTGATGCCTGGCGGCAAATCTTCTTTAAAGATGTTTTGGAGAACCAAATGCCAATGCGCACCTATCAAACGCAACGACAGAAATGAAATTTACTATAGTTTCCCCATAGGAAAAGATCGCTGCGCATCAATGCCACCAAAATGCCATTCGCCTTACCGCAGTTTATGGACTATTGAGCTCAAAGGTACCAATCGCCTTTTATGGCCTATTCGACCCAAAGCTACTCCTCGTCGTTTTGCGTCATTACCCCTTCAGGAGGAGAGGGGTTATTCGCTGTAGCATCTTCACTCCCGAGCAGGAGGCTCAAGCTACGCTCCCCCACAAGCCCTCATATGCCCACTATCATACACAACATCCCTATTAATAAATACCATAATTAATAAATAATGATAAAGCTCAAAATAGGAAGAAGAGGAAACATTAGGAAATGTCGAAGGACAAAAGGCCGGCGAAGAAAAGCGCTCACGAGCATCTCATCCGAGAACTCTAACAAGAAGGGGCGGAGGGGGAGGAGGGGGCGGTATTGTTCCTTTTTACTACGAGGGGCGAGCGGCACAACGGGCGAGTGGACCCACCCAGTCGCTGCCCTGCCATGGGCGTGGCTGGGCGGGACACGGTGCGAAATCACAGATGGCGCCACAGCCTGTTTTCAGTACCCGGGCCACTCCTGCCCATATTTGGTCTTCGTTTTATAACTACTCCTCCTCCCCTCCCCCCTCCATCCCCCAGGCCTCCTGGCTTATTCGTGCATTGCTTCTTCTCTCGTCTATCCATTCCCAAGTGTTTTTGCCCACGCTAATGGGTGCCACTTCTGAAGAGGATGATGTGAGCGCCCTGGAAGCTCCACACCTCCCTCTCGGTGTCTCACTTTCTACTCCTCATCAAGGGAAACCATTGTGTAGCTGACATCTGTAGGAATAAGTGCCCTCCTGCCCCAACGCTCACTTTGTGTGCCATCCCGGCCCCGATGCCTGTAAGAAGTTCTGCGACTATCTATCTTCCACACATTTTAACTCTCTCTACTTCACTTTGTTTAGAGATCCCTTCCTTAGAAAGATTCTGACGGAGATACTCTCGTTGGTTTTCGCTTTAAATTTTGATAGAAAAAAAATCGACTCATCAACTTTATTCGTGTTATATTTTGGATTTGCTTGTAAAAGATTCCGGAAATTACTTCACCAATAACAAAGCCTACGTTTAATTTGGTTTATCTACAAATTTTTTTTAAGTCATAATTTCCTATTTCTTTCGCTCTCTCGCTCGTCCTAGCGATTTAAGAGGATGTCCTTGAAATGGACGACGGAGCAGCCGCGTGGATTTGAGCTCTTCAGAGGCGCCTGGATCAAATTTCGCATTACAAACCTTTCGAATTCCCAGTCTTGACATCGCGGCGAATTTCTTAACGTACAGCAATGTCAGCAGGCCTAAGTCACGTGTTCTCACTTATTCTGATTTATGACCTTACGACCTTCAATAATTACCGGACTAACCTTGGTAGGACTTTGGCAATTCTATCATTCGAAAGAGAATGTAAAACGACATCATAGTTATGAATAGTTACGATTTTATTTCCAACAAACTCATTGAAAGGTAAAATGGTTGCCAACCGTCCGACATCGTAATTTATAGAGTCGCGTCCACTCGACTAAAAATAACTACGCAAAGGAAAGGGGAAGAGGATAAACAGCGTATCGGAACGAAGCGAATGCAGGACTATCCCTTCCAAGCAGCCTTATTATATTTAATAGGTCCTAAGAAAATTTTAAGTTGTAAAAGATATTAATGCCGGTGGGGCGTAATAAAAGGCCGAAGCATTACTACAAATATCTTTAAACAGCGTGAACCAAATTTGGAAAAATATACACTCTTCTAATAAACATTATTTTTAAGTTAACTAAAAAGGTATTAATTTCCTGGTAAATTAATATACCGGGTGTTTCAAAAAAATTTATATCATTTTGCAATCTAATAACTTCGCCAGTTCCCGTTCAAATGACTTCAGATTTTAACAAAATGTGTAGAAAAAGGTTAAAATTTTATGTTTAATGTTTGATGTTTTTATCTTTAGAGTTATAGAAATGCCATTCACTGGAGTTCAAAAGGCGTTTTGTCTGTTGGAGTACACTTGAACACAGTCGAACAAGACTGTGCAACGTGCATTTGTGAGAGAGTTCTCTAAACAGTCACCAACGGCAATGCACATTTGGACATGGAACAAAAAAAAAATCAAAGAGGAAGGCTTTCTGTGCAGGGAAAAAGGATCTGGACGACCAATAACATCGGAAGAGACGGTCGAGCTGGTTTGCCAAAACTTTTGCGAAGTCCATAAGAAGAACAAGTCTGAAAACCCAGATTGCTCCAACGACAGTTTGGCGAGTCCTGAGGAAACGCGTGCTAATGAAATCCTACAAACTTCAGCGAGTTCAGACCATAACGGCAGATGACAAGCGAAAGCGCAAGCAATTATGTGTCGATATGCAAGATAAACTTGAAGAAGATGAGCTCACAGAACGTCTTGTTTTCAGTGATGAGGCCACATTTCATTCGAATGGCAAAGTCAATAAGCAGAATGTTCGCATTTGGGGCGAAGAAAATCCGCATGCCACAGTTGAGCGCGTGAGCCAACCACCGAAAGTGAATGTGTTCTGGGCCATCTCCAAGAACCATCTTCATGGCCCATTTTTCTTTGAGGAAAATGTGACCGGCCATGTTTATCTGCAAATGCTTCCGAACTGACTAATGGATGAGTTCATTGCAAATGAACAAGAAGACTTCATTTTTCAACAGGACGGGGCTCCACCTCACTGGAAGCTCACTGTGTGGGCTTATCTCAATGACAATCTGCGAGGGAGATTGATCGAGAGTGCTGGTGATGAAGACAATGTGCTGTTGAAATGGCCGCCACGTTCACCTGACCTGACACCATGCGATTTTTTTCTCTGGGCCTATGTGAAGGGACTGGTCTATGTCCGCCCTGTTCCTGCAAACCTAGAGGAACTCAAGCACAGAATCACTATCAAAATGGAGAATGTTACCAAAGACATGTTGCAGCATGTTTGGGAGGAGCTGGACTACCGGCTTGACGTGTGCCGTGTCTCAGGCGGTGCGCATATTGAACATTTGTGAAATCGTTCATGGAATCCACATACCTTTGATTTTCTCTTTCAAATATGGAGGAATAAATCTTATGTTGCTTAACATTAGACCTGTTTAGTTTCATTTGCCTTGACTATGTAGTTTCTGTGATATTTACATCTCAAATGATATCCACCTTTTGAAACACCCTATATATATATATATATATATATATATATATATATATATATATATATATATATATATATATATATATATATATATATTTAATTTGTTGAATTGATTTGTATATTGTAGTTCGCAGATGGGCTATTCGTTTGTTCGTCAGTTGTTTTTTTTCCTAAACGATTGTCTTTGTTCGTCGGTACGTTTGAATGACCTCAGATTTGTCTGTTTATTAACTGTTTATCTATTTCATTGTTCTTCTGCCCCTGATAATGTAAACACGAAAGCACTTTGGCTTATTCTGTGTATTATTTTCCTTTGGGATATTTCAAGCATATATATATATATATATATATATATATATATATATATATATATGGCAGCGAAGCGACAAAATGACAATTTTCACAAGGGGCAGAAATAATTACTAAAGTTTTGTGGTAATATTACCATGTTTACCAGGATTAGTAAACAAAATAAATGCAACTGATGCTAAAATGTAGACGCAATTAATAACGAGTTTCATTTCTCGTCGTTTGAAAAAAAAATCTAAGGGTTTAATGATGTGGCCAAAAGGAGCCCTTCTTAAGTGACCGGTGAAAGTGGGGGGGGGAGGTCCAAAATAGCATACTAGTAGATGGTTCGGTAATTGTTTAAAGCTCGAGTGACCCCTTTTCGATGAAATAAGAAATTGCATCGATTGAAGGAATTCAACATGTCTCTTCCGCTCAAAAGGAGATCAATTACCTTAACCTTACAGAGGTTTTTTTTTATCCTGATATGTCGAGTTTAAGGAGCTTCTTTCAATCAATAAAGATGAAGCTAAATGTTGGTTCGGAGACTTGAGGTAAAATCGGCCATATTTTATTCTTGAGAATGGCAACTGGATGGCCTTTGAAAGTGATTACCAAAACACGTGTCCAATCGTTCATCACTGGTTTTTTTTTGTGTATTTCTCTCTTAATATTTGCATGCTAAGTATGAAAATCACATTAGTTTTTGTATACCCACAAAGATAACAATATTTAGTGATATATCAATTGCATTATATAACATATTGTAGTAATAATATTAAATTATATAAGGATCAAGCAAGAACACTGAAACAAAAATTGTAATTACTATGATTAATGAATCAATACCATTAGTAAGCTCAAAAGTGAACAATAAACCGTTGTTGTTTGATGTAATCTGTACTCTGTTTTCGAACCAAATTCCATACGTAGTCACCCATCATCGCTTCATCCTTCTCCTCCTTCGACTGTATGTCATGATGGAACTGTTCACCATGCTCTTCCGTCATAATACCAAGATTCGATCAGAAATATTTCAAATGGGAGTCAAATAGTGCAGTTAAGGCACATTTTGCAGCCCATTATGCTGTAATTTTCAAGTACTTCTTCAATAAAATGCCTTATAATTCTCCACTTTGTGGTCTCTGGAATCTCATTGACAACGTCCTTGAACACATTCCAAGCTCTTTTTTCCACTGTTATCATTTTCGTCTTAAGAGTATCCGTCGATCCGCTTCGACTCTAGTTTTATCATCACCAGTTTAATGTGGAGCGGAGGTTGTAGAATTTTCTCCAGGGACCCCAAAACATTGCGCTTTAAGTTGTGGCTACCCGGCAGCAAGGTAAATATTTCTTGTCATTCTTGTTTCACGTAATAGTTATCTATCTAACTCTGCTATCCCAAAAACTTAAACAGCAAGAGTGTCTAGTATATTCCCCCCGCATATCTGAATAAGGATCCCATCATCTTGAAATTACCACCTACAGTGGCGGCAACAAAAAAAGTGACATTTAATATTGGCAACAGAAATCGATACACAAAATCGTTTTCACGATTTTACTTGCCAACTAGCCAATGAAAAGGTGCGGGGCTTATGCCGCAAGTGGACGACTCTCCTGAGCTAAGACAAGAGAACTGTGCTTTACTGGAACTCAGTGTCTCGTTTGAGCTCGTACAGTTAGGCTTTAGTGTATGGCACTCCAGCGTGCTGATTTCCTGCATTCGTGCCTACATTTGACGTGCTATAACTTCTGTGCAAATGGATACAATGGGGCGGAAAAAGCTTTCTATGACAGAGAAAAGCCGTGCCTTGACCCTATTAGAGCAGGGAAAGTCTTTTATTGATGTAGCAGCAGATTTAGGAACCTCAAAAAATACGATTCATCGCCTAAAACGGGCAGCTGAGTTTTTGCCACCAGGTACCATACCAAAGATGAAGGAGGGCATTGGTGCAGCTAGGAAGACATCTCCAAGGACTGATAATATCCTAAGGCGTGAAGTGATGTCAGACCCTTCTGTAACCTCCGCTTCAATCAAGAAAAAACACCCAGACCTCCTCCAGAACGTCGCCCTCAGGACCATCCGTCATTGCTTACAGAAGGACTTATGCCTACCGGCTCGCCGCGCTGCCAAGAAGCCACTTCTCACAAGATTATGAAGATGAAAAGGCTCAATTTGTGCAAGACCTATAAACATTGGACAGCTGCCCATTGGAAGAAGGTTATGTTCAGTGATTAAAACACTTTTAGGCTGGTCAGAGGAGAGTCAAAGATCGTGCGTCGTCCCAGCAATGTGTCTCGGTATAAACCAAAATATACCGTGAAAACTGTGAAGCACCCTGATAGTGTGATGGTGTGTGGTGCCTTTAGTGGAAACAAGGGCAGAGGGGTCTGTACTTCCTTCCCAAGAATGTAACCATGAGGGGGACTAACTATCTGGAAGTTTTGAGGCAGCACATGCTGCCATTTTGGGAAATTCATCAGTGTGAATTTTTCATGCATGATGGTGCCCCTGCTCACAGGTCCCAGTTAGTGAAAAGGTTCTTCAATGATAATAATATTGGTGTTTTGGAGTGGCCTGGTAATTCCCCGGACCTAAATCCTATTGAGAATGCTTGGAATCTGATGAAAACCAAAGTTCAAGAGCCAGCACTCGGCAGCATCAAGGATCTGATAGAATCACTGAAGAAGATCTGGGTTACGATCGACCCCACCTACTTCGCAAACCTTACTGAATCAATGCCCAATCGACTCAGGATGATCATCAAGTGCAAGGGCAACATGACCAAGTATTAACTTTCATGAAATATTCATAATAAAATATGTAAGTTACATTTTTCTGTTTCATTTTCTCTGAATTGTCACATGTCACTTTTTTTGTTGCCGCCACTGTACATCCTACTTGAATGCATCATTTTTTATCTTTTCGAGCAACATTTTTATATTTCCATAATGTTCTTTCAAGTTTACAGAATAACCAAGAGGGAGAGATGGGTGCTGGTTGCTGTTGGGAAGCAGCACTGTTTCTATTCTAGTCTTCTCGTATAGCTGTCCATAAGCGGACTCTATTCAACAGCTGGTGTCTCAACAAATCTATTATTTCAAACATACCTCTTAAATCAGTACAAAAGCATAGACACTCAGACAAAGGAGTAGAACTGGGCAAAAGCTGAATGCCGTGCTCGGTACTTCGAAATTTTCACGGTTCTATCTAGTAGATCCCATTCCTTCAATCTGGATGTCTTAAGCTCTGTACTAGATTTTACAAAATTGTTTTCAGAAGTGAGGGATCTTCACGTGGGTTTGAGCTACCTCTTCTTTCCAATCTTCATCATGATCCGACATTTCGATGCCGATTTTATCTGTGTATTGAGAAGTTGGATGAGATGGAATAGGCAGTTGTTGTTCTTCATGTGGCACTGTTGCAATTTTAGATCGGATGCTTGGATAGTCCAAGTAGATACGTCCACCATAGAGAAATAGCAGCATTTCCTGCTGCAAACTATCTATCCCTCTAACGTATGTAGATCTGCAACTACCAGAGATTACAGGAGGAATTTGTGGCTGGTCCTGCAATCAAATGGGAGTGATTAAATACTCTTTATATAGAAAATAATATTTGGTACACTGCGAAATAACACATTTGACTTATTTTGGGCCAATTTAATGTCCCCACATAAGAAAAACAGTCAGCTGATATCTTGCAGTCTCTAGATGTCATCACTCTACTATCTGAAAAAATAAAACATGAAAATTAATGATGGAAATATATCAGAAATCTATAATAAAATAAATGAAACAATATTTGGTTGCGTAGTGTTATTTCGAAAGCCGAACAATCATAAACCTCTTTCTTAAAGCTCCTCGACAAGTGAAACAGAAAAATCAATGAGTATTATTATATAAATAGTAACACTTAAACTGTCTATAAAAATTAATAAAGACAATAGTGTGGGGGTATCTTCCTGAAGGAGTTGGTATCACTGAGGGAATAGACAGGGCGTTGGCACATCTACAGTACTTGGCATCCTTAAAGGCGTTAGCACCGCTAAACGAGTTGGCACACCTTAAGGAGTTGATAATGCTGTAGTTGACACTCCCGAAGGACTTAGCACACTGAAAGAGTTGGTACCTCTGAAGAACTAGGCACTCTGGAAGACGTTGTTATCTCTGAAAGACATCATTCCTGAAGGAGTTGGCACCGCTGAATAATTTGGCGCTTCCGAAGGAGTTCGTACCTCTAAAGGAGTTGGTACCAATGAAGGAGTTGGCACCTCCGATAAATTGAACGCTAATGACAAAGTCTGTTTCACACAGGGATGCCATTTTACTGCTATAGCTGTTATTTCACACTCGTGCAAGACGGTGTGAGAGCAAGCCTGAGGAATCCGGCTGGAGTTAACATGTGGATTATTCTGGAGGGCGCCCTCTTCCACCAGCCTCAACGCCTACAGGTGGATATGCGGTTAGATATCTTCCACACATTTTTGCTTTCTCCAACTTGCCAATTTCTTTACAGATTTCCCTTTAAAAGCTTTCTGGCGGAGATGCTCTTATTGGTTTTCGATTCTTAGTCGTTAGTAAGTAACGTCTGATGACGCGGGAGTGTATGATATACACTTTACGGTATTAAATGCATAGAACAAGTGTATGTATGGTAGATGAACAAACTTTAATAAAAATCGAGAACGAAATATGGTTGTGATATTCGATTTGATGGCAGGATTGGTTGTCTAGGGTCGTGTTTTAGCCGTGGCGTCCGTCTCTGCTCTAAATTAGTGTTGGATTTAGGTGTTTTTTTAAAGTTGTCAACCTCATCCGTGGCTGCCGTTGCAGCCATGAGACCACTTTCATAGACATCGATGTATGTTTACAATGTGTGGACAATAATTCCTCTCTTCGTACAATGTTTTTTTCGTCTTAACATAGTAACACTTGAGCTGGACTTTCGTTCCCACCGAAGAGAATTCCAGCTTTGAACTAGAGACATTCATCGTGAACAGCGACTATAATACGACTATACCACGGCCATAGCTGACCATGTTTTCGGACAATACTTAAAAAATCTACCTGAATATATATTAGGGAAGTCGAAAGCATAAGTACTAAAAAAAGTGTTTCCTTTGAATTACAGTAAATCATTTATTTAAAGCATTTTCGCCACCAGAAGAAGTTGAAATACAGAAAAAAGTACTAAAAAAATCTGTTTTATATCCTTACGAAAATGAGGATTTACCTGTAAGAAATCGAAAATTTGATTCAAAGTACTTCCATTTTTATAAAGGTTTTATTCATATTTTATGTGGATAAAATAAAAAAGCCAGGTGTTATATATCATTATGAAGATGAAGATTACCCGTATAAAATTAGAAACAACTATGATTCCAAATTCTTTCATTTTTATCAAGGCTTCATTTATATTTTTGTGAATTTATCCACATATATTCGTCGTGTGAGTTGCGAATATATGTGGCTAACCGATAGTGGACAGAAATGTTCTTTTGTGTCCGCGGGCAGTAAGCCCTTTAGCGGAGGCTCAATTATGGCGAGTACCCCAGCACATTGTGCCTTCATGGCGGTACGGGAACAAACTTCAGAATTGCGTGCTCAGGCGGTCCCTATAGCGTTCCCGGTAGTTCTTAGTGACGGAACTGTGGCCAGGCTGAGGAGAGTTACGTACGCTCAATTTTCTTAGTTACGCTAAAAGAGTATGGCGGAGGTTATGTGATCACCGTCGTTTATTTGGGTACAAGATGCTTCAAACAGTTATGGACGGACTTCTATCTGAGTCCTTGCTAGTTCTTTAAAGTAGTCAGCTATGTCCCTCCCACTTAGTTTCTCTTCTCCTTACATCACCAATTTACGGTTTCGAGCCATCTGACGCTTATGCTCCGGTTAGTATTTACTTTTTTGAAAAGTAGGGTCTAATTGATGGTCTATTTTCCCATGCCAGTGGTCTCTCGTCCGCCTGCGCGCGCGCGATTCATGTACGTGAAGGTCCACCAGTGTGCAGTCCCGACGTTGCGCTTGCTGTGTGTGATCGTGTACGCGTATACGTCTGAATGCTGTGTGTTAAACCTGTGAGTACCTTTACATGTACGTAGATAGATATGTGTTGAGATTATATGTTGTTCGGTTGAGTGTACATGTGTTGGGGTTGCGAGTATGTTATGAACGTGATGGTGGGTTTGTATGTAGGTGCGTTTGCATGTGTGCGTTTGTGGGCATGGTATAAGAATGCGAGTGCGTTTGCGTAAGTGTACATAAGTTTATGTATGTAAGAGTAATTGTATACGTACAGTGGAAGTATGTGTATTGATATGTATTTTGGCGGGTCGGCATTTTTCCCCGTCTCAGGCGGGGTGGAGTCCAATTTGTCGTAGAAATCGTGTCGACCGCGACCCTAAGAGACGAGAGGGGGGTGAGCAGAGAGCGGAGAAGCACCCCATATTTGTTCAATGGGAGAAGGGGGAGAGGAAAAGGACAGGCGAAGCAAGAAAGGACTAAATAATGATGACATGGTTGACACCATAGCGAATATGTGTCATCCAAATAGATCCGGAGGGCATTTCCGCCAGAACATTGACGGGGCTCGTGAGAAATGGAGATGGTGCAGATGTTAAGACCAATTAGTCTAAAGAGGAGGCGTCTCGGGGCACTCACTCAGCAAGATAGTGTTAGATGACGTGGAAGAAGCAAACGTGCTGCATCAAACATGATTTATTTGATCACATCTTCACTTCCAAGGTTTTCCTTCTTTCACCACCATACCGATCTCTCGTTACACACTTTCGATATATATATATATATATATATATATATATATATATATATATATATATATATATATATATATATATATATATACATACATATATATATATATATATATATATATATATATATATATATATATATATATATATATATATATATATATATATATATATATATACCAGGCAATGGCTTCGCTTCTAAGATTAAAATTTAAAATCTAAATTTTTATAAATTTTCTGAACTTCGCTAATTCTAATAATTTTAAAAAGGAATTCTAAACTAAAGTTCCCGCCTTTCAAAATATCACGTTGCTAAAATATAGTTATAGAAGAAGATATATAAAAATAAATTTTCTGAACTTCACCATTTGTAATTCTTTGGGTTTTAAAAAATTCACAAAATTTCGATACCTATATTTATTTCTGAACTTCACCATTTTGTTTTTTGATATTATAAAAGAATTATTAGAAATAACTTTGATAAAAAAAACATAAATCAAAACCAAACTAAGATGAAATTATTATTCAAATACTCAAAAAAATCCCCTTCTTTAATTATAGTTAGTGATGATATATATATATATATATATATATATATATATATATATATATATATATATATATATATATATATATAGATAGTACAAGAGAATCGCACATTAGATTTTAGCCCCGCATTCTAATATTCTCGGTCATAAATTACGAGTTTATTGCTTATTCTAATCCTAGAGTTTGGGATGAGGTACCGAATTTAAATCTCCAATGAGTTTGGCGCCTGATTTTTTCCCTGCCTCCTTTCACTCAGCCCGTCTCACTCTCCTTGGCCCCTGTGCTTGGACGGCCAACTTACGTCACCCTTGACCTTGGACCTATTTTACTACTAGCCTTGTTAGAAATATGATTTTTTTTTTCTCTTTCCTGCAAGGGGTATGTTATCTACCCCTTCCTTCTTGGAACTTTTCTTCTTCTCTTTTGGTGTGTCATCTTGCCCAGGGTGTTCTCAAATATCTTTGGCCTAATTGATTGTCGCCGGTCTCACAGTTGAAGGTCGAAGGTCGACACAACTCTTTCATACTACTGCCATATAGAGGCAGGGAAAAGCGGCTGATATGCATTTAATGCTATCAAAAACTAAGAAGGCGCCAATACCCTGGTCCTTAAGCGCTATATGGCCGATGATGAACAAGGGGGAGAGTTATGGTTTCTTTTAAAACGTATAACGAGGGATTTCCCTGCCAGATGGTTTCTATTAAGAGCATCATGGTAAAAGTGGTAAAGTTAGGAGAAGCGAAAATATGTGGAAATTAACCTACCAATTAGACTCAACGAAATAAAAATGGCGTCGGGTCGGAAGTACCTCTAAGCTCTTTTTAATGGTAGGATTGAGAGAGCCGACCTGGTTATCACAGATTTGATTGGCTTCATTTCCAAGGCGCCGATGATCTCCTTAGTGACTGCGTCTAGAGAGCGGAAAATTAAATTCATTTCAAAAACTGGTCATCATCATCTCTTTCAAACAAGGTGGCGCTGGAATAAAGGATTACGCAGTATTGTACTCCTGTAATCGGTGTTCTTATCCTTTCATTGTTTCGTTTGTTGTTCGAACGATTTATCCATTTAACCTAATTTATTGTTCGAACAATTTATGCATTTTTAACATATTTTATTGTTCGAACGATTTATCCATTTCAACCTAATTTATTGTTCGAACAATTTATGCATTTTTAACATATTTTATTGTTCGAACGATTTATCCATTTCAACCTAATTTATTGTTCAAACAATTTATGCATTTTTAGCATACTTTATTGTTCGAACGATTTGTGCATTTTTAACCTACTTTATTGTTCCAAAGATTTGTGCATTTTAACCTACTTTATTGTTCGAACTATTGAAGTATTTTTAACCTACTTTATTGTTCGAACGACTTAGGCATTTTTAACTTAATTTATTGTTCGAACGATTTACGCATTTTTAACTCAATTTATGATTCGTACTATTTATGCACTTTAACCAATTTGTTGTTCGAACGATTTATGCATTTTTAACCTGGTTATTGTTAGAACGATATATGAATTTTTAACTTACTTTAATGTTCGAAGGATTTATCTATTTTTAACCTAATTTATTGTTGAACGTTTTATGGATTTTTAACCTAATTTATTTTTCGAGCGATTTATGCATTTTTAACCTACTTTATTGTTCGAACTATTTTTGCATTTTTAATCTAATAAGATATATACAATACGGTCCATAAAGATCAGAATCCTGTCAGTGGCGACTCCGGCACTCAGGCTTTTCGGGCTTAGCCCCGAGTATAAATTTAGTAAAGTAAACGGGGAGTTGCAAGCTGATTTAATTTCTGCCAACACTGACTTCAAGTAAGTAATTGCAGGCAATAACTTGGGCTCCTTTTATTGAGCCTGGGTGCAGTTCATATATTTTTGTTCAGCGTCTGCCGGTCGTCTTAGAGGTGCCCTGTGTCAAAGGATATGATTCGATTCGTAGCAGACGTTCTCTTGAAATCGTTTACACGCGCTTGACTCGGACTCAGAAGTTACAGCTCGTAAAAAATAAAAGTAATTAAAATTCAATATTTTCTTGAAACAATAGATTTCTATAGGGATTATGATTTAAATTCCAATCTATGAAAGGTTTCCGTTCTGCAATATTCTTAAAGGAACGAAAAATTATCCAGCAACTCGGGCTAGTACGAACGAGCTTGGTAGATATAAATGACTAACTGGCATCTCTTGTCAAGAGGACAGTAGAGGCTCGTACTTCCATCGAGAAAAGCATTTTGAACGATTTGAACATGAAGGAGGAGCTGCACGACAGGATGTTATACGAGTTTGCCATCAAACCAAGACGACTGGAGTTCATGTATAAATGAAGTAAGTAATTTTTACATTATGTCGTGGTATAGGGCCGAGTATGTATGTACGTTTGTCCCGTACATGAATAACTCCGTTCCTTTTATCTCTAAGAGTGCTTTACGGCTTTTTTACTTTTGATTCTTTAACCAGGGATGATTCGCAATATTATATATACTTTTAATTACATAAAAAAATGAAATATTGAAACTTAAAATATACTAAGGCTAGAATAAGAGGATCTAAATAAAATTAATACTACCAATGAGTACTACGCGATGGTTGACGCAAAAATTCATTTTAGTATGGATTGGTATCTAACGAACATAAATAAGTTGGAATCCTTTTAACTTTAACTAAGAGGGAATCTGCCGTTGGAGGACCTTGAACGAAAACCTCTTTGATGCGATGATTCGAGGCGTGGGGCTAACTCGGACACACAGTTGTCCGTATCTCTAAGCGAAGGCTCCGTTGGTGGAGAATATTTAGGAATAACAGCTGATCCCTAAGTTAGTGGGGGAGCGTGTGGCGATGCTTCTTGACTTGACTATATATGCGAGGGGATTGTGGAAGTACGATTATTCCAATACTCGTGTTACACTTGCGGGCTTTTTGATGATGAGACTTGACCAAGAGGTGAATCTTTTCTTGAAGGGAACTTCACATTGGTATTCCTCAATGTTGAGGGACATCTTTGTTTTTATTCAGAAAACTGAGATACGGGATTTCTCTGAACGAGATTGGTATGAGAGTGATTCTCTATACCGATGGTCTACTCTTTGATGTGACCACAGGAACAGCCTCAGGAAGAAAAATCCCGCTCGGTCCTACTTTTTCTTGATTCCCGGTTTGCCTCCGGTACTCATCTTCTTCTCCTGATTGCTACCTCGATTTTCATCCTTCATTTCTCCAGATCGAACTATATATACTTTGATTATCCCCTAAGGGGAAGGGAGGGGAGATGAGGGCCTACCTTTAAGCCTCTCTTCTAGGGCATCACTCTTCAACGTTGTGACCCTTCGCCCTTCTGGTTTACGTGGGAGAAAGTGAAATTGCTTCTATTTGGCGGAAATATACCTAAACAATAGAAGGGGACAGTGAGTCAGTTCATATATTCTTATTCTAAAGGCTAACCCACCCTCCTTTGTTTATATTAACGGAGTATGAAATTTGCTGATGGTACTCCTTCTTTGCGAGCGATCTCGAGGATTTTGGGGACAGCGTGGCGAAGGGGAGGGGGGAGGGGTCGAGGTATGGCCAAGTGTACGTAGATATGCGCACACAGGCACTCAGGTAGGCCAAGCAGGGCGACAACTGTTATTGTTTCTAAGAGTGCGATTTAATAGATACCGGCAGCTGCGGAACCAAGGAATATGACAAACCCAATGACTAAAATAGACTTTTAATGCACATAACTAAAATGGGACAACAATATATATATATATATATATATATATATATATATATAGAGAGAGAGAGAGAGAGAGAGAGAGAGAGAGAGAGAGAGAGAGAGAGAAATAGTACATAAAATGAGACGGACTTAAGTTCCGAATACCAGATAGATAACCGTAGTTAGGGAATGGTTATTATGGGAGATTGAGGGTGTAAGGAATGATTTACTGCCTTTGAACTCGAGGTTAAGATGGGGCAAATAGGGGGAGGTATTGGTGACCTTGATTACTCACGGGGGTGAGCCAAGGACAGGAGGCCCGCATCTCGCGTTTGCGGGATGAGGGCCTCCTGTCCTCAGGGGGTTACCGAACGAACTTTGAAGGAGGGGGGGGGGTATGACTCCTCCACACTTGGCTTGAGCGAGCTAATGGGCCTCTTGTCGTAAGAGGTCCCCACATGCAGCCCTCTTGTCCTCAGGGGGTCACCGAACAAACTTCGAATGGGAGGGGGGGAACGACTTCTCCACACTCGGCTTGAGCCAGCTAATTGGCCTTTTGTCCTTAAGAGGTCACCAGAAGAGCTTTGGGGGACGGCTTCTCTAATCCTTGATCCGAAGGCTGATGAGAAAGGCTGACGTTGCCTCACAAGACTCTTCTCCTCCACCCGAAGACACAGGAGGTGATGTCCAGCTCTTCAGTGGCTTGCGACCGTCACTCACACTTCTTGGGAGAGAGCTCCTTGAAGTGCACTCCTTTCGGGGAAGTCTCGTCTAACCAAATCTGTCCGTCAGCCGGGAGCGGGGGCATATATACCCGGAGCTACTCAAAGCAGAGAGAGAAATTGAGCCCATGGTAACCTTTGTTATCGGGCGCGATGAACCGAGCGCCTTCTTACGAAGAAGTGTCAACGGCTGGGATCAGCAGCCAGACGGGCGACAGCGGCGGGGCCATAAACGCGGTTCACGCTGAGTCTACAAAGCAGTCTCCCTACCCGAGGGAAGGGGGCAGGTTGAGACGACCGGGAGGAAGCTTTGGTGAGAATTTCACGGGACCTGGCACTGGGTTAAACGAGGCAGAGGTCGGAAGGGGGGAGGAGTAACGGCTTGTTTTCTCTCCCGAGATACTGTCTTAGTGTGTGGGGGAATAATATTACTCAAAGGAAATTCCGCCACAGGGGGGTAAAGTATCAGACCATATGGAACGTAACTGTTGACACTGTGTAACCAAACTGGCGTCTGTTTTTTGTCCTCGCGATATTGATTTCCCCACATTTCTGCCCTTCTAAAGAAAGTAATGGGGGGGGGGAGAACTCAAGTGCAAAAAAAATAAACGAGTAAAAAACACATGTCTTGGAATGTAATTTCAAGTACGACTGTTGCCGTGAAAATACAGTAGTCAACCATCCTACTAAACTAAGGCTTATTGACATAGTACGCACGCACGCGCGCACGTACATAGACAGGTGAACGGCGGACTTTAACATTGCCTTGTAAGGCTAAGCAATCCGGATCACACAACTCAATTTACCCCCCCAAAAAAATCGATAACAACAAAGAACAAGAAAAAGAAACTGACTATTAATTTGTATCTAGGTAGTTAATTCCGTGCACAAATAAACCTCAACACATTAATATCTAACAAAAAAATTGGTCTTAAGTCAAAAGGAAGTTTAATTAGACCTTTGTGGGTTTTCGGCTCAAGTTATCGGCTCTATACTTATCGGAGCCTTTTATATAGTTTATGTTGAAGTGATCGGCTTTACAATTATCGGAGCCTTTTATATAGTTTATATTAAATTAGTACTCCATGCACAATAGACTCCATCGTATGAGTCTACCGTTCTGGGTTTTGCTATTACGCCAATATGACCGAGACTGGTGATTGAATTCCACGTTAAACTTACTACCTTTTACATAAAAATTGAATTTCTTAATCCCACAAATTACGGCTAGTGCTGCCTGTTCTATAGTTGCATAAGCTATGGAAAGAGAGGTATCGTCGTCTTCACTTTGTCATCGGACACTACCGATTCCTTCACTACAGGAATCGGTTCGGACTCCAAACTTCTTTGGGGGATTGGGTAGTTGAAGGATGCGGGCTGAACTTAATTTTCCCTTCACTCGAGAAGACAATAGTGAATCTATGAACGGGCCAAGGTGGTAGTTTAAATCTAACTCCATGGCCGGGTCGTCCTGGGGGAAGTCTAATGAGGGTATGAAATACTCGTTATCCGACTTTACGTACACCGTGTTTACCACCTGAGAGGTTCGCATGGATATAAGGCTTCCATGGTTCCTTCTTCATCCAGCGTCACAATATTATTAATACACGCTCAGCGGTGATACTTCTTGAGCATGTTTATGTGATACAGTTTATGGCCTGAGGGAGTTTCAATCACGTAGTCAACGGGGCCACGAGCGCCTATGACCGGAAAGGGACCCTTCCATTGGAAGAGTAACTTATTCGTCTCTGTAGGCAGTAGTAACAATACTTCGTCGCCAGGGTTTAATTTTAGAGCTTTTGCTTTTAAGTCGAAATAACTTCGGTATTTTTCTAGGTGGCACTCCGCGTTTGAGAGGGCTAACTCTGCACATTTCTCCAAGCGTTCCCGCAGCTCGATCACATATCCGTAAGAGGATTTAACTTCTTCATCTAATTGGGGATTAGTGAAGAGCTCCTTAATGATGCTCCTAGGTCCTCGAGCATTACGTCCGTACAACAATTCGAAGGGGGCAAAACTTAGAGTTCGGTGAGAGATCTCTCGGCACGCGAAGAGGTCGACTGGTAGGTACCGATGCCATTCTCGAGGCTGAGACTTACAGAGTTTTCTTAACACTGCTTTTAGGGTACCATTTAATTTTTCACACATCCCGTTTGCGGAGGGGTGAAAGGGGGTCGTAAAGAGGGATTTAATGAGTAGTAACTTGCCCATGTATTCCATCAGTTCCGACGTGAACTGACGGCCTCGATCTGAGAGGATTTCTTTAGAGATTCCGACTCGGGAAAAAATGGAGATGAGAGCTTCTGCACAGGAAATACTGTCAATTTTCTTGAGGGCAACTGCGTCGGAGAAACTAGTGGCGTAGTCTACTAAAGTTAGGATATAAGAGTGTCCTTTGCTATACAGGGGTTTGAGGGGCCCCCCACCAAGTCTATAGACACCCTGAAGAAGGGTTCGGAAATGACGGGGGTTTTCTGTAGGGAAACCGGCGGTACCCGGCCTTTAGCGGTGGCCTTCTGGCACATTTCGCATGACTGTCAGTATTCGGCGATCTCTTTAGCAGCGCCAGGCCAGAAGAAGTACTTAAAAATACGTAGAGAGGTTTTGTTGTGACTGAAAGGTGCAGCCAATAATCCATCATGTGCGAGTTTTAATACCCGTTGGGCGTAACACCGGGGATGCACAAGACTTATTCGTTTGTTCCCGCGAACAGAGTCTATTTCATTTTTCGTTGCCTTCTCCCACATCGGTTGTAGAGTCCGATAGTCCTTCCGGGCAGTAGCGAAGGCTTGGGAATTAAGCTCTTCGTATTCAGGGTTCTCCAGAGGTGATAAAGGGGTCGGGGCCGCGGACCTCTCAGTTGCTTGGGACGGGGGACTACAGGCTGAGCCACCGGATTTGGAGAGAGCTGAGTGCTCTGGCCTATTAAGAGAGAACAGAATTTAATAGGCACTGCCACTACCTCGGTCCAGCGAGTGAAATACTGACACTGGACGACCGCGAACCTCTGGTGCTGGGGGCTGACTGGGGGGGAGAAGCAATTTATCTGATACGACGATACAGGTGCACCCCGTATCGCGTACCAATGTTGAGACTCGGCAACCATTTACAGATCTAGTTTCGAACTTTAGTCCTCCGGGAGAACTCTTATTAAACACAAAGTTCACCTGTTGGTCAGGGGAATTCGATGTGGACGAAGGAGACGCTGAAGCAGGAGGTTGCTCTTGGGGAAGAGATGCGGTGATGTTGTGCACTTGTTGACTCAAGGACAACCTAAGCCTCGAATTTGGAGGCAATGGAAGCTAATGTGATCTGGGGTGTCACAATTAAAACACGTAACGGGCTTTCTGGGGTACGGCGAGGACGAGGGGTTTAGATTAATTAGGGGCTTAATTTCTCTTTGATCCTTGGATGAAAAGAATTTGTGTTTGGGGGGTCCGGAGGTCTTGACAAATTCAGGGGGGTTTTTTGTTGGGATATCTGGGGATACCCACCTTTCTTTGGAGACAAGGGCTGGTTCTTTTTAAACTCTCGCGGATATAGTTTATGGTTGGAAGCCTGCAGATCTGCTCCTTCCACAAAGTCATCGAACGTAGCGGCTGACCTGTCCTTGACGAATGCTCGTATCTCTGGGGGCAGGGTACACAACAATAGGTCCTTAAGAATGAAGTCGACGAGAGAGTCGAACTCATTCTCCACTTAAGCTGAACTTAGCCAGAATCGAAGATGTCTTCGCAGGATAAAGCCAAATTGACTGTATGTTTGACCTGGCTGAATTCTAGCATGTCTAAATTTCATCCTATACTCCTAGGGATTTGATTAATGGCGGCAAATAGCTCAGACTTAAGGGTTGAATAATCCACACAAGCCTCGGATGGTAACGAGATGAATATATCACGGAGACGGATATTAAGCTCAGGCAGTAATCTGGCGATTCCCTCTGTTTCTATGTTCCAATGATTCACCTCGAAGATTTTCTCGAAGTGTGTCAGGTACGAACACAGGTCTTCGTTATCTTTATATGCTGGGAGTTTCATCGTAGGTACTTGCGTAGCTCCAGGCCGGGATCCAACGGAATTGACTTCCACCCGATCGTTGTTCATTTCCCTTTCATGTACGCGTATTCGTTCTCTCTCTTCTGCTTCCGCCTGTTCTCTTTCCCTCCGTATTCTTTTTTCTTCTCTTTCCACTTGTCTCTCTTCTTGTTTTTTTCTATCCTCTGTTCTTCCAGGACGTAGGCAACTAGTTCTTGGCCTGTTATTCCAAGAGTTTGGCCTTGTTGGTGGAATCTTTCAAACGACATTTTACCTATGTCTGTCAAAAAACCCTCACCGATGCACGCTAAAGGTAATTATGCAACCACGAAACAAGTAGCGTTCTGCCTAAGCCAACATTACCACCCACACTTTCTGTTAATTGTAATACCACAAAAAACTAATTAACATTATTAACAGGCTAACCACAATCAATTAACAAAAAAATATAGACAGACGTTATCCTCTTATTATGTTTAATTTTCCTCGAACGCTTAGGCACAAATTTGTTACTAATCAAGGGAATACCCCCAAAACCTGACACCAATTTTATAATGTCGTGGTGTCGTGCTGGGTATGTATGTATCTTTGTCCCGTACATGAATAACTCCGTTCCTTTTTTCTCTAAGAGTGCTTTACGTTTTGTTTTGTTTTCTTTTGATTCTTTAACCAGGGAGGATTCGTAATATTATATACGAGGATCTATTGCCATATGCATCGTTTCGAGGATTTATTTAAACAACTAGGGCATTCATCACTGAGCACGTTAGATGGACGGATGGGCAATAGAGCAAAGTCCACTTCAGTGGTAAATCTAAGTTAAATTTGTTCGGATTCGATGGCAGGATGTTCGTTTGTTGTAGAGTACGTTAAATATTGCCCATCAATTACATCAAAATGATGTGAAATTTGGCAGAGGAAGTGTCATAGTCTGGAGCGTGATTTCGACAGAAGGCAACGGGCCACTTGTGCGCTTACGGGGCAAGATAAATGCACAAGTATACAAGAAATTATTCTAAGGCAATCTTTGCCCCATCTGAAAGTCTTCTAAGTCCAGCCTGCAATTTTTAAGCCACACAGCCAAGTCGATAAAGAGCTTCCTGGACAACGAGCACATCACTGTTATGAGCTGGCCTGCACAGAATCGGGAGTTGAATTCCAGTGAAAATGTTCGAAAGACACTCGGAAAGAGTTCTAAAGCGACATTATTGCGCAAGAGTGTCAACAGTTAGTTATTTCCTGCGGTAAGAGATGTCGAGGCACCATGCAGATGTTTGCTACTGATAATTGTACATATTTTTATATTCCAATAGAAATTTGTATTCTCTGTCGTGCTGATCTTTCGAACACTTCAATAGCAGATATGATAGAACATATGTACGAATATAACATATCCGAAAATAACGTATTAAGAAATAAAACATATACAAATATAAAATATGTACGGATATAACATCGGAATGAAACGAAAATATATACGAATATAATTTATGTACGAAATGAACATATGTATGAATAGAACATATAAAAGACTAACAAATGAATGAATAGAAAATGTGTACGAAGAGAACATATAAAAAATGGAACATATATACGAGTAGAACATATATAGGAATAGAACATATGTATGAATATAAAATATGTATGTAAAAATAGAACTTACTTATGAATAGATAATGCAGGAGGCGTTGAGTAATTTGTCGTTGTTAGCAACTCTGAATTTCGCGTTGTCTGACATCGCTTCTATTTTATTCTTGTAATATTAGTCGTGCATCATCCTTGAATGAAGCAATACCATGGCTGAATTCAATCCTCCAAAATTGTGGAAAAGGCAAGCTGTGCTGCCTTGGATTCAGGCCGGGAGCTCCAATGCGAAAATCTCCAAATTATTGAGCCTCAATCTGAGGAAGGAGCTGAAGATCAGGAATGATTTTTTTTTTAAGTATCTGGCGACTGCATGCTTGGGCATAAGTTGCCATACTTACTACAACATACGACTAGGCTATCTTAAAAAAGCAAATAATGAGTAAATAACAAATAACAAGGATAAAAAAGTCGTATAGTCCACAAGTCGGTGTGCACGAACCAGTCCCGAGCACAAGGGAGAAGCGGTAGCAACCCCATCGTCTCGGCACCGGGACAGGTAACGTGCGCAAAGAATACCCAGACTGGGACATTCAACTAGAATGTCCCGAACAATCTGCGGGACAACGCAGTCGTCGCAGTAAGCTACGGGCGAGCGCTCCACAAAACGGCGGTGCGTCCCGCGAGTGTGTCCAATTCGGAGACGGCAGAAAGCAACTTGAAGCCGTCGCGGCATTTAGAGGTAGGTCCATGGAAACAGTCGTGGCGCAATGGCACGTAATCTTAAGTTTCCCACGACCATCTCCCATCTTCTTTGCAAAGCCGCCCGGAGAGCAGCCCTCTTCCTGTCATGTAATCGGTGTGAGGAAGAGCGAAACGCTGGTCTGGTCGCCGAGTCCTTGCAACTCTTAGGCGCATTCATCGTCGTGCTCATTCCCAGTAATTCCTACATATCCAGGAACCCAGCAAAAGATAATTTGGACATCCACCCTTCCCGCGAAAACCGTAGCGTCACGGATATCGCGAACCATAGGATGCGGAGATTCCAATGCCCCCAGAGTACTCAGGGCGCTTTGTGCATCGATTTAAATCATAATCTGATCTCCAAACTGGGCACGTCGCGTTATCTCCCGTTTCGAGTGGTGTATTGCAACCAGCTCGGCCGTGAAGACAGACACAGAGCCTAGCAGAGCCCCGCTGACTGCAAACAGAGGGGATACGCGTGGAAATCGATCCTCTCTTGGGACGTAGAGCTATCTGTATACACTGGCACGGTTCCAGCGTGAGACAAAGTGTGCTCCAAAAAGGCCTAACGCAATACTCCAGTCGTTGTAGAAGCTTTGGGAGCTATGGCCTGGCGACAAATAGTCAAAGGTGGTACCCTCCATGGTGGCGTCCTGGGAAGAAGAAGGGGCGCCACACGCGAGAGCTATACTTAGCTCTCGGAGGAGTTTTCTCACTCCGAGATCGACTGTGGATGCAGTGAGATCCATTGGCGACTGAGGGAGATGCCGGGCTCGCGCGTACAGGCGAATAATGTACTGTGCACTGCACAGAGCGAGTGGCATCAACCCAGTATCGACAAGTAGGCCCCCAATGGAGGAAGGTGGAAGGCACCGGTGGCCAAGCGAAGGCCAATGTGCTGGATCGAGTCCACCTTCCGCAATACACACAAGGCCGCAGAGGCATAAAACTCGCATCCGTAGTCGAGCTTTGAAGAATCAAAGGATCTCTAAAAAAGTAAGGCAGTAGCCCTATCAGCGCCCCAAGCGCTGAACGTCACGGAACGAAGAATATTCTTGGCGCGGGTACAAGAGTCCTTAGGGCTGAGAATAGGAGTCTTCCAGGTGAGGTGTCGGTCAAATTCAAGACCAAGGAAACGGCGTTAGTCCACCATTTCTACGAGCACTACATTGAGAAACAATTATGGGGAAGAGTGGAGCCGTAGATGGTGGCAGAAATGCACCACCTTAGTCTTGGCCAAGGAAAACCGAAGCCTGTGCGCTTCAGCATAGCGAGAGACGCTGTTCAATGCCTGTTGGAATAGACGCTCCAGAGTTGGCATCTGGGCCGCGCCTAAAGAGATCGAAAGGTCGCCCACGTGGAGCGTAGCGAGAAAATCTTCCAGCAGCACCGAGGTGATGCCGTTGATGCTCAGAGCAAAGAGTTTGACACTGAGGACACTTCCCTGGGGGACAGCCTCTTTCTGCTCCATTGGGCCGGAGAGGGCTCACTCCTCACATACGGGGAATCGACGATCTCGCAAAAATTCAGATATAAACATTGGGAGGCGTCCCCTCGCCCCCATCGTGTGGAGAGTCTCCATGATACCGTATCGCCATGCGGTATCATAGGCCTCCTCCAGATCAGAATACATTGTGGCGTAATGCTTTCTATGAAAGAAGGCATCGAAGATGGCATTTTCCAGTTGAAGCACAGCATCCGACGTGGAGTGGAACTTGCAGAAGCCGCACTGTGCAGAAGAGCGATGTCCTCCGCTGTTGAGAAAAAGGCTAATCTTATATTTACCAATTTCCCCATCAACTTGCATACGCAGGAGGCTAGAGAGATTGGGCGGAAACTGGCCGGGGCAGAGTAATCTCTCCTTGGTTTGCGAAAAGTGAGCACAGTAGGGATTCGCGAGAAAGCTGGGAGGACACCCTCAACATAGATCCTATTGAACAAATCTAACAGAAAGGCTATGCCTTGCTCACCCAGGTGTCGACGCATATATTATGGGACATGGTCTGAACCGGAAGCCGTGTCCGCGCACGAAGCTAGAGCGGAAATCAATTCACTTAGAGTAAACCCGTCATTAAAGGGTTCTCCGCCTCTGAAGATAAAGTCCACTCGGCAGCCTTCCGCGACATTACGACGCACATTGAATGCGGAGAAAGTGGTCACGAAGGATTTTCCCGCGAGTGCAGGTTCCGAGATTGCGGTCCCATTCTCCTGGAGAACGGAAGGGGGGTCATGCGAGAACTTGTCCCGAATCCTTTTGATTCGCTTCCACACGTCTGATAGAGGGGTCTTCCTGTTTAGTAAAGACACGTATGCCTGCCAAGAAGAGCGGCGGGCGTGCTTCGAAATATACCGGAACCTAGCCCTAGCTCGACGAAATTCACTGACAGTGAAGTCGTTCGGCGGCGCTTATAGCGCATGTGTTTTATAACGCATGTGTTTGAGGGCCGTCTCACACTCGGCCGAAGATCAGGAATGAGCTGGGTGAGTCGGGGTGTAATTAAGAGGGTACGGCTGCTCGGAAATCACACTTTAATCGTTTTGATACGTTCCCCCCCCCTTTTAATTTGTTGCGGAAATCGAGTCCATCTCAAATCTCTCATCCGGCTGTTAGTGCATGAGGAAACCTGCTACTTTTCCAACAAGATCAGAAATTACCCGTTTCTCTCGCAGAAAATGAACGACAAGTGGAAGGACCAAGCTCCTAAGCTTAGGAACCAACTGAAACATCCCTTCAATCCTGGCATGCTTCGATACCTCTCACACGTGAAGAATTTCGACCAGTACCAGGTGGTGAACTCGCACATCAACCATTGGCTTGCTGTTCTCCGCGAAGATGTACCCAGAGTTATGCAGACAAAGTTTCCGATTTAAATCTTAGTGTTTGGAGTGGTCATTAGCGAGGGCTACGTTATGCCCCCGTTTACCTTCCCCGAAGGCTTCTGACACAATACCGTGGGCTTAATAATGTTCATCATCATCATCATCATGGTACGGGCTCATGAGGTAATCCTGTAGTGACCCGATCATTGTTATGAAAATTTCTATGATGCCGGCTACGTGTAGCTATACCAGTTGGCTTCCCAGTGTTTATCCAACTTGTTCTTAAAGGAATGGAGACTTTTGACTGTGATCACTTGATTTGGAAGAGAATTCCAGTCATTGACAATCCTCTGGCCGAATACATTTTTCCTCACCATCTTCTGGCAATGGCATTTAGATAGTTTATTGGAATGACCTCGCGTTGCTGAATATTCCTGAGGTATGAAGAATAGGCCAGGGTCGAGTCTCTCTAATCCATTTAGAAGCTTGTAAACTTGAATCATATCACCTCTACGGCATCTATATTTCATAGAAAAGAGTCCAAGCTGACGCAGTCTTTCGCTATATTCTTGATCACTCAATTCCGGAACCAATTTTGTAGCTCTTCTTTGTACGGACTCCACCTTCATATCATCGGCGATGAATCGTGGGTACCAAATGATGTTGCCATATTGTATTGTTCTGGATCCAGGAGGTGGCTGCTGGGGAGGCCGTACCTGTGCCAACAGGAATCAAGGCCATGCCACATCAATCCGAACATCCAGCTTCCATACTTCCCAGACTGCATTCCCCTGTAGTATTATGTGTGTGACGTTGTTGAGAGACACCATCAAGTCCCTATGCACACTACATTTTTCACCCGGTTAAACAGAGGTACCGTCGTGAAGGCCTGCATGAGGCTCTGACGCTGTGTGGAAGCCGTGATTGAGGTTTTGGTTGAAGCCGATATCGATTTTATTGAGTCAAATAAATATTAAAATCTTTTAAGGCATTTACATGTAATTTTGGTAAATATATCTGTATAACTTAACTATTTGTAATATTTTCTTTTGTAATGTAGTTAGGCTACAAATTACTCTCCGTACCGTGTATGTATGAATATAACATATGCAAGAATACAGGGTGACCCCCTAAAAACCTGGCCCCAACTTTCGATAGGCCTCATTTTGTAATTTTTTGAAAGGATTGAATGAAACTTTGGTGGTAACTAGTTTATTGGGTTGAAAAACATCATATTAAAAACATGAGAGTCTTTGCACTTAAATTCTTTATTCTAAAGCACGTGTTCGAGGTGACCTCCATTTAGCTCTGTGCATTTCTTGAGGCGCAGCACCAAGTTGTCCATGACGTCCTTGCAAACCGACCGACTAATGGCTCTGATCTCCTCCCTGATGGCTTCTTTAAGTTCTGGGGTGGTCCTGGGTCCCCCTGCGATACACTATGTCTTTAAGGTAGCCCCAGAGAAAGAAATCTGGGGGGCAAAGGTCTGGGCTGTGAGGTGCCCGCTCAAAATACGTCTTGAGACTGACCATTCGGCTACCAAAGTTCTCTTTCAGCCAATACCGGGACAGTTTGCGGTGTGAGAGCTTGCTCCATCTTATTTAAACCAGAAATTTCCCATGAGTGAAGGGAACAGGGTCTGAAGCTCCCTCTTGAAGGTTTTTGAGGACCTCAACATACTGCTCCTTGGAGACTGGCACTGTCGCGCCAGATTCCTCGAAGAAGAATGGTCCGATGATGCCTCTGGCTGAGATTGCAGTCAATACCGTGCACTTATGAGAGTGTAGGGGAATGGTAGCTACCTTATTTGGTCTGGAGGTCCCCAAGAAGACATTTGTCTTTGAGTTTACCTTTCCTTCAAGATGGAAGTGAGCTTCATCTGAGGTCCAAAAGAGGTTAAGGAAAGTTGGGGGTCTCCTGAATCTTCTCCAGTATCTTCACTGCCATAACCTTTCTCTGCTCCTTGTCTGAGGCTGTAAGGGTCTGCTTCGTCTGTAGTTTTTATGGGTAGGCCTTTACATCCATTACTAACACTCTCCTGCAAGTCTCACGGGATATACCAAGGGACTGACTGCGCTTGCGCATAGAGGTTTTTGACTCTGCTGAACTGACTCTCTCACGCCCTCGACCAGATTAGCTGCACGCTTCCTGGGGCGTCTGAAACGGCTTGGACGGTTGTCACTGGCTGCATTAGTTCTCTAAGTGGTCCACCCACTCCTGAATTCTGCTCTTGGAGGGGGCTTTTTCACATTCAAACTGATGCACGAAAGTGTCCTGCACCTTCTTGAACGAGCCTGTCTTGTAGTAATGTTTGACGCAGTATATTCTTTGCTGGAGTTTCCATTAAGATCTAGTTGTGTTCACATGTCCTACAAAGTAAGGGTGATTAGTGAATGAAAGTGTGCAGGCACAATTAAGGAGACAATAATAGTTTTAATCGAATTAGATATGTTTTTTATTGTTTTCAGAAATATATGTGTTTAATTTATAATATTAATCAATGTGGCAGCCCTTAGCGACGAGCACGAGCTCTAGGCTAGACCTGAAGTCTGCCCCCTCGTTACGGACGAAGTCAGACCTCATGCTGGCCCACACGCGGTTAACGGAGGACTTCAGCTGAGCGACGTTGCTGTGGCAGACCTTGCAGGCCTTGCCCTCGATATACACCCCCACGCTGTAGTCGAAAGTATTGAGGTCGGGCGACTGCGGCATCCAAAATTGCTTCGATCAGAAGTTCATGTCTGATCCCAGCTACTCTTGCACTGTCTTGGCCGTGCGGGCCGGGGCACTGTCCTCTTCAAAGACGTAGTTCACCTTCCTCGTGATCTTTCTCACCCATCGCGAGAGTTTCGTGGCCAAAGTGTCCCAGTAATCGGCCGCGGTGAGCCTGTAACCGGCCGCAAACCACACAGACGGCATCTTCTCGCTATTCGAAGACCTCTTCCTTAACGGCCCTTGACACTGTGGCCAACACGATGAGCTTCTTCTTCGCGAGAGCAGTCATTTTGAGCTTCGGAGCACCTTCGAAGGCCTTTCTCTCAGCCAAACGGTTGATAACTTATCTGTCTGAACGAAGTCGATCTTTGAGGTCTTCCCTATTCTTGAACTTCTCCGCGACTCTAGAAGGTCATCTGTCTGACGGGAAGCCGCTTGGCAATGTCGGACATGTGGCCCGCGCGCATTTGAACAGAGATCTCAATTCTTTTATTTTCCATCTCGTCACATCTGCGCACATTGGAAAAGAACTTTTCCTATCACATATGTAAACCTCTCGGAAAAAAAAACCCTCCGAATGTAAAAGAACTTTTGCAAAACCCAGTACGAATAGCACCTATCTATGAATCGAACATATTTTGGAAGAGAAAATATGTATGAATAGAATATATTTACGAATAGAACATAAGTAGGAAAATAACATATACGAATAGAAAATATGAAAGAATAGAACATCTGTATGAATAGAACATATGAATGAATATAACATATACGAATAGAACATATGTGCGAAAAAGACGTATGTACGAATTGAAGATATGTATAAATAGAACATATGTTCGAATATAACGAAACATACGAAAAGAATATATATATACGAATCGAACCTAAGTACGAATAAAACATATATACGATAAGAACATATGTACGAATAGAATATGTAAGAATAGAACTTAAGTGCGAATAGAGCATATATATGGATATAACATATTAACTAATTTAACATATATAGGAATGAAAAAATGACGAATCGAACATATCTTCGAAAAGAACATATGTACCAAGAGACAAGCACATATGTATGAATAAAACTTATGTACGAATAGAACAAATGCATGAATATAACAAACGAACGAAAAGAACATATATCAAGTTGAACTTAGGAATGAATATAACATGTACAAATATAACATATCTAGGAATGTAACATATGTAGTAATAACACATACACACGAATAGAAAATATCTACGAATAAATCACATATACGAATAGAAAATATGTAGAATACAATATATGCAAGAATTGAAAATATGTACGAATAAAAAATCTATACCACCAGAACAAAATATTTGTATAGAACATATGTACGAATTGACTATATATGTATGTACTTATAGATCATTTCTACGAATAGAACACATATCTGAATAGTACATATATATAATAAAATTATAGAATAATAAAACATATGTAGGAATAAAACATATAAATGGATAGTACATATGTACGAATAGAACATATGTATCTATAACTTATGTACGAATACAACATAGGTACAAATAGAACATTTGTCAAAAAAGAAAATATATACGAATATAGCATATATACAAATAAACATAAGTACCAATAAAATATGTACGAATACAACTTATCTACGAATATAACATATCTATGAATATAGTTTATTAATGAATATGGCTTATTTACGAACAGAACATACAGTATGTACGAATAGAAAACGTGAACGAAATTAACACATTTACGAATAGAACTTAAATAGGAAACAAACATACGTAGTAATAGATAATATGTACAGATAAAATATCTGTATATACGAATAGAATATATGGACGAATAGACATATGCACGAATAGAATTTATGTAAGAATAGAGTATATGTACGTATAGATAATATGTATGATAGTTCATATATACGGAAAGAAAATATGTACGAATAGAACATCTGTAGAATAAAATATATATGAATAAAACTTCTCTAAGAATAAAACATATATATGCATATAACATGGTTACGGATATAACTTCTGACCTAATAAAACATATTGGTGAATAGAACTTATGTAAGACTAGAAAATATGTGCAAATAGAACATATATACGAAAAGAACATGGGTATATACGAAACTTTTCTACGAATGGAACATATACATATATGGATAGAACATATGTATGAATAGAACATATGAACGAATACAACATATATACAAATAAAATTTATATACAAATGGAACATATGTATGAAAAAAACATATATATGAACTGAACTTATGTACAAATCGAACAAATGTACGATTATAACATATGTAAAAATAGATCAAATCTTCGAAAAGAACATAGATCCAAAGAGAAAATATATACGAAAAGAACATATCTGCGAATAGATTATATGTATGAATAGAGGAAAATTTACGATTAGACCCTTTCTACGTATAAAACAGCCATGGCCAAAAGTTTTAAGACTAATATATAATTTCATTTTTTATTCAGTTTGTTTCGAATTTTACGTGATAGGAATAATTACTCAAAAGTTTAAATTATTTAAAGTTTATTAAAAATCACCATTTCAAAAATAATAATAAAAAAACTTATTCCAGAGTCGCGTTTGTATCCCGTTCCTGGAGTAGGTGAGTTTGTCCCTGGAGCTTTGCTATTCTATCAAAAGGGTAAAATGAGCACAAATGTGCGTTCAGAGAATGATGTTGTGCGATTATAATCTTTTTAGTACAATGAATGTTGTATAATGAATGTTGCAATCTTTTTCAAATGTTTTTTTCCAAAGAAAATCGTGCAACCATTGTTGCTCTGCACAAAAGTGGCTTAAAATGCAAGGGAATTGTTGCTAAAGGTATTGTATGAAGTAGCACCATCTTTAGAATCATTCTGGATGCCCATGAGATTCAAATGGACGCCAAAATCGCCTCCTTGTAAGATTCCATCGGGTTGCCTCTAGTGCAAAGATTGCTCACGATTGGAAAGAGGCACGTGCGAACGCTGCAGCGCGTACAGTGAGGCGGAAACTTAACGACAAAAGCCTCAGGTCGAGAAGGGCTGCAAAAAAGTTTCACCTCACCAATTAGAAACTTACGGATAGGCTCACATATGTAGGAAAAAGAAAAAAAAAAGGACTGTTGAAGACTGGGGCAAAGTGATATTCTTTGATGAAACTTCCTTCTATTTGTTTGGAGCTTCTGGATGATCTCTCATTACGAGCAGAAAAGGAGTACCTTGGGGTGCCCACGGGGAAGCATCAGGCCACTCAATTTCTCGGGCTGCTCTCATCTAAGGGAAAGGGACACTATCAATTTTGTACAAGAAAACTACTATAAACTTAAAATGGTACCCAAACGTGCTTCATCAGGACAGTTTTACAACACTTCATGAACAACTTCGGGATAAGTGTATTTTTCAGCATGATGGTGCACCTTCCTATAAAGCAAAAGCAATAATAAAGTTCAGGGCTGAAACTAACATCTAACTTTTGGGACCTTGGCTCGGGAATTGCCAGATTTGAACCCAATAAAGAATGTGTGGGCGATAATTAAACTGGCGGTTGATAAACAGCAGCCACCCAATTGTAAGCAATGGGGGACGGGGGTGATTATTGAACAAAAACGGAGTAATATTAGTCAAGATAACATCACTCCATCTTTATTTTACCCCCCTACCCCGACCTTCTCCATGTAAAACCACCTACTCCGGACACTTTAACAACAAAATAAATCAAGCGAAACAGGTTAAAAGAATAAATGTTATTTTTTATTATTGTAAACGAGTTTTTAACAGATTTTATGGTAAATAAATTCCCTTTTAGGAAGAATTAACACTTTTCCTATACAGATCGTTGAGTCAGCAACTGCATTTAGTATTTAACACCTATATTCTTCGGTATGTAATGCTTTTTTATGCTTTAGTTGACCTTATTTTATGTATTGTTAAGGTAATTCGAGGAGAATATTCTATTATTCTTTACAGAAAGTCTGTAATTTTCATGCGGGTATCAGGTTAGGGTTTGCGTGGAAATACCGATTTTTATTTTAGCAAAGTTAAGCTACTTTAGGTGTGGTTGGTGACCAGATCGCCGTTGGAATTTAGGTCCATATTAGGTCCATATGCTGTAGCGAATGGTGGTTCGGCCCCCCACGTTAAACAGTAGTTACCACACTTAAAAAAACATCGAAGGGTAATAATGGATGGTAAAAATCATATCAAAGAAACAATAACAGCAATTGACAGTTTTTGCCTATTTCTTCGTTGCATTTAACCTCTATTGCCAGTAGATAACAAGCGATAGTTTACCTACCATTTTAAGGTAGTAATTTAGTCCATCTTCGTCCTAGCTCATTGCGTTTTAGGTAATGTTCAGGATATTTCTGTACCATTTTTACTCTCTTAATACAGACTACAGCTGTTTTATGTAGTTTTTATTAAGTTTTTAACGCATTTAGTGATTTTTTTTATAGACGTTAGTTACTTATTGCGGTTATATGACGTTTTTTCTGATTAGATACCTCTTCTCCTTGTTAGGGTTTCAAGGACGAGGATAGCCTTGGGATCAAAGGAAAACTCTTCCATGAGTACTGCATGGAGCAGATACTGAAGCGTACGCAGACCATCTGCGTATGGTCATTGGTCACTCACTCTTCAAGGGAGTACGCGCTAGCTGGCATCAATCAAAGAACTCCAGTAGGACCAAATAGTTGTATCAAAATGTACCAACTCGAAGAAAAATAACTCTAACCAACGATGCCAAAACCAATTCAGTGATGATCCATGTTTTCGCCATCATTATATGGTACGGTGTTAGGGGGCACTGGGGGTAATATTGTTGCGTACCATTGCACTAAATAATCGGGCCCATGGCCTGAAGTCCTTCAGATTTTCCCTTTACCCTCAAGAAACATGAACTTGCGTTTCCCAAAGAAAATGACTCTCTTCCACCTCTCCCTTGTACTTCCCTCGTAATGATCCGCTGAAGGGCCTTTCAAAACATAGGGACAAAGGAGTAACCCATAAATTGTGCTAAATTTCAAGCGTTGTTAAGCCAAGAAAGGAACGTAACTACTCTTGGACTTTATTTCTCAAGCATGACAAGGTAAATTTCAGAAATCACGAAGGACCTTTATTGTAAACACTCATTTTGGAAATAAATTTCAGATATCTTTTTAATTGTCCTGGATTCTAACATATAAATGAGTGAAGGGTGTAGTTTAATTGTCCTGGATGATAATATATAAATGAATGAATGGTATAGTTTAATTTTCTTTGACTCTTTACATATAAATGACATAGTTGAAATATCTTATTTTGGGGCATTTGTTCGATTCTTGGTAGTTGGGTGTGAAAAGAGTTCCTGTGTGCTTGTGATGTAAGAAGAGGGTTATGCTGTAGAGGTGTTATTTTATATGTGTTTTTTATGTGGGTTTAGTTTCAATGAATGGAATGAAGTTATGTACTAATGTTATGAGTTCTGGGCCTGTGGAGGTGGTGTCTAGTCTAAGGCTGTTGTATTGGTGGAGAGAGGGAAGTCTTTGCTGTGGTTTCAGGTTTGTTTCCTCGAAGAGTTACTATATGGATGTTGTGTCTGGTTGGTAGAGATGTGTTGTTGTCTATGGTGAGTGAATGCAGTTGTTCTGCTGTGTGGGCCCCTCTGTTTTCTTTTGTTTGGGTTGCGAGCTACGATGGGTGGTGTGGTTAAAATCACCACAGATGAAGAGACTGAGAAGTTGTGTGAGTGATTCGGGATAGATGCGTAGTTTCGAGGTATTCTAGGAGGAGGTGGGAGGATGTATATGTTTAATCTTTGTTCTAATGAATTATATTTTCGCGTTGGTGTCAGTGTGTATATGTTTTTTATGTGGGTGTAGTTTCAGTGAATGGAATGAAGTTATGTACTAATGTTATGAGCCGTGGGCCTGTGGAGGTGGTGTCTAGTCTAAGGCTGTTGTATTGGGGGAGAGAAAGAAGTCTTTGCTGTGGTTTCAGGTTTGTTTCCTCGAAGAGTTACTATATGGATGTTGTGTTTGTTTCAGAATTCTTGTAATTCAGCACGTTTGTGGGTGATCAAGTACATATTAAGTTGTAGTAGGTTAAAGGTGTGTTGTTCTGTTTGGTTGTTATCTGTGGGAATTTGGGGGGAGGGTATCCGTAGGACCTGATAAAATATAAAAAAGTGAATAGTGTAGTTTTATTATCTTGTGTGATAACGTACAAAATGACTGCATAGTACTTTTTTAATTTTCTGGGATGATAACATAAAAATAACTGATTAGTGTAAGTCAATTGTCCTAGTTGAGTGTACGTAACTTGATTGAAGTCTTCAGGTGTGTAAAAGGTTATAATAAGGGAGATATAGGTAAGGTTCTTAGTGAATGCAATAGGACAAGTAGCAAAGGGTTTAAGCATGACATGTTTAGGTTAGGTAAGGGATTGGTAGAAATTGATGTAGTTTAATTGCTATGAAGGATAAAAAACATGACTGAATAGTCTAGTTTAATTGTCCTGAATGATAACATATAAATGAGTGAATAGTTTTTTTATTGTCCTGGGTGATAGCATATACATGACTGAATAATTTACTGTAATTGTCCTGGTTTAGTTAAAGTGTCGTGGGTGACAACATATAAATGACTTAATAGTTTAGTTTAATTGTCCTGGGTGATAACATATAAATTACTGAATAGATTAGTTTAATTGTTAGTTTAATTGTCCTGGGTGATAACATGACCATTTGGCAAAAAATATTTAACTGCAATGCAAATGCTCACTTAGAAGAAATCATTTACACGCCAATCTAATTGACCCATTGGTAGAAAATTTACTGGAAATGTTAATTACTATATTGCCGAAATCATTTAATGACCATGCAAATGACCATTTGGTAGAAGCTATTTAACGTAGTACAAGACGCCATTCGGTAAAAATCATTTAAAGGTAAGTAAATTACACCATTTAACGGTAATGTAAATGAGGATTTCATATATATGAATTAAGCCAATGTAATTAACCATTAGATAGGAACCATTTAACGGCAGACACATGACCACTTGGTAGAAGTCGTTTAAAAAGTATGCAAATAACCCTTTGATGAAAACCATTTAAGAGTAATGCGAAAAGCCATTTGATAGAAACCATTCAAAAGAAATTAAAACGATTTTTTAAAATAAACCCTTTAACGCAAATGCAAGGCAAATATCCATTTAGAAATAACTATTTAAAGCCAATGCAAGACGATCTGGTAGGGCCCATTTAACGGCAATGCAAATGACCATTTTGCCAAACACAACATGATCGGCCTCGGACGCTAGATACGAAGGCGCAATTCCATGTCCGCGTGTCCACACTCGTATCCACATCCACTCCTTTCTTGCAACAAGAAATGGCGCCATAGGAGTGAGGGTATTCAGATGAAATGGGAAAGCAACAGGCTGGAGAATGAACAAAGGACTAGGAAGGTAGAGTGTAGTAACGATAAGACCATGAAGAGACAGACAAGGAAAATATACTACACAAATAGTAAGACATATGGAATAAGATAGAATTGATAAGAGGGCTTTGAGTGTAGAGAATTGTGGTGGTATTGGGATAACAGAGTCATGGCTTGATTTGGCATGAGAGAACTTTAGACCTGAGGTCCAGTTTGATGATAATTATATGTTTCATACAGTTAAGAATACCGGGTGATCTCCTCAAAATGGGCCTGCACACACTTTTTGTGATATATCCTTTATTTATTCACTAATCACCCTTACTTTGCAGGACATGACAGAAGAAACGCCGGTGAACACAATTAGATCTCAATGGGAGCTCCAGCAAAGAATATGCTGCGTCAAACATTACTACAAGAGAGGATCGGTCAAGAAAGTGTAGGACACTTTCGTGCATCAGTTCGAATGTGAAAAAGACCCACTCCAAGAGAAGAATTCAGGACTGGGTGGACCACTTCGGGAACTATGGGACAGTGGAAAACCCCAATGCAGCCAGTGCAACAATCTAAACCATTCAGGACGCCCCAGGAAGCGTACAGCTGAGCTGGTCGAGGGCGTGATAGAGTCAGTTCAGTAGAGTCCAAAACGCTCTGTGCGCAAGCGAACTCAGTCATTCGTAATATCCCGTGAGACTTGCAGGAGATTGCTAGTAACGGATTTGAAGGCCTACCCATACAGAATACAGACGAAGCAGACCCTTACAGCCTCAGACAAGGAGCAGAGAAAGGCTATGACAGTCAAGATACTGGAAAAGATTCAAGAGACCCCAACTTTCCTTAACCTCCTTTGGACCTCAGATGAATCTCACTTCCATCTTGAAGGAAAGGTAAACTCGAAGACAAATTTCTTATTGGGGACCTCCAGACCAAATTAGGTAGCCACCAAGCCCCTACACTCCCCTAAGTACAGGGTATGGACTGCAATCTCAGCCAGAGGCATCATTGGACCATTCTTCGAGGAATCTGGCACGACAATGACAGTCACCAAAGAGCGGTATGTTGAGGTCCTTAAAACCTTCAAGAGGAAGCTACAGACCCTGTTCCTGTCGTTTATGGGGAAGTTCTCGTTCCAGCAAAATGGAGCAAGCGATCACACCTTAAACCTGTCTCGAGATTGGCTGAAAGAGAACATTGGTGGCTGTGTGATCAGTCTCAAGACTAATTTTGAGTGTGCACCTCACAGCCCAGACCTTAGCCCCCCCCAATTTCTTTCTCTGGGGCTACCTTAAAGACAGAGTGTACGCAGGGAGACCCAGGACCATCACGGAACTCAAGGAAGCCAGCAGGGAGAAGATCAGAGTTATTAGTCAGTCGGTTTGTAAGGACGTCATGGACAACTTTGTGCTGCACCTCAAGAAATGCAGAGCAAAATGGAGGTCATCTCAAACACGTGCTCTAGAATGAAGAAGAAAAGTCCAGACACTTATGTTTTGATATGATGTTTTTAAACACAATAAACTAGTTATCACCAAAGTTTCATTCAATCCTTGCAAATAATTACGAAATGAGGCCTATCGAAAGTTGGGGCCCGTTTTTTTTTTTGGGGGGGGGGGGGTTACCCTGTAGGTGGAAAGGAGGAACAGTGATTAATTATTTATATTAGAGATCTCCAGTGTAGGGAAAACACTATAATTAAAACACACGCTAACACAGAGTCATTATGGCTAGATTTTAAGTAGGAAAGAATAAACATGTCATTAGATTATTATATAGACCAAGCAATGGCTTCGACACTAAGATTAAAATTTAAAATCTAAAAAAAAGCAGTCATGATTACATTTTTTATAAATTTTCTGAACTTCGCCAATTATAATTATTTTTATAAGGAACTCTAGACGAAATTTCCCCCCTTTCAAAATATCACGTTGCTAAAATATAGTTATAGAAGAAGATATATAAAAATAAATTTTCTGAACTTCACCATTTGTAATTCTTTGGGTTTTAAAAACTTCACAAAATTTCGATTCTTATATTTATTTCTGAACTTCACCATTTGTTTTTTTTATATAAAAAAATTATTAGAAATAACTTTGATAAAAAAACATAAGTCATAACCAAACTTAAGATGAAATTATTATTAAAATACTAAAAAAAATCCCCTTCTTAAATTATAGAGTTAGCGATGATGATGATGATGAAAACCAGATTTTAGTAAGAAAGCTTCGTGTCTTCTGTGGTAGGAGATAGAACGTGTATTGAGAAGTAACCATGTATGTAATGTGGATTATTTTAATTACAGTAAGTTTAAATGGGAAGCTCTTGTAGGTGACCAGGGGTCTGATGAATTTTTACTATTGTCCATAATAATTCTCTTAACAGTTTATAAACAAACCCACTAGGGAGGGGCCTCCAACCCGCATAATACCGCGGTCCGCATCAACAAGTCCGAAAGAGCCCGAGGGCCGCACTAATAAAACCCCTCTAAAAACCACATATTTTATACAATAAAAATTATCAAAGAACTTTTAATGAGACACCTGGTGACATTTCTCTATACAATTAACCTAACCTAACCTTACCCTAAATTAACCTATCTTAAAACATGCTCTTGAGAAAAAAAAAGATGTTTCAACACACGTTTGGAATGATGGAGAACCCACCAATGATTCAGGAAATGATCTGGCGGGCCGCACTCAATGATAATTTGGACAAGTGGCCGCGGGCCTCATGGAATGGCTCGTGAACCGCATGCGACTCGAGGGCCGCGGGTTGGAGACCCCTGCACTAGGGGGATAATATAGTGGATTTAGTTTTAACAAATAGGAAAGAAGGCATTAGCAATATAGAGATCGGAGAAAATTTAGGTAATAGCAACCATTGAGAAATAAGATTTAAGGTCAACTGGAACAGGGTTATCAGTAGCTTAAATAAAGTAAAAATCCCAGACTTTAGGAAAGCTGATTATAGTGGTATGAAAAGGTACCTGGATACGGTTGATTAGGGACTAACAAGTGAGGTCAGGTCAGGAACTCAGATGTCAATGAGAACAGTTGAGGAGGAAGATAATCCGCGGATAGAGAGAAATGTTTTCGATGAAGAATATGAAACAATGATTAAACATTTAATTGCCGGACAGAATATGAACATTCTATATAGTAGGATTAGAGCCATGTTTGTCGAGCCTAAATGGATATCAGATAGAATTGGGCATTATATTGGCATTAAATGGGAAATTTATGGGAAAATAAAAATGGTTAAGATCACTTAAGAGAAAAGTATACTGACCTCACTCGGGACATTAAAAAGTTTATTATGGTAACAATGAGAAAGTATGAAATTAAAGTGGCCTATAAGGAAGGTCTCAGAGGTTTCTTTCAATTATCCATAACTAAGACTAGATATATATTAGGCCCACTTAAAACTACAGATGGAGCGTTAGTGAGTGCTAGTGATGCCATGGCTAGAATGCGAAATGTGCATTTTCTTTCTGTATTTGCACTCGATGATACTTTAATTGTACCTTATGGTACCTTGATCTTCAAGATATTTTAATTACAAAGGAGATGGTG
The DNA here is from genome assembly GCA_963969495.1 of Ceratothoa steindachneri. Taxonomy (NCBI): domain Eukaryota; kingdom Metazoa; phylum Arthropoda; class Malacostraca; order Isopoda; family Cymothoidae; genus Ceratothoa; species Ceratothoa steindachneri. The sequence goes on along the minus strand of OZ018321.1, from coordinate 187,767,591 downwards.
TCAAAAGAAACAGATAAAATCAAATTTAGTAAAACACTATGCCCTGATGTTATTTTTCCTAAGATTTTGAAGGAATATAAAGATGTGTTAAGTGGGCTCCGAGCATGGCTATTTATAAAATGATTATAGACTAGCATTGAACCAACAACATGGAAGGTAGAGTAATGCAATACATATATTTAAGAAAGGGGTCGTATTACCGACAGGGAGTTTGACATCAGTGTGGGGAAAATGAGGGAATCTCAACATGGCTTTACTAAGGGTAAATCGTGTTTGAATAATTTACTGTCTTTTTATAGAAAGGTGTATGATTCTGTCGATAGCTATGAGAATTACGATAGTATTTACTTGAATTTTAGTATGGTTTTGGACATGGTGCCAAACTTACGACTTTTGAATAACGTTAAACGCATGAGATCGATAGAAGTATTTTTAGATGGATTAAGTCGTGGCTTGATGGTATATTACACTCTTTGAAGAGATAGTAGTAGGTAAAAAGATGGTGAAATGGGGGTAAGGTTGCTCTTGTTTTAGGGGCATCGTTAGCGTGCTTTATTTTTATTTGGTTATTTTTCCTTTGTGTAAGTATTGCTGTTGTCACATGTTTTTCTCTGTATGTGTTCTTCTTATTGTTTTTCCGTGTATTTGTTCTCCTTTAGTCTGTATTCTTGAAACTGTGTAGTTGAGCTTTCAAGCCTTTGTAAGTTTGCATTTATGTGTTTGTACCTCGTGTGTATTATCTTTGTTAGATTATCATGTTATGATTTAGGTTTTTTTGTGTCACGCTATGTGTTGTTATTGTTTAGTGTTTAAGTGTAAATTGGTCTTATGATCTCCTCCGAACAGATTTTGGTTCTTGCGAATCGCCAGTTACGTCCGACTTGCCCGTGCAGCCTGGCAGGGATGTTAATCCTGCGTCCAGTTCTTCTTAATTCTGGCAAGATATCATTCGCCATTGTGGACCAGACTTTTTTGGCTAATTTCTGGGTTGCGACATTTATCGGCTCCAGCTTCTGCCTGCGGTGCAGGTCCCTCTGCCAAAGTTGGTCCCTTCTTCTGCATTTGTTCATGAAGAGGGATGCAGAGTTCTGTACTCGTTGGAGCCTTTTCATAGCTGTCTTGCTGGCCGCTTGAGTCACTACTGCAGGGTAGATAAGCTTAGCCCGGATAAACGACAGGTATAATTTCCTGATGTTCGCCGAGCTGAGTTCTCTGAACCTGTATAGCTTAGAGATTTCTCTCTTCGCCATATTCTGCCTCACCGTGCAGTGACTCGAGTATCCGCAGGCGGAGATTTTTAGGCCCGGGATGGTGCCTACGGCGGAGTGACCGTATCTCCTTCCATCAATCATAATGGGCCACGTCAACTCACGGCCCAGCGGGAGAATTGTGAACTTCTCCCTGTTCGTCCGGATTTTCCACTTTTTCTCGAAGTTGTTGATGTTCGAGATCTCCGCGATGGTGTTGTTAGCCTGATTCCTTGCTTTCCTATCCCTACAGGGGACGATCCGAGTGATGTCATCTGCGTATTGCAGATACATCGTGTCCCCGTGGATTGGAGTAGGGAGGTCGATGGTGAAGACCAGGTAAAGCAAGGGACTCAGGCAGCTCCCCTGGGGAACGCCCGCTCTTAGTTCGAATTCTGGACCTTTGTGATCTTCTATCATGATACGCGCCCTTCTGTCCATGATGAAGTCACAAAGAATCCTTTCCAGGACCGGGTTTAGCTGGAGACTTAGGATCTTGTATTGCAGTCCACTCAGCTAAACCTTGTCGAAGACCTTCTGGGGGCCCTCATCACGATGTCTACATAGTGACCCTTCGCTCGGCATTGCGCGATCTTTTCTGTTAGGAGCGCCAGTTTCAGTGCCCCGTTTTGGCCTAAACCTATGTTGTGCCGGGTTGTGCGCTCCTAACTCGTCGAGTTGATTTTTTAGCCTGTTGGCTATTATCTTCTCGAAGATCTTGCCGGGTACTTCTAGGAGAGAGATTGGGCGGTAGTTGGCCACTTGATCTGGGGGTTTGTTACCTTTCGGGATAAAGATGATTTTCGCCATATTATACCCGTCTGGGAAGTAGCCTGTATTCAGGAAAGCGTTCATGATGTTGACCATTCCCTGAATAATTTGCCTAGGGGCATTCACTAGGTCGTTCTCAGTGAGCCCAGACCATCCTGGTGCCCTCTGTTTGAAGGACTTTATGGTGTTAATTGTCTCTTTAACAGGGATCGGGCGTCCGTGGTCAACCATCTCTCTCTCTCTCTCTCTAGACACTTGCGGTTGTGAGTGGGTCCTATGTATCATCGTTCCGAGGTCCTCGAGCAGTCAGTCTTTGAAGTCCTGGTCGAAATCGTCGTTCTCCTCAGTTGAGATCGCAAAGACCTCTTTCCAGTGGTCCCTGAATCTTCTTTCCAGGGTATCCAGATCTTCTATGAATATGTCGTCATCTTTGATTTTAATCCCAGGCCTGGGAGGCAATCCCCTTAGTCTTCGGATACTATTCCAAAAACATACAGGATTAGTCTCCCGGTCTAGCCTGTCAATGATATCCCAGATTTCCTTCTGTTTCTCGAGGATTGTGTTTTTCATAGCCTCGCTTAGTTGTCTCATTCGTGTTTTCTTTTCCCGGGTCGAGCCTGTCCTACCAGCTTTTTCATAAATTTCCCTGTGTTCCCTAGCGATGTCCCTCATTTCATCCGTCCACCTAGGTTGTGGGAGCATTTTGTACGAGATCCTGGGGACGCATCTTTCGTCAGCTTGAATGAGGCGATTGGTGATATTATTAATCTCCTCATCAATTTCCTCCAGATTTGCGTCCTCCAGGTCAGCTGGGTGATAGGCACTGAGCATTTATCTGTACTGCTCCAAGTTAGCTTTCGCATAACATTTCCTATGTGGGACGGGCCTGAGCATTGGCGCAAGCGAAATGGTGGTGATAATTGGGACGTGATCGCTTGGGACTACTGGGCCAGGTTCGTTGACGATGTTAAAGGGGAATTCCGGGCTCACCAACACAATGTCCGGTTTTGTCGCCGAACAATGTGTTAGATAAGTTGGGAAGTCAGATCCTACTCTCTGGACTCTATTTCTGTCGAATAGTAGTTCCAGATTTCGTCCCCTTTGGTCGACGCTCCTGTAGCCAGATGCACGGCAGCGGGCGTTTAGGTCCCCGCTTAGCAGCGCTAGCTTTTTGTGCCCGAACAGGGTGAAGAAGTTGTTGATTGGTAGGTACTGTCGCCTGGGTGGCTGGTAGGCTGCCACCACAGTTAGGCCACCAACCAGGGTCGGGATCTCGACCGCCACGAATGATTCATCTAAGCCGGAAGTATTGACAGATAGCAAAGAGTTATTATAGATGGGATTAAATCTGAGGGGGAACATGTTACCAGTGGGGTTCCTCGGAAGTCAATGTTGAGACCCTTGTTATTCTTGATTTATATTAATGATCTTACTTGGGTATAAGTATCGACCTGAGCAAGTTTGCTGAGGATACTAAATTAGGTAGGAGTATAAGGTCAGACTATGATGCTGAGGTATTACAAGATGAATTAACCATACTATTCCAATGGGCATAAAAATGGCAGACGGAATTTAACATAAGCAAGTGTACTGTACTTAGTATACGTAGGTGTAATACACTAAATAATTATAAACTGAATGGGAGAGTTTTAGGAAGTTCAGAATGCGAAAGAGACTTTGGTGTCCCGATAAATTTTGACCTCCGGCCTAAAAAGCAGTGTTTAAGTGCTAGGAATTAAGCTAATAGGATAATGAAGTTTATTGAAAGGAGATTAAGTAATAGGAGTGCTGATGTGATTTTGAAACAGTACCTGGAATTAGTTAGGCCTCATCTTGACTATGCGGTGCAATTTTGTTCACCATATTATAGGATGAATATTGGTTTGCTTGAGTCTATACAAAGAAGAATGACTGAGATGGTTCATTGGGTTGAGGAGCTTACCTTAGGGTGAAAGGCTTACGGGAGTACATGCGGTAGAAAGGAGACGAGTGGGCAAAATTTGATAATAGAGGAGACATCGGTAAGTTTCTTATTTTTAGCGAACAGGGTAGGACAGGTAGCAATGGGTTTAAACAGGACAAGTTTAAGTTTAGGAAAGAAATTGGTTTGCAAATAGAGTGGTAGATAAATGCAATAAGCTCACTAGTCGTGTGATAGAAGCGTCCTCCCTGCTGAGTTTTAAGAATAGATTGGATATATTTATGGATGAGGATGCTAAGTGGGAGTGAACTGTGTGATGGGAATAGGAGCTGCCTGGCATAGGCTATTGATTAGCTTTTTGCAGACTCCTTCTTTGCTTATGCTCTTATGTAAACCAAATCTATTCCTATAAATAATTGCGGATGGATTAGTCCAACTTGGAGCTCAGTTTTCAAATACGTACATATAATCTAAACTTATGTAAGTAAAGAGCGCAAAAGATAAAAAGTAGGTTTTAGTATAAGTACACACGAATGCACACAAAAGCGCGCATATACATAATATATACACCGAATGCAAGAGCTCAGAAACGAAGAACGTTGCCTAGAAATATAAAACGCGACTTCCTTTTGACTATGTAGTGAACGAGGCCCACCTAACGGGATATGAAATTCACATAAAAATCAGACAGACAATCATTGGCAAGCTCGTGGACACCTAGGGCTGGTCCTTTATCGAGAGGAAGGTTCGACCAAGCTATTGTACTGTGGTTTGAACCCTTCCCCTCCCCAAGCAAGGAGGGAACCCTTCGTGAACCAGGGAAAAGCTACCCATTCCTCGTCAGGAGAGCGTGGAAATGAAACCCCCTTCAGCAAGTTCAAAGACGGAAGAGTGATATGTTTTGTGGGCGAAGAGAGGAAGAGGGCGATGCAGTTGCGTTGTGGTTGGCTCTGCGTGATGACGTACGAGCTATCTGCTCCAGGCTGGGAATAACAAAAGAGTTCTTAGGAAAAAACACATTGATGAAAATACATATTAAAATAAGGGATATATAAGAACATAAGACAAAAAATAGAAGGAAAAAAGAACATAAGGCGCTTGCAAAAAGCTAATCGATAGGCTGCTAACTTCTCAAGGACGTCTTTTGCCCAAAGGTGGAAGAAATAGCTTGATGATTATGAAGATAAATAGAATCAAAAGAACAAGAAAAGAAAAAAACAAAAGAGACCATAAGAAAAGAAGGCGCCTGCAAAAGGATAATCAATAATAGGCTGCTAACTTCCCAAGGGCGTTTTTTGCCCAAAGGTGGAAGAAATAGCTTGATGATTATGAAGATAAAGAGGATCAAAATATCTTACCGACTGCCTTCATTGGCTCTATAGCACTATGGGTCCGCGCACATTAAACAGCCGAATAAACAAACAAATCACCTTGCGTAGCTGACCTAAATTTGAACTGATTGTTAAGGAGGAAGAGAAGACAGACTGAACTGAAAAAAAGGGTCACTTATAAGGTGAAATTTCTACATAATCTGAGAAAAATGTAAACTTAATCTTTTGTGGTTGTATAATGCTCAAAATTACACGTTTTTTTTTAATAAAAAAATGTCAAATATTTTACTTCTCGCGAATGAAGTTTGGCGCTGACTGGTCCACGTGGACGCCAGGAATGCAGGCGGTCCACCCTAATCCGGCGGCCGACCCACCTAATCACTTCAAAAGCAAACCAGTTTAGTCTGAAAGCACTAATATCCTCCAGGGTGCGTCTGGCTTCTCCTCCCTCTCAAGTTGTACACTACAACAACCCAAAGGTTAAACTGAGCCCAAATTTCCTTCAACTGTTTCATATATCTCACCTTCGCTCATCACTAGCGTTAAGATTTTTACTTTTATTGTCTTCAGTTTATGTAATGGGATTGAACATCTTTTCCACCCCTACTTTGTTTGGTCTATTAGGTTTTATACGCACATCTGCATTTTTGTTATTTGTGCACGTGTGTCGGCCTCCTGTACGCAGTACCGGCTCAAGTTAGCGGCAACTCGGGCAGTTGCCCGGGGCCCGCAATGCTTAGGGGCGCCATCAAGGATCTTCCAAAAAAAGAAGAGTGAAAATAATTAATAAAATATTTTTTCAATCTGCCATTTTTAAGATGGAAAAAAAAACAGGTTCATAATATATATATATATATATATATATATATATATATATATATATATATATATATATATATATATATATATATATATATATATATATATATATATATATATATATATATATATATATATATATATATATATATATATATATATATATATATATATATATATATATATATATATATATATATATATATATATATATATATATATATATATATATTAGAGAGAGAGAGAGCGTGTGGCACTTAACGACATCAAAGATTACCTATTACTGTGGCCGCTGGCAAGCTTTAGTGAACTAAACCTTATAAAAACATATTTACCGTCCTCCATCTATCAAGACAGAATGGATTTTTTGGCAATTTGGAAATTGCAAAGACTAGAAATATAGAAAGTGCCATAAAATAATTTGCTGATCTTAAGGCAAAAAAACAAGGTCTGATTTATGACCTTCAAAACTTTCAAAAATTCCCGGACTAACCTTGTGAGGATTTGGCAATTCTATCGTTTGAAAGAGGATGTAAAATAACTTAAGGGTTTAAAATTTCGTTAAAATTGGCCGAATAGTTAAGATGTTATTGCCAAAACAAAATAATTCCCTGGCTAACCTTGAGAGGACTTTGCTAATTATACATTTCAAAAGAGAATGTAAAACAACATAAGAGTTTCAAATTTCGTTAAGAATCGGCAAATAGTTACAATGTTATTACAAAAACAAAAAAGCAAAACGGGGACCGACCGACCGACATAGTTTAAATGTAGAGGCTCACGCGACTAAAAATGTTTCAGGTAGGCTAATTGTTCATACTGTCCAAAATCCAGGTTGATAAAAACAATATTATTGTTCATTGTTTCTTAAAAAAAATAACCCAGCCAATAATGTCATTTTATTATTCTATTTTTTTAGTTTTTTACTTGTGAACATTTTTATAATTATACCTAAATAGGGCGTCGATCATCTGCTTGCCAGGGCGCCAGCAACCAGAGGGCCGGCCCTGCCTGTAGGTATTCAATAATGTTTTAATTGACTGTAAATCGTAGATTTTTTCTTCATGCTCGAGAAGTGACTCGCCGCTGTGTGTAGAAAGAAAAGAGACCCCTTGGACTCGTCCAAGGCACGGGATGATACCCAAAACTTCCTTTCATAATTATCATCGATCGTCTTTGACGGACGGGAATCCACTCTTGATATTAGTTCAAACGAACGGGGTTTTTTTCCTATTTTACTTTTCAACCCTATCCTCCTATAGCGATTGGTTCATTCGTGTGTATAAGTGAATGTGCGTGTGTGCGGAAGAGGCACCCAACAGAGTGAAGCTGCGAATCTTCCTATTTTGCGAAGTAGTACTGCATTCCGAGGCGGAAAATATTACGGAGGTACGAGCAAAGGCGTAGTCAAATCTAATAGAGCGGCGATGCCTCCTTCCCCCAATGCCCGGATAGCGCCAGGGACACAAGGGGAGAAGGGTGAGAGGGAGGAGCCGGCAATCACTTACCTCAGCTTAGAATCACAGGCTTATCTGGCAGCCAATCGTCCAGACATGCTAATAAATTTTTATCTTCAGAAAGGAATGTTGTGTTAAGCTCATCAAAGTTTCTGGCCAATGGTCAATCGCATTAATATATAAGGGCGTTATTGAATTGTCCAATTTCTCCCTTATGGCTTGGCACACAATACGACAAATTTCCGGACATATCTTATCACCTGATATTAGCAGCGAAACCCATGTAATATTTTGCTAGGTGTGTAATTTTTTTAAGAATATATATATATATATATATATATATATATATATATATATATATATATATATATATATATATATATATATATATTCAAAAAATCCCACAGGAAAATGAAAGGTGAATTCCAAGTACTTTCGAACTTGTTCAGTTCTTAGAATCCCCCTTTCATTTTCTTGTGGTATTTTTTTGCAATTATTGCTCTATTAACGTGCTACTTTGTGAGTTTCTCATATATATATATATATATATATATATATATATATATATATATATATATATATATATATATATATATAGAGAGAGAGAGAGAGAGAGAGAGAGAGAGAGAGAGAGAGAGAGAAAGAGAGAGAGTCTGTTACAAGGAGTTACAAGGAAAAGAAGTACCTCAAAGGCCCTGTGGCCCATGCCGAGGAGGCACTTTTTGCGGTTTCGATTCTTAGTACGTAGTAATTACTTGCCATGAGATCATCAAGTTTTCAAATACAATTTGTCAAGTCTACTCTTGAACTGTTCGACACTGCTACTCTCAACAACTCCCAATGGTAGTTTATTCTATGTGTCGCAAATGTCATATGTGAATGACTTACCCACCGAAATGGTATTGAATCTGGGCAGCTCCACCTTCTATCCGTGATTTCGAGTCATATTCTGGTTGAGGGTAAAGTACTTCGTGGAGTCGACATTTTCAAATCCTTTCAAGATTTTAAAAGTCTCTATTAGACGACCGCGCAGTCTTCGAGTCTCTAACGAATAGAGATCGAGCTCTTGCAGTCTTTCTTGGTATTTCTTGTTCCTTAGGAATGGGATCAGTTTCGTGGCCTTGGCTTGCACCTTTTCCAGACGATCGATGTCTTTTTGATAATGAGGAGACCAGAACGGAACAGCGTACTCTAGGTGAGGCCTCACCAGCGAGTTGTACAAGGGCAAAACAATCGCAATCGCTTTTGTTCGAAAGCTGAATTGCCTCTTGATGTAACCCAACAGGCGCTGAGCCTTTTTCTCCACCTGTAAGCAATGCTTCGAGAATTTGAGATCGCTGCTAATCAGCATACCTAAATCCTTCTCGACATCAGTAGACTCAAAACGCATACCTTGTAGCTCGTAACCTGACCGGGGGTTCGCATACCCGATGTGCATCACCTTACACTTGTCAAGTTGAAAGGCATCTGCCACTTGTCAGCCCACTCGCCGATCATGCTTAGGTCACCCCTCAACATCTCGATGTTTTCGAGATTTGCTACGTTAGGTCTTAGTTTTGTGTCGTCGGCAAATTTCGCTAGACGACTCACCAGTCCTTCATCTATATTGTTGATATAGATGATGAATAATAGAGGGCCTAGCACGTAACCCTGAAGGACTCCGCTCGTTACTGACGACCACCGAGAGGTGTGGCCTCCGATGATAACCCTCTGTCGCCTGTCTGACAACCAACTTTCTAACCATTTTGCGACCTTTCCTCTTATTCCCTGGGCACGTACTTTTGCCACCAGTCGGCGGTGGGAGACTTTATCGCAAGCCTTTTGGAAATCTAAATAAAGTATGTCCACCGCTCAACTTCTGTCAAACTCATTCATTATCCCGTGGAAGAATTCAAGCAAGTTCGTGAGGCACGAGCGCTTTCTTCGGAAGCCATGCTGGGTGTCTCTCAGCAGGTCGTGAGACTCTAAATGATTCATAATCCTATCCCCTATGATGCCTTCCAGTACTTTGCCCACAATTGAAGTGAGACATATTGGTCAGTAGTTTCCTGCGGTGCCACGGTCCCCTTTTTTTGTGGATCGGGGTGACATTGGCCATACGCCAGTCTGCAGGTACTTCGCCACTGTCGAGCGAGGAGTTGAAGATCTCAGAAAGATGAGAGCTCACCTAATCTTTCACCTCACGCAGCACTCTTGGCAGGAAGCCGTCAGGACCTGGAGATTTATACGCATTTAATTGACCTAGCCTCCTAGCAACCTCTTCGGAAGTTGTAGTTATTGCTTCTAGAGAGAATTAAGAAAGGAGACGGAAAATGTCTATTTAGAACGTTTCAAACATTTCATTCTTTATCATCAGTCAATTCCTTTAATGAACTACAATAATACAAAGTCATACATATGAATAAATTAGTGGAAACAAACCTATTATTAATTCACAGTTAAGATATGAAATATATCAAAAGAGCAAGCAATACACAAGCATTAACATTAACGAAAGGTATCTCTGGAACAATATACATGATTTGTAAACTCACACATAATAGTGTTAAGGCAAACAGAAAAACATACAAAAATGAAATGAGTGAAGAACATGAACCGAATACCGATTATTGCAAAAATCGTGTTACACTTATTACGACGTTCTCAATAAAGAAAACAATGATATGTTTGATACAGTTATACACGTTTTTATTTTTTTAACATATAAATATGTGTGTAAATTGTAATATTAAATAATGTGACCGCCCTTGGCGGCGAGCAGGCGCTCCAAGCGAGACCTAAAAGACGCGCACACGTTGCGGACGAAGTCGTTCCTTATGTTGTCCAACACGCGGCTGACGAAGGACCTCAGCTCGTCGAGATTACTGTGGCGGACCTTGCGGGCCTTGCCATCTACATGCGCCTACACGTTGTACTCTAGAGGATTGAGGTTGGGCGACTGCGGCGGCCAAAAGTCCTTCGACCAGAGGTTCCTGTTTGACCCCAACCACTCTTGCCCGGTCTTAGCCGTGTTGGCCGCAGCGCCGTCCTATTGAAAGACGTAGTCCGCCTTCTTCGCGATATTCCTCACCTAGGGCAGGACTGTCGTGGCCAAGATGTCGATGTAATAGGTCGCATTGACCCTATAAACGGCCGCGAACCACACCAGCGGCCTCTTCTTGCCATTCGAAGCCACGACGCCGAACATCATCGTGGAGGCGGTTCTTCTGCTCATTGATGATCTGATCGACCGTCGGATAAAAAGGAGAATTCGAGTGCCATGACTCTTCAAGTCATTGGGAAGGCGACGACAGCGCTTCCGGCGTTATTCTCGCATATGGTGGGTAGGCAAGAAGTCTTTCTACGCACCTCAAGCTTTACTGCCCTCCTCCTTAACGCCCGGAGAAGTTAGTTAGTTAGTCAACGCCGCTCGAGGGCCCCAGGGGCCAGTCCTCTTTTGGGGAGAGGAGCCAAGAAGAATTATGTTTTTGACACCAAACAGCGGTCAGGTGGAAGCCTTCGTTACCTCGGGGGAGAGGGACCTGTTCCGCGTCAGAGATACGTGGATATATATACCCATCAGGGGGATTACTTGGAACAGAGTGTGTGTGTGTTGTACTGTGAAAGCGGGAGAGGAAAGAAAGCAGTGTTGTGATTGCTATGTGTGAGGCGAGAGGTGTAAGATATACCCACCCGAAAAACGGGGTGAGCACAGCGCGTCCACCAATCGGTAGCCAGATCTCTACGTGCGCTGACGTTTTGTGTCCGTTCATGCCGAGATTCGGGATCGAACCCGGGACCGTGACGTTGGGAGGCCAACGCCGTATCCACTCGGGTAGCAGAGCTCTCCTTGGACACTGTGACTACCGAGATTTTCTTTTTCGCAGGCGCACTCATTTTGAGCTTCTGAGCCCTTTTAAGGTGTGCTGAAACAATAAAATTTTACGTTTGTTTGACGGAACTTTATCTATCACACACCTAAACTTTTAAACCAGTGTAACAGAACTATCAAAAAACCCGGTAATTCATCAATGAATGTTCGAACAAGCGTAAACTATACACTGTTGAATTATTCTTTTTCTATCCTTCATTTAAGTTGATTAGTTTTATTTTGCTCTTATATTTTTTGCACAATTGTACATTTCATTTTTGCATGTTTTTCTATGTTTGCATTAACTCTATTATGTGTGGGCTTACAAATGATGTGTATTGTTCCCGCGATACCTTTCGTTAATGTTAATGCTTCGGTATTGCTTCCGTTTTTGATATATTTGATATCTTAACTGTGAATTAATAATAGGTTTGTTTCTACTAATTTATTCATATGTATGACTTTGTATTATTATAGTTTATTAAAGGAATTGGCTTATGATAAAGAATGAAATGTTTGAAACGTTCTGAATAGACATTTTTCCGTCTCTTTGTCCTGGCGTTAATTTTCATGCAAAGATTCCGGTTTCCAACACATATCCCAAAAGAGCGACGAATTTGAAAGGTGAATAATTAAAAGGAATTTTTCTAAATATGGTTATATTCTGCAGATTTCTGATGGGTTATGTCTCTCGTTTAGGTATGGAACACAATATGGGCCATATGTCCACCTGCACTGAGTCTGCATACATTTGTGCGCTCCTCGAAATTTCCGATATCTCTCTCACAGATGTGTGGCTCGATGCCTCCAATCACGCGCCTGATTTCAGCCTCGAGTTCAGGAATTGAGCGTGGTTTGTTGGCATATACCTGTGATTTCACATTCCCACATAAGAAGAAATCACAAGGGGTAAGATCGCAGGACCTTGGTGGTCATTTCTAGTCACCATTGCGGTCACTCGTTGCGGAAATATTTCGTGGAGTAATGCAAACATTTGGCGCAAAGAGTGGTAGGTCGCTCCATCCTGATGAAACCAGAGGCTCTCAATCTTCGTATCTTCCAAGTTCGGCCATAACTGAGTGGATATCATGTCTCGGTAACGTTCTCCATTAATAGTAACTGCATTTCACTCATCATCATCTTCAAAAAAGAACGGTTTAAGCACTCCACCTGCCCCCAAACCACACCACAGAGTCGCTTTCAATGGATGAATTTAACGCTCTTGCATTATTGGAGGATTTTCATTGCCCTAAATCCTGCAGTTCTGTTTATTGACAAATCCACTCAAGTGGAAGTGGATATCGTCACTGAAGATGATTTTCTTGCAAAACTTTCGTCGGCTGAAAGTCTCTCCACAACCCAGACAGTGAATTGCTTCCGCCTTCCGTGGTCAGGTGGCTGAAGATGCTGCGTAAGTTGAATTTGTACGCAGGCAAAAAATTCAATGTAATGTAATGTAATGAAGTTGTTGGGATGTCCAACTGCTGCGAACGTCAGCGAATCGATTACCCCGGACTCAGAATGACAATGATTCACAAATCAGCAATTTGTTGCTCTGTGCGACATGAACGATTCCGCCCAGGCGATTTGGCCGTTGCAACTGAATTAGTTGTTTTAAACTTCGTCATTAGTCTGAGAACCGTAGACTGGTTGGGTGCTTCATTTCTTCCCGAAATGGTACAAAGGGTCGCACTTTCTCCATTTTGGTCAAAAATGTCTTCGCGATGACAACGCGCTGCTAAGTTGTATGTAAACTGCTCCATGGCCCACCGCACACAAGTATGCTGAAAAACGAACAAAAACTATTAATTGGAGTGAAGAGAGATAGCAAACATGATAAACTTCAAAACTTCAAAACTAGAAAGTCTCGCTCACACACACACACACACATATATATATATATATATATATATATATATATATATATATATATATATATATATATATATATATATATATATATATATATATATATATATATATACGAATAACTCACAAAGTAGCACGTTAGGTTAGCAATGAATGCAATGTCCCGCCGGAAAAAGTAAAAGGTGTTTCTGAGACCTTTCGAACTTTATTCAGTTCCTTATCAAGGATAACTACGTTAAGAAACTGAATAAAGTTCGAAAGTACTTGGAAACACCTTTTCTTTTTCCTGCGGGACATTGCTTGTTACTCCTCAGAGTAAAAAGAAACGTCAGTAATAAAGAACCTTGCACCATTTGTGGCTTCTCTTATTTCACTTATCCATGTGTATACATTCCTACCTTCCACGCATGCATGTTGTCTGCCTTCGGTTCTCTCTTTTTACTACCATACTAGACTCAGTTGTGCATCATCTGCAGAGGAAGCAATACCATGGCCGAATTTAATCCTGCCCCAAAATGGAAAAAACAATCTATGATGCTTGTTATCCATGCCGAGATATCCAATGCGAAGATCTCCGAGTGTTTGGGTGTCGATCTGAGGACGGTGGAGTGAACCAGGAAAGAGGGGAATGAGTCAGGCTGTGATAAAGAGGGGACGGCGAGGAGGACCAGGGAAGAGGGGGGTGAGTCAGGCTGCAATAAAGAGAGGACGGCGCATAGGACCAGGAAAGAGGGGGATAAGTCAGGCTGTGATAAAGAGGGGACGGCGCAGAGGACCAGGGAAGAGGGGGATGAGTCAGGTTGTGATAAAACAGAGGACGGCGCAGATGACTAGAAAGAGGGGGATAAGTCAGGTTGTGATAAAGAGAGGACGGCGCAGAAGACCAGTAAAGAGGGGGATGAGTCAGGCTATGATAAAGAGAGGACGGCGCAGAGGACCAGGAAAAGGGGGGATGAGTCAGGCTGCGATAAAGAGAGGACGGCGCATAGGACCAGGAAAGAGGGGGATGAGTCAGGCTGGGATAAAGAGGGGACAGAGCAGAGGACCAGGGAAGAGGGGGATGAGTCAGGCTGTGATAAAGAGGGGACGGCGCAGAGGACCAGGGAAGAGGGGGGTGAGTCAGGCTGCGATAAAGAGAGGACGGTGCATAGGACCAGGAAAGAGGGGGATGAGTCAGGCTGTGATAAAGAGGGGACAGAGCAGAGGACCAGGGAAGAGGTGGATGAGTCAGGCTGTGATAAAGAGGGGACGGCGCAGAGGACCAGGGAAAAGGGGGATGAGTCAGGCTGCGATAAAGAGAGGACGGCGCATAGGACCAGGAAAGAGGGGGATGAGTCAGGCTGTGATAAAGAGGGGACGGCGCAGAGGACCAGGAAAGAGGGGGATGAGTCAGGTTGTGATAAAACAGAGGACGGCGCAGAGGACTAGAAAAGAGGGGGATAAGTCAGGTTGTGATAAAGAGAGGACGGCGCAGAAGACCAGTAAAGAGATGGATGAGTCAGGCTATGATAAAGAGAGGACGGCGCAGAGGACCAGGAAAGAGGGGGATAAGTCAGGCTGCGATAAAGAGAGGACGGCGCATAGGACCAGGAAAGAGGGGGATGAGTCAGGCTGTGATAAAGAGGGGACAGAGCAGAGGACCAGGGAAGAGGGGGATGAGTCAGGCTGTGATAAAGAGAGAACGGCGCAGAGGACCAGGAAAGAGGGGGATGAGTCAGGTTGTGATAAACAGAGGATGGCGCAGAGGACCAGGAAAGCGGGGGATGAGTCAGGCTATGATAAAGAGAGGACCGCGCAGAGGACCAGGAAAGAGGGAGATGAGTCAGGCTGTGATAAAGAGAGGACGGCGCAGAGGATAAGGAAAGAGAGGGATGAGTCAGGCTGTGATAAAGAGAGGACGGCGCAGAGGACCAGGAAAGAGGGCAATGAGTCAAGTTATGATAAAGAAAGGACGTCGCAGAGGACCAGGGAGGAGGGGGATGAGTCAGGTTGCGATAAACAGAGGACGGCGCAGAGGACCAGGAAAGAGGAGGATGAGCCAGGCTATGATAAAGAGAGGACGGCTCAGAGGACCAGGAAAGAGGGGGATGAGTCAGGCCGTGATGAAGAGAGGACCAGGAAAGAGGGAGATGAGTCAGGCTGTGATAAAGAGAGGACGGCGCATAGGACCAGGAAAGAGGGGGATGAGTCAGGCTGCGATAAAGAGAGGACGGCGCATAGGACCAGGAAAGAGGGGGGTGAGTCAGGCTGCGATAAAGAGAGGACGGCGCATAGGACCAGGAAAGAGGGGGAAGAGTCAGGCTGTGATAAAGAGGGGACAGAGCAGAGGACCAGGGAAGAGGGGGATGAGTCAGGCTATGATAAAGAGAGGACGGCGCAGAGGACCAGGAAAGAGGATGATGAGTCAGGCTGCGATAAAGAGAGGACGGCGCATAGGACCAGGAAAGCGGGGGATGAGTCAGGCTATGATAAAGAGAGGACGGCGCAGAGGACCAGGAAAGAGGGGGATAAGTCAGGCTGCGATAAAGAGAGGACGGCGCAGAGGACCAGGAAAGAGGGGGATGATCAGGTTGTGATAAATAGAGGACGTCGCAGAGGAACAGGAAAGCGGGGGATGAGTCAGGCTATGATAAAGAGAGGACCGCGCAGAGGACCAGGAAAGAGGGAGATGAGTCAGGCTGTGATAAAGAGAGGACGGCGCAGAGGATAAGGAAAGAGGGGGATGAGTCAGGCTGTGATAAAGAGGGGACGGCGCAGAGGACCAGGAAAGAGGCGGATGAGTCAGGTTGTGATAAAACAGAGGACGGCGCAGATGACTAGAAAAGAGGGGAATAAGTCAGGTTGTGATAAAGAGAGGACGGCGCAGAAGACCAGTAAAGAGGGGGATGAGTCAGGGTATGATAAAGACAGGACGGCGCAGAGGA
Source organism: Ceratothoa steindachneri (assembly GCA_963969495.1). NCBI lineage: Eukaryota > Metazoa > Arthropoda > Malacostraca > Isopoda > Cymothoidae > Ceratothoa > Ceratothoa steindachneri. The sequence goes on along the minus strand of OZ018321.1, from coordinate 187,751,402 downwards.
CCAGGAAAGAGGGGGATAAGTCAAGCTGCGATAAAGAGAGGACGGCGCATAGGACCAGGAAAGAGGGGGATGAGTCAGGCTGTGATAAAGAGGGGACAGAGCAGAGGACCAGGGAAGAGGGGGATGAGTCAGGCTGTGATAAAGAGAGAAAGGCGCAGAGGACCAGGAAAGAGGGGGATGATCAGGTTGTGATAAATAGAGGACGTCGCAGAGGAACAGGAAAGCGGGGGATGAGTCAGGCTATGATAAAGAGAGGACCGCGCAGAGGACCAGGAAAGAGGGAGATGAGTCAGGCTGTGATAAAGAGAGGACGGCGCAGAGGATAAGGAAAGAGAGGGATGAGTCAGGCTGTGATAAAGAGAGGACGGCGCAGAGGACCAGGAAAGAGGGCAATGAGTCAAGTTATGATAAAGAAAGGACGTCGCAGAGGACCAGGGAGGAGGGGGATGAGTCAGGTTGCGATAAACAGAGGACGGCGCAGAGGACCAGGAAAGAGGAGGATGAGCCAGGCTATGATAAAGAGAGGACGGCTCAGAGGACCAGGAAAGAGGGGGATGAGTCAGGCCGTGATGAAGAGAGGACCAGGAAAGAGGGAGATGAGTCAGGCTGTGATAAAGAGAGGACGGCGCATAGGACCAGGAAAGAGGGGGATGAGTCAGGCTGCGATAAAGAGGGGACGGCGCATAGGACCAGGAAAGAGGGGGGTGAGTTAGGCTGCGATAAAGAGAGGACGGCGCATAGGACCAGGAAAGAGGGGGAAGAGTCAGGCTGTGATAAAGAGGGGACAGAGCAGAGGACCAGGGAAGAGGGGGATGAGTCAGGCTATGATAAAGAGAGGACGGCGCAGAGGAACAGGAAAGAGGATGATGAGTCAGGCTGCGATAAAGAGAGGACGGCGCATAGGACCAGGAAAGCGGGGGATGAGTCAGGCTATGATAAAGAGAGGACGGCGCAGAGGACCAGGAAAGAGGGGGATAAGTCAGGCTGCGATAAAGAGAGGACGGCGCATAGGACCAGGAAAGAGGGGGATGGGTCAGGCTGTGATAAAGAGGGGACAGAGCAGAGGACCATGGAAGAGGGGGATGAGTCAGGCTGTGATAAAGAAAGGACGGCGCAGAATACCAGTAAAGAGGAGGATGAGTCAGGCTATGCTAAAGAGAGGACGGCGCAGAGGACCAGGAAAGAGGGGGATGAGTCAGGCTGCGATAAAGAGAGGACGGCGCATAGGACCAGGAAAGCGGGGGATGAGTCAGGCTATGATAAAGAGAAGACGGCGCAGAGGACCAGGAAAGAGGGGGTTGAGTCAGGCTGCGAAAAAGGGAGGACGGCGCAGAGGACCAGGAAAGAGGGGGATGAGTCAGGCTTTGATAAAGAGAGAACGGCACAGAGGACCAGGGAAGAGGGGGATGAGTCAGGTTAAGATAAAGAGAGGACCAGCCAAGAGACGGGGATAAATCAGGTTGTGATAAAGAGAGGACGGCGCAGAGGACCAGGAAAGAGGGGGCTGAGTCATGGTGTGATAAAGAGAGGATGGCGCGGATGACCAGGAAATAGGGGGATGAGGCAGGCTGTGATAAAGAGAGGACGGCGCAGAGGACCAGGAAAGAGGGAGATGAGTCAGGTTGTGATAAAGAGAGGACGGTGCAGAAGACCAGGTAAGAGGGGGATGAGTCAGGCTGTGATAAAGAGAGAACGGCGCATAGGACCAAGAAAGAGGGGGATGAGTCAGGCTGTGATAAAGAGGGGACAGAGCAGAGGACCAGGGAAGAGGGGGATGAGTCAGGCTGTGATAAAGAGAAAACGGCGCAGAGGACCAGGAAAGAGGGGGATGATCAGGTTGTGATAAATAGAGGACGTCGCAGAGGAACAGGAAAGCGGGGGATGAGTCAGGCTATGATAAAGAGAGGACCGCGCAGAGGACCAGGAAAGAGGGAGATGAGTCAGGCTGTGATAAAGAGAGGACGGCGCAGAGGATAAGGAAAGAGGGGGATGAGTCAGGCTGTGATAAAGAGGGGACGGCGCAGAGGACCAGGAAAGAGGCGGATGAGTCAGGTTGTGATAAAACAGAGGATGGCGCAGATGACTAGAAAAGAGGGGAATAAGTCAGGTTGTGATAAAGAGAGGACGGCGCAGAAGACCAGTAAAGAGGGGGATGAGTCAGGGTATGATAAAGACAGGACGGCGCAGAGGACCAGGAAAGAGGGGGATAAGTCAAGCTGCGATAAAGAGAGGACGGCGCATAGGACCAGGAAAGAGGGGGATGAGTCAGGCTGTGATAAAGAGGGGACAGAGCAGAGGACCAGGGAAGAGGGGGATGAGTCAGGCTGTGATAAAGAGAGAAAGGCGCAGAGGACCAGGAAAGAGGGGGATGATCAGGTTGTGATAAATAGAGGACGTCGCAGAGGAACAGGAAAGCGGGGGATGAGTCAGGCTATGATAAAGAGAGGACCGCGCAGAGGACCAGGAAAGAGGGAGATGAGTCAGGCTGTGATAAAGAGAGGACGGCGCAGAGGATAAGGAAAGAGGGGGATGAGTCAGGCTGTGATAAAGAGAGGACGGCGCAGAGGACCAGGAAAGAGGGCAATGAGTCAAGTTATGATAAAGAAAGGACGTCGCAGAGGACCAGGGAGGAGGGGGATGAGTCAGGTTGCGATAAACAGAGGACGGCGCAGAGGACCAGGAAAGAGGAGGAGGAGCACGCTATGATAAAGAGAGGACGGCTCAGAGGACCAGGAAAGAGGGGGATGAGTCAGGCCGTGATAAAAGAGGACCAGGAAAGAGGGAGATGAGTCAGGCTGTGATAAAGAGAGGACGGCGCAGAGGACCATCAAAGAGGGTGATGAGTCAGGCTGCGATAAAGAGAGGACGGCGCATAGGACCAGGAAAGAGGGGGATGAGTCAGGCTGTGATAAAGAGGGGACGGCGCAGAGGACCAGGAAAGAGGGGGATGAGTCAGGCTGTGATAAAGAGAGGACGGCGCAAAAGACCAGTAAAGAGAGGGATGAGTCAGGCTATGATAAAGAGAGGACGGCGCAGAGGACCAGGAAAGAGGGGGATGAGTCAGGCTGCGATAAAGAGAGGACGGCGCATAGGACCAGGAAAGCGGGGGATGAGTCAGGCTATGATAAAGAGAGGACGGCGCAGAGGACCAGGAAAGAGGGGGATAAGTCAGGCTGCGATAAAAAGAGGACGGCGCATTGGACCAGAAAAGAGGAGGATGAGTCAGGCTGTGATAAAGAGGGGACAGAGCAGAGGAACAGGGAAGAGGGGGATGAATCAGGCTGTGATAAAGAGAGGACGGCGCAGAATACCAGTAAAGAGGGGGATGAGTCAGGCTATGATAAAGAGAGGACGGCGCAGAGGACCAGGAAAGAGGGGGATGAGTCAGGCTGCGATAAAGAGAGGACGGCGCAGAGGACCATGAAAGAGGGTGATGAGTCAGGTTGTGATAAAGAGCGGACGGCGCAGAGGACCAGGAAAGAGGGGGATGAGTCAGGCTGCGATAAAGAGAGGACGGCGCATAGGACCAGGAAAGCGGGAAATGAGTCAGGATATGATAAAGAGAGGACGGCGCAGAGGACCAGGAAAGAGGGGGATAAGTTAGGCTGCGATAAAGAGAGGACGGCGCATAGGACCAGGAAAGAGGAGGATGAGTCAGGCTGTGATAAAGAGGGGACAAAGCAGAGGACCAGGGAAGAGGGGGATGAATCAGGCTGTGATAAAGAGAGGACGGCGCAGAATACCAGTAAAGAGGCGGATGAGTCAGGCTATCATAAAGAGAGGACGGCGCAGAGGACCAGGAAAGAAGGGGATGAGTCAGGCTGCGATAAAGAGAGGACGGCGCATAGGACCAGGAAAGCGGGAAATGAGTCAGGCTATGATAAAGAGAGGACCGCGCAGAGGACCAGGAAATAGGGAGATGAGTCAGGCTGTGATAAAGAGAGGACGACGCAGAGGATAAGGAAAGAGGGGGATGAGTCAGGCTTTGATAAAGAGAGAACGGCGCAGAGGACCAGGGAAGAGGGGGATGAGTCAGGTTAAGATAAAGAGAGGACCAGCCAAGAGACGGGGATAAATCAGGTTGTGATAAAGAGAGGACGGCGCAGAGGACCAGGAAAGAGGGGGCTGAGTCATGGTGTGATAAAGAGAGGATGGCGCAGATGACCAGGAAATAGGGGGATGAGGCAGGCTGTGATAAAGAGAGGACGGCGCAGAGGACCAGGAAAGAGGGAGATGAGTCAGGTTGTGATAAAAAGAGGACGGTGCAGAAGACCAGGTAAGAGACGGATGAGTCAGGCTGTGATAAAGATAGAACGGCGCATAGGACCAGGAAAGAGGGGGATGAGTCAGGCTGTGATAAAGAGGGGACAGAGCAGAGGACCAGGGAAGAGGGGGATGAGTCAGGCTGTGATAAAGAGGGGACGGCGCAGAGGACCAGAGAAGAGGGGGGTGAGTCAGGCTGCGATAAAGAGAGGACGGCGCATAGGACCAGGAAAGAGGGGGATGAGTCAGGCTGTGATAAAGAGGGGACGGCGCAGAGGACCAGGAAAGAGGCGGATGAGTCAGGTTGTGATAAAACAGAGGACGGCGCAGATGACTAGAAAAGAGGGGGATAAGTCAGGTTGTGATAAAGAGAGGACGGCGCAGAAGACCAGTAAAGAGGGGGATGGGTCAGGCAATGATAAAGAGAGGACGGCGCAGAGGACCAGGAAAGAGGGGGATAAGTCAAGCTGCGATAAAGAGAGGACGGCGCATAGGACCAGGAAAGAGGGGGATGAGTCAGGCTGTGATAAAGAGGGCACAGAGCAGAGGACCAGGGAAGAGGGGGATGAGTCAGGCTGTGATAAAAAGAGAACGGCGCAGAGGACCAGGAAATAGGGAAATGAGTCAGGTTGTGATAAACAGAGGACGTCGCAGAGGACCAGGAAAGCGGGGGATGAGTCAGGCTATGATAAAAAGAGGACCGCGCAGAGGACCAGGAAAGAGGGAGATGAGTCAGTCTGTGATAAAGAGAGGACGGCGCAGAGGATAAGGAAAGAGGGGGATGAGTCAGGCTGTGATAAAGAGAGGACGGCGCAGAGGACCAGGAAAGAGGGCAATGAGTCAAGTTATGATAAAGAAAGGACGTCGCAGAGGACCAGGGAGGAGGGGGATGAGTCAGGTTGCGATAAACAGAGGATGGCGCAGAGGACCAGAAAAGAGGAGGATGAGCCAGGCTATGATAAAGAGAGGACGGCTCAGAGGACCAGGAAAGAGGAGGATGAGTCAGGCCGTGATAAAGAGGGGACGGCGCAGAGGACCAGGAAAGAGGAGGATGAGTCAGGCTGCGATAAAGAAAGGACGGCGCATAGGACCAGGAAAGAGGGGGATGAGTCAGGCTGTGATAAAGAGGGGACGGCGCAGAGGACCAGGAAAGAGGGGGATGAGTCAGGCTGTGATAAAGAGAGGACGGCGCAGAGGACCAGGAAAGAGGAGGATGAGTCAGGCTGCGATAAAGAGAGGACGGCGCATAGGACCAGGAAAGAGGGGGATGAGTCAGGCTGTGATAAAGAGGGGACGGCGCAGAGGACCAGGAAAGAGGAGGATGAGTCAGGCTGCGATAAAGAAAGTACAGCGCATAGGACCAGGAAAGAGGGGGATGAGTCAGGCTGTGATAAAGAGGGGACGGCGCAGAGGACCAGGAAAGAGGGGGATGATTCAGGCTGTGATAAAGAGAGGACGGTGCAGAAGACCAGTAAAGAGGGGGATGAGTCAGGCTATGATAAAGAGAGGACGGCGCAGAGGACCAGGAAAGAAGGGGATGAGTCAGGCTGCGATAAAGAGAGGACGGCGCATAGGACCAGGAAAGCGGGGGTTGAGTCAGGCTATGATAAAGAGAGGACGGCACAGAGGACCAGGAAAGAGGGGGATGAGTGGAGCTGTGATAAAGAGGGGACAGAGCAGAGGCCCAGGGAAGAGGGGGATGAGTCAGGCTGTGATAAAGAGAAAACGGCGCAGAGGACCAGGAAAGAGGGCAATGAGTCAAGTTATGATAAAGAAAGGACGTCGCAGAGGACCAGGGAGGAGGGGGATGAGTCAGGTTGCGATAAACAGAGGATGGCGCAGAGGACCAGAAAAGAGGAGGATGAGCCAGGCTATGATAAAGAGAGGACGGCTCAGAGGACCAGGAAAGAGGGGGATGAGTCAGGCCGTGATAAAGAGGGGACGGCGCAGAGGACCAGGAAAGAGGAGGATGAGTCAGGCTGCGATAAAGAAAGGACGGCGCATAGGACCAGGAAAGAGGGGGATGAGTCAGGCTGTGATAAAGAGGGGACGGCGCAGAGGACCAGGAAAGAGGGGGATGAGTCAGGCTGTGATAAAGAGAGGACGGCGCAGAGGACCAGGAAAGAGGAGGATGAGTCAGGCTGCGATAAAGAGAGGACGGCGCATAGGACCAGGAAAGAGGGGGATGAGTCAGGCTGTGATAAAGAGGGGACGGCGCAGAGGACCAGGAAAGAGGGGGATGAGTCAGGCCTTGATAAAGAGAGGACCAGGAAAGAGGGAGATGAGTCAGGCTGTGATAAAGAGAGGACGGCGCAGAGGACCAGGAAAGAGGAGGATAAGTCAGGCTGCGATAAAGAGAGGACGGCGCATAGGACCAGGAAAGAGGGGGATGAGTCAGGCTGTGATAAAGAGGGGACGGCGCAGAGGACCAGGAAAGAGGGGGATGAGTCAGGCTGTGATAAAGAGAGGACGGCGCAGAATACCAGTAAAGAGGGGGATGAGTCAGGCTATGATAAAGAGAGGACGGCGCAGAGGACCAGGAAAGAGGGGGATGAGTCAGGCTGCGATAAAGAGAGGACGGCGCATAGGACCAGGAAAGCGGGGGATGAGTCAGGCTATGATAAAGAGAGGACCGCGCAGAGGACCAGGAAATAGGGAGATGAGTCAGGCTGTGATAAATAGAGGACGGCGCAGAGGATAAGGAAAGAGGATGATGAGTCAGGCTTTGATAAAGAGAGAACGGCGCAGAGGACCAGGGAAGAGGGGGATGAGTCAGGTTAAGATAAAGAGAGGACCAGCCAAGAGACGGGGATAAATCAGGTTGTGATAAAGAGAGGACGGCGCAGAGGACCAGGAAAGAGGGGGCTGAGTCATGGTGTGATAAAGAGAGGATGGCGCAGATGACCAGGAAATAGGGATATGAGGCAGGCTGTGATAAAGAGAGGACGGCGCAGAGGACCAGGAAAGAGGGAGATGAGTCAGGTTGTGATAAAGAGAGGACGGTGCAGAAGACCAGGTAAGAGGGGGATGAGTCAGGCTGTGATAAAGAGAGAACGGCGCATAGGACCAAGAAAGAGGGGGATGAGGCAGGTTGTGATAAAGAGGGGACAGAGCAGAGGACCAGAGAAGAGGGGGATGAGTCAGGCTGTGATAAAGAGGGGACGGCGCAGAGGACCAGAGAAGAGGGGGGTGAGTCAGGCTGCGATAAAGAGAGGACGGCGCATAGGACCAGGAAAGAGGGGGATGAGTCAGGCTGTGATAAAGAGGGGACGGCGCAGAGGACCAGGAAAGAGGCGGATGAGTCAGGTTGTGATAAAACAGAGGACGGCGCAGATGAATAGAAAAGAGGGGGATAAGTCAGGTTGTGATAAAGAGAGGACGGCGCAGAAGACCAGTAAAGAGGGGGATGAGTCAGGCTATGATAAAGAGAGGACGGCGCAGAGGACCAGGAAAGAGGGGGATAAGTCAAGCTGCGATAAAGAGAGGACGGCGCATAGGACCAGGAAAGAGGGGGATGAGTCAGGCTGTGATAAAGAGGGGACAGAGCAGAGGACCAGGGAAGAGGGGGATGAATCAGGCTGTGATAAAGAGAGGACGGCGCAGAATACCAGTAAAGAGGGGGATGAGTCAGGCTATGATAAAAAGAGGACGGCGCAGAGGACCAGGAAAGAGGGGGATGAGTCAGGCTGCGATAAAGAGAGGACGGCGCATAGGACCAGGAAAGCGGGGGATGAGTCAGGCTATGATAAAGAGAAGACGGCGCAGAGGACCAGGAAAGAAGGGGTTGAGTCAGGCTGCGAAAAAGAGAGGACGGCGCAGAGGACCAGGAAAGAGGGGGATGAGTCAGGCTTTGATAAAGAGAGAACGGCTCAGAGGACCAGGGAAGAGGGGGATGAGTCAGGTTAAGGTAAAGAGAGGACGGCGCAGAGGACCAGCTAAGAGGGGGATAAATCAGGTTGTGATAAAGAGAGGACGGCGCAGAGGACCAGGAAAGAGGGGGATGAGTCATGGTGTGATAAAGAGAGGATGGCGCAGATGACCAGGAAATAGGGGGATGAGGCAGGCTGTGATAAAGAGAGGACGGCGCAGAGGACCAGGAAAGAGGAGGATGAGTCAGGCTGTGATAAAGAGGGGACAGAGCAGAGGACCAGGGAAGAGGGGGATGAATCAGGCTGTGATAAAGAGAGGACGACGCAGAATACTAGTAAAGAGGGGGATGAGTCAGGCTATGATAAAGAGAGGACGGCGCAGAGGACCAGGAAAGAGGAATATGAGTCAGGCTGCGATAAAGAGAGGACGGCGCATAGGACCAGGAAAGCGGGGGATGAGTCAGGATATGATAAAGAGAGGACCGCGCAGAGGACCAGGAAATAGGGAGATGAGTCAGGCTGTGATAAAGAGAGGACGGCGCAGAGGATAAGGAAAGAGGGGGATGAGTCAGGCTTTGATAAAGAGAGAACGGCGCAGAGGACCAGGGAAGAGGGGGATGAGTCGGGTTAAGATAAAGAGAGGACCAGCCAAGAGACGGGGATAAATAAGGTTGTGATAAAGAGAGGACGGCGCGGAGGACCAGGAAAGAGGGGGCTGAATCATGGTGTGATAAAGAGAGGATGGCGCAGATGACCAGGAAATAGGGGGATGAGTCAGGCTGTGATAAAGAGAGGACGGCACAGAGGACCAGGAAAGAGGGAGATGAGTCAGGTTGTGATAAAGAGAGGACGGTGCAGAAGACCAGGTAAGAGGGGGATGAGTCAGGCTGTGATAAAGAGAGAACGGCGCATAGGACCAAGAAAGAGGGGGATGAGTCAGGCTGTGATAAAGAGGGGACAGAGCAGAGGACCAGGGAAGAGGGGGATGAGTCAGGCTGTGATAAAGAGGGGACGGCGCAGAGGACCAGAGAAGAGGGGGGTGAGTCAGGCTGCGATAAAGAGAGGACGGCGCATAGGACCAGGAAAGAGGGGGATGAGTCAGGCTGTGATAAAGAGGGGACGGCGCAGAGGACCAGGAAAGAGGCGGATGAGTCAGGTTGTGATAAAACAGAGGACGGCGCAGATGACTAGAAAAGAGGGGGATAAGTCAGGTTGTGATAAAGAGAGGACGGCGCAGAAGAATAGTAAAGAGGGGGATGGGTCAGGCTATGATAAAGAGAGGACGGCGCAGAGGACCAGGAAAGAGGGGGATAAGTCAAGCTGCGATAAAGAGAGGACGGCGCATAGGACCAGGAAAGAGGGGGATGAGTCAGGCTGTGATAAAGAGGAGACAGAGCAGAGGACCAGGGAAGAGGGGGATGAGTCAGGCTGTGATAAAGAGAGAACGGCGCAGAGGACCAGGAAAGAGGGGGATGAGTCAGGTTGTGATAAACAGAGGACGTCGCAGAGGACCAGGAAAGCGGGGGATGAGTCAGGCTATGATAAAGAGAGGACCGCGCAGAGGACCAGGAAAGAGGGAGATGAGTCAGTCTGTGATAAAGAGAGGACGGCGCAGAGGATAAGGAAAGAGGGGGATGAGTCAGGCTGTGATAAAGAGAGGATGGCGCAGAGGACCAGGAAAGAGGGCAATGAGTCAAGTTATGATAAAGAAAGGACGTCGCAGAGGACCAGGGAGGAGGGGGATGAGTCAGGTTGCGATAAACAGAGGATGGCGCAGAGGACCAGAAAAGAGGAGGATGAGCCAGGCTATGATAACGAGAGGACGGCTCAAAGGACCAGGAAAGAGGGGGATGAGTCAGGCCGTGATAAAGAGTGGACGGCGCAGAGGACCAGGAAAGAGGAGGATGAGTCAGGCTGCGATAAAGAAAGGACGGCGCATAGGACCAGGAAAGAGGACGATGAGTCAGGCTGTGATAAAGAGGGGACGGCGCAGAGGACTAGGAAAGAGGGGGATGAGTCAGGCTGTGATAAAGAGAGGACGGCGCAGAGGACTAGGAAAGAGGAGGATGAGTCAGGCTGCGATAAAGAGAGGACGGCGCATAGGACCAGGAAAGAGGGGGATGAGTCAGGCTGTGATAAAGAGGGGACGGCGCAGAGGACGAGGAAAGAGGAGGATGAGTCAGGCTGCGATAAAGAAAGGACGGCGCATAGGACCAGGAAAGAGGGGGATGAGTCAGGCTGTGATAAAGAGGGGACGGCGCAGAGGACCAGCAAAGAGGGGGATGAGTCAGGCTGTGATAAAGAGAGGACGGCGCAGAAGACCAGTAAAGAGGGGGATGAGTCAGGCTATGATAAAGAGAGGACGGCGCAGAGGACCAGGAAAGAAGGGGATGAGTCAGGCTGCGATAAAGAGAGGACGGCGCATAGGACCAGGAAAGCGGGGGATGAGTCAGGCTATGATAAAGAGAGGACGGCGCAGAGGACCAGGAAAGAGGGGGATAAGTCAGGCTTCGATAAAGAGGGGAAGGCGCAGAGGACCAGGAAACAGGAGGATGAGTCAGGCTGCGATAAATAGAGGACGGCGCATAGGACCAGGAAAGAGGGGGATGAGTCAGGCTGTGATAAAGAGGGGACGGCGCAGAGGACCAGGAAAGAGGAGGATGAGTCAGGCTGCAATAAAGAAAGGACGGCGCATAGGACCAGGAAAGAGGGGGATTAGTCAGGCTGTGATAAAGAGGGGACGGCGCAGAGGACCAGGAAAGAGGGGGATGAGTCAGGCTGTGATAAAGAGTGGACGGCGCAGAAGACCAGTAAAGAGGGGGATGAGTCAGGCCATGATAAAGAGAGGACGGCGCTGAGGACCAGGAAAGAAGGGGATGAGTCAGGCTGCGATAAAGAGAGGACGGCGCATAGGACCAGGAAAGCAGGGGATGAGTCAGGCTATGATAAAGAGAGGACGGCGCAGAGGACCAGGAAAGAGGGGGATGAGTCAGGCCGTGATAAAGAGAGGACGGCGCAGAATACCAATAAAGAGGGGGATGAGTCAGGCTATAGTAAAGAGAGGACGGCGCGGAGGACCAGGAAAGAGGGGGATGAGTCAGGCTGCGATAAAGAGAGGACGGTGCATAGGACCAGGAAAGCGGGGGATGAGTAAGGCTATGATAAAGAGAAGACGGCGCAGAGGACCAGGAAAGAAGGGGTTGAGTCAGGCTGCGAAAAAGAGAGGACGGCGCAGAGGACCAGGAAAGAGGGGGATGAGTCAGGCTTTGATAAAGAGAGAACGGCGCAGAGGACCAGGGAAGAGGGGGATGAGTCAGGTTAAGATAAAGAGAGGACGGCGCAGAGGACCAGCTAAGAGGGGGATAAATCAGGTTGTGATAAAGAGAGGATGGCGCAGATGACCAGGAAATAGGGGGATGAGGCAGGCTGTGATAAAGAGAGGACGGCGCAGAGGACCAGGAAAGAGGGAGATGAGTCAAGTTGTGATAAAGAGAGGACGGTGCAGAAGACCAGGTAAGAGGGGGATGAGTCAGGCTGTGATAAAGAGAGAACGGCGCAGAGGACCAGGGAAGAGGGGGATGAGTCAGGCTGAGTTAGAGAGAGGACGGCGCAGAGGACCATGAAAGAAGGTGATGAGTCAGGTTGTGATAAAGAGCGGACGGCGCAGAGGACCAGGAAAGAGGGGGATGAGTCAGGCTGCGATAAAGAGAGGACGGCGCATAGGACCAGGAAAGAGGGGGATGAGTCAGGCTGTGATAAAGAGGGGACGGCGCAGAGGACCAGTAAAGAGGGGGATGAGTCAGGCTGTGATAAAGAGGGGACAGAGCAGAGGACCAGGGAAGAGGGGGATGAGTCAGGCTGTGATAAAGAGAGAACGGCGCAGAGGACCAGGAAAGAGGGGGATGAGTCAGGTTGTGATAAACAGAGGACGTCTCAGAGGACCAGAAAAGCGGGGGATGAGTCAGGCTATGGTAAAGAGAGGACCGCGCAGAGGACCAGGAAAGAGGGAGATGAGTCAGTCTGTGATAAAGAGAGGACGGCGAAGAGGATAAGGAAAGAGGGGGATGAGTCAGGCTGTGATAAAGAGAGGACGGCGCAGAGGACCAGGAAAGAGGGCAATGAGTCAAGTTATGATAAAGAAAGGACGTCGCAGAGGACCAGGGAGGAGGTGGATGAGTCAGGTTGCGATAAACAGAGGATGGCGCAGAGGACCAGAAAAGAGGAGGATGAGCCAGGCTATGATAAAGAGAGGACGGCTCAGAGGACCAGGAAAGAGGAGGATGAGTCAGGCCGTGATAAAGAGGGGACGGCGCAGAGGACCAGGAAAGAGGAAGATGAGTCAGGCTGCGATAAAGAAAGGACGGCGCATAGGACCAGGAAAGAGGGGGATGAGTCAGGCTGTGATAAAGAGGGGACGGCGCAGAGGACCAGGAAAGAGGGGGATGAGTCAGGCTGTGATAAAGAGAGGACGGCGCAGAGGACCAGGAAAGAGGAGGATGAGTCAGGCTGCGATAAAGAGAGGACGGCGCATAGGACCAGGAAAGAGGGGGATGAGTCAGGCTGTGATAAAGAGGGGACGGCGCAGAGGACCAGGAAAGAGGAGGATGAGTCAGGCTGCGATAAAGAAAGGACGGCGCATAGGACCAGGAAAGAGGGGGATGAGTCAGGCTGTGATAAAGAGGGGACGGCGCAGAGGACCAGGAAAGAGGGGGATGAGTCAGGCTGTGATAAAGCGAGGACGGCGCAGAAGACCAGTAAAGAGGGGGATGAGTCAGGCTATGATAAAGAGAGGACGGCGCAGAGGACCAGGAAAGAAGGGGATGAGTCAGGCTGCGATAAAGAGAGGACGGCGCATAGGACCAGGAAAGCGGGGGATGAGTCAGGCTATGATAAAGAGAGGACGGCGCAGAGGACCAGGAAAGAGGGGGATAAGTCAGGCTGCGATAAAGAGGGGAAGGCGCAGAGGACCAGGAAAGAGGAGGATGAGTCAGGCTGCGATAAAGAGAGGACGGCGCATAGGACCAGGAAAGAGGGGGATGAGTCAGGCTGTGATAAAGAGGGGACGGCGCAGAGGACCAGGAAAGAGGAGGATGAGTCAGGCTGGAATAAAGAAAGGACGGCGCATAGGACCAGGAAAGAGGGGGATGAGTCAGGCTGTGATAAAGAGGGGACGGCGCAGAGGACCAAGAAAGAGGGGGATGAGTCAGGCTGTGATAAAGAGTGGACGGCGAAGAAGACCAGTAAAGAGGGGGATGAGTCAGGCTATGATAAAGAGAGGACGGCGCAGAGGACCAGGAAAGAAGGTGATGAGTCAGGCTGCGATAAAGAGAGGACGGCGCATAGGACCAGGAAAGCGGGGGATGAGTCAGGCTATGATAAAGAGAGGACGGCGCAGAGGACCAGGAAAGAGGGGGATGAGTCAGGCCGTGATAAAGAGAGGACGGCGCAGAATACCAATAAAGAGGGGGATGAGTCAGGCTATGATAAAGAGAGGACGGCGCGGAGGACCAGGAAAGAGGGGGATGAGTCAGGCTGCGATAAAGAGAGGACGGCGCATAGGACCAGGAAAGCGGGGGATGAGTCAGGCTATGATAAAGTGAAGACGGCGCAGAGGACCAGGAAAGAAGGGGTTGAGTCAGGCTGCGAAAAAGAGAGGACGGCGCAGAGGACCAGGAAAGAGGGGGATGAGTCAGGCTTTGATAAAGAGAGAACGGCGCAGAGGACCAGGGAAGAGGGGGATGAGTCAGGTTAAGATAAAGAGAGGACGGCGCAGAGGACCAGCTAAGAGGGGGATAAATCAGGTTGTGATAAAGAGAGGATGGCGCAGATGACCAGGAAATAGGGAGATGAGGCAGGCTGTGATAAAGAGAGGACGGCGCAGAGGACCAGGAAAGAGGGAGATGAGTCAAGTTGTGATAAAGAGAGGACGGTGCAGAAGACCAGGTAAGAGGGGGATGAGTCAGGCTGTGATAAAGAGAGAACGGCGCAGAGGACCAGGGAAGAGGGGGATGAGTCAGGCTGAGGTAAAGAGAGGACGGCGCAGAGGACCATGAAAGAAGGTGATGATTCAGGTTGTGATAAAGAGCGGACGGCGCAGAGGACCAGGAAAGAGGGGGATGAGTCTTGCTGCGATAAAGAGAGGACGGCGCATAGGACCAGGAAAGCGGGGGATGAGTCAGGATATGATAAAGAGAGGACGGCGCATAGGACCAGGAAAGAGGGGGATAAGTTAGGCTGCGATAAAGAGAGGACGGCGCATAGGACCAGGAAAGAGGAGGATGAGTCAGGCTGTGACAAAGAGGGGACAGAGTAGAGGACCAGGGAAAAGGGGGATGAATCAGGCTGTGATAAAGAGAGGACGGCGCAGAATACCAGTAAAGAGGGGGATGAGTCAGGCTATGATAAAGAGAGGACGGCGCAGAGGACCAGGAAAGAGGGGGATGAGTCAGGCTGCGATAAAGAGAGGACGGCGCATAGGACCAGGAAAGCGGGGGATGAGTAAGGCTATGATAAAGAGAGGACCGCGCAGAGGACCAGGAAATAGGGAGATGAGTCAGGCTGTGATAAAGAGAGGACGGCGCAGAGGACCAGGAAAGAGGGGGATAAGTCAAGCTGCGATAAAGAGAGGACGGCGCATAGGACCAGGAAAGCGGGGGATGAGTCAGGCTATGATAAAGTGAAGACGGCGCAGAGGACCAGGAAAGAAGGGGTTGAGTCAGGCTGCGAAAAAGAGAGGACGGCGCAGAGGACCAGGAAAGAGGGGGATGAGTCAGGCTTTGATAAAGAGAGAACGGCGCAGAGGACCAGGGAAGAGGGGGATGAGTCAGGTTAAGATAAAGAGAGGACGGCGCAGAGGACCAGCTAAGAGGGGGATAAATCAGGCTGCGATAAAGAGAGGAAGGCGCATAGGACCAGGAAAGAGGGGGATGAGTCAGGCTGTGATAAAGAGGGGACGGCGCAGAGGACCAGGAAAGAGGCGGATGAGTCAGGTTGTGATAAAACAGAGGACGGCGCAGATGACTAGAAAAGAGGGGGATAAGTCAGATTGTGATAAATAGAGGACGGCGCAGAAGACCAGTAAAGAGGGGGATGAGTCAGGCTATGATAAAAAGAGGACGGCGCAGAGGACCAGGAAAGAGGGGATAAGTCAAGCTGCGATAAAGGGAGGACGGCGCATAGGACCAGGAAAGAGGGGGATGAGTGGAGCTGTGATAAAGAGGGGACAGAGCAGAGGCCCAGGGAAGAGGGGGATGAGTCAGGCTGTGATAAAGAGAGAACGGCGCAGAGGACCAGGAAAGAGGGGGATGAGTCAGGTTGTGATAAACAGAGGACGTCGCAGAGGACCAGGAAAGCGGGGGATGAGTCAGGCTATGATAAAGAGAGTACCGCGCAGAGGACCAGGAAAGAATGAGATGATTCAGGCTGTGATAAAGAGAGGACGGCGCAGAGGATAAGGAAAGAGGGGAATGAGTCAGGCTGTGATAAAGAGAGGACGGTGCAGAGGACCAGGGAAGAGGCCAATGAGTAAAGTTATTATAAAGAAAGGACGTCGCAGAGGACCAGGGAGGAGGATGATGAGTCAGGTTGCGATAAACAGAGGACGGCGCAGAGGACCAGGAAAGAGGAGGATGAGCCAGGCTATGATAAAGAGAGGACGGCTCAGAGGACCAGGAAAGAGGGGGATGAGTCAGGCCTTGATAAAGAGACGACCAGGAAAGAGGGAGATGAGTCAGGCTGTGATAAAGAGAGGACGGCGCAGAGGACCAGGAAAGAGGAGGATAAGTCAGGCTGCGATAAAGAGAGGACGGCGCATAGGACCAGGAAAGAGGGGGATGAGTCAGGCTGTGATAAAGAGGGGACGGCGCAGAGGACCAGGAAAGAGGGGATGAGTCAGGCTGTGATAAAGAGAGGACGGCGCAGAATACCAGTAAAGAGGGGGATGAGTCAGGCTATGATAAAGAGAGGACGGCGCAGAGGACCAGGAAAGAGGGGGATGAGTCAGGCTGCGATAAAGAGAGGACGGCGCATAGGACCAGGAAAGCGGGGGATGAGTCAGGCTATGATAAAGAGAGGACCGCGCAGAGGACCAGGAAATAGGGAGATGAGTCAGGCTGTGATAAATAGAGGACGGCGCAGAGGATAAGGAAAGAGGATGATGAGTCAGGCTTTGATAAAGATAGAACGGCGCAGAGGACCAGGGAAGAGGGGGATGAGTCAGGTTAAGATAAAGAGAGGACCAGCCAAGAGACGGGGATAAATCAGGTTGTGATAAAGAGAGGACGGCGCAGAGGACCAGGAAAGAGGGGGCTGAGTCATGGTGTGATAAAGAGAGGATGGCGCAGATGACCAGGAAATAGGGGGATGAGGCAGGCTGTGATAAAGAGAGGACGGCGCAGAGGACCAGGAAAGAGGGAGATGAGTCAGGTTGTGATAAAGAGAGGACGGTGCAGAAGACCAGGTAAGAGGGGGATGAGTCAGGCTGTGATAAAGAGAGAACGGCGCATAGGACCAAGAAAGAGGGGGATGAGTCAGGTTGTGATAAAGAGGGGACAGAGCAGAGGACCAGAGAAGAGGGGGATGAGTCAGGCTGTGATAAAGAGGGGACGGCGCAGAGGACCAGAGAAGAGGGGGGTGAGTCAGGCTGCGATAAAGAGAGGACGGCGCATAGGACCAGGAAAGAGGGGGATGAGTCAGGCTGTGATAAAGAGGGGACGGCGCAGAGGACCAGGAAAGAGGCGGATGAGTCAGGTTGTGATAAAACAGAGGACGGCGCAGATGAATAGAAAAGAGGGGGATAAGTCAGGTTGTGATAAAGAGAGGACGGCGCAGAAGACCAGTAAAGAGGGGGATGAGTCAGGCTATGATAAAGAGAGGACGGCGCAGAGGACCAGGAAAGAGGGGGATAAGTCAAGCTGCGATAAAGAGAGGACGGCGCATAGGACCAGGAAAGAGGGGGATGAGTCAGGCTGTGATAAAGAGGGGACAGAGCAGAGGACCAGGGAAGAGGGAGATGAATCAGGCTGTGATAAAGAGAGGACGGCGCAGAATACCAGTAAAGAGGGGGATGAGTCAGGCTATGATAAAAAGAGGACGGCGCAGAGGACCAGTAAAGAGGGGGATGAGTCAGGCTGCGATAAAGAGAGGACGGCGCATAGGACCAGGAAAGCGGGGGATGAGTCAGGCTATGATAAAGAGAAGACGGCGCAGAGGACCAGGAAAGAAGGGGTTGAGTCAGGCTGCGAAAAAGAGAGGACGGCGCAGAGGACCAGGAAAGAGGGGGATGAGTCAGGCTTTGATAAAGAGAGAACGGCTCAGAGGACCAGGGAAGAGGGGGATGAGTCAGGTTAAGATAAAGAGAGGACGGCGCAGAGGACCAGCTAAGAGGGGGATAAATCAGGTTGTGATAAAGAGAGGACGGCGCAGAGGACCAGGAAAGAGGGGGATGAGTCATGGTGTGATAAAGAGAGGATGGCGCAGATGACCAGGAAATAGGGGGATGAGGCAGGCTGTGATAAAGAGAGGACGGCGCAGAGGACCAGGAAAGAGGAGGATGAGTCAGGCTGTGATAAAGAGGGGACAGAGCAGAGGACCAGGGAAGAGGGGGATGAATCAGGCTGTGATAAAGAGAGGACGACGCAGAATACTAGTAAAGAGGGGGATGAGTCAGGCTATGATAAAGAGAGGACGGCGCAGAGGACCAGGAAAGAGGAATATGAGTCAGGCTGCGATAAAGAGAGGACGGCGCATAGGACCAGGAAAGCGGGGGATGAGTCAGGCTATGATAAAGAGAGGACCGCGCAGAGGACCAGGAAATAGGGAGATGAGTCAGGCTGTGATAAAGAGAGGACGGCGCAGAGGATAAGGAAAGAGGGGGATGAGTCAGGCTTTGATAAAGAGAGAACGGCGCAGAGGACCAGGGAAGAGGGGGATGAGTCGGGTTAAGATAAAGAGAGGACCAGCCAAGAGACGGGGATAAATAAGGTTGTGATAAAGAGAGGACGGCGCGGAGGACCAGGAAAGAGGGGGCTGAATCATGGTGTGATAAAGAGAGGATGGCGCAGATGACCAGGAAATAGGGGGATGAGTCAGGCTGTGATAAAGAGAGGACGGCACAGAGGACCAGGAAAGAGGGAGATGAGTCAGGTTGTGATAAAGAGAGGACGGTGCAGAAGACCAGGTAAGAGGGGGATGAGTCAGGCTGTGATAAAGAGAGAACGGCGCATAGGACCAAGAAAGAGGGGGATGAGTCAGGCTGTGATAAAGAGGGGACAGAGCAGAGGACCAGGGAAGAGGGGGATGAGTCAGGCTGTGATAAAGAGGGGACGGCGCAGAGGACCAGAGAAGAGGGGGTGAGTCAGGCTGCGATAAAGAGAGGACGGCGCATAGGACCAGGAAAGAGGGGGATGAGTCAGGCTGTGATAAAGAGGGGACGGCGCAGAGGACCAGGAAAGAGGCGGATGAGTCAGGTTGTGATAAAACAGAGGACGGCGCAGATGACTAGAAAAGAGGGGGATAAGTCAGGTTGTGATAAAGAGAGGACGGCGCAGAAGACCAGTAAAGAGGGGGATGGGTCAGGCTATGATAAAGAGAGGACGGCGCAGAGGACCAGGAAAGAGGGGGATAAGTCAAGCTGCGATAAAGAGAGGACGGCGCATAGGACCAGGAAAGAGGGGGATGAGTCAGGCTGTGATAAAGAGGAGACAGAGCAGAGGACCAGGGAAGAGGGGGATGAGTCAGGCTGTGATAAAGAGAGAACGGCGCAGAGGACCAGGAAAGAGGGGGATGAGTCAGGTTGTGATAAACAGAGGACGTCGCAGAGGACCAGGAAAGCGGGGGATGAGTCAGGCTATGATAAAGAGAGGACCGCGCAGAGGACCAGGAAAGAGGGAGATGAGTCAGTCTGTGATAAAGAGAGGACGGCGCAGAGGATAAGGAAAGAGGGGGATGAGTCAGGCTGTGATAAAGAGAGGATGGCGCAGAGGACCAGGAAAGAGGGCAATGAGTCAAGTTATGATAAAGAAAGGACGTCGCAGAGGACCAGGGAGGAGGGGGATGAGTCAGGTTGCGATAAACAGAGGATGGCGCAGAGGACCAGAAAAGAGGAGGATGAGCCAGGCTATGATAAAGAGAGGACGGCTCAGAGGACCAGGAAAGAGGGGGATGAGTCAGGCCGTGATAAAGAGTGGACGGCGCAGAGGACCAGGAAAGAGGAGGATGAGTCAGGCTGCGATAAAGAAAGGACGGCGCATAGGACCAGGAAAGAGGGGGATGAGTCAGGCTGTGATAAAGAGGGGACGGCGCAGAGGACCAGGAAAGAGGGGGATGAGTCAGGCTGTGATAAAGAGAGGACGGCGCAGAGGACTAGGAAAGAGGAGGATGAGTCAGGCTGCGATAAAGAGAGGACGGCGCATAGGACCAGGAAAGAGGGGGATGAGTCAGGCTGTGATAAAGAGGGGACGGCGCAGAGGACGAGGAAAGAGGAGGATGAGTCAGGCTGCGATAAAGAAAGGACGGCGCATAGGACCAGGAAAGAGGGGGATGAGTCAGGCTGTGATAAAGAGGGGACGGCGCAGAGGACCAGCAAAGAGGGGGATGAGTCAGGCTGTGATAAAGAGAGGACGGCGCAGAAGACCAGTAAAGAGGGGGATGAGTCAGGCTATGATAAAGAGAGGACGGCGCAGAGGACCAGGAAAGAAGGGGATGAGTCAGGCTGCGATAAAGAGAGGACGGCGCATAGGACCAGGAAAGCTGGGGATGAGTCAGGCTATGATAAAGAGAGGACGGCGCAGAGGACCAGGAAAGAGGGGGATAAGTCAGGCTTCGATAAAGAGGGGAAGGCGCAGAGGACCAGGAAACAGGAGAATGAGTCAGGCTGCGATAAATAGAGGACGGCGCATAGGACCAGGAAAGAGGGGGATGAGTCAGGCTGTGATAAAGAGGGGACGGCGCAGAGGACCAGGAAAGAGGAGGATGAGTCAGGCTGCAATAAAGAAAGGACGGCGCATAGGACCAGGAAAGAGGGGGATGAGTCAGGCTGTGATAAAGAGGGGACGGCGCAGAGGACCAGGAAAGAGGGGGATGAGTCAGGCTGTGATAAAGAGTGGACGGCGCAGAAGACCAGTAAAGAGGGGGAGGAGTCAGGCCATGATAAAGAGAGGACGGCGCTGAGGACCAGGAAAGAAGGGGATGAGTCAGGCTGCGATAAAGAGAGGACGGCGCATAGGACCAGGAAAGCGGGGGATGAGTCAGGCTATGATAAAGAGAGGACGGCGCAGAGGACCAGGATAGAGGGGGATGAGTCAGGCCGTGATAAAGAGAGGACGGCGCAGAATACCAATAAAGAGGGGGATGAGTCAGGCTATAGTAAAGAGAGGACGGCGCGGAGGACCAGGAAAGAGGGGGATGAGTCAGGCTGCGATAAAGAGAGGACGGTGCATAGGACCAGGAAAGCGGGGGATGAGTAAGGCTATGATAAAGAGAAGACGGCGCAGAGGACCAGGAAAGAAGGGGTTGAGTCAGGCTGCGAAAAAGAGAGGACGGCGCAGAGGCCCAGGAAAGAGGGGGATGAGTCAGGCTTTGATAAAGAGAGAACGGCGCAGAGGACCAGGGAAGAGGGGGATGAGTCAGGTTAAGATAAAGAGAGGACGGCGCAGAGGACCAGCTAAGAGGGGGATAAATCAGGTTGTGATAAAGAGAGGATGGCGCAGATGACCAGGAAATAGGGGGATGAGGCAGGCTGTGATAAAGAGAGGACGGCGCAGAGGACCAGGAAAGAGGGAGATGAGTCAAGTTGTGATAAAGAGAGGACGGTGCAGAAGACCAGGTAAGAGGGGGATGAGTCAGGCTGTGATAAAGAGAGAACGGCGCAGAGGACCAGGGAAGAGGGGGATGAGTCAGGCTGAGTTAGAGAGAGGACGGCGCAGAGGACCATGAAAGAAGGTGATG
Organism: Ceratothoa steindachneri; assembly: GCA_963969495.1. NCBI lineage: Eukaryota > Metazoa > Arthropoda > Malacostraca > Isopoda > Cymothoidae > Ceratothoa > Ceratothoa steindachneri. The sequence goes on along the minus strand of OZ018321.1, from coordinate 187,730,325 downwards.
AGTCAGGTTGTGATAAAGAGCGGACGGCGCAGAGGACCAGGAAAGAGGGGGATGAGTCAGGCTGCGATAAAGAGAGGACGGCGCATAGGACCAGGAAAGAGGGGGATGAGTCAGGCTGTGATAAAGAGGGGACGGCGCAGAGGACCAGGAAAGAGGGGGATGAGTCAGGCTGTGATAAAGAGGGGACAGAGCAGAGGACCAGGGAAGAGGGGGATGAGTCAGGCTGTGATAAAGAGAGAACGGCGCAGAGGACCAGGAAAGAGGGGGATGAGTCAGGTTGTGATAAACAGAGGACGTCGCAGAGGACCAGAAAAGCGGGGGATGAGTCAGGCTATGATAAAGAGAGGACCGCGCAGAGGACCAGGAAAGAGGGAGATGAGTCAGTCTGTGATAAAGAGAGGACGGCGAAGAGGATAAGGAAAGAGGGGGATGAGTCAGGCTGTGATAAAGAGAGGACGGCGCAGAGGACCAGGAAAGAGGGCAATGAGTCAAGTTATGATAAAGAAAGGACGTCGCAGAGGACCAGGGAGGAGGGGGATGAGTCAGGTTGCGATAAACAGAGGATGGCGCAGAGGACCAGAAAAGAGGAGGATGAGCAAGGCTATGATAAAGAGAGGACGGCTCAGAGGACCAGGAAAGAGGGGGATGAGTCAGGCCGTGATAAAGAGGGGACGGCGCAGAGGACCAGGAAAGAGGAAGATGAGTCAGGCTGCGATAAAGAAAGGACGGCGCATAGGACCAGGAAAGAGGGGGATGAGTCAGGCTGTGATAAAGAGGGGACGGCGCAGAGGACCAGGAAAGAGGGGGATGAGTCAGGCTGTGATAAAGAGAGGACGGCGCAGAGGACCAGAAAAGAGGAGGATGAGTCAGGCTGCGATAAAGAGAGGACGGCGCATAGGACCAGGAAAGAGGGGGATGAGTCAGGCTGTGATAAAGAGGGGACGGCGCAGAGGACCAGGAAAGAGGAGGATGAGTCAGGCTGCGATAAAGAAAGGACGGCGCATAGGACCATGAAAGAGGGGGATGAGTCAGGCTGTGATAAAGAGGGGACGGCGCAGAGGACCAGGAAAGAGGGGGATGAGTCAGGCTGTGATAAAGCGAGGACGGCGCAGAAGACCAGTAAAGAGGGGGATGAGTCAGGCTATGATAAAGAGAGGACGGCGCAGAGGACCAGGAAAGAAGGGGATGAGTCAGGCTGCGATAAAGAGAGGACGGCGCATAGGACCAGGAAAGCGGGGGATGAGTCAGGCTATGATAAAGAGAGGACGGCGCAGAGGACCAGGAAAGAGGGGGATAAGTCAGGCTGCGATAAAGAGGGGAAGGCGCAGAGGACCAGGAAAGAGGAGGATGAGTCAGGCTGCAATAAAGAGAGGACGGCGCATAGGACCAGGAAAGAGGGGGATGAGTCAGGCTGTGATAAAGAGGGGACGGCGCAGAGGACCAGGAAAGAGGAGGATGAGTCAGGCTGCGATAAAGAAAGGACGGCGCATAGGACCAGGAAAGAGGGGGATGAGTCAGGCTGTGATAAAGAAGGGACGGCGCAGAGGACCAGGAAAGAGGGGGATGAGTCAGGCTGTGATAAAGAGTGGACGGCGAAGAAGACCAGTAAAGAGGGGGATGAGTCAGGCTATGATAAAGAGAGGACGGCGCAGAGGACCAGGAAAGAAGGTGATGAGTCAGGCTGCGATAAAGAGAGGACGGCGCATAGGACCAGGAAAGCGGAGGATGAGTCAGGCTATGATAAAGAGAGGACGGCGCAGAGGACCAGGAAAGAGGGGGATGAGTCAGGCCGTGATAAAGAGAGGACGGCGCAGAATACCAATAAAGAGGGGGATGAGTCAGGCTATGATAAAGAGAGGACGGCGCGGAGGACCAGGAAAGAGGGGGATGAGTCAGGCTGCGATAAAGAGAGGACGGCGCATAGGACCAGGAAAGCGGGGGATGAGTCAGGCTATGATAAAGTGAAGACGGCGCAGAGGACCAGGAAAGAAGGGGTTGAGTCAGGCTGCGAAAAAGAGAGGACGGCGCAGAGGACCAGGAAAGAGGGGGATGAGTCAGGCTTTGATAAAGAGAGAACGGCGCAGAGGACCAGGGAAGAGGGGGATGAGTCAGGTTAAGATAAAGAGAGGACGGCGCAGAGGACCAGCTAAGAGGGGGATAAATCAGGTTGTGATAAAGAGAGGATGGCGCAGATGACCAGGAAATAGGGGGATGAGGCAGGCTGTGATAAAGAGAGGACGGCGCAGAGGACCAGGAAAGAGGGAGATGAGTCAAGTTGTGATAAAGAGAGGACGGTGCAAAAGACCAGGTAAGAGGGGGATGAGTCAAGCTGTGATAAAGATAGAACGGCGCATAGGACCAGGAAAGAGGGGGATGAGTCAGGCTGTGATAAAGAGGGGACAGAGCAGAGGACCAGGGAAGAGGGGGATGAGTCAGGCTGTAATAAAGAGGGGACGGCGCAGAGGACCAGAGAAGAGGGGGGTGAGTCAGGCTGCGATAAAGAGAGGACGGCGCATAGGACCAGGAAAGCGGGGGATGAGTCAGGCTGTGATAAAGAGGGGACGGCGCAGAGTACCAGGAAAGAGGCGGATGAGTCAGGTTGTGATAAAACAGAGGACGGCGCAGATGACTAGAAAAGAGGGGGATAAGTCAGATTGTGATAAAGAGAGGACGGCGCAGAAGACCAGTAAAGAGGGGGATGGGTCAGGCAATGATAAAGACAGGACGGCGCAGAGGACCAGGAAAGAGGGGGATAAGTCAAGCTGCGACAAAGAGAGGACGGCGCATAGGACCAGGAAAGAGAAGGATGAGTCAGGCTGTGATAAAGAGAGGACGGCGCAGAGGACCAGGGAAGAGGGAGATGAGTCAGGTTGTGATAAAGAGAGGACGGTGCAGAAGACCAGGTAAGAGGGGGATGAGTCAGGCTGTGATAGAGACAGAACGGCGCATAGGACCAAGAAAGAGGGGGATGAGTCAGGCTGTGATAAAGAGGGGACAGAGCAGAGGACCAGGGAAGAGGGGGATGAGTCAGGCTGTGATAAAGAGAGGACGGCGCAGAGGACCAGGAAAGAGGGAGATGAGTCAGGTTGTGATAAAGAGAGGACGGTGCAAAAGACCAGGTAAGAGGGGGATGAGTCAGGCTGTGATAAAGAGAGAACGGCGCAGAGGACCAGGGAAGAGGAGGATGAGTCAGGCTGAGGTAAAGAGAGGACGGCGCAGAGGACCATGAAAGAAGGTGATGAGTCAGGTTGTGATAAAGAGCGGACGGCGCAGAGGACCAGGAAAGAGGGGGATGAGTCAGGCTGCGATAAAGAGAGGACGGCGCATAGGACCAGGAAAGCGGGGGATGAGTCAGGATATGATAAAGAGAGGACGGCGCAGAGGACCAGGAAAGAGGGGGATAAGTTAGGCTGCGATAAAGAGAGGACGGCGCATAGGACCAGGAAAGAGGAGGATGAGTCAGGCTGTGACAAAGAGGGGACAGAGTAGAGGACCAGGGAAAAGGGGGATGAATCAGGCTGTGATAAAGAGAGGACGGCGCAGAATACCAGTAAAGAGGGAGATGAGTCAGGCTATGATAAAGAGAGGACGGCGCAGAGGACCAGGAAAGAGGGGGATGAGTCAGGCTGCGATAAAGAGAGGACGGCGCATAGGACCAGGAAAGCGGGGGATGAGTAAGGCTATGATAAAGAGAGGACCGCGCAGAGGACCAGGAAATAGGGAGATAAGTCAGGCTGTGATAAAGAGAGGACGGCGCAGAGGATAAGGAAAGAGGGGGATGAGTCAGACTTTGATAAAGAGAGAACGGTGCAGAGGACCAGGGAAGAGGGAGATGAGTCAGGTTAAGATAAAGAGAGGACCAGCCAAGAGACATGGATAAATCAGGTTGTGATAAAGAGAGGACGGCGCAGAGGACCAGGAAAGAGGGGGTTGAGTCATGGTGTGATAAAGAGAGGATGGCGCAGATGACCAGGAAATAGGGGGATGAGGCAGGCTGTGATAAGGAGAGGACGGCGCAGAGGACCAGGAAAGAGGGAGATGAGTCAGGTTGTGATAAAGAGAGGACGGTGCAGAAGACCAGGTAAGAGGGGGATGAGTCAGGCTGTGATAGAGAGAGAACGGCGCATAGGACCAAGAAAGAGGGGGATGAGTCAGGCTGTGATAAAGAGGAGACAGAGCAGAGGACCAGGGAAGAGGAGATGAGTCAGGCTGTGATAAAGAGGGGACGGCGCAGAGGACCCGAGAAGAGGGGGGTGAGTCAGGCTGCGATAAAGAGAGGACGGCGCATAGGACCAGGAAAGAGGGGGATGAGTCAGGCTGTGATAAAGAGGGGACGGCGCAGAGGACCAGGAAAGAGGCGGATGATTCAGGTTGTGATAAAACAGAGGACGGCGCAGATGACTAGAAAAGAGGGGGATAAGTCAGATTGTGATAAAGAGAGGACGGCGCAGAAGACCAGTAAAGAGGGGGATGAGTCAGGCTATGATAAAGAGAGGACGGCGCAGAGGACCAGGAAAGAGGGGGATAAGTCAAGCTGCGATAAAGAGAGGACGGCGCATAGAACCAGGAAAGAGGGGGATGAGTGGAGCTGTGATAAAGAGGGGACAGAGCAGAGGACCAGGGAAGAGGGGGATGAGTCAGGCTGTGATAAAGAGAGAACGGCGCAGAGGACCAGGAAAGAGGGGGATGAGTCAGGTTGTGATAAACAGAGGACGTCGCAGAGGACCAGGAAAGTGGGGGATGAGTCAGGCTATGATAAAGAGAGGACCACGCAGACGACCAGGAAAGAGGGAGATGAGGCAGGCTGTGATAAAGAGAGGACGGCGCAGAGGATAAGGAAAAAGGGGATGAGTCAGGCTGTGATAAAGAGAGGACGGCGCAGAGGACCAGGGAAGAGGCCAATGAGTAAAGTTATGATAAAGAAAGGACGTCGCAGAGGACCAGGGAGGAGGGGGATGAGTCAGGTTGCGATAAACAGAGGACGGCGCAGAGGACCAGGAAAGAGGAGGATGAGCCAGGCTATGATAAAGAGAGGACGGCTCAGAGGACCAGGAAAGAGGGGGATGAGTCAGGCCGTGATAAAGAGAGGACCAGGAAAGAGGGAGATGAGTCAGGCTGTGATAAAGAGAGGACGGCGCAGAGGACCAGGAAAGAGAAGGATAAGTCAGGCTGCGATAAAGAGAGGACGGCGCATAGGACCAGGAGTGAGGGGTTTGAGTCAGGCTGTGATAAAGAGGGGACGGCGCAGAGGACCAGGAAAGAGGGGGATGAGTCAGGCTGTGATAAAGAGAGGACGGCGCAGAATACCAGTAAAGAGGGGGATGAGTCAGGCTATGATAAAGAGAGGACGGCGCAGAGGACCAGGAAAGAGGGGAATGAGTCAGGCTGCGATAAAGAGAGGACGGCGCATAGGACCAGGAAAGCGGGGGATGAGTCAGGTTGTGATAAAACAGAGGACGGCGCAGATGACTAGAAAAAAGGGGGATAAGTCAGATTGTGATAAAGAGAGGACGGCGCAGAAGACCAGTAAAGAGGGGGATGAGTCAGGCTATGATAAAGAGAGGACGGCGCAGAGGACCAGGAAAGAGGGGGATAAGTCAAGCTGCGATAAAGAGAGGACGGCGCATAGGACCAGGAAAGAGGGGGATGAGTGGAGCTGTGATAAAGAGGGGACAGAGCAGAGGACCAGGGAAGAGGGGGATGAGTCAGGCTGTGATAAAGAGAGAACGGCGCAGAGGACCAGGAAAGAGGGGGATGAGTCAGGTTGTGATAAACAGAGGACGTCGCAGAGGACCAGGAAAGCGGGGGATGAGTCAGGGTATGATACTCAGAGGAACGCGCAGAGGACCAGGAAAGAGGGAGATGAGTCAGGCTGTGATAAAGAGAGGACGGCGCAGAGGATAAGGAAAGAGGAAGATGGGTCAGGCTGTGATAAAGAGAGGACGGCGCAGAGGACCAGGGAAGAGGCCAATGAGTAAAGTTATGATAAAGAAAGGACGTCGCAGAGGACCAGGGAGGAGGGGGATGAGTCAGGTTGCGATAAACAGAGGACGGCGCAGAGGACCAGGAAAGAGGAGGATGAGCCAGGCTATGATAAAGAGAGGACGGCTCAGACGACCAGGAAAGAGGGGGATGAGTCAGGCCGTGATAAAGAGAGGACCAGGAAAGAGGGAGATCAGTCAGGCTGTGATAAAGAGAGGATGGCGCAGAGGACCAGGAAAGAGGAGGATAAGTCAGGCTGCGATAAAGAGAGGACGGCGCATAGGACCAGGAAAGAGGGGGATGAGTCAGGCTGTGATAAAGAGGGGACGGCGCAGAGGACCAGGAAAGAGGGGGATGAGTCAGGCTGTGATAAAGAGAGGACGGCGCAGAGGACTAGGAAAGAGGAGGATGAGTCAGGCTGCGATAAAGAGAGGACGGCGCATAGGACCAGGAAAGAGGGGGATGAGTCAGGCTGTGATAAAGAGGGGACGGCGCAGAGGACGAGGAAAGAGGAGGATGAGTCAGGCTGCGATAAAGAAAGGACGGCGCATAGGACCAGGAAAGAGGGGGATGAGTCAGGCTGTGATAAAGAGGGGACGGCGCAGAGGACCAGCAAAGAGGGGGATGAGTCAGGCTGTGATAAAGAGAGGACGGCGCAGAAGACCAGTAAAGAGGGGGATGAGTCAGGCTATGATAAAGAGAGGACGGCGCAGAGGACCAGGAAAGAAGGGGATGAGTCAGGCTGCGATAAAGAGAGGACGGCGCATAGGACCAGGAAAGCGGGGGATGAGTCAGGCTATGATAAAGAGAGGACGGCGCAGAGGACCAGGAAAGAGGGGGATAAGTCAGGCTTCGATAAAGAGGGGAAGGCGCAGAGGAACAGGAAACAGGAGGATGAGTCAGGCTGCGATAAATAGAGGACGGCGCATAGGACCAGGAAAGAGGGGGATGAGTCAGGCTGTGATAAAGAGGGGACGGCGCAGAGGACCAGGAAAGAGGAGGATGAGTCAGGCTGCAATAAAGAAAGGACGGCGCATAGGACCAGGAAAGAGGGGGATGAGTCAGGCTGTGATAAAGAGGGGACGGCGCAGAGGACCAGGAAAGAGGGGGATGAGTCAGGCTGTGATAAAGAGTGGACGGCGCAGAAGACCAGTAAAGAGGGGGATGAGTCAGGCCATGATAAAGAGAGGACGGCGCTGAGGACCAGGAAAGAAGGGGATGAGTCAGGCTGCGATAAAGAGAGGACGGCGCATAGGACCAGGAAAGCGGGGGATGAGTCAGGCTATGATAAAGAGAGGACGGCGCAGAGGACCAGGAAAGAGGGGGATGAGTCAGGCCGTGATAAAGAGAGGACGGCGCAGAATACCAATAAAGAGGGGGATGAGTCAGGCTATAGTAAAGAGAGGACGGCGCGGAGGACCAGGAAAGAGGGGGATGAGTCAGGCTGCGATAAAGAGAGGACGGTGCATAGGACCAGGAAAGCGGGGGATGAGTAAGGCTATGATAAAGAGAAGACGGCGCAGAGGACCAGGAAAGAAGGGGTTGAGTCAGGCTGCGAAAAAGAGAGGACGGCGCAGAGGCCCAGGAAAGAGGGGGATGAGTCAGGCTTTGATAAAGAGAGAACGGCGCAGAGGACCAGGGAAGAGGGGGATGAGTCAGGTTAAGATAAAGAGAGGACGGCGCAGAGGACCAGCTAAGAGGGGGATAAATCAGGTTGTGATAAAGAGAGGATGGCGCAGATGACCAGGAAATAGGGGGATGAGGCAGGCTGTGATAAAGAGAGGACGGCGCAGAGGACCAGGAAAGAGGGAGATGAGTCAAGTTGTGATAAAGAGAGGACGGTGCAGAAGACCAGGTAAGAGGGGGATGAGTCAGGCTGTGATAAAGAGAGAACGGCGCAGAGGACCAGGGAAGAGGGGGATGAGTCAGGCTGAGTTAGAGAGAGGACGGCGCAGAGGACCATGAAAGAAGGTGATGAGTCAGGTTGTGATAAAGAGCGGACGGCGCAGAGGACCAGGAAAGAGGGGGATGAGTCAGGCTGCGATAAAGAGAGGACGGCGCATAGGACCAGGAAAGAGGGGGATGAGTCAGGCTGTGATAAAGAGGGGACGGCGCAGAGGACCAGGAAAGAGGGGGATGAGTCAGGCTGTGATAAAGAGGGGACAGAGCAGAGGACCAGGGAAGAGGGGGATGAGTCAGGCTGTGATAAAGAGAGAACGGCGCAGAGGACCAGGAAAGAGGGGGATGAGTCAGGTTGTGATAAACAGAGGACGTCGCAGAGGACCAGAAAAGCGGGGGATGAGTCAGGCTATGATAAAGAGAGGACCGCGCAGAGGACCAGGAAAGAGGGAGATGAGTCAGTCTGTGATAAAGAGAGGACGGCGAAGAGGATAAGGAAAGAGGGGGATGAGTCAGGCTGTGATAAAGAGAGGACGGCGCAGAGGACCAGGAAAGAGGGCAATGAGTCAAGTTATGATAAAGAAAGGACGTCGCAGAGGACCAGGGAGGAGGGGGATGAGTCAGGTTGCGATAAACAGAGGATGGCGCAGAGGACCAGAAAAGAGGAGGATGAGCAAGGCTATGATAAAGAGAGGACGGCTCAGAGGACCAGGAAAGAGGGGGATGAGTCAGGCCGTGATAAAGAGGGGACGGCGCAGAGGACCAGGAAAGAGGAAGATGAGTCAGGCTGCGATAAAGAAAGGACGGCGCATAGGACCAGGAAAGAGGGGGATGAGTCAGGCTGTGATAAAGAGGGGACGGCGCAGAGGACCAGGAAAGAGGGGGATGAGTCAGGCTGTGATAAAGAGAGGACGGCGCAGAGGACCAGGAAAGAGGAGGATGAGTCAGGCTGCGATAAAGAGAGGACGGCGCATAGGACCAGGAAAGAGGGGGATGAGTCAGGCTGTGATAAAGAGGGGACGGCGCAGAGGACCAGGAAAGAGGAGGATAAGTCAGGCTGCGATAAAGAAAGGACGGCGCATAGGACCATGAAAGAGGGGGATGAGTCAGGCTGTGATAAAGAGGGGACGGCGCAGAGGACCAGGAAAGAGGGGGATGAGTCAGGCTGTGATAAAGCGAGGACGGCGCAGAAGACCAGTAAAGAGGGGGATGAGTCAGGCTATGATAAAGAGAGGACGGCGCAGAGGACCAGGAAAGAAGGGGATGAGTCAGGCTGCGATAAAGAGAGGACGGCGCATAGGACCAGGAAAGCGGGGGATGAGTCAGGCTATGATAAAGAGAGGACGGCGCAGAGGACCAGGAAAGAGGGGGATAAGTCAGGCTGCGATAAAGAGGGGAAGGCGCAGAGGACCAGGAAAGAGGAGGATGAGTCAGGCTGCAATAAAGAGAGGACGGCGCATAGGACCAGGAAAGAGGGGGATGAGTCAGGCTGTGATAAAGAGGGGACGGCGCAGAGGACCAGGAAAGAGGAGGATGAGTCAGGCTGCGATAAAGAAAGGACGGCGCATAGGACCAGGAAAGAGGGGGATGAGTCAGGCTGTGATAAAGAAGGGACGGCGCAGAGGACCAGGAAAGAGGGGGATGAGTCAGGCTGTGATAAAGAGTAGACGGCGAAGAAGACCAGTAAAGAGGGGGATGAGTCAGGCTATGATAAAGAGAGGACGGCGAAGAGGACCAGGAAAGAAGGTGATGAGTCAGGCTGCGATAAAGAGAGGACGGCGCATAGGACCAGGAAAGCGGAGGATGAGTCAGGCTATGATAAAGAGAGGACGGCGCAGAGGACCAGGAAAGAGGGGGATGAGTCAGGCCGTGATAAAGAGAGGACGGCGCAGAATACCAATAAAGAGGGGGATGAGTCAGGCTATGATAAAGAGAGGACGGCGCGGAGGACCAGGAAAGAGGGGGATGAGTCAGGCTGCGATAAAGAGAGGACGGCGCATAGGACCAGGAAAGCGGGGGATGAGTCAGGCTATGATAAAGTGAAGACGGCGCAGAGGACCAGGAAAGAAGGGGTTGAGTCAGGCTGCGAAAAAGAGAGGACGGCGCAGAGGACCAGGAAAGAGGGGGATGAGTCAGGCTTTGATAAAGAGAGAACGGCGCAGAGGACCAGGGAAGAGGGGGATGAGTCAGGTTAAGATAAAGAGAGGACGGCGCAGAGGACCAGCTAAGAGGGGGATAAATCAGGTTGTGATAAAGAGAGGATGGCGCAGATGACCAGGAAATAGGGGGATGAGGCAGGCTGTGATAAAGAGAGGACGGCGCAGAGGACCAGGAAAGAGGGAGATGAGTCAAGTTGTGATAAAGAGAGGACGGTGCAGAAGACCAGGTAAGAGGGGGATGAGTCAGGCTGTGTTAAAGAGAGAACGGCGCAGAGGACCAGGGAAGAGGGGGATGAGTCAGGCTGAGGTAAAGAGAGGACGGCGCAGAGGACCATGAAAGAAGGTGATGAGTCAGGTTGTGATAAAGAGCGGACGGCGCAGAGGACCAGGAAAGCGGGGGATGAGTAAGGCTATGATAAAGAGAGGACGGCGCATAGGACCAGGAAAGCGCGGGATGAGTCAGGATATGATAAAGAGAGGACGGCGCATAGGACCAGGAAAGAGGGGGATAAGTTAGGCTGCGATAAAGAGAGGACGGCGCATAGGACCAGGAAAGAGGAGGATGAGTCAGGCTGTGACAAAGAGGGGACAGAGTAGAGGACCAGGGAAAAGGGGGATGAATCAGGCTGTGATAAAGAGAGGACGGCGCAGAATACCAGTAAAGAGGGGGATGAGTCAGGCTATGATAAAGAGAGGACGGCGCAGAGGACCAGGAAAGAGGGGGATGAGTCAGGCTGCGATAAAGAGAGGACGGCGCATAGGACCAGGAAAGCGGGGGATGAGTAAGGCTATGATAAAGAGAGGACCGCGCAGAGGACCAGGAAATAGGGAGATGAGTCAGGCTGTGATAAAGAGAGGACGGCGCAGAGGATAAGGAAAGAGGGGGATGAGTCAGGTTAAGATAAAGAGAGGACCAGCCAAGAGACGGAGATAAATCAGGTTGTGATAAAGAGAGGACGGCGCAGAGGACCAGGAAAGAGGGGGCTGAGTCATGGTGTGATAAAGAGAGGATGGCGCAGATGACCAGGAAATAGGGGGATCAGGCAGGCTGTGATAAAGAGAGGACGGCGCAGAGGACCAGGAAAGAGGGAGATGAGTCAGGATGTGATAAAAAGAGGACGGTGCAGAAGACCAGGTAAGAGGGGGATGAGTCAAGCTGTGATAAAGATAGAACGGCGCATAGGACCAGGAAAGAGGGGGATGAGTCAGGCTGTGATAAAGAGGGGACAGAGCAGAGGACCAGGGAAGAGGGGGATGAGTCAGGCTGTGATAAAGAGGGGACGGCGCAGAGGACCAGAGAAGAGGGGGGTGAGTCAGGCTGCGATAAAGAGAGGACGGCGCATAGGACCAGGAAAGCGGGGGATGAGTCAGGCTGTGATAAAGAGGGGACGGCGCAGAGTACCAGGAAAGAGGCGGATGAGTCAGGTTGTGATAAAACAGAGGACGGCGCAGATGACTAGAAAAGAGGGGGATAAGTCAGATTGTGATAAAGAGAGGACGGCGCAGAAGACCAGTAAAGAGGGGGATGGGTCAGGCAATGATAAAGACAGGACGGCGCAGAGGACCAGGAAAGAGGGGGATAAGTCAAGCTGCGACAAAGAGAGGACGGCGCATAGGACCAGGAAAGAGAAGGATGAGTCAGGCTGTGATAAAGAGAGGACGGCGCAGAGGACCAGGGAAGAGGGAGATGAGTCAGGTTGTGATAAAGAGAGGACGGTGCAGAAGACCAGGTAAGAGGGGGATGAGTCAGGCTGTGATAGAGACAGAACGGCGCATAGGACCAAGAAAGAGGGGGATGAGTCAGGCTGTGATAAAGAGGGGACAGAGCAGAGGACCAGGGAAGAGGGGGATGAGTCAGGCTGTGATAAAGAGAGGACGGCGCAGAGGACCAGGAAAGAGGGAGATGAGTCAGGTTGTGATAAAGAGAGGACGGTGCAGAAGACCAGGTAAGAGGGGGATGAGTCAGGCTGTGATAAAGAGAGAACGGCGCAGAGGACCAGGGAAGAGGGGGATGAGTCAGGCTGAGGTAAAGAGAGGACGGCGCAGAGGACCATGAAAGAAGGTGATGAGTCAGGTTGTGATAAAGAGCGGACGGCGCAGAGGACCAGGAAAGAGGGGGATGAGTCAGGCTGCGATAAAGAGAGGACGGCGCATAGGACCAGGAAAGCGGGGGATGAGTCAGGATATGATAAAGAGAGGACGGCGCAGAGGACCAAGAAAGAGGGGGATAAGTTAGGCTGCGATAAAGAGAGGACGGCGCATAGGACCAGGAAAGAGGAGGATGAGTCAGGCTGTGACAAAGAGGGGACAGAGTAGAGGACCAGGGAAAAGGGGGATGAATCAGGCTGTGATAAAGAGAGGACGGCGCAGAATACCAGTAAAGAGGGGGATGAGTCAGGCTATGATAAAGAGAGGACGGCGCAGAGGACCAGGAAAGAGGGGGATGAGTCAGGCTGCGATAAAGAGAGGACGGCGCATAGGACCAGGAAAGCGGGGGATGAGTAAGGCTATGATAAAGAGAGGACCGCGCAGAGGACCAGGAAATAGGGAGATAAGTCAGGCTGTGATAAAGAGAGGACGGCGCAGAGGATAAGGAAAGAGGGGGATGAGTCAGACTTTGATAAAGAGAGAACGGTGCAGAGGACCAGGGAAGAGGGGGATGAGTCAGGTTAAGATAAAGAGAGGACCAGCCAAGAGACATGGATAAATCAGGTTGTGATAAAGAGAGGACGGCGCAGAGGACCAGGAAAGAGGGGGTTGAGTCATGGTGTGATAAAGAGAGGATGGCGCAGATGACCAGGAAATAGGGGGATGAGGCAGGCTGTGATAAGGAGAGGACGGCGCAGAGGACCAGGAAAGAGGGAGATGAGTCAGGTTGTGATAAAGAGAGGACGGTGCAGAAGACCAGGTAAGAGGGGGATGAGTCAGGCTGTGATAGAGAGAGAACGGCGCATAGGACCAAGAAAGAGGGGGATGAGTCAGGCTGTGATAAAGAGGAGACAGAGCAGAGGACCAGGGAAGAGGAGATGAGTCAGGCTGTGATAAAGAGGGGACGGCGCAGAGGACCCGAGAAGAGGGGGGTGAGTCAGGCTGCGATAAAGAGAGGACGGCGCATAGGACCAGGAAAGAGGGGGATGAGTCAGGCTGTGATAAAGAGGGGACGGCGCAGAGGACCAGGAAAGAGGCGGATGATTCAGGTTGTGATAAAACAGAGGACGGCGCAGATGACTAGAAAAGAGGGGGATAAGTCAGATTGTGATAAAGAGAGGACGGCGCAGAAGACCAGTAAAGAGGGGGATGAGTCAGGCTATGATAAAGAGAGGACGGCGCAGAGGACCAGGAAAGAGGGGGATAAGTCAAGCTGCGATAAAGAGAGGACGGCGCATAGGACCAGGAAAGAGGGGGATGAGTGGAGCTGTGATAAAGAGGGGACAGAGCAGAGGACCAGGGAAGAGGGGGATGAGTCAGGCTGTGATAAAGAGAGAACGGCGCAGAGGACCAGGAAAGAGGGGGATGAGTCAGGTTGTGATAAACAGAGGACGTCGCAGAGGACCAGGAAAGTGGGGGATGAGTCAGGCTATGATAAAGAGAGGACCACGCAGACGACCAGGAAAGAGGGAGATGAGGCAGGCTGTGATAAAGAGAGGACGGCGCAGAGGATAAGGAAAAAGGGTAGGAGTCAGGCTGTGATAAAGAGAGGACGGCGCAGAGGACCAGGGAAGAGGCCAATGAGTAAAGTTATGATAAAGAAAGGACGTCGCAGAGGACCAGGGAGGAGGGGGATGAGTCAGGTTGCGATAAACAGAGGACGGCGCAGAGGACCAGGAAAGAGGAGGATGAGCCAGGCTATGATAAAGAGAGGACGGCTCAGAGGACCAGGAAAGAGGGGGATGAGTCAGGCCGTGATAAAGAGAGGACCAGGAAAGAGGGAGATGAGTCAGGCTGTGATAAAGAGAGGACGGCGCAGAGGACCAGGAAAGAGAAGGATAAGTCAGGCTGCGATAAAGAGAGGACGGCGCATAGGACCAGGAGTGAGGGGTTTGAGTCAGGCTGTGATAAAGAGGGGACGGCGCAGAGGACCAGGAAAGAGGGGGATGAGTCAGGCTGTGATAAAGAGAGGACGGCGCAGAATACCAGTAAAGAGGGGGATGAGTCAGGCTATGATAAAGAGAGGACGGCGCAGAGGACCAGGAAAGAGGGGAATGAGTCAGGCTGCGATAAAGAGAGGACGGCGCATAGGACCAGGAAAGCGGGGGATGAGTCAGGTTGTGATAAAACAGAGGACGGCGCAGATGACTAGAAAAAAGGGGGATAAGTCAGATTGTGATAAAGAGAGGACGGCGCAGAAGACCAGTAAAGAGGGGGATGAGTCAGGCTATGATAAAGAGAGGACGGCGCAGAGGACCAGGAAAGAGGGGGATAAGTCAAGCTGCGATAAAGAGAGGACGGCGCATAGGACCAGGAAAGAGGGGGATGAGTGGAGCTGTGATAAAGAGGGGACAGAGCAGAGGACCAGGGAAGAGGGGGATGAGTCAGGCTGTGATAAAGAGAGAACGGCGCAGAGGACCAGGAAAGAGGGGGATGAGTCAGGTTGTGATAAACAGAGGACGTCGCAGAGGACCAGGAAAGCGGGGGATGAGTCAGGGTATGATACTCAGAGGACCGCGCAGAGGACCAGGAAAGAGGGAGATGAGTCAGGCTGTGATAAAGAGAGGACGGCGCAGAGGATAAGGAAAGAGGAAGATGGGTCAGGCTGTGATAAAGAGAGGACGGCGCAGAGGACCAGGGAAGAGGCCAATGAGTAAAGTTATGATAAAGAAAGGACGTCGCAGAGGACCAGGGAGGAGGGGGATGAGTCAGGTTGCGATAAACAGAGGACGGCGCAGAGGACCAGGAAAGAGGAGGATGAGCCAGGCTATGATAAAGAGAGGACGGCTCAGACGACCAGGAAAGAGGGGGATGAGTCAGGCCGTGATAAAGAGAGGACCAGGAAAGAGGGAGATGAGTCAGGCTGTGATAAAGAGAGGATGGCGCAGAGGACCAGGAAAGAGGAGGATAAGTCAGGCTGCGATAAAGAGAGGACGGCGCATAGGACCAGGAAAGAGGGGGATGAGTCAGGCTGTGATAAAGAGGGGACGGCGCAGAGGACCAGGAAAGAGGGGGATGAGTCAGGCTGTGATAAAGAGAGGACGGCGCAGAATACCAGTAAAGAGGGGGATGAGTAAGGCTATGATAAAGAGAGGACGGCGCAGAGGACCAGGAAAGAGGGGAATGAGTCAGGCTGCGATAAAGAGAGGACGGCGCATAGGACCAGGAAAGCGGGGGATGAGTCAGGTTGTGATAAAACAGAGGACGGCGCAGATGACTAGAAAAGAGGGGGATAAGTCAGATTGTGATAAAGAGAGGACGGCGCAGAAGACCAGTAAAGAGGGGGATGAGTCAGGCTATGATAAAGAGAGGACGGCGCAGAGGACCAGGAAAGAGGGGGATAAGTCAAGCTGCGATAAAGAGAGGACGGCGCATAGGACCAGGAAAGAGGGGGATGAGTGGAGCTGTGATAAAGAGGGGACAGAGCAGAGGACCAGGGAAGAGGGGGATGAGTCAGGCTGTGATAAAGAGAGAACGGCGCAGAGGACCAGGAAAGAGGGGGATGAGTCAGGTTGTGATAAACAGAGGACGTCGCAGAGGACCAGGAAAGCGGGGGATGAGTCAGGCTATGATACTCAGAGGACCGCGAAGAGGACCAGGAAAGAGGGAGATGAGTCAGGCTGTGATAAAGAGAGGACGGCGCAGAGGATAAGGAAAGAGGGGGATGAGTCAGGCTGTGATAAAGAGAGGACGGCGCAGAGGACCAGGGAAGAGGCCAATGAGTAAAGTTATGATAAATAAAGGACGTCGCAGAGGACCAGGGAGGAGGGGGATGAGTCAGGTTGCGATAAACAGAGGACGGCGCAGAGGACCAGGAAAGAGGAGGATGAGCCAGGCTATGATAAAGAGAGGACGGCTCAGAGGACCAGGAAAGAGGGGGATGAGTCAGGCCGTGATAAAGAGAGGACCAGGAAAGAGGGAGATGAGTCAGGCTGTGATAAAGAGAGGATGGCGCAGAGGACCAGGAAATAGGAGGATAAGTCAGGCTGCGATAAAGAGAGGACGGCGCATAGGACCAGGAAAGAGGGGGATGAGTCAGGCTGTGATAAAGAGCGGACGGCGCAGAGGACCAGGAAAGAGGGGGATGAGTCAGGCTGTGATAAAGAGAGGACGGCGCAGAATACCAGTAAAGAGGGGGATGAATCAGGCTATGATAAAGAGAGGACGGCGCAGAGGACCAGGAAAGAGGGGGATGAGTCAGGCTGCGATAAAGAGAGGACAGCATAGGACCAGGAAAGCGGGGGATGAGTCAGGCTATGATAAAGAGAGGACCGCGCAGAGGACCAGGAAATAGGAAGATGAGTCAGGCTGTGATAAATAGAGGACGGCGCAGAGGATAAGGAAAGAGGATGATGAGTCAGGCTTTGATAAAGAGAGAATGGCGCAGAGGACCAGGGAAGAGGGGGATGAGTCAGGTTAAGATAAAGAGAGGACCAGCCAAGAGACGGGGATAAATCAGGTTGTGATAAAGAGAGGACGGCGCAGAGGACCAGGAAAGAGGGGGCTGAGTCATGGTGTGATAAAGAGAGGATGGCGCAGATGACCAGGAAATAGGGGGATGAGGCAGGCTGTGATAAAGAGAGGACGGCGCAGAGGACCAGGAAAGAGGGAGATGAGTCAGGTTGTGATAAAGAGAGGACGGTGCAGAAGACCAGGTAAGAGGGGGATGAGTCAGGCTGTGATAAAGAGAGAACGGCGCATAGGACCAAGAAAGAGGGGGATGAGTCAGGTTGTGATAAAGAGCGGACAGAGCAGAGGACCAGAGAAGAGGGGGATGAGTCAGGCTGTGATAAAGAGGGGACGGCGCAAAGGACCAGAAAAGAGGGGGGTCAGTCAGGCTGCGATAAAGAGAGGACGGCGCATAGGACCAGGAATGAGGGGGATGAGTCAGGCTGTGATAAAGAGGGGACGGTGCAGAGGACCAGGAAAGAGGCGGATGAGTCAGGTTGTGATAAAACAGAGGACGGCGCAGATGAGTAGAAAAGAGGGGGATAAGTCAGGTTGTGATAAAGAGAGGACGGCGCAGAAGACCAGTAAAGAAGGGGATGAGTCAGGCTATGATAAAGAGAGGACGGCGCAGAGGACCAGGAAAGAGGGGGATAAGTCAAGCTGCGATAAAGAGAGGACGGCGCATAGGACCAGGAAAGAGGGGGATGAGTCAGGGTGTGATAAAGAGGGGACAGAGCAGAGGACCAGGGAAGAGGGGGATGAATCAGGCTGTGATAAAGAGAGGACGGCGCAGAATACCAGTAAAGAGGGGGATGGGTCAGGCTATGATAAAGAGAGGACGGCGCAGAGGACCAGGAAAGAGGGGGATAAGTCAAGCTGCGATAAAGAGAGGACGGCGCATAGGACCAGGAAAGAGGGGGATGAGTCAGGCTGTGATAAAGAGGAGACAGAGCAGAGGACCAGGGAAGAGGGGGATGAGTCAGGCTGTGATAAAGAGAGAACGGCGCAGAGGACCAGGAAAGAGGGGGATGAGTCAGGTTGTGATAAACAGAGGACGTCGCAGAGGACCAGGAAAGCGGGGGATGAGTCAGGCTATGATAAAGAGAGGACCGCGCAGAGGACCAGGAAAGAGGGAGATGAGTCAGTCTGTGATAAAGAGAGGACGGCGCAGAGGATAAGGAAAGAGGGGGATGAGTCAGGCTGTGATAAAGAGAGGATGGCGCAGAGGACCAGGAAAGAGGGCAATGAGTCAAGTTATGATAAAGAAAGGACGTCGCAGAGGACCAGGGAGGAGGGGGATGAGTCAGGTTGCGATAAACAGAGGATGGCGCAGAGGACCAGAAAAGAGGAGGATGAGCCAGGCTATGATAAAGAGAGGACGGCTCAGAGGACCAGGAAAGAGGGGGATGAGTCAGGCCGTGATAAAGAGTGGACGGCGCAGAGGACCAGGAAAGAGGAGGATGAGTCAGGCTGCGATAAAGAAAGGACGGCGCATAGGACCAGGAAAGAGGGGGATGAGTCAGGCTGTGATAAAGAGGGGACGGCGCAGAGGACCAGGAAAGAGGGGGATGAGTCAGGCTGTGATAAAGAGAGGACGGCGCAGAGGACTAGGAAAGAGGAGGATGAGTCAGGCTGCGATAAAGAGAGGACGGCGCATAGGACCAGGAAAGAGGGGGATGAGTCAGGCTGTGATAAAGAGGGGACGGCGCAGAGGACGAGGAAAGAGGAGGATGAGTCAGGCTGCGATAAAGAAAGGACGGCGCATAGGACCAGGAAAGAGGGGGATGAGTCAGGCTGTGATAAAGAGGGGACGGCGCAGAGGACCAGCAAAGAGGGGGATGAGTCAGGCTGTGATAAAGAGAGGATGGCGCAGAAGACCAGTAAAGAGGGGGATGAGTCAGGCTATGATAAAGAGAGGACGGCGCAGAGGACCA
Organism: Ceratothoa steindachneri; assembly: GCA_963969495.1. Classification (NCBI taxonomy): domain Eukaryota; kingdom Metazoa; phylum Arthropoda; class Malacostraca; order Isopoda; family Cymothoidae; genus Ceratothoa; species Ceratothoa steindachneri. The sequence continues at coordinate 187,711,754 of OZ018321.1, read as the reverse complement.
GGAAAGAAGGGGATGAGTCAGGCTGCGATAAAGAGAGGACGGCGCATAGGACCAGGAAAGCGGGGGATGAGTCAGGCTATGATAAAGAGAGGACGGCGCAGAGGACCAGGAAAGAGGGGGATAAGTCAGGCTTCGATAAAGAGGGGAAGGCGCAGAGGACCAGGAAACAGGAGGATGAGTCAGGCTGCGATAAATAGAGGACGGCGCATAGGACCAGGAAAGAGGGGGATGAGTCAGGCTGTGATAAAGAGGGGACGGCGCAGAGGACCAGGAAAGAGGAGGATGAGTCAGGCTGCAATAAAGAAAGGACGGCGCATAGGACCAGGAAAGAGGGGGATGAGTCAGGCTGTGATAAAGAGGGGACGGCGCAGAGGACCAGGAAAGAGGGGGATGAGTCAGGCTGTGATAAAGAGTGGACGGCGCAGAAGACCAGTAAAGAGGGGGAGGAGTCAGGCCATGATAAAGAGAGGACGGCGCTGAGGACCAGGAAAGAAGGGGATGAGTCAGGCTGCGATAAAGAGAGGACGGCGCATAGGACCAGGAAAGCGGGGGATGAGTCAGGCTATGATAAAGAGAGGACGGCGCAGAGGACCAGGAAAGAGGGGGATGAGTCAGGCCGTGATAAAGAGAGGACGGCGCAGAATACCAATAAAGAGGGGGATGAGTCAGGCTATAGTAAAGAGAGGACGGCGCGGAGGACCAGGAAAGAGGGGGATGAGTCAGGCTGCGATAAAGAGAGGACGGTGCATAGGACCAGGAAAGCGGGGGATGAGTAAGGCTATGATAAAGAGAAGACGGCGCAGAGGACCAGGAAAGAAGGGGTTGAGTCAGGCTGCGAAAAAGAGAGGACGGCGCAGAGGCCCAGGAAAGAGGGGGATGAGTCAGGCTTTGATAAAGAGAGAACGGCGCAGAGGACCAGGGAAGAGGGGGATGAGTCAGGTTAAGATAAAGAGAGGACGGCGCAGAGGACCAGCTAAGAGGGGGATAAATCAGGTTGTGATAAAGAGAGGATGGCGCAGATGACCAGGAAATAGGGGGATGAGGCAGGCTGTGATAAAGAGAGGACGGCGCAGAGGACCAGGAAAGAGGGAGATGAGTCAAGTTGTGATAAAGAGAGGACGGTGCAGAAGACCAGGTAAGAGGGGGATGAGTCAGGCTGTGATAAAGAGAGAACGGCGCAGAGGACCAGGGAAGAGGGGGATGAGTCAGGCTGAGTTAGAGAGAGGACGGCGCAGAGGACCATGAAAGAAGGTGATGAGTCAGGTTGTGATAAAGAGCGGACGGCGCAGAGGACCAGGAAAGAGGGGGATGAGTCAGGCTGCGATAAAGAGAGGACGGCGCATAGGACCAGGAAAGAGGGGGATGAGTCAGGCTGTGATAAAGAGGGGACGGCGCAGAGGACCAGGAAAGAGATGGATGAGTCAGGCTGTGATAAAGAGGGGACAGAGCAGAGGACCAGGGAAGAGGGGGATGAGTCAGGCTGTGATAAAGAGAGAACGGCGCAGAGGACCAGGAAAGAGGGGGATGAGTCAGGTTGTGATAAACAGAGGACGTCGCAGAGGACCAGAAAAGCGGGGGATGAGTCAGGCTATGATAAAGAGAGGACCGCGCAGAGGACCAGGAAAGAGGGAGATGAGTCAGTCTGTGATAAAGAGAGGACGGCGAAGAGGATAAGGAAAGAGGGGGATGAGTCAGGCTGTGATAAAGAGAGGACGGCGCAGAGGACCAGGAAAGAGGGCAATGAGTCAAGTTATGATAAAGAAAGGACGTCGCAGAGGACCAGGGAGGAGGGGGATGAGTCAGGTTGCGATAAACAGAGGATGGCGCAGAGGACCAGAAAAGAGGAGGATGAGCAAGGCTATGATAAAGAGAGGACGGCTCAGAGGACCAGGAAAGAGGGGGATGAGTCAGGCCGTGATAAAGATGGGACGGCGCAGAGGACCAGGAAAGAGGAAGATGAGTCAGGCTGCGATAAAGAAAGGACGGCGCATAGGACCAGGAAAGAGGGGGATGAGTCAGGCTGTGATAAAGAGGGGACGGCGCAGAGGACCAGGAAAGAGGGGGATGAGTCAGGCTGTGATAAAGAGAGGACGGCGCAGAGGACCAGAAAAGAGGAGGATGAGTCAGGCTGCGATAAAGAGAGGACGGCGCATAGGACCAGGAAAGAGGGGGATGAGTCAGGCTGTGATAAAGAGGGGACGGCGCAGAGGACCAGGAAAGAGGAGGATGAGTCAGGCTGCGATAAAGAAAGGACGGCGCATAGGACCATGAAAGAGGGGGATGAGTCAGGCTGTGATAAAGAGGGGACGGCGCAGAGGACCAGGAAAGAGGGGGATGAGTCAGGCTGTGATAAAGCGAGGACGGCGCAGAAGACCAGTAAAGAGGGGGATGAGTCAGGCTATGATAAAGAGAGGACGGCGCAGAGGACCAGGAAAGAAGGGGATGAGTCAGGCTGCGATAAAGAGAGGACGGCGCATAGGACCAGGAAAGCGGGGGATGAGTCAGGCTATGATAAAGAGAGGACGGCGCAGAGGACCAGGAAAGAGGGGGATAAGTCAGGCTGCGATAAAGAGGGGAAGGCGCAGAGGACCAGGAAAGAGGAGGATGAGTCAGGCTGCAATAAAGAGAGGACGGCGCATAGGACCAGGAAAGAGGGGGATGAGTCAGGCTGTGATAAAGAGGGGACGGCGCAGAGGACCAGGAAAGAGGAGGATGAGTCAGGCTGCGATAAAGAAAGGACGGCGCATAGGACCAGGAAAGAGGGGGATGAGTCAGGCTGTGATAAAGAAGGGACGGCGCAGAGGACCAGGAAAGAGGGGGATGAGTCAGGCTGTGATAAAGAGTGGACGGCGAAGAAGACCAGTAAAGAGGGGGATGAGTCAGGCTATGATAAAGAGAGGACGGCGCAGAGGACCAGGAAAGAAGGTGATGAGTCAGGCTGCGATAAAGAGAGGACGGCGCATAGGACCAGGAAAGCGGAGGATGAGTCAGGCTATGATAAAGAGAGGACGGCGCAGAGGACCAGGAAAGAGGGGGATGAGTCAGGCCGTGATAAAGAGAGGACGGCGCAGAATACCAATAAAGAGGGGGATGAGTCAGGCTATGATAAAGAGAGGACGGCGCGGAGGACCAGGAAAGAGGGGGATGAGTCAGGCTGCGATAAAGAGAGGACGGCGCATAGGACCAGGAAAGCGGGGGATGAGTCAGGCTATGATAAAGTGAAGACGGCGCAGAGGACCAGGAAAGAAGGGGTTGAGTCAGGCTGCGAAAAAGAGAGGACGGCGCAGAGGACCAGGAAAGAGGGGGATGAGTCAGGCTTTGATAAAGAGAGAACGGCGCAGAGGACCAGGGAAGAGGGGGATGAGTCAGGTTAAGATAAAGAGAGGACGGCGCAGAGGACCAGCTAAGAGGGGGATAAATCAGGTTGTGATAAAGAGAGGATGGCGCAGATGACCAGGAAATAGGGGGATGAGGCAGGCTGTGATAAAGAGAGGACGGCGCAGAGGACCAGGAAAGAGGGAGATGAGTCAAGTTGTGATAAAGAGAGGACGGTGCAGAAGACCAGGTAAGAGGGGGATGAGTCAGGCTGTGATAAAGAGAGAACGGCGCAGAGGACCAGGGAAGAGGGGGATGAGTCAGGCTGAGGTAAAGAGAGGACGGCGCAGAGGACCATGAAAGAAGGTGATGAGTCAGGTTGTGATAAAGAGCGGACGGCGCAGAGGACCAGGAAAGCGGGGGATGAGTAAGGCTATGATAAAGAGAGGACGGCGCATAGGACCAGGAAAGCGCGGGATGAGTCAGGATATGATAAAGAGAGGACGGCGCATAGGACCAGGAAAGAGGGGGATAAGTTAGGCTGCGATAAAGAGAGGACGGCGCATAGGACCAGGAAAGAGGAGGATGAGTCAGGCTGTGACAAAGAGGGGACAGAGTAGAGGACCAGGGAAAAGGGGGATGAATCAGGCTGTGATAAAGAGAGGACGGCGCAGAATACCAGTAAAGAGGGGGATGAGTCAGGCTATGATAAAGAGAGGACGGCGCAGAGGACCAGGAAAGAGGGGGATGAGTCAGGCTGCGATAAAGAGAGGACGGCGCATAGGACCAGGAAAGCGGGGGATGAGTAAGGCTATGATAAAGAGAGGACCGCGCAGAGGACCAGGAAATAGGGAGATGAGTCAGGCTGTGATAAAGAGAGGACGGCGCAGAGGATAAGGAAAGAGGGGGATGAGTCAGGTTAAGATAAAGAGAGGACCAGCCAAGAGACGGAGATAAATCAGGTTGTGATAAAGAGAGGACGGCGCAGAGGACCAGGAAAGAGGGGGCTGAGTCATGGTGTGATAAAGAGAGGATGGCGCAGATGACCAGGAAATAGGGGGATCAGGCAGGCTGTGATAAAGAGAGGACGGCGCAGAGGACCAGGAAAGAGGGAGATGAGTCAGGATGTGATAAAAAGAGGACGGTGCAGAAGACCAGGTAAGAGGGGGATGAGTCAAGCTGTGATAAAGATAGAACGGCGCATAGGACCAGGAAAGAGGGGGATGAGTCAGGCTGTGATAAAGAGGGGACAGAGCAGAGGACCAGGGAAGAGGGGGATGAGTCAGGCTGTGATAAAGAGGGGACGGCGCAGAGGACCAGAGAAGAGGGGGGTGAGTCAGGCTGCGATAAAGAGAGGACGGCGCATAGGACCAGGAAAGCGGGGGATGAGTCAGGCTGTGATAAAGAGGGGACGGCGCAGAGTACCAGGAAAGAGGCGGATGAGTCAGGTTGTGATAAAACAGAGGACGGCGCAGATGACTAGAAAAGAGGGGGATAAGTCAGATTGTGATAAAGAGAGGACGGCGCAGAAGACCAGTAAAGAGGGGGATGGGTCAGGCAATGATAAAGACAGGACGGCGCAGAGGACCAGGAAAGAGGGGGATAAGTCAAGCTGCGACAAAGAGAGGACGGCGCATAGGACCAGGAAAGAGAAGGATGAGTCAGGCTGTGATAAAGAGAGGACGGCGCAGAGGACCAGGGAAGAGGGAGATGAGTCAGGTTGTGATAAAGAGAGGACGGTGCAGAAGACCAGGTAAGAGGGGGATGAGTCAGGCTGTGATAGAGACAGAACGGCGCATAGGACCAAGAAAGAGGGGGATGAGTCAGGCTGTGATAAAGAGGGGACAGAGCAGAGGACCAGGGAAGAGGGGGATGAGTCAGGCTGTGATAAAGAGAGGACGGCGCAGAGGACCAGGAAAGAGGGAGATGAGTCAGGTTGTGATAAAGAGAGGACGGTGCAGAAGACCAGGTAAGAGGGGGATGAGTCAGGCTGTGATAAAGAGAGAACGGCGCAGAGGACCAGGGAAGAGGGGGATGAGTCAGGCTGAGGTAAAGAGAGGACGGCGCAGAGGACCATGAAAGAAGGTGATGAGTCAGGTTGTGATAAAGAGCGGACGGCGCAGAGGACCAGGAAAGAGGGGGATGAGTCAGGCTGCGATAAAGAGAGGACGGCGCATAGGACCAGGAAAGCGGGGGATGAGTCAGGATATGATAAAGAGAGGACGGCGCAGAGGACCAGGAAAGAGGGGGATAAGTTAGGCTGCGATAAAGAGAGGACGGCGCATAGGACCAGGAAAGAGGAGGATGAGTCAGGCTGTGACAAAGAGGGGACAGAGTAGAGGACCAGGGAAAAGGGGGATGAATCAGGCTGTGATAAAGAGAGGACGGCGCAGAATACCAGTAAAGAGGGGGATGAGTCAGGCTATGATAAAGAGAGGACGGCGCAGAGGACCAGGAAAGAGGGGGATGAGTCAGGCTGCGATAAAGAGAGGACGGCGCATAGGACCAGGAAAGCGGGGGATGAGTAAGGCTATGATAAAGAGAGGACCGCGCAGAGGACCAGGAAATAGGGAGATAAGTCAGGCTGTGATAAAGAGAGGACGGCGCAGAGGATAAGGAAAGAGGGGGATGAGTCAGACTTTGATAAAGAGAGAACGGTGCAGAGGACCAGGGAAGAGGGGGATGAGTCAGGTTAAGATAAAGAGAGGACCAGCCAAGAGACATGGATAAATCAGGTTGTGATAAAGAGAGGACGGCGCAGAGGACCAGGAAAGAGGGGGTTGAGTCATGGTGTGATAAAGAGAGGATGGCGCAGATGACCAGGAAATAGGGGGATGAGGCAGGCTGTGATAAGGAGAGGACGGCGCAGAGGACCAGGAAAGAGGGAGATGAGTCAGGTTGTGATAAAGAGAGGACGGTGCAGAAGACCAGGTAAGAGGGGGATGAGTCAGGCTGTGATAGAGAGAGAACGGCGCATAGGACCAAGAAAGAGGGGGATGAGTCAGGCTGTGATAAAGAGGAGACAGAGCAGAGGACCAGGGAAGAGGAGATGAGTCAGGCTGTGATAAAGAGGGGACGGCGCAGAGGACCCGAGAAGAGGGGGGTGAGTCAGGCTGCGATAAAGAGAGGACGGCGCATAGGACCAGGAAAGAGGGGGATGAGTCAGGCTGTGATAAAGAGGGGACGGCGCAGAGGACCAGGAAAGAGGCGGATGATTCAGGTTGTGATAAAACAGAGGACGGCGCAGATGACTAGAAAAGAGGGGGATAAGTCAGATTGTGATAAAGAGAGGACGGCGCAGAAGACCAGTAAAGAGGGGGATGAGTCAGGCTATGATAAAGAGAGGACGGCGCAGAGGACCAGGAAAGAGGGGGATAAGTCAAGCTGCGATAAAGAGAGGACGGCGCATAGGACCAGGAAAGAGGGGGATGAGTGGAGCTGTGATAAAGAGGGGACAGAGCAGAGGACCAGGGAAGAGGGGGATGAGTCAGGCTGTGATAAAGAGAGAACGGCGCAGAGGACCAGGAAAGAGGGGGATGAGTCAGGTTGTGATAAACAGAGGACGTCGCAGAGGACCAGGAAAGTGGGGGATGAGTCAGGCTATGATAAAGAGAGGACCACGCAGACGACCAGGAAAGAGGGAGATGAGGCAGGCTGTGATAAAGAGAGGACGGCGCAGAGGATAAGGAAAAAGGGGATGAGTCAGGCTGTGATAAAGAGAGGACGGCGCAGAGGACCAGGGAAGAGGCCAATGAGTAAAGTTATGATAAAGAAAGGACGTCGCAGAGGACCAGGGAGGAGGGGGATGAGTCAGGTTGCGATAAACAGAGGACGGCGCAGAGGACCAGGAAAGAGGAGGATGAGCCAGGCTATGATAAAGAGAGGACGGCTCAGAGGACCAGGAAAGAGGGGGATGAGTCAGGCCGTGATAAAGAGAGGACCAGGAAAGAGGGAGATGAGTCAGGCTGTGATAAAGAGAGGACGGCGCAGAGGACCAGGAAAGAGAAGGATAAGTCAGGCTGCGATAAAGAGAGGACGGCGCATAGGACCAGGAGTGAGGGGTTTGAGTCAGGCTGTGATAAAGAGGGGACGGCGCAGAGGACCAGGAAAGAGGGGGATGAGTCAGGCTGTGATAAAGAGAGGACGGCGCAGAATACCAGTAAAGAGGGGGATGAGTCAGGCTATGATAAAGAGAGGACGGCGCAGAGGACCAGGAAAGAGGGGAATGAGTCAGGCTGCGATAAAGAGAGGACGGCGCATAGGACCAGGAAAGCGGGGGATGAGTCAGGTTGTGATAAAACAGAGGACGGCGCAGATGACTAGAAAAAAGGGGGATAAGTCAGATTGTGATAAAGAGAGGACGGCGCAGAAGACCAGTAAAGAGGGGGATGAGTCAGGCTATGATAAAGAGAGGACGGCGCAGAGGACCAGGAAAGAGGGGGATAAGTCAAGCTGCGATAAAGAGAGGACGGCGCATAGGACCAGGAAAGAGGGGGATGAGTGGAGCTGTGATAAAGAGGGGACAGAGCAGAGGACCAGGGAAGAGGGGGATGAGTCAGGCTGTGATAAAGAGAGAACGGCGCAGAGGACCAGGAAAGAGGGGGATGAGTCAGGTTGTGATAAACAGAGGACGTCGCAGAGGACCAGGAAAGCGGGGGATGAGTCAGGGTATGATACTCAGAGGACCGCGCAGAGGACCAGGAAAGAGGGAGATGAGTCAGGCTGTGATAAAGAGAGGACGGCGCAGAGGATAAGGAAAGAGGAAGATGGGTCAGGCTGTGATAAAGAGAGGACGGCGCAGAGGACCAGGGAAGAGGCCAATGAGTAAAGTTATGATAAAGAAAGGACGTCGCAGAGGACCAGGGAGGAGGGGGATGAGTCAGGTTGCGATAAACAGAGGACGGCGCAGAGGACCAGGAAAGAGGAGGATGATCCAGGCTATGATAAAGAGAGGACGGCTCAGACGACCAGGAAAGAGGGGGATGAGTCAGGCCGTGATAAAGAGAGGACCAGGAAAGAGGGAGATGAGTCAGGCTGTGATAAAGAGAGGATGGCGCAGAGGACCAGGAAAGAGGAGGATAAGTCAGGCTGCGATAAAGAGAGGACGGCGCATAGGACCAGGAAAGAGGGGGATGAGTCAGGCTGTGATAAAGAGGGGACGGCGCAGAGGACCAGGAAAGAGGGGGATGAGTCAGGCTGTGATAAAGAGAGGACGGCGCAGAATACCAGTAAAGAGGGGGATGAGTAAGGCTATGATAAAGAGAGGACGGCGCAGAGGACCAGGAAAGAGGGGAATGAGTCAGGCTGCGATAAAGAGAGGACGGCGCATAGGACCAGGAAAGCGGGGGATGAGTCAGGTTGTGATAAAACAGAGGACGGCGCAGATGACTAGAAAAGAGGGGGATAAGTCAGATTGTGATAAAGAGAGGACGGCGCAGAAGACCAGTAAAGAGGGGGATGAGTCAGGCTATGATAAAGAGAGGACGGCGCAGAGGACCAGGAAAGAGGGGGATAAGTCAAGCTGCGATAAAGAGAGGACGGCGCATAGGACCAGGAAAGAGGGGGATGAGTGGAGCTGTGATAAAGAGGGGACAGAGCAGAGGACCAGGGAAGAGGGGGATGAGTCAGGCTGTGATAAAGAGAGAACGGCGCAGAGGACCAGGAAAGAGGGGGATGAGTCAGGTTGTGATAAACAGAGGACGTCGCAGAGGACCAGGAAAGCGGGGGATGAGTCAGGCTATGATACTCAGAGGACCGCGAAGAGGACCAGGAAAGAGGGAGATGAGTCAGGCTGTGATAAAGAGAGGACGGCGCAGAGGATAAGGAAAGAGGGGGATGAGTCAGGCTGTGATAAAGAGAGGACGGCGCAGAGGACCAGGGAAGAGGCCAATGAGTAAAGTTATGATAAATAAAGGACGTCGCAGAGGACCAGGGAGGAGGGGGATGAGTCAGGTTGCGATAAACAGAGGACGGCGCAGAGGACCAGGAAAGAGGAGGATGAGCCAGGCTATGATAAAGAGAGGACGGCTCAGAGGACCAGGAAAGAGGGGGATGAGTCAGGCCGTGATAAAGAGAGGACCAGGAAAGAGGGAGATGAGTCAGGCTGTGATAAAGAGAGGATGGCGCAGAGGACCAGGAAAGAGGAGGATAAGTCAGGCTGCGATAAAGAGAGGACGGCGCATAGGACCAGGAAAGAGGGGGATGAGTCAGGCTGTGATAAAGAGCGGACGGCGCAGAGGACCAGGAAAGAGGGGGATGAGTCAGGCTGTGATAAAGAGAGGACGGCGCAGAATACCAGTAAAGAGGGGGATGAATCAGGCTATGATAAAGAGAGGACGGCGCAGAGGACCAGGAAAGAGGGGGATGAGTCAGGCTGCGATAAAGAGAGGACAGCATAGGACCAGGAAAGCGGGGGATGAGTCAGGCTATGATAAAGAGAGGACCGCGCAGAGGACCAGGAAATAGGAAGATGAGTCAGGCTGTGATAAATAGAGGACGGCGCAGAGGATAAGGAAAGAGGATGATGAGTCAGGCTTTGATAAAGAGAGAATGGCGCAGAGGACCAGGGAAGAGGGGGATGAGTCAGGTTAAGATAAAGAGAGGACCAGCCAAGAGACGGGGATAAATCAGGTTGTGATAAAGAGAGGACGGCGCAGAGGACCAGGAAAGAGGGGGCTGAGTCATGGTGTGATAAAGAGAGGATGGCGCAGATGACCAGGAAATAGGGGGATGAGGCAGGCTGTGATAAAGAGAGGACGGCGCAGAGGACCAGGAAAGAGGGAGATGAGTCAGGTTGTGATAAAGAGAGGACGGTGCAGAAGACCAGGTAAGAGGGGGATGAGTCAGGCTGTGATAAAGAGAGAACGGCGCATAGGACCAAGAAAGAGGGGGATGAGTCAGGTTGTGATAAAGAGCGGACAGAGCAGAGGACCAGAGAAGAGGGGGATGAGTCAGGCTGTGATAAAGAGGGGACGGCGCAAAGGACCAGAAAAGAGGGGGGTCAGTCAGGCTGCGATAAAGAGAGGACGGCGCATAGGACCAGGAATGAGGGGGATGAGTCAGGCTGTGATAAAGAGGGGACGGTGCAGAGGACCAGGAAAGAGGCGGATGAGTCAGGTTGTGATAAAACAGAGGACGGCGCAGATGAGTAGAAAAGAGGGGGATAAGTCAGGTTGTGATAAAGAGAGGACGGCGCAGAAGACCAGTAAAGAAGGGGATGAGTCAGGCTATGATAAAGAGAGGACGGCGCAGAGGACCAGGAAAGAGGGGGATAAGTCAAGCTGCGATAAAGAGAGGACGGCGCATAGGACCAGGAAAGAGGGGGATGAGTCAGGGTGTGATAAAGAGGGGACAGAGCAGAGGACCAGGGAAGAGGGGGATGAATCAGGCTGTGATAAAGAGAGGACGGCGCAGAATACCAGTAAAGAGGGGGATGAGTCAGGCTATGATGAAAAGAGGACGGCGCAGAGGACCAGGAAAGAGGGGGATGAGTCAGGCTGCGATAAAGAGAGGACGGCGCATAGGACCAGGAAAGCGGGGGATGAGTCAGGCTATAATAAAGAGAAGACGGCGCAGAGGACCAGGAAAGAAGGGGTTGAGTCAGGCTGCGAAAAAGAGAGGACGGCGCAGAGGACCAGGAAAGAGGGGAATGAGTCAGGCTATGATAAAGAGAGAACGGCTCAGAGGACCAGGGAAGAGGGGGATGAGTCAGGTTAAGATAAACAGAGGACGGCGCAGAGGACCAGCTAAGAGGGGGATAAATCAGGTTGTTATAAAGAGAGGACGGCGCAGAGGACCAGGAAAGAGGGGGATGAGTCATGGTGTGATAAAGAGAGGATGGCGCAGATGACCAGGAAATAGGGGGATGAGGCAGGCTGTGATAAAGAGAGGTTTGCGCAGAGGACCAGGAAAGAGGGAGATGAGTCAGGTTGTGATAAAGAGAGGACGGTGCAGAAGACCAGGTAAGAGGGGGATGAGTCAGGCTGTGATAAAGAGAGAACGGCGCAGAGGACCAGGGAAGAGGGGGATGAGTCAGGCTGAGGTAAAGAGAGGACGGCGCAGAGGACCATGAAAGAGGGTGATGAGTCAGGTTGTGATAAAGAGCGGACGGCGCAGAGGACCAGGAAAGAGGTGGATGAGTTAGGCTGCGATAAAGAGAGGACGGCGCATAGGACCAGGAAAGCGGGGGATGAGTCAGGATATGATAAAGAGAGGACGAAGCAGAGGACCAGGAAAGAGGGGGATAAGTTAGGCTGCGATAAAGAGAGGACGGCGCATAGGACCAGGAAAGAGGAGGATGAGTCAGGCTGTGATAAAGAGGGGACAGAGCAGAGGACCAGGGAAGAGGGGGATGAATCAGGCTGTGATAAAGAGAGGACGACGCAGAATAGCAGTAAGGAGGGGGATGAGTCAGGCTATGATTAAGAGAGGACGGCGCAGAGGACCAGGAAAGAGGTGGATGAGTCAGGCTGCGATAAAGAGAGGACGGCGCATAGGACCAGGAAAGCGGGGGATGAGTGAGGCTATGATAAAGAGAGGACCGCGCAGAGGACCAGGAAATAGGGAGATGAGTCAGGCTGTGATAAAGAGAGGACGGCGCAGAGGATAAGGAAAGAGGGGGATGAGTCAGGCTTTGATAAAGAGAGAACGGCGCAGAGGACCAGGGAAGAGGGGGATGAGTCGGGTTAAGATAAAGAGAGGACCAGCCAAGAGACGGGGATAAATCAGGTTGTGATAAAGAGAGGACGGCCTAGAGGACCAGGAAAGAGGGGGCTGAGTCATGGTGTGATAAAGAGAGGATGGCGCAGATGACCAGGAAATAGGGGGATGAGTCAGGCTGTGATAAAGAGAGGACGAAGCAGAGGACCAGGAAAGAGGGGGATAAGTTAGGCTGCGATAAAGAGAGGACGGCGCATAGGACCAGGAAAGAGGAGGATGAGTCAGGCTGTGATAAAGAGGGGACAGAGCAGAGGACCAGGGAAGAGGGGGATGAATCAGGCTGTGATAAAGAGAGGACGACGCAGAATAGCAGTAAGGAGGGGGATGAGTCAGGCTATGATTAAGAGAGGACGGCGCAGAGGACCAGGAAAGAGGTGGATGAGTCAGGCTGCGATAAAGAGAGGACGGCGCATAGGACCAGGAAAGCGGGGGATGAGTGAGGCTATGATAAAGAGAGGACCGCGCAGAGGACCAGGAAATAGGGAGATGAGTCAGGCTGTGATAAAGAGAGGACGGCGCAGAGGATAGGGAAAGAGGGGGATGAGTCAGGCTTTGATAAAGAGAGAACGGCGCAGAGGACCAGGGAAGAGGGGGATGAGTCGGGTTAAGATAAAGAGAGGACCAGCCAAGAGACGGGGATAAATCAGGTTGTGATAAAGAGAGGACGGCCTAGAGGACCAGGAAAGAGGGGGCTGAGTCATGGTGTGATAAAGAGAGGATGGCGCAGATGACCAGGAAATAGGGGGATGAGTCAGGCTGTGATAAAGAGAGGACGGCGCAGAGGACCAGGAAAGAGGGAGATGAGTCAGGTTGTGATAAAGAGAGGACGGTGCAGAAGACCAGGTAAGAGGGGGATGAGTCAGGCTGTGATAAAGAGAGAACGGCGCATAGGACCAAGAAAGAGGGGGATGAGTCAGGCTGTGATAAAGAGGGGACAGAGCAGAGGATTAGGGAAGAGGGGGATGAGTCAGGCTGTGATAAAGAGGGGACGGCGCAGAGGACCAGAGAAGAGGGGGGTGAGTCAGGCTGCGATAAAGAGAGGACGGCGCATAGGACCAGGAAAGAGGGGGATGAGTCAGGCTGTGATAAAGAGGGTACGGCGCAGAGGACCAGGAAAGAGGCGGATGAGTCAGGTTGTGATAAAACAGAGGACGGCGCAGATGACTAGAAAAGAGGGGGATAAGTCAGGTTGTGATAAAGAGAGGACGGCGCAGAAGACCAGTAAAGAGGGGGATGAGTCAGGCTATGATAAAGACAGGACGGCGCAGAGGACCAGGAAAGAGGGGGATAAGTCAAGCTGCGATAAAGAGAGGACGGCGCATAGGACCAGGAAAGAGGGGGATGAGTCAAGCTGTGATAAAGAGGGGACAGAGCAGAGGACCAGGGAAGAGGGGGATGAGTCAGGCTGTGATAAAGAGAGAACGGCGCAGAGGACCAGGAAAGAGGGGGATGAGTCAGGTTGTGATAAACAGAGGACGTCGCAGAGGACCAGGAAAGCGGGGGATGAGTCAGGCTATGATAAAGAGAGGACCGCGCAGAGGACTAGGAAAGAGGGAGATGAGTCAGGCTGTGATAAAGAGAGGACGGCGCAGAGTCAAGTTATGATAAAGAAAGGACGTCGCAGAGGACCAGGGAGGAGGGGGATGAGTCAGGTTGCGATAAACAGAGGACGTCGCAGAGGACCAGGAAAGAGGAGGATGAGCCAGGCTATGATAAAGAGAGGACGGCTCAGAGGACCAGGAAAGAGGGGGATGAGTCAGGCCGTGATAAAGAGAGGACCAGGAAAGAGGGAGATGAGTCAGGCTGTGATAAAAAGAGGACGGCGCAGAGGACCAGGAAAGAGGAGGATAAGTCAGGCTGCGATAAAGAGAGGACGGCGCATAGGACTAGGAAAGAGGGGGATGAGTTAGGCTGTGATAAAGAGGGGACGGCGCAGAGGACCAGGAAAGAGGGGGATGAGTCACGCTGTGATAAAGAGAGGACGGCGCAGAAGACCAGTAAAGAGGGGGATGAGTCAGGCTATGATAAAGAGAGGACGGCGCAGAGGACCAGGAAAGAGGGGGATGAGTCAGGCTGCGATAAAGAGAGGACGGCGCATAGGACCAGGAAAGCGGAGGATGAGTCAGGCTATGATAAAGAGAGGACCGCGCAGAGGACCAGGAAATAGGGAGATGAGTCAGGCTGTGATAAATAGAGGACGGCGCAGAGGATAAGGAAAGAGGATGATGAGTCAGGCTTTGATAAAGATAGAACGGCGCAGAGGACAAGGGAAGAGGGGGATGAGTCAGGTTAAGATAAAGAAAGGACCAGCCAAGAGACGGGGATAAATCAGGTTGTGATAAAGAGAGGACGGCGCAGAGGACCAGGAAAGAGGGGGATGAGTCATGGTGTGATAAAGAGAGGATGGCGCAGATGACCAGGAAATAGGGGGATGAGGCAGGCTGTGATAAAGAGAGGACGGTGCAGAGGACCAGGAAAGAGGGAGATGAGTCAGGTTGTGATAAAGAGACGACGGTGCAGAAGACCAGGTAAGAGGGGGATGAGTCAGGCTGTGATAAAGAGAGAACGGCGCATAGGACCAAGAAAGAGGGGGATGAGTCAGGTTGTGATAAAGAGGGGACAGAGCAGAGGACCAGGGAAGAGGGGGATGAGTCAGGCTGTGATAAAGAGGGGACGGCGCAGAGGACCAGAGAAGAGGGGGGTGAGTCAGGCTGCGATAAAGAGAGGACGGCGCATAGGACCAGGAAAGAGGGGGACGGCGCAGAGGACCAGGAAAGAGGTGGATGAGTCAGGTAGTGATAAAACAGAGGACGGCGCAGATGACTAGAAAAGAGGGGGATAAGTCAGGTTGTGATAAAGAGAGGACGGCGCAGAAGACCAGTAAAGAGGGGGATGAGTCAGGCTATGATAAAGAGAGGACGGCGCAGAGGACCAGGAAAGAGGGGGATAAGTCAAGCTGCGATAAAGAGAGGACGGCGCATAGGACCAGGAAAGAGGGGGATGAGTCAGGCTGTGATAAAGAGGGGACAGAACAGAGGACTAGGGAAGAGGGGGATGAGTCAGGCTGTGATAAAGAGAGAACGGCACAGAGGACCAGGAAAGAGGGGGATGAGGCAGGTTGTGATAAACAGAGGACGTCGCAGAGGACCAGGAAAGCGGGGGATGAGTCAGGCTATGATAAAGAGAGGACCGCGCAGAGGACCAGGAAAGAGGGAGATGAGTCAGGCTGTGATAAAGAGAGGACGGCGCAGAGGATAAGGAAAGATGGGGATGAGTCAGGCTGTGATAAAGAGAGGACGGCGCAGAGGACCAGGAAAGAGGGCAATGAGTCAAGTGATGATAAAGAATGGACGTCGCAGAGGACCAGGGAGGAGGGGGATGAGTCAGGTTGCGATAAAGAGAGGACGGCGCAGAGGACCAGGAAAGAGGAGGATGAGCCAGGCTATGATAAAGAGAGGACGGCTCAGAGGACCAGGAAAGAGGGGGATGAGTCAGGCCGTGATAAAGAGAGGACCAGGTAAGAGGGAGATGAGTCAGGCTGTGATAAAGAGAGGACGGCGCAGAGGACCAGGAAAGAGGAGGATGAGTCAGGCTGCGATAAAGAGAGGACGGCGCATAGGACCAGGAAAGAGGGGGATGAGTCAGGCTGTGATAAAGAAGGGACGGCGCAGAGGACCAGGAAAGAGGGGGATGAGTCAGGCTGTGATAAAGAGAGGACGGCGCAGAAGACCAGTAAAGAGGAGGATGAGTCAGGCTATGATAAAGAGAGGACGGCAAGGAGGACCAGGAAAGAGGGGGATGAGTCAGGCTGCGATAAAGAGAGGACGGCGCATAGGACCAGGAAAGCGGGGGATGAGTCAGGCTATGATAAAGAGAGGACGGCGCAGAGGACCTGGAAAGAGGGGGATAAGTCAGGCTGCGATAAAGAGAGGACGGCGCATAGGACCAGGAAAGAGAAGGATGAGTCAGGCTGTGATAAAGAGAGGACGGCGCAGAGGACCAGGGAAGAGGGGGATGAATCAGACTGTGATAAAGAGAGGACGGCGCAGAATACCAGTAAAGAGGGGGATGAGTCAGGCTATGATAAAGAGAGGACGGCGCAGAGGACCAGGAAAGAGGGGGATGAGTCAGACTGCGATAAAGAGAGGACGGCTCAGAGGACCAGAAAAGAGGGGGATGAGCTTGGCTGTGATAAAGAGAGGACGGCGCAGAGGACCAGGGAAGAGGGGGATGAGTCAGGCTGTGATAAATAGAGGACTGCACAGAAGACCAGGAAAGAGCGTGATGAGTCAGACTGTGATAAAGAGAGGACGGCGCAGAGGACCAGGAAAGAGGGGGATGAGTCAGGCTGTGATAAAGAGGGGACGGGGCAGAGGACCAGGAAAGAGGCGGATGAGTCAGGTTGTGATAAAACAGAGGACGGCGCAGATGACTAGAAAAGAGGGGGATAAGTCAGGTTGTGATAAAGAGAGGACGGCGCAGAAGACCAGTAAAGAGGGGGATGAGTCAGGCTATGATAAAGACAGGACGGCGCAGAGGACCAGGAAAGAGGGGGATAAGTCAAGCTGCGATAAAGAGAGGACGGCGCATAGGACCAGGAAAGAGGGGGATGAGTCAAGCTGTGATAAAGAGGGGACAGAGCAGAGGACCAGGGAAGAGGGGGATGAGTCAGGCTTTGATAAAGAGAGAACGGCGCAGAGGACCAGGAAAGAGGGGGATGAGTCAGGTTGTGATAAAGAGAGGACGGTGCAGAAGACCAGGTAAGAGCGGGCTGAGTCAGGCTTTGATAAAGAGAGAACGGCGCAGAGGACCAGGGAAGAGGGGGATGAGTCAGGCTGAGGTAAAGAGAGGACGGCGCAGAGGACCATGAAAGAGGGTGATGAGTCAGGTTGTTATAAAGAGCGGACGGCGCAGAGGACCAAGAAAGAGAGGGATGAGTCAGGCTATGATAAAGAGAGGACGGCGCAGAGGACCAGGAAAGAGGGGGATGAGCCAGGCTGTGATTTAGAGAGGACGGCGCAGAGAACCAGGAAAAATGGGGATGAGTCATGGTTGTCATAAAGAGAGGATGGCGCAGATGACCAGGAAATAGGGGGAAGAGGCAGGCTGGGATAAAGAGAGGACGGCGCAGATGACCAGGGAAGAGGGGGATGAGTCAGGCTGAGGTAAAGAGAGGACGGCGCAGAGGACCAGAAAAGAGGGGGATGAGTCAGGCTGTGATAAAAAGAGGACGGCGCAGATGTCCAAGAAAGAGGGGGATGAGTCAGGTTATGATAAAGCAAGGACGGCTCAGAGGACCAGAAAAGAGGGGGATGAGCTTGGCTGTGATAAAGAGAGGACGGCGCAGAGGACCAGGGAAGAGGGGGATGAGTCAGGCTGTGATAAATAGAGGACGGCACAGAGGACCAGGAAAGAGCGTGATGAGTCAGACTGTGATAAAGAGAGGACGGCGCAGAGGACCAGGAAAGAGGGGGATGAGTCAGGCTGTGATAAAAAGAGAACGGCGCAGAGGACCAGGAAAGAGGAGGATGAGTCAGGCTGCGATAAAGAGAGGACGGCGCAGAGGACCAGGAAAGAGGGGGATGAGTCAGGCTGGGATAAAGAGAGGACGGCGCAGAAGACCAGGAAAGAGGGAGATGAGTCAGGCTGTGATAAAGAGAGGACGGCGCAGAGGACCAGGAATGAGGAAGATGAGTCAGTCCGTGATAAAGAGAGGACGGCGCAGAGGACCAGGAAAGAGGAAGATGAGTCAGGATGTGATAAAGAGAGGACGGCGCAGAGGACCAGGAAAGAGGGGGATGAGTCAGGCTGGGATAAAGAGAGGACGGCGCAGAAGACCAGGAAAGAGGGAGATGAGTCAGGCTGTGATAAAGAGAGGACGGCGCAGAGGACCAGGAAAGAGGAAGATGAGTCAGGCCGTGATAAAGAGAGGACGGCGCAGAGGACCAGGAAAGAGGAAGATGAGTGAGGCCGTGATAAAGAGAGGACGGCGCAGAGGACCAGGAAAGAGGAAGATGAGTCAGGATGTGATAAAGAGAGGACGGCGCAGAGGACCAGGAAAGAGGAAGATGAGTCAGGATGTGATAAAGAGAGGACGGCGGGTCGGAAAACTCACTCTAAACGTTCTGATACGAAAAGAACCCCCAAATTTGTTGAAGCGATCCTGGCCATCATTTACAACGATTCCAGCAAGTTATTGAGTGTCAGAGTCATTGAGTGTCAGAGTGTCTGATCAGTCAGTTAGTGGATGAGGACATATTGAAGGAACAAACCAAAAGAACATGGCAGCAAACCTTGTGAACAAAGTAAAGCACCCCTTTAAATCAGGCATGCTTTAATTTATCTCAGACGAAAGGAATTTCTACCAGGACTAGGTGGAGAAGTCGCAAAACAACCGCTAGCTTGCTATGTCGCCCAAAGATGTCCCGAGAACTATGAGAACCAAGTTAGTACCCGGTCCACATCAACTCTTCCTCTCTCCCTCTCTTACGTTAATAGTAGAAAGCACCCGAGAAGGAATATATATACCGATAGGGATTAAACAGGGACTTCTATCAGTTAACGTGGAATAAATGGTTAGGATATTAAATTATCCTTTGATAAGTGTCTTTACTGTTGAAGACATCTCGCAGATAACCACATTAACTGAAGAAATCGTTTAAAGCGAAAATAGGATTCTCTCTGACGCGCTAGTAAGAGAATACGAAATTATTGCTTATATAAATAAAATGAAACAATCGAAAGCACCTTTACCAGACTGTGTATATCCGATGCACCTTAAACAATTAAAAATTAATTAGTCAAACCTCTGAGCATGATGTTTCACGCTCTAAATGCGAGGGAAAGAAATCTGATTCTAACAACTTTCGTCTTGTTAGCCTAACGGCGGTCATTGTTAAAGCATAGAACCAATAATAATCAGAGACAGGATAGGAAACACTGCTGTACTTAGATATGATGTTGCAGGACTGCAGCGAGACCTAAACAGACTTGTCGAGAGTGGGCGGATAAATGGCAAATGCATTTTACCATACGCAAAATGCAAGTTCATGCAATTAGGATGCATAAATATGAAATCGAATTATTATATGAATCATTAAACAGTGAAAATGATCTTGGGGTCGTAATTTTAGGAGACTTCGCCGTCCAAGCAATGCGTAAAGAACGAACTGAATATTAGGATACATCGCACGGCCTTTCTCTTATGATTCTAGACATAATTTTACTCTTAAATAACTCATTAGTTTGACCGCATCTGGATTTGGGGAGGCCGGGGCTGGTTGGCTAGAGGGGTTGGTTGGCACACCCCTAATTTCTAGCCTCCTGGAGGTGGCAGACTTACAAATGTGACATCAAAATGATTGTCTTTTTGATCCGCACTAACCCATTGTGTTAAAATGTTTGAAAGTCACTTACTTTTCAGTGAGAGCAAAATATTAGTTTTTAGTAACAAAAGTAAATAAATGGTCCTCATGAAAAATTTTTATTACAACTGTTTTGAAAAGAGATATTGGAAATAGATTATTTTTAGTTAATAGACAAAGATATAAGCTACATTTTTATATAAGATTTGAAAGTCTATGATAAGTTGTGGTAATTGGGTGATATCATTTAATCACAAAGGTGGGTCGGGGTTGTCTGGCACATTCATTTTGAGGTTGGTTGGAACATGTGCCAACTGAACCCGGTATAAGCATGTAATTACACATTTTATTTTGACATGCATTTGATTTCATGTATCTATTAAATATAATTAAAAATATTTTTTACAAATTCAATTTGTGTCTGTGTGTAGTTGGTTGAGAGCGCTACAACCTGGCTAGAAACTATACAAGAAAGGGGACCATTCAGCAGGTTAGGCTAAGCTGTAACAAAATGATTTATTAAACAGTTAAAATAATGTGAATTGGAAGTAAAGGATTAGAAACAATTTGTTCATGTTCAAATTGTTTCTCTGATTGATTGATTCATTCATTTTACCTTTTGCCAACCAACCCCACGATGTGTGCCAACAAACCCCATGTCGGAACTGGTTGCCACAAGTGTACAACATAACTTTAATCATATGTCAGTTAATTTTAGAAAATAACTGTAGACATTAAAATCGGTTATTTATAGCTGAGACCTTAAACTTTCATTTGATGCTAGTTAGAATATACTTGCATGAATTATACTAGAGTACTACGACAGAGACTAAAAAGTGTGCCAACCAACCCCGGTCTCCCCAACGCGGTGCAATTTTGGTCTCACAACCTTAGCAAATATGTGGAAATGTTAGAAAGAGTGTAATGCATGACGACCAAAATGATACCGGAATTTAGGAATAAACTTTATGAAAAAAGACTTCGCTGCCTGAACCTATTTTTCCTTGCGTGTCTACATTTACGCCACCACCTGATAGAGGTTTATAAATTATAAAGGTTTACTAACAGATATTATACGTCATTCTTCGATGTGGATTATAGGGCGAATACTCGTAAAAAGGGAAACGAATTAGTTAAGAGATTCAGGAGTGCCATAGCACAAACTATAAAATCACAAACGTGGAGCTGTCTACCCGACCGAGTACTGGAAACTAGGTCGGTAAATATAGTTAAAAACAAAGTAGTCGAGTTTTATTTGCTTTTAAATGCAACCTAGTATAAGCACGGATGACGATTACTTTATAAAATAGGGAAGGAGTATATTTACATAATTACCCCAACCAAGCCCTGTCCCTCCCTCCAAATAAGGCCAGCTGATAGTTATTTGTAAACAATTAGTCTAAATGTGTTTTCCATATTTCCTTTCTCAGTTTCCTACAATAATAATTTTCAACACTAGCAAACGTGGTGCTGCGGGAATAAAGAACGATTCTCTGGCCTTTTATATGAATGCGTGAGTTAAGATGCTTCTTAGAAATCGTGCAGGAATAGATACAATCGTAGATAAGTGCATTCTTTGCTTACTCACGCGATACTTTGTGAGTTTTCCACACTCGTAGATAAGTGTGTAGGTACTTAGAAGCTTGCATGATATGCAAGGACATTCGTGGATAAGTGTGTACACTAACAATATAGATAAATTAAATGCATGTAATAAAAATACACAAGTAGATAAATGTGTTACAGTCCCTTGCTTGAGATGGCATTAACCTTTTCATTTCTTGGGCTGGCCTTGAGTGGCCCCAAGGATCTTTATGGTACTAGATATGTAGTTCTCTCCCTTCTATCTTTTATCTATGATCTCTCAATCTCCTTTTCTCTCTCTTTCTCTCTATCTCTTAGATTTCTTCTCTGTCTTCTCTCCCTTATCTCTCATATAGCATAATTCAAGCGTTTTTATGCTTACATAAATAATAGAGAACCCATTCTTACGTTAATAGTAGAAAGCATCTCTCTCTCATATAGATAGATAGACAGACAGACAGACAGACATATTTTTATTTCGCAAATTGAATTATATAGTATTGAAATTGATTATACAATTTTAGATTTCTACAAAAAAAAATGGCATACATATAAATGTTTTACAGATTTCATAGTTCAAAAGGTTTTCCTCCTTTGCTTGAAATGTTTAATTATATATATATATATATATATATATATATATATATATATATATATATATATATATACATGCAAAAAATCTTGCAGGAAAATGAAAGGCGGATTCCAATTACTTTCGAACTTGTTCAGTGTTCATTCTCAAGGAATGACGAAAGATTTTACAAAGCTGGTACATACGAGTATATGAGAAACAACAGAGTAATGCTCCGCCCATGTATAACAAAAGGACACAAAATAGAAAAATATTATCAAAGACGGATATGAAGTATAAAACCAAATAGATAAGGTCTACTTCCCGGAATTCCAACTGTGAGCACAGAATGTAGACATTTAGGTCACCAAGATAAACAAATAATTGTGAATACATAAAAATAAACGAGAGAAACATAACTAAATTAGCAAATCAAAGGGCTAAGATTTAAAATTGACAATTTCGTTATAAATAAGCCTTTTAATAATAGAGTCCAGTTTAAAGAGGCCGGGGGATATATTAAAATTAGGCGAGGAATTAATGAATGAGCATTCGACAATATTTCTTTGAACAAAGTCATCAGATTTGTAAATAAATTTATTTACCAACTGATGACTTTGTTCAAAGAAATATATATATATATATATATATATATATATATATATATATATATATATATATATATATATATATATATATATATATATATATATATATATATATATATATATGGAGAGGGAGAATAAGAGAAACCAGGAATGGTACGACGTCTTTACTCCTGAAGTTTCGCTCCTCCGAAGCTTCCTCAGAGTGACAAGAAACAATGACAAGAAAAGATGCACTCAATAGTGGAAGATAATATGAAAGTAGTAGGAGATAGTTGTTGAAAGTTGGAAGAGAGGATTTTGCCCTGGTTTAAAGAGCATCGCAGGCATTTACTTATTCATGTTTTTTTTATTTTTCCTTTTTGTTGTTTATATTTAGTGTTTTTGTCAACTTGGTTTTTGTTTGTTCTTTTTTGTATTCATTGTGTTCTTCTTACTTGTGTTTGTCTTTTAGATTTGTTTATTTATTATGTGTGGACTTCTGAGCTTTCAAGCCTTAATAGGCACTCGAGTTCAGCAGCTCACATCGTGTTCATGTTGCTTCTATTTCTTACCTTACGTTAATGCATATCAGAAGTGTTGCCTCACTTTGTTGTACTATTATTGTACCTCCTGCATGAGTGTTATATGTAAATAGTGGTGCTGTGTTCTTCCTAGCGCAAAGTATAGAGCTTGGGAATAATCGATTTCGGATGACTTGCTCACGCAATCTAGAAGGAATCTTAATATTGCCACCTGTACCTCTTAGTTCCGGGATGATGTCGTTTTTCCGTGTTGACCAGACCATTTTGCCCATTTTCTGCGTTACGGTATTAATGGACTCAAGACGTTGCCTACGGTGCAGGTCTTTTTTCCGAAGATGTTCGTTCCTTCTGCATTTGTTAATGCATAGGGATGCAGAATTCTGCACTTGCTGGAGCCTCCTCATAGAGGTCATGCTGGCCGCTTGAGTCACTACTTCAGGTAGATGAGCTTAGCCCGGATAAACTTCAGGTATATTTTCCTAATGTTGGCTGAGCTAAGGTTTCTAAACCTGTACATCTTGGATATTTCTCTCTTCGCCAGATTCTGCCTCTCCTTGTAGAGCCTCGAGTGGAGTAACCATATCTCCTCCAATCTATCAAGATAGGCCTCGTCAGCCTGCGGCTCAGCGGGATGATCCTGAGCTTGTCCCTGTTTCTTCGGGTCTTCCATCGTCTCTCGTATTGGTTTATATTGCTTTCCTCTCCGCACTAAGGACGATTTGCTTGATGTCATCTGTGAATTGCAGATACATCGTGTCCCTGTGTATCGGAGTAGGGAAGTCGATGGTGGAGACCAGGTAGAGCAGAGGGCTTAGACAGCTCCCCTGGGCAACGCCCGCTGTGAGTTCGAACTCTGGCCCTCTGTGTTCTTCGATCATGTGACCTGCCGTTCTGTCCATGGCGAAGTCACAGAGGACTCTTTCTAGGACCAGGTTTAGCTGGAGGCCTAAGATCTTTTATTGGATCCTTCCAGCCAAACTTTGTCCAAGGCCTTCTGCATGTCCCTCAGCATGATGTCTACATAGTGCCCCTTCACTCGGCAATACACGATCTTTTCTGTTAGGAACGACAGGGCCGTTTCAGTGCCCCCCCTTTGGACGAAATCCCTGCTGTTGCTGGTTGCGCGCTCTTAACTCGCTCAGATTAGCTTGTAGCCTATCGGCTATAATCTTCTCAAATATCTTGCCCTGTATCTCAAGGAGAGAGATTGGGCTATGGTTAGCCACCTGGTCTGGAGGCTTGTTCCCTTTCGGGATAAATATGATTTAGGCCATGTTATACCCGTCTGGGAAGTAGCCGTATTCAGGGAGGCGTTCATGGTGTTCACCAGGCCTGAGTAATTTGCCGTGGGGCTTTCAGGAGGTTGTTTTTCGTGATTCCAAACCAGCCGGGTGGCCTTTATTTGAAGGACCTTATGGTGTTCATGGCCTCTTCAAGGGTTATAGGCAGCCCATGGTTAACAATCTTCTCTCGCTCTCTCGGTACTTGCGGGTGAGGGTGGGTACTATGTATCATCGTCCATAGGTCCTCGAGCAACTGATCTTCTAAGTCTTGGTCGAAGTCCTCGTTCTCCCCAGGTTATATTGCAAAGATCTCTTTTCAATGCCTTCTAAATCTTCTTTCGAGAGATTCCGGATCCTCTATGATATTGTTGCCTTCTTTGATTCGTGTTCTGGTCCTAGGAGGCAGTCCCCTAAGTTTTCGGATGTTATTCCAAAGAGTTACGAGATTGCTTTGCCTGTCTAGCCTGCATACGATATCGTCCTAGATTTCTCTTTGTTGTTCATGGATTATGTTTTTAAGTTCCTCGCTTAACTGCCTCATTCTGGCTATCCTTTCCCTGTTTGGGCCTGTTCTGCCGATTTCTTCATAGATTTCTCTGTGTTCTCTGGCGATATCCCTCATCTCATCCGTCCACCTAGGTTGTGGAAGCAATTTCTAAGAGATTCTGGGGGCGCATCTTTCGTCTGCTTGAGTGATGAGATCAGTGATCTTATCTATCTCCTCATCGATTTCCTCGAGATTTTCGTCACTCAGATCAGCTGGCTGGTATTCGCTGAGCATCTCTCTGGATTGTTCCCAGTTAGCTCTCACATAACCTTTCCTAAGTGGGACGGGCTTGAGCATTGGCGCAAGCGATATGTTCGTGATGATGGGGATGTGATTGCTCGGGACCACAAACCCTGGTTATAAGCTGATGTTAAAGGCGAATTCTAAACTTGCTAGCACAATGTCCGGTTTTGTCACTGAGTGATGGGTTGACAAGATATTCGATTCGATTTGATTTGATAAGCTAGGTTGTGAAATGTGTGGCAGGTGTGATAGGGGTGAAGAAGTTTATTAGTTTTTCTTACCCTGGTTGCGAGGGCATCGCCTTCGTTTTACTACCAAATTTTTCCTCTTTTGTTTAATTTTTTTTCCTCTAGTGTTCCCACTGTTGGCATTTTAGACCGGCAGAGCGGGTCTGAATCTTTCTTTTAAATATATATATTTATCAACGATCAGCGATCGTAAAAGATAGAAGGTGTGTGGATAGAACGTAGTAAATAGATAGAAAAGGTGTTTTTTTTAGTAGTAGGGTATGTGTGCCAGGTTGTCTGGCTAACTCAGTAAATGTTCTTTTGTTGTAATACATCTGCTGTGTTTTGGTTATTTAGCATTCAAGCCTTTGTCATAAGTTTATGATTACTCGTAATAGGTCTTAGACTTGTTTTTACACTTCCGTCTTTGTTGTTTTCTAGTCTTCTTTCTCCATTTATATCGGTTGTTATTTTCATATTTACTAGAATTTATTACTTGTTATCTTTACTTTTATTGCTTACTTTTAATATAAGCTTGTCCACTTCGGATCTCTGTTTTTTTTCCACTTCGGATCTTTTTGTTAATAGATTATTTATTTTATTTTACTAAAGTTGTCCACTTCGGATCTTTTTAGACTTTCAGGTTATTATTTTCTGTAGATTGTGTCCACTTCGGATCTTTTGTTTTTAGCTTGTCTTTTAGTTTTGTTTATTATATATTGTTAAATCTGTTAGGTTTATCCATAAATCGGGTCAGCCTCCTGCAATGCGAGCAATTGACTACATTTGAAGGGTCGTTTAAAGGTCAAGTTAGGTAGTTCCTCATTCGGTATTCTGATAAGGTTTAGTACTTCAGCAGGGATAACTTGATAGATCTTCTGCCATAGGTTTCTTATTCGTCTGTTAAGTGTGACATTGATGGGTTTAATATCCACCATTTTGTGCATGATTTATGAAGGGATGCGGTCGCACAGGGTTACATTTGTTATAAAGCGAATTGCCTTATTCTGTACCACTTGTGCTTTTTTGATGATGGCCTTTGGCAGAGTATGGAGGGAGACGACAGGATACAGGAAGTTTGGTCTTATTAACAACAAGTACAGTTTCCTCTTGTTCTTTATTGAGAGTTGTTTGAAAAGATAGAGGGCCCTTAATTTTCTTTGTGGCCTCGGTAACCTTATCTTCGTAATGGGCGATATAACCATTTGAGGTCAATTTCAATCCAAAGTACCCGACTTTCTCTCGAATAATCGTAAGGTTCGTCCTGCACTAACACGCCTGCTGTTTTCCGACGGCCCATAGGTATTATTTCAAATTTTTGAACATTAGTTCTAATCTTGTTCAATTTGTACAAGCTGGTAATGATCTGTGTTATGTCATCCGCCAGTTGCACGTATTGAGGAAGGTCTTGGTCAGGGTAACGCAGGTCTCCGGTATATACTGCGTATAGAGTAGGGCTTAGGCAACCCCCTTGTGGTACTCCTGCCTCAAGGTTGAAAGGCTCCCCTTGGATGTCATTAACTCTCACGACTGCCTCCCGATCTTCCAGGTAGTCACAGAGTATCTTCATTAAGTTTCGCTTCATACCCAGTTCACTTATTTTCTTTTTTAGCCCTGGGAGCCACATTTTGTCGAAGGCTGAAGTCACGTATCGAAGTACCACGTCGACGTTACCATTTCTGGCCTTTCCGATAGCTATCTTTTCAGTTATCAGAGCCAGAGTGTATTCTGTGCCAAGTTCTTTCGGAAGCCGTGTTCTTGGGTATGATATAGGTTGTTTAGTTCCAGAAAAGTCCTAAGTCTGTTGTTGAGAAGCTTTTCCAGAAGTTTGCCCATGAATTCTAGCAAAGAGATTGGTCTGTAACTGCTGATCTCTCTCTCGGCTTGCCAGGCTTTAATATAAATAACATCCAGCCTCTTTTCAAGTGGTTCGGAAGGTAGCCAACGTTGAGGCAGGCGTTAAATACCTCGAGAAAGGCCTGATTGAAGTTGTTGTGGGAGTTAAGTAAATGCATTATTGTGATGCCAGTTATCCCTGGGACTTTTGGTTTAAAACTCTTCAGGGCTATTTCATATTTTTCGTTTGAGAAAGGTTTACCTTCTTCCTTTGCAAGTCGTGTCCTGTCAACAAAAGGATGGGGTATGAGGTTAGCACCCCAGTTCTCGAAGATTTGAGAGAACATACTCCTCATGTCGTTCATCGAAGAATTTGTTTTCTTCTTCACTAATGCGATAACGATTTTGCCAATAATGTCTAAATTCGCGTTTGATGTCCTGGTCTCCCGTGTATTCCATGCCATTCGCTTGGATTTTTATATGATTCTTAGGTAGAGAGCCTCGCAGTCTATTCAGTTGGCTCCAGAATTTTTTAGGGTCACCTTTAGCATCAATCTTAGCCATTAAATCATCCCACTGCTTTCTTGACTTTTCCATTGTGAGATGTCTGATGTCGTTCCTTAAATCTCTTATTTATTGGTGTTGATGCGCCGTGATCCCAAATAAGTTTACGAAATAAATGGCTGCCTCTAATTGATCCATCTTCTCCTGAATGTTGTGGTCCCATCTAGGAGCGGGCAGTATTTTGTGTTCCTTTCATGGGACAGTCAACTGGTCAGCCTCTAAGATCTTTGATGTGAGATGGTCAAGTTTGGCATCAATTTCTTCTAGCGAGGCACCATCCAATTGTTCAACATGCACGTGCTGTAGATGCTCACGGGTTGCCTCCCAGTTGGCAACTGGCAGGCATCTGCGTTTTGGGATACTCACCTCGATCGGAGAGGTGGAGATGTGGGTTATCATACTAACATGATCTGAGGGAGCGAAAGGGCCAGGGAGAGTCACCTGATTTAGAGAGAAGTTTCTGTTAGTCAGCACAATATCTGGGGTGGTCGCCGATCTCTCTGTATGGAAGGTAGCGAATTCGGGTCCTTCTCTTTGCACTATGGCTCTCTCAATTAGAAGGCTTAGTGAGTTACCGGCTCTGTTGAAAGCTATTGTATAGCCGGCATCTCTACATCCGGTATTTAAATCACCGATCAGAATTGCCGAAGATTCTCTCTTAAACAATCGTAGGAAATTGAGGATCGGAAGGTATGGGCGCCTGGGAGGTTGATATCCGACTGCGATTGCCAGGTCATCGAGAGTCATGGGGATCTTGATTGCCGGGTAAGATTCTTCTAAATCCTGTATCTCTTTGAACTTAATCCCCTTCTTGATGATAATGGCTACTCCATCGAACCTCTCTCTCGAGTGGCTTTCTATCAGTATTTCGTAGTTGAATATCTTTATAAATTCGTTTTCTCCATTCAAGCCGTGCTCAGAAATGAGAACGATGTCTGGATCAACGGATCTTATGATTTCATTTTTAAGCTCTACTTTTGGACTTCCAACTGTTTACGTTAAGGGAAAAGATTTTTAGATTCCTGATGTATCTAACACGAGTAGCCATGGTTAATTGTTATTGGGCTGTTTGGCCTTAGTTCCCATTTTCCTGGTTGGCAATCTTATCTTTCCGACCTCTTTTTTTTTTAAATTGGTCCTGATTCAAATTGAAGCAGGTCTCGAGACAGATGGTGATCAGGCCTCGTCTGAAGGGTTGTAATAACTCCTCTTATGCGATGTCGGCGTCGAATTCTTACTTATACTTGCCCTTAATGACTCATTCAGCTAAGTTGGCAATCTTGGACTTTCGTGGCATCGGTGCGGATGGGGAGCCATAAGTCTTCATGTAGAGGTCTAGGGTATTTTGGAAAGGGACGGTTGGGGTAGCAGAAGCCACTGCTACTGATTCAATTTCGATGTCCTTGGGCGCAGTCATTTCACCCGGCACGTTACTAATTTCCATCTGAGTTTTTCAGTTACGGTAGGTTTCTGTTTCCGTAGGCGAGGATCGCGAGAAGCCGAGTGAGATCTTGGCTCCGTCTGTAGTGCGCTTTTTATTTAAGCATGGAGAAGATCCCCTGACGGCGGGTTGTCTGGAAACCACATCGGTTTGAGACCATTGTGTACCAACATCTTGTTGAGCTCTGTTGCATAGCTTCCTGGTTTTGTTATATTCGTAAAGTGGGCATGCAAGATACACATCACAAGGTCGGGCCTCATACTTTAGTCAATTTGAAGCATGGTCCTGTCCTGATTGGATTTCTTCGTCGCCTGGGCGTAATTAGTGGTAGCCTTTTTATTTCTTTGCTCAACCATAGCTTTCTTCTTATCCGTAATCAAGGCTTTTTTTATTGGGCAAGCCATCGAAAGGGTACGGTGGGAGTTGCCGCAATTTAGGCATTTTTTTGTTCGCATCTGTGTATTCCTTCCAAGTGTGGCCGGACTGTGGGCATTCAGAACAGATGTTCACTTCAAGTTGGCAGTCTCTGGTGCCGTGTTTCTCCATGGCATAGCATGAGAAGCGAATATATATATTTATGAGTGGGACCGCCGGCTTATATATGCATGCGACTGAATAATATTCTGACCATTGTCTGAGCTGTCGCTGATTAGAAAGTTCCCTGGTGAGTCGGGGCCAGTGTGTGGGGCAGTCCAGCACCGCGAAGATGTTCCTATGCATCTATTTCACAACAAAGGAGGCAAAGGAAAGGGAAAGACTACTTGCTTGGCCACGTTCCGATGTATGTTGAAAATCTAGAGTTGGTGTTCAGGCATTATGAAGGGTTATGAATGCCGCTTCCAATGCCTTCCTCCTCCTTCTGTTTGAAGCATACGCAACTGCCCTCGCTTCCCTCCAGCTGATATGGTGATCAGCATCTCACAGGTGTTCGGTGAGAGCGTTGCTGAACCGTCCTGCCCGAATACCCTGCTTGTACTCACCTACTCGGGTGTCCATGCCCGTGTGTGTTTCACCAAAGAAGGCCTAGGGGCAGTCGCTGCAGAGTATCCTATATAATACAGAGTTCTTGTTAGTCTCCGTCGGTGGTTTGGCGCGGCAGATGCCTCCCACTTTGACGCCGTCTCAAAGGGGGACTTTGGTAGATGGAGACAGCTTTCTTCCTACTTCGATAGATAGGAAGCTAGTAGAGGCTGAGATGTATTTTAACTAAGCCTCACTTCCCTTGCTGCTGCATCACGCTGACTGATATTCATGGCCTTGTCCCTTGCCTTCCTGATGATGGCCACCGGGTACTCCAGCTTCTAGACGGAGTTTTGGATGTACTTCTCCTCATGTGAACTGAATTCATGGCTGCAGATCCTCCGTGCGCGCAGGAAGAATCCGATGACGATGCCCATTTTTTGCCCGAGAGTCGTGGGCCAATAGATAGCGGATAAAGTCATCTATGTTGGTTGGCTTCCTGTAGACAGAGAATTTCAAACCTTCGTCACCACCTCTCTATTTGTTGTCATAGTAGACTCCAATCAATATATATATATATATATATATATATATATATATATATATATATATATATATATATATATATATATATATATACATATATAATTACATATGATTATTTCATAACATTACAAAAATATACAAAAACATAATCACTAAACTCAATGGACATACAAATTAAATTCAATTACAGTGTTTGGGGATTAGGGAAATCACAAGAATACAGAAAAACAAAAAAAGATAGAAATAATTTTTAGAGACTTCATATTTATCGAAGGGTTTCCTCCCTCACCTGAACCAAATAGATTCTGGCATAAATTGCATCCTTATCATTTTCAAATTGGTCTTCAATGTTATAGTATTTCTCAGCTATTATTTTCGCGTCATCCAGTGTCTTGGAGTGATCTCGTAGGTAGCTCTTGATGAGAATTACGCAAGGGCTCAGGGAATTATAAATTTTTAATGCAAAGTTAAATATGATTTTATTTATGAAATGTTAGGACATTTCCTCTGTGAGCCTACATAATGAGTACTTTCCCGTGTCGAATAATTGAGAAATAGATAGATATATAGATATATATGCACTCACTAACTGAAGACACCCCCGTCTACACCTTTGCTCTTATAGAAGTAACTATAAAGTATATAATTGAGTACACGGACGCGCTAGCATGTATGAATAACTTCGACTGAATTGGTTCCACTACTAGTGAAATACTCATCGATTGCCTCGCAAATGCTGGTTAATAATTTATCCCTAAAATTAAATTTAACCACAACCTGCCCCAGAATGGACCACATAAATGTTATTACTATTAGATAAACTTCGTTGCATATATAACCGAATTTGGTTTGATGAAATTTGAAGACATATTTATAAAGAAATCAGAAAAGAACAACTAACATAATCCAATTTGTCCTCACCTGTTCCCAAATTTTTAGTGTTGTTCTCACACATAAAATAACTAAATCTAGCCCCGTACAGGTTGTATTTATGAAATCCCTTCAGCCGACACTAACCAAAGATAGATGGGTGAAAGCATTAGTTATAATTGAAGTATTAAAAAGCATCAACACGGCCTTTAATTGAGTAACTTTAATTGTGCTTCTGTACAACATAGAAAAGAGGAATATGATCGAATTGATTTCGGAAATTTCATACTCATTGCCAAATTTGAAGATCTCAAAATAATACAAATTGTGGAAGCATTTTGCATTTTAAAAGAAAATACTTTAGTTGACAATAGAACACATTATAATATGAAAAGTTTAACCTCTAATATTATGAACAACTATCAAGTTGTTTTTGTAAGATGGTTGTATGAACATCCTAGTCTTTCACCTACTTTTAACTAAATGGTGTAATAATTTATGTTCGGTTAAAGGGAATTTATATTGGCATAAAGAGTGGGGACTGTGCCGCAAAATAATCTAAGTCTCGTCCACTTAGCCCCACGGCAAAGTATGAATTGCTTAAGCAAACTTTTGAATAATTCTTTTTTAAGAGTAGCAGATCTATATAGCTGCCATTGTTGAAGCGTAAGTTTGCAATAAATAATTGGATCTTAAATATTAGCTATCAATTAAAATAAAGTTTAGCGTTTCTTCAAAAATACACAGAAGGTGGAGTTATTGCCGTATAGTTTGGCTGTAGGTGTTCAAGAGATTGAATTTCTCTTTTAAATGTATAACTATTTAAGATTTTCTATATATTTTTTTCGACAGTGGGGAAAAAATCACTAAAATTGGGCAACATTGCGGTTATGTTTTCGGTAAGAAAAACTGGAACAGCGAAGGACATTTCCCCTGTTAGTTTAATCAGATTATAAAATATGTAGAGCTAAGTGCGAACTGGATATTTGGAGGAACATAAGTTGCATTACTTTTATACAATAATTTAAATGATCTTTTGAGATAAATGATCTAACCTCGGCCTCAAGTTTTAGAGCTTATTTGAGGGAACTTTGTACATTTTGAAATTTGGTGGGAATGATTACTTATACCTTGCCTGGTTATTTTATAATTCCACCCTGTATGTGTAAAATAGCGTTAGATATTAAATACAGGGAAGAAATAATATACATAATGAATAAACTATTTCAACAAGATAAAATATTATAAACCACTTTTCCTCAAATGGGCATAAAAAATAAAGTTCGTAGACTTAATTATCACTTTTTTTAAAAACAAAAAAGAAAATATATTTGAGACTTAAATTTTATGTATTCTGAAATTCTAACAAAAGTCACAACAACTATATTAGGACGTGTGAATGCCTTTTGACCCAAATTTCCCTATCCATTAATTTTATTCTTGAGAAGTAATTTGGATTTAATCTTTGATAAAATACATTCAAAATTCGCAAAAATTTTGGCATTCGATGGTGCTTCCTTTGTTTCAAGAAGCTTCAAAGCATTTTATGTGAGTTTTAAGAGCTTCTCCTCAAGACGCCACAATATGATAGCATTAATTCAAATGTAACAACCTTTCAGACGCGACCACACCACCAGTCTGGTGGTGCAGCCATATTTGTGGTGGCAAGGCAAGGAGTTTTTGTGCACAACTAAGCTAGTGGCGCCACTACATATTTACATGAAAACTAAAAATGCACACGAAACGAGACTTTCTTTGCGGCTATGACAAGAATGAGTTGTGTGTGTGTAGCATGACTGTTAGCCAGGAGAAAATGGTGATACCACAGTAGTAGTGCCGCATGAACCGTCCATAAGCCAGAAAGCAAGGAAGTTGCATCATTCCAAGATTATGTAGTCCTCCTTGCCAGTACCTCATCATTTTAACTCTTTACCTTTGTCTCATGGTTGATGGAGCTAAAGTATTAAGCTGAAACTCGTCCACACGAAACTCAGATCTCTATCCACTTATTCAACGCCATCTTACAGGCGAAATTTGTAATGCCATTTCAAATTACATACGAGGAGCGGTCAATAAGTTTTGCAATTCGGATATAAGGAAACGAGATATGAGGAAAATTGTTTTATTATGTTTCAATATAACTACCCTCGACTTTAATGCAATTGCGCCACTTGTCCCTGAGGATTCGAATTCCCGACAACCAGAAATCTCCCGACTGCTGTTCAATCCACTCCTGGACGGCGAGCTGGACATCTTCATCGTCCCTAAACCGGCGTCCACGCAGTGCAGACTTGAGCTGGCGGAATAAAAAGTAGTCGCTAGGGGCCAGATCTGGACTGTAGGGGGGATGGTTGAGCTCTTCGAATCCGCACTCGTGCAGGACAGCTTGTGCAACTCTGACCTTGTGGACTTTGATGACGTTAAAGTCGATCATGGGGCGTGAGGTTTCTAGGGAACCAACGGGCAAAGACCTGGGTCATGGCCAAATTGTCGTGGATTATGTTGATAACACTTCCATGTGATATTCCAAGTTCTCGCTCGATTTCTTTGACCTTCACCCGTCGATTTTCGAGGATGATCCTCTCCAGACGGGCCACATTGTCCTCGTTGGTCACGTCTGACGGGCGTCCTGGATGGGGGTCATATTCAAGGGACTCACGACCATGGCGGAACTCCCTATTCCAGCGAGCAATGGTGGCATAGGAAGGGGCGGTGTACACTGCAACCATGCGTTCATGGATCTCTTTTGCATTCCTGCCTTCCTTGGTCAAAAATTTAATCACTGCTCGGTGCTCAACCTTGTCCATTGTTGAAAAATTTGTGACTGACGATCTGCGATCAGCTACTGCTTCTTAAATAGACGATGCAGGAGCGTGCAGCTGCAGGTCCTGACTTGCCTTAACTTGTCTTAACACCCCCCACAAACAGCCATCCCCCTTCCTCTGTTTTGCCCTACCGATTCGCAAGACTTATTGACTGCCCCTCATATATAAAAAATAATATAGAAGAAGATCAGATTTTTATTATATTCATATGAAAGGAAGCATGGTGTACAAAATTCTGAGAATCACTATTCTAAGTGGTTATGAAACAGGTACTCGTAATTGCGTAATGCCGGAAGTAATGACAGGGGCGGATATTATTCTTGTTTGGAGAGAGTGAGGAATCAAGCAGACAAGTCTACATAGGTGTGAAATAACGAATTTTGCGGTATAAGATTTATCTTTTTATCTTGCGAGTTGTTTAGTTATCGCTTCAATCATAGACCCTATCTCTTGGTGTGCACTTCTCTTGGCTTGTCTATGTGGGGAAATTCCACGTGGAATTTCTTTTCCAGCACGGAAGTGAAGACCATGCGCTGGAGAAGATTCTTGAATTTGGTTAGGCTTAAATGGGTAAGCCCCCCCTTCCCCATTCACAAGCGGTAACCTCGAACCGCGAACCCCACGGACCACCTTTACGCGGGTTAGAATCGCCTCGGCGTGAAGATTCGAGGCCATCCAAGAGTAGCGCTGTTTCACCGACTCCCGCAGGGGGAGCCTCGGATATATATAGGGCTCGTCTTCCATATGGGAGACACAGAGTTGAGGAGTCTCGCCCGGACCCAAGAAGATTCCCCTAGTTCCAATTCAGGTGCTAACAACAAATCAAAGTGACGGTTGAAATATTTGTGTGTTGGAATTAGCTGCAGCCAGTGAGGTAATTCCATTTGACGATCGCTACCGAGCGATTTTTCCGACTCCACTCATCAACTCCTATCGAAGCCCTCCTCGTTTTCGGGTGGCTGAAACACTCTCCCCTGGACCGGACGTTACCGCCCCCCCTCCCCTTTTGGAAAACCGTCATCAAGTCAACTTCCCGCTCAGAACCTCCGAGCGCCCTCGCCCGCACGTTTATTGCCTGCAGAAGACATCCGTGAAGCCTTACCCTGACGTCTCACCCGGTATTATCCATAAGCCAAGCCCTCTCCCCCTTCAGCAACCAAATTGAGTTAATCCTCCCCATTTGAATAGTCTCCTTCTGTAATACATTAATTTTTAACTTCAGAGTCTGACGCATAACTCTGCAATTCCCCCCTCATTTACCAATTTAATTCTGCCTATTTATTATCTTATTTTATGTGAATAAAATTTTATTTTTGTACATGCCTCTTTAAATAACCTTGAGCTTTGCCATTGCCCAAAATTTGCCTAACCTCGTTGCACTCTTTGTCGCTGTTCCGCGCGTCGAAACTCGTGGCGTTCCGTCCCTTGTCGGCTCGCCTTTAAGTTATTGGTCCTTTCCCCATAGATATAATATGGTATTGATATAATGTAATGTCATACCACGACATATATTTATTAATATAAATATTATATAATTTTGGTGCCAAGTGTGTTTGGGTTTTTTACGAACCCGTGTCATTTTAATTTCAACATTAGAAATTCCCTTGTTATTCACGTCTATCCCTTTTATTTTAATTTTTGTATTGTACTGGCAGAAGGCAATTTCAAGTTAATTGAAAAGCAGTGGAACGTAATCTATTTAGATTTTGTGTTAGATCCCAGGTAATTAATTTTTTTATTGTGTTTGAATTTTGGAGACTCTCCTGGTTATTAATCCAAAAGAGTTAAGATCTTTGGTGTCCTAATTCCTGTAGGACCATTTTTTTTTTCCGCTCAGAAACAGCAGAGGTAGGTAGCTGTATCATAATTATTTTGTGAATAAGCCCTTCACGAATATTCAAGTATTCGTTTCGCGTGGGTAGTGTCCTAGCTCGTTCGCGTGTCAGTGTTCACTCAGTTAACTGCGTACCAATGTCATCCTTCGAAAAATTCAAGAGTCAGGGTGAAATTTTAGGTCTTTCGGGCAAAGACCTGTTAAATTACGTACAGGAAGAAGAGAGGAACGAACGGGCAGAGCGAAGAGAAGAGGAACTAAGAAAAACGGAGATGGAGAACAAACTGAAGATGGAGATGGAGGAGAACAAACTGAAAATAGAGATGGAGATGGAGGAGAACAAACTAAAAGCGGAGATGGATATGGAGGAGAACAAACTGAAAACGGAGATGGAGAACAAACTGAAGATGGAAATGGAGATGGAGAAGAACAAAATGGATATGGAAGAACATGAACAAATTAGGCAGCAGGAGCTGGAAATGAGCCGAAATCAAATGGATTCTCAGTCCATTGGTTCCCGAGCTGAAATTCCCCAAACTCCTTTAGTCAACCTTCTCGCTTTTAATGATGGAGAGGACTTTGGGTCATTTTTTACCCAGTTTGAAAGAATCTTTCAGATTAATAGATGGGATCTCAAAAATGATGGCGTCGCTGGCTTACTTCCCCTCCCAAATGCCCAGTTAAGAGGTATCTTCATCTCCCTTCCCCCGGAAGCAACTTTGGACTATTCCACGTTTAAGTCCGAATTGTTAGCCGTTGTTCATATGAATTGCGAATTCTACCGCTCTCGATTCCGCCAGGAAAGGATCAGCCCTGGCCAAACATTTCAACAACACGGGTACATCCCCAAAAGACATCTTCAGTGTTGGCTGGATGCGTGCAAGATTCCCCATATCTACGAGTCCCTTCTGAACTTTTCCCTTAGGGATCAGCTTAAAGCTGCCGTGGCTCCCGAAATTCGCGCCTTCATTAAGGATAAACGTTGTGCCACTTTCAAGGGGTGCTTGGAAGAGGCCGATGTCTACGCGGGTAGTCACAATTTATACCCTAAGGATGTTAAAAAAGCTGCCCAATCGGTCCCAAAATTAAATTTTATGATCCTAAGACCCCTCCTAAATTGGTTCTAAGATTTACCAAAGTTCCTAGTCCCTCGAAGCCAAGAAACTTCCATCCATCTGAACACCGAGACGTTAAGCATCTAGTTTCTTCTCCCCTGGTTGTGCCGTACAAAAAGAACCCGATCGTCTGTTACACCTGCGGAGTTCCCGGCCATTACCTTACGAACTGTCCTCAAAACTCCCGATTCGCAAACTCTCAGTCCCACCAAGTGCACCAAATCTGGGCTGCCCCTGCTCCTCCTCCGTCGCCTCAGGAGACCCCCGATCCTCCCTCGCCCGCCAAAGATCCGGTCCATCAGGTAAACTTCCTCTTTAATGAGAACAACTCTGGTGGATTGAAATTCAAGAACGGAACTGTGAACGGTCGCCGAGTATGCACCCTCGTCCGTGACACCGGGTGCACCTGCATCATAGTGTCTGAGAACCTACTCCCCCCTGTTGGTACCGACCACAAGAAGTTTGCGGTGGTCCACGACTACCTTGGCCTGGCCAGTCGTTTCCCAGTAACTCGTTGTCACATCGAGTGTGACTATATGTCCGGTTGGGCTGAATTGGAAGCGGCCCCAATCCAGTTCTGCTCCGTTTTGTTCGGTCAGAACCCCGTAATACACGACCATCCCGTGGCCCAGCCCGTGATTACCCGTACACAGGCAGCCCTGGAATTCCATGCACCCGTTCCCCTAGAAACCCCTATCGACCCGGAGTTCCAAACCTTCCGGAGCGACAAGTTTTCCCGCGCCCAAAAGGAGTGCGCAACTCTCCTCCCCCTTGGGAGAAACCTAAAACTCTCGAGCGTGAGCCTACCCGTGGTAACAAACGAGTGTCGTATCTTGTGAAGAAGGACTTATTGAGAGGTACTTTGACCTTGAGTCACGAGAACGAAAATTCAAGCCAGGCGCGCAGGTGCTGGTACTACTTCCCACGGAAAGCAACAAACTCCTTAGCCAGTGGAAGGGACCCTACCCCGTCCTCGAGGCTAGAGGAGACGTGGATTACCTCATCCATACCCTAAAGTGAGCGAAGGTTTCCACGTGATTTGTATATATCATCTCATTAATGTTCTTAATTATGATTGTTTGGGGTCCACTTAATTGTTTAGTCATTAGTCCCATATTCTTGCCTCCATTTAATTGTATCCTTTTTGGGGGGGTCCACTGAAATGTCGCCAATGTTCTCCTGTGAGTTTTTTTGTTTAAAATTTTTCTAGTTAAATTGTCTCAGGAATTGACCCGTTTGAGGCTTATGCCCGTAAATTCCCCGCTAAGCACAGAATAACGTTTTTTTTGTGTGTACACCTATCGTAGCAGGTCAGAATTTCCCTAGACCCTTGATAATTCTAGTTCGACGGGTGGGATGATCCTTTCCTACGCAACTGCTCTAAAAAGCATCATCTTTCAGATGAGAGATGTGTGAGGGAATTCCACAGGGAATTTCTTTTCCAGCACGGAAGTGAAGACCATGCGCTTGAGAAGATTCTAGAATTCCAGTGGGTTTAAATGGGTAAGCCCCTCCCCCCTCCACAATCAGTACCTCGAACCGCGTCCACAACGTACCACCTTTACGCGGGTTAGAATCGCCTCGACGTGAAGATTCGAGGCCATTCGAGAGTAGCGCTGTTTCCCCGACCCCCGCGGGGGAAGCCTCGGATATATATATGGCCCGTCTTCCATGTGGGAGACACAGAGTGGAGGAGTTTCGCCGGGATCCAAGAAGATTCCCCTAGTTCCAAGTCAGGTGCTAACAACAAAGCAAAGTGACGGCTGAAATATTTGTGTGTTGGAATTAGCTGCAGCCAGTGAGGTAATTCCATTTGACGATCGCTACCAAGCGATTTTTTCGACTCCACTCATCAACTCCTGTCGAAGCCCTCCTCGTTTCTCTCCTTGTTATCGGGTGACCGAAACACTTTCCCCTGGACCGGACGTCTCCCCCTTTTCCTTTTGGAAAACCGTCATCACGACAACTTCCCGCTCAGAACCTCCGAGCGCCCTCGCCTGCACGTTTATTGCCTGCAGAAGACATCCGTGAAGCCTTACCCTGACGTCTCACCCGGTATTATTCATAAGCCAAGCCCTCTCCCCCTTCAGCAACCAAATTGAGTTAATCCTCCCCATTTGAATAGTCTCCTTCTGTAATACATTAATTTTTAACTTCAGAGTCTGACGCATAACTCTGCAATTCCCCCCTCATTTACCAATTTAATTCTGCCTATTTATTATCTTATTTTATGTGAATAAAATTATATTTTTGTACATGCCTCTTTAAATAACCTTGAGCTTTGCCATTGCCCAAAATTTGACTTACTTCATTGCACTCTTTCTCACTGTTCCGCGCGTTGAAACTCGTGGCGTTCCGTCCCTTGTCGGCTCGCCTTTAAGTTATTGGTCCTTTCCCCATAGATATAATATGGTATTGATATAATGTAATGTCATACCACGGCAGTCTATGATGCCGCCGTTTCTTTATCAAGCGACCCTTATTTGTGTAGATGTATTTGCTTAATCTGAACTTTGTAGGCGCCTGTTGAGTCTACATTTACGTGGATTTTCGAACAAGTGCTAGTCCCTGTGCAACTGCAGGTGAATTCGTTTTCTGCCGTTTGTGGGTTCAATAACATACGAGGGGCAGTCAATAAGTTTTGCGAATCGGTAGGGCAAAACGGAAGAAGGGGGATGGCTGTTTGTGAGGGTGTTAGGACAAGTTATGACAAGCCAGGACCTACAGCCGCACGCTCCTGCCTCGTCTATTTAAGAAGTAGTAGCTGATCGAAGATCCTCAGTCACAACTTTTTCAACAATGGACAAGGTTGAGCACCGCGCAGTGATTAAATTTTTGACCAAGGAAGGCAGGAATGCAAAAGAGATCCATGAACGCATGGTTGCAGTGTACACCGCCCCTTCCTATGCCACCATTGCTCGCTGGAATAGGGAGTTCCGCTATGGTCGTGAGTCCCTTGAATATGACCCCCATCCAGGACGCCCGTCAGACGTGACCAACGAGGACAATGTGGCCCGTGTGGAGAATGATTCTCGAAAATCGACGGGTGAAGGTCGAAGAAATCGAGCGAGAACTTGAAATATCACATGGAATTGTTATCAACATCATCCACGACAATTTGGCCATGACTAAGGTCTTTGCCCGTTAGGTCCCTAGAAACCTCACGCCACATGATCGACTTCAACGTCATCAAAGTTCGGAGGAGCTGCTGCTCCTGTACAACCAAGACTCGGCGGGATTCGAGTCACGCATAGTGACAGGTGGTGAAACGTGGGTCCATCACTGGGATCACGAGATCAAGCTCGAAAGCATGGCCTGGAAGCACAGGGGCTCTTCGACCCCCATCAAGTTTCGGACCCAACCCTCAGCCGGGAAGATCATGGCCACCATCTTCTGGGATTCTGAGGGAGTGTTGATGGTGGACTATGCGCCTCATGGAAAAACCATCACAGGACAATATTACGCCGAGGAACTGGCTTTGTTGAAGAAGTGCATCCATCAGAAGCGGCGCGGCAAGTTGACACGCGGTGTCCTGCTCCTCCACAACAATGCCCCTGTCCACAAGGCCAGAGTTGCACAAGCTGCCATGCGCGAGTGTCGATTCGAGGAGCTCAACCATCCCCCCTACAGTCCAGATTTGGCCCCCAGCGACTACTTTTTATTCCGCCAGGTCAAGGCTGCACTGCATAGATGCCGGTTTGGGGACGATGAAGATGTCCAGCTCGCCGTCCAGGAGTGGATTGAACAGCAGTCGGGAGATTTCTGGTTGTCTGGAATTCGAAGCCTCAGGGACAAGTGGCGCAAGTGCATTGAAGTCGAGGGTAGTTATATTGAAAAATAATAAAACACTTTTCCTCATATCTCGTTTCCTTATATCCGAATTGCAAAACTTATTGACCGCCCCTCGTATTTACCTGAATTATTTTTATACTAGATTATTACAAATTTAATAGCAATAGAAAGATTATGTAGAATTTTAGTTTATAGACATCCATATTCCAACAGCTTAAGTAAGTCGATGTTTGATTCCAATTCCCCGCCTGAAACGTCAGGATGCTCATTCGAGTGATGAATTACCGCCTGGTTGAGAACCTATAACTTTGAAATACCAACATCGAGTTATTACTCTACTCGTGCGAGTTTCATCTGAGTAGCTTCTCCATTCTTAGAATCATACTCCCATCGGTTTACTGACACAAGTTAAGGAATTATTAGGGAGAATAAGTAACTTTTGACTTCATATTATGATGCAAAGGTCCCCCTGGTATAGAAATATCTTAAGGCCATAAAAATAAATTTGTGTCTGAAATAAAAGTTGTTATTCAAAATGGCCGAAAATACACAAGAGCGCATATATTTGCTTCTGTAAGAGCTATAATGACAAAATTAGTGTCATAGACTCCAATTAAATAGGTTTTAGGACAGAGTATTTAGGACATTAACTTGCCTAGATATAGTAGATAACTCTACTCTGTGCAAAATATAGTTGAAGATGAAAGAGAAAGTTAGAATAGGGTTGGCAATCCACTGAATTATTCCGTTCTAGATTTTAGAGAGGCGCAATAACGGCGAGGCTTATAAAAAAAGTAAATTTATTTATCACTAACAAAACAGACAAAAAGGGAATATTGAATAATAACAATAATAATAGTACTAAAACAAAGGTTAATGAACAAAAGATAGACAAAACAAGGACAAAAAGATAGTAATGAGTAACAATAATAATTATACCAACACAAAGGTTGAGAAAAATATATGGGAATATATAAAAATATGGCATAAGATATATGAATCGTTCTATTAATAGATGTGGGAATGGATATAAGAAAGGGTACAAAGGTGGTCAAAAGAATATATGTATATAGTAATAAATATAATGAATTCATATTTATTAAAAGTTAGAAAAGTGGAATATATATATATATATATATATATATATATATATATATATATATATATATATATATAGACCCAAAAAACACTTTCACAGGACTAGGTTTGAACTACTTTAGTTTTTGTGATTTCAGATACAAAATATCAACAGTAAAAACTTTAATACATAGAAGTTTCTCGATATCATCCACTTAACAATCAATCCATAATGAATTTATTTTTCTTAGGAAGTATTTTATAAAGAATTCATTTCCTTCTGACCTATATGATAGAGTTTTAAAAAAGCTATTTGATAATCTCATTGACCCCCCTCAACCCAGCATAGAAGTTTTTAAAATGCCCATATATTTACTAATTTCAGAGATAGGTTTTTTAAACGATACTTTTAAAAGAAAAATCCTATTTATTTTTAAAAGATATTTTTCCCAAATCAACCCACAAATAGTATTTATAAACAAACTATCGGTAGGAAGTTTCTTTAACAGTAAAGATCCTATCTCTTTGGAGTTCCGCAGTGATAATGTTTATTTATTTAAATGTCCCAGTTGTACTGGAGCCTCTTACATTGGTAGCACTGTCAGATCTCTTGGAGCTAGGTTCTCTGCTCAGATGGGGATTAGTTGGCGCACAAACAAAATATTAAATAGAAAGGAACAGTCATATATCAGGGAACACACCATAAGCTGTAAAACTGACATTTCTATTGATTATTTTCAAGTATTAGCCTTTAACAACAACAAACATTGCCTAAGGATCCTCGAATATTTATATATCAAACACTACAAACCTACACTCAATGAAGATTTAAGTGCAATATCATTATTAATTAACTAATTTTAACTACAGTTTGTTAGTTGGTTTGCTTTTTAACAAACCAAACGTCACTGTAACCTATAAATACTAGCCCCTTGTTAAACCCACCATTCACTCTCTAGGATGGATCCACTTTAGTAAGTACCCAAATTTACCGTTTTCATATTAAATGTTTTTTAACTCTTACAGTCTTTACAAAATTAAAAACAAAGTTTAAATTTACTATCTTTAAATAATGCTAGGTCAATTTCTCTTATAGTTTTTAATTAATTTCTGCAATAAACTTTAAATGTATTAACTAATTTTTTTAGTCAGTTTTAAAACAAACTTAACTGTTGCCAAGTCATATTTAAAAAATTTAACTTATAGTACATTTTACTGATATTTTATAATTGGTCACCCTTTAAAATAATGTCTTGTTGGCCTTTTCAAGTTTTCTTCATATGTATTAACTTTATAAACTTATTCTAGCCTGAAGATGAAAACTTGTAGTTTTCGAAACGTTGCGAAAAATTAAAAGATGCTGCATCCGTTTCTCGTGGCTCTGGGATTTATCCTCAATATTAAATGCAGGCTTCACGGCCGAGCTCCATATGGATATATATATATATATATATATATATATATATATATATATATATATATATATATATATATATATATATATATATATATACAGTTTGTGCAATATATATCCGATATATGGTCAAAAGTTTATTTACCATAGTTACACAACAGCAAAGTAATCGAAAATTGAACATCTTATGTATTTTGTGCTTTGAATACAAATTGGTATCATATTGCAAAAATAGTAAAACATTACTATGATTACGGCAAAAATATCAAACGAACGTTTCAAAATGTATCTGATACATCTCTGAAAACCAGTTAGTATTTGGTGATATGACCTTTCGTCGCTAGTACAGCTTCCAACCGCTTGGGATATTTACTTATGAGGTTCTTAAAAATACTTGTAGCTATCTTAGCCCATTCTTCTTGGCATATTCTTTTTAAATCTGTTAGATTTCTTGGCTCCCTTTTCTGAATCTTTAGTTTCAATTCTCGCCACAGGTTCTCGATAGGATTTAGGTCTGGCAAATGACTTGGCCATCCCCATAACCTTTATTGTCTTCTGCTGAAACCACGCTGCAATGCCCTTGGCTGTATGTTTTGGATCGTTGTCCTGCTGGAATGTCCATCCTCTTAGCAACTTCAAGTCGTTTGCAGACTGTACGAGATTATCATCCAGAATCCTGCGATACATCTGAGCATTCATTTTCCCTTCAATAATATGGAGTCTTCCAGGACCTGCAGAGGAGAAGCAGCCCCATACCATTATGCTGCCTCTTCCAAACTTCACTGTTGGGATTGTATTTTTAGGATCATGCGCTGAGTTTTTTTGCCTCCATACGTGACTAACACTATTCCGCGCAAATAACTCAATCTCCGTCTCGTCAGACCATAGTATAGCGTCCCCAAAACTTGCAGGCTTCTCTAAATGTTCCTTGGCAAAATTCAAAGGTGTCTTTTTTGGTGTGCGAGAATGGAATCCCTCGTTCCTAAGAACTGCTCTAATTGTATTTTTGCATACATTTGTCCCAGCTGCTTCCCAATCTTTCTGAAGTTCAGATCGAGTCACTCGAGGATTCTTTTTTACTTTACGGATTATATGTTTAGCCCCACGGTTTGAAATTTTAGATGGACGCCCTGAACGTGGTAGATTTGCAGTTGACTGATATGACGTGAACCGGCGAATCGTGTCACCAATGGTTGAGACTGGTATTTTTAGCACAGATGAAATTTTTCTATAGCCCAAACCACTTTTATGTAACTGAACAATTAGTTCTCTGTTCCTTTTTGTCAATTCTTTAGTCTTCGCCATATTAGAATTAGAGTGTTGAACAATGACCTCCTTCTCATGTAGCTCTCAGACACTGACTGAGGTCCGCTGTTTTACGTGGACGAAGTAGATTATTTTTCTAGAAAGTTCTACAGCATTCCTGTCACGTAAACCGCTCTGGAATGTTCGAGAACTACGAGCA
This sequence comes from Ceratothoa steindachneri, assembly GCA_963969495.1. Taxonomy (NCBI): domain Eukaryota; kingdom Metazoa; phylum Arthropoda; class Malacostraca; order Isopoda; family Cymothoidae; genus Ceratothoa; species Ceratothoa steindachneri. The sequence goes on along the minus strand of OZ018321.1, from coordinate 187,667,034 downwards.
TTTATTATCGCTTTAAAACGAATTTTGTGGGTGTGTTGGATACTTTTAGAGGCGATAATCTAACATTTTTGTCGATATAATATCAATGCTTTACTATTTGTGTATTCTAATACCGACTTTGTATTCAACGTACAAAATACATAAGATGTCTTAAAGAATTACGATGGTTTAGGGAACTGCAAGTACAAGAAGAAGGACATTATTTACTTACATATAAAATATTATGGTAACAGTTGTAATTTTGACAAACCTTAGCAACGAACATGTCTCTATGAAGTTATAACACGCATTATGGATCTATGTTCGCGCATCTCTCGCCCCGAGGCCGTTACAAAAAGACGCTACTTGTGTCTTTTTTAAATTTGTTGTCATTATATTAGGCTTAAGTGATTTATGAGGAAGACATTAATTATTATTAGCTACGTATATAATTTAAGAGTAGTTACATATTTACATACAAACTTTAGTAGAAATGTACATTATATGGGCAGTTGCTACACCAGGTCAATAGGACAATATTCAAATTTAAAAAAAAAAACCGCGTGGTTTCAAAAGTCCACTCACTAAAATAACAATTTCAAATGTTCTATAAGTGTATTATGGATGCCAAAAGTGTATAACTATGTTCACAATTCCATTTTTGATATTGGCACCACTGTGGGACCATTAACCATAACATCCACAGGGAGACATACAGGCCAGTTTCTGCATGCAGCATTTACAAGGTTCCTTATAGTCAGTTTTACATTTGCAATTGCTTTCATCCCCATAGATACGGCGATACCTCCACATGGTATTGGACAACCGTATTGCCCCACACATCCCCACTCTATAGAGAAACACATGATTAGTGATCTACACAGGCTCTATATACATTATTCGAAGGAGCTGCTGATGGAGTGCATCATTCTTTGGTGGCATGAGGTTAAAGTACCTTCATTGATGAAAGAAGAGGGATATTCGTGCAGCAGAGCGTAACTCCACTCTGTAACTCCCCAAACAGAGTAGTGTTTTCTTCTAGTGAGGCAATATCACAGATATCGAAGTGCTGGTTGTGGGCATAGTGGGTATGATCCAGAACAAATGCCCATTGCATCAGAGAATAAAGTGTCTCCAAGTAGAGTAGGAAGTCAGCTGAGCGACAGGACTTGACAAACTAAAAACACAACACTGCAGCTCTTGATATGAAATACTAGAAATATATGATAGAGCTGCAAACCTGATTTACGAATATAAATTGGACAAAAGAGTGAATGGGATACAAGACTTGATCTTATTTGAAGAATAAAAAGAGTCAGTTCCATGAACTTGAACCAGGAATCTGACTGGGGTTGTGGGGCACACAGCGTCTTAAGACATTCATCAAAGGGATAAGAGATCACTCACCTCATCATCTTCTTCTATTGTCTTATCCACATACTGATAATAAGCCTACTTCATGGTCACATAAAAGAAAAGCCCCGGAGACCTGAAGCATGCATCGAGTTTTTTCAAATATGGTAAACATTAATGAAGGCCTTACTTTGCTACTAAATGATATACCACTATCGGTAAGAGCTGTGGTCCACCCGTTGCCATCCAGCTAGTCATCAGATACACTCCATTTCTCTATATGCAGTGGTCCCAGTTACTAGGTGGGAATCCCACTAGGCTTTGGGTGGGAGAACTTTCACTGAACTTTCTTGGCCAGTGAAAATTGGTTGATCAGCTACCATAAATTGTGTCTAGCCTAGATTTAGGTAGCTGATTGTTTGTCGGAGAACTTTCATAACATTTTGAGCCATAATGGGACTGATAGGAGATTCTGCCTTTAGTGCAAATATTTATGATTTGGATGGGAGATGAAGTAGATTATGTGATGCTGCCATAATATGCAGTTCATGAGATCCATTCTCTGATTTCAAGGTTCTCTTTCACGGGAATATTTCTGAGTCTTTATAACCACCGATAGCCTTCTTTACTGACATTGCGAGAAGATTTTAGGCTAGATGTGGATGGCTGTTGTTAATTAGAACAGGAACATACAAGAAGTCATCAGTTGGCAGTGAAACATCTAGATTCATGATTGTCTAATGAGCTGGCTAGAATTTCACATGCTTGTTCCCCAGCTTAGCTGAATCCAGGATGTCAGAGAGATTTTCAGTTTATTGGCTGTTTGAAGAAAGGTGATTCTGAATTCTGATGCATGTTCCACGAATGCTTGATGTTGCTACTGTTGATGATGTTTTGTGTTCAATATGATCAAAACCACCAGTGGTGAAGACACCTTTTACTCACTAAGGTGGGACAACCACACCAATCTTCTCCCAGTAATTGATCAGTGAATTTATATCTATGCTGTATGTTTTCAATCAATCATATGACAAACATATTCCTCGCTTATGCATGGCTTCCATCAGATTGATGGCATAGCTTCATTGACAAATTTAGCGAGGATTGTGCTTCCCTTTCTCTGATGTGACGAGCAACATAATCAGGATTCTTGGATCTGCATCTTACTGAATTAAAATGCTTGCCAGCTGATTACACAATCATGAATCTGGTAGTTAAGAAGAAACCTGTAAGAAAATTCTTCATGGGGAGATGCTCCTTTAGGAAATTTTTGGCTGCCTCCTTATAGCATGCCCTAACAAAGATACCCGGCGTTGTCCGGTTGTAGATAGAGGGGAGTAGGAAAGGGAGCAAAGGAAAAATAATAGCGTAGGCGAGTTGCGAACAGCTTCCCGCGTCGCTGGACCACTGTTAGCCAGCGGCGAATCCACTCCGCCATCCTGAGTCCCAGAAAAAGACTAATTCAAACGAAGCTTTTAAGCCGCTCGCCTGTACTTCTCGTACGCTAGACAACCCCCCTCCTAGAAGCGGAGCGTATTTTGAAGAAATGAAGAGTTCCCATTTGGAAATGTTATCCAAGGGCTAGCGCTCCCCCTCCCGGGTCTGGGCACCATTGTAGATAGAGGGGAGTAGGAAAGGGGGCAAAGAAAAAATAATAGCGTAGGCGAGTTGCGAACAGCTTCCCGCGTCGCTGGACCACTGTTAGCCAGCAGTGAATCCACTCGGCCATCCTGAGTCTCAAAAAAGACTAATTCAAACGAAGCTTTTAAGCCGCTCGCCTGCACTTCTCGTACGCTATACAACCCCCCTCCTAGAAGCGGAGCGTATTTTGAAGAAATGAAGAGAGCCCGTTTGGAAATGTTATCCAAGGGCTAGCGCTCCCCCTCCCGGGTCTGGGCACCATTGTAGAGAGAGGGGAGTAGGAAAGGGGGCAAAGAAAAAATAATAGCGTAGGCGAGTTGCGAACAGCTTCCCGCGTCGCTGGACCACTGTTAGCCAGCGGCGAATCCACTCCGCTATCCTGAGTCCCAGAAAAAGACTCATTCAAACGAAGCTTTTAAGCCGCTCGCCTGCACTTCTCGTACGCTATACAACCCCCCTCCTAGAAGCGGAGCGTATTTTGAAGAAATGAAGAGAGCCCGTTTGGAAATGTTATCCAAGGGCTAGCGCTCCCCCTCCCGGGTCTGGGCACCATTGTAGATAGAGGGAAGTAGGAAAGGGGGCAAAGAAAAAATAATAGCGTAGGCGAGTTGCGAACAGCTTCCTACGTCGCTGGACCACTGTTAGCCAGCGGCGAATCCACTCCGCCATCCTGAGTCCCAGAAAAAGACTCATTCAAACGAAGCTTTTAAGCCGCTCGCCTGCACTTCTCGTACGCTATACAACCCCCCTCCTAGAAGCGGAGCGTGTTTTGAAGAAATGAAGAGAGCCCGTTTGGAAATGTTATCCAAGGGCTAGCGCTCCCCCTCCCGGGTGTGGGCACCATTGTAGATAGAGGGGAGTAGGAAAGGGGGCAAAGAAAAAATAATAGCGTAGGCGAGTTGCGAACAGCTTCCCACGTCGCTGGACCACTGTTAGCTAGCGGCGAATCCACTCCGCCATCCTGAGTCTCAAAAAAGACTTATTCAAACGAAGCTTTTAAGCCGCTCGCCTGCACTTCTCGTACGCTATACAACCCCCCTCCTAGAAGCGGAGCGTGTTTTGAAGAAATGAAGAGAGCCCGTTTGGAAATGTTATCCAAGGGCTAGCGCTCCCCCTCCCGGGTCTGGGCACCATTGTAGATAGAGGGAAATGGGAAAAGGGGCAAAGAAAAAATAATAGCGTGGGCGAGTTGCGAACAGCTTCCCACGTCACTGGACCACTGTTAGCCAGCAGCGAATCCACTCCGCCATCCTGAGTCCCAGAAAAAGACTCATTCAAACGAAGCTTTTAAGCCGCTCGCTTGAACTTCTCGTAGGCTATACGGTCATAAAAAACTACCTTGAACAAATTAAATTCACTGCTTGAATAAAATTATGCAATTAAAAGTAGGTAGGTATAAAATATAAGGTTTAATTTAAATATGAGGAATGAAGTAGTGAATCATGAAAGAATAACAGAGAACAATTTTCACTTACCGTAGTGCGGCAGGGTGAGCAAGCAGGTGGGCGCGTGGGCATGGAGGCAAACGATAGTACGCAGGTGGCGGCCACAGACTTTAAAGCGTGCCTCAAGTAGATGGACGCGAGTTTTAAATATCTATATTATTCGAGTCTCGGGCATGCTGATAATAGTTATTATCGCGTCTTTTAAACATTACATAATTGGTCTGGCAAACCTTAATTTTGCCAGGGGCAATGTTGATGTTTTAATTGCAACTCATAACCGCGATTACTTATAAAAAAATCTAGGAAGAGTAAAAATTTGAACCTAACCTAACATAACAACCAGGTGGCGCCACTTTTGCCAAATCTGAATAGCCTATGTTACTCCTGAGTCAATTTAAACCTAATAGTGAACTTTGTTGGCCTTCAACGTCGCTCTAAGGAGCCTTCTATAGCGGCCATATATATATATATATATATATATATATATATATATATATATATATATATATATATATATATATATATATATATATAGATATATATACAGGGTGACCGCCAAAAAACGGACCTGAACACATTTTTTGTGACATATCCTTCATTTAAACACTAATCACCCTTACTTTGCAGGACATGACAGAAGCAACGCCTGTGAACACAATTAGATCTCAATGGGAGCTCCAGTAAAGAATATACTTCTTCAAACATTACCACAAGACAGGCTCGTTCAAGAAAGTGCAGGACACTGTCGTGCCTCAGTTTGAATGTGAAAAGACCCCTCCAAGAGCAGAATTCAAGACTTGGTGGACCACTTCGAGAACTATGGGACAGTGAAGAACCGCAATGCAGCCAGTGACAACTGTCCAAGCCATTTAGAACGACCTAGGAAGCGTACAGCTGAGTTGTTCGAGAGCGTGATAGAGTTAGTTCAGCAGAGTGTAAAGCAAACTGTGCCCAAGCAAAGTCAGTCCCCGGTATATCCCGTGAGACTTGCAGGAGAGTGCTATTAATGGATGTGAAGGTCTACCCATACATAATACAGACGAAGCAGATTCTTAGAGCCTCAGACAAAGAGCAGAGAAAGGCTATGGCAACCAAGATACTGCAGAATATTCAGGAGATCCCAACTTTCCTTAACCTTCTTTGGACCTCAGATGAAGCTCACTTCCATCTTGAAGGAAAGGTAAACTCGAAGACAAATATTTTCTGGGGGACCTCCAAATAAAATGAGGTAGCCACCAAGCCTCCACACTCCCCTAGGTGCACGGTATGGACTACAATATCAGCCAGAGTCATCATCGAACCATTCTTCTTCGAGGAATCTTGCACGATAGTGACATTCACTAAGGAGCGGTATGTTGAGCTCCTCAAAACCTTCAAGAAGGGGCTGCAGACACTGTTCCCGTCGCTTATTGGGAAGTTCTGGTTCCAGCAAAATGGAGCAAGCTCTCATATCTCAAACCTGTCCTGAGATTGGCTGAAAGAGAACTTTGGTGGCCGTATGATCAGTCTTAAGACTGATTTTGAGTGGGTACCTCACAGCCCAGACCTTACCCCACAGATTTATTTCTATGGGCTACCTTAAAGACAGAGTGTACGCAAGGAGACCCAGGACCATCACGGAACTCAAGGAAGCCATCAGGGAGGAGATCATAGCCATTAGTTGGTCGGTTTGCAAGGACGTCATGGACAACTTGGTGCTGCGCCTCAAGAAATGCACAGAGCTAAATGAAGGTCATCTCGAACACGTGCTCTACAATAAAGGAGAAAAGTCCAAAGACTCTCATGTTTTGACACGATGTTTTTAAACTAGTTATCACCAAAGTTTCATTCAATCCTTGTAGAATATTAAGTAATGAGGCCTATCGAAAGTTGGGCCCCGTTTCTTCTTCTTTTTTTTTGGGGGGGGGATCACCCTGTATATATAAATATATACATGCAAACAGCTTTTTGGAAATATATATTAGATGAAGTCTTTCAGGATTTTTTCTTAGCTTTACAAATGTTTAGGGATCTAAAACCTTTTCACTGCTTTTCTCTAGGCATATACTCCAGGTCACGAGTTCTATGATGGCACTATTTGAATACTAATCTTAAATAATAAATAAACTTGTTTTACCATCACGAGATAGATAAGATAACTAATTTTCACAAAAGTAAAATCAAATAATGAAGCTAATTTGCTTTCTAGATACATGTACAGTAAGTTAACTAGCTAGCTACAATTGAATAATAAGATAAGATCTCCTAACAATATTGGAAGCCAAATAGTTACTAGCCAACTAATTATTAGTTATCTAACATAAGAAAAATTTTATATTAAATGAGTAAGTAATACCAACCTCAAAGTGTTAACTTTAATCTCAAACTTTTTCCATCTCTGATCTTCAGCAGCGGACGCAGCCCCTGCCGCTTGGAAGTGTCGATGCGGCAACCGATTTGCATAGGCTAATCCGGATTTGTCAAAGTTTCATGCTACTAAGGGATACGTGTAATGAATAGAATGAGCTAGACTTCTTACAAAACAAAAATAAGGTTTTTAGAGGAAAACATATGGAAAATCCCTCTAACGGCACCTAATTTTTTTAAGGAAATGTGTGCATTTTACCCCAAAATGTTATGTTACGGAGAAAACTAGTTTTTTTTTATTTGAAACCTTTTTAATTAAAATCATCCAAGCTTCACAGCACGTTCCATCTGCTTGTGCTTTATCTTCTGCGACAGAAGCTGGCCCTTTCTCATCTTGTATGACTAGTAGCGGATGTGCACATGCACTTACAGCCCGATGAGTGACTCTGACACTCCCTTGTCTTTTGCTATGGACCTCATTGACTTGCGGGGGTTGTTGTAAATGATGGCCTGGAACCCCTCGACATTTTGGCGGTTCTTTTCGTATCAGAATTTTTCAATTTTTTGAAAGATCGAATTCAGCCATGGTATTGCTTCCTTCACAAACCATACACAGCTGGTTATACTATGATAGTAAGAACAGAGAACCGACGCCAGACAACACGCATGCCCAGAATTCAGTTACCAGTGGCGACAATTTCCGAACGTACCCTGTAAATCTCTTTGTTTTTCTTCTTTCTCGTTTGATTTGCGCTACCATGCATTTAATGATTCGAATATTGAAAAATATTCAGTTACATTGTTACGTATTCGACTACTGAAATCAAATGGCCACGTGATCGTATATTCTCATAGAAATAATTTCAACTACGTGATATCGAGGCACAGCTTTTGTGGTCGATATCTTCTTTTTCGTATTATTTATGCAATCGCGTTGCAATATGACTAATATTTTCTATAATCGAGGATATTGTCGTGTGAAATTCGAGGATGATCCCCATAGAGACAAATTAGCTCTTACTTGAGGATATATTAGTTATTAATTATAATATAGAGAAATGAATTCCATACCATTTGAGCAATTACACAACGTACTGAGATTGTTGGCAATTAAAAAAATGCAGAAAATGGATCCCAGTGTCCATGTTAGAAAAAGACGACCTATGATGCTTATAGATTCATTTAAGTTTATGCTGCTATCAAGACCTTTTTGTATATTTCCATCTCACGGTAAGCAAGAATTAGCAGGCGTAGTCCTTGCATGACAGATGGCAATGCACTGTATCTATGACTCATCATGAACAATGGTGTATGCATCAGTGATAAATTAAAGGTGAGTCATATTATTCTGTTTATTACCTGGCGGGTTTGCGTTTTACGTTCACTTATACGCTACTTTACACATGCTAATATTAGCTAAATTCACACTCCAATTACTGATCTCGTATTGTGCTATTTGATATTTCTCTTCATAATGGCAATAGAATTTTAATTTTCAAGCATACAATATAACAGACCCATGACTTACAGGAAATGTGAAAAAGTATAGCATTAAGGCCATGAGATGTAAAAAAGTACTGATGAAATCTTTATTCCCCAAGGTGTTTGTCCTCACTGTACAAACTTGTTCCTTGAGAGCTTATAATACCCTACTACTACTATTTGAATAGAAAGGGATCCCTGTGAGGGCCACAGAAGATCAAGTAGTCATAGAGAAAAGGGTAGGGGAAAAACTTAGGCGGGGATAGGGAGAGTTAACAGGTCGGTGGCTAGACACCGATGCGAGGTTTGTTTCGTGCTGTTGATTCATCTGGGACGGTAGGAGTTAAAGGGGGAAGCAGAGAGACGCTGGTTCATGGGAAACGTCGTTCATGTTGTTGTTATTTTAGACATGTGAGGTGTGTGGTCATAGGGTTACCTGGGACGTAGATGTATATATTGCGTAGGTGTTGTTATATGTATCCACGAGTGTTACGTGTAGGTCATGTTGGGTGGGTGGTCGGGCCTAGTGTATGTGTTAAATGTCAAATGTAGTGCACTGCGTAAGATTTAACCTGGAATGGAGTGAATGAGCAGTGGTTTGGGGCATTGGAGTCTTACGCTTTTTGTCTCCAGGTATTGTGCCAAGAGATAGGGAGATAGCTTGTGTAGGAGGAGGAGTCTAGAATGTGTGTGTGGTAGTCTTTTCCAGATGTTTAGTTAGTGCGAATGATATCGTGGAGTATTAGACGGGTGAGGCTCAAGGGGGTAGAGGGAGGGGGAGTTGGGAGGATAGGTTGAAAATGTGAAAGGAAAGGGAACAACAAGGAGTAACAACAAGGAAAGAAGTTACCCTAGGAGACCTTACGGTCCATTCAAGGAGGGTACCTTTAGACTAGCAATCGAGCGGGCACATGGCTGCTCAATTGTTTTGCGTCCCTAAACGGCAACTTTTCAAGACCTTGTCTAGTCTTTACTTGAACTAGTCAACAGATTCACTGTTGACAACTTCCACTGGAAGTGCGTTCCACATACCGCAGATACTGTAAGTGAAAAAAATTTCACACAGATTTCGGTTGTATCGCTTCAGTTCAAGTTTGAAGCCGTGATTGCGCGTTTTGTTCTCACTCAGTGTAAAAATATCCCGGTAGTCAACAGTGTCGAACCCTCGATGTATTTTGAAAACTTCGATGAGCTGACCACGCAGTCTACGTGTTTCCAGCGAGAACAGATCTAATTCCCTTAGTCTATCCTCATAACTTTTATGTCGGATAGAGGGAATCAGCTTGGTTGCCCTGGCTTATACGCGTTCCAATCTCGCGATGTCCTTTCGCAATGAAGGACTCCAAAATTGTACGGCATACTCCAGGTGCGGTCGTACAAGTGAGTTGTACAGGCACAGTACAATCTCCTGGTTCCGATAACCAAACTGGCGCTTAATATAGCCCAGCATCCTTTGGGCCTTTTTCTCCGCCTCAATGCACTGTTTCGAGAACTTGAGGTCACTAGTGATTGTTACACCCAACTCCTTCTCAGTGTCGGTGGATTCAATAGCAGTGCCCTTAAGGATATACTGAGATTGGGGGTTTCGGTGGCCGATATGCATCACTTTGCATTTGCCCACGTTAAAAGGCATTTGCCACGTGTCCGACCACTCCCCAATCTTCCCAAGATCTTCCTGCAGGCGGGCAGTATTTCCATCCTTTGCAACGTTCATACCAAGCTTGGTATCGTCGGCAAATTTGGAAATCTTGGCAACCATGTCACCCTCCCTGTCGTTGACGTAGATGATGAATAGTATTGGTCCCAGGACAGAACCTTGAGGCACCCCGCTAGTAACGGGCACCCACTCAGAAGACTGTCCATTCACCACCACCCGTTGCCGTCTGCCACTTAGCCAGTTCTCGATCCAGACGGCTACCTTTCTATCTATGTTAAGCGCTCGCACTTTCCGGAGAAGGCGGCGGTGTTGTAACTTATCAAAGGCTTTCTAAAAGTCTAGATAGACCACATCCACCGCCTTGTCCCGATCGTGCTCACTGAAAACGAAGTGGAAGAATTCCACAAGGTTCGTCAGGCATGACCGTTGCCTTCGGAAGCCGTGCTGGGAACTTCTCAGTAGCAGGTTTGACTCTAAATACGACGTCACTTTGTCCACCATGATGCTTTTCATGAGTTTACCGACTATCGAAGTCAGACTGATAGGTCGGTAGTTCGACGGTTGGTTACGGTCGCCTTTCTTGAAGATTGAAGTCACCTCCGCCTCACGCCAGTCTCTAGGAACGCATTTAGTCCGGATTGACATGTTGAAGATTGCGCCCATGTGTCGTGACACTTGATCGCGCACTTCTTTCAACACTTTAGGTAAAAACCCATCCGGGCCAGGTGACTTATTCGTCATTAGGTCCCTGATCTTCTTTTTGATTTCAACTTCGGTGAAGTCCATATCCTCCAGCTTTTCCCCCGAGTAGGAATCCGTCGGCTGGGGGATGGGACCACATTTTTCAGTAAACACTGAAGAGAAGTAGTCGTTGAGGAGGTTAGCATTTTCTTCATCTGAGTGCTTTAATGTCCCCTCCTCATTCCTCAAAGGGCCAATCGTTCGACGAATTAGTTTACGGCCGTTTACATATCCAAAGAACTCCTTGGGATTCTCTTTACAAAGCCTCGCCACTCGGAGTTCTTCAGACTGCTTAGCCGCCCTTATGCTGGACTTCACTCTCCTGGCTAGCCTCCGGTATTCGTCAAAGTCACCCGAGATCTTCGATTGCCGGTACACAATTCTCTCCTCCCTAAGCAGTTGGCCGATTTCTCGATTAAACCACTTAGGTTGAACAGAAGACCGACGGGGGCATTTGAGAGGGATGAAACGTGATTGAAGACTCATGAATATGGTTTTGAAACTATTCCACGAGTCTTCAACAGCATCGCACACTTTTAGCCTCATGTCAGTCAGTCCAGCACGAAGGCTTGCAAAGTCTGCTCTTCTCAAGTCAAGTTTCCTTGATTGACTGGCAACAGACCTTACCTTCGGGATCTTGACGCTAAATCTAACTAGTTGGTGATCACTGCCACCGAGCTCTTCGCCTACAGAGAGATCCTCAACGATATCATCCTCAGAGGTGAAGACCAAGTCAAGGATATTGTCTCCTCTTGTCGGTTCTCTGACCCATTGAGTGAGGAACTCGTTGTTGGTGAACTCCAAGAGTAGCGCGCTCTCGCCACAAGCTGGTCTGGTTTCCCAGTCAACTTGGCTGTAAAAATCGCCCATAACGATGCACAATCTGCCTTAAACCAGCTCACCCAGGAGCTGGTACAGTTCCCTGTAGGACCCCTTTCCCAAACCAGGGGTCGCCAAGCACTCACAAGTCTCACAACATCAAAAAATATAAATTCCTTATTATGAGATGTTTTCATCATATGCTATATTTCTCTTTTACCATAATTATAGGGTATATTACTGCTGATTAGGCATCAAAAGGTTTTCTTGGGTATTATAATTTCAACGCAAATATCCTAACCACCAATACTGTCTCAAGACATTTATAAGCAACTTTGCTCGCTTCATAATTCTACTCCTGTATATATTTATATATAGAAAATTTTAATAAGGTATGTTTATTGCTGGTGTCCCTGGGGGTCGTACTGGTTTGGTCCTCCCCCTTCTTTTTCTTGGTCTCTTTTCCCCTGTTCCTTCCTTGCCGTCGTCCTCCTTACTCCTCCCCTTCTTTCCCTTTGTTCCGACTCACTTACCATCTTCCCATGACCCCTCCTCTTTCTCCTCTATAGCCCTTGTCAGAAAATAAGGAAGAGAGAGAGAGAGAGCAAGCGTGTGTGATAGAGTCACGAGAAAGGGATTTCAAGCGAAGGAGCCATGCTTCCAGATCGTCGGCAAACTTCCCTTGGAGCAATAACGCGCCAGGACCCCATCCCGTTTATAGTGTACCACCCTCACCACCGATTTTCGCTATCGAGGCTGTGGGACCGAACCAATAACGCCTCCGTTGGTAAACATTGAAACTTCTCGCCTAGTAATATATATATATATTCTCCACCCCAAAAATAATCGAGGAAATATTCTTAGAGCTTTCGGGTCGCGAGCTGTCTCCACGTTGCTTCTAATAATAATAATAATAATAATAATAATAATAATAATAATAGGTATTTATAATGCGCCCTTCAGGGCTGTTAGCCTTCCCAGAGCGGAAGTAAGCAAGCCCACGCAATACACAAGGTATTCACGCGGCATCATAAGAGGTCTTTGGAATCATTCATCGATGACGCGCAATCCTCGAGCGACAACCCCAGGTGCTATTCGGTCTCGCAGCAGGAATCCATATTCGGAACGACGAAGACTACGTCTGCAATATCGCGCTCTATCCCGATTTCTCGGATAAATCGGGGAAAATCGGTAGTACCCATACTCGTGGTCTTCTCCAGAAAATCGTAAGACAGATATTTTCTTTCATCGTCAAAGAGGCGTGACGCTCTCTGACGAAGCAACTCACTTCGTGATCTCTTCCTGGTCCCTCTCGGTTAATTATTGTAATAATTATTGAGCCTCGTACGGCTAAGACTCACCTCGCAGTCGCCTCCCGCTTCCACTCGGGTAATTAGAGTAGCTATTGAGCCTAGTACGGCTAATATTCTTACTTTTCATTTCAATTTAATTCATTTAGTAAACAATTTTAACTAAATTGCCTGTATATTATTACGTGAGTATCTATGGTTGTTTGTATAGGATTAAAGATTATTTTTGCTCTGTTTAAATCCTTCAACCACCAAAGCCTAATTAAATATTAGCAATACCGGCTAACGATTAATTCACTCTCGCCATTTAAAATCCCGTCGCACTCGAAGAGGAAATCTTTTCCTAATTTGGGGCTGTCGTCTCCCCTCCCCTCCCCTGCCTCTTTGGAGGGAAGTCAAAAGGTTGAGGTTCAGGCTAGCTGAATTCTACGACAGCCTTACTTCTTTTTTTTTCTTTTCCCCCTGCTTTTTTTCCTTGCTCCCTTTCTTCCCCTTTACTCTTCCTCCTCCTCTTTCTTTCTTCACCCCTCCTCTTTCTTTCTTCACCCCTCCTTTCCTATTTTTGCTCCTCCCCGCCTCTCCTTGCCCCCCTCCTCTCAACCTCTTTCCTTAGCCAACTTCCCTCTTCTTTCCTTTGCCCTTTTCCTCTTTCCCATCCTGGTGGATGGTACCAAATTACATCTTTTTTTTTTATTTATTATTAAGCCAGTATAATTTTCTTTTCAGATTCTTCAGTGATGTCCAGAAAACGGGTGCACAAAGAAGAATTTCTTGACATTGGGTTTACGTTTCTCATCAGTCATGACATCGAATAACCTCAGTGTGTTATATGTGGTGAAGTGCTCAGCCATGAGTCGCTTGAAGAAAACAAGCTAAACGGCATCTACAGGGAAAATACCCAACGCTGGCAGGGAAGGACCGCCAGTATTTCAAGAGGAAAGAAGAACTAAAGCGTCAGTGGTTAGATACCCCTGTAAACACAGGAGTTTATTCTGTTCAACAAGCAAAAGTTACATCTTATCTGGTCGCAAAAAGAATTGCTAAGTACAAATAGCCACATACAACTGAGGAAAAGGTTGTGAAGCCAGCAGTCATTGATATGGTACGTACTGTTATCGGAGATGATGCTGTGAGAAATATTGAAACTGCTCCGTTGTCAAACTATACAATTAGCCGACGGATTCAAGAGATGTCAGAAGACATCAAAGAACAGGTAGTGGCTGCTATCAAGGAAAGTGGAAAATTTAGCTTGCAGATGGATGAGTCAACTGACATCAATGATGACGCACAGCTCTTGGCGTATGTGCGGTACTAATGGAAAAGGGACATTGAAGAGAATTTCCTGTTTTGTAGACCACTGGAAACAACACCAACAGGTAAAGATCTTTTCAAGTTGGGTGACAGCTTTATCAAAGAACAAATGCTAAGTTGAGAACAATGCTTCAGTGTGTGTGCAGATGAAGTGCCTGCAATGTTTGGGGCACGTCAAGGCTTCCCCACTTGGGTAAAGCAACTGAGCCCTGCTGCGATAGTGATCCATTGTTTGATCCACTGGGAAAACATTGCCTCCAGGAAATTATCAATTAACCTTAACTCTGCGATGGAAGAAATTATTAAAATAGTGAATTTCATTAAATCATCTGCTCTGCATTCAAGGCTGTTCATTCAGATGTGCTCAGTTATGGGGTCGGAATATGAACACCTACTTTACTAATCTTCTGTCATGTGGTTATCTCGAGGAAAAGTGCTCCAAAGAGTTTTTGAATTGCGTGCAGAGGTTGAAATATTCTTGATCGAGAAGAAACATACACTGTCATCAAGACTTTCAGAACCAAGTTGGTTTCTTAAATTGGTATATCTGACACATAGATTTTTAGAGTTGAACTTGTTGAATCTATCTATGCAAGGAAAAAATGAAACTCATTTCTCTGTGTTAGAAAAGTTCAAAGCATTCAAGTCAAAGCTGAAGTTGTGGAAGGGAAAGATTGAGAGTGGGAAGACTGCGTTCTTTCCACTCTTGAACATTTTTCCTTAAGACGAAGAAGATGTCTCACTTTTGGACGTACAAAGTCCCATTATTAAGCACCTTAGAAAGCTGAGTGAGGAGTTTGAGAAGTATATTCCGGAGGAAGAGTTGCATGTCAAATACAAATGGGTGCACAGACCCTTCGATGTCAACATCGGAGACCTTTCAGGAAGAATCTTCCATTCAAAATCTGCAAGAGGAGCTCATCGAGGTACAACATGATAAAACTCTCCGCTTCAACTTTCAGTAACAATCACTAGGCATGTTCTGGACTGTTGTAAAGAAGGAGAAACCAGTCCTTGGAAGGGAGACTGAGAAAGTGTTGCCGTTTGCTACAACCAATTTGTGTGAATCAGGGTTTGCATCCCTAGCTGCTATCAAAACAAAAAGCAAAAATCAAGTGCAGCTTGAACATGATTTAAGAGTAGCACTTTCTGCGATTTAGCCACGAATGGACAAACTTACCAGTAAAGTCCAACCCTAAGGGCCCCATTAAAATAAGTTATCAGTTGATAAGAAACAGTTTTATCTTTAGTTTGCCTTTGTGGAATGTAACACAAATTTTTCTGATGAAAATGTTCATAGTGAAGTGAATTAAATTTAATCATGTTCAGTTTGTCTCTTTTTTCAGCCTTACTGCCTTACTTTTTCTTTGCTTTTACAGCTTACACACTCAGTAATATAGTAACATGCAACACATACATTATATAACTATATATACTGCATAAATCCAGTGGGGTCGCGGTTATGGTTGGAGGAGCATGATTGGAGTCACCTGCTAAAGAGGTTGGGAACCAGTGAATTAGGTAATAGGACATGTAATAAGTAATAAACCATTGTAAAAATAGAGAAATACTTATATCATAATGTATATTTATTAGAAATGCATAAGAAAGGCGAGCAAAGAACTGGTTCCTACGCAGCTACACCACACACACGCACAAATGAGCAGCTTGGAACGGAAAGATACCGATGCTTGATAATTAAGGAAGCCGAGCAAATACAGAGTGATATATGCTTTGGCCGTCAAATTTTGGTAGTGTCAAAGGAAAAATAAACAGTCGTCTCTTGATAGGATTTGCCCGCCCAACGGGAGGCGGAGAGGCTAACAAGCAAGTTTCCTATCGTTAGTTCCGCCCGGTGCTTTGAGAAGAGAAAAGAGGTGTGAAACCCTCTTAAGAAGGGGAGTTATAAATAAACGAAGGAGGACATTATGGGCAGTGAAAGAGGAGATTTAGTAAATCACTCAACCGTCGACAAATTAAGGCATCATGCATTAGTCCTTTTATTATTATTATTATTATTATTATTATTATTATCAGCATCACTCCTTCCTCTTATCTATCCTCCGTGAAGTCCAGCCTAGACATTAAGTAAGGCTTAAAAGGTAGGCCTTGTCTCCAGTTATGGGGTGCTCCTCTCCAAGGAGGTAGACTCCATGATCGGTGACCCCTCGAAGGATTGAGTGGAATAAAAAGTTTGGCGAATTCTCCACCAAAATAAAGAATACGCCTTATCACCGGTCACCCCCCCTTTACCCTGAACCCCATAGGTGGTGACCCCCTTTTCGCTCAAACAAGAAGGGGGCTTGAGAAATACGATTGATTCGCACAACGTACAACGAGCGCTTGGAGAAGAAAGATCCGCCAACCCCAAGCCTACTCTCAGGCCAAGAAGAAGTAGGCCTGCCGAATTCTACCACCGTCGACATCGTCAAATTAGGATGGTAAGAAGATCATATCTTTTCTACTAACCGGACCACTGCAATCAGCTGGATGAGCTAAGATTTACTGCGACAGGTGGACGTAGGTGGGGACCAAACAAGGCAAAAGATTGCCCAGTCTCTATATACGGACACAGAGCCCGCTATCCTAGCTTAGGAAGGCCAACGCTGAACTAGGAGGAATCAACATACGAACTCACTTTATTCGTTCGAGCACAATTTTCAAATATTAATTATGACAATAATAGAGCTTAAAAATTCCAGTGCATATCAGATTAAAGTGCGAATTCAGTTCGTACCCAGATAAAAAAGCGTAAACCAGTGCTTACTTAGGTTTAAAAAATGTGTAAATAGAAAGAAATCCAGTGTCCAGTAGTAAGAGGAATAATATCTATTTTAGTAGAACAAATCAAATGTAGAAGGTCAGTGTAAATATTAATTTAAAGGTTATCTCCGTTCCGTGCGTACACGAATTAATGTATATGTAGAAAAAAAAGGTTTTGTTCGCAGTATAAGATCCACATCCAGACCCCAAATGATAACCTGATTGGGATCACATGGTTTGAAACAAAGAATCGCAGGATTGCTGCCATTTTAACAAATTCATGTGGTGCAACGAATCAATCCTCTATTTTGAATTCGGTTAAAGTATTGCCACGGTTTATTATAATAAAAGAGAAAGAGGCAAAATGTCCGTACGCTTCTATATTTTGTAACTTTCCTGCTTACTAAAGTGTATATATTTCATGTATCATAATTGCAACTGGTGATTAACTTTTTCGAAAAAATCCGTGCAGGAAAGCGATTCGAACCAGGCACACTGAGGCCGCGAGCACCGCTTTGATCACAGTTAAAAGTATGCCGTTAGTACACTACGCTACGCAGAGAACAAAAATTCTCTGAATAGAATAGCTTTTAAGGAACACTTTCGCAAGCTCGAACGGAGACTATGAAAGAAATAGAAAATTAATTGGGATTCAAAGAATATTACAGATCACTCTGTAATATTGGCCTTTTCACGTTCCATTAGTTTCACTTGATGCTTAAACAAGTATATTTTTAGGACATATCTAGCCTTAGTCATCCGACGTGCATGATGAGTCGCTCCTGGGGCTCTTAATGTAACTTATGTCTTATCAATGCCCCCAAGAAAGATGAGACTGAGTCGCAGCAATTCTTCATAATCGTCACGCAACTGACGAGATTTCAAAGCTTCCTGAAAATATGGGACCATTTCTCCACGAAGATTATGCATTACTAGATTGACGAATAAACTGCTATCCGCCTCTAAAAAAGAATCCTTTTTAAGTGACGACCATTGTTCTTTAAAACGTTCAAAGAGACTCCTCTTTGGACCACTTGTAGGCCCAAGTAAAATATCGCAAGCACATGACAACATAATTTCGAAAATATGATGACGGCACGCAATCCAAACAAGCTCCCTTCCTAATACTTTCTCAATTATGGTACAGGCTCCTTTTTGTAGGCCTGTATTTGATGCAGTTGTGTCAAATACAAGGCCTTGAACTTCGTCACGAAGATTCCAGTCATTAATTGATGAAATGCATGCCATAGCCTGTTCTTCTCCTGTTGCTCGTGTTATTTTTGGCACATCAAGAAGTTTTTCCATTTCATTTACAGAAACTATTATTGCAATTCGTTCTACTGTTCCCTTTGCCCCATCAATAGCAGGTAGTATTTTTCCATCCCACTGAAGAAGGATCGGTCCTTCAACAGACAACGAAGCTTTGTCTTCATTGTATGTTTCCTCTCTTACTTGCTTTCTGGAACGTCGTATAGAACTCCTGGAAACTGTTATAACTGCAATATCTTGACCCAAGGCTTGTGCTATGGATCCAGCAACCATTGCTAATTTTCTATCCGTAATATTTGCACGATCAAGAACAGCAGCCACACCTGAAGTTGTAAAGATATTTTTGAATTTGAAGGATTACATTGTGCATTCTTTTTTTTTTAGTTGAAGAAGGTGGACAAAACTCTTTGTCTGCCGCAATTAAACTTTCTCCTTTAGATGATGATGACTCGAAATCTGAATGAGCAGCAGCCTCTGCTATATTTTTAGAAGTATGTACTTTTTCTTTGTATTGTAAAGCCTTCTCATGTCAATATCTTTTGCGGGATTCCTTGGCTGAAGTAATCTTATCACGGCACAACATACTGCAGGAGAAAATGTTCTCTCTCTGCATCAACAGAAATTGGCGGTCTTCTTCATTTTTTACCACATTTAAAGCATTTTTTGAGGCTATGTCAAAAAGTTTTAAAGAGTAGATTCGACACTACGCTTATTCATTCTACATGAGTGCAGTTTGGTTTTGCGGTTCTTCTTAAAAGAAAGGTATTCTTCATACAACCTTGAGAGTTTCCCTACCGCAAGAGTCTATTCGCTGTGTGGGAATTCGGGCTCTTTCCCATACTTTTATGACTTTTTGCAAGCGAGGTTGTAACTTTGTGTCAAAGTCATTAACTCCACTTAATGGTGGTACTGAACAACACGAAGCACATCACCACATACTGGTAGTCTTGCATATGAAAGCTCCCTAGTAGGATGTCCTAAAAGGGAGACTGCCGTAGATGAACGAGTACTTCCAGCCATAATCTGAAACAACAGAAATAAAAATTTATTGTAACTGAGTAAGCTCACGGTTCCCTTTCATTTAGTTATACTTAGAAGATATTTTTTTATACTCTAAAATATCTAAATATTCAATATTCATGAAAGAATAAGCTTTCATTTGACAAAAATAAATAGGCTCCTGTGTTTGTAAAAAAATTACGGCAGTCATGCTTAATTTAAATATATATATATATATATATATATATATATATATATATATATATATATATATATATATATATATATATATATATATATATATATATATATAAAGTGTGTTAACATATAACTCTAATATTCTTTAAGTAAGTCTGATATTGATAAAAAACTGCAAATTATCTATGCACTGAATAAACAAAGTATATTACTTGCCTAAATAATTATATATATACTTACATAAACCAGCACTTGTATTCACTTGTATTACGTCAACTGTTAAACTTCAAACTACAAATGAACAATTAATCAATCCTCGCTGACTTATATAGGAAATGGTGCGATTGCAATACCATTTGAAACGAGGGGACGTTATTGCGTCATCACTTTACAAATGTGCTCAGAAATCAACAAGCTGAAACAACAATTATTATTGCATCATACGCCGAGTATGTGAATGTCATTCCACTTTTCAGATAATGCACTATCTTGATTTTTATTGCGAATTATTGTAATTCATAAGGAATGAGTTTTCAATGACAAATATATGATAGTATATAAGTAACAACCAATAAATGCCTACTCTTAAAAAGTTCCAATATTTTGACTGAAATTTAAAAATATGGAGACACATAGCGACCTCTAAATATTCACCAATTTAGTCAATATTTTGCATCACCTCTTTTAACATCTTATAGCATAATTTTAGCCATGTGGAGAACATTTCCAACTAATTTCAATTTTGTGCATATATTTTTGGACCACTCTAATATATATATATATATATATATATATATATATATATATATATATATATATATATATATATATATATATATATATATATATATTAATTAATTAATTAATTTCCAAGTCTGGTAAGGAAGTAGTATTGTTAATACGACAGAATGTCTACCCCTGGTCATTACTTATTAAGTATTTACCTAACTTACTCCATAACTCGGAGAGGAGTCTTCTGTGGTGCCCAAAGTGCAAGAAAAGTAGGCATGTAGCACCCACATTCCAGGATAAGTAGGTCCAATGAGGAACCCCCACAAATGGTTGCTTAATGGATCTATGAAATCCTAAGATGGAACAGACACATTAACAAATTAGGTAATGGGGCATGTAGTAAGTAATAAACCATTGTAAAAATATAGAAATACCTATATCATAACTGTATATTTATTAGAAATGCATAAGAAAGGCGAGCAAATAATTGTTTCCCACGTGGCTACACCACACACACATACATACATACACAAAGGAGCGGCTGCGAGACGGAAAGATACCGATGTTTGATAATTAAGGTAGCCGAGCAAATACAGAGTTAGATATGCTTTGGCCGTCAAGTTTTCTTGAAGGTATCAAAGGGAAAATAAACAGTTGTCTCTTGATAGAATATGCCAGCCTGACGGTTGGCGGTGAAGCTAACAAGCGAGTTTCCTATCGTCATTTCCCCCTCCCGCTTTCAGAAGAGAAAAGAGGTCACGCCCCCTTAAGCAGGGGGGTTATAAATAAACGAATGAGGACATCATTGGCAGTCAAAAGGGAGATGAATTAAATCATTCAGCCGTTTAGACTCAAGTAAAGGCACCTGCCTCGTCCGTTTAGTATTACTGGCATCACGGGTCCGTCCCTCGCTGCTAAGTCCTGTCACCTTGCCTCAGCTACCCCAACATTAGTAAAACTTACCTACCGCTGCACAGAATTCGATTAATTTCGCTACGCCAAATAAGGTAGACGCTATTCAAGAATAAAAGCCTGTTTATCGTCGTTTTCCCTTTAAGTCTTCTCGTTTAACCACGAGGTAACCAAGGCACCTTCTGGAACACATCCTAGAAACAGAATCTACGTAAGCTTTTGGAGTCAGAGCAAACTCGACGGGGGAATCAAAATATAGTCACCCCTCACGCCACCCGAAATCTGACCAAGCCTTCAAAGTTTTTAAATGCCGTTACCGTAAATCCAAAAGACCACCGACAGCCCCCTTTCTCTTTTAACGCACCATTAACAATCAAACAACTACTTCCCCCCCCCCTAGAAGTCTCGTTCAGATTTTTTTATGATGAAAGCCCAGTAATAAATGCAGCTCGAATATACTCGTTTCTATACGTTTCGGCATTCACAGCCTTGAAATTGCAATCCAAACTGAGAGTCTGAAGAGCACGTACATATTCATGAATCGTTTCACCATCTGATTGTTTACGAATCGCGAGCTTGTGTCACGCCATGACCTCATTCGTAGGTTGAATGAAGGCGCTTTGGAGAGCAGCAAGAACATCTGTAAAGTAGTACATTCGGAAATTATCTCGAAATTTCCAGGAGAAACTAAATTGGCTAGGATCCCTAAATACGAATCGCTTGTACCTTCAATTGACGCTTTGTACCTCGAGAAGTCAAACAAGCAGTGTTTAAACACGCGTGCAGCTTCTAGGGTAGTTAGAAGAACATCCAAACGATCGAGACGAAGACTACGTTTCATTCTTCTTAGTGGAATAAATTGATGTAGCCCAAAGGTGAGAGAAGATTCTAAACTTTGTTTTGATTTCACTGAAATAAACAATTACAGAATATAAGTATACAAAGAAAACAATACATACGAGGATAATGAACATACTCTTACATAATTACACACAAATATAGGCACATGTACGGTTCACAAACAAAGAATTAATATATGTATAAGTGGCATAATGTTGGCTTCACACACCTAGGAGATCAGTTACTAAAGGAACTGCAAGATCTTTACCTTCATATATTATCGTACATTATCTATTATACTTTTATTTAATATTCAAACCTAAAGAAACACAGGTTAGTTATGAACTTAATTAATGATAACTTAATAACTTATAACAGAAGGGTAAAACCAGAATGTTTTTAGCATTGAAAGGGATAGTACGAACTGTATTATATAACGTCTTCTTTGCAAAGGAAAGACAATTTAAAAGAAAGAGATAAGGGTAACACAATTTGTGGCCCATTTTAAAGATATTAGAGAATTCCAAATCCATACATTCAGGGGCTCACAACTCGTAAAGCCCGTTGAAACATAAAGGACAAAACAGAGCGTTTAACTTTGGGACTCTGCACAGAGTAAAAACTCATAGAACACATACTGGTTATAAATACTTCATCTATCGCATATCTACTAATTTAAACGCTTATATTCATTTTTATTCTGCGCATAGTGGACATCGTCAAATCGAGCATCAAGGGCCAAAAGTTTGCAGCTGGAAAATGGACGTGTCGCAAAACCTTGCACCTTTGACACTGAGGACAGCAACAAATCCTCTGACGAATGGTCTTGTTCATCGACAGCCAAATGTAAGACCGAAAGACCATTCGGAGAGTCGAACGTATGCCTGGATTGGAGAGGCCTTAATAATTAACAAAAAAATTCCAACGGAGAGAGAGAGGCACATAAATTTGAACACTGTCGGTTGAAACACCACACCACAGGGAATCACTGAATTCCCGATAAGTCACTAGTTTGAGGGCAAGGGAATGCTGAGACGGGTCATTAATGTGAGAACTCAGTTCTGCGTCACTGTCTTGTTCTTTCTGAAAAAGCTTCCGATCACATGGAACTGATGTAAATTATTGGCATTTCAAATCACTTTTTTCAACCCCTTTCATGACGGTTTTAATAATTTATTTAAACACCCCTTATAGTTTTTAATTAATTTATGAAATAAACTTTAAATTTATTAACTAATTTCTTGAGTCAGTTTTAAAGGAAATTTAACTATTGCCAAGTCATACTTAAAATTTTAACTTATAGTTGATTTTATTGATATTTTATGATTGGTCACCTTTTAAAATAATTCAATGTCTTGTTGGCCTTTTCATGTTTTCTTCAAATGTCTAACTTTAGTAAACTTATTCTAGGCTGAAGATGAAAACTTGTAGTTTTCGAAACGTAGTGAGAAATTAAAAGATGTTGCATCTCTTTCTGGAGGCTCTGGGATTTATCCTCAATATTAAATGCAGGCTTCACGGCCTAGTTCCATATATATATATATATATATATATATATATATATATATATATATATATATATATATATATATATATATATATATATATATTGTAGGAGAATAACAATAATCTCAAGTTTTACCCACCTCCCTTCCCGGCGGGCCGCTTATCAACCCATCCCCTTCCGGCCCAATATCTGGTAGTCTTCAGCCGGAAGAAACCACCGGCAATTTCAGCAAACCACCGAGTTCCTTCCCGGACTGTTTATCGATAAATGGGAGCCCATCTTCGTTTTCGATAGTTTCCGGAAGTTTATAAAGGACGAAATGGAGTAGCTTGACATCTAATCTACTTCCGGTGCCCTGAGAACCTCTCCCGAGTTTCGAGTATAAAAGACGAATTCTTATAACCCTCAGTAGTAGAGCTTGCACAGCGTCTGGCGGGGCAGAAATTGCCTTGTATCGGTGTAGTGGTAATTCGTCGAAGCATCAAGTCTTCAGAGAGGAGATCGGTCTCAGTTAGGGAGGCTCCTTACTCCGTTGGTCTGCAAGTCAGTGCAGACCCAAGCTCATACTCACGTGTAAGAGCCGAAGCTACAAACAGCCTCACTCTGGTTCTCTAAGCGAGAAAACTAAATCTCGACTTTTCTCCGTGACCCTACACGTCGATAGGTCACTTCGCCTTCCCCCTCACAGAGTCACCCAAGATTCCTCGGATTTCACGAGCGTGGGGCCCTCTGTAACAAGAAGCTCCCGTCACCGCCTTCTTTCAGCAGAATCGTGACGGAATTGTGGGATCTGGTCGGTCCCTGGAGAACCTACCTCATCATCTCCACCCCTTATCTCACTACCTTCACTCAACAGCGCCACCCGAACATCAGGTTCCAAGGTACCCTTCCCTTTCACATTCCCCGACTTCATCGCGAAGCTTACCAGCATTAAAAGTGTATAGGGATTTGTATGGTGAATAGTAATTTTCAAGCCAAGTGAGATATCTGAGATCCACTTATTAATTTATCTCTCAAGGCATATTTTTTGTGAACGAAGTATAAGGAGTAGTACGACGACTCCTTCGCATCTGGGATAATAGGAAATATATATATATATATATATATATATATATATATATATATATATATATATATAAGAGTCGGGGAAAACTCCAACCACCCCTCGACCTATTCCTCGACATATATATATATATATATATATATATATATATATATATATATATATATATATATATATATAGAGAGAGAGAGAGAGAGAGAGAGAGAGAGAGAGAGAGAGAGAGAGAAGAGAGAGAGAGAGGGAGAGAGAGAGAGAGAGAGAGAGAGAGAGAGAGAGAGAGATTAACATAGCAAAAGAGTGAGTTGCGCGTCGCCAGGTGTATATGTAGTTTGAGGATAAATAACAAGACCGGATTTAGGGTTTCCATCATAGTATTTTAATTTCTTGATACCCACGTTTCGGGTGGGACCCCATTTCCAAGGATCTAAAAAAAAATATAAATATAAATGCATAAACATTAATAAGGAATAGTTATCAGATTAAAAGAAATCGTATGGGAAATGTGAAGCAGCAACGGTGGGAGTATTGAAATTGAATATGAGTGAATTGCACATAAATACAGTTTTTACGAAAGGGGAAGTTATCACTTTAAAGCAACAAACACCAATCAATCAATTAAATTAGCCGAACTACACAAGCTTATTAAAAATAAACAAAGCATTTTCGCTTCCGACATAAGCAGATTGTTCTCGCCTTGTACAACTCTCTAGTCCGGCCACACCTTGAATACACAGTACAATTCTGGTCCCCAACCCTGAGGAAGGATATTGAACGGCTAGAAAGGGTACAGACTAGAGCCACAAAATTGATCCCTACCTTAATAATAAAAGTTATCAGCATATTTTTGAAGACGCCATGAAAGAAAGGAAAGTGGTATAAAATTGAAAAAAAGAGGCTTAAAAAAGGAAAATCTCACATAGTAGCTATAAAAGGAAGATGGTGCAATCATCCGGGATAGAGAAAGAATAGTTAAAAAAATTAAGGTGCAATATGAAAAGTTGTATTCAAGCAACTGCACCGTCCAGAACTACAACCAACCAACACAACTTAATAATGTCCCAGTCGTTTTCAAATCCGAAATTGAAATTGCACTCAATCAAATGAAGAGGCAAGAAAGCCCCAGGTCAGGACAATATCATCACTTCGGACTTGATGAATGAATCTGGAGATGTAATTCTTGACA